>JALGQZ010000004.1:57745611-59198111 GCA_023105745.1 Austropuccinia psidii
AAAGCTGGAGTTTGAGTGGCTTAAGGGCTGGAAATGGTATTTTGGCCAAACCAATCCTGGAAGGATTTCAAAATTTATTTTCAAAAGTGCACAAAATGCAAAAATCTTGCATTTAAGCCCCAAATGGCCTGATATGGCCATTTGGGAAGATTTACCATATTAAACAGAAAAATGGCATATTAAGGCTAAATGTTCAAAGCTTTAGTTTAAGCTTAAAAAGAATACTACAGCTGTTTGGGCTGTATTTGCCCTGTTGACTGGGAAATTCCCAGAAGTGCTCCAAAGCAGAAAATGGCCAAGAAGGAGCCAGGCTGGACCCAGATGACAAGATGACCATAAAAGTGAAAGTGGATGATTTTCCCAAAGACTGATGGATATGGACAAGTTTCCATAAAAGGGATATTGACTTGATATGCCATATGATGGTCCAAGGGGGTATTTATCCAGGGTTGTGACAATTTCACAAATTAAACTTGCAGTTTAAGGCCATGCTAGTCCAATCATATATCATTGGTCCTTGAATTTATTGATATATTCTTCCTTGATGTTTTTACTTATAATAGAAGAAAAAAAAGAGTAAATATATAGTTGGCTTTCAGCTTAAGATTATTCTGGGCCTTTAATTTTCTTAATATAATCTTGATTCTTCTTACTTTTAATGTCAACTCTTCTGATGAAAATGCCATGAATTATTCCATTCTTCCTTTTTTGAATAGAACTTGTGATTCTCCATTCTAATTATTAGATGTAATAATTTATCCTCTAAATCAACATCCAAATCCTTTGAAATAATATAGAAATACCCTCTCCATTTAATTTTTTTAACTTCAAATTTATATTCTTCAAGGAAAACCATATTTGAGCCTTCTTTGCATCCCAATATAAACCTTTCCTTATATCTTCTTCCAAATCAAATTTTTCATGCCAGTAATGATTAGCCAGTTTTCCCATTATTCCATCATAGGTTAATAACTCAATTAGCTCAAGTTTTGTTAGTAATTATCCAGGTAGCTGGTACCATATATATTCAACTTTTCCTGGAGGTAATCCTTCATTTTCAAAGATATCCTCAAGCTCAATAAATGTAATAATGTGATAATTTGGTCTTTCAAACTTTTCAATTCATGGGAAGCCCCATATTTGGTCTTCATTATCAAATCCTTCAAAATTATGATTAATCCATAGGTCTTGGCATTATTAATTTATTTCAGATTTTAGCCAATAGTTCCAAAGGGTTGTGTCTGCTTCATCAGTTTCAGACATGATTATTATAAAAGGAAAAATATGATAAAAAGGTTGGTTATGGTTTCTTGATGTTAAAAAAAGACCAATTATAATAACATATTGGTAGAGGTATATTAAATAAATAGACTAAGTAAAATATTTTTTAAAGGATGAATACTCTTTGGTAAGGCAGGAAGTCACTTCCAAAAATACTGGACTTGATTATTCAAATTTAATTTTACTTATTCTCTTCTCTAATTTGTTTTTGAATGATGTAAGTTGGAGGTTTTAAGAATTGACTTCTGCTGTAATTTACTTATTGATGGTAATTAATCTTCATAATAAGCTAATTTCTCATCCAAAACTCCAAATTCCTTCAATAACAGCCTTATTTCTTCTTTGGTTTATAAATTGATGACTGATATGCTTGAAATTTTTCTTCATATTCAAAAAGAAAATCTTCATATTTATTATTTAATTCCGTTTGATACAAAATTTTTTCATCCTTCAACAATTCATCACCATAACATCTAAAGTTTTGAATTTTGACTGTTTGTTAATTTTTCAAATCCTACAATTCTATTAGCTTTCCTTTTATTTTAGAGGAGAGCTTAATAGTAATGCTATTGATGCTTCTTTTGAAGAGAAATTGATATTGAAATTCCCAAGGATTTAATCCCAAAAAACTTGAGCCATTAGAGGTGGAATAAGAAACATACACCCACCCCCATTTATAATCTAAAGATGGCCTTATGATACTTTTACAGTTAAAACTCTTGAATACCCAAATCTTCATTCATTTTTTTTGAATTTTTTCCTTTTTCTTTTCTTTTTGCTTTTTTTTTGAATTTTTGAATTTTTCTTTTTTCTTTGTTTTGAATTTTTGAATTTTTGAATTTTTGAATTTTTGAATTTTTTTGAACTATAAGCATTTCCCTTTTTTTACATGCAGAAAGAAAATATTTAATTAATAGAACCCATTTTCCTTTTTCTTTTTTTCTGAATAATTCTATTCACATGCACATCCTTGGCTATTTCTCACAGTATTTTTCTTCCTTTCTTCCTTTCTTCTAGGGTTTTAACTTTCAAACTTCTTATGAATCCTTCTTCTTTGTGTATAAAGAGGTATCCATACTCTTCCCAGTAAAGCCTTCCACCAAGAATCTCTATATTATGCAAATTGAATTCTTCTTGTGGCTGAATTCTATAGCTACAAAGAGTCTTTCTTGTTTGTTCATCAAAATAAAATACTTCCTCCCAATATTTGTTTTCTTAATTTCCCCTAATTTCTTCCTCATTCAACATATCTATGAAGTATAATTTAGAATGGTCATATCCTGGAATATTCTTAAGCCATTTTACTCCCCTTATTATTGATGGACCCTCAAAGTATATATCTTTGAGTTCAATGTATGCAAGAATTATGAAATCTGGTTCTTCTTCAGGTTTTGGTAATTCCTATTCAGAAATTTGATCATGGTACTTTAAAAAACTTTCTTCATAAAAGCAAATTGTCTTTTCTTTATAAATACTCAATGTACTTTTTGAGTTTATATAATATGACATGATAGTGTGTATGAGAGCTTTTTTGCAATAGTGAAACTTCAAATTCAATCCAATTTTATTGCAGTTTTGAATCTGAAGATAATCTTGGTTTTCTTTCTTTTTAGGAGTCATGGTTTATGTGAGCCTGTGAGGTATATATGACATACCCATAAGGCCACAAATAATTTCATATAAAGCTGATTTAGCCTTGAACAGACTTTTCAGTTGAAATTAAAATAAAAAATAACAAAAAATAAGTATAACTTTTGTTTGGATAAACAAATGTATAATTATTATGTCATTTTTGGATTCTACACCAAAAATAACCTAGGGTACACCCATAGGGTGTTATACCAAAAAATGCTTATTTCTTAAGTTATTGGAAGATTTAAAAATCTCACAGTACTAATGTAACTTTTTTAACATTTTGTTAAAATTGTTAAATTTAAGCTTAAATTTGAAGTTGCATAAGGTTTATGCAAACTTACCAAAATTTTAGTTAAAATTGAGGTGTTGTGTATATTTACTGAATTGGCTAAGGATTTTCCATACAGAATGTAAATACTGCACGAGCTCAATTCAAAATTGTTTAAGGCCATAGTATGGCTTTAAATAAATACAAGGGCAAAATCCACGCAAAAAGGTGGGACAAAGGAAAAAGACCAAACAGAGCTGGGGTACCCACCTTTTTGGATCTGCAAGGATTCAATTAAGGTTGTCCACCTGTATTGGAGGATTTTCAACCTTATTTAAACTTTAAGATTAGACTTTGATCCAACCTTAAACTTTAAACTGTGTTTATCCCAATTTGGACAGGAATTTCAAGCTGCCAAAGGGTAAATCCCAATATGCAAGCTTGAAATTAAAGTTTTGAGACCTTTCAAAGCTTAAATAAGCTTAAAAATTTAAAGTTAAAAGAATTAAGACCTTATCAAAAGTTAAGGTTTAGTGTGTATTGCTATTTTATGTGAAGAAATAGAAATAACTTCAAAAATTCATTAAAAATTCAAATCTTAATAGATTTTCTTTGAAACTTCACACAGATTACAATTCAATGTTATCTGTGTATAAATTAAATTCTGAGTATCTTTTATAAACAGGGTTTATTGGTAATCAGCCTGGAAAATTACTCTTTTAATTATACTTAGAGAAAATTAAGATTTCTTTAAAAATTAATTAAAAATCAAGTTTAAGAGATTTTCGATTGAAACTTTATTTTGAGGTTGTTCATGTGATGAAATTCAATATAAATAAAATTATTTTATATTAAAACTTAAAATAATTAACTTAAATGAGGATTAAAGCTGCTTGGAGTTAAGAATAACACTGGCAACTTTGAATTGGAATTAAAAATAAGTTACCTTAAGTTAAGAACCTTATTTTTAAGCATGGTTTTTCAGTTTTGACCTGAGCACTCCCTTTATATCCACTATGAATCATGAGAACTGCTCTGCAGACATAAAAAGAGTCTATTCATCACTGCTTTGTCCATCAATTCAATCCAATCCAGTTATATTAGACATTTTAAACAGGTAAAGTCTTATTATATATAAAATCTTATTATTAAAGTATTTCTTAAGTATTTTATTCTTTATATATATTAAATTAAGCAATTGAAATCATAGAAGCTAGATTATTGTTGTAATCATCAATGATATAATTCATTTCATGAAATTATTGTCTTAAAATATCTCTTAAAATCCACAAATTCCTCTTAAAAACTCCTCAATCATATTTTTTATCATAAAAAGTTGTTTTATCTTTTAAAATATCGATTTTTGGCGCATTTTAAACTTATAGTAATCTTTTAATATAATAACTGTTGTATTTGACTTGTTTTATTAAATATATATTATAAGTAAGCTATCTTTAAAATTCTATATTTGTTTATCTATTATTAGTTTTTTTATAGAATTTCTTTATAAGAATTATATCTGGACAGTGTGTGCTATAGTTCATTTCTCATAAATAATATTTCTATTATCTATAAGTGGTTAAATATTTATATTTTACACATGTAATTGTCTCATTAAAAGCTTCACACTTCTTATTGTTACAACTATCAGTGACCATAACAATAATAGAACAATTATAATTTATTATAATTATTAATTCTTTTATTATTATATTGCATAATTATAATTAAATTTACTTTTATTAAGGAAATTATTCTTTAATAATTATATTTAATTTGTGGTTATAATATTTTGTTATATTATATTTTTTCTACTGAGCACAGTAATAGTGCTCTTGTTATTGTTACTATTATCAAGGGTTTCATGGACAAGCCTTACATTTGGCAGCCTAGCTGTGATTTTAGCCAATTTTCGGGACATAAATCATATTCTGGACCTTATTTTACTCTTTTTTATGTAAAATTGCCATATTTATCCTAATATTGGCTTTTTTGGGACTTATCCCTCATAAATAATCTTTATAATATTCATAAAGTTATTTTTTATTGAGAATATTGTTTTAAAAAATATACTATTGAGTGACTTGGAATAAATTTCTTTTGTCTAACCAGTGGCTTTTTTACATCACAGACTTGAAATTTATTCTTTGAGTTATTCTAGTATAAAGTGAATAATAATACAGTTTTGATTAATAACTTATTAATTGCATAATTATTATTTCTTTAAATAAAATATAAAATTAAATTAAAAATTCAAAAATGTTTATTGAATTTTTTTTTCTTTTACCTTTAGACATTTTTTCTTAATTTTGATGTAATTTGCCAAAAATTACATTAAAACAACTTTTTGCAATAAGTTGAGTTTATAAGTTGTTTTTATTGTTAGATAAAATAACTTATGTTTTTACTTTTCTGTGGTATAATCCATCCAAGAAAGCTCTTCATACTGTGAGGCATCAGAGTCACGTATTGCAATTCAAACCAGCTCAGCACCAAGGGGTTTAATTACCAAAGAACCCTTTAAAGGTCCAGCAGGTGAAGTGAATTAATTTCTTAGTTCATTTTTTTTTGAAATTGACCTGAAATGACTCCTACTAGAAGTGGAAGCAATTACTCCATCCAATCAAATGGATCTGGACCAGGACATTCAAGTCAAAAATCCAAAAGACAAGAATGTCAGCCCAGAGGAGAGGCACAAATGGAGGATGCCAGAACTTCCACCAGTTTTAAAAGGTTAGCCACAACCTTTGACACTCTTATTGAGAGTCCAGAAGCTGACATAACTGCTATTCCTGTTGTCAGACCTGAATCATTCCCAGAAGGAAGCAATAGAGATATACCAGTCTCAGTACAAGAACTGGTTTATGGCGGCAAAGCAGAAGGAGTGGGAACTTCTTCCAAGCCTTTGGATAGGAACAATGAACTCTTATCTTCAAGTGAAGAAGCTCATGGGCCCAGAAAAGACAGAAGAGCTTCTGAGGGGTTGGACACCCATGTCTTGCAAGGGACAAGTCCAACAGATAAAAGCTTGGTTGAAAAACCAAAGCACGCTGTCAGATGACCAGAAGAAGAAGTTGGCCCAAGGAGAGGACAACAGCCCAGTAGAAGCTCCCCAAGTCTCCACAAGCAAAAGTACGCCTCAAAAAGTGGCAAACAAGGACAAGCAAACCTCAAAGAGCAATCAGAAGGGAAAGCAAAAGGCAAAGGTAAAGGCAAAACCCAAGTGGAACAAGCCTTACCCACAGCATTACAGAATTCCCAAGAAAGAGAAGACAGCCATGGACAATGTGTTCAATATGGAAAGAACTCTGATGGAATTCAAAAACAAGGAGGAGGAAAAATTGAAACAATAATTTAAAAATAAGTAGACCTTGTAAAGCTTGTAGCTCATTTTGAAACTTGTAATAAAGAAATTTTAGCAAAGCTTAATAATTCTGAGTATATGCAACAAAATCTGGGTAGAGAGATATTGAAAGTGAAAGGGTCACAGAAGACCATAATTGGTCTAGAAGATATAAATAAAGAAAATATCTTGTCTTTGACTCAAATTTGTGCAAGAATTGAGTCTAAAGTTACCTTACTCACTCAACCAGATGACAATTCTATTTCTTTTATAACTAGACAGCTGAAAGAATTAAGAATACAAGTTAAGAACTTGGAAAACTCAACTGGGAACAATGCAGCTCTTTTCCAAGAACAATTGGAAAAAAGTGATAAAGCAAGACTTGAATTGAAAGAAGATATCCAATCAAGTATTGATAATATATCACTGAAGAATGATTTTCCAAGACAGTCCACCCCAATTCTTGACAGAAATGTGCTAAACTTGAATAATGACTTACATGATACGGTTTCAAGTAATGCAGAAGTGGAGATTTGTTGTAATTTGAAAGACATTCCAAGATTATAGAAATGGCCAACCTTCAGTGATGAAGGAGAGTATAATCATATGGAATTTATGAAAACAACTGATATGTTTAAAGAAGACTTTTGCATACCAGATGAATACATAAGTTCAAGATTACACTCCATGTTTACCAAATAACAAAAGAAATGGTATTAAAAGATGAGGCAAGACCATGGTAAACATTCTTGGCCTTGATGGAAACAACAAATCATTTCCAAATGGGCAAATAATTCCTGGAGATTTAAAATGGAAAATTCTTTTGAAGAAGCCATTTTGAATTTGAAAGGGACAGGCCCATGTCTTGGCTTCTTAAACAGAAAGACAGGTTATCTGCTCTTAATCCTGATATTTCTGAAACAATGGTTCATAAAAGGATATTAAGAAAATGTGGTGGTGACCTTGAGTGTACTATAAGAAGCTGATGTATTGAGCCTTGCTCTACAGAAGATTATATCAATGCCATTGAAGACATCACAACTAGGACAAAAATTGGAAGGAATTTGTATAAACCACCAATGGATAAGAAGACCAGTGGAAACAAATTCCAAAAACCAATAAACCACATGACAAAGCTCCTTTAAAATGTCATAAATGTGGAAGTACATCTCATTTTTAAAACACTTTTCCCAAAAAGACAAGAATAAATGAGATAGAAATAGATAAAGTTGAAGACACAAAAGAAACAAATAATGTATCTTTACATGACAGTGATTCTGAGCCTTCTGAAAAATAGGAAGTACCAGATGAACTTTGTATAGGAAATATTATTGTTTCCTTTGAAGTCACAGAAGTACATACTCACTTACCACAGTGCAGTCATAAATGTATGGATCTCATACATGTACAAGATGCTAAAATGCAGAAAACCAAACCTGCCAGAGGTAAAGTTTATACAGCTGGATCACTTTGTATCACTAATATTGTGATAAACAACAGAGAAGCCAAGTTAAATCTTGACTCAGGTGCTTTTTGTACTTGTGTTGGAAAAGACTACCTTGACAAGATTTATACCAATTGGAAAAAAAGCTTAATGCCAATTGAAGTTATAAAAGTCAGCAGTGCTAGCCAATATATGCACCCCTTGAGCATTTTTTAAGTAGCAATGATATTCCCTCATCCTGCAAGAAGTATCAGGTTAAAAGTTGAATTTGTTATGAACAATTGTATTTCACAACACTTCATACTTGGAAATGATTACCTAAATATTTATGGAATTGATATTAATAATAATAAAGACAGATATTTCACTATAGGTGAAAATAAAAGGAAAAAATTTGCTTTTACTCCAGAAAAAAGAGAAATAACTGTCATTAGACAAGTAAAGAATATTAGTAAAGAAGAATTTGGGTCAGATCAGTTAATTGAAGCACAAATTAGTACTGAACTAACTTTAGAAATGAAGGAAGAACATATTGAAATTTTATTTCAATACATAGAGGCCTTTTCTTCTGATAATGAACAACTTGGGGCTATCAAAGGCCATTAAGTGGAAATTATGCTTAATGTGGAAAGATCTTACCCTCCACTATTAAGAAGACCAGCTTACCCAGCTATCCCTAGGGCTAGAGAAGCATTAGAAAGTCATATCAATGAAGTAATGAAACTGGGAGTTCTTAGAAAGGTTGGGCACAATGCAGAAGTAGAAGTCAAAACACCTGTAATCATTACTTGGAATAATGAAAAATCAAGGATGGTTGGTGATTTTAGAGCATTGAATACCTACACTATTCCAGACAGGTATCCAATCCCTATAATCCATGAGACTTTGACTCAATTATCCAAAGCAAATTTTGTCACTTCTATGGATGATCTTCAAGGTTTCCATAAGAATTTTTTAACACCTCATGCTAGGAAATTATTGATAATTATTGCTCATTTTGGTATTTATGAATACCTGAGGATGCCTTTTGGTATTAAAAATGCACCCTCTCATTATCAAAGAATGATGAATACCATTTTACCACATGATTTATCAGAGGGATTGTTAATCATTTATATTGATGACATTATTATCTGTTCAGAAACCTGAAAATTGCATTTGAAGAGACTTTCATTAGTAATTGGAAAAATTCTTCAAGTGAACATAAAAAGATCTCTTAAAAAATGTAATTTTGGGTCTCATGAGCTGAAAGCTCTAGGACATGTAGTATCAGGACTGAGCCTTGGTGTTGATAAGAACAACAGGGCTGCAGCCTTACTGAAACAAATGCCCCAGAACAGAAAAGAAATGACGTCTTTCTTAGGGTTTTCCACTTATTACAGACAACAACTTAAAGATTTTGCAATCCATGCCAAATAATTGTACAGGATTTGTGATCAACAAACTGTCTTTGAGATGAAGCAGGGAAGAACTCAAGCATATGAAAAAATCAAGTATGCCTTGACTAATGCACCATTATTATTGATGCTAGATTGGAAACTTCCTTTCAAGATGAATATTGATGCATGTGGTGAAGGCCTAGGTGCGGCTCTTCATCAAGTTAAAATTGTCAATGACAAGCCTTATCAGGGTCCAATTTGTTTTATATCAAGACAAATAAAACCTACTGACGCCAGATATGGAGCTAGCCAAATGGAGTGCCTTTGCCTTGTTTGGGTTCTGGAAAAACTTCATTATTATCTTTATGGTAGTGTGTTTTAAGTAATTACTGATTGTAATGCAGTAAAATCACTTCTTAACATGAAGACTCCCAACAGACACATGTTAAGATGGCAGATTGCTATTCAGGAGTATAGAGGCAATATGACCATAGTACACAAAGCTGGAAATATTCACAAGAATGCTGATGGCTTGAGTAGATGGGCATTACCCAATACACTTGACAATCCTGCCTATGTTACTACAAGTGCAGAACCTCAAATTCCAATTGAAGTCATTAACATGACAGATGTGGGGACAGAATTCTTTGAAGAAGTTAGAGAAAGCTATAATAAAAAAAAGAATTGTCATATTCTTAATGCTCTACTTGAAAAAGATTTCAAAGATAAATTCTTGGATAATTCTCTGGATGATATTTGGAAAACATCATATGACAATGGAAGATTCCACTTGTTTGATGGTATCTTATATCATGCGTCTAAACACACATGTGTCATGGTCTTATGTAGTAGAATGTTGATCAACAATATGCTACTGGAATGCCATGATAACATTTCTTCTGGACATCTGTCTGAAGACAGAAAAATGAAAAGAATCAAGACATGTGCCTGGTGGCCATCTTGGAGAAAAGATTTCATTGAGTACTGTCATAATTGTGATAGATGTCAGAAAGCCAATAAAGCTACTGGTAAAAGATTTGTGTTAATGATTCATATCTAAGAGCCAAGTACCCCATGGGAAGTGGCTCATATGGATTGGGTAGCTGCCTTACCACCTGGAGGTGATAAAAGTTACAATGCATGTCTTGTCATTGTTGACAGATATAGCAAGACCCCAATATTTTTACCATGTCATAAAGATGACACTGCTATGGATACAGCTATTTTGATTTGGAACAGGGTTATATCATATACTGGTCTCATTGAAAATATAATTAGTGATAGAGACAAAGATTTAAATCAGCCTTATGGACTAATCTGCATAGGCATTTGGGTACAAAACTATCATTCTCAACAGAATACCATTCACAAACAGATGGGCTAGCAGAAAGAATGATACAAACCCTTGAGGACATGATCAGAAAGTTTTGTGCTTATGGCCTGGAGTTTAAAGATTATGATGGCTTTACCCATGATTGGTGTACTCTTATACCAGCATTGGAATTAGCCTATAAGACTTCTATCCATGCTTCAACAGGAAAGACTCCTGCAATGTTGGAAAAAGGATGGAACCCTAAACTTCCAGTTGATAATTTTGAGAAAGATTTAGGTGATATTCATAAAACTGCTTCAAGATTTGAATTATTGCTTGATAAAGTGAATCATCATGCAAAGCAAAGCATGAATGATGCCTTTGAATATGCTAAACAGAAATGGGATAAAACTCATAAAAGCCCAGAATTCAGAGTAGGGGACTTAGTACTAGTTTCAAACTTGAGCTTTAATAATATTAAAGGTCCAAAGAAATTGAAAGATTCCTTTGCAGGACAATTTATTATTAAAGCCCTTCATGGGACAAAGGCAGTACAGGTAGAAATTTCAGGATAATTGGAAAAGAAACATCCAACTTTTCCTGTTAGTCTACTAAAGCATTACACTTCAAGTGACAAGGAATTATTTCCTTTGAGGAATGAAACACCCTTAGAAGTACCTACACTTTATAAAAGTGAAGAGAAAAAAGTACTAAAAGTCTTGAAAGAAAGAAGACTTAGGGGAAAAGATGAAAGAGAATACTTAGTCAGGTAAAAAAATCCACAACATGAAAATGAATGGATTATAGTAGAAATGATACCTGATTATCAAAAGTTTCTTGGAAGATTCAGACATGAGAGAATAACAATTACTCAATAAAACATCTGAATTGTGTGCTTTAAATACTTAAAATTATAAGTAGAGAGGCTGGACAGTAGATGATACCCCCCAATTAACCTGGGGGTATACTACTAAAAGAAAATTGTGGTAAGATGTTTTTTTGGTCGTAGGGAATGTGAGCCTGTGAAGTATATATGACATACCCATAAGGCCACAAATAACTTTATATACAGCTGATTTAGTCTTCACAAGACTTTTCAGCTGAAATTAAAATAAAAAATAACAAAAAATAAGTATAGCTTTTGTTTGGATAAACAAAGTTATAATTATTATGTCATTTTTGAATTCTACACCAAAAATAACCTAGGGTACACCCATAGGGTGTTATACAAAAAATGCTTATTTCTTAAGTTATTGGAAGATTTAAGAATCTCACAGTACTAATGTAACTTTTTCAACATTTTTTTAAAATTGTTAAATTTAAGATTAAATAAGCTTAAATCTGAAGTTGCATAAGGTTTATGAAAAATTACCAAAATTTTAGTTAAAGTTGAGGTGTTGTGTATATTTATTGAATTGGCTAAGGATTTTCCATACCAAATGCAAATCCTGCACAAGCTCAATTCAAAATTGTTTAAGGCCATAGTATGGCTTTAAATAAATAAAAGGGCAAAAACCATGCAAAAAGGTGGGACAAAGGAAAAAGACCAAACAGAGCTGGGGTACCCAACTTTTTGGATCTGCAAGGATTCAATTAAGGTTTTTCACCTGTATTGGAGGATTTTCAACCTTATTTAAACTTTAAGATTAGACTTTGATCCAACCTTAAAGTTTAAACTGTTTTTATCCCAATTTGGACAGGAATTTCAAGCTGCCAAAGGGTAAATCCCAATATGCAAGCTTGAAATTAAAGTTTTGAGACCTGTCAGAGCTTATATAAGCTTAAAAATTTAAAGCTACAAGCATTAAAACCTTATCAAAAGTTAAGGTTTAGTGTGTATTGATCTTTTATGTGGAAAAATAGCAATAACTTCAAAAATTCATTAAAAGTCCAAATCTTAATGGATTTGCTTAAATTTTTCACACAGATTACAATTAAATGTTATCTGTATATGAATCAAGCTTTAAGTATATTTTATAAACAGGATTTATTGGGAATCAGCCTGGAAAATTACTCTTTTAATTATACTTAGAGAAAATTAAGATTTCTTTAAAAATTAATTAAAAATTGAGTTTAAGAGATTTGTGCTTGAAACTTTGTTTTTAAGTTTTTCATGTGATGAATCTTAAAATAAGTAAACTTATTTTATATTAAAGATTAAAAGAATTAACTTAAATGAGGATTAAAGTTACTTGGAGTTAAGAATAACACTGGTAACTTTAAATTGGAATTGAAAATAAGTCACCTTAAGTTAAGAACCTTTAAGCATGGTTTTTCAGTTTTGACCTGAGCACGCCCTCTATATCTATTATGAATCAAGAGAGCTGCTCTGCAGACATAACAAGAGTCTATTCATCACTGTTTTTGTCCCTCAATTCAATTCAATCCAATTATATTAGACATTTTAAACAGGTAAAGTTTTATTATATATAAAGGCTTATTATTAAAGTATTTCTTAAGTATTTTATTCTTTATAAATCTTAAATTAAAGAAATCAAATCATAAAAATTAGATTCTTGTTGTAATCATCAATAATCTATTTTATTTTATAAAATTGTTGTCTTAAAATATCTCTTAAAATCCACAAATTCCTCTTAAAACCTCTTTAATCATATTTTTTATTATAAAAAGTTGTTTTATCTTTTAAAATATTGATTTTTGGTGTGTTTGTAACTTATAATAATCTTTCAATATAATAACTGTTGTGTTTGAATTCTGTCTTGAATATATATTATAAGTAAGTTTTCTTCCAAATTCTATATTTTTTTATTTATTATTAGTTTTTTTATAGAACTTTTTTATAAGAATTATATCCGCACAGTGTGTGTTATAATTTATTTTTTATAAAAAATATTTGTATTATTTATAAGTGGTTAAATATTTATATTTTCCATGTGTAATTGTCTCATTAAGAGCTTTACACTTCTTATTGTTATAACTGTCAGTAACTATAAAAATAATAGAATAATTATAATTTATTACAATTATTGATTTTTTTATTATTATATTATATAAAAATAATTAAACTTATTTTTATTAATATAACTATTCTTTAATAAGTATATTTAATTTGTGGTTATAATATTTTGTTATATTATATTTTTTCTACTGAGGACAGTCATAGTGCTCTTGATATTGTTACTATTATCAAGAGTTTCATAGAAAAACCTTGAAGTTTATGTAGGACTCCCAAAGATTTTCATAAGAATGAGAGTGCTTTATTTTCTTCCTTTGAGGATCTTGAGAAATTTCATATACTTGGAATTACTCAGTTTGATTAGAATCTTCTGTATTGTATTCCTTTATAAATTCTTTATTTTTGAAACATGCAACAATTTTATTTCTAATATCTTCCAATGAGTCTTCAGAGTATTGATTGTTGTTGAGTTCTGATTTGATTTCACTTTCCATATCTTTGTGGGATTTTTGCTTGGAAAATATTTCAAACCAAGTTTTTTTACTGTTTATTGGTGGTCCCTCAATGATTTCTGAACTGTCAACCAAAACCTGATATAACATACTATCAGTGTCAACTGGATCATAGGTTAGTTTATTTTACTTTTTATCTGCTTCATTAACTTCTTCCATATACCAATTTTATTTTTCATCTTGTTTCCATATATACCTCTTGTTGTTTTCAGGTTCATCATCAATTTTTCAGAATTCAGGGCATGGGATTAAGCTTCAGTTGATTACTTGAGGGTTTTCGTTTTCTATATGATCATCAAATTTACTTGAAGGTGGTATATTTATATTTATCCATTCCTACCACGTTTTGGGATAAAAAGTAACCCATTACTCCTTTTCTTTTATTGCCTTGTCTAAATACAAAACAAATGACTTTGCCACTTCTGGTTTGATTTGGTTTTATAGTTCCCCTTTGGATGGTGCTTTTTCTGGCTCTTGTGTATCTACCTCTTGATCTCCTTCCACTTCCTCCTGAGATTCATTCTCTATTCCCCTATACATTATAGATAATCTTTCATCTAAAGTACATTCCATAGACTTGAGCTTTTTATAATATTTCTTTTGGCTCGATTTGGAAATAATTTTTATTTTTGCTTTGGATTTATCTTGAGCTTCTTTTAATTTTACTTTTCTAAACAAATTCTTTATTTTTACCATTAAACAAAGCTCAATTCCTCTTGGTGGTCCTGTTTGCCATCCTAACATATGGGGTTTGCATGTTGGAATACATAATCTTCTACCATCTGCTTGTGGATGGCTAAATATTTCACCTTGTTTTTGTGGAAGGTCCAATCTAATGTTATTGTCTGCCAAGAAAGGCCTCTCAAGGACTGTATGTACCACTCCCTTTGCAATGAAGAAATGAATATATTTTTCTTCTCCAGAAGGCAAAAGTACTTGTGTGAATTCAGATAGTCCAATTAATGATTTTGTATGTCCACCAATTCCTCTTAAAATCATGTTGAGCTTTCTATTTGGAATTTAGGCTTTTATTTCTGCATCTTCAGTAATTATGTTGAGCTCTGATCCTGTATCACCCCATACCATTACTGGATATTCTTCTTTCCCAAGAAATACCTGCATAAATCCAAGTGGACAGGCATAATGAAGCCTTTTTTTTCAACTTCTTTAATATTTAGAGAAATAGTATCTTATTTAATGTCCAGAGTGTTAGCTTATTTTGTAGATTCCTTTTCTTCAAAAGAAATATCTTGAAACCTATTGATTAATGCTGGGAAAAATGATAAGAGTTAGCCCAAGGCTAAGTTAGTTTCCTGTTCCAAGATTTTCCCCATCACATTTTCAATTTCTATTTTTGGTTTTGATTATCTATTATACTTTTCGTCTTCCATGATTTTCTTCTTTCAAATTTTGTGATGAACCATCTTTTTATTTGAATTTTCACTTTTCTCTTCAAAATTCTCTTTTTCTTTACTTTTAATTCCTTCAAATGTTTTATTTCTTTTCATATGTTTATTTTTATATTTAGTTGGAGCAATTATCTTCATCTCTTCCTCAGCCTCATCCTCACAATAGGTTCCTGGTAGTATGGGTTTTTTGCTTTGAGTATATTCTTTTTTTTGGGTTTCTTGCTTAGAAAATATTTGCTTTGTCTATCTGAGAGTTTCATGTGCTTCCAAAATCTCAGTGGGTGAAGATACCTTTGGTGGTTCCCAATTAAGCCAGTATTCTACTTGAGCAATTGAAGCTTCTTTTTCTTCCTTCTTTTGCTCAAATATTGTTTAATCTTCTGGTCTTAAAATAGGAGTTATATTTTGAATTATTTTCTTTGAGATTTCCATTTTCTCCTTATCAAATTTCCTGACTAAAAAACTTTGGACATTTGGTTCCTTATTGGGGTACTATTTGGAAATTAGGGTCAAGGAAATTTAGTCCTTTCCTACTGAAAATTCTCTCCTCCATATCTTCTTCCAGGTAGCTGAATCTTGTCAATGAATGGAAATTTGAAAAATAGTAATAACACTTTAAGGGTGGTCTTGAATAAAGTTGTGCTGGAACATAAGGTTGATAATTTGAAGGTAAAGGTGTATGGGTATTTCTTTATCTGAATGGTTGTGCATTTGGTGATAATCCTGACCCTTGTGTGTTTGGTTTATCCTTCCAGACATTTTTTGGTGGATTCACAGCCTCTGATAGCTCTTTCAGTTGGTCCAAAAAAATCCTTCATTTGATTTGCTTCTTTTGGGGCTTCATTAAAATGGGCTTCTTGAGCTGGGCGATTTGTTATTTTCTTGGTGATATCCTTCATTTTTATAATAACCTCCTCCCAGCTTTCATCTTCAAATCTGGTTTTCTTTTCATTTTGTATTTCATCTTACTTTGATAATTGTGATCCTCCTTTAATAACTGCTTCTGCCTCTAATCTTGCCTCAATATAATTCTGATAATATCCATTTCAGGTAAGATATATTCTCCATCTCTTTCTTGAACCATGGTCCTGTCTTTGATATCTTTTTAGGAACACTACTTCTAATTACTGGCAACAAAGAATCAAAGGAATCTTCATAAGAATCATTTTTTTGATATACCCATACTTAAGCAGATTTTTTGAGATTATGTCATATTCCCGAATACACTTTCTGTATTGGAACAAACTCTTCACTCCTTTTTCCTGTTGAGTTTGATTAAATAGTCTTGTTAATGAATCTTTCCTATGTCTTCTTTCTGGTTCCACCTTTCCCCATTTACTTATCATTACCTTTTTTAGTTGATCCCAATACTCCATTTCATATCCTGGCATTCCTTCAATTTCATATTTGATATCCTTATCATCACTCCAAAATGCTATTTAAATGGACAAATCACTTTAATTTCCTCATTCAATTGATGCTTTCCTTTCAGCTCTCTGGATAAAATTCTCAAACTCACTTCCATCAAAGTTGATTTTATAGTCCTTTTCCTTTACCTTGACAATCTTTCTTGTGGGTATTGTACCTCTTTCAGGTTGCTGAGGTGGTGCTGTAATATTCACCCTTTTTCAGATCTTTCAGCCCTTGTAAATGTTTCTGGTGTGATTGTTTCAAATTTCTCTGGGGTTGGTGATGGTGATGGTTTCTGGTGTGAGAATTCTTTCAATAGTTTTATCCCCAGTAGTAGTTTCAGGTGTGAATTGACTTTATTTTGTCTTCTTTCCATGTCTTTTTCAGCTCTTTCCATATCCCTCTGGGATTATGACCTTTTCTTCCAGAATTCTTAATCATTCACTAAATAAGAAAAAGTCCTCTTCTTCACTTTCTTCCTGACCCAATCCTTCAATTGTGGACTACTCTTTCTTCAATTCCTCCTCCAAAGTTGGAACCTTCTTTGATGATGATTATTCCTCCATGATAATTGTTATTTAAAATAATGATCATTTTTCTTTATGAGTTTTCATGTTTTTTTTGTGATTTTTAAGATTTGACATTTAATATTGATAATGTGATCTTATTAATGATAATTGAGATTGAAATTCCACCTTTGGGACACCAGATGTTGCAACTCCTTTTGTTGTGGGATAAATAATAGGAACTACCTTGAGGGGAATATTATTGGTGAGTCTGTTTTGAATTTCAGAATTAGCCAATAGCCATGTGTGCTAAGGTGTATTATCTGACCCTCTAAATATACTGAAAAATATACCTTCTTGATGATATCACAAATAAATTATTTAGTTTTTTGGATTTTCAATTAGAGAATTTACTTCAGAAGTCTCTATCAGACTGTCAATAAAAGATCACTATGATAATGATGGTAATAGCTACCTTTTTCAATAATAATCAAGGCTTGTTTAACTTGTTTTTATTAATTGTGGAGTTCTTTTTAATTAATTCTTATAGGATTCCTTCCTTCAATAATTGGATTTCTAAATAATATTATTTTTTAAGATCACTATTAATATTAATAATCATATTGATAGCTAGTCCAGACTTTCAATGTGATTGAATAATACTATCAATATAAATATAATAATTTAATGTTAAGATAATTTTGCAAGGGTGCCTCTGTTCAATATAAGGGTGAGATAGAGGTAATGTAATAGTAAGATAATACCATTTGGGTAAATATAAATATAATCCAATATCTCATAAGGGTTATGATATACATTATATGGGAAAGATGATATATCCTTTCTATAAATAAAGTTCATTGATAAATTTGATAATATCACTAATTATAATATCTGAAAACAGTAATTCAACACTACTACTATAATGGTAATCCTATTAAATAATATTAAAACTTTTCATTAATATTATAAATATGTCTTTAATCAATTAATCATAACTGATACTATAAGCTACTGAGCTTTGCTACTGATCTTTTCAATATAATACTAGACTATCCTACTAGAGAAGGGGTGGATTGATCTTCAAGATTATTGTCTGAATCAGAAGCATGGGGAAAATCAGGGATAGCGGCCCTTTATTTATACCTTTTGTCCCCTCCATAGATCCTTCCAAAAACAAAGGACTAAGAAAGAACTCCACCTTTAGTCCTTTTTTCTGGTGGGTAAATATTGAATGGAATCAGTTGATCAAGATATTTCACCATCTGTTTGGTTGATTGCACCATTCTGAACATCATTATTGTCAGTGCACAGCCTTGGTATATTTTTTCTAGTTGTTAAATTTGGAATGGCATCAATTTATCAGGAAATTGCATCATGTGTTTGGATGACTGCACCATATTTATTTTGAATTATCCTGATATTTGAAATAAACTGTATTCCTATTATGCACATCCTTGAGAGAATTTTTCTGGTAATTAAATTTGAAATGGTGTCATATGATCAAGATATTGCGCCAAATCTTTGGTTTATTTCACCATTACAAACTTTATTATTTTCAGTGCACAGCCTTGAGATATTTTGCTAGTGGTAAACTTAGAAATTGTGTCATTTGATACAGATATTGCACTATATTTTTGGTTGATTTCACCCTTTTTCAAAACTGTATTCTTACCTCTACTAACCTTATTTCTCTTCTTCCCAGCCTTGAGCTGTATTTGGTTGTTTTTTATTATGTAAAATTAAATTTGTAAATGATACCTGTAATGTCTTGGTATGGGATTTTAAGTGGGAATTGAGTGATTTAACACTATGTTAACTTATATGTAAGTTTTCTTTATGTAAAGAAATGTAACCCATGATTTTGTGAAAGTAATGGTATCAATTATTTAATTTTACACATACTTATTCATATTGAATATTTAAAAAATATGCATTATATTTTTAAGCATATTCTTGTACCTAGTATAGAGTGTATTGTATTCTTGTTTTTTCAATCCAGATATCTAGAGAATTACTTATGTTATTGAGTTGAGGCAATAAATGAATATAGGGAAAATTTGATTTAAATTCAATTAGAACACTTATTTTTGATTCTCTTCTTTTTTTTACAAATTTTCATTTTTATTTTTCACTTTTCATATTTATTTTCTGGATATATATGTATATTATTAGTTTGAATTAAATTTTTGGCTTTGATATTGTGGATTCAAACCTTGGCAGAACAGGTATGAAATACCACAGTGTGATGTTTTACAGCCTGTATGTTAGATTCTTAGCCAATTCTGTTATTATAAACAAAACCTGGGTTTTAACTATATTTTTGAAATTTTGCATGAAACTTATGCAACTTTAAATTTGAGGTTGAAATTAACAATCTAATAATTTTAATCAAAACTGTAAAAATGTATATTGGTACTGTGAGACTCTTAAAACTTCCAATAAAATAAAAAATTTCCATTTTTGGGTATAACACCCTGTGGGTCCTTCCTAGGTAACCTTTGGTGTAGAATCCAGAAATGAAATAATGTCTATAGCCTATTTTATCAAAAATGAATTTATACTTATTTTTTGTTTTTTTTTTCACTTTAAATTAACTTGATAAGCTCATTTGTAGCTGAATAAACTGTATAAAAACCTATTTGTAGCTGTATGGGTATGTCATACATACCTCACAGGATCACATTCCCTACCACCAAAAACAAACTGTACTACAATTTTTCATTGAATAGTATAACCCCAATTTAATTGGGGGTATAATCCACTGTCCAACCTCTCCACTTATACATTTCAAGTATTTATATTACACAATTCAAACTTTTTATTGACGAACTTGTCTTCTCTCATGTCTGAATCTTCTGAGAAGATTTTGGGACTCAGGTATTTTACTTTCCAAAAAGCACTCATATTCATGTTGTGGGATTATATATCTGACTAAGTATTCTCTTTCTTTTTTCCCCTGAGTCTTCTTTCTTTCAAAGATTTCAGTACATTTTTCTCCTCATTCTGAGAAAGGGGTGGTACTTCTAAGGGCTTTTCATTTCTCAAAAGGAATAATCCTTATCACTTAAAGTATAATGCTTTAGTAGACTAACAGGGAAGGTTGAATGTTTATTTTACAGTTCTCCTTTCAGTTCTACTTTTATTGCATTTTTCCCAAGAAGGGCGTTTATAATTAATGGTCCTTCAAAAGTATCTTTGAATATCTTTGAGCCTTTAATATTATTCAGGTGCAATGTTAAAACTAATATTAAGCCCCCTACTTTGAATTCTAGGGCTTTATGAATTTTATCCCACTTTTGTTCAGCATATTTAAAGGGATCAGTGATGTTTTTATTTGAATGATGCCTTACTTTATCAAGAAGTATTTTAAAGCTTGATTAAGCTGGGTGAATATCAACTAAGTCTTTCTTGAAAGTATCAACTGGAAGTTTAGGGTTCCATCTTTTTTCCAACATTGCAGGAGTTTTTCCGGTTTAAGCATGGATAAGAGTCTTTCAGTATAATTCAAATGCTGGTATAAGTGTACACCAATCATTAGTAAAGCCATAAGAGTCCTTAGATTCCAGGACATAAGCAAAAAATCCTCTGATCATGTTCTCAAGGGTCTGAATCATTATTTTTGTTAATCTGTCAGTTTGTGGCTGGTAAGCTTTTGAGAATGATAGTTTTGTACCCAAAATATTATGTAAATGTGTCCATAGGGCTGATGTAGATTTTGGGTCTATATAATTAATTATATTTTTAAAGAGACCATTATGAGATATAACTCTATTCCAAATCAAAAGGGCTGTATCCATAGCTGTGCCATCTTTATGACATGGTAAAAAGACTGGATTTTTTCTGTATCTTTCCACAATAACAAGACATGGATTTTACCTTTTGTCACCACCAGGTGGTAAGGAGGTCATCCAATCCATGTGAACCACTTCCCATGGGGTACTTGGATCTTGGATATGAATCATTAAGCAAAATCTTTTACCATTAGATTTATGGGTCTTTTGACACCTGTCACAACTATGACAGTACTCAATAAAATCTTTTCTCCAAGATGGGAACCAAGCACAAGTCTTAATTTTTTCCACTGTTCTCCCTTCAGAAAGATTTCCAGAATAAATTATGTCATGGCACTATAGTATTATTGTGTCAATCAACATTCTACTATATAGGACCATAACACATGTGTGATGAGACATGTGATATAAGATACCATCAAATAAGTGTGATCTTCCATCATATTATGATGTTCTTAATATATCATCCATAGAATTAGCTAAAGCTGCTTCTTTTCCATCTTTGTCAAGTGGAGAAGTAAGAATACAATAATTCTTATCTTGCTGGTAGCTTTCTCTAACTTCCTCAATGAATTCCATTCTTACATCTGTGATTTTAATTAATTCAATTGGAATGTGAGGTTCCGCATTTTTAGAAACATGGGCATAATTTTCAAGTGTATTGGGTAATGCCCATCTGCAAAATAAATCACCATTCTTATAAATATTTCCAGCTTTATTTAATATAGTCATATTGCCTCTGTACCCATGTATGGCAATCTGCCAACTTAACATGTGTCTTCTTGGATTTTTCATGTTAAGAAGTGATTTAATGGAATTAAAATGAGTGATTAACTCAAAAGAACTACCATTGATATAATAATTGAATTTTTCCAATACCCATGTAAGGAAAAGGAAATCCATTTAGCTTGCTCTATATCTAGCCTAAGTAGGTTTTATTTGTCTCAATATAAAATAAATTGGACCTTAATAAGGCTTTTCATTAACAATTTGGACTTGATTGAGAGCTTCACCAAGACCTTGACCACATGAATCAATATACATCTTGAAAGGAAGTTTCCAGTCTTTCATCAGTAAAAATGGTGCATTGGTTAAGGTAATAAAAGAATATTATTTATAAAAGAGATTATCACACACACTGTTCAGAGATAATCATTATAGAGAAATTTTATATAAAAAAACTAATACTAGTTAAAAAAGATATAGAGATTGAAAGGAAACTTACTTATAATATTTATTTAATACAATAAGTCCAACAACAACAGCTATAGTATTAAATAATCTTCATAAGTTAAACACACACCAAAGTATCAATATTTTAAATAAATAAAATAGTTTTACATGATAAAATATGCCTTCAAGAGTTTCACAGGAAATTTATGGATTTAAAAGAAATTTTAGAAGAACAATTTTATATAATAAAATTTATTATTGGTGATTAAAAAAAAAAATCTAAGCTCTATTATTTCAATCCTTTCTTTATAATTAATGAAAATTAGAATAAATTAAGAATTAATTTAACTATATAAGATCTTATATGTAATAAATATTACCTGTTTAAAATGTCTGATTGATTGAATGATGATTGTGTTGGGAGAAAACAGTAACGTAAAGGCTCTTTTCATGCCTTCAGAGAATTTCTCATGATTAATGATGTATAAAGAGGGTTTTGTTAGATCAAAATTGAAAAACCATGCTTAAAAATAATATTCTTAACTTAAGGTAGCTTATTTTTCATTTCAATTTGAAGTTACCCATGTTATTCTTAAATCCAAGTAACTTTAATCTTCTTTTGGGTTAATTATTTCAGGTTTAAATATAAAATAAGCTTATTTATATTAAACTCCATAAAATGAAAAGCTTAAAAATAAATTTTCAAGTGAAACTATCTTAAACTGTATTTTTAATTAATTTTCAAATAAATCTCTATTTCCTTTAAGAATAATTAAAAGAGGTATTTTCAAGTCTAAATACCAAATAAACCTGTTGAAAAAGGATACTTAAAATTTGATTTATACACAGATAAAATTGATTTGTAAGATGTGTGAAAGCTCAAAGAAAAGCCATTAAGAATTGGATTTTGAATGAATTTTTCAATTTATTGCTATTTTTCCACATAAAATAGCTATACACACCAAGCTGTAAATTTTCGAAAAGGTTTTAACAATTATAAATATGTGGTTTAAGCTTATTTAAGCTCTTAAAGTTCTTAAAAGCTTGATCGAAATTCTGAATTTGGGGATTTACCCTTTGAAAGCTTGTAATTCCTATCCTAATTGGGGATAAACCAGTTTAAAATTTAATATTCAAGAAAAGTAAAATCTTAAAGTCTAAATAAGGTTGAAAGCCATCAAATGAAGGTTCAAAACCTCTATTGAGTCTTTCCAGCTCCCAAACGTTAGGTACCCTGGCTCTATTTGGCCTTTTTCCTTTCTCCCACCTTCTTGTGTGACCTTTTACCTCTTATTTATTTGAAGCCATACAATGGCTTTAAGCTAATTTAAATTGGACTCACACCAAATTTACAGAATGTATGGTAAATTATTGGCCGATTCAGTAAATAAAAATCACACCTTAATTGTAAGTAAATTTTTGCAAGTTTGCATAAACCTTATGCAACTTTAAATTTAAGGTTAAAATTATCAATTTTAAACTTTTAATAAAAATTGTAAAGATGTATTTTGGTACTGTGAGATTCTTAAACATTCCAATAACATAAGAAATAGCCATTTTTGGGTATAAAAACCTATGGATCCACCCTAGGTCATTTTTTTTGAAAATCCAAAAAAGGAGATAATATTTATAGGTTTGTTTATCAAAAATGAAAAAAAATATTTATCTTTTGTTATTTTTGTTTTTAATTCACTTGATAACTTTTTTAAGACTAAAGAAACTGTATAAACAGGATTTTTTTGCCTTATGGGTATGTCATACATCCCTCACAGGCTCAAAATACTTGACAATACTCATTTAGAAGAATTCAATAATTTAATTGTTAATTTATAGCTAAAATTCAAATATAAATCTTTTAAAAACATCCCAAGATTTTTTCTTTATATTTTCATAAAAGATCTTTATTTATTATACTGAAAAACCCCATTTAAGCTAATTATCTCATTAAATTATGAGTTTATAAGTAAATATGAAATATTATTCTTGTAAAAGCATTCCATTGTTCTTTTCGTATATATAAATAAAAATTTCCATGAATTAAACTTAGTAATACTAACTAAGAATAATTTCAACGTTCAATCTACAATTTATAAATTAATATTCAATTTAATCCTTGTAAAAGAATCCAAGATCCATAGATTATACTTTAAAATACTTATTGATAGTAATTCCATAGTTGAATTGTGAGTTGATAAAGTAATATTGAATAGAATTTTTGTGAGTAATTCGGAGATTGCTCCTCTATATTAAAGCAAAATGTTTCATGAATTATACTCAAAAATACTCATTTACAATAATTTTCTCCTTAAATTGTTAATTTATAAGTAAATATTCAATCTAATTCTTGTCAAATAATTCCAATATCTGTCAACTATATTTAAATAAAAAATTTCTGTGAATTATACCCAACAATAATTACTTACAGTAATCTTATCATCCAATTGTAAGCTTATATAATATAATACTTGTAAAAGAATTACATGATTTTTTCTCCATATTAAAACGAAACATTTATATGAAATATAATTAAAACTTATAATTTAGAATAACTTCATAATCAAATTGTGAGATTGGATGTAAATATTAAATATAACTCTTGTAAAATTACTCCAAGAATTTCCTCTGTATTAACATAAAAATAATTCATGAATTATACTTAACAATACTCATTTACAATAATTCTCTCATTAAATTGTTTAAATAAGTAAATATTAAATTCAATTCTTTTAAAATCCTTCCAAAATTTCTTCTCTATATTAAAATGAAGAACTTCCAATAATTATACCTAAAAATACTCATTTGAAATAATTTTCTCATCAAATTGTGAATTCATAAGTAAATTTTTAATATAATTCTTGTGAAATAATCCCAAAGCTTTTTTTCTGTAGAAAATTGAAGGTTTATATGAATTCTACCTAAAAATATTAATTTCTAATTATTTTATTGTTAAATTGTGAATTTATGAGTAAATATTCAATATCATTCTTATAAAATTACTCCAAACATTTTTCTCTATATAGAAACAACAAATCTCCATGAATTATACTAAATAATATTTCATTAATTTAGCTATGTAAAGATAGGGATTTCTCTTCATCTTTATTCAAAATAGATTTTTCGAATTATTCTCCCACTTTAGTTTATTTTTGAGTTCATTTGTTTTCAAATTACCTTTTGATAAATTTCTTTTGGAAGGTATTTTGTTAAGGATATTTACTGAAGCCTTTTGCTTACTCAAATATTTTTTTCAAAATACATATCCAAAATTCTTACTTATCAAAATTACCTGCTTGGAATTATCTATTCTTTGACTAATAAGCTATTTCCATTCCAAAATTATATTTACCACTACAAATTTCAAGATTTGTTTGATAAAAGTGAATCATTCAAATTTTTACTATTTATATCTAAATTATTCAGGTGAATGATATAAAAATAATTTGTAATTTCCTATTTCCAAGAGGCTTTTAGTAAATATTTATATCTGAGAGTAAACTTCGAATGCTTACTATAAGAATTGTTTGTTGATATTTAGTTTCAAAAAAATCTTGACATTTGAATTTTTCTAGTCTTATTTAGATTTATATTTTCTTCTGAAAATGAATTATTTGATTTTTCAAACAAACAATTTTTACAAATGTACTTTATTTCACTTAACGGTAGAAAATATTGAATTTTCAGGTGAAATACTCATATAGATCAAATTGAACTTTTCAAATAGCTCCTTTTTTCAATTTTTTTAGTTTTATTCATTTCATTCAGAGGTAGAAAAATCTGAATTCAAAGAATTATTCAAATATTCCAACCTGAACATTTTAAATAGCAATTACTTCTGTTTGATTTAAACTTACTTAAGCTTGATTAAGATTCTCAAGTTATTGAAAAATTGATTCAAAGTATGTGCAATAGGACTTACCCTTTATCAGCTTTCAATTCCTGTAAGAATGGAGGATAAACCCATTTAAACTTTGATATTCAATCAAAGTCTAATATTAAGGCTTAAAATACTTCAATTAATGATAAAAAATTCTTTGGGTTCATGAATACCTCAAAATCTTGTTACCCTGGCCTCTTTTTCTATTTCTCCCTTTGTCCCCCATTTTGAATGGATTTTTCCAATATATTTATTCAAACCCATACCATAGCTTTAAGTACATTATGATTGAGCTCATTAATTATTTACATGACTTATGGAAAATAATTATCCAATTGAGTAAATAGACACAACTCCCTAATTTCAACATAATTTTGGTAAGCTTACAAATATATTATTTAACTTTAAATTGAAGGTAAAATTAACCATTGTAAAATATATCAAAGCTTTATAGATTTTCTCAAGTGCTATCTGAGATCTTTAAATATTCCAATAACATAAAAAGGAAAAGATCTTGAGTATAGCATTGTATGGGTTTACCCTAGGTTAATTTTGGTGTAGAATCCAAAAACTATAGAATACTTCTGAATATTTTCTATCCAAAATAAAGCTATAGTACTCTTTCATTCTTTTTGCTTTAAAATATTTTGAAAGGTCAGTCATCTACCAAATAAAATGTCAGGTGTGGATATGAAACTTTGATTAAAAATCAAGGACTTTTCCTGTCCTCAAAATTTGTATAAGGTAAAAATCAATTAAAAATAGTAAGAAATATTATTTTTAAGAGAAAAAACGCCAATTTTATTTTTTATAACTTTATTTGTATAAGACAATGATATTATAAAGATTTATTGTTTTACCAACAATAAAAATTTATCCAAAAATACTCTACAAGAGATATTTAAGGCTACAAAAGAAATTTCTTCAAGAGCAATTTCAATTGGAATTAATTGAGCAAAGGACTGCAAGCAATTAATTGAAGAACAGAGTCTTTAAAAATCATATTAAAGAAAAAACACGCCCAAAAGTGACCAGAGTGAATTTGGAAACAAAGTGACAAAGCTAACAGTGATGAAAGATGCTTTAATTCACTTTTGGGGTGGTTCAGGGGTAAAAATGATTATAACAGTTACAAACAATGATTATAATGATCTTTCACGTGGTTAAAAAGTTTAAAATGATTTGATAAAGGTGGTTGGAATCTTTTATTGGTTGGTTTAACAATGTTTAAAGTAATTATAAAAGGAAAAGATTCTAACATGAAGAGAAAAGTGGGGCAAAGAAGACATTCTTTTATAGCCATCAATTTTCTTACTACAAAAGTAAAATATACTCTTGTCGGTCGTGAAAAACAGTCTTACAACAGAAAAGCCAATTATGGCATCAGTGAACCCTGGTTTAGACCAAAAAGGGCTGGTTTAAGCCATTTTTAGCCATTTTAGACCCTTAAATCAGCCATTACTATAGCAATACCTGGTTTAGAGCCTTCAAAACACGTCAGAATGTGTGTAAGAGGCCTAGAAGCCAGTTAAAACTGTTTTTACTAACATTTGTTTAGCTTAAGGGTAGTTTTACCCTCTTGGCAACAGTTAAAAATGCCCTGGTTGGTATCAAAACCTCATCATCAATTGAGTCACAGACCTTGTGACTCAATTCCAGGCCAAAAGTGATGAACCTTTGCGTGAAGTTTGAAACCTCACGCCTGTAAGAAAGGATTTTGGGGGTCTGGCTCCCCCTTACAGCTAGAGCTCCTTTCCCCCCAATTTTAATCTTTTCAATTTATTTTTTCCTTTAATTCCTCATCATGTATTATACTTATAGTTTACATATGTAATTCAATTGAATTGTACAGTACAATACAGTAATAATTGACACCTCATATGTAAATCAAAGTTGACTTATGTAATACATGCGCACATTTTGACATTTCAATTGAATTCAATTGAAAATACTTCAATTCCTCATAACTTCTAAACTAAACACAACACCTCAATTTTAACACAAAAATTGATGGTTAACACCAAAGGTGGTGTGAATTAAATTAAAGATTTGAGAATTTTCAATTTTTGTATTGAAAATACTAAAAACTTAATTTAAGCTTATTTAGAGTTGAGTTACAAAAATTTCACTCAGAGGTGACCCCACCTAATTTTTTATGAGGAATCAAATGATGAAATAATTTTATATGTTTATTTATTGGATAAAAAGTTATAATATATTTCATATAAATTTTTACCAAAAATATTTTAATTTCATAATTTTTATTAAAAATTCATTTTTACATAATTTTTACAAGTAAAAATGAATTTTCATAATTTTAAATTTTATTTTAATTTTATTTTTAAATTATAATTAAGTTTTGATTTTTAAATATAAATTTGTATTTATATTTCAATTTTTATTTTTATAATATAAATAAATTTATTTTATTTATATTTGTATTTTAATTCATCATTTGTGGTCTTTTGGGTATATAAAAATACCTCTAAGGCTCACATTCCCTTCCCTTAAAAAAGAATATTACTTTGTAATATTGTTATTTCTAGTGTGCCTGAACCTTCTGAGAAGTTTAGTAGCTTCAGGTATGTCCTTTTCTGGCAACCATTAATCTTCACAAGTTGGGTCACTGTACCTAACAAGGTATTCCCTTACTTTGTTGGTTCTCAACTTTCTTTCTTTGAGAACTTTGGTAATTTTCTTACTACCAGATGGCTCAACAGGAGGTATAGCTTGGGGAATTTTATTCCTCAAGGGAAACTTTTCAGCATCACTAGATTTATATGGCTTTATCAAGCTCACTGGAAATGTAGGATGCTTATTGCTAAGTTCTTCAGATAACTCTACTTCAACAGCATTTTCTCCATGGAGGGCCTTAATAACAAAAGGTCCTGCAAAGGAGTCCTTCAGATTTTCACATCCTTTGATGTTATTGAAGCTAGTGGTGGATACAAGAGCTAAGTCCCCCACTTTGAAATCTTGTGTTGCATGTGATTTATCCCATTTGTCCTTAGCATATGCAAAAGAGTCCTCCATGCACCTTACTGCATGCTTTCTCGCTTTGTCTAGCATTCCCTTGAAGCTAGCAGCTGTGGGATGTTTTTCAATCAAATCTTTCTTCAAGGAATCTTGGGGTAATTTGGGGTTCCATCCTTTTTCTAGGATAGCAGGAGTTTGATTGGTACTGGCATATATTGATGTTTTATATGCTAATTCCAGTTCTGGAAACAGAGTACACCAATCATGGGTAAATCCATCACAATCTTTTAATTCAAGGCCATATGCACAAAATCTTCTTACCATGTCCTCTAAGGTTTGGATCATCCTTTCAGCCAGGCCATCAGCTTGTGGGTAGTAGGCTGTAGAGAAAGACAGCTTAGTGCCAAATAATTGGTTAAGATTTGTCCATAGTGCTGAAGTGAATTTGGGATCCCTATCACTAATGATATTTGTAAATATCCCAGTCCATGACACTACTCTATTCCATATCAGAAGAGCTGTATCCATGGATGTATCATCCTTGTGGCATGGTAAAAAGATTGGAGTTTTACTGAATCTGTCCACAATCACTAGGCAAGCATTATAACTTCTGTCACCTCCTGGTGGTAGGACAGTTACCCAATCCATATGGACGATTTCCCAAGGTCCACTTGGTTCCTGGATTCTTATCATATTTCCAAGTCTCTTTCCAGTGGATTTATTTGCCTTTTGGCATCTGTCACAGGTTTTGCAATACTCTGAAACATCTTTCTGCCACATTGGCCACCATATGTGGGTCTTTACTTTCTCTCTTGTTCTGTCTTCAGACAGATGTCCTGAAAAGGGGCTATCATGGCATTCTTTTAGTACAAGATTGATTAATTACCTGTCCACAGCTGTCATGACACATGTGTGCTTGGTCCTATGGTAAATTATACCATCCAGTAGGTGAAATCTTCCTTCATCATAAGGTTTTTTCCATACTTCATCGAAGGCATGTATTAGAGAGTTGTCTTTACAGTCTTTGTTAAGTAATTGGCATAAGATGCTACAATTCTTATCTTGAGTGTAAATATTTCTGACTTCTTCAAAGAAGGTGGTGTTCAAGTCTGTAATACTTATTCCTTCTATTGGAATTTGTGGTGAATCTTCTTCTGGCACATAAGCAGGATTATCAATATTATTTGGTAATGGCCATATGCTTAGTTCATCTGCATTCTTATGAATATTCCCATCCTTATGAACAATAGTCATATTGCCTCTGTATTCTTGTATGGCTATTTTCCATCTGAGGATATGTCTGTTGGGTGTTTTCATGTTTAAAAGTGATTTGACAGCTGTACAATCTGTTATCACCTCAAAAACACATCCCTCCAAGAAGTAGTTCAATTTTTCCAAGGCCCAGACAAGGCATAGACATTCCATTTGACTTGCTCTATATCTGGCTTCAGTTTTTTTTGTTTGCCTGGATATGAAACATATGGGTCCTTCTACAGGTTTATCATTTATGATCTGAACTTTGTGAAGTGCAGCACCCAGCCCATCCCCTGATGCATCAATATACAATTTAAAAGGCAATTTAAAGTCTGGCATCAGTAAGAGTGGAGAAGTGGTCAAGGCTTCTCTTAGAGACTCAAAAGCTTTGACTCTGTCAACAGTAATTTCAAATACTGTGTCTTTGTCACACAATTTATAAAGTGGTCTTGCTATGGATGCAAAATCTTTAATGTGTTGCCTGTAATATCCTGCAAAACCTAAGAATGACTGAATTTCCTTCTTTTTCTGAGGCATGGGTTTTAGAAATACTGCTGCAACTTTGTTTTGGTCAATTCCAAGGGACAAACCAGATACAACATGTCCTAGTGCTTTAAGTTCTTTAAATCCAAAATGGCATTTCTTCAAAGAGATTTTCATGTTTACTGATTGAATTTCTGTCAAACCTCTGGACAATCTGTACATGTGCTCTTCCCAAGTCCTGGAACAGACAATAATGTCATCAATGTAAATGATTAACCATCCCTCTGAAAGCTCTTCAGGGAAGATTTCATTCATCATTCTTTGGAAGTGTGAAGGTGAATTTTTGATACCAAAGGGCATCCTTAAGTATTCATACACTCCACAATGAACAATAATTCTCAAGTATTTTCTTGCTCTTGGTGTCACCACATTTTGATGAAATCCTTTAAGGGCATCCATAGTGGTTATATACACTGCTTGAGATATTTGAGTAAGGGAAATTTGGATTTTTGGTATTGGGTATCTGTCTGGAACAGTGTAAGTTTTCAGAGCTCTAAAGTCCCCAGCCATTCTGGATTTTCCATTATTCCATACCACCATGACTGGTGTAGTTATTTCTACTTCTTCATTATGGCCAACTTTTCTTATTACACCAAGGTCTAGAAGTTCTTTGATATGAGTTTCCAGAGCTTCTGTAAGATGTGTCTATGAAACTGATGATAATATTACTATTAATCAGCAGTACTATGACTGTTCTTATGAAATATAATAGCAAAGTGTTATTATAACCACAATTAAATAATTAAAGAATTATTTCTTTCACGTGTTAAACACTACTAGTGATTTTAACAGTGAGCAAGTAATTGTCTACAAGAATTAATTACAAGAATATTTTAATAATAAAACTTCTTTTTATTAAAATGATAAAATTATTTTAATATATAATCTCTTTTGCGAGAATAATTATAATGGTAATCCTTGAAGAAAACTAATTTTAGAGAAAAACTTTAAGAATTAAAGACAAATAACTCACTAATATTCCAAAGAACTTATTGAAAGATAAGATAGAGAGATTTGACATAGAATTGTGGATTTAAAGGATCAAAATGAATTTATAAGAGCATTACAAAAATTTATAGTTGGATTCTATGATTTCACGTCTTTCTGATTGATTCTGAAAGAATTAAAACACTTAAGAATAGCTTTTAACTAATACTTACTTGTTGGTAACAATGTTATGAATGATAATATAATGATGATGATGTGGAAAAAACATCAAGAGGAGGCCTCTTTTAAGTCAACAACAGCTCACAGAGGCGTGCCATGCAGAAAAATGAGAAACCAGTGAGTGAGAAATCAATAAACTCTTTTGGATTATTGATTGTATCATCTGTTGCCACATAAGATTATCATAATTACTTAATTGATGCTTTTACGTGACTACCAACCCCAATATGGTTAAGAATAAAAGGATTAACATCTGTAAATCTTCTTTTATTACAAAATAATCATTTATTTCTCAAATTTATCAATGTTATTGGCAATTTCATCACAGGTTGTAATTACTGTGAATTTTTGAAGATTCAGTGTTTCACGTAGAATAGTCAAAAATGGACCGTAAGTAAAACTTTTAATTTTACTAGAAAAGCTGTAATTATTTTTGATTGTACCATAGATCAAACAGTTCTTCATTGGTCCTGAAGGTTTAAGAGAGATTAGTTAATAATTGTATTTTCAATGAATTTTTGAAGTTTTTACCTCATTTCCGTGTAGAATTGCAAATATCAGTGTTTAACTGGTTGCTATGAGGTAAATCAATGGATACAAGTCAAAAAAGGGCTTTAGTTACCCTTTTGGGGTTTATCCATGGAAAATCATTAAGAATTGACATGGATACAGGAGTCCAAGTAGCTTTTTACCTCCTGGGCATGTCAAAATAGCAGGTTATTTGCTATTTTCTTATGATTTACTGTAGCTGTAACATGGTAACCAAGTTCCCAAAAGGTTTTAGTTTTATGTGGTATTGATTATGTGGTATTGAAGTATTTTCCATATTACCACCTCAAAGAGTTAGTTTGAGCTTATTCACTCTATGGAGCTACCCTAGGTGAATTTTTGTGTAGAATCCAAATCTGGCCTTAAATCAATGGATTTACTTCCTCAATAAAGAGTTATTCATCTTTTCTGAAATCAAAAATGATTAATTTTGGATATATGCATGACTTATGAGTTATGCATGATTCAAAATTTATTTTTGAGATGATTGTGGCCTATTTGGGTATGTAAAATATACCCCAAGGCTCACATTCCCTCCCACCAAAAAAAAATTGTATTAAAATTTTATCAATGGTATAAATAATAAAAGCCCCAAAGGGGGTTAATGTCCACTGTCCAACCTTTTACATCACTTAGATCAAGTAATTTAAAGCACATTTATAGACATATTCAGGCTTGTGGCCTTCTTTCATGTCTAAATCTTCTCAAGAGTTTATCTGAGTCAGGTATTTCTGATGCTGCTAGCCATTCATCTTCATGTACTGGATTTCTATATCTGACAAGATATTCTCTCTGATTCTTACCCCTAAGTCTCCTTTCTTTAATGACTTTCTTTATCTTTTTGTCTTCATTCTGTTCCACTGGTGGCACAGTTAAAGGAGTTGGGTTCCTTAAAGGAAACAATTATTTGTCAGTTGGTTGATAAGGCTTTATAAAGCTGACTGGAAAAGTGGGGTGTGTAATTTTCAATTCACCACTCAATTCCACTTGAACTGCATTGGTTCCATGTAAGGCAATAATAACAAAAGGTCCTACATAAGAATCTTTAATTTCTTGGGGCCTTTGATATTATTAAAATTCAAGGTTGAAACTAGAACGAAGTCCCCTACTTTGAAGTCTGGTACTTTATGACTATTTTCCCACTTTTGTTTTGCATAATCAAAAACATCATTAATACTTTGTTTTGCATGATGTTTTACTTTATCAAGCATTATCTTGAAGCTGGAATCTGTAGGATGAATGTCAATCAAGTCTTTCCTCAGTGTGTCTGCTGGAAGTCTTGGATTCCATCCTTTTTCTAACATATCAGGAGTTTGTCCTGTGGAAGAATGGACTGATGTCTTTTATGCCAATTCTAATGCAGGTATCAGAGTGCACCAGTCATGGGTAAAGCCATCTGAGTCTTTGAATTCTAACCCATAAGCACAAAATCTCCTGATCCTGTCTTCTAAAGTTTGAATCCTCCTCCCTGCTAGCCCATCTGTTTGAGGGTGGTATGCTGTAGAGAATGATAACTTAGTACCAAACAATCTATGAAGATTGGTCCAAAGTGCAGATGTGAACTTGGGATCTCTGTCACTTATGATATTCTTAAATAATCCTGTATGAGAAATAACTCTACTCCATAGAAGAAGAGCTGTATCCATAGCAGTGTCATCTTTATGACATGGTAAGAATATGGGAGTCTTGCTATATCTGTCTACAATGACTAGACAATCATTATAGCCTTTGTCACCACTTGGAGGAAGTGCTGTGACCCAATCCATGTGAAAAATTTCCCAAGGGGATTTTGGTTCTTGAATATGGATCATAAGTCCAAATTTCTTGCCTGTACTCCTGTTTGCTTTTTGACATCTGTCATAGGTATGGCAATATTCAATGGTTTCGTTTCTCCAAAATTGCCACCATGCACAGTTTTTCACTTTTTCAAGTGTTCTGTCCTCTGACAGGTGTCCAGAGTAGATGCTATCATGGCATTCATGCAGAATTGTATTGATAAGAAATCTGCTGCATAATGTCACTACACAAGAATGTTTGGTTCTGTGGTAAATAATCCCATCAAACAAGTGAAATCTCCCTTCAGAATAGGAATTTCTTCAAACTTCATCTAGTGCATTGACTAAAGATGTATCTTTGTAGTCTTTCTCTAATAAAGAAGTCAAGATATGGAAATTCTTGTCCTGCTTATAAGATTCTCTGACCTCTTCAAAGAATTCAGTCCCAATATCAGTTATGTTAATTCCTTCAATTGGAATCTGTGGTTCAGCTTCTAAGGGTACATAAGCTGGGCTATCAGGAGTGTTGGCTAATGTCCACCTGCTAAGTCCAGCAGCATTCTTGTGAATGTTTCCTGCTTTGTGAGCTATGGTCATGTTTCCTCTATATTCCTGAATGGCTATTTGACATCTCAACATATGTCTGTTGGGAGTCTTCATGTTAAGAAGTGATTTTACTGCATTACAGTCAGCTACCACTTCAAAAACACTGCCATAAAGATAGTAGTGTAATTTCTCAAGTGCCCATACCAAACATAAGCACTCCATTTGGCTTGCACCATATCTGGCCTCTGTTGGTTTGATTAGTCTTGAGATATAAAAAACTGGTCCCTCTGTAGGTTTGTCATTAATAATTTGAACTTGATGTAGGGCTGCCCCTAATCCATCTCCACATGCATCAATGTACAATTTAAATGGAATATTCCAGTCAGGTATGAGGAGTAAAGGTGCTTCTGTAAGAGCTTTCTTTATCTTCTCATGAGCTTTAATTCTCTCCTGTGTCATCTCAAATACAGTCTGCTGATCACATATTCTATATAGTGACTTGGCTAGAATTGCAAAGTCTTTCAAGTGTTGCCTATAATAACTGGCAAACCCAAGAAAAGAAATAATTTCTTTTTTATTCTGGGGTATTGGCTTAAGTAACACTGCTGCTACTTTGTTTTTGTCAATACCCAAGCTTAAACCAGAAACAACATGTCCTAATGCTTTGAGTTCTTCAAAACCAAAATTGCATTTCTTAAGTGAAATTTTCATGTTCACTTCTGCAACTTTGTGAAGTACCCTTGAAAGTCTTTCAAGGTGTAAGGACCAAGAATCAGAACATATGATAATATCATCAATATAAATGATAAACCATCCTTCAGACAATTCTGTGGGAAAGATAGTATTCATCATTCTTTGATAACGGGATGAAGCATTTTTAATGCCAAATGGCATTCTAAGATACTCATAAATACCACAGTGAGTGATAATTCTAAGTAATTTCTTAGCTTTAGGCATCAAAACATTTTTATGAAAGCCTTTCAATGCATCCATTGATGTTATATACTTGGATTTAGACAATTGAGTCAAGGTTTCTTGAATTCTAGGGATTGGATACCTATCTGGAACTGTGTAGGTATACAATGCTCTGAAATCTTTAACCATTATTGACTTATCATTATTCCAGGAAATAATAACAGGTGTTTTCACTTCAACTTCCTCATTATGGCCTACTTTCCTTAGTACACCAAGTTGGATTAACTCTTGGATATGTTCTTCCAAGGCTTCTCTAGCTCTGGGACTGGCTGGATAAGCTGGTCTTCTAAGTACTGGAGGATATGGTCTGTCAATATTAAGAGTAATATCAACTTCATTTCTTCTTATAGCACCGAATGGTTCATTATCAGAGGCAAATGCATTATTGTATGTGTATAACACATCAACAAGTTCATTCCTCATTTTTGGTGACAATGATGGATTAATCTGTGCTTCAATAAGTTGATTAGACACAAATTAATCTTTATAAGTATCTTTGACAGAAGATACCACAGATATTTGTTTTGGCATATTGGAAAAAGCAAATTTTTGTCTTTTGTTATCCCCAATTGTGAAATATCTGTCTTTATGGTTATTGATGTCAATACCATAAATATTTAAGCAATCATTTCCAAGAATGATGTGCTGAGATGTGCAATTATCCATTACCACAATCTCAGTTTTCCTCCTTACACTTCCTTCTGGGTGTGGAAATACAAGATTAGTGTCTAATATACCCAAGGGGTACCCATTGTTACTGGAACTATTACATTGCACACCTTCTATTGGTAATAGATGGTTTTTCCATTCAGGATGTATAGTTTGGCGAGAATCTTTTCCCAAACAAGTGCAAAATGCCCCTGTATCAAAATTTACTTTGGCTTCAATATCACTCACCAAAACTGATGTGATACAGGATGCTCGAGCAGTGTAACCTTTACCTTTAGAAGGTTTTGTTTTACACATTTTGGCATCTTGGATATTGATCAGGTTGCAGCAATCCTCACTGTACTGTGGCAAGTGGGTATGAACTTCTGTGACCTCAAAGAAAGCTTTAATGTTTTCAATGGGATAGTCCTCCACTGGTATATCCTCAGAGACTGCAGAATCTTGATCAGATTCCTCTTTCTCTTCAGTACACTGAATTCCTTCAATGACCTGAAATTCATTGATTTTTGTCTTTTTGGTGAAAGTGTTGGCTAAATGTGAAGTACTTCCACATTTATGACACTTCAAGACAGGTCTTTCTGGTCTTTTATCCTCTCTGGGAATCTTTGGAACCATCTTGGATTCCATAGGGATTCTAGTCCAAGTTTTACCAATTCTTGTTCTGGTAATGATATCTTCCATTGCATTAATGTAGTCTTCTGTTGAACAGGGCTCTTCACATCTGCTCTTTATAGCATGTTCCAGTTCTCCTCCACACTTTCTCAATATCTTCATATTAATCATAGTCTCAGACATATCTGGGTGTAAAGCAGATAATCTGTCTTTTTACTTGAAGAACCAAGTAAGTGGCTTATCTTTCTCTGAGTTAAAAATGGCACTTTCAAAAGCATTTTCCATTTTAAACCTCCAAGAATTATTGGCCCATTTGGTAATCAATTTGGATTTCCACCAAGACCAATCATGTTTCCCATGATCTATTCTCAGCTCTTAATACCATTTATTTGCAGTCCTGGTAAACAGACAGTGTAATTTACCCACTATGATTTCATCAGGTATATCAAAGTCTTCTTGTAACATATCAATAGTCCTGATGAGCTCAATATGGTTGTATTCCCCTTCACCAGAGAATGTTGGCCATTCTTCCAATTTGGGAATATCTTTAACAGAGACAACATTTTCTCCTAAAAGTGGGGTAAAACTTCCTTTAACAGAAAGTTTTTCTTCAGTAAAAGGTGTAGAATGTCTTGGCATATGTGGTTCATAATTCTTATGACGTCTTTCTACATTTGCAATGATTTCATTTTTTAACTTCTGCCTTTCACTGTCACTTTTTGCTAAATGTGTAGCAAACTGATTGGTATTTTCAGTTATTTTTAAGACATGATCTTGTAGAATTTTAAGTTGATCATTCATTTTAAAAATAGAAAGATATTCCATTTCATCATTCTGAACTTGACATGTAATCTCAATTCTGCTCCATGCATTGATAATTGAATCAAATCTGGCATTTGTGAACTTATACCATACAGTATATTTTTTGTCATGTCTTTTCAATTCACTGATATCCAATGTTATTTTAGTTAACTTTGATTCAAGTTTACCAATTTCTACATTAATACTACTTTGTGCATGATTTATTTGCGTCGAAAGGTCCTGTTCATCCTTTCCTGCTCCTTGGCTGTGAATTCCATTAGAGTTCTGGCCATGTTGAGCACACTGTCCACAGCTGAAGGCTCCAATTTGGGGATCCTGTACCCCTGTGGGTAAGGTCTGTGCCAATTGGCTTTTCCTTTGCCCTTGCCTTGATGGTTCTTGGGACCTCTCTGCTTCTTCTGAGGTCCTTTGGGCTTGTCTTTGGACACTTCTGGAGCTGGTAGACGCCACTGGGGCCTCTGTCTCCAAAGCTGGAGTCATTTCCAGTTCCTTCTTCTGGTCTATGGATAAAAGACTTTGGTTCTTCAACCAGTTCTTTATCTTTTTGACCTTGTCTTTGCAAGACAGGGGGCTCCATCCTTCTAAGAGTTCTATGGTCTTCTCCTGACCCAGAAAGCTCTTGATGTGTAAGTAGGAGTTCATGGCCCCCTGCCAAAGGCTTGGGCATATTTCCCACTCCTCTTCTTTGGCTGCTCTGAACCAATTTTTGTATTGGCATTGATATATTTCTATTTCTGCCACCTGAAAATGGTTCAGCCCTGGAAATATTATCATGAATCAGTTCAGGATCGGAATTCACGTCAAAATCTGTGGCTAAAGACCTTGGGGAATGGGGGGAAACTCTGGCATCCTGAAAATGTATCTTTCTTGAGGAAGACTTGGCACTTCTGGATTTGGTCTTGTCTCTTCTTTGTCCACATCCATCTGGTTGGACTGAATAGTTGCTTCCATTTCTGGTATGCACCATTTTCAGGTCAATTCAAAGATAAAAAGGTGAAAATATAAGATAAACACACACCTTTTGGTGGTATTTTATTCTTTTCTGCGTTAAATAAGGTGCCTCTTTTAGCAATTTGCACCTCAATACTGTCTTCAGATTCTACCTCCAAAGATTCTGGACTAGTGATATATCTTTTAATGAGTCTGTTTCCAGCTGCACAGTATTTGATTAAAGAAACTAGAAAGAATTATAAAAGAGAAAAAAGAATTATTTTTTATACTTTTTAAAATATTTTTAAAGATTTTTTATAAGTTTTATATTTTTTAATATTAAAAAATTATTCTTTTTAAAGAAAAAAAATTAAAATTTCAAGATTTTGAATGAAAGTTAATTCAGAGTAACTCAAAGAATAATTTTATAAGTTTTTGGATGTGAAAAGCCATGTGTAAAAACAGTATAAAATTAAACCAAATTCCTCAATGAAAAGATTTCCAAAAAAATTTCAAAAAATGAGAATTATTTTAACTTTAGAATGAAAGAAACAATTATTAAATTAATATATTTCAGAACTTAAAAATATATTAATTTAGGATACAAGGTTCAAAAAAACAGGGCCAGGCCCCCAAATATCAGATGTGTCTATGAAACTGATGATAATATTACTATTAATCAACAGTACTATGACTGTTCTTATGGAATATAATAACAAAATGTTATTATAACCACAATTAAGTAATTAAAGAATTTTTTCTTTCACATGTTAAACACTACTAGTGATTTTAACAGTGATCAAGTGAGTGTCTACAAGAGTCAATTACAAGAATATTATAATAATAAAACTTATTTTTATTAAAATAATAAAATTATTTTAATATATAATTATCTTTTGCAAGAATAATTATAATGGTAATTCCTGAAGAAAACTAATTTTAGAGAAAAACTTTAAGAATTAAAGATAAATCACTCACTAATATTCCAAAGAACTTATTGAAAGATAAGATAGAGAGATTTGACATAGAATTGTGGATTTAAAGGATCAAAATGAATTTATAAGAGTATTAAAACAATTTATAGTTGGATTCTATGATTTCACGTCTTTCTGATTGATTCTGAAAGAATTAAAACACTTAAGAATAGCTTTTAACCAATACTTACTTGTTGGTAACAATGTTATAAATAATAATAAGATGATGATGATGTGGAAAAAACAGCAAGAGGAGGCCTCTTTTAAGTCAACAACAGCTCACAGAGGCGTTCCATGGAGCAAACTGTAAAACCAGTGAGTGAGAAAACAATAAAACCTTTTGGATTATTGATTTCATCATCTGTTGTCACGTAAGATTATCATAATTGCTTAATTGATGCTTTTATGTGACTACCAACCCCAATATGGTTAAGAATAAAAGGATTAACATCTGTAAATCTTCTTTTATTACAAAATAATCATTTATTTCTCAAATTTATCAATGTTATTGGCAATTTCATCACAGGTTGCAATTACTGTGAATTTGTGAAGATTCAGTGTTTCATGTAGAATAGTCAAACATGGACTGTAAGTAAAACTTTTAATTTTGCTAGTAAAGCTGTAATTATTTTGGGTTGTACCATAGATCATACAGTTCCCCATTGGTCCTGAAAGTTTCAGAGAGATTAATTAATAATTGTATTTTTAATGAGTTTTTGAAGTTTTTACCTCATTTCTACATAGAATTGCAAATATCAGTGTTTAATTGGTTTCTATGAGGTAATTCAATGGATACAAGTACAAAAAGTGTTTTAGTTACTCTTTTGGGGTTTATCCATGAGAAATAATTAAGAATTGACATGGTTACAGGAGTCTAAGTAGCTTTTTACCTCCTTGGTACATCAAAATAGCAGGTTATTTGCTATTTTCTTAAGATTTACTGTAGTTGTAATGTGAGCCTTAGAGGTAATTTCATATACCCAAAAGACCACAAATACAAAAATAACTTAGTAATATAAATAAAATTTATATTATTAAAATAAAAATCAAAATATAAATATAAAATTATATTAAAAATAAAAAATTAATTACAATTTAAAAACAAAATTACATTAAATTTTGTAAGTATAAAATTACATTTATACTTGAAAAAATTAAGTAAAAATGAAATTTTAACAAAATTGTGAATAAATAAATAAATTTGGAAAAAAGTTAAATAAAAATTATTCTAACTTTTTATCCAATAAATAAACATATAAAAATTATTTCACCATTGGATTCCTCATAAAAAATCAGGTGGGGTCACCTCTGAGTGAAATTCTTGTAACTCAACTCTAAATAAGCTTAAATTAATTTTTTAGTATTTTCAATACAAAAGTTGAAAATCCTCAAAACCTTAAATTAATTCAAACCACATGTGGTGTTAACCATCAATTTTTGTGTTAAAATTGAGGTGTTGTGTTTAGTTTAGAAGTTATGAGGAATTGAAGTATTTTCAATTGAATTCAATTGAAATGTCAAAATGTGTGCGTGTATTACATAAGTGAGCTTTGATTTACGTATGAGGTGTCAATTATTACTTTATTGTACTGTACAATTGAATTGAATTACATATGTAAATTATTAGTATAATACATGATGAGGAATTAAAGGAAAAATAAACTGGAAAGATTAAATTTGGGGGGGGGAAAGGAACTCCAGCTCTAAGGGGGAGCTAGACCCCCAAAATCCTTGCTGACAGGCGTGGGATGTCAAAATTCACGCAAAAGTTCATCACCTTTGGCCTGGAATTGAGTTACAGGGTCTGTGGACTCAATTGATGATGAGGTTTTGATACCAACTGGGGTAGTTTTAGCTGTTGCCAAGAGGGTAAAACTACCCTTAAGATAAAAACGCCATAGTAAAAACAGTTTTAACTGGTTTATACGCCTCTTACACACATTATGACGTGTTTTGAAGGCTCTAGGCCTGGTATTGCTATAGTAATGGCTGATTTAAGGGTCTAAAATGGCTAAAAATGGCTTAAACCAGCCCTTTTTAGTCTAAACCAGGGTTCAATGATGCCATAATTGGCTTTTCTGTTGTAAGACTGTTTTTCACGACTGACAAGAGTAAATTTTACTTTTGGAGTAAGAGAATTGATGGCTATAAAAGAATGTCTTCTTTGCCCCACTTTTCTCTTCATGTTAGAATCTTTTCCTTTTATTAATTAGTTTAAACACTGTTAAGCCAATCAATCAAAGATTGCAACCACCATTTTTAAATCATTTTAATCCTTTTAACCACGTGAAAAAATCATTATAATCATTGTTTGTAACTCTTATAATCATTTTTACCCCTGAACCACCCCAAAAGTGAATTAAAGTATCTTTCATCACTGTAAACTTTGTCACTTTGTTTCCAAATTCACTCTGGTCACTTTTGGGCATGTTTTCTCTTTAATATTCTTTTTAAAGACTTTGTTCTTTAATTAATTGCTTGCAGTTCTTTGCTCAATTAATTCCAATTGAAATTGCTCTTGAAGAAATTTCTTTTGTAGCCTTAAAATATCTCTTGTAGAGTATTTTTTGGATAAATTTTTATTGTTGGTAAAACAATAAATTTTTATAATATTATTGTTTTATACTAATAAAGTTATAAAAAATAAAATCGGCGTGTTTTCTCTTAAAAATAATATTTCATACTATTTTTAACTGAATTTTACCTTATACAAATTTTGAGGACAGGAAAAGTACTTGATTTTTAATCAAAGTTTCATATCCACACCTTACATGTAACATGGTAACCAAGTTTCCAAAAGGTTTTAGTTTACCAATTAAGCCAAGATCAACCATGGATCCAAGCTTTGGAGCTGTCCACGCATTAGAGGCCTCAGAAGCTGGGTACCCTGGCTCTCTTTGATGTCTTTTGTCCCCCTTGCTTATTTTTCACGTCAAAATAGAAAATTGAGTTTCAAGTGAGATATCCACTATGGGTGTACCAAAAGTCCATTTAAGAATACCATGATATTAATTTCTCAAAACATGCATAACACTATTCTTAGTGTATATGTAACATGGGATTTCTCACATTCCCATCATTTTGGCGGGAAATCAAGAAAAACAAAAATTTCACATCTCTTTTATGTGGTGTTGAAGTATTTTCCATATTACCAACTCAAAGAGTTAGTTTGAGCTTATTCACTCTATGGAGCTACCCTAGGTGAATTTTTTGTAGAATACAAATCTGGCCTTAAATCCATGGATTTACTTACTCAATAAAAAGTTATTCAGCTTTTCTGAAATCAAAAATGATGAATTTTGGATATATGCATGACTTATGAGTTATGCATAATTCAAAATTTATTTTTAAGATGATTGTGGCCTATTTGGGTATGTAAAATATACCTCAAGGCTCACAGCTTCTCTTGACTTGGGACTTGCTGGGTATGCAGGTCTTCTCAAGAGTGGTGGATAAGGTCTTTCAATATTAAGAATGATATCAACTTCATGACCAATAATTGCTCCGAGAGGTTGTTTGTCTGTAGAAAATGCTCCTCTGTGGTCATACAAAAGGGAAGAAAGTTAATTTTCTTGTTTATCAGTCAGATTAAGGCTTATTTCAGCCTCATTTAACTGTTCAGATTTGAATTTTTCCAATTGTAAGTTGACTGGTGATACTTTATTTACTGTAATTTGTCTTTGAAATGGGAAAAGGGCAAATTTCTGATGCTTATTGTCTCCAATAGTAAAGTATCCGTCTTTGTTGTTATGTAAATCTATTCCATAGATGATTAAATAGTCATTTCCCAATATAAAATGGGTACTAGAGCAATTCTCCATAACAACAAATTCAACTGTGATTCTTAAATTCCCATTAATGTTTGGGAATATGACATTGGTCTCAAAAATTTCTAATTCTTTTATTGGATTACTTGCATTATTGAACTTTATACCATAAAATGGTAATAATTGGTCTTCAAAATTTGGTACACAAGTTTTAAGACAAGATTTTCCAACACAAGAGCAGAAGGCTCCTGGGTCAAGAAAACGTTTGGTGGGCTTGTTTTCAATCACCACTTCTGTTATCCAGCAGTTACCAGCTGTATAACCTTTCCCTCTGTTTGGTTTGATTTTCATACGTTGTGCATCTTGAATTTTTGATAAATCAAGTTGACCATTGCTCAATTGTGGCAAGTGGGAATAAGATTCCATGATGTCAAAAGTGGCATTGATATTTTCTATATCTTTTGAAGATTCAGAAAATATGGATGACTTACCATCTGAATTGTCTTCAATTATGTCATCTTTTTCAACATCAGGTTCTTTTTTAACATCAATTTCATTGATTTTCCCCCTTTTTGGACATGTATTGGCTAAATGGGTGCTGCTTTGGCAAATATGGCACTTCCTGACTGTATATGCAGATTGATACTTAACATTATTAGAATTTTCTTTGGGGTTTTTGTTCACAGAATCTTTCCAAGGTGTATTAAACCTTGTTTTGAGATTCACCCTACTAGAAACAATTTTGGTTCTGGTGGTTACTTCTTCTAATATATTGATAATATCTTCTTCTGAGGATTGTTCAGTAGTCCTGCTTTTGACAGCATGCTCTAAGTCACCTCCACATTGTCTCAGAATTTTTCTATGGATCATAAATTCTGACATTTCAGGATATAATGCTGTTAATCTGTCTTTTTGTTGGCAAAACCATGGTAAAGCTTTGTCTTTATCAGAATTAAATTTGGAAGATTCAAAGGCTGTTTCCACTTTAAACCTCCAAGTATCATTGGCCCATTTGTTGATAATTTGGGTTTTACACCAAGTCCAACTTTGGTGTCCATGTGCTTGTCTCAATTTGATATACCATCTGTGAGCTGATTTGGTAAGTAAGGTGTTAAACCTGGATGTTACCAATCTGTCTGGTAATTCAAAATCTTCTTTGATCATGTCAATACCTCTGATGAATTCCATATGGTCATATTCTCCTTCACCACTGAAGTGAGGCCATTCTTTAAGTTTTGGTACTTCTTTCAAAAGTGCTTGGCCCATTGATGGTTTCAAGTTATGAAAAGAAGTGGATAATTCATTTTTCAACTGTGAATTATCAAGATCCAATACTTGTGTATTTGGAATCCTTGTGCCCTCATTTTGATTCAGAGGTGTAGACATTCTTGGTAAGGTGTTCAGTATTTGTTCAATATCATTCATTTTACTGTTGCTACACCTTTGGGAATTCCTGTACTCATGTTGGAAGGCTTTTATTAAATTTATTACTTCAATTTTATACATGTCTTCTTTATGTGTCAGCTCTTGCCATAATTCTGATTGTCTTGTATTATCTGTGGTAACTTGATTCAATTTCATTGTTAATTTTGATACTTCCTCTTGTGAAGCATCAAAACACTTTTTCAAGGCAATTGTATATGTCTTCACTTCAGTGAATAAATTTGAAATGTCTTCTAGGACTTTTTTGTTATCTGTTTTGATAATATTTATGGAATCTTTGATTCTTGTCTCAATTATATCATCAATATCCAATTTAGAAATTTTTTCTGTTAGTTCTTTAATAATGGCAGATTGTTCATTTATCTTATTGCCAAACAAATTATCATTATTGGAAGTTCTAATTTCTCTTACAACTTTTTCAAAACACATAAGTATTTCATTAATTTGGCACAGACTTAAGTTGTTTATTCTAATGTTGTTACAAATGGTTTCATTTTTATCAGAAAGATGTTTTTTCACGTCATTCATATATTCATACAACTCTGGGATGGAATCAAATATGTCAGAAATCATTTCTGGAATTTTAATCTGGCTTCCTCCGTCTTCTGTAATTTCATCATGGTTCTAGCCATCTGAAATACATTTTCCATGGCATCCTTATGAATCTTTGGAATCCTGTATCCTTGGCTGTAAGGCTTTGGGGCTGGTGCCTTCCCTTTTCCCTTGTTTGGGGCTTGTGGCTTCTTCTTTCACGTTGGAATTGCTGCTGCTGGCCACTGGGGCTGTTTTTAACACTTGTTTGGGTGGTGGAGGGTTGTTTTTCCTCCATTCTAGTGTCAAGAGCATCATGTTTTTCTTTTCCATCAATGGATGCCATCCATTGAGCAATTTGCAAGTATTGGGATGGCCCAGGAACTTTCTCACAGTCAGGTAAGAATTCATGCAGTTTTTCCACAGATCTGCCAGGATCTGGTACTTCTTTTACTGCAGTGCATTGTTGTAAGCTTTTTGGCTGGCTTTGTATATGTCGACTGAGGCTTCTTGTGGCGGTATCAGCTCTTTGTGAAGGTAAAATGGTATTATCAGAATCAGAATGACCTATTTTAGTTGTTTGGAAGTCATCAACTGACCCTTTTCCTTCTGTACCTGGTTGGCTTCTGCCATAATCACGTCTATTACCTTTCTGGGAGCTGCTTGAGGGGATATAGCTGGCTCCTGATCTAGTTGAGGGCATATTTTATGATTAAAAAGGCTTAAAATAGTATTTTTACATCAAAAACTTACTATTGGCCAAGTTCTTAGCTTTTTGAAGGGTATTACTTTTATCCAAGTTAATCAATTCAGAAGATATTGGTTCAGGTTGGTTATTTTGAGTCACAATAACAGTCCTATTGTGGTCTGAATTAACAGTACTGGCAGGGATAATGCTGGTGACTGTTGAGGCTGTTTCAATGTTTTCTTGTCTTACCACGTTGTCAGACACTAAAATTAATGAAAAAGCCAATTAATTAAGTAAAAAAAGGTTATTTCAAAAAAGAAATAAAAATATAAGCCTCACTTATAATATGAAAAAAATTATTTTTTATGGATTTTTTTGATTATAAGTATGTTTTATATGTTTTGGAATTTTTTCAATATAAGAAAAAGGTTTAAAAAGAGTAAAAAAAATATGCCACAGGTAAAATATCATGGCTGGGCCCCCAAATGTAAGGTTTGGATATGAGTATTTGATTAAAAATCAAGTACTTTTCCTGTCCTCAAAATTTGTATAAGGTAAAAATTAATTAAAAATAGGAAGAAATGTTATTTTTAAGAGAAAACACGGCAATTTTCTTTTTTATAACTTTGTTAGTATAAAAAAATAATATTATAAAAATGTATTGTTTTACCAACAATAAAAAGTTTTACAAAAATACTCTACAAGAGATATTTAAGGCTACAAAAGAAATTTTTTCAAGAGAAATTTCAATTGGAATGAATTGAGCAAAGGACTACAAGCAACTAATTGAAGAGCAGAGTCTTTAAAAAGAATATTAAAGAAAAAAGACGCCCAAAAGTGACCAGAGTGAATTTGGAAACAAAGTGACTGTAAGGTTTGACTATGAAACAATAAGTAAAAATTACTAATATTTTACTTATTGTACTATTAATGTCCTTATAGATGTAATAAATAAAGCAAAAACAATTATAATAATAAAGAATTATTATAATTATGGTGTAAAATAATCATATTATTAAATAAATATAATAATATAATTTATATTATAAAAAAATAATATAATAAATAAATATATTAATATAAGATAATTAATATATTCAAAAGCACTTTATTATTGTTACCAAAAAATAATAAAGGTGTAAAAGATTGCTTTTTATTAATAAAAAACAATTAATAACAATAATATTACTAATATTAAGGTTATAAATTAATATAAATACTATTTATATTAATTATAGAATTATTAAATTAATAATAGAGAAAATTATTATAATAAGAGAAATAACCTACTTTTAATGCTTAATATAATAATTTTGGATAATTTTTTGCCTAGAAATGTAAATACAACTTATTTAAATTGTAATTAAAATAAAATTTAAGAGAAATTACAAATTTTCTTGATTTTACATGGAATCGAGGTTTTTAAGAGAAATTTAAACAAAACAATTAAATAATTGCAATAATCACGTCAAAGATGAAGGTTATTATAAGAAAACCTTTGATCTTCAATAATATAAAAGTTTTATATATAAAGAATAAAGAATTTACCTTTTTATTTAATGATTTAATGTTTTGTAAGCATCTGAGGGGGAAATAGAGGAAAAAAGAGCTCTATTTATATTAAATTCCTTCCTCCTAGAGTCCAACAGGCTTCTAGTAGACGTGCACTGATAATATCCACTGGAATTGAGAAATACTTTGAGCTTTGGTGATTATTACATCATGATCAAACCATCTTATCTCATTATTACGCCATTATTTAGAGTTATCACTATAACTCTAAGCTTGATGACCTCAAGGCTTGGAAGAACCCAAAAATTTGTGGATTTTATTAGCTTTAATCATAAAATAACAGTATTCACCAATTGTATCACTCATATGACTGTTAAACTTAATTTAAAGTTACAGTGAGTGATCATAAACAATCAAATTAAGCTCAAACTTTGATACTTAATAACATTTAATTTTTACATGCTACAGCAATTCAGAGAGTGAATTCTAATAGCTCAGCAGAGCCCTATTATTCTGCCAAGAGAATTCAATTATATCATCAAAACTCTATTTTTGATGATTTTTCTTGTAACTCATCTTTTCTGTTGAAATTTAATATTTTAAACTTCAAACCATGATTTCAAGGGGTTATACCTTGAATATTATAAAACAAAATACATCATTCTTCACCAAAAAACTAGTAGAATCCAACTATCTTCCTTTTTTTTAAGTTTGGACCACTTTCACAACAAAGTGGTCAACAGCTCTATTGATTTTAATCAGTAATCCCTTACAGGTTTTAACCTTGTTTATAACATGTGAAACAAAGCTCATTTATGTATTCCTACAGTAATTAATTGATGACTTTATTTTTGGTTCATCACTCTATCATGCATATTTCAAAAGATATTAGCTAAAATCCTTGAATATATGCGTTTACCAAAAAAGTGCATATATTCAGCTTAACTCCTTAAGTATTGACTTTGGAGATTAGCTTCTTGATTGTTTCATGTGTGGAGTTTTATGGAGACTCCAATGGTACCATTCATTTTACATGTTGTTTCATTGGTATTTAAAATAATTAAGGATTTATGTTTTTTATAAGGTATTATTACTTATAACTCATTAAATATTGACTTTACAGATATGCCATAAAAGTGGTATATGTGTATTTTACCATGGGTAATCCAATAGTATAATTTATTTTACATGTTTATTCATTGGTTCTTAAGTTAAATAAAGTCTTATACCTATTTATGGAAATTTTTTAATTTTAAGATAATTATTTTTAATGTATAATTATTTTAAATATTTCTTGTGACCTTTTTGGGTATGTGGTCATATCTCAAAGGTTCACATTCCCTACCACCAACAAAGATTGTACCACAATATTATATGTGTAATTAGGATATCATCCACTGTCCTACCTCTTCAATAGACTTTGTTAGTCTTTAAGCTCAATAATGCTTAACTGCTCTATTCTTTAGGTTTTCTTTCATGTCTGAACCTTCTTAGTAGTTTATCAGAATTTTTTATCTCTTTCTCAAGTAGCCATTCATCTTCTTGAGTTGAATTTCTATACCTTACAAGGTATTCTCTTTCTTTTTTGTTTCTTGTCCTTCTTTCTTTAAGGACTTTTACAATTTTCTTTTCTTCTCCTTCTTCCAAGGGGGGAATTTCAAGTGGGGGTTTATTTCTTAGTGGAAATAGCTCCTTGTCACTTGAGCTGTAAGGTTTTATCAGACTTACAGGGAAAGTTGGGTGTTTGTTCATTAATTCACCTGTCAGTTCCAATTGCACAGCATTGGGTCCATGGAGTGCTTTTATCATAAATGGTCCTGCAAAGGAATCTTTCAATTTCTTTGGAACTTTTATGTTATTGAAATTAAGGGTTGATACTAGGACCAAGTCTCCTATTGTAAATTCAGGTGGTTTATGACTTTTGACCCATCCTTCTTTTGCATATTTGAAAGAATCTTTCATACATCTGTTTGCATGGCGTCTTGCTTTGTCAAGCATTATCTTAAAACTGCTTGCTGTTCAATGTATATCCACTAAGTCCTTTTTGAGGGTATCATAAGAAAGTCTTGGATTCCAACCTTTTTCTAGAATTGCTGGTTTTTTGCCAGTAGAAGAATGTATTTATGTTTTATATGCCAGTTCAAGGGCTGGTATTAGTGTACACCAATCATGGGTAAAACCATCAGAATCTTTGAATTCTAGTCCATAAGCACAGAATCTTCTGATCATGTCCTCCAAGGTTTGTATCATTCTTTCAGCTAAACCATCATCTTGAGGATGGTAAGCTGTTGAGAATGATAACTTTGTCCAAAACAAGCTATGGAGATTTGTCCATAATGCTGAAGTTAATTTTGGGTCTCTGTCACTTATAATATTCTGGAATAAGCCTGTATGGCTAATGACTTTATTCCATATCATTATGGCTGTGTCCATAGCTGTGTCATCTTTGTGACATGGTAGGAACATGGGAGTTTTGCTATACCTGTCAGCTAATACTAGGCATGCATAATAGCTTCTGTCTCCTCCTGGAGGTAATGCTGTTACCCAATCCATATGAACTATTTCCCAAGGGGATTTTGGTTCTTGGGTTTGGATCATCATTCCAAATTTCTTTCCTGTGGCTCTGCTGGCTTTTTGACATATGTCACAGGTTTGGAAGTATTCTACAACATCTTTCTTCCAATTTGGCCACCAAGAGCAGGTTTTCACCCTTTCTAGTGTTCTGTCTTCTGAAATATTTCCAGCTGCAAAACTATCATGACACTCATGTAAAATAGTGTTTATCAGGGTTCTATCTGTTAAGACCATAACACATGTATGTTTTGTCCTATGGTAAAGGATTCCATCAAGGAGGTGGAATCTTCCTTCATCATATGCCTTTTTTCATGTTTCATCTAATTTTGATGAAAGTGATGGATCTTTGCAGTCTTTCATTAGAAGTTGGCTTAAAATATGGCAATTCCTGTCTATCTCATAGCTCTCTTTAACTTGGTTAAAGAATTCTGTGCCAATGTCTGTAACACATATTCCTTCTATATGGTGCTCTTCCTGTGGTACCCATGCTGGATTGTCAGGGGTATTTGCTAGAGCCCATCTGCTAAGACCATCTGCATTTTTATGAATATTGCCATATTTATGAACAATAGTCATATTTCCTCTGTATTCTTGGATAGCAATTTGCCATCTCAGCATATGTCTATTTGGAGTTTTCATATTTAATAGATATTTTACAGCATTACAGTCTGTAATCACATCAAATACTGTTCCATCCAAGTAACAATGTAATTTTTCTAAAGCCCACACTAAGCAGAGGCATTCCATTTGGCTTGCTCCATAACTTGCTTCTGTTGGCTTTATTTGTCTTGAAATAAAACAAATTGGTCCTTCCACTGGTTTATCATTGATAATTTGTGTCTGGTGTAGTGCAGCACCTAGTCCTTCTCCACAAGCATCAATGTAAAGTTTTAAGGGTAGTTTCCAATCTGGCATTAGAAGAAATGGGGCATTTCTTAAGGAATTTTTCAATTCTTCATATGCCTTGACTCTTTCTTCTGTCATTTCATAGACTGTTTGTTGATCACATAGCTTATACAAGGATTTAGCAATTTTTGCAAATTCCTTTATATGCTGTCTATAGTAACCAGCAAATCCTAGAAATGATTGCATTTATTTTTTGGTTTGAGGCATTGGCTTAAGTAGTACTGCTGCTACTTTATTCTTGCCTATGCCTAGACTAAGTCCAGATACAACATGTCCTAGTGCTTTTAGTTCACTGTATGCAAAATGACACTTTTTCAAGGAAATTTTCATATTCACTTGCACTATTTTCTGTAGTACCCTTTCTAGTCTTGTAAGGTGATTTTCCCAATTTTCTGAGCAAACTATGATATCATCAATATAGATGATTAGCCATCCTTCTGATAATTCTTCAGGAAATATGGTGTTCATCATCCTTTGATAATGGGAAGGTGCATTTTTTATGCCAAATGGCATTCTTAAGTATTCAAAAATCCCACAGTGGACTATTATCCTCAGTAGTTTCTTGGAATTTTCTGTTAATACATTTTGATGAAAGCCCTTTAAGGCATCCATGGCTGTAATGAATCCAGCTTGTGACAATTGTGTCAATGTCTCATGGATTCTGGGTATTGGATATCTGTATGGAATGGTATAGGTGTTCAGGGATCTGAAGTCTCCTACCATTCTTGATTTTCCATTATGCCAAGCTATAATGACAGGTGTAGTGACCTCTACCTGCTATTATGTCCTACTTTTCTTAATACTCCAAGGTCCATTAATTCTTTGATGTGTGCCTCCAAGGCTTCTCTAGCCCTTGGACTATCTGGGTAAGCAGGTCTCCTTAGTAAGGGTGGGTAAGGCTTTTCCACATTAAGAATTATATCCACCTCATTCCCAATTATGGCACCTAGTGGCTCCTTGTCAGTTGCAAAGGCACTTTTATACTTAAATAAGAGGTCAATAAATTTTTCTTTCATTTTTTCTGTTAATTCTTGATTTAATTCTGCCTTTTTGAGCTGTTCAGATATAAAAAGGTCCTTTTCTGGACTTTTCTCTTCATTTCTAATAACTGTGATTTGTTTTTTGCTATTTAAGAAGCAAAACGTTTGTCTTTTGTTGTCTTCTATGGTAAAATATCTGTCTTTTTGGTTAGATATATCTACACCATAAATTGATAAGTAGTCATTTCCAAGTATGAAGTGATTACTAGTACAGTTGTCCATTACTACAAACTCTACCTTAATTCTGACACATTGTGAGGGGTGAGGAAAAATTAGTGTCAAATCAATTATTCCAAGGGGCTTCATGCTCTCACTTGCACTACTAAATTTGACACCTTGTATTGGCATAAGTTTTTTTTGCCAGTCTGGCACAATGGTTTTCAAATAACTTTTACCAACACAGGTGCAATATGCTCCTGTATCCAAGTTCACTTTTCCTTCTTGGTTATCAACCATAACAATACTTATACTTGATTTTCCAGCTGTATATCCCATTCCTCTTGCAGGTTTGGTTCTATACATTTTGGCATCTTGTATATTTTTCAGGTTTGTATCCGATGTTCCAACTTGTGGTAAGTTTGAGTTAACATCTAGTACTTCATAAATTATATTAATATTATTAATTTGTGCATTAATTATATTAATTTCATCACTTTCAGAACTTTCTGACTCTTCTATTTCTTTTTCAGAGTCAGATTTTTCCTCTTTGTCATTGTGGTTTTCTGTTTCCACAATTTCATTAATCTTTGCCTTTTTGAGGCAGTTATTGGCTAAGTGTCCAATAACTCCACATTTATGGCAATTTCTTTGCTCATTATTGTTGCATGTATTGGGCTTGAAAGCTTCTTTTGATTTACCTTTTTTGATAAATGGCTTGTTTGGACTTTTAATGTCCAATTTCTTCCAAGTTCTGCCAATTTTTGTTCTTTTCACTATGTCTTCTAGTGCATTGATATACTCTTCTGTTGAGCATGGTTCTATACACCTTCTTCTCAGGGCATGCTCTAGCTCTCCTCCACATTTCTTAAGTATTTTCATGTGCACCATCTTTTGTGACATTTCAGGGTACAATGCATTGAGTCTTTCAACTTTTTCTAAGAACCAAGTTAAAGGTTTGTCTTTTTCTGGGTCAAAGAAAGAATTTTCAAATGCATTTTCTATCTTGTAACTCCAGGCATCATTATCCCACTTGGTGATTATTTCTTGTTTCCACCAAGACCAGGTATTTTTGCCATTTGTTTGTCTTATGCCATAATACCATCTTTTTGCAGATTTTTCAAACAGTGAATGTAATCTTGCAGTAATTAATTCATCTGGTATGGCATAATCTTCTTGTAGCATGTCAATTGTCTTGATAAATGACATGTGGTCATATTCACCTTCTCCTGTGAATGTTGGCCATTCTTTTAATTGAGGTGCTTCCTTCATTAAGACTTGGCTATTGTCTTGGTGACTTAAGTCTGTTATGAATGGATTTGTTAATTCCTCTTTTGGTTTAACAGGGCTTCTTATGTGAGAAAATGGGGTTGATAACTTTGGCATATTTGAGTTAGCCTCATTAATTTTATCCATTTTTTCAGTAATAAGCCTTATTTTACTTTGAATGTCATCTTTCAGATGCATTCTTGCTTAATCACTATTTTCCACATGGTCCAAAAGTAAATTTTGGTGTGATGAAGTCTTTTCTTCAAATTTTTCTACAGAATTGCTTAATTTGTTTAATTTTTCTGTAAGATTATCAATACTCACGTCATAATTGATTGTCAAAGTTTTCTCTTTGATATAACTTATGTATTTGTACAACTCTTGTTGTCCTTGTATTAATTTCTGAGTATTATCAATTAATGCTTTTGGCTTATTATTTTCAATCATAAATTTTACGTTATGAATTTCTTTTTTATTTTGTACAACAAGTTTTGTTAAAGATGATAAGCTATTATTTATTTCTTGGAAAAATAATAAACTATTTTTAATGTCTTTAAGAGGTAAAATACTATTTTTAAGCTCTTTTAAAGTATTTACAACATCAGGAGACAAGGTTATTTCTTTGCGAAATGGGGTTGTCTCATTCTTTGCTCCTCTTTGTCTTTGAATTCCATCAATGTTCTGGCCATGTTTAAGACATTGTCCATGGCATCTTTTTGGATTTTTGCAATCCTGTAGCTTGGGGAATATGGTTTCCTCCAATTCTTTTTCTTGTTCTTCCTCCTTTCTTGGGGAGGTTGGTTGACTTGAGGCTTGCTGGTAGAAGCTACTGGGGCTTCTTCCTTGCTTGCCTCTTTCTTTTTGGAATGGTACTCCTTAATCTTCTTGATTTGAGGCTTGGATGATAGTGGATTCCATCCATTGGAGTATTTCACTATTTCCTCCTAATTGAGGAACCTTTTGAGGATGTGCCAGGAGTTCATCACTCCTTGGTGTATTTGGGGAAACATTTCCCAATCTTTGTCCTTGTACACCATGTATTACTGTTTGTACTGGCTCATGTAAATGTCTATCTGAGCCCTCTGAATGTGGTTTGTACCTGTTTGAGTTACTCATACTTAGTTCTAACTCTGGCTCAGATATCATGGGCATTTCTGGGACTTGCCTTTGGGATAAGGCACTTCCTTTTGTGGATTCTGTTCCACTGGGGATATTGCCTTTCCTTTTCCCTTTTGAGGAATCAATTTTACCTCTGAGTCCAGCTCCATCTGATTGGATGGAGTATTGGGATCCTCTTCTGGTAGTCATGATTTAAGAAAAATAAGAAAATAAGAGGATTTCAGAACAGGAATTCTTCTTATGGCAATTTATGAATGAGGTACTCACCTTCAGAGTCCTGAATGGTGGGTCCTGGAAAGTCTAATTTATTACCTTTCTTTTTCTTAGTGACAATTGGTTTTGGAGAACTTGGGCAAGTTTCTTCCACCAATCTTTCAACAGTGGCTTGGTTGTCCTCTGTTGGATGGTCTTCAAACACTAAAAAAGACAAATAAATATAAGTCTTTTATATAAGAAGTGTTATTTTTGGTAAGATATGGCAATTTTCCACGTAAAAATTGCTTTTATATCCTTAAAAAGTGAAAATAATTAAAGAAATGAAATTAAAATGAATAAAATAACTTTTTTATTTGTTTTTATTTTTAAAGAATAAAATAAAAATGAATATGATTCTTTTTAAAATTAATTTGGAATATAAAATTATTTTTAATTTATAAAATATCTTTTTTAATCACTAGAGTCACTCAAAGAAAGTTTTTGCAACTGTAAGGATGTGAAAAAACCACGTGTAAGACAGTACAATTGCTTTCCAAATGTCTCAATAGCTTTTAAAATTAATGGAATATAAAATTATTATATAATTTTATGATTATGATTATAATTTATTCTTCGATAAACCCAATTAGAATCTTTTCAAAGGTCTTTTAGAGTAAATATCAGGGCCAGGCCCCCAAATGTAAGGTTTGACTATGAAACAATAAGCAAAAATTACTAATATTTTGCTTCTTCTACTATTAATGTCCTTATAAATGTAATAAATAAAGTAAAAATAATTAGAATAATAAAGAATTATTATAATTATAGTGTAAAATAATTATATTATTAAATAAATATAATAATATGATAAATAAATATATTAATATAAGATAATTAATATATTTAAAAGCGCTTTATTATTGTTACCAACAAATAATAAAGGTGTAAAAGATTGTTTTTTATTAATAAAAAAACAATTAATAACAATAATATTACTAATATTACGGTTATAAATTAATATAAATACTATTTATATTAATTATAGAATTATTAAAGTAATAATAGAAAAAATGATTATAATAAGAGAAATAACCTAATTTCAATGCTTAATATAATAATTTTGGATTTTTTTTTGCCTAGAAATGTAAATACAACTTATTTAAATTGTAATTAAAATAAAATTTAAGAGAAATTACAAATTTTCTTGATTTTACGTGGAATTGAGGTTTTTAAGAGAAATTTAAACAAAACAATTAAATAATTGCAATAATCACATCAAAGATGAAGATTATTATAAGATCAAATTTGGTCTTTAATAATATAAGAGTTTTATATATAAAGAATAAGGAATTTACCTTTTTATTTAATGATTTAATGTTTTGTCAGCGTCTGAGGGGGAAATAGAGTAAAAATGTAAGGTTTGTCTATGAAACTCTTGATAATAGTAGCAAAATCAAGAGTACTATGACTGTCCTCAATAGAAATATATAATATAATGAAATATTATAACCACAAATTTAAATATAATTATTAAAAATAATTATATAAAAAAAAAATTTAATTATTATTATAAAAATATAATAATAAAAAAAATAATAATAATTATAATAAATTATAATTATTCTATTATCGTTATAGTCACTGACAGTTATAACAATAAGACTTGTAAAGCTCTTAATGAGACAATTACACGTGGAAATATGAATATTAACCACTTATAAATAATATAAATATTATTTATAAAAGAATTATAACACACACTGTGCAGAAATAATTCTTATAGAATAAAATTCTATATAAAAAAACTAATACTAGATAAAAAAAATATAGAACTTTAGAGAAAACTTACTTATAATATTTATTTAATACAACAAGTTAAACAACAACAGTTATTATGTTAAATAATGATTATAAGTCAAAAACACGCCTAAAATCAATAATTTTAAAGATAAAACAACGTTTTATGATAAAATTTAATATTAAAGAGTTTTTAAGAGGAATTTGTGGATTTTAAAAGATATTTAAGATGATAATTTTATAATATAAAATATATTATTGATGATTACAAAAATAATCTGAATTCTATGACTTCAATTCTTTAATTTACAATTAATAAAGAATAAAATAACTTAAGAATTACTTTAATAATAAGATTTTATAAATGATAAAACTTTACCTGTTTAAATGTCTAATATGATTGGATTGATAATTTAATGATTGACAAAAACAGTGATGAAAAGACTCTTTTTATGTCTTCAGAGAAACTCTCATGATTCATAATGAATATAGAGGGCGTGCTTAGGTCAGAACTCAAAAATCATACTTAAAAACAAAGTTCTTAACTTGAGGCAACTTGTTTTTAATTACAATTTAAAGTTACCAGTGTTATTCTTAATTCCACGTAACTTTCATCCTCATTTAAGCTAATTATATTAAGTTTTTAATATGAATAAACTTATTTATATTAAATTTCATCACATGAACAACTTAAAAATAGAGTTTCAAGCAGAAATATCTTAAACTCAATTTTTAATTAATTTTAAAGAAATCATAATTTTCTTTGAGCTTAATTAAAAGAGTAAATTTCCAGGCTAATTACCCAGGAGTTTTATTTATAAAAGATACTTAAAATTTAATTTATATATAGATAATATTAAATTCTAAGCTGTGTGAAACCTTCAAGGAAATCCATTAAGATTTGGATTTTTAATGAATTTTTGAAGTTATTACTATTTTTCCACGTAAAATAGCAATACACACCAAACCTTAGCTTTTGATAAGGTTTTGATGCTTGTAGCTTTAAATGTTTAAGCTTATTTAAGGTTTTTAAGCCTGATTCAGCTTTGAAAGTTCTTAAAACCTTGATTTCAAGCCTGCATATTGGGATTTACCCTTTGGCAGCTTGAAATTCCTGTCCAAATTGGCATAAAACCAGTTTAAACCTTAAGGTTGGATCAAAGTCTAATCTTAAAGTTTAAATAAGGTTGAAAATCCTCCAATACAGGTGGAGAACCTTAATTGAATCATTTCAGATCCAAAAAGTTGGGTACCCCAGCTCTATTTGGTCTTTTTCCTTTGTCCCACCTTTTTGCGTGGATTTTGCCCTTTTTATTTATTTAAAGCCATACCATGGCTTTAAACCCTTTTAAATTGAGCTCAACCAGGATTTACATTCTGTATGGCAAATCCTTAGCCAATTCAGTAAATATACACCACACCTCAATTTTAATTAAAATTTTGGTAAGTTTGCATTAACCTTATGCAACTTTAAATTTAAGCTTATTTAAGCTTAAATTTAACAATTTAAAAAAAATGTTAAAAAAGTTACATTAGTACTGTGAGATTCTTAAATCTTCTAATAACACAAGAAATAAGTGTTTTTGGGTATAACACCTTATGGATGTACCCTAGGTTATTTTTGGTGTAGAATCCAAAAATGACATAATATTTATAACTTTGTTTATCCAAAATAAAGTTATACTTATTTTTTGTTATTTTTTATTTTAATTTCAACTAAAAAGTCTGTTTAAGACAAAATTAGCTGTTTATAAAATCATTTGTGGCCTTATGGGTATGCTATACATACCTCACAGGCTCACATTCCCTACCACCAAAAAAAATTGTACCACAATTTTTCTTTTGTAGTTTACCCCCAAGTTATTTGGGGGGGTATAATCCACTGTCCAACCTCTCTACTTTTACTTTTAAGTATGTAAAGCACACCATTCAAACTTTTTATTGAGCAATTGGTCTTCTCTCATGTCTGAATCTTCGGAGAAACTTTTGGGAATCAGGTATTTTGCTTTCTACAATCCACTCATCTTCATGTTGTGGATTTTTATACCTGACTAAGTATTCTCTTTCATTTTTTCCCCTAAGTCTTCTTTCTTTCAAGACTTTTAGTACCTTCTTTTCCTCACTTAGAGCTAGTGGGGGTACTTCTAAGGGTGTTTCATTTCTTAAAGGAAATAATTCCTTGTCACTTGAAGTGTAATGCTTTACTAGACTGACAGGGAATGTTGGATGTTTATTTTCCAGTTCTCCTGACAGTTCTACTTGTACTGCATTTGTCCCATGAAGGACTTTAATAATAAATGGTCCTGCAAAGGAATCTTTCAATTTCTTTGGACCTTTAATATTATTAAAGTTCAAGGTTGAAACTAGTATTAAGTCCCCTACTTTGAATTCTGGGGTTTTATGACTTTTATCCCATTTCTGCTTAGCATACTCAAAGGCATCATTCATGCTTTGATTTGCATGATGTCTTACTTTATCAAGCAATAGCTTAAAGCTTGAAGCAGTGGGATGAATGTCAACCAGATCTTTCTTCAAAGTATCAATTGGAAGTTTGGGGTTCCATCCTTTTTCCAACATTGCAGGGGTCTTGCCTGTTGAAGCATGGATGGAGGTCTTATAGGCTAATTCCAATGCTGGTATAAGAGTACACCAATCATGGGTAAAGCCATCAGAATCTTCAAACTCCAGGCCATAAGCACAAAATCTTCTGATCATGTTCTCAAGGGTTTGGATCATTCTTTCTGCTAACCCATCTGTTTGTGGATGGTATGCTGTTGAGAATGATAATTTTGTACCCAAGAGCTTATGTAAATTAGTCCATAATGCTGATGTAAATTTTGGGTCTCTGTCACTAATGATATTTTTAAAGAGACCAGTATGGGATATTACTCTATTCCAGATCAAAAGAGCTGTATCCATAGCTGTGTCATCTTTATGACATGGTAAAAAGATTGGTGTTTTGCTATATCTGTCTACAATAACAAGACATGCATTGTAGCTTTTATCACCTCCAGGTGGTAATGCGGTTACCCAATCCATGTGAACCACTTCCCATGGGGTACTTGGTTCTTGGATATGGATCATCAGACCAAATCTTTGACCAGTAGCTTTATTGGCTTTCTGGCATCTATCACAATTATGACAGTACTCAATGACATCTTTTCTCCAAGATGGCCACCAGGCACATGTCTTAATTCTTTCCATTGTTCTGTCATCAGACAGATGTCCAGAATAAATGTTATCATGGCATTCTAGTAGTATTGTGTTAATCAACATTCTACTACATAGGACCATGACACATGTGTGTTTAGATCTATGATATAGTATACCATCAAAAAAATGTAATTTTCCATTATCATAAGATGTTTTCCAAATATCATCCAGAGAATTAGCCAATGCTACATCTTTGCAATCTTTGTCAAGTAGAGCAGTAAGTATATGGCAATTTTTATCTTGCTCATAGCTTTCTCTAACTTCCTCAAAGAATTCTGTTCCTACATCTGTGATGTTAATTCCTTCAATTGGGATTTGAGGTTCTGCACTTGTAGGAACATAGGCAGGATTTTCAGGTGTATTGGGTAATGCCCATCTACTTAAGCCATCAGCATTCCTGTGAATATTTCCAGCTTTATGTACTATGGTCATATTGCCTCTATACTCCTGTATAGCAATCTGCCATCTTAACATGTGTCTGTTTGGAGTTTTCATGTTAAGAAGTGACTTTACTGCATTACAATCAGTAATTACTTCAAACACACTACCATCAAGATAGTAATTAAGTTTTTCCAGAGCCCAAACAAGGCAAAGGCACTCCATATGGCTAGCTCCATATCTGGCCTCAGTAGGTTTAATTTGTCTTGAAATAAAACAAATTGGACCTTCATAAGGCTTGTCATTGACAATTTGAAATTGATGAAGAGCAGCTCCTAGACCTTCACTATATGCATCAATATACAGCTTGAAAGGAAGTTTCCAGTCTGGAATCAGTAATAATGGTGCATTGGTCAAGGCATACTTGATTTTATCATATGCTTGAATTCTTTCCTGAGTCATTTCAAAAACAGTTTGTTGATCACAAATTCTGTATAATGATCTGGCATGGATTGCAAAATCTTTAAGGTGTTGCCTGTAATAACTGGAAAAGCCTAAGAAAGACATCATTTCTTTTTTGTTCTGGGGCATCTGTTTCAGTAAAACTGCAGCCACTTTGTTCTTATCAACACCAAGGCTTAGTCCTGAGACTACATGTCCTAGAGCTTTTAACTCATGAAACCCAAAATTACATTTTTTAAGAGAAATTTTCATGTTCACTTGTAGAATTTTCTTAAGTACTAATGAAAGTCTCTCTAAATGTAATTGCCAGGTTTCTGAACAAATGATAATGTCATCCATATAAATGATTAACCATCCCTCTGATAGCTCATGTGGGAAGATAGTATTCATCATTCTTTGGTAATGAGAGGGTGCATTTTTAATACCAAAGGGCATCCTCAAATATTCATAAATAACACAATGGGCAATTATTCTCAATAATTTCCTAGCATGAGGTGTCAAAACATTCTGGTGAAAGCCTTTTAGAGCATCCATAGAAGTGATGAATCTTGCTTTGGATAATTGAGTCAAAGTCTCATGAATTCTAGGGATTGGATACCTGTCTGGGATAGTGTAGGTATTCAGTGCTCTAAAATCACCAACCATCCTTGATTTATCATTATGCCAAGTAATGATTACTGGGGTTGTGACTTCCACTTCCTCATTGTGTCCAAATTTTTTGAGAACTCCCAGTTTCATCAGTTCATTAATATGATTTTCTAATGCTTCTCTAGCTCTAGGGCTAGCTGGGTAAGCTGGTCTTCTTAATAGTGGCGGATAAGGCCTTTCCACATTAAGCATAATGTCCACCTCATGGCCTTTTATAACCCCAAGTGGTTCATTATCTGAAGCAAAGGCTTCCCTGTATTGAAATAAAATTTCAATAAGCTCTTCCTTCATTTCCAGTGTTAACTCAGGACTAATTTGTGCTTCAATTAATTGATTTAATACAAATTTTTCCTTATTAACATTTCTTACTTGTTTAATGACAGTAATTTCTCTTTTTTCTAGAGGAAAAGCAAATTTTTGTCTTTTATTTTCCCCTATAGTGAAATACCTGTCTTTATGATTATTAATATCAATACCATAAATATTGAGATAATCATTCCCAATTATAAAGTGTTGTGAAGTACAATTATTCATAACAACAATTTCAACTTTCAGTCTTATACTTCCTGCAGGATGAGGAAATATGATTGCTGCTTCAAATATACCCAATGGGTGCATATTTGGGCTAGCACTGCTGAATGTTATACCTTCAATTGGCATTAATTTGTCTTGCCAATTGGTATAAATTTTGTCAAGATAATCGTTTCCAACACAAGTGCAAAAAGCACCTGAGTCAAGATGTATCTTGGCTTCTATGTTATTTATCACAATATTAGTGATACAAGATGACCCAGCTGTATAACCTTTACCTCTGGCAGGTTTGGCTCTTTGCATCCTGGCATCTTGCACATGTATGAGATCCATACATTCATCACTATACTGTGGTAAGTGAGTATGTACCTCAGTGACCTCAAAAGAGACATTAATGTTCTCTATACCCAGTTCTTCTGAAGGTTCAGAATCACTGTCATGTAAAGATACATCAGTTTCTTTTGTGTCTTCCACTTTTTCAACATTTATCTCATTTACTCTTGTCTTTTTTAGAAAAGTGTTTGCCAAATGAGATGTACTTCCACATTTATGACATTTCAAAGGAGGTCTGTCATGTGGTTTGTTTGGTCTTGAAATTGGTTTCCCACTAGTCTTATTGTCTATTGGGGTTTTGGACCAATTTCTTCCAATTTTTGTTCTAGTAGTGATGTCCTCCATAGCATTGACATAATCTTCTGTAGAGCAAGGCTCAATACATCTGCTTCTTATAGCATGCTCAAGGTCACCACCACATTTTCTTAATATCCTTTTATGTACCATTGTTTCAGACATATCAGGATTAAGGGCAGTTAACCTGTCCTTCTGCTTAAGAAACCAAGTCATGGGCCTGTCCTTCTCAATATTAAAAATGGTTCCTTCAAAAGAGTTTTCCATTCTAAATCTCCAGGAATCATTTGCCCATTTAGAAATAACTTGTTCTTTCCACCAAGGCCAAGAATGTTTTCCATGGTCTTGTCTCATTTTATAATACCATTTCTTTGCTGATTTGGTAAATAATGAGTGTAATCTGGCACTTATGTATTCATCTGGTATGTTAAAGTCTTCTTTAAACATATCAATTGTTTTCATAAATTCCATATGATTATATTCCTCTTCACCACTGAAGGTTGGCCATTCCTCTAATCTTGGAATGTCCTGATAATTGCAAGAAGTTTCCACATCATGACTTGAAATTGTTTGGTGTAATTCATTATTCAAGTTAAGTACATTTCTGTCAAGAATTGGTGTGGATTGCCTTGGCAATTCATGTTTTAGTGATATATTGTTAATACTTGATTGAATATCTTCTTTCAATTCAAGTCTTGCTTTATCACTTTTTTCCAATTGTTCTTGAAAAAGAGCTTCATTGTGACCAGTTGAGTTTTCCAAGTTTTTCACTTGTATTTTCAATTCTTTTAACTGTCCAGTTATAAAAGAAATTGAATGTTCATCTGGTTGATTGAGTAAGGTAACTTTAAATTCAAGTCTTTCACAAATTTGCGTCAAAGACAAAATATTTGCCTTATTAACATTTTCAAGGCCAATTATGGTCTTTTGTTGGTCTTTTACTTGTAATATTTCATTACCCAACTTCTGTTGGACATGATCAAATGCTTTAAATTTTGCCATAATTTCTTTATTACAAGATTCAAAGTAAGTTACAAGCTTTACAAGATCTACTTCTTTGGAAAGGATTGGTTCAATCTTTCCTCCTCCTTGTTTTTGAATTCTATCAAAGCTCTTGCCATATTGAACACATTGTCCATGGCTGTTTTTTCCTTCTTTGGAATTCTGTAATTCTGCGGGTAAGGCTTGTTCCACTTGGGCTTTGCCTTTCCCTTTGCCCTTCTGGTTGGTTTTTGGGGCTTGCTTGGGCTTGTTTGGCACTGGTTGAGGCGGATTTTTTCTGGTGGATGCTTGAGGAGCTTCCACTGGGCTGTTGTCCTTGCCTTGAGCCAATTTCTTCTTCTGGTCCTCTGATAACATGCTTTGGTTTTTCAACCAAGCTTTTATCTGTTGGACTTGTCCTTTGACAGACATGGGTGTCCAACCCAACAGAAGATCTTCTGTCTTTTCTGGCCCCATGAACTTCTTCACTTGAAGATAAGAGTTCATGGTGCCTATCCAAAGACTTGGAAGGAGTTCCCACCCTTGTTGTTTTGACGCCAGGAACCAGTTTTTCCATTAGGATTGATAAATTTCCACAGCTGCCTGTTGGAAATGGTTCAGGTCTAACAGCAATAGCAGTTACGTCAGCTTCTGGACTCTCAAGAAGAGGTTCAAAGGTGCTGGCTAACCTTTGGGAACTGGTGGAAGTTCTGGCATCCTCCATTTGTGCCTCTCCTCTGGGAGGACATTCTTGCCTTTTGGATTTGTGGCTGGAATGTACTGGTCCAGATCCATTTGATTGGATGGAGTAGTTACTTCCACTTCTAGTAGGAGTCATTTCACGTCAATTTTAATAAAAAATAGAGTAAAATTGAATTGAATTCACCTGCAGGACCTTTAAAGGGCTCTTTGGTTATTAAACCCCTTGGTGCTGGACTGGTTTGAATTTCAATACTGGACTCTGAGGTTTCAGAGTCTGAAGAATTTTCTCTGATGGAAGACACTAGAGAGAATTAAAAATATAAGTTATTTTATTAAATAATGAAAATAACTTATAAACTCAACTTATTAAATAAAGTTGTTTTAATGTAATTTTATGGCAAATTACGTCAAAAATAAAGAAAAATGTCTAAGATAAAAAAAAATGTTTTAGCAAAGATTTTCATTTTTAAAGATTTTTTATTTGATTTATTATTTCCTTTAAAGAAATAATAATTATGCAATTAGCAAGTTAATTAATCAAAATTGTATTATTATTCACTTTATACTAGAATAACTCAAAGAATAAATTTCAAGTCTGTGATGTGAAAAAGCCACTAGTTAGACAAAAGAAATTTATTCCAAATCACTCAATAGTATATTGTTTCAAACAATATTCTTAAGAAGAAATTAACTTTATTAATATTATAAAGAGTATTTATAAGTGATAAGTCCCAAAACAAGCCAATATTAAGACAAATATGGCAATTTTACGTCAAAAAATAGTAAAATAAGGTCTAGAATATGATTTATGTCCCAAAAATTGGTTTAAAATCACGGCCAGGCCCCCAAATGTAAGGTTTGTCTATGAAACCCTTGATAATAGTAGCAAAATCAAGAGTACTATGACTGTCCTCAATAGAAATATATAATAAAATAAAATATTATAACCACAAATTTAAATATAATTATTAAAAATAATTATATAAAAAAATAAATTTAATTATTATTATAAAAATATAATAATAATGAAAATTTATAATAATTATAATAAATTATAATTATTCTATTATTGTTATAGTCACTGACAGTTATAACAATAAGACTTTTAAAGCTCTTAATGAGACAATTACACGTGGAAATATAAATATTAACCACTTATAAATAATATAAATATTATTTATAAAAGAATTATAACACACACTGTGCAGAAATAATTCTTATAGAATAAAATTCTATATAAAAAAACTAATACTAGATAAAAAAATATAGAACTTTAGAGAAAACTTACCTATAATATTTATTTAATACAACAAGTTAAAAAACAACAGTTATTATATTAAATAATGATTATAAGTTAAACAAATGCCTAAAATCAATAATTTTAAAGATAAAACAACTTTTTATGATACAATTTAAGATTAAAGAGCTTTTAAGAGGAATTTGTGGATTTTAAAAGATATTGAAGATGATAGTTTTATAATATAAAATATATTATTGATTATTACAACAATAATCTGAATTCTATGACTTCAATTCTTTAATTTACAATTAATAAAGAATAATATAACTTAAGAATTACTTTAATAATAAGATTTTATAAATGATAAAACTTTACCTGTTTAAATGTCTAATATGATTGGATTGATAATTTAATTATGGACAAAAACAGTGATGAAAAGACTCTTTTTATGTCTTCAGAGAAACTCTCATGATTCATAATGAATATAGAGGGCGTGCTCAGGTCAGAACTCAAAAATCATACTTAAAAACAAAGTTCTTAACTTAAGGCAACTTGTTTTTAATTCCAATTTAAAGTTACCAGTGTTATTCTTAATTCCACGTAACTTTAATCCTCATTTAAGCTAATTATATTAAGTTTTTAATCTAAATAAACTTATTTATATTAAATTTCATCACATGAACAACTTCAAAATAGATTTTCAAGCAGAAATCTCTTAAACTCAATTTTTAATTAATTTTAAAGAAATCATAATTTTCTTTGAGCTTAATTAAAAGAGTAAATTTCCAGGCTAATTACCCAGGAATTTTATTTATAAAAGATACTTAAAATTTAATTTATATATAGATAATATTAAATTCTAAGCTGTGTGAAGCTTTCAAGCAAATCCATTAAGATTTGGATTTTAAATGAATTTTTGAAGTTATTACTATTTTTCCACATAAGATAGCAATACACACCAAACCTTAGCTTTTGATAAGGTTTTGATGCTTGTAAATTTAAAGCTTTAAGCTTATTTAAGGTTTTTAAGCCTGATTAAGCTTTTACAGTTCTTAAAACCTTGATTTCAAGCCTGCGTATTGGGATTTACCCTTTGGCAGCTTGAAATTCCTGTCCAAATTGGCATAAAACCAGTTTAAACCTTAAGGTTGGATCAAAGTCTAATCTTAAAGTTTAAATAAGGTTGAAAATCCTCCAATACAGGTGGAAAACCTTAATTGAATCATTGCAGATCCAAAAAGTTGGGTACCCCAGCTCTATTTGGTCTTTTTCCTTTGTCCCACCTTTTTGCGTGGATTTTGCCCTTTTATTTATTTAAAGCCATACCATGGCTTTAAACCCTTTTAAATTGAGCTCACGCAGGATTTACATTCTGTATGGCAAATCCTTAGCCAATTCAGTGAATATACACCACACCTCAATTTTAACTAAAATTTTGGTAAGTTTGCATTAACCTTATGCAACTTTAAATTTAAGCTTATTTAAGCTTAAATTTAACAATTTAAAAAAAATGTTAAAAAAGTTACATTAGTACTGTGAGATTCTTAAATCTTCTAATAACACAAGAAATAAGTGTTTTTGGGTATAACACCTTATGGATGTACCCTAGGTTATTTTTGGTGTTGAATCCAAAAATGACATAATATTTATAACTTTGTTTATCCAAAATAAAGTTATACTTATTTTTTGCTATTTTTTATTTTAATTTCAACTAAAAAGTCTGTTTAAGACAAAATTAGCTGTTTATAAAATCATTTGTGGCCTTATAGGTATGTTATACATACCTCACAGGCTCACAAAAAAAGAGCTCTATTGATATCAAATTCCTTCCTCCTAGAGTCCAAAAGGCCTCTAGTAGACATGCACTGATCATATCCACTGGAATTGATCAATACTTTAAGGTTTGGTGATGATTACATCATGATCAAACCATCTTATCTCATTATTACGCCATTATTTAGAGTTATCACTATAACTCTAATTTTGATGATGTCAAGGCTTGGAAGAACCCCAAAGTTCGTGGATTTTATTGGTTTTAATCATGAACTAACAGTATTCACCAATTTTATTACTCATATGACTGTTAAACTTAATTTAAAGCTACAGTGAGTGATCATAAATGATCAAATTAAGCTCAAACTTTGATCCTTAATAACTTTTAAGTTTTACACGCTACAGAAATTCAGAGAGTTAATTCTCATAGCTTGCCATAAACTCATTATTCTTCCAAGAGAATTTCATTACATCATCAAAACTCTATTTTTGATTATTTTTCTTGTAACTCATCTTTTCTGTTGAAATTTAATATTTTAAACTTCAAACCATGATTTCAAGGGGTTATACCTTGAATATTATAATACAAAATACATCATTCTTCACAAATGAGCTAGTAGAATCAGACCGTCTACTTTTTTTAAGCTTGGACCACTTTCAAAACAAAGTGGTCAACAGCTCTATTGATTTTAATCAATAATCCCTTACAGGTTTTAACCTTGTTTATAGCTTGTGAAATAAAGGTCATTTCTGTATTTCTACAGTAATTACGTGATGAGTTCATTTTTGGTTCATCACTATATCATGCATATTTCAAAATATATTAGCTAAAATCCTTGAATATATGCATTGACCAAAAAAGTGCATATATTCAGCTTAACTCCTTAAGTATTGACTTTGGAGATTAAGTTCATAATTGTTTTATGTGTGGTTTTTATGGAGAATCCAATGGTACCATTTATTTCACATGTTGCTTCATTGGTATTTGAAATGATAAAGGATTTATGTTTTTTATAAGGTATTATTACTTATAACTCATTAAATATTGACTTTACAGATATGCAATAATAGTGGTATATGTGTATTTTACCATGGGGAATCCAATGGTATAATTCATTTTACATGTTTATTCATTGGGCTTTAAGTTAAACCAAGTTTTATACCTATTTATGGCAATCTTGTAGCTTTAAGATAATTATTTTGAATGTATAATTATTTTAAATATTCCTTGTGACCTTTTTGGGTATGTGGTCATATCTCAAAGGCTCACAGTGACAAGGTTAACAGTGATAAAAGATGCTTTAATTCACTTTTGGGGTGGTTCAGGGGTAAAAATGATTATAAGAGTTACACAGAATGATTCTAATGATTTTTCACGTGGTAAAAGGTTTAGAATGATTTAAAAAAGGTGGTTGGAATCTCTTATTGATTGGTTTAACAGTGTTTAAACTAATTATAAAAGGAAAAGATTCTAACATGAAGAGATAAGTGGGGCAAAGAAGACATTCTTTTATAGCCATAAATTTTCTTACTCCAAAAGTAAAATTTACTCTTGTCAGTCATGAAAAACAGTCTGAAAACATAAAAGCCAATTATGGAATCATTGAGCCCTGGTTTAGACCAAAAAAGGGCTGGTTTTAGCCATTTTAGACCCTTAAATCAGCCATTACTATAGTAATACCTGGTCTAGAGCCTTCAAACCACGTCAGAATGTGTGTAAGAGGCATAGAAACCAGTTAAAACCTTTTTTACTAACATTGTTTTAACTTAAGGGTAGTTTTACCCTCTTGGCAACAGTTAAAACTGCCCTGGTTGGCATCAAAACCTCATCATCAATTGAGTCACAGACCCTGTGACTCAATTCCAGGCCAAAAGTGATGAACCTTTGCATGAATTCTGACATCTCAAGCCTGTCAGCAAGGATTTTGGGGGTCTGGCTCCCCCTTAGAGCTAGAGTTCCTTTTCCCCCCAATTTTAATCTTTCCAATTTATTTTTTCCTTTAATTCGTCATCATGTATTATACTTGTAATTTACATATGTAATTCAATTGAATTGTACAGTACAATACAGTAATAATTGATACCTCATATGTAAATCAAAGCTCACTTATCTAATACACGCACACATTTTGACATTTCAATTGAATTCAATTGAAAATACTTCAATTACTCAAAACTTCTAAACTGAACACAACACCTCAATTTCAACACAAAAACCACATGTGGTGTGAATTAAATTAAAGTTTTGAGGATTTCAAATTTTTGCATTGAAAATACTAAAAACTTAATTAAAGCTTATTTAGAGTTGAGTTACAAAAATTTCACTCAGAGGGGATGCCACATAATTTTTTATGAGGAATCAAATGGTGAAATAATTTTTTTATGTTTATTTATTGGATAAAAAGCTATAATATATTTTATATAAATTTTTACCAAAAATATTTCAATTTCATAATTTTTATTAAAAATTCATTTTTACATAATTTTTACAAGTAAAAATGAATTTTCATAATTTCAAATTTTATTGTAATTTTATTTTTAAATTATAATTAAGCTTTGATTTTTAAATATAAATTTTTATTTTTATAATATAAATAAATTTATTTTATTTATATTTGTATTTTAATTTATCATTTGTGGTCTTTTGGGTATATAAAAATACCTCTAAGGCTCACATAAAATGTATAAGTCATATTTTGTGGCCTTATGGTATGTCGTACATGCCTTACAGGTTCCCATTGTCCCCAAGCCACTCAAATATATGTATATATATTTGATTTTGTAGAAAAACACTTTTTTAGCTGATATAATGATATGAAATATTTTATTTAAACATATAATAAAAGGAATGAAACTTGAAGAGAAAGAAATAGATGATGACTTAATAAGTTGTAGGTCCACCATTTTATGTCAAGGATCATCTATTTTTTCTTCAAAATTTATTAGATGAGATTGGTAAAGAGGTGAAAATTAAAGATTTTCAAAGCTGAAGTTCTTCCATTTTCTATTGTTACTAGGGATTACTGATTGTTGGTAAACCCACATAAGCGCTTATGTGTTTTTGATAAAAATTTACATGGTTTTTCCATAAATTGGTAAAAACACATATGGGGTTTTTTTAATCAAAATTTTGCTGAAAAGAGCCTGTATTGGGTCAAACCTCATTCATGGCACTTTGATGCCATTGTTGATCTCATTTATGGCATTTTAAATTCCATTTATAGAGTTTTGATGCCATTTTTCATATGATTCATGGCACTTTTGATTCTATAAATGGCATTTTTATTCTTCCTTTGATTCCAAACATGGAACTGTTAATACCATTTAGGAAATTTCCATTTCTTTGTTGATGCCATTTATGGAACTTTTCATGCCATAAATGGAAGTGTTAAGCTGTTTTAATGCAATAAATGTCATTTTCATGCTGTTTTTGATGCCATTTTCATAACTGAAAATAATTCCATAAATGGTATAAATTTCACTTTTAATTCCATTTTTGAAACCTTTATTGCACTGTGTATGCCATTTATGACATTATTATGCCATTTTTGATGCCATTTATAGCGCTTTTAATGCCATTTATGGAACTTTTGATGCCATTTTGGAACTGTTAATGCTATTTATGGCACTTCAAATGCCATTTATGGCACTTTTAATTCCAAAAATAGCATTTTAACTTCCACTCATGTCATAGATTAAATTTTTAATTCCATTTATTTCATAAATGGAATTTTAAATTTGATTAAAAACATGAACAAAAAACATAAAAAAAGCACTTTTTGGACCTACAACTGTCCCACCCAAAAAAATACCAAAATTTGGGTTTCTGAGTTTTGATTCTCAAGGCCCTTCCCATCATTTTTGAAAAAAATATGGAAATTCATAAGTGGGAACATTTTTAATGAGTTTTTTCAAAAAAAAAATAGGTCATTTTGCCAAATTGGCCAAATTGGAGAAATTTGGCAAAAAAAATTGAAAAAATTTGGGGATCTTCACATGTGATATTGGATAAAATCTGGAGCAAAATTAAACAAAATCCTCAAAACTAAGCCTGAGGAATTTCTTTAAAAAAATAGTTCACTTACCTGTTTTGTCCATAAATAGGTAAAAACATATAAGGGCTTACATGTGTTTACCAAAACCCTTTAAGTATTCATCATCTTTGAAATATTTTTATGGGGTTCAAGTCAAGTAAGTGTACTTGCAAGTAAAGATTCCTTCTATTGTTCCAATTCTGTAGTCATTTTATTTCTCTCAATAGTTTGTGTTGAAGGATTATACTCCATGAGTAATAGGGAGTGGCAACCCATCATCCAGGCTATGAATGGGAGCAGGCCCAGTTGGTGTACATTTAAAATCATTTTGGATGAAATCATCTGGCCATCAAGGAAAGCCAGTGGCACTTGAATTTCAGTGAAAAAGGCCCCCAAGCTGATATTCTTTTCAAAAAAAATCAATTGCTCCTGTGATATTATACAACAACCATTTCTCTTGAGGAGTTTACCATACTTGTACCTTATCACCTTCCTTTAAAATTTGAAATTATTACTTTTTCCCAATTGTTTATTTTCCAATGAAAGTGGGGTTGAGAAAATTAAATGAAGTGTCGGAAGTCTTGAAAGCATAGATAGGGGATTTTGGGAGCCATGTGAGAGTTCTTAGAAATATTATGAACTTCATGTGGGATAGTTTGGTTTGATACTTGGTGCACTTTAGGGTGTGGTGTCTTATATATAAACCCCAGTTCTGAGAGATTTCAGCATGAAATAATGTTGGCAGGCCAATTATTTTGAGCTTGGAGCCTACCCCACTCAGCTAAGCAGTGGGTAGATTACATGGCAAGATTATTTTTCATGAAAAATGAGATGGGGACACCAGTAATTCTTCCTGTATGCATCTCAGGTTTAAGCGGTATTCTATAGTCAGGTGACTGTAATGAGAAATTTTTCTATCTTTAGGGTCTACTAGAAAAACAAGAGCTGCATGGAAAGGTTTCTTTTGATTCTTCAGAGTCCCAAGTGGCAAGTATTTTGTTGCCACAGATTCTTTTGACCACAAGGGGGTGGGAATGGAGTTGAGTCCCAGGTCTCCATAGGTTCTTTCAGAAAGAAAGAGCCAAATGAGGGCAGAGGCCCAAGAAGGTTCTTAAGGGTCTTTTAGAATCAAAAGCTTCATTGAGAAAGATCCACTTAGGGTTTTGCTTTAGAAGAGAATCAATGATGGATTAACATTCAAGCTCATGTGGCTTGCAAAAAGGACAACCAAAAGTGAGCCCAGGAACCTCCAGGGGGATTTTTGGTATAAAAGATGGAGGAACTTGGGGCTTGTAAAAGGGGAATCTTATTGGATAGAGGTAATAATAGAGACCTTTTTTCCAAGAAAATCCCAACTAAGTTGTGCTTAAAATTTATCCCTTGAGAGCTACTGTATTGGTTCCATTGAGAGAAAAGATGTGAGTAGACAAATTCTTTCCATTGAAAATTGTTTCTTTTGATATTATGTTGACAATTTTGTTTAATTGCTTTTTGGGAGCCATTTGAAGGGCTCAAATAACTTCCAGGAGAGTACCAGTAGACCTTTGGAGCCAAATTGTGACAAAGGCTTGGGAAATTCAACTCTTGAGGTGGGACCCACACCCAGGTGACAATGGTAGTTGGTCCAGGAAGGAACTCAATAATCCTTCAGAGGAAGCCACGTTTTTTCCAAATATTTAAATACATCCAATCCCAAATTCTTTAATAGCCACATTAATTTAAAAAAAGTTGAAATCAAAAGTGAGCTACTTCATTCCACAGGCCCATAAGCTTTTCAAAATCAGTCCCAAATGAAATTTTTTTCTTTCAATGTTCAAATAAATATTCATTTATGTGCCAAATGGATAACATTATTTTTGATTCTGGGAATACTTTATGAAGAGAATTCTTAAAGGCCAAATCCCTATAAATAGCAATAACTTGAGGGTAAAAATATTGGTGTTGTTGAGGACCTTTTGTATGCATTGATTCAATTTCCACACATAGGAGGTTTCAGTTTCATCCTTTACCAAACAGAAAGCCCCATTAAAGGTCCTTTTTGTTGATCTGACTCTAAAAATATTCAACATGGCATTTTGTACTTATTTTTTTATAGATACAATCCATAAGAAAAAAATAAGGAAATCCTTGAAGGAGCTTTATGGTAAGAGTGTGAGTGAAAAAAATGAGGTAATGCATTCCTCTTTATCCCTTGAGAAGGAAAACACAAACCCTTCTTGTTTTAGGGTTCCCACAAGTGAATCACTGGGACTTCTGCCTTTCAGTTTGTCTGTCATGATTGTCTTGACTTGGTTATGAATTGTTTCTTAATATTTTGAAGTATTAAATTCCTTTTAGGCCCCCTCTTACTGCATAACTGTGCCTCAATTTTCCTTGGAATGGGAGGTAATTCAGAAATTTGATAATTTTGGTATATCTCTCGCTCATTGAATTTCTGAAAGCAGGATTTTCCATTATATTTTCAGTGGCATCATGACTGCTTGAAGGATTTTTGACTTCAAAAATCCAAGTGGTACAATTGGAATATTTTCTGTGAGAAAGTCTAAAATGGAAGTCTAATTTCCTTGAAGTTATTGTTTTGAAGGGTGGTTTGTGGGATTTGGGGTTTCAGACCTATCATGACCTATTTAAATTATATTGTGGGTCATATTGGACCTCAGGGTGTATAGAGCATACTGTCACAGGGGCTCTTATGGAAGCAAGAGGGCCTGGCACTCAGGAATCAAGAACTCACTTGGAGGGCTCCAAAAGATGAATAGAAATACTACGGAATATATTTCTTAAGCAGGAATAAGAGAAAGGACAAATATGCCAAAGATAACAGAGAATAATAAGATGAAGCCAGAGGCCAAAGATAAAAGGAAGCCAAAGGCCAAGAAGCCAACCAAGTGAATCCTCAATTCACTGTTTCAACCTTCCAGAAAGAACAATGGAATTAGTAAAAGGATATGACCACCAATATCCACTGACAGGCAAAGAAAGAAAAGAGAAAGGGTGCTAATGACTGACTTAAGAGTATCAGTATTAACTTTTAATAAGATAAAAGAAAAAAGGATAAAATTAAATCCAATATATTAATTAACTGGGGAAAAAGTCCCCAGGTGATCAAAGGTAGCCGGTATATGTGAAAACTGAAAGATTGATCCTGGAAGGTGGATCAATGGCTGTATTGTCCGGATTGGGAAATACAGTTCTGGCCATCTTGGAATTTGAACTGTGTGATGGAATTCCCACAGTGGAATATGGAATGGCCCAATTGGGCCAAGACCATACAGGTTGATTGAATGGGGCCTGTATGGATGAATTGAGTTGTCCAAGGAGTATTGAATACTTGTTGTCTTTACAACTGGTTGTAATGATGTAATACCTCTTGAGAATTGCCCTTGAATAATCCTGAATGAATTGTGCCAACCCAACTCCTGCAGATACAGGTGGTTGGGATCCTTGAAGAGTCTTCTGATTGCTGCCATAACTTGTCAGACTGAAGAGCTGATTAATCCTCCTTCGAAATGGGTGTTGGGATTTGGGACCTTGATTTGGAAAGATGGAATTGGGTCCTGAAAATGTCACCATTGGATTTCTGAGCAAAAATGGTGCATAATGGTATATAATACCATATATGCACCATGCCTGCAACCTTGAGTACGGATGGTATGAAGGAAAGGAGGAAATCCCCTGGAGTTGAGGGGGAAGACAGGCTGAGCTGATCTTATGGCCTCTGGTGGTTGCCAGAGGCCATGGTGGTCCATGGCCAAAATTGGGTCCTACGGGATTTATGGCCAAAATGGTGTCCATGGGGTTTTGGTCACTTTTGGGTCCAAGGGAATGGTGGCCAAAATATGGCTCAGGTGGGCCCAATTGTGGTTTGGGACCCACCTGGCTGGCCCCTTTTGGCCTCATTGGATTAGGCCAAAAGGGGCCTAAATGGCCTACGGACCGTGAATCACGGCCCACGGGCTGTAGGAGCCGTAGGGGGCCTAAATGGCCCAAAAAGGCCATTTAGGCCAAAACCCCATTAATGAAAAGGGTGGCCCAGAATCCAAAATTGATGGCTAGGAGGCCTGGAGGCCCCTAGAAGACAAACTGACCCCCCAGGCCCAAAATCAAAGATGAAGGCCTGGGGGCTGGTGAAGTGGAAATTGGCCAAGGAGGCCAATTACGGCAGGATATGGCCATGGGAGGGTGTTATGGCATGGATGCCATAAAACACCCAAGGGGGCCAATTGGCCATAAAAGATATGACGTGACCAATTGGCCCCAACTTGGCTCCCGGTTGGATTTCTGCAACCATCAAGGAGGAGGGTCAAACTCGTGGTTGTGACACATACCCCTTCTTCCTGGAAAAGTTATTAACATTCTTCCAAAGAACCCCAAGCATCTGAAATTCACCTCCAGTGGGGGTTTGGGGAATTTTTTGTGGAAGAATTTGAGGAATTATTTAAGAAAAAATGAAAAGGGGGATAAGAGGTTTATGAAATGAGGAAAAATCCTTTCCAAATATGAAAAATTGACATAAAAGCTGTGAAAAGTCAAATTAAATGGGGAAGCTATGGTTAATTGAAGAGGGAAGGGGAAATAATGGAAATTTTGTTGTTTGTGAAGTAAAAAGAAGTGGAAAAACCTTTGGATGCAGCTTTTTTTTTAAAAAGGGGGTCTTTGGGGAAAATGAAGAAAAAATGTTTTCTAGAAATATTTGACAAATTTGGTTTGGAATGGTGTTTTTGAAAAAAAATTGTTTGGGGTGGGATATATTTGGGATTCTTTGTGCTTTTTTGGGTTGGAATGTGCAAGAAATTTGAGTCAAAATTAGTCCTGGTCTTTTTTGGGAAAAGATTCTTTTTTAGGGACTTTTGGCAAGGCTTGTCCTCATAACGGGTTTGTTGTTTTTTTCAAATGAAAAGGGGCCTGGGGAATTCCTTGCATGTTTTTACTGAAAGATTGTGTGTTTTTGCTAATTTATTGCAAAAAACTTAAGTTTTTAGTAAAATCACATAAGCGCTTATGTTCTTTTACCAGAATCAAGTAATAGAAGCCATTGGTAGCTCTTTCATCCTCTACGTCTTTTCCGCTTTTTAATATGAAACTTGGTGTTTGAACTTTACATATATTCTGAGAATTTAATTTTGTTTTTCATTTCTGTCTTTATAAATTTCTTATTCTAAAATAATGAGACAATGAGTAGTATTCATTAAATTATTGGCTATTTCACTTTTTCTTCCTTTGTATTCATTTATTTTTCTCATCCAAAATTTTTTTATTCTCAATAATTCTATTGATTTTTTTCATTTTAATGGTTAATTCACACACATTAAGACCAATCTATCAGTATCCAAAGCTCATTTTATTATATTTCACCTTTGAGGAGATCAGTTTTAATGAAGTCAATTGGTATAGATATTATTTTAGTACTCTTATAGCTTAGATTCTATGATACTAAAAATCAAAAAAATGAGATTATTATATCTATTGCAATTTATTCTTTTGCTGTTTATAGCTCAGATTTTAATAAATGGCTCACTCAACGATTATTTCAATCAATCCTATAATTTTTCATAATAATTTATTGAGAGGTATGTTTCTTTAATTATTTGAAATAAATATAATAAAGTTTCATGTATCAAAAACAACGATTTCTCCCCTTAAGATTAACAATCACCTTCATCTTTGTATATGTAAACTCAATGAAATAAAGCTAATATCTATCCCGTGATTAATTGAGAATTTATTTTTCCATTTTTAATGGTATTTTAATTTAATTTGATATCAATGTCCTTTAATATTGTAGGAATGTTATGAATTTTATTAAGAATTACTCAAATCAACAAAGGTTTCTTTCTCTATTTTTATTTAATACACTTCGATTGTTTTATAGCTTCAAATAAATAGGAATACCTTTGAGAGCCTTCATTCAATTGAACTAGTACTAATATATTCAAACTCAAAAACTCAACTAGATATTTATAAATCTAATTAAAAGAAAGACTGAATAATACTAATAATATTTTTTGTTGTTTTTGACTTAGAGGTTCTTCAAAAGAGAAATATTTCATTGGATAACCTCTGAATATAGCTTGAGATTTAAGGTGACATATTTGAACAACTGAAAGATGAAGAATTTTTTCATAATTTGGATTCTTAATTTGATTATGTATGACGCTTAAGGAATTCAGTAGCTCAGCTATTTAGCTTATAGGCTTGATAAAAAATAGGAACTGAGATTATTGAAAAAAAGTCCCATCTTAAATTTCTGAATCCCATATGAGCTCCCCAGGTCCTTCATTTGTATTATCCATTAAACATTTCTTTAAGTCTTGATTCAACATTTATATTGATACTTTACCAATAAGGATGGTTCCTTGGTAAATAAGGATTACAATCTCCGCATATGATTTGGGTACTTACACAAAAACATTTGACTACAGAATTACTTCTAAATTTTATGCTATGGCTCTCATAGCCCAAGAATATTGATAGAAACATTCCACCTAGAAATTCTCCTATTCAAAATACTAATTGACTCCGTATCAAAGCATTTCTCAAAAATAGAATGAGATATTAGTGAAGGATAAGATATATCTTCACTTCACTTCATTTTCAGTCTTTAGTAAGCTGGATCTCAGATATTTAATTCTTTGCTTGGGTTGAAGGTAATAGTTAGAACTTGAGGTTTTATGTTATCAACAACTCAATGAAGAAATAAACTCATAAAGATGGAATGCCTCTTTTATCAACCGACTGAAACAAAGTAGTTCTGTAAAAGGTTGCTCATATATGTAAAAAACTGACAATATTAGCTGAAGAATTTTTGGAGAGGCTGGACTTATTTGAAGCCCTTCCTTAGTGGACTTCCATGGGATCTTAAAGATTGGCTTTCTTCAAAAAAATCAATTCCTCTTTTTCAGAAAAACACTTTCTCTGTACATTTGTAATTTAACCTGTGTAGAAAATTACTGTTGTGTCTTTAGATCACCTTTATTGTCGACCTTTATTCCCATAAGAATTCACATCTTTACTGCCTCAGAAGTAAGCTATATGGCTGGTAGGGATACATGTGTTAAAAATCAGACCAACTAACACTCCAACGGCCCAAAAATGTCCAAGCAATTAACCACTAAAACCGGATATGCGCCACAATGATCGTCGTCATTTGTCAACCGCCACCTCGATTGACAAATCACCTAACCGCCACAATTACAGTCAATGCTCATCATTACTGATGATCATCACTACTTAAACCTCGCCTCTAAACTCTCAACAAGAAGAATTATCGACCTTTCCACCTTTCCTTCTTTCTTTACTCTCAAACTCTTTCCTTTCTTTCCTCTTCCTTTATTTATTCGCTCACTCTCCTTTACATTTATATTTACAATTTCTTGTTCTCAGTTGTTCAGGTATAGTAAAAACCAAACATGTTATCACTCCTTAACTACAAACTTTTAACTAACTAATCTTATTGTTGTAGCTGTTTGTTGTTCTAAGTCGTTGCATCGTTGTCCATTATTTATCATTGTTGTTCTCTTGTTATCCACCTTTAGGTATTGTCACCATTATCCTTGTGATTCTAGCTACGTGAAAGACTAATGAAATGCACCCTTTAGTTCTGCATTCTAACAGATTTACAGTCTCGTCGCTACGCTCAAAAGAAACAGAACAGGTGGATTTCAAGATTTACCATGGCAGAAAAATCTAACGAAAAGGATAACACTTCCATACCAATCCTAGACGGTACCAACTACAGTGAATGGTACCTCAGGATGCGTTTCCTTCTTCGATCAAAAGACCTTTTAGAGGTCTGTGAAAAGGCCATTGGACAAGATGCAACTCCTTCCGCAGTCAATCGGTGGACCAAATCAAGCTTTGAAGCAATCACTACAATTACCTCTCGAATTAATCGACGTGTATTCTTGGAAGTCATCAACTCTGAAACTTCCGACAAAGCTAATCTCTTATGGTCCAAGATCAACGAACAATATGCCTCAAAAAGGGCTATGAACAAAGGTCGAGTTTGGATGAACTGGCAAAAAGCTAACTATTCTGGAAATCTCCATCAGTATGTTGAAGAAACTCGAAAATTTCTCCTTGAACTCGAATCTGTCAGTGTCAAGGTGCCGTCTGAAATACTGTCGTATATCATCCTGGGGAAACTGGCAGGAGATCCAAAACTCACTCAAATCGTTGAACTACTCACTCTCAACGAAGATATTATTGAGAAACCTGACCAGATCCTCTCACGTCTACAAGAATATGCCAATCATTGCCAAACCAAAGACGCTCGACCTAATTCATCAGCACCGGCATCAGCATTAGTATCATCAACAAGCAACGAACCTTATCGAATAATCTACTTTTGCTCGAATGGGAAACACAACCCGAAGTGTTTAACCCACAGAAAGGAGGAATGCTTTGCCGAAAATCCACACCTGAGACCACAAAGACGAGATAATAAGAGGAAAGCGCCTAATCCCAAGCCAGCAGCCCATATTTCGACTGCTCAAGCTCTCTACACCAATGCGAATCACCGATTATCTCCTGGACAACTGGTAGTAGACTGTGGAGCAACTCACCACATGTTCTACTCAGAAGATGCGTTTGTTTCCTTATCCAAGGATACTACGTTCGCAGTCACCACAGGAGATTCAGCCAGCAATCTGATGGCTGAAGGCACGGGAACAGTCAACCTCCTCAGCAACAACCGAGTTCTGACACTTCCGAATACTCTTTTTGTACCTAAACTCAATTGCAACCTTGTCAGTTTGTTAAAAATCTTCGACAAAGAGCTAACCATTAATCGCGGCGGGGACTCCTTCACGCTCACTGAACAAGGCAAAGAAATTCTGCGAGGAAGAACGCAAAATAACCTTATGAAAGTCGATTATCAACTTCCAACTGCCTATAGGACAATTACCAGAGAAAACCCATGGCATGAAAGACTTGGGCATGTAGGTAGCTCTGTTATTAAATCAATGGGTCTACCACCATCGGAAGAGGCATGTAAAATCTGCGACCTCAACAAAATCCATTGTCTCCCTTTTAAAAGCCATTTCGAACCTGTTAATCTCCCTCTAGACTGTATTCACATAGATTTGGTAGGACCTGTCTCTCCTCCATCAATCTCTGGGTATTGTTACTTCTTAACTGTTGTAGATCAAGCCACCTCTTACAAAGTCGTCCAACTCCTGAAGAACAAATTGGACGCCTTCGAACAGTTCACTGTAGCCAAAAAGAAGATGGAGACTCAACAGGATAGATCACTGAAGAAGCTTATATCCGACCGAGGCGGAGAATTTTTGAACTCGCATTTCAAGCAGCTCTCAGACGAATGTGGATTCACTCACGTCTTTTCTCCAGCATACACCCCTGAACACAATGGCTTTGCCGAAAGGGCCAATCGTACGATTCTTGAAAAGGCCAGGTGTATGCTCAATGCGTCAAAACTTCCAAACTCCTACTGGGCCGAAGCCGTCAGCACCGCGACGCTTTTGTCCAACTGCATCCCTACTCCCTCTAGACACAATCACTCTCCCCATGCAATGTGGACAAAACTGTCTCCAAGAATTAAAAAACTCCGGGTTTTTGGCTGCCAAGCCTTTGTCATGACCCCCAAAGAACATCAACAATGGAAGCTTGGTCCTACGGGAGAAGAAGGGATCCTTCTTGGATACGAAAATGATTCAGCTTATTGAATCCTTTGCCTCTCGGACAGGAAGGTTGTGATATCAAAACATGTCAAATTCAATGAGTCAATCTTTCCGGAATTGAAGCAGCGAGAAGGAGATATCGCTCCTCTCGATATCTCCTGGGATGCAGTTGAAGGGCAGGAGGTGGTGTGGTATGCCATACCATATCAGCTTAATAAAATTTTTTTTTGAGGGGAGTGAAAAGTAGAAGTACCCCTATGGGTAGCTTCTGTTGGAAACAAAAGAAAAGGATATTTGTCCCAGTTGGTAAGGTGATGCCTTGTGTCAAGGGAAATGGCCATGTCATTGGTTCAAGCCACATTGAAGACATAAAGTAAAAAAAAAAATAATTAAAAAAAAAAAAAAAAAAAAAAATTAATTAAAAATTCCAAAATTTTGGAAAATACTTTTAAAGTTAGAAAATACCTGAAACCTAACCCTAAAATAAGATTAGGTTTCAACCCACAAATTGGCTTCAAAAATCAAAAATTCTAAATTCAAGACAGCAGAAGGAGAATACATAAACAGATTACATAAGCAGGAAGGAGTTAAGAAAGCATTAGTAATCAGATTACTTGATTAGTAATACTTAGGGAGTTAAAGGATGCAGGTACCATGGAGTATTAGTCAGCAAGTCTAAGGATTAGTAATAAAGTTCAAATAAGCACCAGCAAAAACACCTCAAATTAGTAAGCAACCCAACAAATGACATCATCAAGCAAACAAATGATGCAATGATTTACATAAATGACATCATTTAGGTGGGACCACCAGAAAAGAATTTTCCCAGCCAAAAGAAACTGAAAAATTCTAAGTCCCTCTTTTTGAACACCTCCCATGGAGAGCCCAAAAATTATAAATAGAGGGCCTCTCTCCCCAAATTTTTCCTCTTTCCCTCATGTCTTTTATCCCCCCAAAAGTGGAAAGTGGATTTAAATTCATCCCTGACTATCAGGTTAACTAGTCTTCAAATATATAATTCTATTATATAAAGGATAAAAAGGCCTTATATAATAGTCTTATAAAAAGAAAATAAAAAAAAGTCTTATAAAAAAAGAAGAGCTTTATAATATAATTTTATTATATAAAGGATAAAAAGGCCTTATATAATAGTCTTATAAAAAAAAGAAAAATTCTTAAAATAAAGAAGCAGTCTTATAAAAAAAAGTATTATAAAAAAGAAAAACTTTATAATATAATTTGATTACATAAAGGATAAAAAGGCTTTACATAATAGTCTTATAAGCTTAAATTAAATAAAATAGTATTTTAAAAAAGATTTTACCTTATTATAAGCAATCAAAGCTTTGAAGAAGGAAAAGAAGGGTCACTTAGTTATTTTATTAAGAAATTATTATTATTTCATTTCAAAAAGTCATATTTTGGTTACTACAAGGACATTTTATTAATTATAAAAGAAAATACCTATTGTAGGAATACAGTAGTGCTATTCTTATTAAAAAGAAAGAATTATTATCAAATTAAATTATTAAAGAGTGGCTATTATTTAGTCTGGTCATATCAGAATTTTATTTCATTCAAAATAATAAATCATATAAAAAAGGTGTTTGATTGTTTGTTCAGTATTATTATTAGCCTAGAGTATCCATATTATATTGAATTTTTGTTGTAGTAGTATTTTGTGTGATTTGTGCTAGTATTATTTCTTTTGGTTAATTAAATAGTTTTATATTTAAAAGGTTAAATAAATATTTTGAGATCAAGCAAAGTCTGATTGAGTCTGTTGAATACACTTTTCTGAATTAGCCACCATCAATAAATAAATTGATTGTGAACTCAAGTTAAGATAATTCAGCATTTTTCAGGAAGGGCAGTCTAGATTATTCTAGCACACGAGCAGAGCAAGGGTTACAAGCTTGAACAGCAATTCAAAACTGTTTTCTTGTAATTTCCCCTTCCAGGTACTGCCTCATTTTATCCCACACAAGAGGAGTTCCCACATCTGGTGTCCCAACAGTGGCAGTCAGATAGGAATATCATCAGATTCAATTCAGCTTGATATCAAAATATATATATTTATTAAACCTGGAATCATATAATCATCTAAATAAACCATTGTCATCATCATCAGAATCTCATTCATCATCATCATCTGAATCTTATCATTACAAATTACTACTAAAATCAAAATCACCAGGACAGACATCACAAGAAAGCTTGAGTAATTTAATATCAACACCAAATACAAGAAGAAAAGAAGAAGATAGGTTAAAGGAATTCTTCTTTAACCTAATCAAAGAGTATAAAGAAAGAAAACAGGAAGAAGCAAAATTTGAAGGCAAAACATACAAAGTAGAAAAAATGGATCAACAGTCAACATCAAAATTACCACCATTACCTGAAGATACTGTGGAAGGTCAGTATGAAGAAGAAGATGTAGAAGAGGATCAAACTGTGAAAATACAGAGCTTTATGAAGCAAATGCAAGATTTTTTGTTAAGTCAAACCAGTAAAAAAGGAAAAAGAAGACAATCAATACCAAATACACCAGGGAATAGCCCTAGTGAATCAACATTACCAAGGCATATAAGACCAGAAGAGTCACCAATATCACCAACACCTGGACCAAGAGCAACCTCTACTCCAGAAACAAATCCAAGAGTTAACAATATTCCAAGAAGAGCTTTTGTCTCTACACCTAATAACCCAAGTCCATTACAGCAGCAAGTGTTAAAGCAGGAAAGGCCTGTGGTTAAAATTAAAGCAAAAGATTATAATCTCAATTTTAATGGAGAGGAAGTAGAGAAGTTTATTAAGAAGGTTGAAAGAATTGCTCAAATTGAAGGAGCAACAGATGAAGATTTAGCAATGCAAATGGCATTTTGGACAACTGATCCAAGAATTAGTGATGCCATAGAAGCTATGCCAGGATATGAAGAAGGTAATTGGACACAATTGAAGAAAGACCTTATAGCCAAATGGGGAAGAGTTGAACCAGAAAGAAGATATAGAAAAGATTCCCTTATTCAGCTTTTCAATGATACACAAGATGAAGGAGGAATTAGTACCTTATCAGAATATAAAAAGTTTATTGGAGAATATGAAACCATCATTACTTACCTTTTAAGATACAAGTATATTCCCCAAGAGAATATGTTCCATGAAGATGTATTTGATTGTCTCTCTGCAGATATCAAAGGTGCTATCAGCAAGGAAATGATTAAAGATAATGTTATGGTTAGAGCAGAAGATGGAGGGTATCTCATACCACCTATGAGAATATTAAAGAAGTATATTGAACAAGAATTGGAAGCAAGAATATTAGTCACCAAAAGACTATCATCCCCAAGAATTAAAACAGTAAAGAATGAATCAATAACCAAGGAAAATAATGTTAAATTCAAGGAAGAATTATTTCCAGGAATGCATGAAGCTTTGAAAAAGATGAAGGAGCTTACCAAAACTCTCAAGGAACAGCAAGTAGTGGTTAATAAAGAAGTACCTAGAGAAAAAGAAGTTTCTAAACAGTTTATGGAGCAACTGGATGAATTAAGTAAAATTGCTAAACCACAAAAAATAGCTTATGCTAACCCTCAGGCTGAAAATTCAGGATTCAGACCAAAAGAAAACTTACCACCAGCATCATCAAGATATGTGCCATATGCACCAGCTCAAAATGCACCAAAACCATTTGTTAGATGTTATTACTGTTCAGAAGAAGGACACTCCACAGGAAGATGTAATGAGCTTATTGAAGACCAAAACAAGAAATGGGTAATAAGACAAGGGTTCAATTACTTATATCCTAATTGGGCAAGAATTCCAACTGATGGGAAATTATCACCAAAGCAATTGGTAAGGGAATTTCAGAAGGAACAAGAAGAATTGAGGAAGAAATTGGAAGAAAAAGCAAAAGAAGAGGAACAAAAGAAGAAAGAAAAGTCAACTGCCTTTATTACCATGGACAATTGGGAAGATTGGCAACCACCATCAATATCAACAGGAAGAGAACCTCTAGGATATGCTTATGGGTTAAGGAATACCAAGCAAAGAAGAGAAAATGAAGATAGAGCTAAGGCTCAATCACAGCCATTACCTGAAAAAGAAGTAACTCAACCTCAAGAAATACTTAAGAAAAAGACTAGTATCCCAGGTGGATTTATTGATAATGATGATCAGGAAGAAGAAAAAGTAATTATACCTACAAGATATAAATCACCAAGGCTTTCAGAGATTAATAAGGAGGAAGAAGGAGCCATATCTAAGAATAAAACACCACAAAAGAGCCCTATGGATGAAATTAAAACCATAATTAAGGCACCTAAAGAAGGTAGAGCAGTTATCAAGCCAAAGATAGAGGATAAAGAAGAAGTACCAATAGTTGAAAAAGTCATTAACAAAGTCTTGGATCAGAAAATAAATCTTACTTTAGAAGAAATATTCACCATATCACCAAGGTTCATGAATGAATTAAAATTCCTTTCTGATAGGGAAAAGAAATATTTAATGTCTCTTAAGTCAATCAATAATGAAGAGAGAGTGGAAGATCAAGAAGGCAATCAGCAAGATATAATAATTGAAGAAAGAATGCATTATGCATGTCCTCTTGGAATGATTGAAGTTTCCATAGGATTGGAAGGTCATAAAGTAAAAGCATTAGTAGATACAGGAGCAGAATTGAGTATAATACCAGAAATTGAATCCATAAAAGCAGGAATACCAATGAGAGCACTGAACATGAGGTTGAAAGGAATTGGAGGACATAGTACAGCAATTGTTGGCTTATCTGAGAATACTTTACTTATTTTACCATCTGGTGATGAAAGAAAAATTCATTTCTTTGTAGCCAGAGGGGCAGTTCATACTGTTATTGGGAGACCATTTTTGGCTGACAATGGTATTAGACTTGAACACTCACAGACTCAGGGTGAAATTTTAAGTTTCAGAGAATTGGATGGAAGAAGATTATGCATACCTATATGCTCACCAGAAAGCAAAGGATGGCATGCACAACCACCAAAGGGAATGGAGTTGTGTAATATGGCAAAAGTGGATAAAATGGAAGTACCAGATAGTAATGGAGAATCAAGGTTTGAAGAAATGAACTCAGAAGAAGTTCAAGAAATGGCAGAAGAACAGGAAATTTCTGGACTATATGAAGAAAATATTTTGGAAGTTCAAGAGCAGAAGAAGAAAGAAGATACACATAAAAATATCTCCAATATGGAAGAATATCCTAGCATAAATAAGATGCTAAAACAGAAAAAGGACTCCAAGTCTAAAGGTTTATTCAAGAATATCTCCAAGAAGTATGGTACCATTTGGGAAAAGAAACAAAAAGATACCATTTCAAAAGAAGATCCCCCCAGTGTCCCAAAAATGAAGAAGTCACAAAGAATTAAGGTATTTATTTCCAAAATTGTCAGTAAGATAAAAAGGAATCAACAAGATTCAGTTAAATGGGATTTTAAATCCTCAGAGAAAGAACCAACCTCAGAAGAAGAATTAAGCAAGGAAGAAGAGATAAATAATCAAATGAACCTTCAAGTCAACAGTATTACACCTGGAAAAGAACCAAGGAAAAAGGAACCAGAAATAAAAATGTCAGAAGGATTACCAAGTGAAACCCAATCTGGAGCCAACATAAATAATGACCATATGGAATTAAATAATATGGATTTATTAGAAGAAAGTACTGAAGAAAAAATCAAGAGAAATAAGAAAAGAGAAGCCATGAATTTTAATCTCAATATATGTAACTTAGAAGGGAAAAAGCCCAGTGAGGAGGCTTCAACTGAAAATATAATTGCAGAAAATCATCATGTTGGAATTGATCATAGCCTTAGAAACTTTTCAACCACTTATATAAGGCTGGGCTATGAGACAATACCAATTATGGCAATTTTGGATGAAACTTCACCTTTAAATATTATACCTATAAAAATGGCAACAGAAATGGGTATAGGACTCAAGAATACTCAGATGCATATATGGAAGAATCATATTTTTAGGAATAAAACAACTGGAAAGGTTTTGGTAACACTCACAGCTGGAGAAACTACTTATTTGAAATTTTCAGCAACAAGAATTGATTATGTTGTTTTGGGTCAACAATTTTGTGATTATTTCAACATAGTAAGAAGATTAAGGAATTACCCTCAAGAAGAAGGGAAGAATATGGAATTAAAAGCATCAAGATCAGGAATTGAAGAGTACAAGGGTCATAACTTGGAAGAGGAAGACAAGGGACATGGAAATTTGGATTTGGAAGAATATGATAGGTTATTAAAAAGACAGTATAATATGGGATACTACTATGATCATCAAAGAGAAGAGGAAAGTGCTGCAAGAGCAAAATTGGGCTATGTCAATGACAGCATTAAGGAAATTAATGGCATAAATGAACCAATGGAAGGAACAGACTTAAAATGGACAGAAAGTCAAAGTAATAAAGATGAAGAAGCTGCAAAAGGCTATCAAGCATTCAATTTGGCCTTATCAGACTATAATGAAGAGGAAAATATGGAAATTAATGATTATTCTTTGTTCAATCAGCAAATACCTGAAAAAGAAGCTAATTGGGAAGAATTAATTTTTGGAAGAAACTTGGAAGATAAAGAAAAAAGTGTTACTAGAGCTTCAAGTCCAGCTCTGAAGGAAAATTTACATGAAGAAAGTGACATGAATTTGACAATTGAAAATATTAAACAAATAAATGACAATAATATTTCAGATGAAGAAATATTAAAGAAAATAACAGAATTTTTGAAAGAAACCACCAATCAGGAACAAGATAAAATACCTCAGATACCTCAATTTACAGAATTTCCCATATGTAGCAATAAAAAGAAGTTGCAAAAGAGGAAATTCAAGCATAAAAGACAAAATGATACTTCAAAATTAATAAAAAATATTAAAATGAATATAAATCTCACTTTGGAAATGAACCATAAAAAGAACAAAAAGGTTTCTTTAAGTAAAAGAAGTTTGAGGGAAGAAATATTTTCTTTTATAAATAATTTTTTCTTTACTAATGAAGAAAGGCCTAAAAATAACATTAATAAACAGAGTAAAGCAAGAGTTAAGGGTCAAAGGAAGGGTAAATCTTCCTAAGAGGCCTAAAATTCTCCATTTATTTGTATTATTAATTTTCTTTGAATAAAATAAAATAAAATAAAAAAAATAAAAAATAGAACAAAAAAAAAAAAAAAAAAAAAAAAAAAAAAAAAAAAAAAAAAAAAAAAATAATCAAAAATTAAAAAAAAAAAAAGAAATATATATATATTTGTATTATTATATGTCTGGGCAATTCAAGTTCCTTTACCATATATATGCAGCTTATTGAATGTATTTGTACCTGATTTCTTATTTTTGATTATTTATTCCTTTTCATTCACTGTCTCATAAGAAGATCAATCAATAAAAAAAAAAAAAAAAAAAAAAAAATACATACATAAAAAATTATAATGATGATATTAAGAAATATTTTTTTTTGCTCACTGTAATTTATTTTTTATATTATTATAAATTTTTTATATATATAATTTTTTTACAATGTTTTTTTTATTAATTGATTTTTTTTATATATATATTTATTTTTTACCTTCTTTTCTCAAGCTTACTTATCAAAAAAAAATAAGTAATAGAAAATATTTTTTTTAATTATAATATATATAGAACAAATAAATTAATTTATCAATAAAATAAAGAATAAAATAAAATAAAATAATAATAAATAAATAAAAATTTAATTAATTAAAATTATTAATAGTAGTTTAATGTCCTAAGTAAGGCATTAAACTGCTTAAACTTAAAGTTATAATTCAGCTTAAAACTTACCTTTTTATTAAATTTTTTACTTAAGACTTATTTGGCGCGATGGTATCTACAGCCAAAAGGCTGTTTTCTTAAAAGTGGGGCACTTTATGGATCCGGACAAAACAGTTACACCTAAAAATTCCAGCAGGGTTAACAGAATAAAATAAAAATAAACAAAGAATAATATTTATAAAAGAAAGAAACGTTCAACGCTTATTTTGTCGCTTACAACTAGATTACATGGATTGTTTTAGTTTATTTTTAGATATATACTTTTTTTTTTAAAAAAAAAAAAAAAAAAAGATTGTTAGTTAATAAATAAATAGTAGTAAAATAGCTAAATAAAACTAATAATGGCGATTTAGGCATTTAATTCGGCGCTTACAAACCCCCTTTACATGGATTTTTTTTTTAACTAATTAATTTTTTTAATTTTTTATTTTATTTTTTAAAAAATAGAGTAAAATAAAATAATAAGCCGTTTTTTTAGTTATTAATAAAACAATGATAAATAAAAAATAAAAAAAAAAATATAATAATAATAGGGTGGCCGACGTTCACATATAAGTCTAAGAGCCACCGGTGTGGAAAATTTCCTCATAGGGTCCATTCGTCGGATAGTAGGCAGCTTCGGACGGTGGCTGTTGTTCAGCAATGAGGATTGAAATCCTTCGTAAAAAAAAATAAAAATTAATAAAATATAAAAGCATAGTAGTAAAAAAAAGAGGACTTACTCCTCTAAATGAGTGTACCAAATTACAATGGATCGCACGGAGGCCATAATGATATCGTGCGCATCGCGAAAAGTGTCGTAAGCAGGAGGTGTTGTACCGAAAAATAGGTGCATGTTAGCACCAAGCTGATTCATTTCAGCGTCAAACAAAAAGAAATAATAACCGAACGTCGTTTTCAGCTCGTCAATGGTGGGAATTAAAGGGGGAGTTGGGATCTCGGATTGGATCCAGGATGGCGTAGCAGGAGAGGCGGCTGGTATTGCAGGCGAGTCCAAAGGAGGAGAGGAGTCATTCGAATCGGAGAACATATTGGAGAACGGGGATAACGCAGCTACGGGATCGGAATTGAGATTTGGATCGATAGGAAAGTTCGGAACGGTCGTAGCAGCAGATGACGAATGATCGTTCGAATTCGTACTATTATTCGACGCACTAATCGGCTCGTTATCGTTATTTGGTGGAGGATTTTGGGGAGTAGAAGCAGGCAATGAATTATAGAAGGATGGGTGAAGGAAGTTATTCGAAACCGTATACAAATTAAAAAAAGGGCCGCTTGGAAGCGGTAAATTAAAGCTATATCGTACGTTATTAAAATGTATGACAACGTTCTGCTCGCCAGAAACGTTGGGACGAACCTCAAGCGAAAAGGACATACTGAATGAATACTAAACAAACAAGAACATGATAATGATGAAGGAGAAAATACAAAGACTATTTATAAAAAAAAAAAAGAAAAAAAAAAAAAAAAGAGAGTCAGGCGAAAGTAGTAACACTAGAAGGAGAAAGTGGTAAAGCGTGGGTAAGAAGAAACGACTTACCTAAAATTCAGCCAATTTTTTCAATGTGACAGACATCGGCGAGTCTTTTGTTTGTTGGGTAATGAAAATCCTATAAAATTAAAAAAAAAAAAAATAAATAAATAATGATAATAAACTAAAAAAAAAAAAAAAAAAAAAGACTTACATAGAAATCCAATGGCAAGAAACGAGATCGGGCAGTTTAACTTGTCGATCGATGGCAAAGTAAAAAAAACATATTATTAAATAAATAAATAAAAAAAAAAAAAAAAAAAAAAAACTCACGATGAATGATAATTACAAACAACTAGAACGGTACAAATAAAAGAAATAGGAGACAAGAAGAAGGCAAGAAGTAGATAAAAAAAAAAAATAAAAAAATATTAGCCAAACAACATTAAAACGTAAAAGAAGAAGATAAGAAAAACAAAAAATAAAATAAAAGAAACAAATTAGGAAACCCACGACAACGATCGGAATAAATAATATAACGCCACTAAAATGAGGGTGACGGACAATAACGTAAAAAAAAAAAAAAAATAATAATAATAAATAAACAAATAAAAAAAATAATAAAAATAAAAATAAAAATTAAGAGTGGGTTTTGGACAGGTGCGGGTCCAAACACCATCGACAAGTAATACAATGACGAAGGCCACGCAGCTGCTGCGTAGCAGCCGCGCGACCTGTTACAGGACATTTTTTTTACATATGCTACGTTGCATATGTAAATGAATAATAATTTTATTATTTTTTTTAATATTTTATTTATTTTGGTTCATAAAATTACCATAAAAAAAAATTAATATAATAATTATAATTAAAAAAAAAATAAATTTATTATAAAAAAACAAAATAAAATAAAATAAAGGTTAAAAAAATAAATAAATAAATAAATAAAATTAAAAAATAAAAAAAAAAAAAAATAAAAAAATAAAATAAAATAAAATATAAACAAGAATAAAATAATAAATAGTATTATTATAATAAAATAAACATAATTAAAATTAAAATCCTATAAATATATTAAAATTTAAAATTGAATATAAATTATATATATTAAGATTAACTTAATATATATGTATAATTGAATTTTGATTTTATTGTATTTAATTTAATTTTTTTAATATTTCATTTATTTTAATATATAAATATATATATATATATATATAATAAAATAAAATAAATAAATTAAAAATATACATATTGAAATTAAATAAATAAATAAAAAAATATTTATAATATAGATATATATATATATTTAAATATTAGTTTATTTAATTCTCAACAGTATAATCAAAAGAAAATATCAAAAAAAAATGGTAAAGCTATATCAGATGTAGCATTTACGTATAAAATTAATCAATAAAAGTTATACAAATATATAAATTTAATCATAAGTCCTTAGTAAGACTTTAAAAGGCTAAATTTATACTAATTCATATAAAAAGAAAAAAAAAAAAAAAAAAAAAATGAATAATTAATCAGTATTCTCCACTTGTTTATTATCTATTAAAGAAAAAAAAGAATGGAGAGGGGAATATTCCCCTCAATATCATAAATCAATAGCTATTAAGTGCATAATAATATACATTAAAGTCAAATTTGGCTTGTGTTTTTTTTTTTTTTTTTATTATTATTTCATTTTTTTCTGTAGAAGAGTAGAATTGCTCATCATTTTTATGGTAGTGCTATAAAAGAAATAAATAAAGTAAAAATAAGGAATAAAAAATGGAGAGGGGTTGAACCCTCAGCCATATAATCCATATTTAATGGAAATGGTTTTATTTCAGTCTCATTGCATATTCTTTATATATGTAATGTAAATATACACATTTGATTTAGTTTTTTTTATATTATCTGGTTGGGAAGTTGGTTTGTGTATTGGGTTATTTCTCATTTTATCAGTGTAGTCTTAGTGTATTTTAATAATAATAAAAAAAAAAACAGAGGTCCTAGACAAGACCTTAAACTGTCCAAATCATTTTTTTTTATATCTATAAATAAAGGTCCTAGACAAGACCTTAAACTGTCCAAATCATCTTATTTATTTATTTTTTTTTATCAAGAAACTTTAATAATTTAACTAAAGGTCCTTAGTATGACCTTAAACTGCCTCATAAAGATATTTTTTATTTCAATTATAGTCTCAGGGCAAAAACAGAGGTCCTGGACAAGACCTTAAATTGTACCAAATTATTTTTATTTTTTTTTTATAGAAAATTATGGTAGAAATAGGTAGCTGGAAGGAATTTATAAAATGGAGAGGGAAATTGCCCTAAAATAGTAATCATGGTACTGGAACAGAAAAGAATTTTTTATAAAAAAAATAAGGGGTGGTACTTATTTCTTCTCATCACTCCTTATGATGTTAAGTTTTGGGGGAGTAGTGGGAAATATTCAGTTATTCAAAAGTTTCATTGGCATTTATCTCATTTTCTCTATTATATAAAGCAAGAAGAATAAAAGATCAGACATTAAATCAGGTATAAAAGCAGGGAGATTCAAAATCAATATAAAGAACCATCAACAGACAATCTCAGCATAATTAAGCTGTGAACATAAAATATGGCATACTTGCCATAATCAATCAAGATCAACATAAAGATTTAGAAGAAGGAACAGGAAAAATTTCATTAAGCTTCAGTTGAATAATGAATGCTGGGGACAGCATTAAATGGAGAGGGGGATGTGGTATGCCATACCATATCAGCTTAATAAAATTTTTTTTTGAGGGGAGTGAAAAGTAGAAGTACCCCTATGGGTAGCTTCTGTTGGAAACAAAAGAAAAGGATATTTGTCCCAGTTGGTAAGGTGATGCCTTGTGTCAAGGGAAATGGCCATGTCATTGGTTCAAGCCACATTGAAGACATAAAGTAAAAAAAAAAATAATTAAAAAAAAAAAAAAAAAAAAATTAATTAAAAATTCCAAAATTTTGGAAAATACTTTTAAAGTTAGAAAATACCTGAAACCTAACCCTAAAATAAGATTAGGTTTCAACCCACAAATTGGCTTCAAAAATCAAAAATTCTAAATTCAAGACAGCAGAAGGAGAATACATAAACAGATTACATAAGCAGGAAGGAGTTAAGAAAGCATTAGTAATCAGATTACTTGATTAGTAATACTTAGGGAGTTAAAGGATGCAGGTACCATGGAGTATTAGTCAGCAAGTCTAAGGATTAGTAATAAAGTTCAAATAAGCACCAGCAAAAACACCTCAAATTAGTAAGCAACCCAACAAATGACATCATCAAGCAAACAAATGATGCAATGATTTACATAAATGACATCATTTAGGTGGGACCACCAGAAAAGAATTTTCCCAGCCAAAAGAAACTGAAAAATTCTAAGTCCCTCTTTTTGAACACCTCCCATGGAGAGCCCAAAAATTATAAATAGAGGGCCTCTCTCCCCAAATTTTTCCTCTTTCCCTCATGTCTTTTATCCCCCCAAAAGTGGAAAGTGGATTTAAATTCATCCCTGACTATCAGGTTAACTAGTCTTCAAATATATAATTCTATTATATGAAGGATGAAAAGGCCTTATATAATAGTCTTATAAAAAGAAAATAAAAAAAAGTCTTATAAAAAAAGAAGAGCTTTATAATATAATTTTATTATATAAAGGATAAAAAGGCCTTATATAATAGTCTTATAAAAAAAAGAAAAATTCTTAAAATAAAGAAGCAGTCTTATAAAAAAAAGTATTATAAAAAAGAAAAACTTTATAATATAATTTGATTACATAAAGGATAAAAAGGCTTTACATAATAGTCTTATAAGCTTAAATTAAATAAAATAGTATTTTAAAAAAGATTTTACCTTATTATAAGCAATCAAAGCTTTGAAGAAGGAAAAGAAGGGTCACTTAGTTATTTTATTAAGAAATTATTATTATTTCATTTCAAAAAGTCATATTTTGGTTACTACAAGGACATTTTATTAATTATAAAAGAAAATACCTATTGTAGGAATACAGTAGTGCTATTCTTATTAAAAAGAAAGAATTATTATCAAATTAAATTATTAAAGAGTGGCTATTATTTAGTCTGGTCATATCAGAATTTTATTTCATTCAAAATAATAAATCATATAAAAAAGGTGTTTGATTGTTTGTTCAGTATTATTATTAGCCTAGAGTATCCATATTATATTGAATTTTTGTTGTAGTAGTATTTTGTGTGATTTGTGCTAGTATTATTTCTTTTGGTTAATTAAATAGTTTTATATTTAAAAGGTTAAATAAATATTTTGAGATCAAGCAAAGTCTGATTGAGTCTGTTGAATACACTTTTCTGAATTAGCCACCATCAATAAATAAATTGATTGTGAACTCAAGTTAAGATAATTCAGCATTTTTCAGGAAGGGCAGTCTAGATTATTCTAGCACACGAGCAGAGCAAGGGTTACAAGCTTGAACAGCAATTCAAAACTGTTTTCTTGTAATTTCCCCTTCCAGGTACTGCCTCATTTTATCCCACACAAGAGGAGTTCCCACAGTGGTAGATGAACCCCACTCTCCGTCTGAGTGTCCTCTGGAACCTGGCTATCAAGAACCGGTAGATGAAGTCCGGATGACTGGTTCTCAAGACGCTACACCCACATCCAATCCAGGTCAGGTAGATGAATTCCTTCTGGTGGATGAAACTGACTCCTCCCCTCTTCGCACTGTTCAATCTAAACCTCCTGGTCAAATCAAGGTCATTGGCCCACACCATCCAACTCTTATCTGCAGCAATATCGATCAGCAGAACATACTCTCCTACCCCAGACGAGCTGGAGTCCTCTTGACGTCTGCAGATGAGACACCTCGCACTTTCAAACAGGCATTAAACTGTGACGCCAAGGAAGTCTGGACTGCAGCCATCAACAAGGAGCTTCTGTCAATGGAAAAGCTCAAAGTCTGGGATGTTGTTAGTATCGATCCTTCTTACAAGCTTGTCGGTACCACCTGGGTCTTCAAGACGAAGAAAAATCATCTGAATGAAATCATTGAGCACAAGGCCCGTCTCTGCGCTCAAGGATTCACTCAGACCGCAGGAATCGACTTCGACAAGACGTATTCTCCAACTGGAAGGCTAAATTCCCTGAGAACGCTGATTGCCTTCTCAGCCTCCAATGGCCTTTTGTTTCATCAAATCGACATCAAGAGCGCTTTTATAAATGCTCCTCTCTCGGAGACAGTCTACCTCAGCCTTCCTCAAGGCCTCAATGAGGACAGACGAAAGTTCTGCCTTCGTCTTAATAAGGCTATTTGCGGACTAAAGCAGGCTCCTTTGGCATGGTATGAAAGGCTGAAACGCTGGCTGATCACTGTTGGATTCAAGGCTTGTACTCTTGATCCGTGCGTATTCCATCGACAGGGGAACCGTCCCCTCTGGTTGTACGTACATGTGGACGACATAGCAATATTCGGTAAGGAAGTTGAGAGTTTTAAGACTCAGATTGCCAGCGAATTTGAAATCAAGGATATTGGGATGGCTGATCTTATGCTTGGAGTAAAAATATCTCAGGAGGGTGGTGTCATCTCTCTCGATCAGCAACACTACACCAAGTCACTCCTGGAGCTATATGGTATGGGGAATAGCCGCCCAGCGTCAACTCCTCTTGTTCCGAATAGCCATCTCTTGCCAGCCACCTTGGAAGAAATAGCTGAGTTTGCTTCACTAGGGGTTAGTTATAGAAGTGCTATAGGGAGTATCAACTACCTTAGCACTGCCACTCGCCCGGACTTGTCGTTTGCCGTCAGTACTCTCTCCCAGTTCCTAGAAAAGCCCGGTATAAAACATTGGCAGGGCTTCCTTCAAGTCTTACGATACCTTAACAGTTCGCAAGACTTGGGGCTGGTGTATGGGGGAAAGGAGCGATGTGGTATCACGGCCTACAGTGATGCTGATTGGGGGAACTGTCAAGTCACTCGACGGTCTATCACAGGGTACCTTGCCTGTTTCGATCAAAGTTTGGTAATTTGGAAGACGCGGAAGCAGCCTACTGTATCGCTGTCAACGGCTGAGGCAGAGTATAAATCTCTGTGCGATCTCACTTCGGAGCTTCTCTGGCTGACACAATGGTGTCAGGAGTCCGGTATCTCAGCGTGCGAGGACCCGATTCCAGTTTATGAAGATAATCAAGGCTGTATCAACACGGCAAATGGGGACAGTAATGTTAATGGTAGGCGCATGAAACATGTCGACATCCAACTTCACTTCGTCAAAGAAGCCATCAAATCGGGCCGAATGCAGTTGAAATACACACCAACTAAGGACATGCTAGCAGATTTCCTCACCAAATCTGTGTCAAAACCTGTCCTCACTCATGCTTTGGACTCTTTGGGAGTTTTGAGCCTGGGAGTGAGGGGGGGTGTTAAAAATCAGACCAACTAACACTCCAACGGCCCAAAAATGTCCGAGCAATTAACCACTAAAACCGGATATGCGCCACAATGATCGTCGTCATTTGTCAACCGCCACCTCGATTGACAAATCACCTAACCGCCACAATTACAGTCAATGCTCATCATTACTGACGATCATCACTACTTAAACCTCGCCTCTCAACTCTCAACAAGAAGAATTATCGACCTTTCCACCTTTCCTTCTTTCTTTACTCTCAAACTCTTTCCTTTCTTTCCTCTTCCTTTATTTATTCGCTCACTCTCCTTTACATTTATATTTACAATTTCTTGTTCTCAGTTGTTCAGGTATAGTAAAAACCAAACATGTTATCACTCCTTAACTACAAACTTTTAACTAACTAATCTTATTGTTGTAGCTGTTTGTTGTTCTAAGTCGTTGCATCGTTGTCCATTATTTATCATTGTTGTTCTCTTGTTATCCACCTTTAGGTATTGTCACCATTATCCTTGTGATTCTAGCTACGTGAAAGACTAATGAAATGCACCCTTTAGTTCTGCATTCTAACAACATGAAGAGGAATGCGTTCAGACAGAGAACGAGGTTTTTTAGGGAAGTTAATGTCAAAGCTGGTGTGATTGTATGACTGGTTGAAAAAAGTGCCACTATACTTGAAGCGCTCATGAATAATGTGTTTGGGACAGGATTAAAACATTTTTCATTTTATATCTACTCAAATACTTCATAAATTATCTGGGTTGTTACCTATCTTCCTCCTTCTTCGTAACAAGCGCATCTGCCTGACATCATCTGTAGGCATTATTTGACAAATGACCTTATTATTGGGTGTGTTGATGAAGTCCCGACATTACTCTAAATGAGTCAAACCAAACATTTCTTCCCAATCTTTGTCCCCAGGCGTCTCAAGAATGCAAAAAAATTTCAGTGATTATAACCTCTTACTATTCTGAGTAAGAGGCGCCCTTACATCTTGATGAATATCGCTGAGAGCGCATGCACTTGGTTGAGAGTATTCATGGCAGAAAGATCGCTATACCCATGAAATTATCTGTTTTATATTTTTATTCATCCTTGTTCATACAAAATGGTCAACTTTTAATTCTCTTTGTTTCCTAATGTATCTAGTCCTTTTGGGTTCAAAGTTTCTGAGAATTTATAACACTCCCAGAAATTTTATGGTGAGCAAAAAGCTACAATATGTTCAAACACAACTTTTGTGTTCCAATAGTGTGCTCAAGAAGCCGTAGCTGGGTCCCATATCACTTTTTTGGCTGAAATTTTGAGAGCTGCATCTCAATATTTTGCCCAGTCTTGAAAAGAAAAAGGTGAAGGATTATGGGCATCGCGTTTCCTCAGCCGAATGACATCTAGGAAAACTGTTTTCAGCCCCTCGCATCTTCACACTGTGGTGATCATAGCAAACAGTTCTCTTCATCTACCGTTTTCACACAAAGTTGCCTGCTCTCTTGAATGTCCTTGAATCACTTCAGGAATTTTCTATGCTTACCATTATACTGGAAGTTGTTTATATGTAGATGCAACAGCTTCTTTGCATTGCAAAGGAGGGATCGGGTCTTTAGTCTAGCTCGATTTTCATAGACTTTCGCCCTGCTGAAGGAGGAAGACTACAAATCGACTTGACAAAAAGAGTTTGCGAGTCAGTCTTTCAAGAAAGCTGCCAGGGTTGCTCGCATTATGTTAGGACTTAAAGAACACGCTTTTCGAATAATTCAAAAAAGCCGTTTATCGCAGTCTATTTCTTTATTCTTCGCTTTAAATATCATACATTTGGGTCTTAATAGCTTGCGAGTCCAATGTTCTTCAAACTGCTGTGCGTCTCACCCTGTTTTATGAGCATCTACGTCACATTTCATCATAAAAATCAGGCGCCTTTCTTTTTGACTTTTCAAATTGCTTCAAGACCGCTAGTTTGTTTAGTGTTCCTTTTTCAAAAGATAGCTTTATCCACTTTTATATCTCGTTTAATCGAAATTAATGTTTTTTTCTGAGCCCCTTTTCCTTTGGATAGTGGTATTATTTTCGGTTGGAATTGGTTACTTTTAAGTCCTTCCTTACAATCTCGTCGTAGTTTCCACTTTATTTCACAGGATGTTTATTCCTTTTTCCGTCATGTTTATGGTGGCGTTGAGCAGCATTTATGTAGCTATACCGACTGTTGGTAGCTCAAAGGTAATTTCAAATCCAACATTTCAATTCAAAACTTCTCTTCAGAGACAGAAAAGTGAGTGCTGCTTGTGTGGGTAGCTTGGCATCCAAATACTAAGAGTTTTTGTGTTTGTTAAAGCAACTGACTTGTAATGGACACCTTTTTGATCTCAAAATTTGGTCCCATCAGGCATAACCAATCATTCTTTGAGTCATTTGTCGACAAGAAAAATTCATTTTCGCAAGAGCAAAATTAGTTTAGCCAACAATGAGCCCATGGGAAAGCAGAACTCCGTCTTGGGTGCCTTGACGCATCAGCTAAACCCAACTAGCCTCCGAAAGGATGGTATTTAGTCAGTCTTATTTTTTTTGTCTCCTTTAGAAGTCTGAAAGCTTAAAATTCCACTTTTCTCAACAGTTTTGGGTTTTTACCTGACGAAGGTGACGCAGGCGGCAGGCGGCAAACCATGCAACAACTTAACTTGGCCTTTGGGGGACGCTCGGCGGCTTACGGCTGGTACGCGCAAGTATATAATGGCTCTCTCTTTGACGGGAGGCAACTATTAGAGGTTTTGGAGGATGTAAAAGCCTGCAACTGCGTTTTTCAGCCTGCCGTGATGCCCGTAGGAGGTTGGGCAGGACTGACGCGTTCGGACAATCGCCAAGCGATTGCGATGTGAGCTTGACAGGCATATTCGGCTGCAATTACGCTGAAGCTCAACTAATCTTTGTTGTGTTCGATTCACATTTTGTAGAGCGCAAGTGATGAAGAAGTTTACAGATCATGGGATTCCTGTTTGGCTACGTTTTGCCCATGAGATGAATTAGTAAGGAAAAAGCCCAAGTTTTACCAAATAAATAGCCCCAAAAGCCAGTGTAGTGCCTTATCACCGTGTGCGTCTGACAGCTACCAGACAGTTGGTCCTTACACTGGCACCCCTGAAGACTTTAAGGAAGGTTGGGATGTCGTGGCTGAAGCTTGTCGGCTGATTGCACCCACAGTGAAAATGTGGTGGAGCCCAAACGTTGCCTCAGCCGAGAACTATGCCCAATATACCCCAAGAAATATGTCGACGGTGCATTTAGTTGGAGTTGATTTTTACCCCAAGACACCTGAAGCAGGCGCACCATTCATTGAGACAATGAAGAACTTTCACGATACTTATGCAGCTCCCGAGCGTGTATTTGCGATTGGAGAAACTGGGTGACTATCGTTGCTTTTCCATTGATGATGATTATTTCTTAAAAATTCTGATGACTGATGTGTTGAAGGAAATTGGCGGCAGGCTTGGCTTCCCTGGTACAACGGAGGATAAGTTGTTTTGGCTGCATCAACTGGTATCTGCCATGACAGAAATGAACCACGCCCTCTCGATCTCCTGGTTCAATTATCAAAAAGAACACGATTATCAGCTCATTTCTTTGACGAACTTCACAGTGAATGAGCCCGTCAAGGACTTTTTCTGGAATAATGGTCCCCTGAAACATAATTTCACCCGATAGCTTTCTGGGGGTAAGAAGCACTTGTCTGCTTTTCCAACATGCCAAACAATTATGATGGTCGACCAAGAACACCAGCTTTTACCATTCATTAAGTCGTAGCCATTTCTTTCGGGCGTCAAAAGTGGGTTTTTGTAATGTGGCAACACCCCGACAATAATACAAAGAATATATACCTCGCCAAATTTGGCAGTGTAAAGACTACCTAATTCAACGTTTCTCCAACGCGTAGAAATCATACCCTTGATACTTCTAATGGCCTTCGCCGCTCACGCCTCTCGCAGGCATCACAAAATATGCGGGTTGTGCATAGTTATCCATCTTTTTTGTTTTCGTTTCAATGCATTAGTCGGAAAAAAAAAACCTGTCTTCTTGGCCTGGTCTCAGGACCTCGCGACAGCCCCACATTTTTTTTAATTTGGAAGACTATGAATTCTCAATTGTTTTCTGATTTAATTATTTGCGAGTGCTTATTTGAATTTTTAAATTAGAATTTCACGCCAGTGACACTTCTCTAATTTTCGAAAGGAAACTTTCTATTATACCACAGAGTTCAAGGGAGCAGAATGCCTATTCAAAAAGACAGTATTGCAATAAATGTGTGAGATTTCATTTAGTACCAATAAGAATGAGTAAAAATAACGTACACATTCGATGACATTACTAGACGGGTGAGGGACCATTGCAAGATGGATGGCCACTCACCTTTTATTATTTTATCATTACCCGAGAAGGCTTTCTCTGTTCTTTCTCTAAATGATTACTTCCTGTAGTGAGATGAAAGTAAAATAAAAAAACTACATAATCAAGATTGAGACTAGCTAATATGAGTAAAGAGATATGAATGGTCGATGCCAAAGGCTTTTATTATTTGAGATAATTTAATCCATTTTTTCAACATTTAAGCTACATTACTCAGTTGAACTAAAAGAAACAGATAGTATTGTACATTAAAACAAGGAAAGGAACTTCTAAATATGACGTATTGAAAAAAATAATTACCTTTCTGATGAACTTAAACTATTTTAAATATTTGTATATTTCCATTTAGTAAGATAAAAATATAATTAAAATGATTTTTGAGCAATTAAATATAAATATAATTTCCTAAAAAGATTGAGATCATAAGAAAAGAAGAGGTAAGTACCTCTAGGAAAATGAAAACTTTGAAGATTAATTTGAAATAAAATTATGAATGAGTTAATTTCAAAACCTCTAATTGAAAATAGAAAAAAAAACATCACTAGTAAAATTAAGGTAAATCTAAATTTTGGACACCTAATGTTATCCCAAGCATAAATATTGCTTTTACTTTTGATTATTGTCTTATTGATTGATTCACAAAGTATTCTATCAAATTATTAAACGATTACTTATAATTTGATGGAAAATTATTTCATACCACATGATTTTTGTTCTTCCTTATTTTTTTCCCTTTATACCAACTTCTGTCACTATTGTGTTTCTTGGTATTTATGAAAAGCTGTTTTTTCATGATTTTTTCTATTGAGTTTATTCTTCCAAATGAATAATTTTGAATCACAATATTTACATATATATTATCAGCCTGTGACTCAAAACCAGATCACAAGCATGACACCAAAATACCATAAAACAATGGTAGAGTAAAATTCCCACCAAAACATGAACTGAGACAAAATAACTCACAAAAGAATTCAAAAGAAAGAGGAAAGACACCTCTTTCAAAATATAAAACTCCCATAACCATAGGAAAAGGAATAATAAAGTTATTCCTGCTCAAAACAAGAACTCAGAATGAAATTTAAGTTTCACCTCTCATTTGAAATCTAGATATATAGGCAGAACCCCATTGGATAGGTGTTCAAATTGAAGCTCTCAGCTGGGGCTATCCAATATTACAGGCCAAATGAAGCTAGCATCAGAAATTCAAATTCTATGGCCAAATATAAGTCAGATGTCACATAGTGTAATGTGATCTGAAACTTGCCAGTATTAATTGATCTTTCAACTGGTTTATTAGCCTTTTTGGAAAGAGCTCCCTTTTTTGAGGTCTGGAAGACAGAATTGTGACAATAAACCAGTAACCAAAATAACAGGCTTCATTCTGGTTGGAGATAAGGGGAAGCTCCCAATCAAACAGCCAAACATTTGTGGGTTTCCCCCTCCATTGGAGTACAAGGCTTCCGCCCTTGTAGGCTCCTGTTGTTACTATTGTAGCTCCATTAGAGCTAAATGGATAATACCATCAGCTACATGCATTTTGGGATGCAATGCTCTAACTCCAGAGGTGCTGCCACATGGTGTGATGTGATCTACAACTTGCCAGTATGAATTGGTCTTGAAACCGGCTTAATAGCCTTTTTGGCAAGATCTCCCTTTGTTGATGTCTGGCAGACAGCATTTTGACATCAAATAAGGGTTCAAAACAACTTTACTTCTAATATGACCTCCAAAGTTTTAGTGTGAGATACCTAAAGTGAAGTATTTTTAGAAAGAGAGAAATCTGATATTTTCAATGACTCCCTCCATATTCTTGTATCACACCTAGCACAAAGCTTACTAAAGATAATAAATTAAATACAGGATTTCTCGAAAAACCAAATAGCAATGATGGAATTTGAGACCTGTATAACTTTTCAATATTTCATGTTAGACATCCCAAGCAATAAAGCACTGTGTAGAAGTTATTAAAAGCTACAAGAATAACCACTTTTTGGCCCTCTACCTTTAAAACTGCCAAAGTTTGGCAGTTTTAAGGTCAAAATCCCACAATATTGGAGAAAAACCAATACTATGGGATACTTTCCCATAACTATGAATATGAGGTGTAAAATATAATGGAAACATTCTTTATACTTCAACACCTCATAGTATAACTAATATGGGGACCATTGGTGCATCCTGTACAGCTTTCTACATGTCTGGCCTGTCAGAACATGCCTGTGGGTACCCTGTTTTGGAGAGAAGTGGCCAGATGTAGCTTCAAAAGCACATCTGATCCCAATACAGTGAATACAGGGCTGTTTAAACCACAATACCAACTTTGAGAGTGGAAAAGATTCACTCTATCCATGTAGTAAGAACTAAAGGTAAATACCCACTTTTCAGGATAAAAAGGGACCTTCCTCTTTCCAAAAGTGGATTCCTCATCCTTCTCTTACATTAAGAAATAGCAAAACTGGTTACCAACAACTATATACTATTTGAAAATTATAAGGTATAATTATAGTTATAGTTACTGTTGTAAGATGTGTCTATGAAACTGTTGATAATATTGCTATTAATCAACAGTACTATGACTTTTCTTATGAAATATAATAATAAAAATTATTATAACAAAAATTAAATAATTAAATAATTATTTCTTTTATGTGTTATGCACTACTAGTGATTATAACAGTAAGCAGTAATTGTCTACAAGAATCAATTACAAGAATTTATTAATAAAAAATTCTTTTATTAAAATAATAAAATTATTTTAATATATAATTGTCTTTTACAAGAATAATCATAAAGATAACTATTGAAAAAACTTTATGAATTATGATAAATCACTCACTATTAATCCAATGAACCTTTTAGAAGATAATAGTAGAGAGATTTGACATAGAATTGTGGATTTGATGGATCAAAATTGATTTATAACAATAATACAACAATATATAGTTGATTTCTATGATTTAACGTCTTTCTTATTGTTTTCTGAAAGAATAAAATACTCAAGAAAAGTTTTAACTGATACTTACTTGTTGGAACTAAAGGTATATTTGAATAATGTGATGATTTAGAAGAAACAGCAAGAGGAGACCTCTTTTAAGTCTAAGACAGCTCACAGAGGCATTCCATGGAGCAAACTTAAAGCCAAGTGAGTGACAAAACAATAAAACCTTTTGGATTATTGATTGCATCATCTGTTGTCACATAAGATTATCATAATTACTTAATTGAGGCTTTTACATGACTACCAACCCATTTATTGTTAAGAATAAAAGGAGTAAGAGCTGTAAATCTTCTTTTATTCCAACATAATAATTTATTTCTCAAAGTTATCAATGTTATTCTAGATTTCATCCCAGAATGTTTCTCTGTAAATTTTTGAAGATTCTGTGTTTCACGTGAAATCTTCAAAAATGGACAGTAAGTAAAACTTTTAATTTTACATATAAAATTATAATTCTTTTTAGTTTTTATATGAAGTATACAGTTAGTAATTGGTCCTGAAAGGTTTGGAAATATTCATTAATAATTGTATTTTTAATGCATTTTTGAAGTTTTTACCTCATTTCTACATAGAATTGCAAATAGCAGTATTTGGCTGGTTTCTATGAGGTGAATCAATGAATACTAGTCCAAAAAGGGTTTTAGTTACTCTTTTGGGGTTTATAAAAGGAAATTCATTGAGAATTGACATGGTTACAGGAGTCTAAGTTTCTCTTTACCTCCTTGGCATGTCAAAATAGCAGGTTAATTGCTATTTTCCTATGATTTACCTAAGTTGTAACATGGTAACCAAGTTCCCAAAAGGTTTTGGTTTACTAATTGGGCCAAGATCAGCCATGGATCCAAGCTTTGGAGCTTTCCACACCTCTGAGGCCTCAGAAGTTGGGTACCCTGGCTCTCTTTGATGTCTATAATATTAAGTGCCACAAATGTGCATAACACTATTCTTAGTGTATATGAAACATGGGATTTCTCACATTCCCATTATTTTGGCATGAAAGTTGTAACTTGTAGATGAATAGTCAATATCAGTTGTGACTGAAAGATCAGAGAAGTTTCTAGAAAAACCCAAAAAACAGATAAAAAATCCAATTGTTGTAAATATAAAAAATTACTTAAAAAAAATAAGATATAGGGATTTTTATCCTAATACAAAAAGAAGAAAAAGTGCTATCTGGAGATAACAGGTTAAAAGCCAGTTCACCATTCTCTAGAATTTTTCTTGAACATTTGAATGCTACTACAAAGTGGTATATTCTTCTCATCCAACGATTCCAATTCTGATTCTTCTGATAGTAACTCTATAGAGGAACAACTTGTTCCTGCATCTTCTGTTGATAGTTGTCCTGTTGTGCCAATCTTGATTCCAATAGAACAAATGGATCCTAAAGTAGTACAAGAACAGTCTACTTCTTTTGATTTTGATTTATCTTCACCCACCTTCTCATCATTTCTTAAAAATCCTTCTAAGTTTTTTTCCAATGTTCCTACAATCAAATTGGATGGTTCTAACTCTACCAATTGGAGCAAAGGATTAGATAATGTTTTTATGTATATTTTCAATAAAATCTTATTTACAGATGATCCTAATAATTTTGAAATTTTTCCTCAAGCTAAAGGGGCTCTACGTTTCTTTATACAACAAACTATTTCTCCTGATCTTTTGGAAATGATACAAAATGAAGTCTCACCAAAGAGAGCTTTTATAGAAATACAAAACAATTTTCAAAAATCCACTAGACTTACACAGCTCTATCTTGTTAATGAATTATTTGATATGTTCAATTCTACTAAGTCTTTGAAACCAAACAATGGTTTTTCTAGATTATTTACAATTTTTGATAAATTTAGGCAGGTAGGGATTCCTTTATCTACTGAATGGAGAAGCTTGATAGTTCAAGTTTTTGCTCCAATACCTTCTGGAATGACCAGATATTCCTAATTTCATTCCATTTCTGTTTAACTTGATTGTCTTGATAGAATTGAACCTAGAGATGTACAACAATTAGTAATTTTGTACTTAGTTTTTGTGCAACAAGAAGACAAAGGTGAATCCTCCCAATCAATTATGAGGTTGGCACCAAAAAATCAACTACCAATGAAAAATAATCAAATGAACAACTTGTCAAGCTCTATGGAAAAGTGTCTTACTGCTTCTCCTTCAACGACTTCAAAAGAATCGAGAAATTCACGGATCAAGTCTTTAAGTATGCCATTTGGGAACGAAAGAAAGCAAGTTCATTTAAATATTAAACTTGGAAATAAACAACCTTTGGAGGCGCTTTGTCAAAAGCATGGCATGGAATGCCATTATTGCAAAGATCAGGGTTTAGTTTATTTGGGTCATTGGGTTTCAACTTGTCCAATAATTTGTGAAATATTAAACCTACAAAAAGCACCGCCATCAATGATGGGTTTTGAGCCGGCAATATGTGCAGTTTCCAGAAATTGGACTGCAGGCTTGGTTGACACCGGCTGACAGGTGCACGTGAATGGGAATTCTGATTTTTTTCTTTTAAAAGAATCTCTTGAACGGATGCTGGTATTGAATTTGGCGTCTCCTTCTTTTCACATCAATGCAACACATAGGGGGAAAATGAAGCTGCCCTTAATCAACTCGGAAGTGAATAATGTTCTATTTTGTAAGGACATACCAGGTACATTAATATCACTTGGTCAATTAGTCAAAGAAGGGTATAAAGTTTGTTTTGTTGGGCAAGATATGCAAGTCTATTCCCCTCAGGGAGAATTTTATTTTTATGCTAAGTTCTTGAATCAATCCTGGGTCATTCATCTGTGCCCTTTGAACGATTCAATTGAGAATGATTTGAAAATTACAGAGGTGCGGGCCATGACTACATCTAAGTCTTTTGAATGGCACTGTCGATTGTGGCATGCATCCGATAAATTCATAAAATGTTTTTTGAAAAGTTATGTACCAGATTTTGATTTAAAAAAGTGGTGTCCGTTTGTCTGTAATGACTGTATGATTGCAAAGAGTATACAAAGACAAACAATTGCACATGATGAGGCTCCTAAAGAGCAATCTAGAGACTTGATGATGTCCGGTGTCCTAGGACCAATGCCTTTACTTGACTTACATCAAAATAAATATATATTAACTCTTTGTGATCATTTCCCAACTTTTGTATTTTGTTTTTCAATAAAGACAGGTGATCAGGTTCCAAAAGTATTGACTAACACCTTTGCACTGATTTACTCAGTATTTGGTAAATTGGTAAAATTTTTAAGAACAGATAATGCTAAGGAATATATGGGACAAAATTTTAGGGTGACTCTGACAAACATGGGAGCTCAACAATTGTTTACTTTTCCATATACTCCTGAACAAAATGGAGAAGCTGAAATATTGAATAGGACTTCAGGCAACGCAGCAAGATGTAACAACCACTCATCAGGGGTAAGGGTATTCATTCATACACCCACTCAAACACCCCAAATCAGCAGATCCAGCATTTGTATCAGCATTCAATTTCAGCAATCTTCATTCTGAAACATGCATACAGCTTGGTACCTCAATACAGCCTGTCAATACCTGTACAGGCTGGATCCACCCAATACAGTTTCATTACACCAATATGGAACTGTATGATCACTCAAATACACCACACCTCTTGTACAGGTTCTGTACAGCTGTACAGGACCTGTATTGGCCAGACTCAATTCAATCATCAATTATTCTCATGAAAATTCTTCCTCTGGATCAGGGCTGGTGATTCTCACATATACCAGTCCCTCTTTCTCCCCCCTGGGGACTTTTCCCCAGTTAATTAATTTAGTTTATTTATTATTTTATAATTATTATTATCCTTATTTGGGTATTATAATTATTTAATCTTAAGTTAGTCTTTGCCTTTTCTCTTCGCCTGTACAGTATGAGTTGGGTGGCCATATCCTTATTAACCCATCTCTTTTCATTCTGACAGGTTGAAACAGTAGACTTGGACTTGTTTGTGGTTGGCTCTTCTATTTCTTATTCTTATTTATTTGTTGCTGCTTTTTCTCATAATTTTATTATAGTAATAATTCATCCCTTACACTCTTAAGTGTATCTTCCCTTATCCTATCCTTGAGCCCTCCATAAATGAGTTCCAGTTTACTGAGTGCCAGGCCCTCTTCACTTTGAAGAGCCCCTGTGACATTAAATTAATTAACTCATATTTGATTCTTCTTTTCATTCATTTATATTCATTTCTCTCATTCATCAATTATGATCTTTTTTATGATTTAATGATCTTAATGATTATGATTTTTCTCTTTCATCAATTTTCATCTCATTCATTTCATTCCTATGAAAATTGATTCTTTTTCCTTTTCTTAATCATTGCTGACCTATTCATCACTTCATTTTATTTTTATCAAACAAATTTTTCTGTGTTCTTATTCAGGTTTTATCTAGGAATTATTGATTGGTTTAATTGATTGGATTATTCATTGGGATTCATTTGGGTTATTGATTCAGGATTTATTGGATTTATTGACTTTGAACTCTCAAGATATTGATTAATCCTCAAGAATTGATTTTGATTATTGATTTGATTTGACTCATCAAGATATTGAATTGATTTCTGAAGATTTTAAACTGATTGATTGATTCCTCAAGACTTGATTTCATATTGAAGACATTTATTGATTGATTATTGATTGAATATTGATTGCTTATTGATTTCCTCAAGATTCATCAAGATTTTATTGTGATTGATTTGGCCAGGTTTGATTATCCTTAATACCCTCAAGTTTTATTTCATTTATTTCAAAATGCCAGTTCAGCATAGTCCCCCAGCCCAAAATACTAGATCCCAAAGAATTCGAGCTGTTCTCACTCCTACAGCAAGGGCTCCTCTTGACCGCACACCATCAGTTCATCAACTGAGTGCAAATTTGGACAGAGGACCACCAATGGAAGGAGCAGCACCCTCAAGAAGAGGTGGAATGAAATCTAGAAGATCAAGATCTTTCTCTGGACTTTTGGGTGGCTACCCTGGCATGTTTGAAGGTACAAGAGCAAGACAAGGGGAAGTTGCAGATGAAGAGGGGGAAGAGTCTGTGGAAGAGGAAGATTCTGGGGAAGCTGAAGTGGCAGATGCCTTGGAAAATGCTCCAGAGGTGCCTCAGGGTTCTAATCTAGCCCTTTCTAGTCAACCTCTTGTCTCTCAAACTGATCCAAGTCTCCTCAAGATGATGGAGCAGATGACTCAATTCATGGGGCAACTCACTCAAGCAGTTGCTCCCAGGGACAATTCTAAAGCCCCTGCTTTCAAGACTCCATCCATGAAGGCACCTGATTTTTTTGATGGTACTCAAGCTCATAAATTGAGAGGATTTATCCAATCCTGTCAATTAATTTTCCATAATGATCCAGCAAACTTCTTCTCTGACAGGAAGAAGGTTTTGTACTCAACTTCTTTTCTTACTGGTAGAGCTGGCAAGTGGATTGAACCTTACCTCTCAAATATTTCCAATGAAGACCCTTCCTACCTCCTCAATAATTGGCCATTGTTTGAATCTCAATTATTCACTCTGTTTGGTGACCCCAATGAAGTCAGGAAAGCTGAACAAGAGTTGGACAATTTGAGGATGAAGGAAAGTGGTCATGTTTCCTTGTACATTGCAGATTTCAGAAGCTTAATTTCAAGAATTGGAGATTGGGGGGAAAGAGCTTACATTCATGTGTATAGAAGAGGCTTGGCATCAAGATTGTTGGACCAATTGGCTTCTCACCCTGGAACGTTTGACACTCTTCAAGAACTTATGGATGTCACTTTAGAATTAGACACAAGATATCATGAGAGGCAAAAGGAAAAGGGCAGTCATCAAGAGAAGAAGCCTCCAATAATTGAATCCAATTTCTCCAAGCCTCCTCAAAGTTCATCATCCAAGAAGCCTTATCACAATAAGAATAAGAAGGGGATGAATTTTCAAATGTCCAAAGACAAGCCTCATGCTGCTCTCCTCAATAAGGACAACAAATTAATTGGTTCTGAAAAGCAGAGGAGGATTAAAGAAGGCTTGTGCAATTATTGTGGTGGAAAGCACCCATTTGAAAAATGCTTCAAGAGGCCTGAGAATAGGCAAGGATCATCAGAAGGCTTCCCTAGCAAGCAGGGAAAAGCCTGAGTGGGAATCATGATGTGTTCAATGGTTCTCACTTATTTCCTTCAAGAGCACAATTGTGCACTCTGAATACTAGTGTGAGCCTTAGAGGTAATTTCATATACCCAAAAGACCACAAATATAAAAAATAACATATTAATATAAATAAAATAAATTTATTTATATTATTAAAATAAAAATCAAAATATAAATATAAAATTATATTAAAAATAAAAAATTAATTACAATTTAAAAATAAAAAATACATTAAATTTTGTAAGTATAAAATTACTTTTATACTTGAAAAAATTAAGTAAAAATAAAATTTTAACAAAATTGTGAAAAAATAAATAAATTTGGAAAAAAGTTATATAAAAATTATCATAACTTTTTATCCAATAAATAAACACATAAAATTTATTTCACCATTGGATTCCTCATAAAAAATCAGGTGGGGTCACCTCTGAGTGAAATTCTTGTAACTCAACTCTAAATAAGCTTAAATTAAGTTTTTAGTATTTTCAATACAAAAGTTGAAAATCCTCAAAACCTTAATTTAATTCACACCACATGTGGTGTTAACCATCAATTTTTGTGTTAAAATTGAGGTGTTGTGTTTAGTTTAGAAGTTATGAGGAATTGAAGTATTTTCAATTGAATTCAATTGAAATGTCAAAATGTGCGCGTGTATTACATAAGTGAACTTTGATTTACATATGAGGTGTCAATTATTACTGTATTGTACTGTACAATTGAATTGAATCACATATATAAATTATAAGTATAATACATGATGAGGAATTAAAGGAAAAATAAATTGGAAAGATTAAATTTGGGGGGGAAAAGGAACTCCAGCTCTAAGGGGGAGCTAGACCCCCAAATTCCTTGCTGACAGGCGTGAGATGTCAAAATTCACGCAAAAGTTCATCACTTTTGGCCTGGAATTGAGTTACAGGGTCTGTGGACTCAATTGATGATGAGGTTTTGATACCAACTGGGGTAGTTTTAGCTGTTGCCAAGAGGGTAAAACTACCCTTAAGATAGAACAATCATAGTAAAAACAGTTTTAACTGGTTTCTACGCCTCTGACACACATTCTGACGTGTTTTGAAGGCTCTAGGCCTGGTATTGCTATAGTAATGGCTGATTTAAGGGTCTAAAATGGCTAAAAATGGCTAAAAATGGCTTAAACCAGCCCTTTTTTGGTCTAAACCAGGGTTCAATGATGCCATAATTGGCTTTTCTGTTGTCAGACTGTTTTTCACGACTGACAAGAGTAAATTTTACTTTTGGAGTAAGAGAATTGATGGCTATAAAAGAATGTCTTCTTTGCCCCACTTTTCTCTTCATGTTAGAATCTTTTCCTTTTATTAATTAGTTTAAAACTGTTAAACCAATCAATAAAAGATTCCAACCACCCTTTTTAAAATCATTTTGAACCTTTTAACCACGTGAAAAAATCATTATAATCATTGTTTGTAACTCTTATAATCATTTTTACCCCTGAACCACCCCATAAGTGAATTAAAGCATCTTTCATCACTGTAAACTTTGTCACTTTGTTTCCAAATTCACTCTGGTCACTTTTGGGCATGTTTTCTCCTTAATATTCTTTTTAAAGACTTTGTTCTTTAATTAATTGCTTGCAGTTCTTTGCTTAATTAATTCCAATTGAAATTGCTCTTGAAGAAATTTCTTTTGTAGCCTTAAAATATCTCTTGTAGAGTATTTTTTGGATAAATTTTTATTGTTGGTAAAACAATGAATTTTTATAATATTATTGTTTTATACTAATAAAGCTATAAACAATAAAATTGGCGTGTTTTCTCTTAAAAATAATATTTCTTACTATTTTTAACTGAATTTTTACCTTATACAAATTTTGAGGACAGGAAAAGTACTTGATTTTTAATCAAAGTTTCATAACCACACCTTTACATTTGGGGGCCCAGCCGTGATATTTTACCTGTGACATATTTTTTTTACTCTTTTTAAATCTTTTTTCTTATATTGAAAAATTTAAAAACATATAAAAAATACTTATAATCCAAAAAATCCATAAAAAATAATTTTTTTCATATTATAAGTGAGGCTTAAATTTTTTATTTCTTTTTTGAAATATCCTTTTTTTTACTTAATTAATTGGCTTTTTCATTAATTTTAGTGTCTGACAACGTGGTAAGACAAGAAAACATTGAAACAGCCTCAACAGTAACCAGCATTATCCCTGCCAGTACTGTTAATTCTGATCATAATAGTACTGTTATTGTGACTCAAAATAACCAACCTGAACCAATATCTTCTGAATTAATTAACTTGGACATAAGTAATACCCTTCAGAAAGCTAAAAATTTGGCCAATAGTAAGTTTTTGACGTAAAAATACTATTTTAAGCCTTTTTTAACCATAATTATGCCTTCAACCAGGTCAGGAGCCAGCTACAACCCCTCAAGCAGCTCCCAGAAAGGTAATAGACGTGATTATGGCAGAGGCCAATCAGGTACAGAAGGAAAAGGGTCAGTTGATGACTTCCAAACAACTAAATTGGGTCATTCTGAAGCTGATAATACCATTTTACCTTCAAAAAGAGCTGACACCGCCGCAACAAGCCTCTGTGGACATATACAAAGCCAGCCACAGTGCATACAACAATGCACTTCAATTCAAAGAGTACCAGATCCTTGCAGACCTGTGGAAAAATTGCATGAATTCTTACCTGACAGTAAGAAAATTCTTGGGACATCCCAACACTTGCAAATTGCTCAATGGATGGCATCCATTGATGGAGAAGAAAAACATGATGCTTTTGACACTGGAATGGAGGAAAAACAACCCTCCACCACCAAAACCAGTGCCAAAAACAGCCCCAGTGGCCAGCAGCAGCAATTCCAACGTGAGAAAGCAGCCACAAACTCCAAACAAGGGCAAAGGGAAGGCACAAGCTCCAAAGCCTTACAGCCAGGGCTACAGGATCCCAAAGATTCAACAGGATGCCATGGAAAATGTATTTCAGATGGCCAGAACCATGATGGAATTACACAAGAAGGAGGAAGCCAGATTAAATTTCCAGAAATGATTTCTGATATATTTGATTCCATCCCAGAGTTGTATGATGCTATAAAGGACGTGACAAAACATCTTTCTGATAAAAATGAATCCATTTGTAACAACATTAAAACAAACAACTTGAGCCTGTGCCAAATCAATGAAACACTTATGTGTTTTGAAAAGGTTTTAAGAACAATTCAAACTTTCAATAATGATACTTCTTTTGGCATTAAGATAAATGAACAATCTGCAATTATTAAAGAATTAACAGAAAAATATTCTAAACTCAATATTGATTACATAATTGAGACAAGAATAAAACATGCCATTAGTACTATCAAAGAGGACAATAAAAAAACTCTGGATTATGTTTCAAAAGCATTTTCTGAAGTAAAGACAAATACAATTGCCTTGAAAAAGGATTTTGATACCTCAATAGAGGAAATATCAAAATTAACAATGAAATTGAATGAAGTTATATCTGATAATACTAGACAAACAGAGTTATGGAATGAGCTTACATATAAAGAGGATGAACATAAAAAGAATGTCATAGACTCTATACAAAGCTTACAACATGAGTTAAGAAATTCTCAAAGGTGTAACAACAGTAAAATGAATGATATTGAACAACTGCTAAACACCTTACCAAGAATGTCTACACCTCTAAACCAGAATGAGGGTGCAAGAATTCCCAATCCACAAGTATTGGATGGAGAAAATTCACAGTTAAAAGATGAATTTTCTACCTCTTTTCATAACTTGGAACCATCAATGGGCCAAGCACTATTAAAAGAAGTTCCAAAACTTAAGGAATGGCCTCACTTCAGTGGTGAAGGAGAATATGACCATATGGAATTTATCAGAGGTATTGACATGATCAAAGAAGATTTTGAATTACCAGACAGATTGGTGACAGCCAGGTTTAACACCTTGTTTACCAAATCAGCTCACAGATGGTATATCAAATTAAGACAAGCACATGGACACCAGAGTTGGACTTGGTGGAAAACCCAAATTGTCAACAAATGGGCCAATGATGCATGGAGGTTTAAAGTTGAAACAGCCTTTGAATCCGCCAAATTTAATGCTGATAAAGACAAAGCCTTACCATGGTTTTGTCAACAAAAGGACAGGTTAACAGCATTATACCCTGACATGTCAGAATTTATGATTCATAGAAAAATTCTAAGACAATGTGGAGGTGACTTAGAGCATGCTGTCAAGAGCAGGACTACTGAACAATCTTCAGCAGAAGACATTATCAATATATTAGAGGAAGTAACCACAAGAACCAGAATTGGTTCCAGTAGGGTGAATCTCAAAACAAGGTTTAATACACCTTGGAAGGATTCTGTGGACAAAAACCCCAAAGAAAACTCTAATAATATTAAAAATAAGTCTGCAGATACAGTCAGAAAGTGCCATATTTGCCAAATCACCACTCATTTAGCCAATACATGTCCAAAGAGAGGGAAAATCAATGAAATTGATGTGGAGAAAGAACCTGATGTTGAAAAAGATGACATAATTGAAGAAAATTCAGATGACAAGTCATCCATATTTTCTGAATCTTCAAAAGATATAAAAAATATCAATGCCACTTTTGACATCATGGAATCCTATTCCCACTTGCCACAATTAAGCAATGGTCAACTTGATTTATCAAAAATCCAAGATGCACAACTCATGAAAACCAAACCAAACAGAGGAAAAGGTTATACAGCTGGTAACTCCTGTATAACAGAAGTGGTGATTGACAACAAACCCACTAAACTTTTGCTTGACCCAGGAGCCTTCTGCTCTTGTGTTGGTAAATCTTTTCTTAAAGCTTGTGTACCAAACTTTGAAGATCAATTGTTGCCAATTGATGGCATAAAATTCAATAGTGCAAGTAACCCAATGAAAGCATTGGGAATATTTGAGACTAGTGTCATATTTCCACATATCAATGGAAATTTAAGAATCACTGTTGAATTTGTTGTTATGGAAAATTGCTCTAGTACCCATTTCATATTGGGAAATGATTATTTAATCATGTATGGCATAGATTTACACAACAACAAAGACAGATACTTTACTATTGGAGACAATAAGCGCCAAAAATTTGCCTTTTTACCATTTAAAAGACAAATTACAGTAAACAAAGTATCACCAGTCAACTTAGAGTTAGAGAAATTCAAGTCTGAACACTTAAATGAAGCTGAAATAAGCCTTCATTTGAGTGATAAACAAGAAAATGAACTCTTTTCTCTTTTATATGACCATAAAGAAGCATTTGCCTCAGATAAAGAACCCCTAGGGGCAATCATTGGTCATGAAATTGATATTATTCTTAATATTGAGAGACCTTATCCACCACTCTTAAGAAGACCTGCATATCCAGCAAGTCCAAAATCAAGAGAAGCACTAGAAAGCCATATTAAAGAACTTTTAGACCTTGGTGTAATAAGAAAAGTAGGCCACAATGAAGAGGTAGAAATAACTACACCAGTCATAGTGGCTTGGCATAATGGAAAATCTAGAATGGTTGGGGACTTTAGAGCTCTGAACACTTATACTGTTCCAGACAGATACCCAATTCCAAAGATCCAGATTGCCCTCACTCAAATATCTCAAGCAGTATATATAAGCACTATGGATGCTTTTAAGGGATTTCATCAGAATGTGGTAACACCAAGAGCAAGGAAGTATTTGAGAATCATTGTTCATTGTGGAGTTTATGAATACTTAAGAATGCCTTTTGGTATCAAAAATGCACCTTCACACTTCCAAAGAATGATGAATGAAATCTTCCCTGAAGAACTTTCAGAAGGATGGTTAATCATTTACATTGATGACATTATAGTCTGCTCCAAAACTTGGGAAGAACATATATACAGATTGTCCAGGGTTTTGACAAAAATTCAATCTGTCAATATGAAAATTTCTTTAAAGAAATGCCATTTTGGATTTAAAGAGCTTAAAGCACTAGGGCATGTAGTATCTGGTTTATCTCTTGGAATTGACAAAAACAAAGTTGCAGCAGTACTGCTTAAACCCATGCCTCAAAACAAAAAAGAAATTCAATCATTTTTGGGTTTTGCAGGGTATTACAGGCAACACATTAAAGATTTTGCATCCATAGCAAGACCTCTTTATAAGCTATGTGACAAAGACACAGTCTTTGAAATGACAGTTGACAGAGTAAAAGCCTTTGAATCTTTGAGACAAGCCTTGACCACTGCTCCACTCTTACTGATGCCAGACTTTAAGCTGCCCTTTAAGCTTTATATTGATGCATCAGGAGATGGGCTAGGTGCTGCACTTCACCAAGTTCAGATCATAAATGATAAACCTGTAGAAGGACCCATATGTTTCATATCTAGGCAAATCAAACCAACTGAAGCCAGATATGGAGCAAGTCAGATGGAGTGTTTATGCCTTGTTTGGGCTCTAGAAAAGCTAAATTACTTTCTAGAAGGATGTGTTTTTGAAGTAATAACAGATTGTACAGCTGTCAAATCACTTTTGAACATGAAAACACCTAACAGACACATGCTCAGATGGCAAATAGCCATACAAGAATACAGAGGCAATATGACTATTGTTCATAAGGATGGGAATATTCATAAGAATGCAGATGGACGAAGCAGATGGCCATTACCAAATAATATTGATAATCCTGCTTATGTTCCAGAAGAAGCTTCACCACAAATTCCAATAGAAGGGATAAGTGTTACAGATTTAAACACCACCTTCTTTGAAGAAGTCAGAAACAGTTACACTCAAGATAAGAATTGTAGCATCTTATGCCAATTACTTAACAAGGACTGTAAGAACAACTCTCTTACACATGCCTTGGATGAAGTATGGAAAAAATCTTATGATGAAGGAAGATTTCACCTACTAGATGGTATAATTTACCACAGAACAAAACACACATGTGTTATGACAGTTGTGGACAGGTCACTAATCAATCTTGTACTGAAAGAATGCCATGATAGTCCCTTTTCAGGACATCTTTCTGGAGACAGAACAAGAGAGAAAGTAAAGACCTGCATATGGTGGCCAATGTGGCAGAAAGATGTTGCAGAGTATTGCAAAACCTGTGACAGATGCCAAAAGGCAAATAAATCCACTGGCAAAAGACTTGGAAATATGATGAAAATCCAAGAACCAGGCAGACCTTGGGAAATTATCCATATGGATTGGGTAACTGGCCTACCACCAGGAGGTGACAGAAGCTATAATGCTTGCCTAGTAATTGTAGACAGATTCAGTAAAACTCCAATCTTTTTACCATGTCACAAAGATGATACAGCCATGGATACAGCTCTTCTGATATGGAATAGAGTAGTGTCATGGACTGGGATATTTACAAATATCATTAGTGATAGAGATCCCAAATTCACTTCAGCACTATGGACAAATCGTCACCAATTATTTGGCACTAAACTGTCTTTTTCTACAGCCTACCACCCACAAACTGATGGCCTGGCTGAAAGAATGATCCAAACCTTAGAGGACATGGTAAGAAGATTTTGTGCATATGGCCTTGAATTCAAAGATTGTGATGGATTTACCCATGATTGGTGTACTCTGTTGCCAGCACTGGAATTGGCATATAAAACATCAATCCATGCCAGTACCAATCAGACTCCTGCTATTCTAGAAAAAGGATGGAACCCCAAGTTACCCCAAGATTCCTTGAGGAAAGACTTAATTGAAATACATCCCACAGCTGCTAGCTTCAAAGGAATGCTAGACAAAGCTAGAAGGCATGCAGTGAGATGCATGGAGGACTCTTTTGCATATGCTAAAGACAAATGGGATAAATCACATGCAACTCCAGATTTCAAAGTGGGGGACCTAGTTCTTGTATCCACCACTAACTTCAATAACATCAAAGGATGTAAAAAGTTGAAAGACTCCTTTGCAGGACCTTTTGTGATTAAAGCCCTCCATGGAGAAAATTCTGTTGAAGTAGAATTATCTGAAGAGCTTAGCAATAAGCATCCTACATTTCCAGTGAGCTTGATAAAACCATATAAATCTAGTGATGCTGAGAAATTTCCCTTGAGGAATAAGGTTCCCCAAGTTATACCTCCTATTGAGACATCTGGTACTAAGAAAATAACCAAAGTTCTTAAAGAAAGGAAATTAAGAACCAAGAAAGTAAGGGAATACCTTGTTAGGTACAGTGACCCAACTTGTGAAGATGAATGGTTAGAAGAAAAAGATATACCAGAAGCTACCAAACTCCTGAGGAGATTCAGACACACTAGAAACACCAATATTACAAAGTAATATTCTTTTTTAGGGGGAGGGAATGTGAGCCTTAGAGGTAATTTCATATACCCAAAAGACCACAAATATAAAAGATAACATATTAATATAAATAAAATAAATTTATTTATATTATTAAAATAAAAATCAAAATATAAATATAAAATTATATTAAAAATAAAAAATTAATTACAATTTAAAAATAAAAAATACATTAAATTTTGTAAGTATAAAATTACTTTTATACTTGAAACATTTAAGTAAAAATAAAATTTTAACAAAATTGTGAAAAAATAAATAAATTTGGAAAAAAGTTATATAAAAATTATCATAACTTTTTATCCAATAAATAAACACATAAAATTTATTTCACCATTGGATTCCTCATAAAAAATCAGGTGGGGTCACCTCTGAGTGAAATTCTTGTAACTCAACTCTAAATAAGCTTAAATTAAGTTTTTAGTATTTTCAATACAAAAGTTGAAAATCCTCAAAACCTTAATTTAATTCACACCACATGTGGTGTTAACCATCAATTTTTGTGTTAAAATTGAGGTGTTGTGTTTAGTTTAGAAGTTATGAGGAATTGAAGTATTTTCAATTGAATTCAATTGAAATGTCAAAATGTGCGCGTGTATTACATAAGTGAACTTTGATTTACATATGAGGTGTCAATTATTACTGTATTGTGGGGTACAATTGAATTGAATCACATATATAAATTATAAGTATAATACATGATGAGGAATTAAAGGAAAAATAAATTGGAAAGATTAAATTTGGGGGGGAAAAGGAACTCCAGCTCTAAGGGGGAGCTAGACCCCCAAATTCCTGCTGACAGGCGTGAGATGTCAAAATTCACGCAACAGTTCATCACTTTTGGCCTGGAATTGAGTTACAGGGTCTGTGAACTCAATTGATGATGAGGTTTTGATACCAACTGGGGTAGTTTTAGCTGTTGCCAAGAGGGTAAAACTACCCTTAAGATAGAACAATCATAGTAAAAACAGTTTTAACTGGTTTCTACGCCTCTGACACACATTCTGACGTGTTTTGAAGGCTCTAGGCCTGGTATTGCTATAGTAATGGCTGATTTAAGGGTCTAAAATGGCTAAAAATGGCTAAAAATGGCTTAAACCAGCCCTTTTTTGGTCTAAACCAGGGTTCAATGATGCCATAATTGGCTTTTCTGTTGTCAGACTGTTTTTCACGACTGACAAGAGTAAATTTTACTTTTGGAGTAAGAGAATTGATGGCTATAAAAGAATGTCTTCTTTGCCCCACTTTTCTCTTCATGTTAGAATCTTTTCCTTTTATTAATTAGTTTAAAACTGTTAAACCAATCAATAAAAGATTCCAACCACCCTTTTTAAAATCATTTTGAACCTTTTAACCACGTGAAAAAATCATTATAATCATTGTTTGTAACTCTTATAATCATTTTTACCCCTGAACCACCCCATAAGTGAATTAAAGCATCTTTCATCACTGTAAACTTTGTCACTTTGTTTCCAAATTCACTCTGGTCACTTTTGGGCGTGTTTTCTCCTTAATATTCTTTTTAAAGACTTTGTTCTTTAATTAATTGCTTGCAGTTCTTTGCTCAATTAATTCCAATTGAAATTTCTCTTGAAGAAATTTCTTTTGTAGCCTTAAAATATCTCTTGTAGAGTATTTTTTGGATAAATTTTTATTGTTGGTAAAACAATAAATTTTTATAATATTATTGTTTTATACTAATAAAGTTATAAACAATAAAATTGGCGTGTTTTCTCTTAAAAATAATATTTCTTACTATTTTTAACTGAATTTTTACCTTATACAAATTTTGAGGACAGGAAAAGTACTTGATTTTTAATCAAAGTTTCATAACCACACCTTACAACTAGTGTCAAGAAATCTTTAAAATTTCTTATTTTCTCTTCTGTCTCTGATATTTTTTATAGTATTCTCGTTGATTCTGGTGCTACAAACTCTTTTATTGCAAAGAATTTTTTTCTCAAGTACTCATTGACTCTGTCAGAGCTCCCTGAAAAGATTCCTCTTTTCATTCTGGATTCTAATGAATCCCCTGCTTTGTTCATCACCCATTATACCAAGTGGGTAGTTTACTTGCCTTCCTTCCCAAGCTTTGAATGGGACTTCTTTATCATAGATTCACCCAAGGGAGAAGACCTGATATTGGGCTATGATTTCCTTTACCATTTTGATCCCATTATTGATTGGAAAAATGGATTGATCACCTATGATTCTAGTCATAAGGATTCTAGTGGTATTATTCCTTCTACTAGTAATGACTTTGCCACTGCTGTCAACAGTGTTGCTCTGGTTGGTGAACTTAAGACACCTCCCATTCCTTCTTCTGTCCATATCCCTTCCATTATTCCCTCTCAGTCATTACTTCCATTAAGAGATGAAGTCTTCAAAGAGATACAGGATGTTGGAGAAGATGTTGCCATATCTTAACTTCATCTCTTTCAAGGGGGTATGGACCTTCCTCCCTTATCTTTTCATATATCCCTGGAGGAGCAGTGGGATGAGGAGGAAGAGCCAGAAGAAATCAAAACTGTGTTGAAGGTTGTTCCTCCTGCTTATCACCAATATTTGGATGTATTCTCCAAGGTGAAAGCAGAGAAACTTCCTCCACACCGCGCCTGTGATCACCATATCGAATTGGAGGGTCTTCTACCTCCAATTGGTGTTATCTACTCATTATCAAATCAAGAGTCAGAAACACTGCAGGCCTACATTTCAGAGAATGTAGAGAAAGGCTTCATTAGACCAAGCTCCTCTTCAACAGGAGTACCTGTCCTTTTTGTCAAGAAAAAGGATGGGGGTCTTCGTTTGTGTGTTGACTACCGCAAACTCAATGCTGTCACTAGGAAGAACAGATACCCTGTTCCTCCTATGAATCAGCTTCTTACCGTATTCAACGGTTCCACTATCTTCTCCAAGATAGATTTGCGTGGTGCATATAACCTTCTGAGAATCAAAGAGGGGGATGAGCACTTAACTGCCTTTAGAACCAAATATGGCAGTTATGAGTATTTGGTCATGCCATTTGGTTTGACCAATTCTCCTGCTTCTTTCCAAAATCTAGTAAATGATATCTTTGCAGATTTTTTGGATGTGTTTGTTGTGGTTTATCTAGATGATATTATGGTCTTTTCCAGTTCTGAGGAGGAACATGTCAAACATGTGGCCTCTGTCCTCCAAAGACTGAGGGACAATAATCTGTTTGCCAAAGCCTCCAAGTGTGTATTCCATGCCTCAAGTGTGGAATACTTGGGCTATGTTGTTTCAAGTGATGGCCTCAAGATGGATTCTTCAAAAGTTCAACAAATCCTCAATTGGCCTCAGCCCAAAAACATCAAGGCTCTTCAATCCTTTCTTGGCTTTGCCAATTTTTATCGTCGTTTCATTAAGAATTATTCCAAAAAAATCACTTCTCTCACTTCCCTTCTCAAAAAATATTCTCCTTTCATCTTCAATGAGGAAGCTCTTAGTCAGTTTCAAGCACTCAAAGAAGCTTTCACCTCTGCTCCTATCTTATCCCATTGAAATCCATCTCTACCTACTATTGTAGAGACTGATGCTTCTGACTATGCATTGGGTGCCATACTGAGTCAGGTGAATGACTCTGGAAAGCATCCCATTGCATTTGATAGTTGCAAGCTCTTACCAGCTGAACTCAACTATGAAATTCATGACAAGGAACTCCTTGGCATAGTTTGGGCTCTCAAGCGCTGGAGGGCATTTCTTGTTTCTCTTTCCAATCCTTTTGAGGTCTTGACAGACCACTCTTCCTTGCAGTTTTTCATGTCTTCCAAAGTTCTTACTTGTCGTCAGGCCCGTTGGGCTGAATTTCTCTCAGAATTTTGTTTCACTAACACTTACCGCCCAGGCAGGCTGGCCACTTTGCCAGATGCCTTGTCACGTCGGGACGACGTGTACCCAGAGAGGGGGGTGGACTTCATCAGCAAGAATCCTCATAATTTTCATCAAATACTTAAGCAAGATGGAATTCAAGAGTCAAGATTCTTCTCAATGAAAGTGGAAATTTTCTCAGATTTAGTGGACAAGATTCAAAAAGAAGTATGGCAAGACAAAGACTATAAAGAAATACTCAAGCAACTAGCAAGAGGTAAATCAGTTCCAGATTATTCTCTTGAACCTCAAGCCAAGTTATTATTATTCAAAGATAGAGTGGTAATCCCAAGCAATGAAGAACTTCAACTCAATATTCTTCAAAAGCGTCATGACTCACCTTTGGCTGGCCACCCTGGCCAGGAGAAGACCCTCAAGCTCATCAAGAGGGATTTTTATTGGGCTGGCATGAATCAATTCATCAAGGACTATGTGTCCTCGTGCCAGCAATGTTCAAGAAACAAGAACATTCATCACAAGAAGTTTGGATCACTCAAGCCTCTTTCAATTCCGTCTGGTCCTTGGAATTCTTTATCAATGGACTTCATCACTCAATTGCCTCTGTCAAACAACTTTGACTCAATCTTAGTAATTGTAGACAGATTCTCAAAAATGGCAATATTCATTCCAGCTTATGGATCAATCACTGCACTGGACTTAGCTCAAATCTTCATTAGTCATGTATTTTCCAAACATGGTCTTCCAGTAAGTATTGTTAGTGATAGAGGTTCCTTATTTGTTTCATCATTCTGGACTCAATTGTGTCAGCAGCTCAAGATATCAAGAGATCTTTCAACTGCCTTTCACCATGAAGCAGATGGACAGACAGAGAGGGTAAATCAGATACTAGAACAGTACCTTTGGATGTTTGTCAGCTATCATCAAGATGACTGGTACACCTGGCTCCCTCTGGCTGAATTTTCCTATAATAATGCAGAACACTCATCAACCAAGCAATCACCTTTTTTTACCATTTATGGAAGAAATCCCAGCTTTGACTCAATCCATATTTCTCAAGACTCACCTGCTGGAAAGTTATCAACAAAACTCCAATCAGTACAGCAAGTTGTCAAAGAAGAATTAGAGTCAGCAATAAGGAGATTCAAGAAGTATGCAGATAGAAATAGAGCAATTCCACCTGATTTCCAACCTGGGGACAAAGTATGGCTGGCTTCCAAGAACATTAAGACAACAAGACCCACCAAGAAATTATCAGAAAGATGGTTGGGACCCTTTGAAGTTCTGAAGAAGATTGGCAGCCATGCATATCACCTCAAGTTGCCTCAGCAATGGAAGACAGTTCACCCTGTATTCCATGTGTCCTTATTAGAACCAGTCAAGCAATCAACTATCCCAAATCGACATCAATTGCCGCCACCACCAGTCTTAGTGGAGGAGCAAGAAGAATGGGAAGTGGCTCAGGTTCTGGACTTGAAACTCAAAAGAGGTAAATTATGGTATCTTGTAGAGTGGAAAGGATTCAGTGAAGACCCAGAAAGAACCACTTTGGAACCAGCTTCCAACCTTACCAACTCACCAGACCTTGTCAAGGATTTCCATTCATTATATCCAGACAAGCCTGGCCCAAATACCTCAAGAGTTTGATTTTATGGTGCTTGGTGGGGAGAAGAAGTTATGAAAGTAAGTTCCTCTCCTGGCATGCACCTTTCAGGGGGTATTCTACCCATATGTTGTTGTAAGAATCACCTTGGCCACTTTGTGAGCACTTGTCATTTCTTTGGACAGGTTAAGGAAGCATACAACATCAATACCCTCCATTTGGACCTTATCAAGATATGGCCCAATGTTTTCTTTCTTTATTTTTCATTTCTTTCTTTATTATCATTTCATTTTATGCCAATCATCATAATCCAAGACATTCATTACTTCAAGTCAATTACGGCAATTCTTTTCAGAAGTCATTTATGGCAATTCATCTCAGAAGTCATTTACGGCAATCTTTTTCAATTTTATGGTGCTTGGTGGGGAGTGGAAGTTATGAAAGTAAGTTCCATCTCCTGGTATGCATCCCTGAGGGTTCTACTTGTAAAACATCACCTTGGCCCCTCTGTGAGCATCAAAATGCTTGGTTTTCATTTTTTCAGACATTATTGGCCAAAATCAAGCAACTCACCACAAGAAGGACCAACCATCAGGATTTTTTCTTTATTTATTTCTTTACTCTCATTTTTCTCTTATTTATTTTCATTTCATTTCTTTCTTTACTCGTATAATTTCTTTTTATTTCATTGGAAGCAGCAGCATCCCCTTCCAAATCACGTATTGGGAGGTGCCTTTATTATTTTAATCATTTTATTTTATCTCATTTATTAGTTGTTATAATAGAATGAATAGGAGTCAAACCAACCGTAAACAGGAACAAGACACTGGATTTCACTCCACCCAAATTGTCAAGTCCACGTCAAATCAAAAGTTCGACCTCAAGGAAATTGGGCCACAAGTCAATCATGGCCCCCCTCAAAACCTCTCAATGTCAAGGTCCAAGGCCCCTTTGGGGGCTGGAGTCATCACCCAGGGCCTCCCCTGCAACTTTGGGGAAGGCCAGGGTTTGGTGGTCCTGGACCCCACCAATGGGTCCAGGCCATATAAGGTGAAATCTTCTTTTTTGGGCCATTTTAGGTCCCCAGCAAATTTGGGCCCTGGGGGCTTTCAATAACCCCCACGGCCCACGGCCCGCGGACCGTCAGACCCCAAAGACTTCAAAAGGCCAAAAGGGCCAGAAATTTGAAAAAACCACAATTTGGCCATAAAAGGCCATGGACCAAAGTTTCACCCAAAGACACCAAGGATCCAAAAAAGGCCAAAATGGCCATAAATTCAAGGATCCTCACGATCCTCCATAGAGAAGGCACCAGCCCAAAATCACTATAAAGGGCTGGGTGAGGCATTTTGAAGGCCATTGGGGACAAGACCCCTGAATTCTTGTCATCATCATTTTCTTCGATTGGGCTGGCCAGATGAGTACACTTCATATACTCATCTGGCACCATTTTTGAGCACAAGAGCTCAGTGGCCATAATTTTGGGATACAACCCAAGGCCACGCCCCAAGGACGTCAGTTGTTTCAATCAGAAGAAAGAACAGTTCGAAGTGGGGTATTTACTCAAAGTTAAAGAAGGGGGAAATAAATTTAATTGACAGAGAAGAGATGGAGAAGGATTTGGAGATAATGGTCAAAAGAAAACTTTTCAAAGAATTGTGTGGGGTAGTGAGATGCCACTCAACAATGGCAGGGTATTATGGTGTTCAGGAGCCCACCAGTTTCAAGAGGGGGATACTGTAACAACCACTCATCAGGGGTAAGGGTATTCATTCATACACCCACTCAAACACCCAAATCAGCAGATCCAGCATTTGTATCAGCATTTAATTTCAGCAATCTTCATTCTGAAACATGCATACAGCTTGGTACCTCAATACAGCCTGTCAATACCTGTACAGGCTGGATCCACCCAATACAGTTTCATTACACCAATATGGAACTGTATGATCACTCAAATACACCACACCTCTTGTACAGGTTCTGTACAGCTGTACAGGACCTGTATTGGCCAGACTCAATTCAATCATCAATTATTCTCATGAAAATTCTTCCTCTGGATCAGGGCTGGTGATTCTCACATATACCAGTCCCTCTTCCTCCCCCCTGGGGACGTTTCCCCAGTTAATTAATTTAGTTTATTTATTATTTTATAATTATTATTATCCTTATTTGGGTATTATAATTATTTAATCTTAAGTTAGTCTTTGCCTTTTCTCTTTGCCTGTACAGTATGAGTTGGGTGGCCATATCCTTATTAACCCTTCTCTTTTCATTCTGACAGGTTGAAACAGTGGACTTGGACTTGTTTGTGGTTGGCTCTTCTATTTCTTATTCTTATTTATTTTTTGCTGCTTTTTCTCATAATTTTATTATAGTAATTCATCCCTTAAACTCTTAAGTGTATCTTCCCTTATCCTATCCTTGAGCCCTCCATAAGTGAGTTCCAGTTTACTGAGTGCCAGGACCTCTTCACTTCGAAGAGCCCCTGTGACACAAGAGCAATGCTGAGAGCGTCAAGGCTTCCAAAGTCTTTTTGGTCCTATGCTTACAAATGCGCTGCTTATATTCACAATCGGATACCAAACTCAAGAACTGGAGACAAGACCCCTTTGGAGCTATGGTGTGCCAGAAGACCGCAGCCAAAAAGATTATTTCCTTTTGGTGCTCAAGCTGTTGTGCACATTCTGACTGAGAGGCAAGGGAAATTAGATGACAGGGGGAGATTTTGTCAACTGATAGGTTTTCAGGATGATAGTCAAGGGTATTTTTTCTTGGATAATGACAAAGAGCAAGTTTTGAATTCTAATCATGTAAAGTTTTTAGACTTTTATACAGGTGATCAATCAGATAAGATGAAGATAACAAACTTCATAAATAAAGTTGAATTACGGCTTGGACAAGAGAATACTGAAGAAGTATGTAATAAGCAAGGCAATATGATAGACAGTTTACCAAGTATAACAGACATGGAAATTCCAACCAATATAACTGAAGCAAAGAAATTCAACTGGACAAAATGGGAGGCTGCTATTCAATGGGAGTTGAATTCTTTTGCAGATATGAATGTTTGGACTCTGGTAGAGAAACAAGGAGGTATGAAAATTATTAAAACTAATTTTTTTTTTGATTTGAAATGGAAAGGAAATACAGAGGAGCTAGTTTACAAAGCACAATTGGTAGCAAGAGGGCTCTGTCAGCGATATGGGATTGATTGTGAGCATACATATGCACTAACTGCATCACTGACTCCTTTGAGATTACTACTTGCAATGGAATTGAAGAATGGGTGGAAAACTGCAGCTTTTGATGTTTCTGTAGCATATTTACATAGAACTATAGCAGAGATGATATTTATAGAAGCTCCAGTAGAATTTTGACCAGAGTGGGAAGGAAAGGTAATGAAATTAAAGAAGGAAATGTATAGTTTGAAGCAAGCAGGAAATTGCCGGTGGAAGCATTTTCAATCAATAATGGAGAAGATTGGTTTTGAAGCAGAAGAGTTGGATCAATGTGTTTACAAATATACAAAGGACGGGATATTTGTATATGCTTGGATGCACATTGATGATGGGGTAATTTTTTGAATAATAATGATGGAGTAATGAAGCTGAAAAATGATTTGATGAAATACCTAAAAATTTGGTGAGAGGATGGACTATCCAGAATAGTTGGAATTGAAATATAATATTCAGAAAACAAGATTGTATTATTGCAATCACGTTTTGCAAATCAAGTAGTAAATTATTTTGAAGAAAAGGCTTGTACAAGGTTATTAATGAAAAAGACAACATTACCTGAATGGAAATCAGAAACCAGTATGAATACACAATTGATCAAAGATGGTATCAATCAATTATTGGGTCTTTAAATTATATGGCATTGAGAACAAGACCAGATATTAGCTTTGTGGTCAATTATTTAGCAAAATATTTGACATCACCTCAGGAGGAACATTGGCAAGCGTTGCAACATCTTTTGGGGTACATTAAATATTCAATACATCAAACAATGTTATATCAAGTCATGGGGGAAAAGTTGGAAGCATGGACCAATGCGGACCGGGGAGGGGAATTTCAGCAATCAACAAGCGGATTTCTTTGTAAAATATTTGTGTGTACTATTGCATTGGCTCCTAGGCGGCAGAAATTGGTTGCTACTTCAACTTGTGCTGCTGAACTGGTAGCAATGGGGATGACTACAGACTTATTATCATTTATATTATAGGTTTTAGACTCAACTAAAGACAACATACCTGTGACATTAATTTGCAACAATAAAGCTGCGGTGATGGTAATTGAAGGTTCAAAAACTAGAATTAAGAGTTTGGAAAGACACTTCTATTCTATCAACAATCTAATAAGAAAATATAAAATCAAACTGGAGTGGACTTCAATGACTAACCAATTAGCGGATATTTGTACAAAACATTGTTGTAATTGCAAAAAATTGCTTGATGGCGACTGATGTTGAGGGGGAGTGTAGCTTGTAAATGAATAGTCAATATCAGTCGTGACTAAAAGATAAGAGAAGTTGCTAGAAAAACCCAAAAAATGGGTAAAAAATCCAATTTTTGTAAATATAAGGAATTACTTAAAAAAAGCAATAAAAAAATAAGATATAGGGATTGTTATCCTGATACAAAAAGAAGAAAAAGCGCTATTGGGAGATAACAAAATTGAGAAAAACAAAAATTTTCATGGATCTTTTATGTGGTATTGATGATGTGGTATTGAATTATTTTCCATATTACCACCTCAAAGAGTTGATTTGAGCTTATTCACTATGTGGAGCTACCCTAGATGAAATTTTGTGTAGAATCCAAATCTGGCCTCAAATCCATGGATTTAGTTACTCAATAAAAGGTTGTTCATCTTTTCTGAAATCAAAAAGGATTAATTTTGAATATATGCATGACTTATGAGTTATGCATAGTTCAGAATTTGCTTTTAAGATAATTGTGGCCTATTTGGGTATGTAAAATATACCTCAAGGCTCAAAACTGTAGTCATTACTACAAGTAGTCAATTGATAATCACTGCATACTGGGTTTTCAGTAGTGCTAACCACCACTATATCTCCATAGTAAAACCACCAAAACACTATAATAACTATTTTTAAATTATTTCTATATGTCACAGTCATATTTAAAGCTTTTAAATACTATTCTATAGCTTTATCAGTGACTCAGCCTGAAATATATTCACTAAGCTAATACTTAGTATTTCTAATTCTTAACCCAAAGGAAATTATTAGAAACTGAATTATCTTCTCAAATAAATGTATTTTTAATCACAGGGGCTTCTTTCTCAAATTTTTATTTATCTTCTTGTTTTTTAAATGCATAAAACCTTATTTTAAGGAATAATTTTTAAGTATTTGGAACTATCAGAGGATTAAAATAAAATTTGAAATCTTTTATAAATATTATTAGTAAATTTTTCTTCATTTATTAAAGATTGACCTATATAAAGTCTTGTTAAACCTATATTTATTTATAGACCTAAATATTCATGGGTACTAGAAGTTAATGGGTATTCACAGGGCTCTAAAGAGCCCATAAGACAAAATAAATACTTTTCTTCTAAGGGAATTCAAAACCATTTCCATAAGATTCTCTGTAAAACACATTCTGTAATAGAAATTTATAGAAAAACTTGGCATAAAAGCTGTCAAACACAATCATTCATTAATTTTCATCATGTACTTGTAGAATTTGACTTTAAAGACAGGCATTCACGACGAAACAAGTATTACAAAACCATGAGCCTTTATCAAACAGTTATTTTCCACAAAATATCATTGAAACCAACAAAAAAATTATAAAAATATTTTTAATGAAAAAATTAGTCATGAATCTGATGTGAAGACTTAAAATGGAAGAGGGACGGAAAGATATGCATTCAAAGAAAAAAAGCTGGCTATAAAATCAATCACAGAATTCTGTAGTGCAACATAAATTTATGTTTTAGCTACAGAATTTTACAGAATTCTGTAATTACAGAACACTTTGAAGAGGACAGCTGTGATCAATTTAAACAAAAATGTGTAAAAACCCTTTGAAGAAGGGGTTTAATGAAGAAATTGTGAATGATGTAAGAAATATTTCTTCAAACCTTTCAAAACCCTTATATCATGGGTTATATGGTATTTTAGTTTACAATAATATAATTGGAATTACTATCAAAAATACATTACAAATATTTATTTTGAAGTTATATAATGTGTAAAAATGAGACAGGAGAATCAAGGACAAAATATTCAATTGTGTACTAGATAAGAAAGAATATATTCTTGCGTACCATCTCTTTATTATCTATCATCAAGGAAGTTCTTTAAATACTTAAAGTAATATTTTTTATGGGGTTTTTTAAATATATTGAATTCAATTGAGCAATAATTTCATCTATTCAGTTTTCAACTTGAAAAATATTGGTGTTGATGGGTGTCACAAACATGGAAATCCACCCTCTTGGACCCCAATATGGCAATTTGGACATATCCATAATCATTGGCCAAATTGGCCATTGTCATTTCTTATGGCCTTAATGGTCATTTTATCATCTGGGGCCAACCTGGCCCCTTCACCATCATCAAGCCATTCTAGGGTGTCTCTGTGCTTTTGGGCATCTTGGGTATTTCCCATACAACAGGTAAAATACAGCCCAAAGGCCTGTATTTGGCTCTTTAAGCTTTAAATACAGTTTGCGCACTTTTTGCGCATTTGGCTGTATTTAGCCATTTAGGCCATATTTCTCATGTATTACGTGAAATATGCCCAAAAGGCCATATCAGGCCTTTTGGGACTTAAATGCCAGTTTTGTGCATTTTGTGCATGTTTTGCGCAAATACAGTTTTTAAGCTGTATTAGCTGTATTTGGGCAAATACCCCAAAAACCACGTTTTCACTTCTGAAGCTTCCAAAACCCAAATTTTATTCATATCCTCCTGGCATCATTCCAAAAGACCTTTGGCACATTTCAACCTTCAATAACCAAAAGTGCCATATATTGTGTTATACACCATTATGCATCTTTTTTCAGCAGCAATCCAATGGCGGCAATTTCAACTTTTCAACAGGTCATCAAGGCTCAAGGGCAAGTGTCATAATCTCAAATACCAATTATGCCATCAAGCAATAAATGGTTATTCTCACTCACAGTATTCCTCCAAGGGAATACTGGCTGTTCATTCTCAAGGGATATTCAAGAGGCAGCTCCAAAACAATGTGTCAAGGGTCAATGCTCCACAAATTCATTCAGTACAGTCTTAATTCATCAAGACCTGTATTTTAAATCATATATCATGGGAAAATCATTCAACACAGTTCATTTCCCAATATGGCAAGGTATACACTCCATCAGACAATCAATACAGTTTCCAGTAGTCAAGCTCTCAACCTTTCAAATATACCAGCCTTCTTTGACCCTGGGGGGCTTTTTTGCCAGTTAATTAATATATTTTGACTTTATTTTATCTTTATTTATCTTATCATTTTTGTTAAGTGAATACTGATATTATCAAGTCAGTCATTTAGCACCTTTTCTCTTATTCTTTCTTTGCCTGTCAATGGATATTTGGTGGTCCTATCCTTACTAATTCCATTGTTCATTTTGGCAGGTTGAAACAGTGATTGAGGACTTACTTTGTTGGCTCTTTGGCCATTTGGCTTCCCATTTCTCTTATTGTATCTCATCTTTGTACTTGCATTCTTCTTAGAGAAATGTATTCTTTTATTTTATTTTCTTTATTCTTTTGGAGTCTTCCAAGTGAGTTCCCTGATTTCTGAGTGCCAGGTCACTCTTGCTTTTCATTCCAAGAGCCCCTGTGAAATTATATTGATTAACTCATAATTCCTTTTCATTATGCTCATTATTTCTTTATAATTTCATTCACTCATTTCATTGAAATTATAACTCTTTAATGCTTATGAACCTTATGATTCATCGTCACCTCTCAATTTTCTCTCATTCATTCTTCATTCTGAAAATTGAAAGCTGACCCCAATTTTTTTTTGTTTCTCTTTTTTGAAAATCTTATCTCAAATCATCATTTTGAAATTCATTCATAATTCAGGCGTAATCTTAAATTTTCTTTTGATTTTCAAATTTTTCATCAAGTCATTCAGACACATTCTTCACATCAAGATTCATATTTGATTCATTCTTCAAGAATTTTGATTTTTAAAGAAGAACTAACTTGATTTTGATTTTATTGATTGATTTGACATAAATTGATATTGACCTCAAGAAAATTGATTGAACTGAATATTTCATTGATTTTGCTGATTTTTCACATCAAGAATTTTGACATAAATTGGTTTTGCCTCAAGAATTCATTTTGATTGATTGATTTTCTGAAAGATTTTGATTTTGATTGATTTGACATATTTGATTCATTGAATTCAAGTTTTCATTTGATATTTAATTGATTGATTTACCTGAAGATCTCATTTGATTTATTGATTTTTATTGATTTTCTTCAAGTTATTGATTTTGATTTTTGACTTCAAGCATTATTTTCAATTGCCTCAAGTTTTAATCTTCAAATATTGATTCTTGTTCACTTTATTTCATTTTTATCCTGAAATCATGCCACTCCAACACTAACCTCCTGCAAGGCAGACAAGATCTCAGGCCAGAACTCAAGCTGTTCTCTCTCCAACTCCCAGGGCTCCTCTTGATGGCACCCCAGCAGTTTCTCAACTGAGGGCCAAATTGGACAGAGGACCCATTTTGGAAGGAGAATCACCGTCCAGGAAGGAAGGAATACTGCCAAGAAGATTAAGCTCATTCTCAGGAGTAGTTGCCGGATTCCCAGGAACTTCAAGGACCATTTTCAAGGGTCCAGGTGAAGATGGTGAAGAGGAGGCGGAGAATTCTGTGGAAGAGGAAGAGTCTGATGGTACTGAAGGTGTCCCTGCTCCGATGGAGGCATCCCAAGGTAATGGAGGGCTAACTCTAGCCCAGTCAAATCAGCCTGTCCCTCATCAGTCTGAACCATCTTTATTGGCCATTATGAAGCAAATGACTCACATTATGGCCAATCTTCAAGCAGCTTCATCCTCTGAAGCATAAAGACCACCAGCCTTCAAGACTCCATCTATGAAGGCATCAGAATGCTTTGATGGGACTCAACCCTTCAAAGTTAGAAGCTTTATTCAGTCTTGTCAACTGATTTTTCATAATGATTGGGCAAACGTCTCTCAATACAGAAAGAAGGTCCTTTATGCCACTTCATTTCTCATTCACAGGGCTGCAAAATGGATTGAGCCTTATCTTTACAATCTCACAAATCAAGATCCAAATTACCTGCTCAATTATTGGCAATGATTTGAATCTCAACTCTTCACTTTATTTGGACACCCAAATAAAGTTAGAAAAGCTGAAGCAGAGTTGGATGCCTGAAGAATGAAAGAGGGTGGGAATGTATCTTTATACATTGCTTATTTCAGAAGTCTTGTCTCACGAATTGGAGATTGGGGTGAAAGGGCTCTTATACATCATTTCAGGAAGGTATTGCCATCCAGGATCTTGGATCAATTGGCCTCCCATCCTTCAAGAATTGACTCTCTTCAAGACTTAATGGATATTGCCCTGGAGCTTGATACCAGGTACCATGAGAGGCAAAATGAAAAGAGTCATCATAAAGAGAAGAAGCCAGATGCCTCAAAGTCAAATTCTTCTCCTCCTCGAAGTTCTTCAAGCTCAAGTCAAAAGAAGAAGAATAATTTTCAGAAGAGAGACAAGCCCCATTCTTCTTTATTGAATAAAGATTTCAAGTTGATGAGTTCTGAAAAAGAAAGAAGAATCAAGGAGGGTCTATGTACCTATTGTGGTGGGAAGCATAGTCTTTAGTCCTGTCTCAAAAGGCTTCAAAGCAGGCTTACCCAACCGTCAGGAAAATTTCCCAGCCAGGGAAAAGCCTGAGTGAAGATAATGTTGTGTTCAATGGTCTTCACTGTTTTCCATCCAGGGCACAATTGTGCATTGTGAATACTGGTGTGAGAAATTCTCTTACTTTTTTTGTTTTTTCTTCTCTCTCTGATATGTTTTACAGTATTCTCATTGATTCTGGTGCTACCAACTCATTTATTGCAAAGCAGTTTGTTCACAAGTATTCTTTGACCATTTCAGAACTCCCAGAGAAGATTCCCCTTATTATTCTTGACTCCTCTGAGTCTCCTTCTTTATTTGTGACTCACCATACTAAATATATGGTTGAGCTCCCTTCCTTCCCAAGGTTTGAATGGGACTTTTTAGTAATTGATACTCCCAAGAGAGAAGACCTCATACTGGGCTTTGACTTTCTCAATCATTTCAATCCATCTATTGAATGGATGCAAGGGCTGATCACCTTTAATGCTGATCATAAGGATTATTATGATCCTTCAAAATCTTTCAGTAATGACTTTTCTTCTGCCAAATCATGTGCAGCTCTGGTTGGTGATTCTAGAACACCATCATTTCCATCTTCTGTCAATATTCCTTCCCTTAATTCCCATAAGTGATTACTATCATCTAGAGATGAAGTCTTCAAAGAGATTCAAGATGTTGGAGAAGATAATTCTGTATCTTCACTTCATCACTTCTTTGGGAATATGGACCTTCCTCCTTCATCTTATCATGACTCCCTGAAGGAGTTGTGGGATGAAGAGGAAGAGCCAGAAGAAGTAGAAACCGTGATGAAGGTTGTACCTTCTGTTTATCACCAGTATTTGGATGTATTCTCCAAGGTGAAAGCAGAGAAACTTCCTCCTCACCGCACCTGTGATCATCATATTGAGCTGGAGGGGTCTCTACCTCCAGTTGGGGTGATCTACTCTTTATCAAACCAAGAGTCAGATACACTCAGGGCCTATATTTCAGAGAATGTAGAGAAAGGCTTCATTCAGCCAAGCTCCTATTCAACAGGAGCACCTATCCTCTTTGTCAAAAAGAAATATGGTGGCCTCTGTTTGTGTGTTGATTACTGCAAACTCAATGCTGTTGCTAGGAAGAACAAGTAGCCTGTTCCTCCTATGAATCAGCTTCTTACTGTTTTCAATGGTTCTTCTATCTTCTCCAAGATTGATTTGCGTGGTGCATATAACCTACTCAGAATCAAGGAAGGTGATGAACACTTGACATGTTTTAGAACTAAATATGGCAGCTATGAGTATTTGGTTATGCCATTTGGGATCACCCATGCTCCTGCCTCTTTTCAAAGCCTTGTCAATTATATTTTTTATGATCTTCTTGATATTTATGTTGTGGTTTATTTGGATGACATTCTGGTCTTTTCCAAATCTGAAGAAGAACATGTCACTCATGTGTCCACTGTTCTTTCTAGACTCAGAGCCAATAACCCATTTGCTAAGGCCTCCAAGTGTCTGTTTCATGTTTCTAGTATTGAGTATTTGGGTTATGTTGTTTCTTCTGAAGGACTCAAGATAGAACAAGAAAACTTCCAGAAAATTCTCAATTTGCCACCTTCAAGAAACCTCAAGGCTCTTCAATCATTCCTTGGCTTTGCCAATTTTTACCGCCATTTCATCAAGAATTATTCAAAGAAGATTAGTTCACTCACAAGCTTCCTCAAGAAAGATTCCCATTTCCCCCTCAATGAGGAAGCTCTTAGACAGTTTCATCAACTCAAAGAGGCATTCACCATTGCTCCAATCCTTTCTCACTTTGATCCATCTCTACCCACCATTGTAGAGACTGATGCATCAGATTATGCCTTGGGTTCTGTACTGAGTCAGATTTCTGACTCAGGAAAACATCCCATTGCATTTGATAGCCTCAAGCTTCTCCAAGCTGAGCTCAATTATGAGATTCATGACAAGGAACTCCTTGGCATAGTCTGGGATCTCAAGCACTGGAGAGCTTTTCTCCTTTCACTTTCTTCCTCTTTTGAAGTTCTCACCAATCATTCCTCACTTCAAAATTTTATGTCATCAAAGATTCTCACTTGCTGTCAAGCCCGCTGTACTGAATTTCTCTCTGAAGTCCATTCTTCAATTACTTACCACCCTGGCTGCCTGGCCACCCTTCCAGATGCATTGTCATGTTGGGACAACGTTTAACCAGAGAGGGGGGAAGATTTAATCAGCAAGAATCCAATGAATTATCAAAAAGTAATGAAGAAAGATGACATTCAAGCCTCAAAATTCTTTGCAGTCAAGGTGGAAGCATTTTCAAATTTGATTGAATCAATTCAGAAGGCATTATGGCACAATTCTCAGTATAGAAGTTTTTTCTCAAGATTTGGGTAAAGGTAAATCTGTCCAAGATTATTCTCTTGATTCCTCTTCCCAACTTCTCCTGTTCAAAAATTTGGTGGTGGTCCCAAATGACCCCACAATTCAGCTCAACATACTTCAAAAGAGGCATTACTCTCCTCTAGCTGGACACCCTGGCCAAGAGAAGACTCTCAAACTTGTCAAGCGGGATTTTCACTGGCCTGGCATGACTCAATTTATCAAGGATTATGTATCATCCTGTCAACAGTGTTCAAGCAACAAAATATTCAACACAAGAAGCTTGGACTCCTCAAACCTCTTCCAATTCTAAATGGTCCTTGGATTTGTCTTTCAATGGATTTCATCACTCAATTGCCACTGTCCAATTCCTTTGACTCAATCCTTGTCATAGTGGACAGATTCTCAAAAATGGCAATTTTCATTCCAACAATTTCTTCAATAACTTCATTATATTTGGCCCATTTATCCACCAAGAATATTTTCTCAAATCATGGCCTTCCTTCAAGCATTGTTAGTGATAAAGGTTCTCTTTTTTTTCTTCCTTTTGGACCAATCTTTATCAGAAGCTCAAGATTTCAAGAGATCTGTCAACTGCTTACCATCCAGAAACTGATGGACAGACAGAGAGGGTAAATCAGATACTAGAGAAGTACCTTTGGATGTATGTCAGTTATCATCAAGGTGATTGAAACACCTGGCTCCCTCTGGCTGAATTTTCCTACAATAATTCTGATTACTCTTCAACCAAGCAATCCCCATTTTTCACTGTTTATGGGAGAGATCCACATTTTGACGCAGCTCACATTACTCAATATACTCCTGCTGGAAAGTTATCAACAAAAATCCAATCAGTACAGCAAGATGTCAAGAGAGAACTTGAAGTTGCCATAAACAGGTTTAAGAGGTATGCAGATAAAAGTAGAGCAAGTCGACCTGTTTGCAATCCTGGTGACAGGGTATGGCTCTCCTCCAAGAACATCAAATCAACTAGACCCACCAAAAAACTGTCTGAAAGATGGTTGGGTCCTTTTCGAATCTTGAAGAAAGTCAGCACTCATGCCTAACACCTCAATCTCCCATCTCAATGGAAGTCCATCCACCCAGTCTTCCATATTTCACTCTTAGAACCAGTTGAGACATCAACAATCCCAAATAGGCATCAAGAGCCTCCTCCTCCAATAATCATTGAAGAAGAAGAGGAATGGGAAGTCTCTCAAATACTGGACTCAAAGCTTAAGAGAGGAAAATTATGGTATTTGGTGGAATGGAAAGGTTTCAGTCAAGACTCAGAAAGATCCGCTTGGGAACCAACTGAAAACCTCAAGAATTGTCCTAAACTGGTTAAGGATTTTCATTATTTATATCCTGACAAGCCAGGACCCAATTCTTCAAGAGCTTGATTTTTTATGGTGCTTGGTGGGGAGAGTAATTACCAAAAGTAAGTCCCACTCCTGGTATGCACCTTAAGGGGTATTCAACTCTTTTCTGTTGTAGGCATCACCTTGGCCACTCTGTGAGCACTCTCCAATTTTTGGACAAAGATCTTTGGCCTGGTTTTCAACATCAATTACAAAATTATGGCCATTTTTCACTTGGGCAAATGGACCATTCATTTTTCATTTCACTTCCAAGTCATTCTTTGTAAGATGTGACTATGAATGTCAGCCTGTGACTCAAAACAGAGCACTAGCATGACATCCAACATACCATAAATAATGGTATGACAAGTATTGAACAAACATAGTCAATACAGGTAATAAATAAGAGGAAAACAATCCTCTTAAATTAAACACCAACCTTATCCAAACAGAATAAGGAAACCTAGAGGAGAATAAACAAGTCAAAACCCTTATTTTCACCTCTCATCTAACTTATGCATATTTAAGTTATACTATACCAAAATGGTATTTTTCTTAAAGCCCACATAGAGAGCTACACAATGATATCATCCATGCTGTTGTGACACCACTACAACTGGAGATACCATATGACTTTTATTTCAAAACCAAGACCCCCCTGAAAGTCAAAGAGGGCTTGTACAAAACTGTACATAAGTATAACCAAATTAAAGATCTCAACAAGAGCTTTAATTTGAGACACCTTATGTGAGCATTAGAGGTAATTTCATATACCCAAAAGACCACAAATATAAAAAATAACATATTAATATAAATAAAATAAATTTATTTATATTATTAAAATAAAAATCAAAATATAAATATAAAATTATATTAAAAATAAAAAATTAATTACAATTTAAAAATAAAAAATACATTAAATTTTGTAAGTATAAAATTACTTTTATACTTGAAAAAATTAAGTAAAAATAAAATTTTAACAAAATTGTGAAAAAATAAATAAATTTGGAAAAAAGTTATATAAAAATTATCATAACTTTTTATCCAATAAATAAACACATAAAATTTATTTCACCATTGGATTCCTCATAAAAAATCAGGTGGGGTCACCTCTGAGTGAAATTCTTGTAACTCAACTCTAAATAAGCTTAAATTAAGTTTTTAGTATTTTCAATACAAAAGTTGAAAATCCTCAAAACCTTAATTTAATTCACACCACATGTGGTGTTAACCATCAATTTTTGTGTTAAAATTGAGGTGTTGTGTTTAGTTTAGAAGTTATGAGGAATTGAAGTATTTTCAATTGAATTCAATTGAAATGTCAAAATGTGCGCGTGTATTACATAAGTGAACTTTGATTTACATATGAGGTGTCAATTATTACTGTATTGTACTGTACAATTGAATTGAATTACATATGTAAATTATAAGTATAATACATGATGAGGAATTAAAAGAAAAATAAATTGGAAAGATTAAATTTGGGGGGGAAAAGGAACTCCAGCTCTAAGGGGGAGCTAGACCCCCAAAATCCTTGCTGACAGGCGTGGGATGTCAAAATTCACGCAAAAGTTCATCACTTTTGGCCTGGAATTGAGTTACAGGGTCTGTGGACTCAATTGATGATGAGGTTTTGATACCAACTGGGGTAGTTTTAGCTGTTGCCAAGAGGGTAAAACTACCCTTAAGATAGAACAATCATAATAAAAACAGTTTTAACTGGTTTCTACGCCTCTGACACACATTCTGACGTGTTTTGAAGGCTCTAGGCCTGGTATTGCTATAGTAATGGCTGATTTAAGGGTCTAAAATGGCTAAAAATGGCTTAAACCAGCCTTTTTTGGTCTAAACCAGGGTTCAATGATGCCATAATTGGCTTTTCTGTTGTCAGACTGTTTTTCACGACTGACAAGAGTAAATTTTACTTTTGGAGCAAGAGAATTGATGGCTATAAAAGAATGTCTTCTTTGCCCCACTTTTCTCTTCATGTTAGAATCTTTTCCTTTTATTAATTAGTTTAAACACTGTTAAACCAATCAATCAAAGATTCCAACCACCAATTTTTAATCATTTTTATCCTTTTAACCACGTGAAAAAATCATTATAATCATTGTTTGTAACTCTTATAATCATTTTTACCCCTGAACCACCCCAAAGGTGAATTAAAGCATCTTTCATCACTGTTAACCTTGTCACTTTGTTTCCAAATTCACTCTGGTCACTTTTGGGCGTGTTTTCTCTTTAATATTATTTTTAAAGACTTTGTTCTTTAATTAATTGCTTGCAGTTCTTTGCTCAATTAATTCCAATTGAAATTGCTCTTGAAGAAATTTCTTTTGTAGCCTTAAAATATCTCTTGTAGAGTATTTTTTGGATAAATTTTTATTGTTGGTAAAACAATAAATTTTTATAATATTATTGTTTTATACTAATAAAGTTATAAACAATAAAATTGGCGTGTTTTCTCTTAAAAATAATATTTCATACTATTTTTAATTGATTTTTACCTTATACAAATTTTGAGGACAGGAAAAGTACTTGATTTTTAATCAAAGTTTCATATCCACACCTTACATTTGGGGACCCAGCCGTGATATTTTACCTGTGACATATTTTTTTACTCTTTTTAAATCTTTTTTCTTATATTGAAAAATTTAAAAACATATAAAAAATACTTATAATCCAAAAAATCCTTAAAAAATAATTTTTTTTCATATTATAAGTGAGGCTTATATTTTTATTTCTTTTTTGAAATAACCTTTTTTTTTACTTAATTAATTGGCTTTTTCATTAATTTTAGTGTCTGACAACGTGGTAAGACAAGAAAACATTGAAACAGCCTCAACAGTAACCAGCATTATCCCTGCCAGTACTGTCAATTCTGATCATAATAGCACTGTTATTGTGACTCAAAATAACCAGCCTGAACCAATATCTTCTGAATTAATTAACTTGGACATAAGTAATACCCTTCAGAAAGCTAAACATTTGGCCAATAGTAAGTTTTTTGACGTAAAAATACTATTTTAAGCCTTTTTAACCATAATTATGCCTTCAACCAGATCAGGAGCCAGCTACAACCCCTCAAGCAGCTCCCAAAAAGGTAATAGACGTGATTATGGCAGAGGCCAACCAGGTACAGAAGGAAAAGGGTCAGTTGATGACTTCCAAACAACTAAAATGGGTCATTCTGAAGCTGATAATACCATTTTACCTTCAAAAAGAGCTGACACCGCCACAAGAAGCCTCAGTGGACATATACAAAGCCAGCCACAAAGCTTACAACAATGCACTGCAGTACAAGGAGTACCAGATCCTGGCAGATCTGTGGAAAAACTGCATGAATTCTTACCTGACAGTAAGGAAATTCTTGGGCCATCCCAACACTTGCAAATTGCTCAATGGATGGCATCCATTGATGGAGAAGAAAAACATGATGCTTTTGACACTAGAATGGAGGAAAAACAACCCTCCACCACCCAAACCAGTGCCAAAAACAGCCCCAGTGGCCAGCAGCAGCAATTCCAACGTGAAAAAGCAGCCACAAACTCCAAACAAGGGCAAAGGGAAGGCACCAGCCCCAAAACCTTACAGCCAGGGCTACAGAATCCCAAAGATTCAGCAGGATGCCATGGAAAATGTATTTCAGATGGCCAGAACCATGATGGAATTACAGAAGAAGGAGGAAGCCAGATTAAGGTTCCAGAAATGATTTCTGACATATTTGATTCCATCCCAGAGTTGTACAATGCTATAAATGACGTGAAAAAACATCTTTCTGATAAAAATGACACCATTTGTAACAACATTAAAACAAACAACCTGAGTCTGTGCCAAATTAATGAAACACTTATGTGTTTTGAAAAAGTTTTAAGAACAATTAAAAATTCTAATAATGACAATTCTTCTAACATTAAAATAAATGAACAATCTGCCATTATTAAAGAATTAACAGATAAATATTCTAAATTCAATATTGATGACATGATTGAAACAAGAATTAAACAAGCCATAAATCTTATCAAAACAGATAACAAGAAAGTCCTTGATGATATTTCAAATTCATTTACTGAAGTAAAGACATATACCATTGCCTTGAAAAAGTGTTTTGATGCTTCACAAGAAGAAGTATCAAAATTATCAATGAAATTGAATCAAGTCACTGCTGATAATACAAGACAGACAGAGTTATGGCAAGAACTGACACATAAGGAAGACATGTATAAAATTGAAGTAATAAATTTAATACAAAGCTTCCAACATGAATACAGAAATTCCCAAAGGTGTAGCAACAGTAAAATGAATGACATTGAACAAATACTGAACACCTTACCAAGAATGTCTACACCTCTAAATCAAAATGAGGGCACAAGAATTCCAAATCCACAAGTATTGGATCCTGATAATTCACAATTAAAAAATGAATTATCCACTTCTTTTCATAACTTGGAACCATCAATGGGCCAAGCACTCTTGAAAGAAGTTCCAAAACTTAAAGAATGGCCTCACTTCAGTGGTGAAGGAGAGTATGACCATATGGAATTCATTAGAGGTATTGACATGATCAAAGAAGATTTTGAATTACCAGACAGATTGGTAACAGCCAGGTTTAACACCTTGTTTACCAGATCAGCTCACAGATGGTACATCAAAATAAGACAAGCACATGGACACCAGAGTTGGACTTGGTGGAAAACCCAAATCATCAACAAATGGGCAAATGATGCTTGGAGGTTTAAAGTTGAAACAGCCTTTGAATCTGCCAAATTTAATGCTGATAAAGACAGAGCTTTACCATGGTTTTGCCAACAAAAGGACAGATTAACAGCATTATATCCTGACATGTCAGAGTTTATGATCCATAGAAAAATTCTGAGACAATGTGGAGGTGACTTAGAGCATGCTGTCAAAAGCAGGACTACTGAACAATCTTCAGCAGAAGATATTATCAATATACTAGAAGAAGTAACCACCAGAACCAAAATTGGTTCTAGTAGGGTGAATCTCAAAACAAGGTTTAATACACCTTGGAAAGATTCTGTGGACAAAAACCCCAAAGAAAATTCTATTAATATTAAATATAAATCTGCAGATACAGTCAGAAAATGCCATATTTGCCAAAGCACCACCCATTTAGCCAATACATGTCCAAAGAGGGGGAAAATCAATGAAATTGACATTGAAAAGGAACCAGATGTTGAAAAAGAAGACATAATTGAAGACAATTCAGATGATAAGTCATCCATATTTTCTGAATCTTCAAAAGATATAGAAAATATCAATGCCACTTTTGACATCATGGAATCTTATTCCCACTTACCACAATTGAGCAATGGTCAAGTTGATTTATCAAAAGTTCAAGATGCACAACTTATGAAGACAAAACCAAACAGAGGAAAAGGTTATACAGCTGGTAACTCCTGTATAACAGAAGTGGTAATTGACAACAAGCCCACCAAACTTTTGCTTGACCCAGGAGCCTTCTGCTCTTGTGTTGGAAAATCCTTTCTTAAGACCTGTGTGCCAAATTTTGAAGACCAATTGTTACCAATTGATGGTATAAAATTCAACAGTGCAAGTAACCCAATCAAAGCATTGGGGATCTTTGAGACCAATGTCATATTCCCACACATAAATGGGAATTTAAGGATCACAGTTGAATTTGTTGTTATGGAAAATTGCTCTAGTACCCATTTTATATTGGGAAATGACTATTTGATCATGTATGGGATAGATTTACATAATAACAAAGACAGATACTTTACAATTGGGGACAATAAGCGCCAGAAATTTGCCTTTTTACCATTTAAAAGACAAATTACAGTAAACAAAGTATCACCAGTCAACTTAGAGTTAGAAAAATTCAAGTCTGAACAGTTAAATGAGGCTGAGATAAGCCTTCATCTGACTGATAAACAAGAAAATGAACTTTCTTCCCTTTTGTATGACCACAAAGGAGCATTTGCTACAGACAAAGAACCTCTGGGAGCAATTATTGGTCATGAGGTTGACATCATTCTTAACATTGAGAGACCTTATCCACCACTCTTAAGAAGACCTGCTTATCCAGCAAGTCCAAAATCAAGAGAAGCTCTAGAAATTCATATCAAAGAACTTCTAGACCTTGGTGTAATACGAAAAGTAGGCCACAATGAGGAAGTAGAAATAACTACACCAGTCATAGTGGCGTGGCATAATGGAAAATCCAGAATGGTTGGGGACTTTAGAGCTCTGAACACTTACACTGTTCCAGACAGATACCCAATACCAAAAATCCAAATTGCCCTTACTCAAATATCTCAAGCAGTGTATATAACCACTATGGATGCCCTTAAAGGATTCCATCAAAATGTGGTAACACCAAGAGCAAGAAAATACTTGAGAATTATTGTTCATTGTGGAGTGTATGAATACTTAAGGATGCCCTTTGGTATCAAAAATGCACCTTCACACTTCCAAAGAATGATGAATGAAATCTTCCCTGAAGAACTCTCAGAGGGATGGTTAATCATTTACATTGATGACATTATTATCTGTTCAAAGACTTGGGAGGAGCACATGTACAGATTATCAAGAGTTTTGACAAAAATCCAATCAGTAAACATGAAAATCTCCTTGAAGAAATGTCATTTTGGATTTAAAGAACTTAAGGCACTAGGACATGTTGTATCTGGTTTGTCCCTTGGAATTGATAAAAACAAAGTTGCAGCAGTATTGTTAAAACCCATGCCTCAGAATAAGAAGGAAATTCAGTCATTCTTGGTTTTTGCAGGATATTACAGGCAACACATTAAAGACTTTGCATCCATAGCAAGACCACTTTATAAGTTGTGTGACAAAGACACAGTATTTGAGATGACTGTTGACAGAGTCAAAGCTTTTGAATCTCTAAGAGAAGCATTGACCACTGCTCCACTCTTACTGATGCCAGACTTTAAATTACCTTTCAAACTGTATATTGATGCATCAGGAGATGGACTAGGTGCTGCACTTCACCAAGTTCAGATCATAAATGACAAACCTGTAGAAGGACCAATATGTTTCATATCCAGACAAATCAAACCAACTGAAGCCAGATATGGAGCAAGTCAAATGGAATGTCTATGCCTTGTCTGGGCCTTGGAGAAATTGAACTATTTCTTAGAGGGATGTGTTTTTGAAGTAATAACAGATTGTACAGCTGTGAAATCACTTTTGAACATGAAAACACCTAACAGACACATGCTCAGATGGCAAATAGCCATACAAGAATACAGAGGCAATATGACTATTGTTCATAAGGATGGGAATATTCATAAGAATGCAGATGGACTAAGCAGATGGCCATTACCAAATAACATTGATAATCCTTCTTATGTTCCAGAAGAAGCTTCACCACAAATTCCAATAGAAGGAATAAGTGTTACAGACTTGAACACCACCTTCTTTGAAGAAGTCAGAAATACTTACACTCAAGATAAGAATTGTAGCATCTTATGCCAATTACTTAACAAAGACTGTAAAGACAACTCTCTAATACATGCCTTGGATGAAGTATGGAGAAAATCTTATAATGAAGGAAGATTTCACCTACTGGATGGTATAATTTACCACAGAACCAAGCACACATGTGTCATGACAGTTGTAGACAGGTCATTAATCAATCTTGTACTGAAAGAATGCCATGATAGTCCCTTTTCAGGACATCTTTCTGAAGACAGAACAAGAGAGAAAGTGAAGACCTGCATATGGTGGCCAATGTGGCAAAAAGATGTTGCAGAATATTGCAAAAACTGTGACAGATGCCAAAAGGCAAATAAATCCACTGGCAAAAGACTTGGAAATATGATGAAAATCCAAGAAACAAACAGACCTTGGGAAATTGTCCATATGGATTGGGTAACTGGCCTACCACCAGGAGGTGACAGGAGCTATAATGCTTGCCTAGTAATTGTGGACAGATTCAGTAAAACTCCAATCTTTTTACCATGTCACAAAGATGATACAGCCATGGATACAGCTCTTCTGATATGGAATAGAGTAGTGTCATGGACTGGGATATTTACAAATATCATCAGTGATAGAGATCCCAAATTCACTTCAGCACTATGGACAAATCTTCACCAATTATTTGGCACTAAACTGTCTTTCTCTACAGCCTACCACCCACAAACTGATGGCCTGGCTGAAAGAATGATCCAAACCTTAGAGGACATGGTGAGAAGATTTTGTGCATATGGCCTTGAATTCAAAGATTGTGATGGATTTACCCATGATTGGTGTACTCTGTTACCAGCACTGGAATTAGCATATAAAACATCAATCCATGCTAGTACCAATCAGACTCCTGCTGTTCTAGAAAAAGGATGGAACCCCAAGTTACCCCAAGACTCCTTGAGGAAAGACTTAATTGAAATACATCCCACAACTGCTAGCTTCAAAGGAATGCTAGACAAAGCTAGAAAGCATGCAGTAAGGTGCATGGAGGACTCTTTTGCATATGCTAAAGACAAATGGGATAAATCTCATGCAACTCCAGATTTCAAAGTAGGGGACCTGGTTCTTGTATCCACCACTAACTTCAATAACATCAAAGGATGTAAAAAGTTGAAAGACTCCTTTGCAGGACCTTTTGTGATTAAGGCCCTCCATGGAGAAAATGCTGTTGAAGTAGAGTTATCTGAAGAACTTAGCAATAAGCACCCTACATTTCCAGTGAGCTTGATAAAGCCATATAAATCTAGTGATGCTGAGAAATTTCCCTTGAGGAATAAGATTCCCCAAGTTATACCTCCTATTGAGACATCTGGTGCTAAGAAAATAACCAAAGTTCTTAAAGAAAGGAAATTAAGAACCAAGAAAGTAAGGGAATACCTTGTTAGGTACAGTGACCCAACTTGTGAAGATGAATGGTTAGAAGAAAAAGATATACCAGAAGCTACCAAACTCCTCAGAAGATTCAGACACACTAGAAACTCCAATATTACAAAGTAATATTCTTTTTTAGGGGGAGGGAATGTGAGCCTTAGAGGTAATTTCATATACCCAAAAGACCACAAATATAAAAAATAACATATTAATATAAATAAAATAAATTTATTTATATTATTAAAATAAAAATCAAAATATAAATATAAAATTATATTAAAAAATAAAAAATTAATTATAATTTAAAAATAAAAATACATTAAATTTTGTAAATATAAAATTACATTTATACTTGAAAAATTTAAGTAAAAATGAAATTTTAACAAAATTGTGAAAAAATAAATAAATTTGGAAAAAAGTTAAATAAAATTTATTATAACTTTTTATCCAATAAATAAACATATAAAATTTATTTCACCATTGGATTCCTCATAAAAAATCAGGTGGGGTCACCTCTGAGTGAAATTCTTGTAACTCAACTCTAAATAAGCTTAAATTAAGTTTTTAGTATTTTCAATACAAAAGTTGAAAATCCTCAAAACCTTAATTTAATTCACACCACATGTGGTGTTAACCATCAATTTTTGTGTTAAAATTGAGGTGTTGTGTTTAGTTTAGAAGTTATGAGGAATTGAAGTATTTTCAATTGAATTGAATTGAAATGTCAAAATGTGCGCATGTATTACATAAGTGAACTTTGATTTACATATGAGGTGTCAATTATTACTGTATTGTACTGTACAATTGAATTGAATTACATATGTAAAGTATAAGTATAATACATGATGAGGAATTAAAGGAAAAATAAATTGGAAAGATTAAATTTGGGGGGGAAAAGGAACTCCAGCTCTAAGGGGGAGCTAGACCCCCAAAATCCTTGCTGACAGGCGTGGGATGTCAAAATTCACGCAAAAGTTCATCACTTTTGGCCTGGAATTGAGTTACAGGGTCTGTGGACTCAATTGATGATGAGGTTTTGATACCAACTGGGGTAGTTTTAGCTGTTGCCAAGAGGGTAAAACTACCCTTAAGATAAAACAATCATAATAAAAACAGTTTTAACTGGTTTCTACGCCTCTGACACAGATTCTGACGTGTTTTGAAGGCTCTAGGCCTGGTATTGCTATAGTAATGGCTGATTTAAGGGTCTAAAATGGCTAAAAATGGCTTAAACCAGCCTTTTTTGGTCTAAACCAGGGTTCAATGATGCCATAATTGGCTTTTCTGTTGTCAGACTGTTTTTCACGACTGACAAGAGTAAATTTTACTTTTGGAGCAAGAGAATTGATGGCTATAAAAGAATGTCTTCTTTGCCCCACTTTTCTCTTCATGTTAGAATCTTTTCCTTTTATTAATTAGTTTAAACACTGTTAAACCAATCAATCAAAGATTCCAACCACCAATTTTTAATCATTTTTATCCTTTTAACCACGTGAAAAAATCATTATAATCATTGTTTGTAACTCTTATAATCATTTTTACCCCTGAACCACCCCAAAAGTGAATTAAAGCATCTTTCATCACTGTTAACCTTGTCGCTTTGTTTCCAAATTCACTCTGGTCACTTTTGGGCGTGTTTTCTCTTTAATATTCTTTTTAAAGACCTTGTTCTTTAATTAATTGCTTGCAGTTCTTTGCTCAATTAATTCCAATTGAAATTGCTCTTGAAGAAATTTCTTTTGTAGCCTTAAAATATCTCTTGTAGAGTATTTTTTGGATAAATTTTTATTGTTGGTAAAACAATAAATTTTTATAATATTATTGTTTTATACTAATAAAGTTATAAACAATAAAATTGGCGTGTTTTCTCTTAAAAATAATATTTCATACTATTTTTAATTGATTTTTACCTTATACAAATTTTGAGGACAGGAAAAGTACTTGATTTTTAATCAAAGTTTCATATCCACACCTTACACCTTAGACCTCTGTATCTCTTAAATTGACTGAGGGATCTTAGTTCAAAGGTTTAACAACCAAAAATACAGATATTCTGAAAACAAGAAAGTAGACAAACCCCTGTATCTTTGGCATACACTCATACAACTGTACAGTGTAATATACCAAACTGTAGAGCTAATCAAGCCCTACAAAACTGTATCATCAGAATAAAGATATCTTCCAAATTGGAGAAGATATCTGGCATGGAAGTTTTTGAAGCCTCATACTGATGTACAAAATTACATCCAAAAACTTAAATCCCTTATAACTTTTGCTATTTGAAAGAAGGGTAATCATGAAGCATACCAAATTGAAGAGCTCATCAAGCCCTTCAATTCTGTGCTCTTGGTTTCTTGATATCTCAAAAACTGACTAAGATATGTTGGTTGGAAGTATTTTGACCAATACTGGCCTGTACCAAACCTGTACCAACCAGTACAATCTTGATACTTAAAATAATGGTTGTTTAAAGCTTAAACCCGCCCATAATGACTAATATTGATCATAAAGACACCATAACAACGTCATCCAAGTGCTGACGTGGCAGGTGAAAAGTTTTTTCACCCTGTATTGACCCAGAATGATCATTTGTGGTGCTAAAACCACAATTCTGCCTATATTGACATCGGAATTGAGGATCCAGAACCACAGATTGACCATTGGAGTGAAAGGTTTCACTCCTCTGACGTGTGAAGAGTTAATAACTCTTGACAGTCTTGAAAGATATAAAAAGAAGGGGTTTTTCCTTGAAAACCCATCATTCTTATCTTATTTACCCATATTCTTACATGACAAAACTGTTATCCATCAGTAGTGTCCTTAGAATTATTAAAAGATATAATTAAAGCATAATTATTGTAGTACTTCTTTACAGTCAAAGATATTAGAGTATTGCAACCCAGGTCCTCAACAGACTCATCACCACTGTTACCACATAGCTGTAGGACCTGAAGAATTAAAATTATTTGTTTTTTGACGTGTCACAGTCATAATACTAGCTTGTATTTACACTTTATAGCTACTATATAGACTCACCCTGACAATGAAACTGATGATAATATTACTATTAATCAACAGTACTATGTCTGTTCTTATGAAATATAATAATAAAATATTATTATAACCACAATTAAGTAATTAAAGAATTATTTCTTTCACATGTTAAACACTACTACTGATCTTAACAGTGAGCAGTAATTGTCTACAAGAATCAATTACAAGAAGATTTTAATAATAAAACTTCTTTTATTAAAATAATAAAATTATTTGGATATATAATTATCTTTTGCAAGAATAATTATAAATATAATTATTGAAGAAAACTAATTATTTTAAAAAAAAAACTTCAAGAATTACAAATAAATCACTCACTAATATTCCAAAGAGCTTATTGAAAGATAAGATAGAGAGATTTGACATCAAATTGTGGATTTAAAGGATAAAAATGTATTTATAACAGTATTACAACAGTATATAGTTGGATTCTATGATTTCAAATCATTCTAATTGATTCCGAAATATTTAAAACACTTAAGAATAGCTTTAACTAATATTTACTTGTTGGTAACAATGATTTAAATGATAATAAGATGATGAACATGTGGAAAAAACAGCAAGAGGATGCCTCTCTTGAGTCAACAAAAGATCACAGAGGCGTGCCATGGAGCAAACTAAAAAATTAGTTAGTGAGAAAACAATAAACCCTTTTTGATTATTCATTGCATCATCTATTGTCACGTAAGATTATCATAATTACTTAATTAATGCTTTTACATGACTACCAACCCCAGTATGGTTAAGAATAAAAGGAGTAACATTTGTAAATCTTCTTTTATTCCAAAATAATAATTTATTTCTCAAAGGTATCAACGTTATTGGCAATTTCATCACAGGTTGTAATTACTGTGAATTTCTGAAGATTCAGTGTTTCACGTAGAATAGTCAAAAATGGACTGTAAGTGAACCTTTTTATTCTACTAGTAAAGCCATAATTCTTTTTGGTTTTACCATAGATAATACAGTTCTCCATTGGTCCTGAAATCTTCAGGGAGATTCATTAAGAATGGTATTTTTAATGAATTTTTGAAGTTTTTACCTTATTTCTACGTAGAATTGAAAATATCAGTGTTTTACTGGTTGCTATGAGGTAAATCAATGGATACAAGTCCAAAAATGGTTTTAATTACTGTTTTGGGGTTTATCCATGGGAAATCATTAAGAATTGACATGGTTACAGGAGTCTAAGTAGCTCTTTACCTCCTTGGCATGTCAAAATAGCAGGTTATTTGCTATTTTCTTAAGATTTACTGTAGGTGTAACATGGTAACCAAGTTCCCAAAAGGTTTTAGTTTACCGATTAGGCCAAGATCAGCCATAGATCCAAGCTTTGGAGCTTTCCACGCCTCTGAGGCCTCAGAAGTTGGGTACCCTGGCTCTCTTTGATGTCTTTTGTCAACCTTGCTTATTTTTCACGTCAAAATAGAAAATTAAGCTTAAAGTGAGATATCCACTATGGGTTTACCAAAGGTCCATGTCAGAATACCATGATATAAAGTGCCCACAACATGCATAACACTATTCTTAGTGTATATGTAACATGGGATTTCTCACATTCCCATTATCTTGGCGTGAAATTAAGAAAAACAAACATTTTCACAGATCTTTTATGTGGTATTGAAGTATCTTCCATATTACCACCTCAAAGAGTTAATTTGAGCTTATTCACTCTATGGAGCTACCCTAGGTGAAGTTGTTTGTAGAATCCAAATCTGACCTTAAATCAATGGATTTACTTACTCAATAAAAAGTTATTCATCTTTTCTGAAATCAAAAAGGAAGAATTTTGGATATATGCATGACTTATGTGTTATGCATAATTCACAATTTATTTTTAAGATAATTGTGGCCTATTTGGGTATGTAAAATGTACCTCAAGGCTCACGTTCCCTCCCACCAAAAAATAAAATTGTACTACAATTTTATCAATGGTATAATTAATAAAAGCCCCAAAGAGGGGTTAATGTCCAATGTCCAGCCTCTTTGCATCACTCAGATCAAGTAATTTAAAGCACATTTATAGACATATTCAGGATTGTGGCCTTCTTTCATGTCTAAATCTCCTTAAGATTTTATCTGAGTCAGTTATTTCTGATTCTTCCAGCCATTCATCTTCATGGACTGGATTTCTATATCTGACAAGATATTCTCTCTGATTTTTACCCCTAAGTCTCCTTTCTTGAATGACTTTCTTTATCTTTCTGTCTTCATTCTTTTCCACAGGTGGTACAGTTAAAGGAGTTGGGTTCCTCAAACGAAACAATTCTTTCTCAGCTGGTTGATAAGGTTTTATCAAGATTACTGGAAAAGTGGGGTGTTTATTTTCCAATTCACCACTCAATTCCAATTGAACTTCATTGGTTCCATGTAAGGCTACAATAACAAAAGGTCCTACATAAGAATCTTCAAGGTTTTTGGGCCTTTGATATTGTTAAAATTCAAGGTTGAAACTAGAACTAAGTCCCCTACTTTGAAGTCTGGTACTTTATGACTCTTGTCCCACTTTTGTTTTGCATAATCAAAAGCATAATCCATCCTTTGTTTTGAAAGATGTTTCACTTTATAAAGCATTATCTTGAAGCTGGAAGCTGTAGGATCAATGTCAATCAAGTCTTTCCTCAGTGTGTCTGCTGGGAGTCTTTGATTCCATCCTTTTTCTAAAATAGCAGGAGTTTGTCCTGTGTAAGAATGGACTGATGTCTTATATGCCAATTCTAATGCAGGTATAAGAGTGCACCAGTCATGGGTAAAGCTATCTGAGTTTTTGAATTCTAACCCATAAGCACAAAATCTCCTGAACATGTCTTCTAAAGTTTGAATCATTCTCTCTGCTAGTCCATCTGTCTGAGGATGGTATGCTGTAGAGAATGATAACTTGGTCCCAAACAATCTATGAAGATTGGTCCAAAGTGCAGATGTGAACTTGGGATCTCTGTAACTTATGATATTCTTAAGTAATCCTGTATGAGAGATAACTCTACTTCATAGAAGAAGAGCTGTATCTATAGCTGTGTCATCTTCATGACATGGTAAGAATATAGGAGTTTTGCTATATCTGTCTACAATGACTAAGGAAGCATTATAACCTTTGTAACCACTTGGAGGAAGTGCTGTGGCCCAATCCATGTGAACAACTTCCCAAGGGGATTTTGGTTCTTTAATATGGATCATAAGTCCAAATTTCCTGCCTGTACTCCTGTTTGCTTTCTTACATCTGTCACAGGTATGGCAGTATTCAATGGTCTCTTTTTTCCAAGATGGCCACCATGCACATTCTTTCATTTTTTCAAGTGTTCTGTCCTCTGACAGGTGTCCAGAGTAGATGCTATCATGGCATTCATGAAGAATGGTATTGATAAGCAATCTTCTGCATAATGTCATTACACAAGAATGTTTGGTTCTGTGGTAAATATTCCCATCAAACAAGTGAAATCTCCCTTCAGAATAGGAATTTCTCCAAACTTCATCTAGTGCATTGACTAAAGATGTATCTTTGCAGTATTTATCTAACGAAGAAGTGAAGATATGGAAATTATTGTCTTGCTTATAAGATTCTCTGACTTCTTCAAAGAATTTAGTCCCAATATCAGTTATTTTAATCCCTTCAATTGGAATTTGTGGTTCAGCTTCCAAAGGTACATAATCTGGGTTATCAGGAGTGTTGGCTAATGCCCACCTGCTAAGTCCATCAGCATTCTTGTGAATGTTTCCTGCTTTGTGGACTATAGTCATGTTTACTCTATATTCTTGAATGGCTATTTGCCATTGCAACATATGTCTGTTGGGAGTTTTCATGTTAAGAAGTGATTTCATGGCATTACAGTCAGTTATTACTTCAAAAACAGTTCCATCAAGATAATAGTATAATTTCTCAAGTGCCCATACTAAACATAAGCACTCCATTTGGCTTGCACCATATCTGGCCTCTGTTGGTTTGATTTGCCTTGAGATATGACAAATTGGTTCCTCTGTAGGTTTGTCATCAATAATCTGGACTTGATGTAAAGCTGCCCCTAATCCATCTCCACATGCATCAATGTACAATTTAAAAGGAATATTCCAGTCAGGCATGAGGAGTAAAGGTACTTCTGTAAGAGCTTTCTTTAATTCTCTCCTGTGTCATCTCAAATACAGTCTGTTGATCACAGATTCTATATAGTGACTTGGCTAGAATTGCAAAGTCTTTCAAGTGTTGCCTATAATAACTGGCAAACCCAAGAAAAGACATCATTTCTTTCTTATTCTGGGGTATTGGCTTAAGTAACACTGCTGCTACTTTTTTTTTGTCAATACCCAAGCTTAAACCGGAAACAACATGTCCTAATGCTTTGAGTTCTTCAAAACCAAAATTGCATTTCTTAAGTGAAATTTTCATGTTCACTTCTGCAACCTTGTGAAGTACTCTTGGAAGTCTTTCAAAGTGCAAAGACCATGAATCGAAAATATGATAATATCATCAATATAAATGATAAGCCATCATTCAGACAATTCTGTGGGAAGGATTGTATTCATCATTCTTTGATAATGGGATGGAGCATTTTTAATACCAAATGGCATTCTAAGATACTCATAAATACCACAGTGAGTGATAATTCTAAGTAATTTCTTAGCTTTAGGCGTCAAAACATTTGGATGAAAGCCTTTCAATGCATCCATTTATGTTATATAATTGGTTTTAGACAATTGAGTCAGGGTTTCTTGAGTTCTAGGGATTGGATACCTGTATGGAACTGTGTAGATATTCAATGCTCTGAAATCTCCAACCATTCTTGACTTATCATTATGTCAAGCAATGATAACAGGTGTTGTCACTTCAACTTCCTCATTATGGGCCACTTTCCTCAGTACACCAAGTTGTATTAACTCTTGGATATGCTTCTCCAAGGCTTCTCAAGCTCTGGGACTGAATGGATAACCTGGTCTTCTAAGTACTGGAGGATATGGTCTGTCAATATTAAGAGTAATATCAACTTCATTTCCTCTTATAGCACCTACTGGTTCATTATCAGAGGCAAATGCATTATTGTATGTATATAACATTTCAATAAGTTCATTCCTCATATTTGGTGACAATGATGGATTAATTTGTGCTTCAAAAAGTTGATTAGACACAAATTCATCTTTATAAGTATCTTTAACAGAAGATACCACAGATATTTGTTTTGGCATATTGGAAAAAGCAAATTTTTGTCTTTTGTTATCCCCAATTGTAAAATAGCTGTCTTTATGGCTATTGATGTCAATACCATAAATATTTAAGTAATCATTTCCAAGAATGATGTGCTGAGATGTGCAATTATCCATTACCACAATCTCAGTTTCCATTCTTACACTTCCTGCTGGGTGTGGAAATACAAGATTAGTGTCCAATATACCCAAAGGGTACATATTATTACTGGCACTACTAAATTCTACACCCTCTGTTGGTAATAGATGGTTTTTCCATTCAGGGAGTATGGATTGAAGATAATCTTTGCCTACACAAGTACAAAATGCCCCTGTATCCAAATTTACTTTGGCTTCATTATCACTCATCAAAACTGATGTGATACAGGATGCTCCAAAAGTGTAGCCTTTACCTCTAGCAGGTTTGGTTTTACACATTCTGGCATCTTGGATATTGATCATGTTATGACAGTCCTCACTGTACTGTCGCAAGTGAGTATGGACTTCTGTGACCTCAAGGGAAGCTGTAATGTTTTAAATGGGATAGTCCTCCACTGGTGTATTCTCAGAGACTGCAGAATCTTCATCAGATTCCTCTTTCTCTTCAGTGCACTGAATTCCTTCAATGACCTTAATTTCATTTATTTTTGTCTTTTTGGTACAAGTGTTGGCTAGATGTGAAGTGCTTCCACATTTATGACACTTCAAGACAGGTCTTTCTGGTATTTTATCCTCTCTGGGAATCTTTGGGACCATTTTGGATTCCATAGGGATTCTAGTCCAGGTTTTACCAATTCTTGTTCTGGTAATGATATCTTCCATTGCATTAATGTAGTCCTCTGTTGAACAAGGCTATATACATCTGCTCTTGATAGCATGTTCCAGTTCTCCTCCACACTTTCTTGATATTTTCATATTAATCATAGTGTCAGACATATCTGGGTTTAAAGTAGATAATCTGTCTTTTTGCTTGAAGAACCAAGTAAGTGGTTTATCTTTTTCTGAGTTGAAAATGCCACTTTCAAAAGCATTTTCCATTTTAAACCTCCAATATCTATTGGCCCATTTGGTAATCACTTCAGATTTCCACCAAGACCAATCATGTTTCCCATGATCTATTCTCATCTTGTAATACCATTTCTTTGCAGTCCTGGGAAACAGACAGTGTAATTTACCCAGTATGATTTCATCAGGTATATTAAAGTCTTCTTGTAACATATCAATAGTCCTGATTAACTCAATATGGTTGTATTCTCCTTCACCAGAAAATGTTGGCCATTCTTCCAGTTTGGGAATATCTGTAACAGAGACAACCGTTTCTCCTAAAAGTGGGGTAAAATTTCCTCCAACAGAAATGTTTTCTTCAGTAAAAGGTGTAGAATGCTTGGCATATGTGGTTCATAATTCTTATGAATTTCTTCTACATCTCCAATGATTTCATTTTTTAACTTCTGCCTTTCACTGTCACTTTTTGCTAAATGTGTAGCAAACTGATTGGTATTTTCAACTATCTTTAAGACATGATCTTGAAGAATTTTAAGTTGATCATTCATTTTAAAAATGGAAAGATCTTCCATTTCATCATTCTGAACTTAACATGAACTTTCAGTTCTGCTACATGCATTGATATTTGAATCAAATCTGGCATTTGTCAATTTAGACCATTCAGTATATTTTTTGTCATGTCTTTTCAAATCACTGATCTCCAATGTTATTTTAGTTAACTTTGCATCAAGTTTACCAATTTCTACATTAATACTAGTTTGTACATGATTTATTTGCGTGGAAAAGTCCTGCCAACCCTTTTCTGCTCCTTGGCTGTGAATTCCATTAGAGTTCTGGACATTTTGAACACACTGTCCACGGCTGAAGGCTCCAATTTGGGGATCCTGTACCCCTGTGGGTAAGGTCTGTGCCAATTGGCTTTGCCTTTGCCCTTTCCTTGATGGTTCTTGGGACCTTTCTGCTTCTTCTAAGTTCCTTTGGCTTTTCTTTGGACACTTCTGGAGCTGGTTTGGAGCTGGTAGATGCCACTGGGGCCTCTGTCTCCAAAGATTGAGTTGTTTCCAGTTCCTTCTTTTGGTCTATGTATAAAAGACTTTGGTTCTTCAGCCAATTCTTTATCTTTTTCAACTTGTCTTTGCAAGACAGGGGGCTCTGCCTGTTCTATGGTCTTCTCCTGACCCAGAAATCTCTTGATGTTTAAGTAGGAGTTCATGGCCCCCTACCAAAGGCTTGGGCATATTTCCCACTCCTCTTCTTTGGCTGCTCTGAACCAATTTTTGTATTGGCATTGATATATTTCTATTGCTGCCACTTGAAAATGGTTCAGCCCCGGAAATATTATCATGAATCAGTTGAGGCTCAGAATTCACGTCAAAATCTGTGGGTACAGACCTTGGGGAATGGGGGGCAACTCTGGCATCGTCCAAATGTGTATTTCTTGAGGAAGACTTGGCACTTCTGGATTTGGTCTTGCCTCTTCCTTGTCCACATCCGTCTGGTTGGACTGAATAGTTGCTTCCATTTCTGGTATTCACCATTTTCACGTCAATCCAAAGATAAAAAGGTGAAAATATAAGATAAACACACACCCTTTGGTGGTAATTTATTCTTTTCTGAGTTAAATAAGGTGCCTCTTTTAGCAATTTGCATCTCAATACTGTCTTAAGATTCTGGACTAGTGATATATCTTTTACTGAGTCTGTTGCCAGCTGCACAGTATTTGATTAAAGACACTAGAAAAATTATAAAAGAGAAAAAAATTATTTTTTATACTTTTTAATATTAAAAAAATTATTCTTTTTAAAGAGAAAAAAATTAAAATTTAATATTTAGAATGAAAATTAATTCAGAGTAACTCAAAGAATAATTTTATAAGTTTTTGGATGTGAAAAAGCCACATGTAAAAACAAATAAAATTAAACCAAATTCCTCAATGAAAAATATTCCCAAAACAATTTCAAAAATAAAAATTATTTCAAATTTAAAATGAGAGAAAAAAATATTATTAAATTAATATATTTTAGAACTTAAAAATATATTAATTAAGGGTACAAGGTTCAAAAAACACAGCCAGGACCCCAAATGTAAGAGGTGACTATGAAGCTGATGATAATATTACTATTAATCAACAGTACTATGTCTGTTCTTATGAAATATAATAATAAAATATTATTATAACCACAATTAAATAATTAAAGAATTATTTCTTTCACATGTTAAACGCTACTAGTGATTTTAACAGTGAGCAGTAATTGTCTACAAGAATCAATTACAAGAAGATTTTAATAATAAAACTTGTTTTATTAAAATAATAAAATTATTTTAATATATAATTATCTTTTGCAAGAATAATTATAAATATAATTCTTGAAGAAAAATTATTATTCTTTAAAAAAAACTTTAAGAATCAAAAATAAATCACTCAATAATATTCCAAAGAGCTTATTGAAGGATAAGATAGAGAGATTTGACGTAGAATTGTGGATTTAAAGGATCAAAATGTATTTATAACAGTATTACAAAAGTATATAGTTGGATTATATAATTTCAAGTCTTTCTGATTGATTCTGAAAGATTCATAACACTTAATAATAGCTTTAACTAATACTTACTTGTTGGTAACAATGATTTAAGTGATAATAAGATGATGATAATGTGGAAAAAACAGCAAGAGGAGGCCTCTTTTAAATCAACAACAGCTCACAGAGGCGTGTCATAGAGAAAACTAAAAAACCAGTTTGTAAGAAAACAATAAACCCTTTCGGATTATTGATTTCATCATCTATTGTCACATAAGATTATCATAATTACTTAATTAATGCTTTTACGTGACTACCAACCCCAGTATGGTTAAGAATAAAAGGAGTAACATCTGTAAATATTCTTTTATTCCCAAATAATAATTTATTTCTCAAAGTGCTCAATAGTATTGGCAATTTCATCACAGGTTGTAATTACTGTGAATTTCTGAAGATTCAGTGTTTCATGTAGAATAGTCAAAAATGGACTGTAAGTAAAACATTTTATTCTACTAGTAAAACCATAATTATTTTTGGTTGTACCATAGATAATACAATTTTCCATTGGTCCTGAAACCTTCAGAGAGATTCATTAAGAATTGTATTTTGCATGAATTTTTGAAGTGTTTACCTCATTTCTATGTAGAATTGCAGATATCAGTGTTTTACTGGTTGCTATGAGGTAAATCAATGGATAAAAGTGCAAAAAGGGTTTCAATTAATGTTTTGGGGTTTATCCATGGGAAATCAGTAAGAAGTGACATGGTCACAGGAGTTTAAGTAGCTCTTTACCTCCTTGGCACATCAAAATAGCAGGTTATTTGCTATTTTCTTAAGATTTACTGTAGTTGTAATATGGCAACCAAGTTCCCAAAAGGTTTTAGTTTACCAATTATGCCAAGATCAGCCATGGATCCAAGCTTTGGAGCTTTCCACGCCTCTGAGGCCTCAGAAGCTGGGTACCCTGGCTCTCTTTGATGTCTTTTGTCCCCCTTGCCTATTTTGATGTCAAAATAGAAAATTAAGCTTAAAGTGAGATATCCACTATGGGTTTACCAAAGGTCCATGTACAAATACCATGATATTAAGTTCCCAAAACATGCATAAAACTATTCTTAGTGTATATGTAACATGGGATTTCTCACATTCCCATTATTTTGGTGTGAAAGTAAGTAAAAAAAATATTCATGGATCTTTATGTGGTATTGATGATGTGGTATTGAAGTGTTTTCCATATTACCACCTCAAAGAGTTAATTTGAGCTTATTCCATCTATAGAGCTACCCTAGTGGAATTTCTGTGTAGAATACAAATCTGGCCTTAAATCCATGGATCTACTTACTCAATAAAAATTTATTCATCTTTTCTGAAATTAAAAATAATGAATTTTGAATATATGCATGACTTATGAGTTATGAATAATTCAAAATTTATTTTTAAGATAATTGTGGCATATTTGGGTATGTAAAATATACCTCAAGGCTCACATTATTTCAATAAATTCATTTTCTTTTATGGCACTGGCAGGAGTGGTAATTACCAAAATTAAGTTCCTCTCCTTGTGTGCACTTCCCAGAGGGGTCTACAATCTGTCAAAACATCACCTTGGCCACTTTGTGAGCACCTGGCATCAAATTTCTCTTTTCAGGTCCTTGGCCAATTTCAAAATCAGTTATCAACCTCTGTGATGAAGATTGGAACGTCCTCAAGATTCATTTCTCTTTTATTGTTTCTTTTTCCTTTCTTATTTTCATTTTTCTTTTTATCTTTATTTTCATCTTAAAATTTCTCCTATCATGTCAAGAATCATCATTCATTTCATTCATCATCAAATCTTGAAGGCAATGTCAAAAGAAGATTGTGAGCCTTGAGGTATATTTTACATACCCAAATAGGCCACAATTATCTTAAAAAGAAATTTTGAATTATGAAAAACTCATAAGTCATGCATATATCCAAAATTCATCATTTTCAATTTCAGAAAAGATGAATAACTTTTTATTGAGTAAGTAAATCCATGGATTTAAGACCATATTTGGATTCTACACCAAAATTCACTTAGGGTAGCTCCATAGAGTGAATAAGCTCAAGTTAAGTATTTGAGGTGGTAAAATGGAAAATACTTCAATACCACATCATTAATACCACATAAAAGATCTGTGAAAATTTTTGTTTTTTTGATTTTTAGCCAAAATAATGGGAAAGTGAGAAATTCCATGTTACATATACACTAATAATAGTGTTATGCATGTTTTGAGCACTTAATATCATAGTATTCTTACATGGACTTTTGGTACACCCATAGTGGATATCTCACTTGAAGCTTAAATTACTATTTTGACGTAAAAAATAGGCAAGGGGGACAAAAGACATCAAAGAGAGCCAGGGTACCCAACTTCTGAGGCCTCAGAGGCATGGATAGCTCCAGAGCATGGATCCATGGCTCATCTTGGCCCAATTGGTAAACTAAAATTCTTTGGGAACTTGGTTACCAAGTTACAACTACTGTAAAACACCAGAGAATAGCAAATAACCTGCTATTTTGACGTGCCAAGGAGGTAATGAGCTACTTGCACTCCTGTAACCATGTCAATTACTAATGACTTTCCATGGATAAACCCCAAAAGAGTAATTAAAACCCTTTTGGGACCCATATTCATTGATTTACCTCATAGCAACCAGCAAAACACTGCTATTTGCAATTCTACGTAGAAATGAGGTAAAAACTTCAAAAATTCATTAAAAATACAATTCTTAATTAATCTTTCTGAAACTTTCAGGACTAAAGGAGAACTGTATTCTCTATGGTAAAGCCAAAAAGAATTACAGTTTTACTAGTAAAATTAAAGGTTTTACTTACAGTCCATTTTTGGTTATTCTACGTGAAACACTGAATCTTCAAAAATTCACAGTAATTACAACCTGTGATTAAATTGGCAATAACATTGATACCTTTGAGAAATAAATGATTATTTTAGAATAAAAGAAGATTTACAAGTGTTACTCCTTTTATTCTTAACCATATTGGGGTTGGTAGTCACGTAAAAGCATCAAATAAGTAATTATGATAATGTTACGTGACAAATAATGATGTAATCAATAAACTAAAAGGGTTTATTGTTTTCTCACTCACTGGTTTTTCAGTTTGCTCCATGGCACGCCTCTGTGAGCTGTTGTTGACTTAAAAGAGGCCTTCTCTTGCTGTTTTTTCCACATCATCATCTTATCAATTTATTAAATCATTATTACCAACAAGGAAGTATTAGTTAAAACTATTCTTAAGTGTTTTAAATCTTTCAGAATCAACCAGAAAGACGTGAAATCATAGAATCCAACTATATATTGTTGTAATACTGTTTTAAATCCTTTTGATACCTTAAATCCACAATTCTACGTCAAATTTCTCTACTTTTATCTATCAACAAGTTCTTTGGATTATTAGTGAGTCATTTATCTTTAATTCTTGAAGTTTATCTCTAGTAATAGTTTTCTTCAAGAATTATCTTTATAATTATTCTTGTAAAAGATAATTATATATTAAAATAATTTATTATTTTAATAAAAGAAGTTTTTATTATTGAATTCTTCTTGTAATTGATTCTTGTAGACAATTACTGCTCACTGTTATAATCACTAGTAGTGTATAACACGTGAAAGAAATAATTATTTAATTATCGAATTGTGGTTATAATAATTTTTTATTATTATATTTCATAAGAACAGACATAGTACTGTTGATTAATAGTAATATTATCATCAGTTTCATAGTCACATCTTACAAAGATCAAGCAAGTCCCATGTCATATGCCAACATTTTAATATCAGAATCAAATTTATTTTTCTGAAAATAACTCCTCATTATCCCTCTCGCAAAACGCTTTCCAATAGCCTCAACAGGCTTCACCTTGTATTGGTGTTCAGGAGCTCACCATTTCAAGGTGGGGGGTACTGTCACAACCATAGAAATCCACCCTCTTGGACCTCAATATGGCATATCCATGCCATATCCAATATATGGCAATTTGGCCAAATTGGCCATTGTCATTTTTCATGGCCTTAATGGTCATTTTATCATCTAGGGCCAACCTGGCCCCGTCACCATCATCAAGCCATTTCAGGCTGTCTCTGTGCTTTTGGGAATCTTCGTTATTTTCCATAAAACAGGGAAAATACAGCCCAAAGGCCTGTATTTGGCTCTTTAAGCTTTAAATACAGTTTGCGCATTTTGCGCATTTGGCTGTATCTAGCCATTTAGGCCATATTTCTCATGTATCATGTGAAATATGCCCAAAAGGCCATATCAGGCCTTTTGGGGCTTAAATTCCAGTTTTGTGCATTTTGCGCAAATACAGTTTTTAAGCTGTATTAGCTGTATTTGGCCAAATACCCCAAAAACCACTTTCTCACTTCTGAAGCTTCCAAAACCCAAATTTCATTCATATCCTCCTGGCATCATTCCAAAAGACCTTTGGCCCATTTCAACCTTCAATAACCAAAAGTGCCATATATGGTGTTATACACCATTATTGATCTTTTTTCAGCAGCAATCCAATGGTGCCAATTTCAAATGGTTATTTCAATGTTTCAACAGGTCATCAAGGCGCACCTTCCAGAGGATTCATAAAGGCTCAAGGGCAAGTGTCATAATCTCAAATTCCAATGACACCATCAAGAAATCAATGGTTATTCTCACTCACAGTATTCCTCCAAGGGAATACTGGCTGTTCATTCTCAAGGTATATTCAAGAGGAAGCTCCAAAACAATGTGTCAAGGGTAAATGCTCCACAAATCCACCTTGGCAACCCAATTCATCAATACCTGTATTTTCAATAATACATCATGGGAAAATCATTCAACACAGTTCATTTTCCAATCTGGAAAGGTATACACTCCATCAGACAATCAATACAGTTTCCAGTATTCAATACAAGACCACTGCTAGCCTGAAGGATTCAAGCTCTCAACCTTTCACATATACCAGCCTTCTTTGACCCTGGGGGGTTTTTTCCCCAGTTAATTCATATATTCTGACTTTATTTTATCTTTATTTATCTTATCATTTTTGCTAAGTGAGTACTGATATTATCAAGGCAGTCATTTAGCACCTTTTCTCTTATTCTTTCTTTGCCTGTCAATGGATATTTGGTGGTCCTATCCTTACTAATTCTATTGTTCATTTTTACACGTTGAAACAGTGATTAAGGCCTTAATTGGTTGGCTCTTTGGCCATTTGGCTTCCCATTTCTCTTATTGCATCTCATCTTTGTACTTGCATTCTTCTTAGAGACATTTATCCTTTTATTTTATTTTCTTTATTCTTTTGGAGTATTCCAAGTGAGTTCCCTGATTGCTGAGTGCCAGGCCACTCTTGTGTTTCTGTCCAAGAGCCCCTGTGACAATGGGACAAATGGTTCTTCCAACCGATCCTCCTCTGTTTCTTGGTCCAATTTTTTTCATATAAAATAGACAATGATGATAAAATTACTGGACTGATTTTCTTTTCTTGATGGAGAATATCACTTAAGGAAACATACCTCCATTGAGATATATGTCCTGAATTATCCAATTTATTACTTTTGTGAGCCTTGGAGGAATTTTCATATACCTAAAAGACCACAAAACAATTAAATGATGAAAATTATAATAAAAAATGAAATAATTTTTGATATGAAATTAAAATTCATAATAAAAATACTAACTATAGATTTGTATGAATATAAAAATGACCAACAAAATTTAAAAAGTTACTTTTGCTTGAAAAAAGGAGTAAGAATAATTGTATTTCTCATGATATTTAAGGTGGTTTCATGTCACAGGGGCTCTTTGAAGTGAAGAGGGCCTGGAACTCAGTAAACTGGGACTCACTTATGGAGGGCTCAAAGATATGGTAAGAAAGGATACACTTAAGAGTGTTAAAGATGAATTACTAAAAGAATGAATATAAGAAAGCAGCAACAAAAGAATAAGAATAAAAGAATAGAAGAGCCAACCACAAATAATTCCAAGTCCACTGTTTCAACCTGTCAGAATGGAAAGAGAAGGGTTAACAAGGATATGGCCACCCAACTCATACTGTACAGGCAAAGAGAGAAAATGCAAAGACTAACTTAAAATCAAATAATTATAATACCCAAAATAAGGATAAGAATAATTATAAAATAATAAATAAACTAAATGAATTAACTGGGGAAAAGTCCCCAGGGGGGAGAAAGACGGGCTGGTATATGTGAGAAACACCAGCCCTGATCCAGAGGAGTAATTTTCATGAGAGGATTGAATTATTGAATTGAGTCTGGCCAATACAGGTCCTGTACAGCTGTACAGAACCTGTTCAAGAGGTGTGGTGTATTTGAGTGATCATACAGCTTCATGCTGGTGTATTGAAACTGTATTGGGTGAATCCAACCTGTACAGGTATTGACAGGCTGTATTGATGTACCAAGCTGTATGCATGTTTCAAAATGAAGATTGCTGAAACTAAATTCTGATGCAAATACTAGATCTGCTGATTTGAGGTGTTTGAGTGGGTGTATTGATGAATACCCTTACCCCTGGTGAGTGGTTGTTACAGTATCCCCCTCTTGAAACTGGTGGGCTCCTGAACACCATAATACCCTGCCACTGTTGAGTGGCATCTCAATATCCCCACATTTTTTCAAAAAACTTTCTTTTTAATTTTCTTTTCCTCTTGACCATTATCCTGAAAATCCTTCTTCAGTTATTCTCTGTCAAATTAAATTGATTCCCCCCTTCTTTCAAGTTTTGAGTAAGTATTCCACTTTGAAATATGCTTTTTTCTTTCTTCTGATTCAATCAATATTGTCCTTGGAGTATGACCTTGGTATGTATCCCAAAATGATGGCCACTGAGCTCTTGTGCTCAAAAAATGATTCCCAATGAGTATATGAAGTGTACTCATTGGGCAAGGCGTAATCAAAATGAAATCTTCAAAAAATTCCTCCAAGAGGTCTTGTCCCCATTGTCCATGGAAATTGCCTCAAACAGCCCTCTATAGTGTTTTTGGGCTGTGGCCTCTTCCCTGATGAATCTTGATAAAAATTGATTTTATGGCCTTTTGGGCCTTTTTGGGGGTTTTGGTGATTTTTGGTGATTTTGTGATCTATGGCCATGTTTGGCCATTTTTGGTCTTTGGGTTCCTACGGTCCGCGGTCCGTGGGGGCTATTGGAGGCCCCCTGGGCCCAATTTTGCTGGGGACCCAGGGTGACCAAGGGGCCAAGAATTGGCCCCAAACCAAAACTTCCCCATACATGGCCTGGACCCATTGATGGGGTCCAGGACGATCCAGATCCTGGCCTCCCCAAAGTTGCAGGGGAGGCCCTGGGTGATGAGTTCAGCCCCAAAGGGGTATGAACCACTCACCTTGGAGGCTTTGAGGGGGGGCATAATTGAGCTATGGGCCCCATTTCCTTGAGGTCAAAAGACATTTCTTGATATGGAGTGGATTGATTCTGACGTCTTGAATCTTCTGCTTGCATATTCTTCAGTTATGAGTTCCAAACTGACTGAACTCACTGAATCTTCTCCTTCTGCACCGCCACTCTCAGCCTGTGACTCAAAACCAGAGCACAAGCATGACAGCCAAAATACCATAAACCAATGGTATAGCCAAAATACCACCAAAACATGGAGCTGAGCCAAATTAGCTCAAAAGGTATCAAAAGAAAGAGGAAACTCACCTCTTCCTGAAAATATAAGTCCCATCACCATAGGACAAGAAATAACAAAGTTATTGCTGAGCATAAACCTTAATTTTCACCTCTCATCTAAAATCTAGAAGGAGAGGCTTAACCCCATCAAATGGGTATTCAAAATGAAGCTCTAAGCCAGGGCTATCCAATGGTACTAGCCAAACTGAGCTAGCACCAGTATTACTTGAGTTATGGTCAAATTGAGACCAAATAAGGGTGAACAAAACCTTCACCTCTCATCTAACTTTTACAGTTTTAGTGTGAGATACTTAAAGTGGGGTCTTTTTGGAAAGAGAACAATCAGGGCTATCTGATGGTGTCATCCATTTCCCCATATCTCAACTAGAACAGAAGTTATTGGCCAAACAAGCTTAATACAGCTTTTGCCCAAAACACGCCAATGTATAAAAACACTTGTACATGGGATAACTTTGCCATATCTAAGGATGACCTTGTCAAGTTGGGTACCATTGTATAGAGCTCATACAAGGCTATTCAATGAACCAACGTTGAGCTTTATATCTCAAAAACTGACAGAGTTATGACAATTTTAAGGTAAAAATCCCACCTGCTGTCATATACAGCCTTACCATGGGATAATACCCTATAATCATGAATATGAGGTGTCAAATAGACGAAGAAGCATGTTTTTACTTCAATACCTCATATGTCAGTCAATACTGGGGTCCCATACAGTTTCTGTACAGCATTCTACGCGTCATACACGTCAGAATCAGGCTGTGAGGTCCCCAGATGAAAATTTTCACCCTGTATTGGTGAAAACTGCCCAGATGTGGTTTCAAAACCACATCTGAGCCCAATACAGGGTATACAGGCTGTTTTCAAACCACAAGCCTGTCATGGAGAGTGAAAAATCTTCACTTCCTCTACGTGAAAAGGTCTAACAACCTTTTCACCTCAATTTCAGGATAAAAGGAGGGCTTTTCACTGCCAAAACCCTTTCCTCATCCTGCTCTTGAATACCCTATGTAGTAAAATGTCAAAAACAGTTTTACTCTTGGGTAATAAACAGGTATAATTATATATTTAATTATTGTAACTCTTATTATAGTAACCCAACTGGTAAGATTGCACCCTGGGTTCTCAATAGCGCTCACCACCACTATTTTCCAATAGTAGAACCCCTTAATTACATTATAAATCATCTTTTAAATCAAAAACTCTTATTATAAATCAATTTTCTACGTGTCACAGTCATAATTTTAGTTGTAAATACTCTTATTACTACTTCAATATAGACTCAGCCTGACATTTTGGGGGCCTGGCCGTGTTTTTTTTGACTTTTTGGACCTTACAAGTAAGTCTTTTCTCTTTTTTATGACTTATTAACCATTGTTTTTATCTTTTTTAGGTGTAATTCCTTTATTTAAATATATATATTATATATATTTATCCTTTTTTATACATACTCATATATTAAAGAGTATTATTCACGTGGCTAATACCCACTGAATTTAATTATTTTTGGCGTGTTTTGTATATAAAAACACATAAGCCATCAATAAAGTCCTGTATTCTTGACTGAAAAACCATCAGTTGAGGCGTGGTCAAGTGTATTGTTAACTCAATAACACTTGTATACAAACCACCTTTACAGAGTACACTTGCAAACCACAAGTGTATCTGTGGGATACTGGCACACAAACAGTGTGACAGGGCACCATAAGCTGTATTTTTGACGTGAAATTCTTAATTCAATTACACTGTCATTATACAAGGGCATATTGTAATAATATACAAGCCCAGAGGCCATTCTTAGACGTGCAAAACCAGCCATTTAAGAAGTCTTAACTGACATAAGCCCTCTTTTTTCCTGTTTTGATTCAGCAGAAGAAAACTATATCCCACTTGAGACCCAGTCACAGGCCAACATACCAGTGACACCCTCTGAACCAGAGGGCAGCAAGGGCAAAGGAAAAAGGCTTAGTGAAGGCCTGATTACAGCCAAGAAGTGGACACCAATAGCCACTCAGAGAAGTAGAAAACCACGAAACTCTGCATCAATACAAGGTAAACCAACCTTAACCACTTGTACAGGGAAGATTACAATTATTAACCCAGTTGTAACTTCCAAAGGCAAACTGCCCAAATCAGCAGATAACAAATTTGTACAAGGCACAGTCAAAGGTAAATACCCTAAGAACATAAAGTTTTTGACTGCTTGCAAACACTGATATGTCCCCTGCATACCTCAGAGACCTTGGCTTCCAAAGGAACCAGCCAGAGGACAGAGCAGGAATGTCTAGAACCAGAAGACCTGAAAGAAGACACATTGGACACAGTGGTGGATGGCAAAACAATGAGGGAGATAATATCAACCTTGCCATTCACACTCCAATTCAACAGAAACCTCAAACCAGAGGACTGGAAGGATATGGATCAAGTTCTTCAAATCCACCAACTCCTCAAAGATTTGTTTCAATGGAGCATGGACAACAAGAGGTTCAACCTAGCAACTCACTGGGCAGAACTGGGATCAAGTTGCCAGAAGATCTGTCTCAAAGAGATAGACTTCAAAGACCTTATGGTAATCACCAAGGGTTGGAATCCTACCAGGCAGCACAGACTCCTGTAGGCAAGGGCACAGAGGATAAGGGAGAATCAAGCCACTATCCAAGCTATAGAAGAACAGTTAACCCAGACAGGGCCTACTCAGATTCCTTCAGGTTCACAAGGAGCAAGCCAAATCAGCTCTCCAGTGGCTTCACACCATTCAGAAACCAGCAGATCAGTGGCCAAGAGTCACCATTCTTCACAATTCCAGGAAGTTTCCAGGAGAAGACAAGGCAACAAGGGCAATAACAAAGCCTCCTTCAACCAGAGGAGTAAAGAGTCAGACCCCATGATCCAGAAGCTGTTAGATTTGGTAAAAGAAGTACACAAGAACCAGAAGTAGTTGTAAACCACTCTAGAATCATTAGTCCTAGTAATAGAAACATTACCCCCACTGAGACTGAAAATAACATTGTCACATCTGAGAGTAACTTCAACAGTGACACACTGTGGTTACAAATGTCCCAATATGCTGAGCAATCTGCAAAGCAGGCTACAGAATTTGCAGCTGCCCAAGAGAGGATGAGAAAAACTCAAGCCTCATTGGAGCAGATAGTTAAAAACCTTCAGGAAGGATATGCTCAACTGAGCAAAGCCTCTGAAGAAACCAACAAGAGACTGAATCAAGTCTCTGAAGAACAACACCATAGTAGCAGGGACAGGGAGTGTCTGAACCAAGACATCAACAAATTGTTTGATGCCTACCATAGCTTGAAGCCCCAACCACAAGGCCAAGCTATAGAGAATCCATATCAACCAGATGACATCAAACCAGATGCCATGTTGTTTAATAAGGCAAGATCTCCATCACAATACCAGGATGGAGATGGCATGTCTTATTCAGAGAAGGAAGCCTTGAGACAGCTTCCTGAGGCCTCAAGCTGGCCCAAATTCTCTGGATCAGGAGAATATGATCATATGGAACTCATAGATTATATTGATGGACTCTTCATTGATGTACCAAGCATACCAGATTACTGGATTACTGCTAGACTGAATACTGCATTTAAAGGTCATGCAAGTATATGGTACACTGAAATGAAAGAAATCCATGGCAGAAGAAATTGGCCATGGTGGAAGAGTCAAATAATCCAAAAGTACAGTAATGGAACTTGGATATGGCAAAAGACCATGTCATTTGAAAATGACGAATACTCTGTGGATAAAGATCCATATGAGTGGTGTCTTAGACAGTCTAAAAGACTTAAAGCCATTGATCCTCAAATGAACATTCAAATGAGGAATCATAAGCTTCTGACACAACTGCCAGGAGAACTAGAGCATGCAGTAAAGTGCAGATGCAACCAAAATTGCACTCTAGATGATATAGCCAATACCTTACAAGACATAAGGAAAAGGACTAATATAGGGAAATTCACCCCATATAGGAGCAATAATTTCAAAGAGAAACAACCTTTCAGGGTAGAGTTTAAAGAAAAACCCAGAGAAAGAGTGGCAGAAGTGGCAAAGAAGAAGAATTCTTGTCACAATTGTGGTTCAACAGACCACTATGCCAACAACTGTCCAAAAGCAAAGAAAAAAGTCTATGCTATAGAAAAAGTCCCTGAAGAAGAACCCCCAACAGAGGATTCTGAATCAGACTCTATGGGTGATGCCATCAGAGAACCATCTGATGAGGATCAAGACCCAAGAGAGGAATTTCTAGTGGAATACCAAGAGGAAACCCCACTAGAAATCCAGGATATACAGTTGGAAGCAGGCATTCCACAAGACACTGCCAACAAGAACTTGTGTAAACACACACAAGATGCACAAACATTCCTGGTTACACCAACCAAAGGAATGGCATATATACATGGAACAGCCACAAAAATGACTGTATGTATTGACAATGCTCAGCACCCACTGATCATTGACAGTGGAGCACACTGCTCCATAGTGGCCAGAAATTATCTGGATAACCACTTCCCAAACTGGGAGAAAGAACTCTTGCCCACCAGGGCAAAAAAATTTAAGAGTGCATCTGGAAAGATGACCTCTATTGGGACAATTATCAAAGAGATAATTATACCCCACAGAAAAGGTAATATCAGACTCAACCCAGAGTTTGTAGTGCTTGAAGATGCCCATATCCAAGGGTTTTTACTGGGAACAGATTACCAGAGGATGTATGGCATAGATATTTACAATAGTAAAAATAGGCATATTACCATTGGTACTAACAAGGAAAAGAAATTTTCTCTTGATATATACCAGATATCTTCTCAGGACCCACTGGAAGAACTTCTGAAAGAATTCAGAGAGGGACAGTTTAGCACTACCCTCACCAGTAAACAAAAGCTAAGTTTACTGAAGATGCTGAGGAAGAATAGACCAGCATTTGCCATTGGTGAAGAACCATTAGGCAAGATCAAAGGCCATGATATAGAACTATATCTGGATGTAGAAAGGCCTTATCCACCCATGTTAAGGAGACCTCCTTACCCAGCAAGTCTGGAGACCAGGAAAGAGATTGAGAAACATATCCATGAACTCCTGGACATGGATGTCATTAGGAAGATTGGACATAATGAAATAGTGGAAATCACCACTCCTGTCCTAATCACCTGGCATGATGGCAAGTCTAGACTGTGTGGAGACTTCAGAGCCCTGAACAACTACACAAAAGCAGACAGGTATCCTATACCAAGGATACCTCATGCCTTGGATAAATTGGCCAAAGCCAAATACATCACTAAGATGGATTGTATGAAGGGCTTCCACCAAAATGAAGTTAAACCAAACTCCATGAAATTACTCAGAATTATATGCCATATGGGCATATATGAGTACACCAGGATGCCATTTGGCATCAAGAATGCACCAGCCCACTTCCAAAGGATGATGGACACCATATTTCAAGAAGAAATAATGGAAGGCTGGATGGTAGTATACATTGATGATATCATTATATACTCAGAGACATGGGAAGACCATGTATAATACATGGACAGAGTGCTAAGTAAATGTACACACATCAATCTGAAAATTTCACTCAAAAAGTGTAATTTTGGCCAACAAGAGCTACTAGCTCTAGGACACAAAGTCTCAGGCCTCAGTCTGGCAATCGACCAGAACAAAGTAGCAGCAGTACTGCAAAAGCCAGTACCAAAGAACATCAAAGAGATGCAATCTTTCCTTGGGTTTGCTAGCTACTATAGAAACCACATTAAGAACTTTGCACACATAACCAGTAGTTTATACAAGTTATGCTCAAAGGATGTAGTTTTTGAAATAACCAAGGAAAGGAGGGATGCATATGAGAGGATCAAATATGAACTCACTAATGCAACTGTACTCATCTTGCCTGACTTTGAACTACCATTCAAGTTATATATAGATGCAGCATGCAGCCAAGGCTTGGGAGCAGCCCTTCACCAAAGACAAATTGTGGATGGTGAACCAAGAGAAGGTGTAATATGTTACATCTCCAGGCAGCTCAAAGATTCAGAAGCCAGGTATGGGGCCACCCAGACAGAATGTTTATGTCTAGTCTGGGCTCTAGAAAAACTCCATTACTATTTGGAGGGTGCAGTCTTTGAAGTCTACACAGACTGCACAGCCTTGAAGTCTTTACTAAACATGAAGACTACTAATAGACACATGCTGAGATGGCAAATAGCCATCCAGGAGTATAGAGGGAACATGACCATCATATACAAGGAAGGTAAAAGCCATACCAATGCAGATGGCCTTAGCAGATGGCCACTGGATAATGTCAGAAGTAATCCAGCTTATGACCCTGAAGTTGCTGCAAAAATTCCTATCCATTTTATGGAAATAGATAGGAAGAAGAACTTCAGATTCTCTGAATGGGCACCAGGGAGTGGTACCCTTGACAGTGGAAACACTGATTCAGAAGGGACAGAAACCCCCATACTGGGGATAAGTTCCTCAGAACTGCACAATGAATTCTTCAATGCAGTACTGAAATCTTATGCTAAACACAAACAGTGTAGCATACTACTCCAACTCCTTCAACAAAAATACAGGAGCCCAGAACTGGAACCCCAGCTGGAGGAACCCTGGTTGAGGGCCTATAAGGACAATAAATTCTTCCTTATAGATGGCCTGATTTATCACAGAGACAAGCACACCAGTGCACTCACAGTGATAGACAGAGACCACATTTCTTTAATCCTGCAGGAATGCCATGACTTCCCCTACATGGGACACATGAGTGAGGATAGGACTAAGGAGAGGGTAGCAAGCACAGCTTGGTGGCCCAAGTGGGAGCAAGAGTTGAGTGAATACATCAACACTTGTGAAAGATGCCAAAAGGCAAATAGGAAACATGGGAAGAAATATGGGTTGCTTCAACACATAGAAGAACCCAAACACCCATGGGAAACCATCAACATGGACTGGGTCACAGGACTTGTCCCAGGAGGCAAAGAAAACTACAATGCCTGCTTAATCATAGTTGATAGGTTCAGCAAGAGCATGAGATGTCTACCATGCCATAAAGAGGACACAGCCATGGACACTGCTCTGTTATTTTGGAATAACATCATATCCACCTGTGGAGTCCCTAAGATCATAATTAGTGACAGGGACCCAAAATTTACATCTGAATTTTGGACCAATTTATATGACATGCTTGGCACCAAGCTTGCTTTTTCCACAGCTTACCATCCACAAACAGATGGCCTAGCTGAGAGGATGATCCAAACAATGGAGGACATCCTCAGGAGGTTCTGTGCCTATGGCATGGAATACAAGGACCATGAGGGATATACCCATGATTGGGTCACCCTCTTACCAGAAGTCCAACTGGCTTATAATACAAGCCAGCACTCTACCACAGGAAAAACACCTGCACTGGTAGAGAAAGGGTGGAATCCCCTGTTACCTGTGGATCACTTGAAGAAAAATCTTCTGACCATCCACCCCACAGCCAAAGACTTCCATGATATGTGGAAGAAAGCCTGTGATACTGCTGCCAAATGCATAGCTGAGGCCAAAGAGTACAACAAGCAAAGGTGGGACAAGTCACATATGGAACCTGACTTCAAGGAAGGGGACCAGGTGTTAGTGTCTACACTGAACTTTAACAACCTCAAAGGACCTAAGAAAATGAGAGACTCATTTGTAGGGCCCTTCACTATCATTAAGTTTATAGGGAGGAATGCAGTAGAGGTCAAGCTCACTGAGGAGCTTTCTAGGAAACACCCAGTCTTTCCAGTGAGCCTGGTCAAACCATACTTCCAAACAGAGGAGGATAAATTCCCCTCCAGGAAGAAAAAAATTACTCCACCATAAATAGTGGAAGTAGAAGACTCTCCTGGACCTGTGAGTAAAATCATCAGGGCCAGAAAAATCAGACTTAATGGGAAGGATCAGAGACAATATCTAGTCAGATTCAAGAACCAGACAGCTGACAAAGACAAATGGTTGGCAGAGGATGCCATACCAGATGGGAACCTTCATTTAAGGAGATTCAGAGCCTCTAGGAGGACTGAACAGTCTCATCAATGATGAGCCTTTTTTAGAGGGAGGGTATGTCAGCCTGTGACTCAAAACCAGAGCACAAGCATGACAGCCAAAATACCATAAACCAATGGTATAGCCAAAATACCACCAAAACATGGAGCTGAGCCAAATTAGCTCAAAAGGTATCAAAAGAAAGAGGAAACTCACCTCTTCCTGAAAATATAAGTCCCATCAACATAGGACAAGAAATAACAAAGTTATTCCTGCTCAAAGTTATTGCTGAGCATAAACCTTAATTTTCACCTCTCATCTAAAATCTAGAAGGAGAGGCTTAACCCCATCAAATGGGTATTCAAAATGAAGCTCTAAGCCAGGGCTATCCAATGGTACTAGCCAAACTGAGCTAGCACCAGTATTACTTGAGTTATGGTCAAATTCAGACCAAATAAGGGTGAACAAAACATTCACCTCTCATCTAACTTTTACAGTTTTAGTGTGAGATACTTAAAGTGGGGTCTTTTTGGAAAGAGCAAACTCAGGGCTATCTGATGGTGTCATCCATTTCCCCATATCTCAACTAGAACAGAAGTTATTGGCCAAACAAGCTTAATACAGCTTTTGCCCAAAACACGCCAATGTATAAAAACACTTGTACATGGGATAACTTTGCCATATCTAAGGATAACCTTGTCAAGTTTGGTACCATTGTATAGAGCTCATACAGGGCTATTCAAAGAACCAACGTTGAGGTTGATATCTCAAAAACTGACAGAGTTATGACAATTTTAAGGTAAAAATCCCACCTGCTGTCATATACAGCCTTACCATGGGATAATACCCTATAACCATGAATATGAGGTGTCAAATAGACGAAGAAGCATGATTTTACTTCAATACCTCATATGTCAGTCAATACTGGGGTCCCATACAGTTTCTGTACAGCATTCTACGCGTCATACACGTCAGAATCAGGCTGTGAGGTCCCCAGATGAAAATTTTCACCCTGTATTGGTGAGAACTGCCCAGATGTGGTTTCAAAACCACATCTGAGCCCAATACAGGGTATACAGGCTGTTTGCAAACCACAAGCCTGTCATGAGGAGTGAAAAATCTTCACTTCCTCTACGTGAAAAGGTCTAACAACCTTTTCACCTCAATTTCAGGATAAAAGGAGGGCTTTTCACTGCCAAAACCCTTTCCTCATCCTGCTCTTGAATACCCTATGTAGTAAACTGTCAAAAACAGTTTTCCTCTTGGGTAATAAACAGGTATAATTATATACATAATTATTGTAACTCTTATTATAGTAACCCAACTGGTAAGATTGCACCCTGGGTTCTCAATAGCGCTCACCACCACTATTTTCCAATAGTAGAACCCCTTAATTACATTATAAATCTTATTATAAATCAATTTTCTACGTGTCACAGTCATAATTTTAGTTGTAAATACTCTTATTACTACTTCAATATAGACTCAGCCTGACAGCCACCGTCTGTTCTTTGTGGTTCTGGCGTCTTCAGTCAATTGTCTTCCCCTTCCATGGCATCCTCTGGTCATTTTGATCCCTCTCAAACCTATGATGGGCTCAGAGCAGTTGAAGTTCTTGATCCTGCCTGTACTGAATGTTTGGCCAAGGGTAAGGATTGCTTTCAACATTACAATCCTCGATTGTCAAAATGCCATTTTTGCTTCATTGGAAAGAAACCATGTTGTTGTACCAGGTTGACTTTGTCCAACGTCAGGAGGCATTTGTGGAGCAGAAAAGATGGGCCTTTTGGGCAGGAATTCCCCATTCCTGAGGAACCTACTCCTGATGCAACCTCAGGATTTTCTCAATTTGAGTGATTTGCATATCTTGATTGGATTGGTACTGATATTTTGATTTAGTGACTGGTTCCAGGCAGAGGGATGTGGCAAGATGGACTAATGTTGGAGGGCCCATTCCAATTGGTGGTATGCCCATATATTCCGGCTCAGAAGTCCCAATCTCAAGGACCAATACTGATGGAGTAGTGAAGGTAGTGAAAAATATAAGAAGAATTGCTGATTCCCCATCTGATCCAGATGCTGAGGGGAGTGATGAGTTAGATGGTGAAGAAGTTGAAGTTTTTCCTAATTCAGTTGGCCATCCAACCAGCAATTCGTCTGCTCAGCCTCTTGCCAACAGATTCCAAAGCCAAGTAATTCCCAGTACCCCCAGAACCTTCCAAACAATGCTTGTTTCAATTCCTTCCACAATTCCTCCTCCTTCACCAACTACTTCCCATGCTAGTCCTGCCTTGAATCCAGAAGTAAGGCCATAACCAGTTCAACCATCCAGAATCTCACCCATGACCACCTCTCGTCAACTCCAACCTGAGGCCAGCTCCAGTAGAAGAAGGGATGGTTTGTCTCCTTTACCGTTTCCTGCCGCTCAAGTGTTTCAAAGAAGGGATTGTTGACCTATTTGAGTTACCAGATAAGATCCCAATGAGGAAAGTGAAAATCAAGATGCTGTGGCCAGATTATTCAGGAGGGTTGATAGAAATAGCAGAGAGATGATCATGTATGCCAATGATAGAATGATTCCAGGGACTGCTTTTGAAGAGATGGCTGCCAAATTTGCCTGGTATGGAGATGAGTTGATAAATTATTTCCAGAGAACCTTTGATGATTTAGGTAGAGATAACTAGTTTTCATTTTCCTTGTTTGTGTTTGGTTTAACTTATATTCCCACTCTTATAATACTAAAAAATGAAAAAAAAGGAACCTCCTAATACATGATTTGGGAGGGGATACTTCTGCTTTAAAGAAATAAAAGAAAGAAAATTCTACAAGGAAAGAAAGAAAGAAAATAAAAGACTAAGAGAAAATGAGAGTAAAGAAAAGAAATAAGGAAAAATTCTGATGGCTGGTCCTCTTTGTGGCAAGTTGCTTGATTCTGGCAAAGAAGTGTCTGAAAAATGAAAACCAAGCATTTGATGCTCACAGAGTGGCCAAGTTAATGTTTTACAAGAAGTAGAACCCTCAGGGATGCATACCAGGAGATGGAACTTACTTTCATAACTTCCACTCCCCACCAAGCACCATAAAACTGAAATGAATTGCCATAAATGACTTCTGAAATGAAATTCCACAAATGACTTGTGAAATGAATGCCATAAGTGACTCGAAGTAATGAAGGTCTTGAATTATGATGATTGGCATAAATGAAATGATAAATAAAGAGAAAGAAAAAGACAAAGAAAGAAAGAAACATTTGGCCATATCTTCATAAGGTCCAAATGGAGGGTATTGATGTCATATGCTTCCTGAGCCTGTCCAAAGAACTGACAAGTGCTCACAAAGTGGCCAAGGTGATGCTTACAACAACATATGAGTAGAATACCCCCTTAAAGTTGCATGCCAGGAGAGGAACTTACTTTCATAACTTCTTCTCCCCACCAAGCACCATAATCAAACTCTTGAGGTATTTGGACCAGGCTTGTCTGGATATAATGAATGGAAATCCTTGACAAGGTCTGGTGAGTTGGTAAGGTTGGAAGCTGGTTCCCAAGTGGTTCTTTCTGGGTCTTCACTGAATCCTTTCCACTCTACAAGATACCATAAATTACCTCTTTTGAGTTTTGAGTCCAGAACCTGAGCCACTTCCCATTCTTCTTGCTCCTCCACTAAGACTGGTGTTGGTGGCAATTGATGATGATTTGGGAGAGTTAAATGCTTCACTGGTTCTAATAAGGACACATGGAATACAAAGTGAACTGTCTTCCATTTCTGAGGCAACTTGAGGGGATATGCATGGCTGCCAATCTTCTTCAGAACTTCAAAAGGTCCCAACCATCTTTCTGATAATTTCTTGGTGGGTCTTGTTGTCTTGATGTTCTTGGAAGCTAGCCATACTTTGTCCCCAGGTTGGAAATCAGGTGGAATCGCTCTATTTCTATCTGCATACTTCTTGAATCTCCTTATTTCTGACTCTAATTCTTCTTTGACAGCTTGCTGTACTTATTGGAGCTTTGTTGATAACTTTCCAGCAGGTGAATCTTGAGAAATAATGATTGAGTGAAAGCTGGGATTTCTTCCATAAATGGTGAAAAAAGGTGATTGCTTGGTTGATGAATGTTCTGCATTATTATAGGCAAATTCAGCCAGAGGGAGCCAGGTGTACCAGTCATCTTGATGATAGCTGACATACACCCAAAGATACTGTTCTAGAATCTGATTTACCCTCTCTGTCTGTCCATCTGTTTCAGGATGAAAAGAAGTTGAAAGATCTCTTGATATCTTGAGCTGTTGACATAATTTAGTCCAAAATGATGAAACAAATAAAGATCCTCTATCACTGACAATACTGACTGGAAGGCCATGCTTGGAAAATACATGACTAATGAAAATTTGAGCTAAGTCCATAGCAGTGATTGTTCCACAATTTGGAATGAAGATTGCCATTTTTGAGAACCTGTCCACAACTACTAGAATTGAGTCAAAGTGGTTTGACAAGGGCAATTGAGTGATAAAGTCCATTGATAAGGAATTCCAAGGACCAGATGGAATTTGAAGAGGTTTGAGTAGTCCAAACTTCTTGTGATGAATGTTCTTGTTTCTTGAACATTGCTGACATGAGGACACATAGTCCTTGATGAATTGATTCATGCCAGCCCAATAAAAGTCCCTCTTGATGAGCTTGAGGGTCTTCTCCTGGCCAGGATGGCCAGCCAAAGGTGAGTCATGACGCTTTTGAAGAATATTGAGTTGAAGTTCTTCATTTCTTGGGATTACTACTCTATCTTTGAATAATAACAACTTGGCTTGAGGTTCAAGAGAATAATCTGGAATTGATTTGCCTCTTGCTAGCTGCTTGAGTATTTCTTTATAGTCTTTGTCTTGCCATACTTCTTTTTGAATCTTGTCAAATAAATCTGAAAACACTTCCACTTTGATTGAAAATAATCTTGACTCTTGAATTCCATCTTGCTTGATGACTTGATGAAAAATTTGAGAATTCTTGCTGATGAAGTCCACCCCCCTCTCTGGGTACACCTCATCGACAAGGCATCTGGCAAAGTGGCCAGCCTGCCTGGGTGGTAAGTGATAGTGAAGTGAAATTCTGAAAGGAATTCAGCCCAATGGGCCTGACGACGAGTAAGAACGTTGGAAGACATAAAATACTGCAAGGAAGAGTGGTCTGTCAAGACCTCAAAAGAATTGGAAAGAGAGAGAAGAAATGCTCTCCAGCACTTGAGAGCCCAAACTATGCCAAGGAGCTCCTTGTCATGAATTTCATAGTTCAGCTCAGCTGGGAGAAGCTTGTGACTATCAAATGCAATGGGGTGCTTTCCTGAGTCATTCACCTGGCTCAGTACAGCACCCAAAGCATAATCAGAAGAATCAGTCTCTACTATAGTAGGTAGAGAAGGATTGAAGTGAGATAAGATAGGAGCAGAGGTGAAAGCTTCTTTGAGTGCTTGCAACTGACTAAGAGCTTCCTCATTGAAGATGAAAGAGAATCCTTTTTAAGGAGGGAAGTGGGAGAAGTGATTTTTTTAGAATAATTTTTAATGAAACAAAGATAAAAATTGGCAAAGCCAAGAAAAGATTTAAGGGCCTTGATGTTTTTGGGCTGAGGCCAATTGAAGATTTGCTGAACCTTTGAAGAATCCATCTTGAGGCCATCACTTGAAACAACATAGCCCAAGTATTCCACACTTGAGGCATGGAATACACACTTGGAGGCTTTGGCAAACAAATTATTGTCCCTCAGTCTTTGGAGGACAGAGGCCACATGTTTGACATGTTCCTCCTCAGAACTGGGAAAAACCATAATATCATCTAAATAAACCACAACAAACACATCCAAGAAATCTGCAAAGATATCATCTACTAGATTCTGGAAAGAAGCAGAAGCATTGGTCAAACCAAATGGCATGACCAAATACTCATAACTACCATATTTGGTTCTAAAGGCAGTTAAGTGCTCATCCCCCTCCTTGATTCTCAGAAGGTTATATGCACCACGCAGGTCTATCTTGGAGAAGATAGTGGAACCGTTGAATACGGTAAGGGGCTGGTTCATAGGAGGAGCAGGGTCCTGTTCTTCCTAGTAACAGCATTAAGTTTGCGGTAATCAACACACAAACAAAGACCTCCATCCTTTTTCTTAACAAAAAGGACAGGTGCTCCTGTTGAAGAGGAGCTTGGTCTAATGAAACCTTTCTCTACATTCTCTGAAATTTAGGCCTGTAGTGTTTCTGACTCTTGATTTGATAAGGAGTAGATAACACTAATTGGAGGTAGAATACCCTCCAATTTGATATGGTGATCACAGGCGTGGTGTGGAGGAAGTTTCTCTGCTTTCACCTTGAAGAATACATCCAAATATTGGTAATAAGCAGGAGAGACTACCTTCAACACAGTTTCAATTTCTTCTGGCTCTTCCTCCTCATCCCACTGCTCCTCCAGGGAGGAATGAAAAGATAAAGGAGGAAGGTCCATATCCCCTTGAAAGAGGTTAAGTGAAGATATGGCAAAATCTTCTCCAACATCATTTATCTCTTTGAAGACTTCATCTCTTAATGGAAGTCATGACTGAGAGGGAATGATGGAAGGGATATGGACAGAAGAAGGAAGGGAAGGTGTCTTAAGTTCACCAACCAGAGCAACACTGTTGACAGCAGTGGCTAAATCATTACTAGTAGAAGGAATAGTACCACTAGAATCCTTATGACTAGAATCATAGGTGATAAATCCATTTTTCCAATCAATAATGGGATTAAAATGGTAAAGGAAATCATAGCCCAATATCAGGTCTTCTCCCTTGGGGGAATCTATGATAAAGAAATCCCATTCAAAGCTTGGGAAGGAAGGCAAGTCAACTACCCACTTGGTATAATGGGTGATGAGCAAGGCAGGGTATTCATTAGAATCCAGAATGAAAAGAGGAATATTTTCAGGGAGCTCTGACGGAGTCAATGAGTACTTCAGAACAAAATTCTTTGCAATAAAGGAGTTTTTAGCACTAGAATCAATGAGAATACTATAAAACGTATTAGAGACAGAAGAGAAAATAAGAAACTTTAAAGATTTCTTGACACTAGTATTCAAAGTGCACAATTGTGCTCTTGAAGGAAATAAGTGAGAACCATTGAACACATCATGATTCCCACTCAGGCTTTTCCCTGCTTGCTAGGGAAGCCTCTTGATGATGACCCAGGCTTGTTCTGAGGTCTCTTGAAGCATTTTTCAATTGGGTGTTTTCCACTACAATAAGTACACAACCCCTCTTTAATCCTCCTCTCCTCTTCAGAACCAATTAATTTATTGTCCTTATTGAGGAGAGCGGCATGAGGCTTGTCCTTTGAAGATTGAAACTGCTTTCCCTTCTTGTTCTTCTTCTGGTGAGGCCTCTTTGAAAATGAGTTTTGAGGAGGCCTAGATTGATTGGATCCATTTACAGTAGGCTTCTTCTCTTGATTGCCACCCTTTTCTTTTTGCCTCTCATCATATCTTGTGTCTAATTCTAAAGTGACATCCATAAGTTCTTGAATAGTGTCAAAGGTTCCAGGGTGAGAAGCCAACTGATCCAATAATCTTGATGCCAATCCTCTTCTGTAAACATGGATATAAGCTCTTTCCCCCCAATCTCCAATTCTTGACATTAAGCTTCTGAAATATGCAATGTACAAGGATACATGACCACTTTCCTTCATCCTCAAATTGTCCAACTCTTGTTCAGCTTTCCTGACTTCATTGGGGTCACCAAACAGAGTGAATAATTGAGATTCAAATAATGGCCAATTATTGAGGAGGTAGGAAGGGTCTTCATTGGAAATATTTGAGAGATAGGGTTCAATCCACTTTCCAGCTCTACCAGTGAGAAAAGAAGTTGAGTAAAGAACTTTCTTCCTGTCAGAGAAGAAATTTGCTGGATCATTATGGAAGATTAATTGACAGGATTGGATAAATCCTCTCAGTTTATGAGCTTGAGTATCATCAAAAGAATCAGGTGCCTTCATGGATGGAGTCTTGAAAGCAGGGGCTTTGGAATTGTCCCTGGGAGCAACTTCTTGAGTGAGTTGCCCCATGAATTGAGTCATCTGCTCCATCATCTTGAGGAGACTTGGATCAGTTTGAGAGACAAGAGGTTGACTAGAAAGGGCTATATTAGAACCCTGAGGTACCTCTGGAGCATTTGCAAAGGCATCTGCCACTTCAGTCTCCCCAGAATCTTCCTCTTCCACAGACTCTTCCCCCTCTTCATCTTCAACTTCCCCTAATCTTGCTCTTGCACCTTCAGACATGCCAGGGTAGCCACCCAAAAGTCCAGAAAAGTATCTTGATCTTCTAGATTTCATTCCACCTCTTCTTGAGGGTGCTTCTCCTTCCATTGGTGGTCCTTTGTCCAAGTTTGCACTCAGTTGATGAACTGATGGTGTGCAGTCAAGAGGAGCCCTTGCACTAGGAGTGAGAACAGCCGGAATTTTTTGGGATCTAGTGTTCTTTGCTGGGGGACTATGCTGAACTGGAATTATCAACAGAAGTAGAATAAAAGAAACTTGATGGTATTGAGAACAGAAATCAAAACTTGGCCAAATCAATCACAATAAAATGTTGATGAGTCTTGAGGAATCAATTCAATTCTTGAGGTGAAATCAACTTTAATCAACAATCAATCAATTCAATCAATAATCAAAAATAAATCGAATTCAAATCAAATATCAATAGTCTTGAGTAAATCAAAAGTCAATCAATATTCAATCAATAAATCAGTGTGTTCAATATGAAATCAAGGTCTTGAGGAATCAATCAATCAATTCAAAATCTTCAGAAATCAATTCAAATATCTTGATGAGTCAAATCACTCAATAATCAAAATCAATTCTTGAGGATCAATAAAATATCTTGAGAATTCAAAGTCAATTGTCCAATCCAAATGAAAAATCCTGAATTGCTGAATCAATAAACCCAATGAATCCCAATGAATAATCCAATCAATAATTCCTAAATAAGACCTGAATGAGAACACAGAAAAATTTGATTTGATAAAAATAAAATGGAGTGATGAAATGGTCAGCAATGATTAAGAAAGAAGAAAGAATCAATTTTCATATAAATGAAATGAATGAGATGAAAATTGATGAGAGAGAAAATCATAAGATCATTAAAGAGTCATAATTGATGAATGAGAGAAATGAATTTAAATGAATGAAACGAAAGAATCGAATATGAGTTATTTAATTTAATGTCACAGGGGCTCTTCAAAGTGAAGAGGGCCTGGCACTCAGTAAACTGGGACTCACTTATGGAGGGCTCAAAGATATGGTAAGAAAGGATACACTTAAGAGTGTTCAAGATGAATTACTAAAAGAATGAATATAAGAAAGCAGAAACAAAAGAATAAGAATAAAAGAATAGAAGAGCCAACCACAAACAAGTCCAAGTCCACTGTTTCAACCTGTCAGAATGGAAAGAGAAGGGTTAATAAGGATATAGCCACCCAACTCATACTGTACAGGCAAAGAGAGAAAATGCAAAGACTAACTTAAAATCAAATAATTATAATACCCAAAATAAGGATAAGAATAATTATAAAATAATAAATAAACTAAATTAATTAACTGGGGAAAAGTCCCCAGGGGGGAGAAAGAGGGGCTGGTATATGTGAGAAACACCAGCCCTGATCCAGAGGAAGAATTTTCATGAGAGGATTGAATTATTGAGTTGAGTCTGGCCAATACAGGTCCTGCACAGCTGTACAGAACCTGTACAAGAGGTGTGGTGTATTTGAGTGATCATACAGTTTCATGCTGGTGTATTGAAACTGTATTGGGTGAATCCAACCTGTACAGGTATTGACAGGCTGTATTGATGTACCAAGCTGTATGCATGTTTCAGAATGAAGATTTCTGAAACTAAATGCTGATGCAGATACTGGATCTACTTATTTGAGGTGTTTGAGTGGGTGTATTGATGAATACCCTTACCCCTGGTGAGTGGTTGTTACAGTTCACCTTTGAGTGACACTTCTGTAACTCAATTTGAAATAATATTGAATTAATTTGTTAGTATTTTCTGTAGGAAAATCTGAAAATTGTCAAAATATTTATTTTATTCACATCACATGAGGTGTTAAACATAGGTTTTCATTTGAGAATTGAGATGTGGTGTGCACTTTCGAAGTTGTGAGGAATTGAAGTATTTTTTATTTGAAAGGTCACAATTTGTGCATGTATTACATAGGCTAACTTCAATTTAAATAGGATTAATTAAGAATTACAGTGTTTTACTGTATTTTTTGAGTTGAATTACATGTAAAAAAACTGTAAATATAATATATGATGGGAAATTGAAAATAAAATAAATTGCAAAAATCAAATTTTTGGGAAAAAAGGAATCTTGAATCCAAGGGTGCCAGACTCCTCTGAATTCCTTCCTGAAAGCCAGGAGATCTCAAATATAATGCAAAGCTTTGTTATGCTTGGCCTTGAATGAAATAACAGGGATTGTTACTCAATTGAAAATGAGGTTTTAATACCAACCATGGAAGTTTCAACTGTTTTCAAGAGGGTACAACTACCCATAGGCTAAGAGATATTTGTAAAAACATATTTTACAGGTTTGAAGGTTTCTTGCACACCTTCCGATTTGTTTGGAACTCTCAAAATCAACTAATAATATATTAATTCCTGGTTCACAGGAATAAAATGGCTAAGACAAGCCCTTTTTTGTCTCAACCAGGGTTCAATGAGGCCATAATTGGCTTTTCTTTTGTTAGTGTTTTTCTCACAGATTGTAAGAGTTAATTTTACTTTTGGAGAAATCAAATTTGTGGCTAATGTCTTCTTTTCCCCATCTATTCTTTTCCTTTCATAAGTTTCTTGAACATTTCTAAACCAATCATTGAAATATTTAAACCACCTTTTTTCAATTTATTTCAAACTATTTTTCCATGTGAAAAAAACTAATCATAATCATATTTTGTGACTTTTTATAATCATTTTACCCTTGAGCCACCCCAAAAGTGAATTAAAGCATCTTTTATTACTAGAGACTTTGTCACTTTGTTTCCACTTTCACTCCAATCAATTTGGGAATTTTTTATCTTTAATATTAATTCTGGGGACTCTGTTCTCATATTAATTTCATACAGGTGTTTTATTAATCAATTCCAATTGAGTTTTATTCTGTAGCCATAAATATCTCTTTCAGAGTATTTCTGCATGAGTTCTCATTGATTTATACTAAAAAAGGTGAAAACAATAGTTCTTGAATGTTTTCTCTGAAAACTCTTAAAATTACTATTGTGGTATTCCATACCATTTTTCCCATTTTCAAGACATTTTTGAATATGAAAAAATGGAAAAATCAAGATTAAAATGGCTAATTTAGGAACCCACTACTCAAAGTAAACCCTCATAGTCACATAATTGGAATAAAAACATCAATATTATTTTTGAAAAGAAGAGTTAGCATTCAGAATAGAAAAAAAACAAATTGAAAACACAAAGTAGCAGTATAGCAACCCTAAATCCATCAGTGATATTATATTACCAATAATTAAAGTAATCAAAATATAGTTCATGTGATGCAAGAGTCATCTGAAAGTATCAAATTCAACTTTATGGAAGGGGAATCCACTAAAACAGCATAAATTAAATAACAAGACAGACACTCAGATAGGTTTATGCAATTCATATGCATGAGATTTGTACATGACACAGCCACAGGATTATTAATTTCAACTCAAATTAATTTCATGTGAGCCTTTGAGATATGACCACATATCCAAGAAGGTCACAAGAAAAATTCTGTAATAATTATACTTATAATAATTATCTTAAAATTAGTGAAAATACCATAGTTAGGTACAAAATCTGAATTAACTCAGAATCACATGAGTAAACATGTGAAATTAATTGAACCATTAGATTCCCCATTGTAAAATACACATATGTCATTTTTATGGCATATTTGAAAAGTCAATAATTACTGAAGAATAAGTAATAATAACCTAAAAAAGACATAAAATCTTATTTAACTCAGAAGCCAATGAAAAAACATGTGAAATGAACTGTCCCATTGGATTCCCCATAAAGGTTTACACATAAAGAAATTTTATGACATTTCTCTAAAGTCAATACTTAATGAATTAAGTTGAATATATGCACTTTTTTGGTCAATGCATATATTGATGGTTTTTAGCTAATATCTCTTGAAATATACATGATAGGGAGTTAATCCAAAAATAAAGCCACCATGTAATTACTGTAAGAACACAGATATGAACTTTATTTCACAAGCTATAATCAAGGTTATAACTTGTAAGGGTTTATTGAACAAAATCACTGGAGCTGTTGACCACTTGGTTGTGAGAGTGGTCCAAACTTGAAAGAAAGTGGATAGTCAGATTCTACTAGTTTATATGTGAATAATTACATAATTGTTATCATAATATTCAAGGTATAACCCCTTGGAATCAAGGTTTGAAGTTTAAAATATTGAATTTCAACAGAAAAGATGACCTACAAGAAAACTCATCAAAAATAGAGTTTTTATGATGTAATAAAATTCTCTTGGTGGTTTAATAGAGACATGCCAAGCTATCAGAACTCACTCTCAGAATAGCTGTAGCATGGATAACCTAAAAGTCATTAATGATCAAAGTTTAAGCATAAAATCGATCATTTATGATCACTCACTGTAATCTTATTTTAAGTTTAACAGTTATAAAAATGATAAAACTGGTGAATACTATTAAATTATGATTAATACTAACAAAATCCACAAAGTTTAGGCTTCTTCCAAGCCTATGATGTCATCAAACTTGGCATTATAGTGATAACTCTAAATAATGGTGTAATAATAAGATAAGATGGTTTGATCATGACATAATCATCACTAAACCTTAAACAACTGATCATTTCCATTGGATACCATCGGTACATGTCTACTAGAAGCCTACTGGACTCTAGAAGGGAGGTATTTACTATAAATAGAGCTCTTTTTACTCTATTTTGCCCTCAGAGGCATCAAAACAATTAAATAAAAAGGTAAAATCTTATATTCTTTATATATGAATATCTTATACTATCAAAGACCAAAAGCTATCTTCATTATAATCACCATTTTTTGACGTGATTAATCCAATTTTACTCTTGTTTTGTTATATATCTCTCAAAAAATCTCATTTCCATGTAAAATCAAGTAAATTTGTAATTTATTTTATTTTTATTTGTAAATACAATTTAAATAAGTTGTATTTACATTATTAGGCGCAAATTCTTCAAAAATTATTATAATAAGCATCAAAAGTAGGTTCTTTTCTCTTATTATAATGATTTCTCTCTATTATTACTATTAATAATTCTTCAATTAATATAAATAGTATTTATATTAATAAATAACCTTAATATAAGTAATATTTTAGCTATTAATTGTTTTTTATTAATAAAGAAAAATTTTTTACGCCTTTATTATTTGTTTGTAACAATAATAAAGAGCTTTTAAATATATTCATCATCAAATATTAATATATTTACTTATTATATTATTTTTTCATAATATAAATTATATTATTATATTTATTTAACAATATAATTATTTTTATGCCATAATTATAGTAATTATTTATTATTACAATTATTTTTATCTTATTTATTCTATTTATAAGGAAATTTAGAGTACAATAAGTAAAATATTAGTAATTTTTACTTGTTGTTTCATAGTCAAAACTTACATTTCAACTAGCTTCATACAAGGAAAATACACTAAACTTTAAATTACACAACAATTACAGTGATAAAATATTGTAACTCAAAAACTATCCCCACATTACACAGAATTATCACCTTGAATTACATAATCTTACAAAAAGATTATGCAAGGGCTTATTCACATGAGACCATCTTCATTCTTTTACTCACAGAATTGATTCCTCAAGGCTTTGAAAGCTTACTAATGCATAGTGTTAGTCACCATAATTAATTCATCAAGGCTGTGCAAGCTGACTAAAGCAGTGTGAAGGATAATTCATGTGATATTTTTTACCAAAATCCACATCAGCAAGAACATCTCAACCTTAATTTTGGCCAAAGAAATTGTTAAAATATCCTAGCCATATGAAGCCATTCTCAACTTTACCTACCAGCATTAATCCCTCAAGGCTGTGAAAGCTTATTAATACAGTGTAACAGATAAGTCATCTGATGTTGTGTAAAATATTCTACACCAGCAAAATTACCTCAAGGGCAACAAGCAAAGCCCTAAAAGGGGAGCCCATGGGTACTTCTCACAACATAAAAGGAGGCCTATCTCTCTAATTTTCTCCTCTTTCCCCATGCAATTGATTATATACCAAGAACAAGAATAATAATTCATCCCTTACTAGTAGGCTAATATAGAAATTATTATTACTTAAATTATTATATACTAAACATTATTTATACTCAGCTGTAGTTAAAGGTGGGTCTGGCTATATCATGAATTCATCTCCTAGTCAAATACTCATCTTGAAAATTTTGAAAAAATGTTATTATCCCCTTGTCACTAGAAGAAAAGCTATATTACTATTACTATTATCAAATCAAAAAAAGTACACACTAGTAGTTTCATAGCTGTTACTATTAGTATATATTATTATTTATTATCATCCATTATTACTATTACAAGGAGTAGAATATTTATCAACCTTAACCAGTAGTATTTTTACAATTATAGTGGTGTTATTGTTTATAATTACTATTACTTGTTAGCTATTGCTATTATGATTATCAAAATTATAGTTTTCATATTATCAATAATATTTATCAATTAAAGCTACTTAACCATTAAACAAATTATCATATATAATCACTATTACTATATATTCTCATATTTAACATTTCTCCATTATTGAAAATTACTTTCAACATAATAAACAACTTAAATCACCACTCAGTCCTATTTTGTCTAATATTTATTTACCCAAGTATTATTCTATTATTCTAAAATAACTTAAACATTTATCTTTTGAAATGATTTATTTAAATTATTATTACTTTATCATTAGCCTTATTTTTGATTAGTTCTGAAAGAGACGGCTGAAAAGTCTTCTCTAGCTGTAAAGCCACAATCTTCAGTATTGATTTGTGAGCTCTGTAGGGAGATTGTTTTGTATATTCAGAGGGGAAGCTAAAACACCATTAGCAGCCTTGGTTGCAGGATTATTTCAGCAATTTAGAACTTTTTATCTGTTATTTCCCCCTCAAGGACTGCCTTATACAATCCCACACTATAAGGATTTTGGCATCTGGTATCCTAACAGTGGCTATTCTCAACTTCAACAATTAATGATAATCCAATAATAAATAAAGAATATAATCAAATCAACCTAATTCACAGAATACAATCTGGAATCTAGAAACAAATCCCATCCCAAATAATAATCATCACCATCCCCAAACAAATCATACTATTTTGATTATCCAATGAAATAGAGAGTACCATAAAATCAAACACCTAAATATATTTATTTACTTATTTCAAAATCAATAACAGAATATAAAAAATGAAGAATTAAGGAGATTTTTCTCCAAGTTAACTGAAGAAGAAAAGAAAAACAATAAAAGTACAAAATAAATCAAAGGATTAGTTTACCACATAAAAATGGATCAAAAATCAACATCTTAATTACCAACATTACCTGAAAATACTGTAGAAATAGGGTATTCAGAAGAAATTGAATAGGAGGATCAAACAGTACATATCCAAAGTCTTATGAGTAAAATGCAAGATTTATTATTAAAAAAAGCAAAAAGAAAGTAAGAAGGATGTAACAAAAATCTTGTACACCTGGAGCTAGTCCAAGTTAGCCGCTATTACCAAGGCATTTTGGGCCTTAATATTCACCAATATCACCTACACCTGTCCCTCAAGCAAAATCCACACCAAAAATCAACCAAAAATCACAGAGTATTCCAAGGAAAGTTTTTTTCTACACCAAATTATCTAAGTCCATTACAAAAAAAATCCTAAGGTAACTTCTCCTATTGTTGAGATAAGGGCTAAAGATTATAATCTTGTTTTTGATGGGAATTAAGTAGAAAAAATTATCAGGAGAGTAGAAGTAGTTGAAATTGAAGGAGTTAGTGGAGAAGATATAGAAAGAAAAGTTATCTTTATTTCAGAATCTGGAGGAGTGCAACCAAAAACTGAAGCAATGCAAGGTTCTGAAGAGAAGAACTGGAAAACCCTCAAAGGAGAACTTACCAAAAAATGGGGAAGATTAGAACTAGACAGAAGATATAGGCCAGAAGCTTTGGATAATCTTTTCACTAATAGAAAAAGAGTAGGGGGAATTAGTAACTTAGCTTGATACAAGAGATTTATTGGAGAATATGGAAAGATCACAAATTATATGTGTAAATATGAATATATTGGAAGGGAATTTGAGCATAATGAAGAGATCTATTCCTGTCTTTCACCAGAAATTAAGACCTCAATAATTAAGGTAATGGGAAGAGCTAAGTTAATGATCAAAGAAAGGGATGGTGGATATATTGTACCTGAAATTAAAGTATTGAAGAGCTATATAGAGCAAGAGCTAGAAACTGTGATTATATCAAGGGAAAGCATTGAAGACATAATTTCTCAGGATTAATTCAATCATAAAAATTTAGATAAAAAAAGCAAATAAAGTCCAATTTAAAGATTAAACCATGGAAAATGCCTCAAATCAACTGACAGAGCTTAATAGAAAATCAAAGAGAAACAAAGACCCATGATTCTGTATCAATAATAAAATAAGGAAATGGAGTATTCCTTAAGAAAATTCAGGAATTGAAAGAAGAATTAATACCACAAAGTAAAACAGGACAGGTAATTAAGAAGGGAAATCAAGAAATGTACCCAAAAGATATCCTACCACCTTTTTTTCACAAAGGAATATTCCTTATACACCAGAAAAAAACATACCAAAACCCTATTTCAAATGTCATTACTGTCTGCAGGAAGTAAATTCAGTGAACAGATTTAACTAAATCTTTGAATATCAGAATAAAAAATTGGGTCAGAAGACAAGGAGGTGGATTTTCATTTCCCAATTGGCAAATCATACCAATAGATGGAAAAACCTTCCCAAAGAAATTAGTTGATGAATTTTCAAAAGAAAAAAATTACCAATAATAGGAAAGACAATGAAGCTAACTAATAATTAACCAAACCAAAGGAAATGAAAATAATAAAGCTAAAGAAACATGATATTTCAACTGCTATAGCCACAATTGAAAATTGGGTAAACTGGTAGAAACCAACCATGTCATCAGCCAATGATCCATTTCTCAATAATTCTGGATTAAGAAAGATTAAACAAAGAGCCTCAAGACCTGAAAATCTTTCAATTCAAGAATCAACAAGATCATTACCAAAGGAGAATGACACATCACCAAGGAAGACTGAAACACAATTGAAAAAGAAACCAAAAATACCTGGAGCCTATATTGAGGATGAACAAGGTACAGTGGAGAAAAATATTTTTCCCACTAAAAACAAGAGACCTCAAGAGTTGCAAGATGAAGAATAATTCACCCCAGAAGCTAAAGAAAAAGAGTTTTCTGGAAGGAAAAAAAATCAAAAGAAAGGTTAGTAATAAAGAAAACACAGAAATTCAGGAGTTTATGGGCCAAATATTAAAATGTCTTGGATTGGAAAATAAATCTCACCTTAGGAAGATTTTTGATTCTGTCAAATAAAGTTATTAACAAATTTAGAAACTTTTCAAGAGAAGAAAGAAGCTCAATAAATGCATTGGACACAAACAAAACTCAAACCAAACTCATAAACCATCATTTGGGAGATTATGAACAACCTAAATTACACTATGCCTGTCCATTAATATTTAGGCAGGTATATGTAGGGGAAGAAAGACATATAATAATGGCATTAGTGGATACAGGTTCAGAATTTTATATAATAAAAGAGGATTCAGAAATCAAAGAAGGACTTACCACAAGATGTCTCAACATTAATTTAAGGGGGATTGGTGGTCACTGTACCTCAATAGTTTTATTATCAGAATTTAATTCAATCACTTTTTTTACTGGGGAAGAAATAAATATACACCTTTTCGTAGCAAGAGGAGCAGTTCACACATTATTGGGAAGACGTTTTCTTTCAGATAATAACACCAGATTAGAACTTTCCCAGAAAAAAATCAAAGTATTCAGTTACATAAAGCCAGATGGAAGAAGAATTTTCTTACCAATTTGTTCACCACAGAAAGTAGGATTGAGAGAATAACCACCAGAAGAAATGGAAGTTTATGAAGCTTCAAATTATTTGTGTGGAAAGAATGGCCAGTGAAACAAGAAACAAGGTTCACCAATCAGGAAACTTCAGAAGAAAATTTTCATCAAGTATTTATTAGTGAAGAAATGAAGGAATATGAAGAAACACTTGAAATAAAAAAAGAAGCAGTCCCAATTAATATAAAAGATATCAAGTAAAAGCCAGAAGAAGTGAATATTACAGGAACTTTAAGCCTAGATAAAGAAAATGGAAACACCCAAATATCACAATACACCAGTAATTATGGATTCAATCAACCTGAAAATAGTAGAGGAAAACCATTAAAAGAATTTTCTCACCTATCATATCTTTGAAGTCCTTTTCAAAGTGCATATATGAAAGAAATTGGAGCTCAAGTATAAAACCAGTCATAGCAATAATAAATGTCCCCTCAGACGCAAGAAATTTAAACTCTCATCCTGATAAATCAGAACTTAATTATAAAATAAATTTCTCTCAAATACAAAATTAACAGAACTAATTATCTCAAACCTCAAGAAACCCATAGAGCTCAAGAAGAAAGTATCAACTCAATTTCAAAACCTAAAGAATCTTCATAATTAAATAAAAACGTGAAAAATATTATCAAAAACCAAAAAATCAATGGAAATTATTATGGTCAAGAAACTCCAAAGGAAGGATTCAAAAAAACCACTATCAAAAATAATTTTAATCAAACTGTACTAGACCTGCCACAAAAAGCAACCAGTCCACTAATTTGATTTTTCAAAATACTCAAGCCAGAAGCTTCACTAAAAAAGGAAAATGATAAACTTCAGGAAATTTAACTTTCCTCAAATTTGGGAAATGTTTACCCAAGGCTTGTCATTGATAATAATAATATAATAAAACAGAACCTGAAAACTTCCAAGGTTAAAAACAGTAAATCAGAAAAAAATTGGTCAAAAGCAGGAACTCAATACACAAAAAAGGAATCAGATACTTATCTTTCAAGAAAAGAATTAACTATTTCATATTTCTAAATCCAATAAGGATTCAATATTTGCAGAATATTCTCAGTACCTCAATGTCATCCTGTGACTCAAAACCACAGCAAAAGCATGACAGCCAAAATAATATAAGATAATGGTAGAGAAAAATGCCACCAAAAATGGGGCTGATATAAAAAAGCTCATAAAATTTATTAAAAGGAATAGGAAATCCACCTCTTTCAAAATATAAAACTCCCATAATCATAGGAAAAAGAATAAAAAAGTTATTCAGGCTCAAAGCGATTTCTGTAAGGTTTGTCCATGAAACTCTTTGTAATAGTAACAGTATCAAGAGTACTATGACTGTCCTAAGTAGAAAAATATAATATAATATGTTATTAAAACCACAAATTTAAATATAATTTTTTAAAATGATTATATATAAAAAACAAATTTAATTATTATTATATAAAATAATCATAAAAAGATATAATAATTATTATAAATTATAATAACTCTACTATTGTTATAGTCACTGACAATTATAACAATAAGAAGTGTAAAGCTCTTAATGAGACAATTACATGTGGAAAATATAAATATTTGACCACCTATAAATGATATATAAATATTATTTATAAAAGAATTAAAACACAGACTGTGCAGAAATAATTCTTCTAAAGAAATTCTATATAAAAAAATAACAATAGATAAAAAAGAATATAGAATTTTAGGGAAAACTTACTTATAATATAAATTTAATACAACAAGTCAAACAACAACAGTTATTATATTAAAAGATTATTATAAGTTAAACACACGCAAAAAATCAATATTTTTACAGAAAAAACCACTTTTTATAATAAAAATTTTGATTAAACAGTTTTTGAGAGGAATTTGTGGATTTTAAAAGATATTTTAAAGACAATGATTTTATAAAATAAAAGATATTATAGGTGATTACAGCAATAATCTAATTTCTATGATTTCAATTCTTTAATTTAATATTTATAAAGAATAAAATACTTTGTAAATAGTTTAATAAGAAGATTTTATATATAATAAAGCTTTACCTGTTTAAATGTCTAATAGGATTGGATTAATAATTTATGATGGACAAAAAAAGTGATGAAAAGACTCTTTTTATGTCTACAGAGCAGCTCTCATGATTCATAATGGATATAGAGGGAGTGCTCAGGTCAAAACTGAAAAACCATTCCTATAAATAAGGTTCTTAACTTAAGGTAGCTTATTTTTAATTCCAATTTGAAGCTACCAGTGTTATTCTTAACTCCAAGTAGCTTTAATCCTCATTCAAGTTAATTATCTTAAGTTTTAATAAAAAATAAGCTTATTTATATTAAAGTTAATCACATGAACAACTTAAAAATAGAGTTTCAAGTAGAAATCTATTAAACTCAACTTTTAATTAATTTCTAAAGAAAGCTTAATTTTCTTTAAGTATAATTAAAAAAGTAAGTTTCCAGGCTAATTACCCAGGAAATCTGTTTATAAAAGATACTTAAAATTTAATTCTATGTAGATAATATTAAATTTCAAGCTGTGTGAAACCTTCAAGCAAATCCATTAAGAATTGGATTTTTAATGAATTTTTGAAGTTATTGCTATTTTTCCATGTAAAATAGCAATACACACTAAACCTTAACTTTTGATAAGTTTTTAATGCTTGTAGCCTCAAAGGTTTAAGCTTACTTGAGCTTTTTAAGCCCTTTTAAGCTTTGACAGGTCTCAAAACTTTAATTTCAAGCCTGCATATTGGGATTTACCCTTTGGCAGCTTGCAATTCCTGTCAAAATTGGGATAAAACCAGTTTAAACCTTAAGGCTGGATCAAAGTCTAATCTTAAAGCTTAAATAAGGTTAAAAATCCTCCAATACAGGTGCACAACCTTAATTGAATCCTTGCAGATCCAAAAAAGTTTGTACCCCAGCTCTGTTTGGTCTTTTTCCTTTGTACCACCTTTTTGTGTGGATTTTGCCCTTTTATTTATTTAAAGCCATACTATGGCCTTAAGCACTTTTAAATTGAGCTCATGCAGGATTTACATTCTGTATGGAAAATCCTTAGCCAGTTCAGTAAATATACACAACACCTCAATTTAAACTAAAATTTTGGTAAGCTTACATAAACCTTATGCAACTTTAAAGATTTAAAAAAATGTTAAAAAAGTTACATTATTACTGTGAGATTCTTAAATCTTCCAATAACATAAGAAATAAGCGTTTTTGGGAATAACACCCTATGGGTGTACCCTAGGTCATTTTTGGTGTAGAATCCAAAAAGAACATAATGTTGATAACTTTGTTTATCCAAAAAAAAGTTAAACTTATTTTTTGTTATTTTTTACTTTTAATTCAATTGAAAAAGTCCTCTGAAGACTAAATCAGCTATATATAAAATCCTTTGTGGCCTTATGGGTATGTTATACATACCGCACAGGCTCACAATTTCTGAGTAATGAAATCCAGAGAAGGAGGCTGAACCCCATCAAATGGGTGCTTGAATTGAAGCTCCCAGTCAGGGCTATCCAATGGTGCTATCCAAACTGAGATAGAATAAAAACTACAGAATTTATGGCCAAATTGAAGCCAAATAAGGGTGAATGAAATATTTAGCTCTCATGTAAAGTCTACAGTTTTAGGGTGATATATTTAAAGTAGGGTCATTTTGGGAAGAGTGCAATCAGGGCTATCTGATGGTTCCATTAATTTCCCCATAACTCTTCTAGAATGAAATTTATGGAGAAAACAAGTTCCATACAGTATTTGAGTAAAATCCACATTTTAATAATGGAAATTAAACATGGTACAACCTGTCCATATTTAATTTTACCCATACCAAATGTAGTACAATTGTGCAGAACTCATCTAGGGATAAATAATGAACCAACGTTGAGCTAAATATCTTGAAAACTGACAAATACATGGCAGTTTTGAGGTTAAAATCCCACAGTTGCGCCAATACAACTTTACAGTGGTGTACTATCTCATATTTTTGATTATGAGGTGTCAATCAGACAAGGGAGCCTGTTTTTCCTTCAATACCTCATATTCCAGTCAATGTGGGGTCTCTACACAGGTTCTGTACAGAATTCTATGTGTCATACATGTAAGAAGAGGACTGTGTGGTCCCCAGATGAAATGTTTCACCATTTATTGGTGAAGACTGCCCTGATGTGGTTTCAAAACCACACCTGAGCTAAATACAGGCTATAACATCTTTTTCAAAACAAAAATCCAGTCCTTGGAAGTGAAAAATCTTCACTATGTGAACTGGTCTAGAGGACCTTTTAACCCATTTTCAGGATTAAAATGGACCTTTCTCTTCCTAAAAGAGGAATCCCCATCCTGCTGTAAATTCCTACAAGTACAGCTTTAAAAAACAGTAATACTCTTGGGAAATAACCAGGTATACTTTAAACTCAAGTATTGTAGTTTTTATTATAACAATCCAATTGGTAAAGCTGCACAAAAGGCTTTCAATAGTGCTCACCACCACTTTTTCTCTATAGTAAAGCCCTTACAGTTTATTTTTAAACTATTTTATACTTATTAATCCATGTCACGGTCATAGTTATAGCTGTATATATCATAATTATCACTCCATCATAGACTCAGCGTGACAACCAGTTCCAAGATATTTTTGAAGATGAAAATTTGGACAAATCAAGCTTCAAATAGCTAATTTAGGAACCCACCACTCAAAAGAAACACTCACAATCACATAATAAGGATAATAAAGTCAATAGTATTGGTTAAAAGGATAGTAAGCATTCAGCATATAAAAAAACAAATTGAATACACAAATTAGCAGTATATCCACCCTGAATCCATCAATAATATTATATTACCAAGAATTATAGTAACCAAAATGCAGTTCATGTTACACAGGAGTCATCTTCCAGTATCAAATTCAACTCAATGGAAGAAAAATTCACCAGAAAACTTAAATTACATAACAATAAAGTCACCCCCATAAGGTTATGAAATCCACATTCATGAGATCTGGGCATGACACAGCCACAGGATCATTAATTTAAACTCAACTAAATCACAACTATCTGCATACAAGGAAAATATATTAAACTGTAAATTACACAGAAATTACAGTGATCAGATATTGCATCTTGAAAACTATCTGCACATTACATAGCATGATCACCTTTAATTACTTAATCTGACAAACAAATGATGCAAGCGCTTATTCACATGACACCATCTTCATCCTTTTACTTGCCAGCATAAATTGCTAAACACTGTGCAAGCTTACTAATGCATGGTAGTATTAGCCAAAATTAATCCATCAATGCTGTGAAAGCTGACTAAAGCAGTGTGAAGGAGAAGTCATATGATATTTTCTATCAAAATCCACACCAGCAAGGACATATCAACCTTAATTTTTTCCAAATAAATTGTGAAAATATCTCAGTCATATGACACCATTCTCAATTCAACCTACCAGAATTCATCCCTCAAGGCTTTGCAAACTTACTAATGCAGTTTAACATATACAACATCTGACTTTTTTTACAAACCTCTACACCAGCAAAATTATCTTGAGGGCAACACATAAATATTTATGTGGAGAGCTCATGGGTACTTCTCACAACATAAAAGAAGGCCTATCTCTTTTGTTTTCTTCTCTTTCCCCATTCAATTGGTTATATACCAAGAAGGAGAATAATAATTTATTCCTTACTAGTAGGTTAATATAGAAATTATTATATATATTATATTATACTAAAAATGATGTATAATTAGCTGTAGTTAACAGTAGGTCTTCCTTTATTATAACTTCATCTTGAACAAGTTTGAAATATCTATATTATACTCTTCTCACTAAAAGAAAATTAATATTACTATCATTATTATCAAACCAAAAAAACAAAATACACACTGGTAGCTTCATAACCATTACTATTAGTGTATCTTATTATTTATTATCATCCATCATTACTATTATAATTATTAATATATTTATCAATCTTAATCAGTATTTATTTCAAAATTATAGTGGTTTTATCATCCATAACTATTATTACTCATTAGCTATCACTATTGTTATTATCAATACTTGTTATCAATTACGAAAATGTAACCATTAACCAAATTATCATATATAATCACTATTCATTTTTTTACTAATATGAAAGCATTATCCATTGTTGAAAAAGATACTTTTTGCAAAATTTACAGCTTAAATCACCACTCAGTACTAATATATCTACTACTTATTTCCTCAATTATTATTTCATTATCTTAAAGCCACCTAAAAAGTTATTTTTCAAAAAAAAAATTATCATTAGGCTTATTATTGATTAAGCATGATAGAGACTTCTGAAAATTCTTCTCTAGCTGTAAAGCCACAATATTAAATATTGATTTGTGAGCTCTGTAGGGAGATTGTTTAGTATATTCAGAAGAGAAGCTAAAACACCATTAGCACCATTGGTTACAGGATTATTTGGGAAATATAAACCTTTTTACCTGTTATTTCCCCCTCAGGGACTTCCTTATACAATCCCCCACTATCTTTCCATAATTTTACCTTATACAAATTTTGAGGACAAGAAATTTACTTGATCTGTTAACCAAATTTTCATATCCATGCCTTAAAACATCATTATTCTTATCCTTATTCAGCCTCAATTTCACCAGTATTGCTTGTTTTTTCTTGAATGAGTGGGATTATTTTAATTTTATTCCATGAAAAAATTATTATGGCTTGTGAGCCTTTGGGATATGACCACATATCCAAATAGGTAACAAAATGACTTTAAAATACCTATTTCAATAATAAGAATTGAAATAATTATGTTGAAAGAGGTAATAATGCCATTAAAAGGCATAAAACCTTGATTATCTCAGATGAGAATGAATAAAAATTTGAAATAAATTACACAATTGGATTCCCCATGAAAAACCACACATATAACATTTTTACGTCATACCTGACAAGTCAATCCTTACTGAGATAACCTAGAAATATGCACTTTTATGATCATCTCATATCTCTTGATATATGAATTATAAAGATTTGACCCAAAAATAAAGTTACAACATAATTATTTTAATAATACAGGCATAAATTTTATTTGGAAAACTATAAACAAGGCTATAACTGACAATGGTTCATTGATCAAAACAAGAAAAGCTGTTGACCACTTTCTTGTGAAAGTGATCCAAGCTTGAAAAGGTAGATATTCAGACTCTACTAGTCTATATGTTAATAATGATGTAATTATTATCATTATATTCAAGGTATAACACCCTGAAATCATGGTTTGAAGTTTAAAATAGTAAATTTCAACATAAAAGATGAGTTAAAAGAAAAATCATCAAAAACAGAGTTTTTATTATGTAATGAAATGCCCTTGAGAGTTGGATAATTGTATTCCAAAATCTCAGAATTGAATCTCTGAATGGCTATAGCATGTATAATTCAAACCTTCTTGATGATCAAAGTGTAAGTATAAAATTGATCATTTTTGATTATTCACTGTAACCTTATTTTACGTTTAACAGTTATATAAGTGATGAAACTGGTTAATACTATTATTTTATGATTAATAATAATAAAATAGATGAATTTTAGGCTTCTTAAAACCCTATGATGTCAGAAAACGTAGAGTTAGAGTTACAACTTTGAACAATGGTGTAATAATGAGATAAGATGGTTTAATTATGCTGTAATCATCACTAAACTTCAAAATAATGATCAATTCCAGTGGATACCATCAGTAGACGTCTACTAGCAGCATTATCGATTTTAGGAGGAGGATTTTACTTTATATAGAGCTCTTTTTACCTCTATTTCCCCCTCAGATGCATCAAAAACATTAAAAATATTCAACCCAAAGGTAATAAATTTATTCTTTTTATATAATTCTATTATATTTTTAAATACTCAAGTTCATCTTTATACTAATAATCAATTTTGACATTATTATACCAATATCCAATTCTTTTGTTAAGTTCTCTCTAAAATCTCTAATTCCACATAAAATCAAGAATATTTGTAATTTCTTCTATTTTTATTTGTAAATACAATTTGAATAAGTTTTATTTACATTATTTGGCACAAAATTATTCAAAATTATCATATGCAGTGTTAAAAGTAGGTTGTTTCCCTTTATTATTATTCTTAATAATTCTTTTATTAATATAAATAGTATTTTTATTAATATCTAACTTTAATATTGGTAATGTTACTGTTATATTTTTTTAATTAAATAACATTTTTTATGAATTTATTATTTGTTTGTAACAATAATGAATTGCCATAAGTATATTAATATATTTATTTTTATCATAATATTTCATTTATTCAAATAATAAAAACATTTTTACACCATAATTATAATATCTAATTCCTATATTGGTACTGAATAATATCAAATTGATATCTGGGAATGGTGTTTTTGGATGTGGTTGGTTTGAAAATGGCCCTAGAAGGGGGTCAATATTTTTTCCTTTCTCACAACTCTTGATACTCTATGACATAATCCACTTTTTTTAATTGTTTTGCATTTAATATTTATTATTGGGTTATTTATTAAGTTTTTGGGATGTAGAGCTTCTGGAGGGTTTGTTCTGTTCCATACCCCTCTTTTGTCATTTTCTTATCCTGGAGCCCACCTACCCAGGATGAAAAAATGAGAGTTTTTTCTTGATCCTTTTTTAATATTTTTAATTTTCTTGTAGGTTTTGTTAACTTCATGTTCAAATTTTTGTATTTTTTTGGACTTTTTACTGTGTTTGGGAACCCCTTGGGGAATACAAGGAAGAATCTGGAATGGTCAGGGTTTCCTGCAGGAAGATCCTGATTTTTTGGTATTGGGAAGAAGCCTTACTATTTATACCCTATTAAAGAACAATACTCAATATTGAAGAAGAAAGTGAAGCTATATTTACCAATATGCGGCATTTGAGGAAATTCTGTACGTATACTATTTCATATCACTACAGTAGTTAATTGTGTCTTTTTAGACTTTTCATAATGGTTCTTATTACATTCTTATAGTTTTTCAAAGTTTATCCTACAGCCAAAAACATTTATCCCCAAAAGACAAACGTTGGTAGGAGCTTGGCTATCAAGATGCAGTACTTACAAACAGAAATTTTTGTATCTTCCAGATTAAAAGTTTTCAATTTAATATAATTTCATAGTTTTAGTATGATCCTTGTTATTTCCTTTTTTAATCCTATTTTATTATTTACACCTTCCTTATCATTTCTCTTTTTTTTCAGTAAGCTCCATGTTTGGCTGAAATGATTTCTGAACTCATATTCAAAGAATTCTTAACTTCCACATTCTGTTCAACACTGTGGTATTCCATACCTTTTCTGCAAGGTTAAAGTCCTATTTGGTACAATAATAGTATTAATAGAAAATGATAATTTGTATGAAATAATACATAATAAAAGTAAAAAGAATAAAAATAAAAATAAAAAATTACTAATTTCAAAGGATTATAGCTAATTATGAAAATCTTTAAATTATTTCACCATTGGACTCTCCATAAAATTTAAACTAGGGATATGTATGGGCTCAAAGCCACACGACCAAAATTGAGCAAGATATCATAGATTTAGTAAAAAACCATAGATATTTTCAGGGGGATACTCACTAAACTCACCAAAAGAATATTCTTATAATATGCATACCATAATTGCATTTTGATTTAAATCAAAGAAAATTTAAATAATAATTTAATAAAAATCTATAACTTTACAGTAATACTTACCACTTATTCATATTTCCATAAGCACCATACATCTAAAAGAATTATGGACTTGTATACACCTATTATTATGAATATGCAAAGTCATACCTTAACCATGGTACATATTCAAATTTTCCAAGCAATTTTCAGAACCAAAAGTCAGCCTAAAGTCACCAACTCAGCATCTGATTGGTCAGAATTGGAAATAATTCAAAGTGCATACTCAGAGTTAGCAGTTAAGGTGATAGAGAAACCTGAGTGGTCAGAAAAATTAATTGAAATGATGGCTCAATCTTATTTATCAGAAAAAAACACACCAAAAATAAATCACCAGCTAAAATGACTCAAAATTGTAAGGATTACAAGTCCCTTGTTTTTGGAAGGCTCTATGGAGGCCCAAAAGGTATAAATAGAGGTCCTCTCTCTGACATTTCCCCCCTCATGCTTCTGATTCAGAAAATAATCTTGAGGATCAATACATCCCTTTTTCTTAGGATTATTTATTATTATATTTAAAAGATCAGTAGCAAATTCTCAGTATCTTATAGTATTACTTATCATTAATTGAAAAAATATATTTCCAATATTAATGAAAAAGTTTAACATTATTTAATATTCTTACCCTTATAGTAGTAGTGTTTAGGTAGTGCTTGAAGATATTATAATTAGTGATCTTATCAAGTTTATTAAGAACTCTTATTTATAGAAAAGATATATCATCTTACCCTTTTAGCTTATATAATAACCCTTATAGGTATATTGAATGATATCTCTATTCATCCTAATAGTATTCTATTTCTATTATATTATTTCCATTTTACCCTTATATCAACCATAAACACCCTTATAAGATTGTCTCAGCATTAAACTATTATATTTATATTGATACTATTATTAAATCACCTTTAAAAGTCTGAAATAGCTATAAGAGTATTACTAATATCAATAGTTATCTAAAAAAAATATTCTTTAAATATTTCAAGAATTAAAAGGGGGAATCCAAAAAAAATGATCAAAAAGAACCATATCATTAACAAAAAGAAGTTAATAAAACCTCAATTATTAAAAAGAAATCTTGAATATTACCATTATTATCATAGTGATCTTTCTTTTACAGACTGATAGAGACTGCTGAATAAAGCTCTCTAATTGAAAAAGCACAAAATTAAATAATTGATCTGTTATCTCATTAAGAGGGTATCTTTTTCAGGATATTTAGAGGGGTAGCTAATGCACCTTAGCACCCATGGTTATTGGCTAATTTTGAAATTTAAAACATACTCACCAATATTTTTCCCTCAAGGTACTGCCTATTATTTATCCCACAGAAAAAGTGTTTCCCAAAATCCTTTTTTTAATTAATAATCTGAATTTTAGAAAAAATGTTTCCTTCTTCTTTCAAACAAACTCAAATATTTGGTTGTTTCTAGTGCAGGTTATGGTAAAATTTACTAAACTGGTTTGCTGTTTCCTTTTTATTTTTTTATTATTTTTATTATATTCTAATATTTAAATATATTGTGTAAAAGTTTTCACATGATTTTCTAGGACATATTTTTTTGATCTTATTTTGGTTTGTTTTCAAAAATTTATATTCTTCAACATTATTTGAAATCTTTTGCAGGGAGTATACTTTGTCTTTCTTTTATATTTGTATGTTTATTTCTATTTAGGCTTGCTTTTATTAACTTTTTCAGTGGAAATTTTCTTTTGAGAAAGCTTCCATTCATATTGAGCCATTCTTCTTTTTTCTCAGTGAGTAAATGCATTTATTTATTTTTCTGATAATTTTTTTTCATTGATAAATTAAACAAGATTAGGGAGGCTAGCTCCAAGCTTATGAAGATTCATTTCTTTTACTTAATCAGAGAAGTAGAGTCAAATTTAGATATGGAGCTGGGAATAAAAAAATAAAATACCATTTTTACTGTGTGGAAAAATGTATTTTATTGGGAGGTGCTTTCATGTTTAAGTGGATTATGTATGGAAAAGAAAGAAGAAATTCCATTTAATCCTCTGTACAGATGAATTTGTTGGGTTACTATGGTATTTGAAAGGAGGTGACCTTTTGTAACAAAAATGAAAGGGATACCATATTAGATAGGCTATGGACTTCAACCCATAATATAAGGTATGAACTGTGTCAGCCTGTGACTCAAAACCAGAGCACAAGCATGACAGCCAAATACCATAAACCAATGGTAAATTCAAGATACCACCAAAACATGGAGCTGAGCCAAATCAGCTCAAAAGGTATCAAAAGAAAGAGTAAGCCTGCCATGTTCCAAATACAAAAGTCCCACCATCATATGACAAGGAATAACAAAGTTATTCCTTCTCAAAGTTGTTGCTGAGCATAAACCTTATTCTTCACCTCTCATCTGAAATCCAGAGGAAAATACTTAACCCCCCTAAATGGGTATTCAAATTTAATCTCTAAGTCAGGGCTATCCAATGGTACTAGCAAAACTGAGCTAGCGCCAGAACTACAGGAGTTATGGCCAAAATAAGGTCAAATAAGGGTGAATAAAATATTAACCTCTCATCTAACTTCTACAGTTTTAGTGTGAGATACCTAAGATGGGGTCTTTTTGGAAAGAGCACAATTATGGCTATCTAATGGTACCATTCATTTCCCCATATCTAATAAAGAACAAATGTTATGGGGCAAACAAGCTCCATACAGTTTTTGGGCAAGATCATGAGTATGTATAAGAAACCTTATACATGGCATACCTTTGCTATATTTGATGATAACCATATAAAACAAGGTACCATTGTGTAGAACACATCCAGCACTATACAATGAACCAACATGGAGTCTGATATCTCAAAATATGAAAAAGTTATGGAAGTTTTAAGGTCAAAATCCCACAGTCTGACCTATACAGCCTTACTGTGGGATATTCTCCCATAACTATGATTATGAGGTGTCAAACAGACAAAGAAGCATGTTTATACTTAAAAAACTCATAGTTCAGTCAATAATGAGGTCCCATACAGGTTCTGTACAGCATTCTACACATCATACACATGAGAAGAGGGCTATGGTCCCCAGATGAAAATTTTCACCCTGTATTGGTGAAAACTGCCTAGATGTGGTTTCAGAACCACATCTGAGCCCAATACAGTGCATACAGGCTTTTTGAAAACCACAAGCCAGTACTCTGAAGTGAAAAACCCTTCACTTCCTCTATGTGGATGGTCTAGAGGGCCATTCCACCACATTTTAGGATAAAAAGGGGCCTTTTCTCCACCAGAAAAGGTTTCCTCATCCTGCTCTTAAATTCCTATGTAGTAAACTGTTCAAAACAGTTATACTCTTGGAAAAAAAGTAAGGTATACTTTAAACTTAAGCATTATAGTCTTTATTCTTGTAACCCAACAGGTAAAACTGCATCCAGGGCTTTCAGTAGCACTCACCACCACTAATTTTGTTAGTAAAGCCCTTACTATCTTTGACCAAAACCTTTTTAAATAATTTTTATCCATGTCACAGTCATAGCTCAAGTTGAATATACCTTTATTAGCACTTTATCATAGACTCATCCTGACAAACTGTATGGACCCAAAAGGACATGGTAAAATGCATTTATGAGCTATGGGAGCCTCTAAGATATATTAATATCTTTATGGCTTCTGTATACATTGCTATATTTGACTTATTATATATTACAAAAAGTTATTTTTTCAATCAAATTGATAATATTTATATTATTTCTATACTTAAACAAGTCTGGTATGAAAACTTCCCTACAAATTCCCTAATTATTATTAGTATACAATACTCAATAAAAAAGTAATAAATATATAGCTATTGTCAATTAATATAATTTTGAAGTAAAAGTTTATCCTTTAAAACCTGTTTTTGTTATTGTTTCTATCAAATTATTTACATTAAATCTCCATATTAGTTATATTATTTATCTTACCATATGACAAACTTTGAAATATGATCAGAATAACATTAAAACCATACATCCTTCCCTTTTTGATGAAGCTCAAATTATGAGATATTCAGTCAATTAGTTTTGAAGTGATCACAGATAGTAATATTCTGGTTCAAGCCTTTGATATATTATAATTATAGAGAAATTCAGTTTTATTAGGATTTTTTTATTTCATGAAGCATACATCAGCTAAGATGGCCAAAAATTTATTTTTGAAACTTTAAGGAAAAAAATATCAAATGAAATTACACTCATGAAATATCTAAATTGTTTTCTCAAATTAAACATGAATATTTTGGGAATCCAATAAGAAAAATTGCATTTTCAAGACATTTCTTGGTACAAATGTTCATTTCCATATTTGTAATACTTGACTTTATGACCAAGAAAGAGGACAAATATGGCCATAAGGATTTATACCAAAAATTTCTCTAAAATTTTCTTTTAGATTCCCAAAATCTCCTGTTTCCATTTTAAAGAATAATTTTGATATTCCATAAGTAGAATTTTATTTGATGACGCTTTCTCACTGGGATTTACTATTTGGCCAAAAAATGGTCAAATAAGCAGCTTTTTGGCCAATCAAAAAATTCGAAAAAATAATTGGGGCTTAAGAATAGCTCAAAAAGGGGGGAAACAAGGAATAATTTCAGTACATGATGAAAATTTTGAATTCTATGTAAGAATTTCTGAAAGAACTTACATCAATTCATGAAAAGCTCATCTGAATTTTACCAATTGCCAAAAAATATTACAGAGTTCTTCATTATAAGTGAAAAACTATCAGTTCCTTGGTTTTATTGATAAAAATTAAATTGAAATATCTCTCTTATTATTTTAAGCTAATATTATTGGTACAAATGCTATACCAAGCTTTTATCCTTTTATTGATTTTTTCAAAAAACAATATCCTCAAATAATTTGTAATTGTGATTGAAATTTTTTTTTTCTTACATAAATTTGCCAATCTTCTAAAGCTATATATTTCTCTCAATTTTACATAAAATCCTGTTTTGTTTCCTCTTGATAAGTTACACTCCTTAATACTATTTATTAAATTATAATCTAATTTGAATTCATCTTGTTTCCTGAAATATTTTATTTACATACTTTTTTAACAATTATTCTTGTTAAACACTTACAGTTTTAGCCTTCTTTTTTTTAAAAAAATAAGAATTAAATTCTCAAGATTTCTTCATGTAGTTGAAGTTTAATCTTAAAAAGCTAATTAATCTTTTTTTGTATTAAAAATCTTATTTAATCTTGTTTTTTATCATTTTTATTGGGGCTACGATCATTGTAGATTTAATAAAGCGACTAAGATATTCATCTCTTGAAAGAGAAATTAATTAATGCTATAAAACTTTTCCTCTTGTATATACTCAGTAAAAGTGATTAATAGTTCAATTCATTCATCAGTGAAGGAGTTTGGATTATGAGTTTTTGTATGTCATCTCTACTTTTCTTGAAAGCGCCAAAGCCTTTACATGTGTAGTGTAAAATTGTTTAATTTCCTCTATTTCTCTTCTATAAAATTTTAAAAAAGTTCATAGCAATGAAGAAAAGCGTTTTTTGTGGGATAATTTGTAAAGATACTTCCTATGTATCCTCAAGACTACAGCCTTGGCATTGGAACCAAAAGAAAATAACAAGAGAGCTCTTTATGAAATAGTATCGAATGCTAATTCCTAGTCATGTACAATTTATTTTTGAATTATAGCACTAAGTTGCTAGAATTCAAGTTTGAATTCCCTCAGCTAGGTTTTTATGAATTTGTTTAGCCATGGCAGTGGACACATTGCTTCAACTCTTCAACTGAGATATATCTCAGTGCACTATGCTGTACTGAGCCATTTTTATTTGAGTTGTCTTGAAGGAAGTTCCAAAATATTACATAAAAAAAATGTTGTTGCAAAACACATTGCTAAATACCTTTTCCCTCAGGTTACAAAAGTATTTTACCTTGAATATTAAAATCAATATAAGAAAGAGCTCTTCAAAAAACTAGATATGAAATCAAATGGACTTTTTCTTGCTTCCGAGCTGTTTCGTCATGTTGGCCTAATATGGACTGTGTTTCTGATCTTATCTTTGGATATTGTTAAGCTTTTGGCACTTGTCTATTTACGTTAAGTTCTCTCTAATAAATAAAAGTATTAACGCAATGATGCCTTCGGCTATTTGGTTCTGACAGTATATACTTAAAACAGAATTATAACCCTAACTGAATTCAAATGTTCTCAAGAAACTTCGTTTTGCTTTTTTACTAAATCACAACCCAACTTAATTTTTCGGCTCTTATGCGACTCGTTTGTATAGTATAACTCAAAAATCTTGAGGAGTCGTTTTGCGATATGTGGCAGGTTTTCACAACTAATATGTGAGTTTGCTACGCCAGCGCTCCTGCGTAAGCAAACATTTGCGCGCACAAAAATAGTAACTAGTTAGGAAAAAATAAACAATCACAGCGTCTACGAAGTGAAAGAAATCATTAAAATAGCAACGGCTATCAGTAGTACATCATTTTTTTACATGCTGATTGGGGTTAATGGTTACACCAAAAGGATCATCTAAGCTAACTTGACTTCCAACAAATAGTCTTGGGCTTTCAAAGCATTGGGCCAAGACACAATGTCCACAAGATCACGCAATATTATCTAAAGCAGAATAGGGTTCAGCGTATGCAAGCGCTCCAAAAACCCAAAAACGTTGACAGGCCAAACTTACGCCATAACAAATTTTTCCAGTTGCTCCAAACTTCTGAATCAAGATACAAATCTGTGCATTAAAGGAGAACAATGATGTTAGTTTCACTTTTGGCTTTATTTTAATAAACAAGTCAAAACTGTGTGTTTGGGCAGACATTGCATGCTATTGACAAGACCACCCTGTAAAGTATGACGACGCCAGCGAAAGAGCCACATTACGGCGCCCCATGTAAGAGCGGCAAATACTTCAAAAGCTCTGCTATCGATTGGAACAGAGGCCGGATACGGAAAGCCAGGGGGATCCGGCATTTGTTCCTTAGAGCCAAGGAGGGCGCTTGGAGGGTACGCAGCGTCGGCGGGGCTGTTTTGGGTGACAATAACCTTTGGTTTGCTCTGGATGCTGGATGCACTTGAGCGGGGCAAGAACGAGCTGACTACACGGGAGACACAGTATAAAACAATCTATAGTAGATCATTGACGTTACGCCAGTCAGTTCCTTCATTGTATTGTCGCTGAATCCAAAGCGACCCAGTTACAAACTTGCTCGTTGATTGCTGTCCGCTCCCCAAACACGATCCATCCTCCAATAAGCCCAGCAAGAAAGGTGTCTGAGCTGCGCTCTTTGCCTCCTCCTACTTTCCTTTGAGCCAATAGAGCGGTCTTATAGATCGTTACAAATTTACAAAGATTGAGGGAGTGTTGTCTGGTTGCGTTGAAGACAAACTTGGCGCGATCCTTCCAGCTGTCAAGCATAAGATATCAAAAATTGATTATCAGCGTATACTAGCACTCATCTGAAGGGATAGGTCTTTGCTTACTCACGGTCTATCACCATGAAATAAAAACGACATCACCAAAGCATGAGGGAAGCGAATCTTGGCGCCGTAAACAAGGCCATTACGAGCCCCCTTGAGGATTGCCAGAACGTCATGATAGGCCGGATTTCGAATCAAAGTGTTGATGAATTCCATGATAGCATGAGATTGAGCGATTTATGAATGAATTTGAGCCTGGGTGCACTCAAGCCGACTCCTGTCCGCCCCCAAAAGCCAAGCCAAGGATTTGAGTGAGATGACGTCAGTTGGGGCAGCCAGCGGCCAGCCAGCCAAATCCGACTGACCGATCACACGCGCCAAGTGCTGGCGACACTTTATTTCCGTGGCGCGCAAGCTCAGGCAGTGGGAGTCTCATGCCACTTGTGTTCTAAAACAAGGCTCAACGGGCAGTCATTTTTGGGTATATATACACCAGACTGTGCAGTGTGACGGCCCTCTGCACACTCTGTAGCAATGGTGGACTTGCAGTTATCATAATTTTAAGTCTTCAATCATAATGACACATGCCAGATTTGCAATCAGCTGCATGCTATTAGGCAAAGCAATCAGTCAAAGTATATGCTAAAGTATACAACTGTGTAGTATGAACTGTACAGGTACGCAGTCCTGACTCCTCGAACCCAAGTCATTTTATGTTGTTTCATCCAATTTTACTCATTGTCCTTTGGTTCAGCCTGTATTGTTATTTGAATCAAAATGAATTACACGGTTTTTGCATGACAATGCAAAGAAAAGCTATCAAAGGTCACCAAATTTTTAAAGTTGTGAATAATTATTTATGTTAGTGGAGGAGGAATTTTTGGGATCAGTATATGCAAATGCTAATTAAGCTCTGAAAGATTTGGAGTATCAGCTGTGGGATTGTGTATTAGCGCTACAGCTTATTGAGTATCAGTAAAGGCTGCTTGGCGAATATATGAGTCAATTTTCATGACAATCATTGTAGTGAGACTGGTGAACAGTAGTTGGCTTAAGAATATTTGGTACATTCTATATAGGCCTGGAAATTGCCTTTGTAATACATCATCTATGCTTATCTTAATCCATATTCTATCATGGGATATACGCCTGTTCTTCCTTTAAAAATACAGCCAAGATTTTTTCTCTTTTCCCTCATAAAAATTTCTTCCTTGAATATAATTTTTCTTGGGAAAACTACATTTTTCATCTATAATCTTCTCTGATTGTTTTCTTAGGGAAAACTCAAGAAGTGGTCTAATAGTTGGGCAGTTCTCATTTTTATCTCAGAAAGATTTTCCTTCTTGATGATATTTTTATTGAAAAATCAAATATGGATATTCATTTTTTTTGCTTTAAGAAAGTTGAAGTCCTGGGACATAAGCATTTTCCATTATATCTTCTACTATTAGGACTAACACCATCAATCCTGTGAAAGGAATTGTTTTTTTCTTTGTAAAACTGAAATGATATGCTTTCTCGGGCCATAAAACAAGTGCCTCTTGTTGTTTCCCAGTTTAACTCAATATTTTAATCTTATGAGATCAAAAGCCTGAAACTCACTCAAATTGAAATCAAAACACAAATCAAATCAGCTACAAAACCAGAATTACAAGTATATCACTATGAGGATTGAATATTGTGTTAACTAACTTTGACCTATCCAGTTGAACTCACTAAAATATAATCTAAACTGATTTAAATACTTAAATAAAAAAATTAATATCACCATCAATTCAGGTGCATACTTTTGGGAACCTCAAGCCATCAACATATATAATGAAGCCAATTATTGCACCAAAAACCATCTTGAAGGGATTCCCTGTCTTCTTCTCTTGAAATAACAATGAGAATAACAAGCCCACTTAATGTGACTGCTTATGCAATACTAATGAAGTGGAAGTCCCCTATCATGCAACCAGTTTCCCTCTGGACCATTGTGCTGGGAAATGGCCATTTCTCCTATTTCTGAAATAATTTTCATTTATATTTCAAAAGTATTTCCTTCTTTACAATTAAAAGGGGTAACATTGGCCCTGAAAGAATTATTACGGAACCTTAAACCATGAAAATAATTACTTTAAAAAACATGAACACCACCAATGTACTCATGAAACTTGGGCCTGCTATTATTAATATATTTCAGCCTCTAATCCTTAAAAATACAAATATTTTTGCAAGAATTCAATTGGAGGAACACATCCAGAATAGATTTTTTTACCAATGGATAGGATTATTACTCCTCCTATGAGCTTAGTCCATTTGATATTTGGAAATATTTTAAGTTCCCAAAAATAGGGATGAATTTGCTATCATCTGTGTCATCATCTGACATTTCCACCTTCTCTTTTTTATTTTCAATAAAAAGGGTTTGCAAGCCTATCATTTATTTTGATTCCTTTGAAAAAGGTTAATTTAAAGTATTCATTTTCACGTATGTAAAATATTTATTCATGTTGGCAAATCGGTAATTAATAATCAATATTTCTCCTAATACATATATACTTACAGTGATGATTTACCAAGGATTTTACTCATGAATCAGGGATTCATTTTAGTTATTTATTATGAACCAATATTTTCAATTATGGAAGTGAGAGAATTAAAATATTTGATATGATTTTCAAAATAGCTTTACGAAATGGTTTTGATTGTTCGAAAAAATTCATTCTTGAGATAATTTCAGCGCCACATAGATCTATAGATTTCTGCAACTGTAAGGTGTGTCAAGAAAACAATATCCTAGTATTTAATATTTTTCAAATGATTTTAATGTTGATTTATCTATATAAAAGAAGGCCAATAATAGAATAATCTCAAATAACTGTTCAATTACATCTTTAAGTATAAAAAATGATGATAAATATAACAAAGTATAATAATTATCAAATAATTCATGTATATAAATGACAATAGCCTTAATAAACATTTTATTTTTACATGGAAAAAATATTTTATACCAAAATATAAATTAAAGAATAATCTGATCAATATTATCAATTAAATACAATGATATAAGAAGCCATATTTTCTAGATATTTTGAAATACTTATAGATTATAGTACATAGAGAAATTACCTAATTTTGACACCAATATTGAGATTATTGAAAAGATTTATTGTTAAGACTAATAGGATTAAAATGAAACAACTATTGCTATATTATATTAAGTTTTATTACATGATAGTTTGAAGTTTTTATATGTAAATGGTTTTTAGAGAGAAAATAATTTTGGGAGATTTATTTTGAATAATACAATTAAAACACCCATAATTTCTTACAGTAATATAATTAACTTTTCACAAACGTTTTCTAGATATTATAATATAAAATTCATGAATAATGATTTGATGCTATTTTAAATTCTAGGGTAAGCTTGATGAAGGGTTAACTGTCAACCTGTGACTCAAAACCAGGGAAAAAGCATGACATCAAAGTACCATAAACCAATGGTAGAGTAAAATTCCCACTAAAAGTAACCCAAGAAAAAATAGCTCACAATGGAACTAAAAATAAAGATGAAAATAACCTCTTTCAAAATATACAGCTTCCATAAGAATAGGACAAGCAAGGACAAAGTTATTCAAGCTCAAAACAAGAACTGAGCATAAACCTTGAGTTTCATCTCATCTAAAATCTTGAGAAAGGGGAAGAATCCCATCAAATGGGCATTCAAATTGAAGCTATCAGTCAGGGCCATCCAATGGTAATACTCAAATGGAGCTAGAATCAAAACTACAGATGTTATGGCCAAATATGAGCCAAATAAGGGTGAACAAAATATTAACCCCTCATCTAACTTCTACAGATTTACTGTGAGATACACAAAGTGAGGTCTTATTAGAGAGGGAAGAACCTTAAATCCTTAATGGTACTCTTCATATCCTTGTATATCCTCTAGAACAAGAGTTATTAAAATAAAAACTTAATACAGGCTTTATCAAAAAGCCAAATTCCAATGATGCAATTTAAAACCTGTATAGCTTTTCCATACTTAATTCTAGGTATACCAATTGAGTACCCATTGTGTAAAGTGCATCAAGGGATGAAAAATGAGCCAATTTTGAGCCCTCTATCCCTAAAAGTGAAAAAGAGTTTTTCAGGATTGAAGACTTTCATCCCACACTATCCAGAATGGAATCTTACTGTAGAACAGCTGTCCATATAACTGAATAAACAACTAATCAAGTTGCTTAAATGCTTTTTATTCTTTCATTACTCATAATATGACCAATAGAAGCCCTATAGATGTGTCCTGTACAGTTTCTGATGCATAAGAACCACTATAAAACACCTTTATATTTTATTGGTGCAAATGTTTACCCTTTATTGGGTAAAAATGACAACTTTTGGTTCTAAAGCCACATTTCCAAAAAATAATAGTCTTTATTGAGTGTGTGGGACCAAAATTTAGCAAAAAATAGTGAAAATATTCACTCTGTGGCAGTTTTCAGAGGTAAACAACCTTATTCCAATCTTGAACAAGATAAAAGGAGTTGTTTCTTCACCAAAGGAAAATTTATCATCCTGTTCTTAGTGTTCCAATGTGGAATATGCTCTCAATAATTTTTACCCTCATAATTTAACAGGTATCATTATAAGTATTAATAACTGTAGGGTTTATCATTGTAAACCACCAGATAAGCATTGCATCCAGGGCTCTCAGAGTACTTTTAGTAGAGCACTTTCAATAATTTCACCATCTATTTTACACTATTATAATTGTGTAACACTCACAGTTATAGCCTTTCATTATTACTATAAAGCTATATCATAGAGAAAGCCTTACATCTTGGAGGCCTGGCCTGGTTTTTTACCTATTTTAGACAAATTTTTGGCTTTCTTTCACTATTTTTAGCTTATTTCTATTCTCTATAAAGCTTTTATACTTTCTTTCTTTCCTATCAAAACTCTTATTGAACAATCAGAAGCCCTGAAGGAGGTTTATCATGCGCTTTTTCTCTATTTTTATCTTCTCTGACTTGAAAACAAAAATGATATAAAAAAATACAGTATAGTTAAGATTTAAGAAAATTTTTTTTTTTTACACTATTCATTATTTTGAAGAGTTATGAATATATATTTTCTCAAAAAAATATGGTGATATTTTTTAGAATTTTTTTTTCACAGTATATACAGAGCATCTATTACTCAAATTTTTCTTTGAGAAAAACTTCTATAATTCATTTTTTCACACAAATTGATGTGAAAAATTGACTTGAATAATTATTATTGATAATTTCAATAATAGTTTTCCAAAACAGCATATAATAATATATTTTTCAATTCTTTTCTTTCATAATTATATATACAGAGGATATATTACTTGAATTTTTCTTTGAGAAAACTTTTATAATCCATTTTTCCACCCAAATTAGCAAGAAAATTTTTCTTTAATCATTATATTTGATAATTTCAATAATCATTTTCCAAAAAAATATAGAAGCATATATTCTTTGAACAAATTTCATAATACACACAAAGTATATTATTTGAATTTTTTTTCAAGAAAAACTCTTATACTTTATTTTTTCACCCAAATTGGTGTGAAAAATTGACCCAACTAATTCTTATTGATAGTTTCAAACAGAACTTTCTGAAAAGTATATAATCATATATTCTCAAATTTTTCAAGGTTTTCTTAATAATAATATATACAAAGGATACTATTCCTGAAATTTTTATTTGAGGAAAACTCTTACAATTGATTTTTCACCCAAATTGGAATGAAAATTGACTGTAATAATTATTGTTGATAGTTTAAAGAATAATTCTAAAAAAAATTATTTGAATTTTTTTGAGGAAGAGTATATAAAAAGATACATATCTCTTAAATTCAACCGAATCGGAGTAAATAATTGATAACCAACTGGAATTCAAGCCAGATTACAAGTTAGTATTATTGGTACTATTTTCAACCAAATATAAATCAATCAAATACAAGTAACTTTTAAGTAAAGAAGAGCAAAATCCTTTTCAAACACTCAAGATCAAGGAATAAATAAATATCTTATCCTCCAAAACCAACTTAATTGATTCAGATCAGAAAAGGAACCCCTTTTAAAAACTTTATTTCAGTATAACAGTATTATTTCAAGTAACCTATTTGTAAATACTGAACTATACGTATTGAGTAGAACAGGAATTAAAATAATCCAGATATAGCCCTCATTTTCAAACTCAGAGATGATACCACCCCATATCAGAGACCTTTAATTACCAAGAGATCAGACCACACAAAGTTCATAAGTAATCAGTAAAGGGAATAGAGACTTGAGAGGAAAAGAATTTCAAGTTGATAAAATTCATAAGGTATGGGAAAATTAACCTTTCTACACCTTTTCAAATAGTTTCTAACATCATACCTCCAGGAGAGGCTCTCATAGACTCAGAAAAATTTATTTTGACCCACAAACTCCTCAAATACCTGTTCCAATAGAACATGGGAGACAGTAGATTCATCCTAGAATCCCACTGGCCATAAATAAAAACAAGTTCCCAGATTATTTTACTAAACTAGATAACCTTCCAAAAACTCATTGGAATATTGAAAAGGTGTTATCCCAACAGGAAGTTCAAACACATAGAGGAAGGGGTAACCAACATCAGAGAGAGTCAAGCTACTATAAAAGATATCAAAGATCATACTCTGATTCCTTGAGGCTCAGAAAAAATGGAAAATAAACCCAGCTCATCAGTGGCTTAACATCACTCAGAATACTGAAAATCAGTTGCCAAGAGTCACCATTTTTCCCAATCACAGGTATTTTCCAGGAGAAGTAAAGGAGCAAAAGGAAAAAGGGCTGAACTTCTTTCAGCTAGAGGAAAAAAGAGTCAGAACCAATGATCCAGAAATTTCTGGACTTGTCGAAGAAGTACACAAAATAAGGACATATTTGTAAACACTTTGTTCAGAGATAGTAGCCCTAAAATTAGAAAGGATTTCCCCACTCAGGATGAACACAATGTTGTGAACCCTGAGAGCACCATAAGCAGTAGTGAACTATGGATGCTTATTCTCCAGTATGCAGAAAATACTCAGAAAGGGTTTAAAAAGCTCAAAGAGACCATTGAAAGGTTGAAAGAAATAAAAAATTTGCAAACCAAAATCTTTGAGAACCTAAAAAAGTATTATACTAAGATAATTATAGATTTAGAAGAAACCTGAAAACAGCTAAAAAAAGTCTTGTAGGAACAACATCAATCTAAAGGAGACATGAGATTTACCCATTAGCAAATGAAGTTATGGACCAAGACATGAAAAAACTGTTCAATTTCTGGCAAAACATATAAACAGAGCAAAGTAAATATTCAATAAAACACTAAACAAAGTGCTCAGAAGGAGAAAAGGAAGATATGAAAATCACAGTATCAAGATGTGGAGAATATGACTTAATAAGAGAAGGAAGCATTAAGAGAACTTCTGCAAGCCACAAGCTCAACCAAATTATCTGGTGTAGAATAATATGCTCACATGGAAATCATTTATTATATTTATGAACTATTCATTGATGTGAAAAGCATACCAGACTACTGTATAAAAGCCAGAATTAATACAGAATTCAGAGGCCATACTAGTATATGGTACCCTGACATGAAAGAAATCCATAGCAAACAAAATTGGCCATGGTGGAGGGGCCCAGTAATCCAAAAGTACAGTAATAGTAAATGGATGTGAAAGAAAACTATGTCAATTGAAAGTGAAAGATAAAAAGTGGAAAAATCTCCACACTATTGGTGTCTGAGAAAGAAAAAAATTCTAATAGCCATTTACCCTCACATAGCAAAATAAATGAGAGATCACAAACTTTTGACCAAACTACCTTGAGACTTAGAGCCTGCATTAAAATTCAGATTCCCCAAAGAATCAATCTTGGATGAAATATAAAATAGATTTCAAGAAGTAAGGATTAGTACCTCTATTGGTAGATAAAATACCCATAGGACTGGTAATAACAGGGAAATTCCGACCCTTTAAATCAAAGAAGCTCATGATCAAGAAGAAGTAGAAAATACAAAAGAAGGTCACAACTTTAGATCACACAATCACTATTCAGAAATTTGTCCCAAAGACATGAAAGAGATATTTGAAATAGAGGACAAGACAATAAAAGACTAAGACATTTATAAATATAACTCTGATAGTGTGGGGAATGGCTTTGGATATAATTCTTACTGTAAGGTGTGGATATGAAACTTTGATAAAATATCAAGTACTTTTCCTGTCCTCCAAATTGTATAAGGTAAAATTATTTGAAAATAGTAAGAAATAGTATTTTTAAAGGAAAACAAACCAATTTTAATTGTTTTCAATTTTATAAGTATAAAACAATAATATAATAAGAATTTATTGTTTTACCAACAATAAAGATTTATCCAAAAATACTCTACAAGAGATATTTAAGGCTACAAAAGAAATTTCTTCAAGAGAAATTTCAATCAGAATTAATTTAGCAAAAAACTGCAAGAAATTAATTAAATAACAAAGTATTTAAGAAGATATTTAAAGAGAAAACACACTCAAAAGTGACCAGAGTGAATTTGGAAACAAAGTGACAAAGTTAACAGTGATGAAAGATGCTTCAATTCACTTTGGGGTGGTTCAGGGGTAAAAATGATTATAAGAGTTACTAACAATGATTATAATGATTTTTTCACGTGGTGAAAAGGTTTAAAGTGATTTTAAAAAGGGTGGTTGGAATCTTTTTGTGATTGGTTTAACAGTTTTTAAACTAATTATAAAAGGAAAAGATTCTAACATGAAGAGAAAAGTGGGGCAAAGAAGACATTCTTTTGTAGCCATCAATTTTCTTACTCCAAAAGGAAAATTAACTCTTGTCAGTCATGAAAAACAGTCTGACAACAGAAAAGCCAATTATGGAATCATTGAACCCTGGTTTGGACCAAAAAAGGGCTGGTTTAAGCCATTTTTAGCCATTACTATAGCAATACCTGGTCTAGAGCCTTCAAAACACGTAAGAATGTGTTTAAGAGGCGTACAAATCAGTTAGAACTGTCTTTACTAACATTGTTTCAGCTTAAGGGTAGTTTTACCCTCTTGGCAACAGTTAAAACTGCCCTGGTTGGTATCAAAACCTCATCATCAATTGAGTCACAGACCCTATGACTCAATTCCAGGCCAAAAGAAATGACTTTTTGCATGAATTTTGACATCTCACACCTGTCAGCAAGGATTTTGGGGGTCTGGCTCCCCCTTAGAGCTAGAGTTCCTTTCCCCCCCCCCAATTTATTTTTTCCTTTAATTCCTCATCATGTATTATATATACTTGTAATTTACATATGTAACTCAATTGAATTGTACAGTGAAATACAGTAATAATTGATACCTCATATGTAAATCAAAGTTCACTTATATAATACACGCACACATTTTGACATTTCAATTGAATTCAATTGAAAATACTTCAATTCCTCATAACTTCTAAACTAAACACAACACCTCAATTTTAACACAAAAATTGATGGTTAACACCACATGTGGTGTGAATTAAATTGAAGTTTTGAGGATTTTCAATTTTTGTATTTAAAATACTGAAAACTTCATTCAAGCTTATTTAGAGTTGAGTTACAAAAATTTCATCCAGAGGTGACCCCACTTTATCTTTTATGAGGAATCCAATGGTGTGATAATTTCTTTATGTTTATTTATTGGAGAAAAAGCTATAATATATTTTATATAACTTTTTACCAAAAATCTTTTAATTTCATAATTTTTCTTAAAAATTCATTTTTACTTAATTTTTACAAGTAAAAATGTATTTCCATAATTCTAAATTTTATTGTAATTTTATTTTTAAATGATAATGAAATTTTGGTTCTTAAATATAAATTTGTATTTATGTTTCAATTTTTATTTTTATAATATAAATAAATTTATCTTATTTATATTTGTATCTTAATCTATAATTTGTGGTCTTTTGGGCATATGGAAATACCTCTAAGGCTCAAACTTACAGTGAATAGAGCCTAATTGAGAAATATTCAGTGGAATTAAAGGACCAGGAAAGAAAAATTGGATAAGTCCACTTAACAAGAAGGAAAAAAATGATCAAAAATTTGGATGTATTGAAGCATAAAACACCAGACTAGGAGAATATGAGCACAGGGTATTTTTATAAACAAGGTAAAACTAGACTCAGTACCTCATAAATGATGGGCCTTCTTTATAGGGAGGGTATGTCAGCCTGTGACTCAAACCAAAGCACAAGCATGATATCAAAATTCCATAAAACAATGGTAGAGCAGAATTTCCACCATAGCCATAGGACAGGGGGTGACAAAGTTATTCCATCTCAAAACAAGAGCTGAGCATAAACCTTAGCTTTCATCTCATCTAAAATCTAAATAAAGGGGAAGAACCCCATTAAATGGCTATTAGAATTGAATATCTCAGTAAGGGATATGCAATGGTACTAGCCAGAAAATTGTATCTAGACTCAAAACTACAGAGGGTATGGCCAAATATAATCCAGGTAAGGGTGAAAAAAATATTCACCTCTCATCTAACTTCTACAGTTTTAGTGTGAGATACACAAAGTGAGGTATTTCTGGAAATGTACAAACCTTAAATTATTAATGGTACTCTTAAGATCCTTGTATAGTATCTAGAACAAAACTTATTTAAAATAATAGTTAATATGGGTTTTATCAAAACTACAAATTCTAATGATGGAGTTTAAAGCCTGTATAACTTTTCCATACTTGATTCTAGGTATACCCAATGAGTAATCATTGTGTAGAGCACATAAAGGGCTACAAAATGAGCCACTTTTGAGCTCTCTATCTTGAAAAATGACAAATCTATTCAGGATTTAGGATTTTCATCCCACACTAGCCAGAATAAAATCTTACTGTGGGAAAACTGTCCATATAGGTGAATTAACAGCTAATGAATTGAATTTAATTATTTTTATTCATTTATTACTCATAATCTGATCAATGTCAGTCTTAAATACACATCCTGTTCAGTTTCTGACAGGTCAGAGCCACTAGAACACACCTGTAAAGTCTATTTGTGAAAATATTGACAATGTGGTTGTGTACAGATGTATGGTTGGACTATGAAACAATAATTGAAATTACAAATATCTTACTTATTTTACTCTGAACTTCCTGATAATAATGAATCATGGGAATTGAAATAGCTATAATGAGAAGATATTATTATAATTATGGAATAAAATGTATTATATCATGTATAAAAATAAATAGTATAGTATAATAAATAATATAGTATAACAAATATATTAACAGATTGATAATTAGTATATAATGTAAAATTAGTTTTTTTACCAGAAAATAATAAATTTGTGGAATTTTTTTTTCTGATACTTAATAACAATTGATAACTGAAAAATTACCCATATTCAAGTTATAATTCAATGTAAATACCATTTCACTTATAAGAGGTAATTTTATAGAAAAATTAGGAGAGAAATATTATAATAAGATAAAAATAACCTACTTGTAACACTTAATATAGTTATTTCAAGCTATTGTACACCCAAATAAGCAAATCTAACCTATTTAAGATGTAGTTACAATAAAAAATAGACAGTAATACAATTTTTACCATTTTTTGTGGATTTAAAGATCTTAAGAGAATTTAACAAATAATAAAGAAATATTATTACAATAGAAAGATATTGAGTTATAATTATGAAGTATTACTTCAGTATTTTATAATATAAGAGCTATATTGGCAAGAAAAAAGTGCACTACATTTCATTGAATATTTTTATTGGATTTGATATGTCTGAGGGAAAAAAGGAGGAAGAAGGGGTTTTTATATTGTAAATATCCTTCCTTCCAGTGACCAGATACATTATAGAAGATTTTTACTAATGTTACCCACTGGGACTGGTCATTAGCTTGAGATTTAATGTGATTAAATAATTATCAAACCTTTTTTTTCTCATTATTACATGTCACAGGGGGTCTTCGAAGTGAAGAGGGCCTGGCACTCAGTAACTGGGACTCACTTATGGAGGGCTCAAGGATAAGATAAGATGAGATACACTTAAGAGTGTTAAAGATAAATTGCTAAAGAATAAATATAAGAGAAGGCAGCAACAAGAAATAAGAGTAAGAAGTAGAAGAGCCAACCACAAACAAGTCCAAGTCCACTGTTTCAACCTGTCAGAATGGAAAGAGAAGGGTTAATAAGGATATGGCCACCCAACTCATACTGTACAGGAGAAGAGAGAAAAGGCAAAGACTAACTTAAAATCAAATAATTATAATACCCAAAATAAGGATAAGAATAATTATAAAATAATAAATAAACTAAATTAATTAACTGGGGAAAAGTCCCCAGGGGGGAGAAAGAGGGGCTGGTATATGTGAGAATCACCAGCCCTGATCCAGAGGAAGAATTTTCATGAGAATAATTGATGATTGAATTGAGTCTGGCCAATACAGGTCCTGTACGGCTGTACAGAACCTGTACAAGAGGTGTGGTGTATTTGAGTGATCATACAGTTTCAAGTTGGTGTATTGAAACTGTATTGGGTGAACCCAGCCTGTACAGGTATTGACAGGCTGTATTGAGGTACCAAGCTGTATTCATGTTCAGAATGAAGATTGCTGACATTGAATGCTGATACAAATGCTGGATCTGCTGATTTGGGGTGTTTGAGTGGGTGTATGAATGAATACCCTTACCCCTGATGAGTGGTTGTTACAGTATCCCCCTCTTGAAACTGGTGGGCTCCTGAACACCATAATACCCTGCCATTGTTGAGTGGCATCTAGCTACCCCACACAATTCTTTGAAAAGTTTTCTTTTGACCATTATCTCGAAATCCTTCTCCATCTCTTCTCTGTCAATTAAATTTATTTCCCCCTTCTTTAATTTTGAGTAAATACCCCACTTCGAACTGTTCTTTCTTCTGATTGAAACAACTGACGTCCTTGGGGTGTGGCCTTGGGTTGTATCCCAAAATTATGGCCACTGAGCTCTTGTGCTCAAAAAATGATGCCAGATGAGTATATGAAGTGTACTCATCTGGCCAGCCCAGTCAAAGAAATTGATGGTGACAAGAATTCAGGGGTCTTGTCCCCAATGGCCTTCAAAATGCCTCAACCAGCCCCTTATAGTGATTTTGGGCTGGTGCCTTCTCTATGGAGCATCTTGAGGATCCTTGAATTTATGGCCATTTTGGCCTTTTTTGGATCCTTGGTGTCTTGGGTGAAACTTTGGTCCTTGGTGTTTTTGAGGTGATTTTGGTTCATGGCCATTTTTGGCCTTTTCTTTGGATTTTGCAATTTTCTGGCCTTTTTGAAGTCTTTGGGTGCTTACGGTCCGCGGGCCGTAGGCCGTGGACCGTACGCCGTACGCCGCGGTCTGCGGTCTGTGGGGGTTATTGGAAGCCCCCTTGGGCCCACATTTGCTGGGGACCCAAGGGGGTCATGGGACCTAAAATGGCCCAAAAAAACAGATTTCACCTTATATGGCCTGGACCCATTGGTGGGGTCCAGGACCACCAAACCCTGGCCTTCCCCAAAGTTGCAGGGGAGGCCCTGGGTGATGACTCCAGCCCCCAAAGGGGCCTTGGACCTTGACATTGAGAGGTTTTGAGGGGGGCCATGATTGACTTGTGGCCCAATTTCCCTTGAGGTCGGACTTTTGATTTGGGTGGAGTGAAATCCAGTGTCTTGTTCCTGTTTACGGTTGGTTTGACTCCTATTCATGCTCTTATAACAACTAATAAATGAGATAAAATAAAATGATTAAAATAATAAAGGCACCTCCCAATACGTGATTTGGAAGGGGATGCTGCTGCTTCCAATGAAATAAAAAGAAATTATACGAGTAAAGAAAGAAAAGAAATGAAAATAAATAAGGGAAAAATGAGAGTAAAGAAGAAATAAAGAAAAATCCTGATGGTTGGTCCTTCTTGTGGTGAGTTGCTTGATTCTGGCCAAGAAATGTCTGAAAAAATGAAAAACAAGCATTTTGATGCTCACAGAGTGGCCAAGGTGATGTTTTACAAGAAGTAGAACCCTCAGGGATGCATACCAGGAGATGGAACTTACTTTCATAACTTCCACTCCCCACCAAGCACCATAAAATTGAAAAAGATTGCCGTAAATGACTTCTGAGATGAATTGCCATAAATGACTTCTGAAAAGAATTGCCGTAATTGACTTGAAGTAATGAATGTCTTGAATTATGATGATTGGCATAAAATGAAATGATAAATAGAGAAAGAAATGAAAAATAAAGAATAAAACATTGGGCCATATCTTGATAAGGTCCAAATGGAGGGTATTGATTTCGTATGCTTCCTGAACCTGTCCAAAGAAATGACAAGTGCTCACAAAGTGGCCAAGGTGATGCTTACAACAACATATGGGTAGAATACCCCCTTAAAGGTGCATGCCAGGAGAGGAACTTACTTTCATAATTTCTTCTCCCCACCAAGCACCATAAAATCAAACTCTTGAGGTATTTGGGCCAGGCTTGTCTGGATATAATGAATGGAAATCCTTGACAAGATCTGGTGAGTTGGTAAGGTTTGAAGCTGGTTTCCAAGTGGTTCTTTCTGGGTCTTCACTGAATCCTTTCCACTCTACAAGATACCATAATTTACCTCTTTTGAGTTTTGAGTCCAGAACCTGAGCCACTTCCCATTCTTCTTGCTCCTCCACTAAGACTGGTGGTGGCGGCAATTGATGTCGATTTGGGATAGTTGATTGCTTGACTGGTTCTAATAAGGACACATGGAATACAGGGTGAACTGTCTTCCATTGCTGAGGCAACTTGAGGTGATATGCATGGCTGCCAATCTTCTTCAGAGCTTCAAAGGGTCCCAACCATCTTTCTGATAATTTCTTGGTGGGTCTTGTTGTCTTGATGTTCTTGGAAGCTAGCCATACTTTTTCCCCAGGTTGGAAATCAGGTGGAATTGCCCTATTTCTATCTGCATACTTCTTGAATCTCCTTATTGCTGACTCTAATTCTTCTTTGACAACTTGCTGTACTGATTGGAGTTTTGTTGATAACTTTCCAGCAGGTGAGTCTTGAGAAATATGGATTGAGTCAAAGCTGGGATTTCTTCCATAAATGGTGAAAAAAGGTGATTGCTGGGTTGATGAGTGTTCTGCATTATTATAGGCAAATTCAGCCAGAGGGAGCCAGGTGTACCAGTCATCTTGATGATAGCTGACATACATCCGAAGGTACTGTTCTAGTATCTGATTTACCCTCTCTGTCTGTCCATCTGTTTCAGGGTGAAAAGCAGTTGAAAGATCTCTTGATATCTTGAGCTGCTGACACAATTGAGTCCAGAATGATGAAACAAATAAAGAACCTCTATCACTAACAATACTTACTGGAAGACCATGTTTGGAAAATACATGACTAATGAAGATTTGAGCTAAGTCCAGTGCAGTGATTGATCCATAAGTTGGAATGAATATTGCCATTTTTGAGAATCTGTCTACAATTACTAAGATTGAGTCAAAGTTGTTTGACAGAGGCAAGTGAGTGATGAAGTCCATTGATAAAGAATTCCAAGGACCAGACGGAATTGAAAGAGGCTTGAGTAATCCAAACTTCTTGTGATGAATGTTCTTGATTCTTGAACATTGCTGACATGAGGACACATAGTCCTTGATGATTTGATTCATGCCAGCCCAATAAAAATCCCTCTTGATGAGCTTGAGGGTCTTCTCCTGGCCAGGATGGCCAGCCAATGGTGAATCATGACGCCTTTGAAGAATGTCCAATTGAACTTCATGATTGCTTGGAATAACTACTCTATCTTTGAACAATAATAATTTTGCTTGAGGTTCAAGAGAATAGTCTGGGACTGATTCTCCTCTTGCTAATTTCTTGAGGATCTCCTTATAGTCTTTGTCTTGCCATACTTGTCTTTGAATCTGATCAACTAAATCTGAAAACATTTCAACTTTTATGGAAAAGAATCTTGACTCTTGAATTTCATTTTGCTTGAGAACTTGATGAAAGTTTTGAGGATTCTTGCTGATGAAATCCACCCCCCTCTCTGGGTACACGTTGTCCCGACGTGACAAGGCATCTGGTAAAGTGGCCAGCCTGCCTGGGCGGTAAGTGATAACAAAGTGAAATTCAGACAAAAATTCAGCCCAACGGGCTTGACGACGAGTAAGGACTTTAGAGGACATAGAATATTGGAGAGAACAATGGTCTGTCAAGACCTCAAAGGAATCAGAAAGAGAAAGGAGAAAGGCTCTCCAGCGCTTGAGAGCCCAAACTATGCCAAGGAGTTCCTTGTCATGAATTTCATAGTTGAGTTCAGCTGGTAAGAGCTTGCGACTATCAAATGCAATGGGATGCTTTCCTGAGTCATTCACCTGACTCAGTACAGCACCCAAGGCATAATCAGAGGCATCAGTCTCTACAATAGTTGGAAGAGAAGGATTAAAGTGAGAGAGGATAGGAGCAGTGGTGAAAGCTTCTTTGAGTATCTGAAACTGGCTAAGAGCTTCCTCATTGAAGATGAAGGGAGAATCTTTTTTGAGAAGGGAAGTGAGAGGAGAGATTTTTTTGGAATAATTTTTAATGAAACAACAATAAAAGTTGGCAAAGCCAAGAAAAGATTGGAGGGCCTTGATGTTCTTGGGCTGAGGCCAATTGAGGATTTTTTGAACCTTTGAAGAATCCATCTTGAGGCCATCACTTGAAACAACATAGCCCAAGTATTCCACACTTGAGGCATGGAATACACACTTTGAGGCTTTAGCAAACAAATTATTGTCTCTCAGTCTTTGGAGAACAGAGGCCACATGTTTAACATGTTCATCCAAAGAGCTAGAGAAGACCATAATATCAGCTAAGTACACTACAACAAAAACATCCAAATAATCTGCAAAGATGTCATTCACAAGATTTTGGAATGAAGCTGGAGCATTGGTTAAGCCAAATGGCATAACCAAATATTCATAACTGCCATATTTGGTTCTAAAGGCAGTTAAGTGCTCATCCCCCTCTTTGATTCTCAAGAGGTTATAAGCACCACGCAGATCTATCTTGGAGAAGATAGTAGCACCGTTGAATACGGTAAGAAGCTTATTCATTGGAGGAACAGGATACCTGTTCTTCCTAGTGACAGCATTAAGTTTGCGGTAGTCAACACACAAACGAAGACCACCATCCTTTTTCTTAACAAAAAGGACAGGTGCTCCTGTTGAAGAGGAGCTTGGTCTAATGAAACCTTTCTCTACATTCTCTGAAATGTAGGCCCGCAGTGTTTCTGACTCTTGATTTGATAATGAGTAGATAACACCAATTGGAGGTAGAAGACCCTCCAATTTGATATGGTGATCACAGGCGCGGTGTGGAGGAAGTTTCTCTGCTTTCACCTTGGAGAATACATCCAAATATTGGTGATAAGCAGGAGGAACAACCTTCAACACAGTTTCAACTTCTTCTGGCTCTTCCTCCTCATCCCACTGCTCCTCCAGGGATGCATGAAAAGATAAGGGAGGAAGGTCCACATCCCCTTGAAAGAGATGAAGTGAAGATATGGCAACATCTTCTCCAACATCCTTTATCTCTTTGAAGACTTCATCTCTTAATGGAAGTAATGACTGAGAGGGAATAATGGAAGGGATATGGACAGAAGAAGGAAGGGAAGGTGTCTTAAGCTCACCAACCAGAGCAACACTGTTGACAGCAGTGGCTAAGTCATTACTAGTAGAAGAAATAATACCACTAGAATCCTTATGACTAGAATCATAGGTGATCAATCCATTTTTCCAATCAATAATGGGATTAAAACGGTAAAGGAAATCATAGCCCAATATCAGGTCTTCTCCCTTGGGTGAATCTATGATAAAAAAGTCCCACTCAAAGCTTGGGAAGGAAGGCAAGTCAACTACCCACTTGGTATAATGGGTGATGAACAAGGCAGGGGATTCATTAGAATCCAAAATGAAAAGAGGAATCTTTTCAGGGAGCTCTGACAGAGTCAATGAGTACTTGAGAACAAAATTCTTTGCAATAAAAGAGTTTGTAGCACCAGAATCAATGAGAATACTATAAAAAATATCAGAGATAGAACAAAAAATAAGAAACTTTAAGGATTTCTTGACACTAGTATTCAGAGTGCACAATTGTGCTCTTGAAGGAAATAAGTGAGAACCATTGAACACATCATGATTCCCACTCAGGCTTTTCCCTGCTTGCTAGGGAAGCCTCTTGATGATGACCCAGGCTTGTTCTGAGGTCTCTTGAAGCATTTTTCAATTGGGTGCTTTCCACCACAATAAGTACACAACCCCTCTTTAATCCTCCTCTCCTTTTCAGAACCGATTAATTTATTGTCCTTATTGAGGAGAGCAGCATGGGGCTTGTCCTTTGAAGCTTGAAATTGCTTGCCCTTCTTGTTCTTCTTCTGGTGAGACCTCTTTGAAGATGAGTTTTGAGGAGGCCTAGATTGATTGGATCCAATAAAAAATGAAAAGAGGAATCTTTTCAGGTAGCTCTGACAGAGTCAATGAGTACTTGAGAACAAAATTCTTTGCAATAAAAGAGTTTGTAGCACCAGAATCAATGAGAATACTATAAAAAATATCAGAGATAGAAGAAAAAATAAGAAACTTTAAGGATTTCTTGACACTAGTATTCAGAGTGCACAATTGTGCTCTTGAAGGAAATAAGTGAGAACCATTGAACACATCATGATTCCCACTCAGGCTTTTCCCTGCTTGCTAGGGAAGCCTCTTGATGATGACCCAGGCTTGTTCTGAGGTCTCTTGAAGCATTTTTCAATTGGGTGCTTTCCACCACAATAAGTACACAACCCCTCTTTAATCCTCCTCTCCTTTTCAGAACCGATTAATTTATTGTCCTTATTGAGGTGAGCAGCATGGGGCTTGTCCTTTGAAGCTTGAAATTGCTTGCCCTTCTTGTTCTTCTTCTGGTGAGACCTCTTTGAAGATGAGTTTTGAGGAGGCCTAGATTGATTGGATCCAATAACTGGAGGCTTCTTCTCTTGATTGCCACCCTTTTCTTTTTGCCTCTCATGATATCTTGTGTCTAATTCTAAGGTGACATCCATAAGTTCTTGAAGAGTATCAAATGTTCCAGGGTGAGAAGCCAACTGATCCAATAATCTTGATGCCAATCCTCTTCTGTAAACATGGATATAAGCTCTTTCCCCCCAATCTCCAATTATTGACATTAAACTTCTGAAATCTGCAATTTACAAGGATACATGACCACTTGCCTTCATCCTCAAATTGTCCAACTCTTGTTCAGATTTCCTGACTTCATTGGGGTCACCAAACAGAGTGAATAATTGAGATTCAAATAATGGCCAATTATTGAGGAGGTAGGAAGGGTCTTCATTGGAAATATTTGAGAGATAGGGTTCAATCCACTTTCCAGCTCTACCAGTGAGAAAAGAAGTTGAGTAAAGAACTTTCTTCCTGTCAGAGAAGAAATTTGCTGGATCATTATGGAAGATTAATTGACAGGATTGGATAAATCCTCTCAATTTATGAGCTTGAGTACCATCAAAAGAATCAGGTGCCTTCATGGATGGAGTCTTGAAAGCAGGGGCTTTGGAATTGTCCCTGGGGGCAACTGCTTTAGTGAGTTGCCCCATGAATTGAGTCATCTGCTCCATCATCTTGAGGAGACTTGGATCAGTTTGAGAGACAAGAGGTTGACTAGAAAGGGCTAGATTAGAACCCTGAGGCACCTCTGGAGCATTTGCCAAGGCATCTGCCACTTCAGTTTCCCCAGAATCTTCCTCTTCCACAGACTCTTCCCCCTCTTCATCTTCAACTTCCCCTTGTCTTGCTCTTGCACCTTCAGACATGCCAGGGTAGCCACCCAAAAGTCCAGAGAAAGATCTTGATCTTCTAGATTTCATTCCACCTCTTCTTGAGGGTGCTGCTCCTTCCATTGGTGGTCCTCTGTCCAACTTTGCACTCAGTTGATGAACTGATGGTGTGCGGTCAAGAGGAGCCCTTGCTGTAGGAGTGAGAACAGCTTGAATTCTTTGGGATCTAGTATTTTTGGCTGGGGGACTATGCTGAACTGGCATTTTGAAAGGAATTAAAATAACTTGATGGTATTAAGAAGAATAATCAAATTTGTCCAAATCAATCACAATAAATCTTGATGAATCTTGAGGAATCAATTCAAATCTTGAGGAATCAAATTCAATCAACAGTCAAATCAATTCAATCAATCAAAATCAATTCAAATCAAATATCAACAATCTTGGGGAAATCAATAATCAATCAATATTCAATCAATAATCAATCAATAAATGTCTTCAATATGAGATCAGGTCTTGAGGAATCAATCAATCAGTTCAAAATCTTCAGAAATAAATTCAATATCTTGATGAGTCAAATCAAATCAATAATCAAAATCAATTCTTGAGGAGCAATCAATATCTTGAGAATTCAAAGTCAATAAATCCAATAAATCCTGAATCAATAACCCAAATGAATCCCAATGAATAATCCAATCAATTAAACCAATCAATAATTCCTAGATAAAACCTGAATAAGAACACAGAAAAATTTGATTGATAAAAATAAAATGAAGTGATGAAATGGTCAGCAATGATTAAGAAAGGAAAAAGAATCAATTTTCATAAGAATGAAATGAATTAGATGAAAATTGATTAAAGAGAAAAATCATAATCATTAAGATCATTAAATTATAAAAAAGATCATAATTGATGAATGAGAGAAATGAATATAAATGAATGAAAAGAAGAATCAAATATGAGTTAATTAATTTAATGTCACAGGGGCTCTTCGAAGTGAAGAGGGCCTGGCACTCAGTAACTGGGACTCACTTATGGAGGGCTCAAGGATAAGATAAGATGAGATACACTTAAGAGTGTTAAAGATAAATTGCTAAAGAATAAATATAAGAGAAGGCAGCAACAAGAAATAAGAGTAAGAAGTAGAAGAGCCAACCACAAACAAGTCCAAGTCCACTGTTTCAACCTGTCAGAATGGAAAGAGAAGGGTTAATAAGGATATGGCCACCCAACTCATACTGTACAGGAGAAGAGAGAAAAGGCAAAGACTAACTTAAAATCAAATAATTATAATACCCAAAATAAGGATAAGAATAATTATAAAATAATAAATAAACTAAATTAATTAACTGGGGAAAAGTCCCCAGGGGGGAGAAAGAGGGGCTGGTATATGTGAGAATCACCAGCCCTGATCCAGAGGAAGAATTTTCATGAGAATAATTGATGATTGAATTGAGTCTGGCCAATACAGGTCCTGTACGGCTGTACAGAACCTGTACAAGAGGTGTGGTGTATTTGAGTGATCATACAGTTTCAAGTTGGTGTATTGAAACTGTATTGGGTGAACCCAGCCTGTACAGGTATTGACAGGCTGTATTGAGGTACCAAGCTGTATTCATGTTCAGAATGAAGATTGCTGACATTGAATGCTGATACAAATGCTGGATCTGCTGATTTGGGGTGTTTGAGTGGGTGTATGAATGAATACCCTTACCCCTGATGAGTGGTTGTTACATTACACCATATTTTAAAGTTATCACTATAGCTTTAGTTTTCCAAAATCAAAAGATTGGAAAATGATTCAATTTTGTGAATTAAGGTATTTTTCATCAAAAAATACTAATATTTACCAGTTACATCTCTTATCTAGTTGCTAAACTTACATTAAGATCACAGTTATAGATGAAAAATGATCATTTTTGAGCTTTAACTCCAATCATTAATAAAGTTCAAGTTTTTTCTGGAACTCCAATTCAGAGAGTGAATTCCAATAGATTGGCAGGATCTTACCAAATTTCAATGAGTATTTTATTACACCATCAAAAATCTATCTTTGTTGACTTTTCTTGCAATCCATCTTTTCTGTCAAAATTTTCTATTTTATACTTTGATACATGATTTCATGGGGTTATACCATGAATATCATGATAAAAATTATTCCATCATTCCCTTTTTAGCTATTATAATACAAATATCTCTCAAATTATAATTATGGACCACTTTTAGCTTTAAGTGGTCAACCGATATTTCTATTTTTGGTCAATTTCTCCTTATTTTTCATAACTTTATTTATAGCTTTCCAAAAAACCTTCTATGTATATTTCTAACAATATTGAGTTGGAGCTTTATTTTTGGATAATTTCTTTATCATGAGTATTTTAAAATATAGGAGATAAAAACTATCAACATACACACTGATCACAAAAGTGCATATATCCAGGTATCTCAGTAAGTCTTAGATTTACATATATGACATTAAGAATCAATATATGTAATTTTGGATGGTTAATACGTTGGTGTAATTTATTTTAAATTCCTATATATTGGTTTTGAAAAAATCAATAATTCATGCCTTTTTATGGCATTTAGTCTTAATTTAATGGAGTTTTAAGAATTGAGTTTTATTTACCATTATTAAAACAAGTTTTAAATATTTTTTGTGATCTTTTTGGATATGTGGTCAACTTTCAAGGGATCACAGAAGAGGTTAAAAAACTTGCACTACCCTTGAAAAGGATAAAACTAGTCTTAACCTCACCAAAAGAAAATTCATCATCCTTTTCTCAGTATTCTTATATGTTATAGCTTTGTAATAAGTTGTACCCTTAGAGTTTAACAGGTATAATTATATTTATTGATCATTGTAGGGTTCATTAGTGAAAAAGACACATAAGCACTGAAGCCAGGGTTCTCACAAGTATGCACCATCACTAATATTTATTAGTAGAGTAATTTTACTCATCTTACCAGCTAGTTTCCACTATCATCATCATGTTGCACTCACAGTTATAGCTTGTTATTAAAATTTCAAAGCCATATAATAGATTCATCTTGAAGGTGAACTTCTTTAATTGAAGAGCTTCCTCATGGTGATCATAATTGTATTGATAGAAAGACAAGTATTTATTTTATAGAATCAAACAAATCTCAAATTTTTGATATGATCACATTATTATTAAATCATTTTTCATCAAAATCATCATTAGAAAGAAAATACTTTGTTAAATAATATATAGAAGTGGGAATTAAATTTTAATATGGCTTGGAGAAGATTTGGAGTTGGTTTTGTAATACTTGTATCTATCCCAGAATCTTCTCAGCCATGGGAAATTCATAAAATAACTGGGTAAGCTACTACCAGAAATTCTGAATATTCAAATAAATTTCCAGACAAAAACTACTTATTTTATTTCTGAAAAATCACGCATCAATTTTATGACAAGAAATATAATAATTGGACTTTGTATAGTCCACAATTCCCAATTATGGCCTAAGTTCTATTTTGAAAATATTTTTTTGAAATATATGAATCTTGAAGTATGAGTTGGGATCTTTTTAGATGTAGCACTGTGTAAAAAAAAATATATTCAAGTTACATTAGCTCAAGAGATTATTTATTTACATATTCTTCTGTGGAGAGATAAAATGAGCTTTACGTAAAATATTTACTATCCAAAAATTTGACTTCATGTATACACATTAGGCAAAGAAATAACAGGAAAGAATCAAAATTTTTGAAAGGTGAAATTGGGATCTAAACATATTTCAAAGCTTTACTCAATTTGAGCTCAATTTAATACAGAGAAAGCCAAGAAATATCCAATCAATTATCTCTTGAAATAATATGAACTACTGACTTACTCAGATATATAAAATATCCCACAGACCTTTAAGACATGGAAGATTAAATCCCTTGTTCTTCTAAAATTGGCTATCTGCCTTGATCAATATATAAGCCATACTTGATAAAGTAACTTCCATTTCAACTTGAATTAATGAGTAAGATACTTTGTTTTAAAAAATTTGGTTTAAATCCCAAAGTATATTCATTATAACAATATATTATTCATTTATATGAAATTTGAGTATTAATTAACTTGGTTATTTTATTCCTGATAGCAAGAAAGAAATTTGAATTTTGACAAGGGCTTTAATATACAAATTTTTCAAAGGACCCAAATTAAAAAATGTAAAACTTTTGAGTCAATTTTTTCCTTCAAAATATTGTTTCCTGCTTGGAGTTAATTGTGATTCTTGGTACCTTGAAAAGAGCCTCTTTTATTTTGTGTCTTTATCTAAGGCTTGACTATGGAACAATAAGTAAAAATTGATAAAATTTTACTTATTGTACTCTGAATGTCCTAATAAAATTTAATATGAATATTGAAAGTAATTATAATAATAAGATATCATTATAATTATGGCATAAAGTATTTATACTATTAATGAAGAATAGAATAATAAAATAAAATTAATATATCAATATTTAATAAAATTATATATTAATGCAATCTATTCTTGTTACCAACAAATAATAAATGCATGAGAAATTGCTATTTAATAATAATAAATATTTATAAAAATAATATTAACAATATAAAAATTCTATATTAATATAAATAAAATTTATATTAATAAAATAATTATTAAGAAATGATAATAGAGAAAAATATTATATAAGAGAAAATAACCTACTTTCAACACTTAATATAATGACTTTAATTGATTTTATGCCTAAGAATGTAAATAAAACTTATTTGAATTGTAGTTACAATAAAAAATAGAGAGAAAGAAAATTTCTACCACTTTTACATGTATCTAGAGAATTGAAGATAATTTAACAAATAACAAAAAATATTGATGTGATCATGTAAAATCTATTGATTAAGACAAGATATGGCTTTGGTCTTTTATAGTATAATTATTTAATTTCTAATTGAATTTTATGCATCTGAGGGGGGAAGAGAGGAAGAAGGGGTATTTTTATAGTAAACACCCTTCCTTCTAGTATATTTTTACTGAGTTTATCCACTGGAATTGATCAATATCACAAGGTTTGGTGATGATTACCTCATTATAAAACCTTTTTATCTCATTATTACACCACTTTTTAGAGTTATAACTGTAACCTTAATTTTCTGAAAGAACAATATTTGAATACAGCTTGATTTTGTAGATTAAGGTATTTTTAATAATTAAATACCAAAATCCACTAGTTTTATCTGTTATTCAGCTGTTAAGCTCAAAATGAGATTACAGTTAAAGATCAAAAATGATAAATTTTAAGCCTTAATTTTAATCCTTAATAACTTTTGATTTTCCATGAAAAATAAATTCAGAGAGTGAATTAAAATGGATTTGCATTCCTTTAAAAAATTCCCACAAGGATTTCATTACATAATCAAAACTCTATTTTTGATGATTTTTCTTGTAATTCATCTTTTCTGTCAAAATTTGCTATTTTATACCTTGAAACATGATTTCATAAGGTTATACCTTGAATATCATGATAAAAATTAAATAATTAAGGTATAAAATATTAGAATATAAATACTCACTTTGTTCTGAATTTTGACCACTTATAATTTTAAGTGGCAACTGGTATTGATATTTTGACAAATTTCTCCTTATTATTCTTAACCTTGTTTATAAATTTCCTAACAAGTTTTATATCTTTATTGTTAAATTTAGTTTTTGGTAACCATTATTTTGGATAAAGTCTCTATCATTAGTATTTCAAAAGATATGAGCTAAAAACCATGACTATATTCATCAATTATAAAAGTGCATATATCAAGGTATCTCAATAAGTATTGTGTTTAAAGGTATGAAAAAAAAGAGGAATATATGTAATGATTGATTTGGAATCCAATTTCTTAATATCTCTCACGTTTTTATTCATCTTTTCTGAGAAAATTGAGAATTCAAGCTTTTTTATGGAATTTTTACTTATTTTAATTGTTTTTAAGACTAAGATTCTCATTCTTATTATTATACTAAGCTCTGTAATATTGTTTGTGACCTTTTTGGATACATGGTCATAGCCAAAAGGATCAAACTTGATAAAGGTAAAAAAGAAGCCCAATTATGAGAAAAAAATTCTTAAGAAAAGTTTTCAAGCCTCAGATTTTGCATTTTAGAAAATTTACACAATTATTCTTAATCCAAACACATGATCAGTATTGGATAAAAATGGGAAAAACTCAAATTAAAAATAAATTCCAATCTTATCAATATATTTCAGGATTTTTATATGGCTTCATATATGAAAATAGTGTATAAATTCTCCATATCTTTCATTACAAGATAAAATTTGGATAAAATTTCAAAATTGATATTTTCATGAATAGTTAGCTTGCTTCCATATTCCAAGGTAATGAATTCTCTCTTCAAGAATTTAACAAAAAATTTAGTATTAAATTAATTTAAAGTGAATTAGTTAGAATGAGTAAGATAATTTTCGACTTGAAAGCATTTGGGATACATTTTGGTTAAACAGGGGTAGGTTCAAGGCTTGATGATTTTTTTAGTCAAATAATCCGGTTTCATTAGAAAAAATCTATAGCTAAAATTGAAAGTAGAAGTGGGCTCCTTGGAGAATTATTGTGGTATCCAGAATTAATTTGAATTTTTCAGAGTTTCTCAATATTTTTCAAAACCTTTGTGAAAATGAAATGGGAGGGATAAAAAAGGTAGCCCCAAGGATCTTTACTGTACATAGCCTTAACAACATTCAAGGACATGTATGATCAAGGGCCTTTACAAGTATTTTCAGGCCTCTCCGGAACTGCTTACCACACAAATTGGAGAAAACCACCAGATTTACATGAAATTGTTACTGTTCCTAAGGTTTATTATCAATTATAAGGAATCTAAAGGAGAAATAATTTTTTTCTTTCAATCTTATCAATAGAATAAGGAATAAGTGATCTTTCTATGATAGAATTTATTTAGAAAATTTGGAGTTTATCTTTGAATTTTTAAAGTAATTTTCCTTTATTAAATATAGACTTATTGGGAGAAAAGCTGAAACAATGACAAGGGCTTGATAAAAAATACTTAGAATTGTAAATGATTTTCATAATACTAATCTCTATAAATTTCTTCTAAAATGAAAATTATTTTTGAGATTCCTTATATGCATTATGTACTACTTTGAAACAAATCAGAATTGAAAACAAAACTTTCTTGTTCCCAGGACAGTGCCAAATATTTCTTAAATAATATTCTAGAATGCTTTCTTTATAAGATTGAAAGGTGATGATATTAAGGTTAAATCTGACCAATTTTGGAAAAATACAATATGCAGATTGAAAATTTCCTTCCTACAAAACAGAAATTCCGAATTCAAGTCATGTAGAAATCCCTTAATTAGCCTATATCAAGATACTTGTGGTTATAATAATAATATTATTAGCTCTTATATGATTTAAATACTTATTGAAAACATTATAGTTTCCCTGTTGACAATTTAGTTTGCATTTGGAGGATTAAGATGTGATCAAATTTCCCTTTTTACATATCTATCGAGAGTACTTACTCTGCTATTAAGTAAATAGCTTTATAATATTGGTTGATGTAGAATAAATCTTGAAAGAAAGATGTTCCTTTTTATTCTTGAATACTTTTACAAAAAATACTTCTCTTATGATATGTTTATCTGGCTTCACTTGGTTTTTGGAATATGAATTATATCCTGTCTCATCCACTTTTGGAATAAAAATATTTTGAAATTTCTCCGAAGATCCTGGAATAAAAATTAAGGTTATATTTTAGCCATATCAAAATAATAATTGAAAGCTTTGAAGCATTTAGACTACCTATATACTGGCTATGAAATATTTTAAACTCCAGTAAACAAGCCTTACATAGGGGATCCATTTTACAATTTAAAATAAAGAAATCAGAAAATTGTCGTGTATTTCCAATCATATGAAGAAGAACTTTGAAATATGAAGAGGTCTACGGCTTTGGAAAAAAAGATTAAATTTTCTCATTATGCAATTTATCTTTCTCATTATTTTCATATTTTGCGAGATACTTTTTATAAGTCTCTGAATATAATTCAAATAAATTTTAATAGCATACGAGTCTTGAGAGATGTCATGATTTTTGTATTTTTGATTGATAAGTAAGATCTATTTTCTCTAATCTATTGTACACTTTCAAAAATTAATTTTTTGGCTTTAATATAAGTTATTAATTGTGGTTAGTCCAATACACAAAAGGAGTAGCTCCTTTTGAAAATTGCATTGAATTTTTTGTAAATTAACGCCCAAACTATTAATTATTCCCAATATTTCTATCAAAAAGATAATTTAGCTCACTGGATTGTAATTTCTGCTCAATAATTAACTTTGACGCACAAAAATAATATTTCATGATAATGGTATCTCAATATAAGGTCCTAAGGTGTATTTTCTATACATTTTACCTAAAATTTATTATTTATATTATAGTATATCTAATATTTGCCAATAATTTTAAATAAATGAGTTTATTTGTTAAAATAGCTTAAAATTCTACAAGAATTTTTTTTATTTTCATCAAATTGAATAAATCAATCTAAAAGAGGGGAAATTTTATGAAGTTATTGTAGTAAATTATAAAAACTCATGACACATATTTCTACAAGGGAAGTTCTTTTTAAGTACATTCAAATAAAATGATCCAAAATATTGAATATTATATATAAAAATTTCTATTTCAAGCCAGGTCCACATCCTTTTGTATTCACTAAATTTAATCCAGGGTAATCATCTTGGGGTTTCAGCTCCAATTATAAGGAATGAAGACCTGAAAATAAAGTGGTATTTATTGGCTAAATATAAAATTCGGAATTTTTTTCATTAAATTTATACCTCTGCGTGTTTTTTTAATTTTCATGTATTAAAGAATGAATTTTGGTGTAAGATTCTGGCTCTAATAAGCTTTAAGAACTATATAATTTAAAATAGCGATACCTGGGCTGTTTAAAGTAATTTAAAAATAATAATTCTCTTGTTAAAATTGAACTTAATAAATAATTATTTCAACTTTTATTTAATTTATATATCCTTCCATTTACCACTGTTTAATATCTTGAGCTTGCCAGTATTGATACAGATTTTATTGGTAGTTTGTTAGAAGTTAGATTTTAATTAGTTGTTTCAGTTCTTCATCATTATGGTGAGGTGGCTCACATGTCTGTTTGAATAGTTTAATTGAATATTAATGGCTTGTATAAAAGCAAATGAATTGCACTGAAGCTTTTAAATTCAAGTATTATGTCTGGCTAAAATTGCAATTTCCTTCCAACCTTAGTAAAACCTATATTTTGAATGATACACCGCTTCAATTCTCTCATTCTTTTCTCACGGTAATAGCACAATTTCCTTCAGGTTATAGCTATAACTCCAGCTTAATGAAATGATATTTTTGAAATATTTCCATTATTAATTTTTCCGATGTTGTGTGTTTAAATACCTAAATATCAACACAGTACATGATATCATCATAACTTAAAATCTTCCTTGTTATCCTAGATAACAGTTTAGCAGACGTTTCAATGCCTTTTCTTAAAGCCACTATAGCAAAAATATCTTTGTGGATAAAATTAATATGGGTGTGTGTTTTGAAATTTCAAAAAATTATTAACATGATTTTGAAAGAATTTTATTATATCATAAAGACTTTAATTTCGCGCTTTTTCTACTAACAGATTATTTATGTTTAATTTTTCTATTTTAAACTTCAAAGGTCAAAATAATTTCTTGGAACAAGTTTTACCTAATCAATTTATTATTTAATAGTATAATTGGTCTGTCAATATTATTGTGAGCTATAATCAATTTTAAGATAAAATTATCAACAGGATCATTCAGAATAGCAGGCTTTGGGCATGTCTAGGGTCATATATTGAGAACTGGGCTGAGAATATGTGATATTAAGCCAATAAAGCTATTAAATGACTGAATAATAAATAGATATATTATTATATAAGTTAAAATTTTTATTATGCAAAAACTGTAAAAATTGCATATACCCAGGTATAGCAGCAAGTATAAGTGGTACCAATACGTCACAAGATTGGATTATGTGTAAAAATTGACTTCTAATCTGATGGCTCAGCTTTATTAGTATTTTTACTTATTGAGATGGGAATAAATTGATAAAATAAATTATTATCAGTGTTTTTTTTACTATTTTATCTTTAATAATTCTGTATCAGATATATTACTATATTTATTCATAATAACAATTTTATTTAAAATAAAATTATATCTGTAGAAACCTGGTGTAGCTGCACCACCTCTTTGGTTAGATTGAAACTACTGCTAGTAATTCTTTCTTCTCGGAACCTCAATCAGAGGTTCTTTCTCTGTAGGTTCATACCAGGTGAGGTGGCAGATGTGAACAGTCCCAGGAAAAATTGATATTTATTATTGGAGTTGACTCCATTTTATGAAATTCCAAGTTTTTGATTTTTGTGGATATCTTGAAATATGAAAGCTAACACATAGCTCTATCTGATCCATATCAGTATTAACCATGCCATTTTTGATATAACTGGCTGGCTTGTAATTCAACATCCCCAAATTCTGGTTTGAGAAGAAAAAAATATAATCCTGATTCAACTAGGAAATCATTACTACATTAATAGTATAGTCTTTTCATATTGGCAGGATGAACACATCATATCTCCATAATTTTCTCATCATATCACTAATATGTCCTTATGTTAATTCCTAGGATAACTTCCATAAATACCTTTCCTTGCAGTAAAAATTCATATAGAAAATTTTAAAAAACCAAGAAAAACACTTTGAAATGAAGGAGGCCACTTCTAAAAACTTATTAATATCTCCTCACAGATCTTTTGGTGTTTGGGGTGAGAGAAATAGTCTCTGGCTTTCAGAAAATCCATTTTTTGATATTTTGTAAAAAATGGTCAATTAGATGGGCCTGGGAAATACTCAAACGTCTTTAATGGACTTTCTATGTGTGAGCCTTGAGGTATATTTTACATACCCAAATAGGCCACAATTATCTTAAAAATAAATTTTGAATTATGAATAACTCATAAGTCATGCATATATCCAAAATTCATCATTTTTTATTTCAGAAAAGATGAATAACTTTTTATTGAGTAAGTAAATCCCTGGATTTAAGGCCAGATTTGGATTCTACACAAAACCTTCACCTAGGGTAGCTTCATAGAGTGAAGAAGCTCAAATTAACTCTTTGAGGTGGTAATACCACATAAAAGATCCATGAAAATTTTTTTTTTCTTAATTTCACGCCAAAATAATGGAAATGTGAGAAATCCCATGTTACATATACACTGAGAATAGTCTTATGCATGTTTTGAGCACTTAATATTATGGTATTCTTACATGGACTTTTGGTACACCCATAGTGGATATCTCACTTGAAGCTCAAAATTCTATTTTGACGTGAAAAATAAGCAAGGGGGACAAAAGACATCAAAGAGAGCCAGGGTACCCAACTTCTGAGGCCTCAGAGGCATGGACAGCTCCAAAGCTTGGATACATGGCTGATCTTGGCCCAATTAGTAAACTAAAACACTTTGGGAACTTGGTTACCATTTTACAACTACTGTAAATCTTAAGAAAATAGCAAATAACCTGCTATTTTGACATGCCAAGGAAGTAAAAAGCTACTTAGACTCCTGTAACCATGTCAATTCTCAATTATTTTCCATGGATAAACTCCAAAAGAGTAATTAAAACCCTTTTTGGACTTGTATCCATTGATTTACCTCATAGCAACCAGTTAAACACTGATATTTGCAATTCTATGTAGAAATGAGGTAAAAACTTCAAAAATTCATTAAAAATACAATTCTTAATGAATCTTTCTTAATCTTGCAGGACCAATGGAGAACTGTATTATCTATGGTACAACCAAAAGGAATCACAGTTTTACCAGCTAAATGAAAAGTCTTACTTACAGTCCATTTTTGACTATTCTACGTGAAACACTGAATATTCACAAATTCACAGTAATTACAACCTGTGATGAAATTGGCAATAGCATTGATAGCATTGAGAAATCAATGATTATTTTGGAATTAAAGAAGATTTACAGATTTTACTCCTTTTATTCTTAACCATATTGGGGTTGGTAGTCATGTAAAAGCATCAATTAAGTAATTATGATAATCTTATGTGACAAGAGATGATGCAATAAATAATCCAAAAGGGTTTATTGTTTTCTCACTCACTGGTTTTTTATTTTGCTCCATGGCACACCTCTGTGAGCTGTTGTTGACCTAAAAGAGGCCTCTTCTTGCTGCTTTTCCACATCATCATCTTATTATCATTTAAATCATTATTACCAACAAGTAAGTATTAGTTAAAGCTATTCTTAAGTATTTGAAATCTTTCAGGATCAATCAGAAAGACATGAAATCATAGAATACAACTATATATTGCTGTAATACTGTTATAAATACCTTTTGATCCTTTAAATCCACAATTCTACGTCAAATCTCTCTATCTCATCTTTCAATAAGCTCTTTGGAATATTAGTGAGTGATTTACTCTTAATTCTTAAAGTTTTTCTCTAAATAATTAGTTTTCTTCAAGAATTATATTTATAATTATTCTTATAAAAGATAATTATATATTAAAATAATTTTATTATTTTAATAAAAGAAGTTTTATTATTAAAATCTTCTTGTAATTGATTCTTGTAGACAATTACTGCTCACTGTTAAAATCACTAGTAGTGTTTAACACGTGAAAGAAATAATTCTTTAATTATTTAATTGTGGTTATAATAATATCTTATTATTATATTTCATAAGAACAGACATAGTACTGTTGATTAATAGTAATATTTTCTTCAGTTTCATAGTCACATCTTACACTATGGGAAATGTGGCTGAAAAAATGCAAAAAAAAGTGCATTTTTGGACATTTTTTGAGATTTTATCAATAATGGTTTGATGTATGAGGTGGGAAATTCCTCAACTGGTCTTCTTGAGCCTATTTGAAAATTATTTGGCAAACAATGCGGCATTGGGGGTACAAAATAACCCCCAGGGGGTGTATTTGCCACAAAAAAAGCCCTCCGTATTATTTTTTTTCAGACAAATATTAGTGAACGGGATTTTGAAACTCTCAAAAGATATTCCTGGAATTCCTTTTGAGATATTTTTAAAGCAGCATGACCTTGGGTTTTGAAAATGACCCCTGGAAACCTCATTTTCTACAAAAAGCCAATTCTTTCACATCAACTCAGAGAAATAATTGTGTATTGGATTTGCAATTCCTTAAAGGTTATTCCTGGACCTGTTTGAAAAATGGCAAACAAAATAGCCTTTGGACCTCAAAATGACCACCCAGAAGCCCTATTTTCCATGAAAAAATTATTTGGCCACTTTTGAAGTATTTCTCGGAGAACATGGAGTGAATTTGGTAGTGAGGTCCTCAAGGGGTCTTGCTGGACCTTTTTGAAGGATATTCAGGAAGAAATGGCCTTTGGCCTCGAAAATGACCCCCTCAATATTTATTTAATTCCCACAGGGAATTTTTTCCATTTTTCAACATTTCCTGAGAGAAATAATTGTGTATAGGATGTGGAATTCCTGGAATGTGATACAAAAACATTTTGTGGAAAAAATGATTCCCTAGCGGGCTTATTTTCTGCAGGAAAGTAATTTTTGGCCATTTTTTAAGAACTTCTGAGAGAATGTGTAGTGGAGGGGACTTAAACTACAAAAGGGGTCTTCCTTTACCATTTTGAAAAGAATAGGAAAAAAATAATTCCTAGCCTTTGAAACAATCCCCCAGTCTCCTTCGTTTCTTCAAAAAGGCCTTTTTGGAAATTTCCAAGAGTTTCTCAGACAGTTTGGACAGACCATAAAGGGCTCTTCATAAATATATTCCCAAGAAATGTTTCTAAAATGGCCTTTGGACCTCAAATTAATACCCCAGGGGCCTTATTTGCCACAAAACGGGCATTTTTGGCCATTTTTTAAGATATTCTCAAAGAAAGTATTGCAAAAGGGGTAAGTAAATCCCCATGAATTCTTCCTAGATTGTTTTTTTAGAGATTCAGAAATCAAAATGGCATTTAAATTGTCCCTCAAAACAACTTCCCATGGGGGTTATTTTCCCGAAAAAGAGAATTTTTGGCAATTTTTAAGAAATATCTCAGAGAATCTGTACTTAATGTTGTTGGAAAGCTCCCTAGGGGTATTTATGGATCTTTCATGTAGGAATTATGACAAAAAATTTACTTTAGATCTCAAAACAATGCCCCAAGACACCGTAAGTTCTGAAAGAAGTCCATTTTGGGGTATTTTTTAAGATTTCCTCAGATAAAGTGTTGTGGATTGGATGAAGAAGTTCTCAAGGGGTCTTACCGGATTTCTCTGGGATAAAATTAGGCAAGAAATATGGCCTTTGGATCTCCAAAAGACCCTCAGGGGCCATATTTGCAACAAAAAGCACATTTTTGGCTATTTTAGAATATTTTCAAAGGATTGATTTTTGCTGGTATAGCCAATTCAAAAAAGGACCCTACTAAAATAATTTTAGAAATATTGTGTTAAAAGATGGATATTGACCCTCAAAGTAAACCCTAGGAGCAACTTTTGGCCAGTTTTAAGATTTTCTAATGTATGTGGTGGTTATGTTCTCAAGTATCTTTATGGAATTTCTTACAAAAAATTTAGCAAACAATATGGTCTTTGGAGCTTTAAATTCACCTCCAAGGGCATATATTCTTCAAGAACTTCACTTTTGTAATTTTTCAAGTTTTCTCAATCATTTTTTTCCAAATGGATTAAGAATTCATACAGGATTATTTGTTGCTTGTTTATATAAAATATTAAATTCATTATGAACCTCAAAATGGCCTTCTATGGGCCTTATCTTCAGCTAAGAAGCCATTCTTGAAGGGTTTCCAAAAGGCACTGTACAGCATGTGGTCAGAAACTCCTCCATCAGCTGCTCCATAGTTTCCCGCCAACAATTTTATAAACAATTCCATTTTAGGACCTCAAAATTTTCTTTGAAAGACCCTTTTTACTTCAGAAATTTTATTTTTACCCATTTTGGAGTTTTTCTTGTATTCAGTATAGGAATTGTAATTTCTTGTAAATTCTTCCTATATTTCCTTGAAGTTGAATATCCACAAAGTTTTGAATTAATAAGCTTATTTGATTAATAATTACAAGAAGCTTTCAAATAGTAAAAGACCTAATAATCAGTTAATTCCTTAATTCTCAAATAAAAGAATTCTGAAATAGGTAGTCTTAATGTTTGGCTCAATAGAAGCAAAAAAACCTTGATTTAGTTACAGTCTCCACAGAGAATCATTAACCCATTTTGATAATTTCTGAATTCTTTAATTAAAGGTTCTATTGTGAAGAACCTCCTTATAAAACTGAAAGAAATATTAAGATATTCAGAAAATTTCCCCTCAAATCACAAAATTCAGTTACTGAATTAAATATGATGCAGGAAGCTTGGAAAAAGAACAAAATATTAACATAGAGCTACTTTTAGAGAAAAATGGGGATTGTTTCAAAGTCATAATCATTTTTTGTATTAGTTAACAAAATGTATATGCAGCTAGCCTTTTCAAGTTTTATTAGTATATCTTCATGTGTTTATGCCCAATAAATTACATGAAGCTTCAAAAAAGCTGAAACGAATTTCTTGTTTCAAAATTCAATGATTTTAAAGTAAAATTGAGCTCCTTTTTTACATTAATTTAAAAATCTTTGACAAGTGAGAAAATGACTATTGTTTATCAAATATTATTCTTATTTAAAGATACGTAAACATACATGAAGAAGGCCAATAACCCTCCTGAATCAATGATCCCATAATTTATATAAAGGACTTGAAATGCAATATAGGAATATTTTTACTCTAGAATTTGAAAGAATATTTAGTCCATGAATAAAAAATCAATAAGTTTATCTTTTCACTTATCTAAGAATTATTGGAATCCACAATAGCTAGCTATATAGTTTATGGTTCATATTGTTAAGATTCTTACTTAAATCTCTCAAAGATTCCATAAATTTACACACAAGGAAATATTACTTTCTTTTATATTCTATGCATTTTTTAGAAACTTCATAAGACTTTGGTTTTTACATATTGTCATTCTCCCTCCAGAAAGAATGTATGGGACAATCTACATATATATCAAGTTATATCTTGAGGGTATTATTCATCACAATCTTAAATCAACCCAAGATACCATTTCCAATACTGGAGATGTTTTCCATGTAGAATGAAAATACTCCATCATAGATTGATAATTTCTTTGGACTGGTAGGATAACTCTATCTTTTCATTTCATGATAATGTTAAAAGTTTGAAAATTAATATGTTTTTTTCTTATAGATTTTGAGCTCTGGAGGACTAATCCTCAGAATTGAAGTCTAACATATAATACATAGATACTTGTAATATTAAAGTTATATCCTAGCTTTCTCATAATTACATCAAAATTATATATTCACAATATACTTTCTATTTGATGAAGATATCCAGTAATATCATTAGAGAATTAACAGTATGTATTTTCTTCTTGAAAAGGTAATTTGAGTTCTTTTTCATAACTGAAAAACCAGTTACATCATAAATTTTCTAGTCACTTTCTAAATGCTCTCTATTTACTCAGCCCCTTCCATGAAGTTTTCAAGAAAACACTCAATGATAAGTAATTACTTGGACTAAAACTTGTTTTGGGAGAAATCTAAGCACCTTAAACGGAAATCATTTTCTGTCAAAATAGCTATTCAAAGGAACTTCATCAATACATAATGGGTTTAAATACCCCTAAAACTGGAAAACATTTGGAATAAACCAACCACCATCCCAGAATCCCTCTAAGTATAGTGGGAAATAGGCATCTAACTTTGATATTATTATCTTTGGGGTGGCCTTATCACTGGGGACATTTTCCACCTAATTTATTGATCAAAACAAGACACCTTAAAGTAGCATATCATTTTAGTCTACTTTGTTTGTTAGTTTTTCTACTTGTGAATAATTTGACTTGATTTTTTTGCTTGTTCCCACCTCTCTTTGACTTTAGGTGATAAATAAAGATAAACAATACAAAAAAGAAATCTCTGACCACTTTTCCCATTTTCTACACACAGCTTAAGGATATGGTTGGATCAAAATTAATTCAATTAATCAAATTTGACTCAGAAATATTTCTCTATGAGCAGAGAAAAATTCTATTCACAATAGAACTGGTTTTTCTGAGCTCACCCATATTGTCAAATTTGATTTTTTTAGATATTCCCTGTATTGAAGAATCAAATTCTTCTGTTAGAAGCCATTTAACCACTATAAAAGTAGGATTCAAAGTGTTTTTATGTATTAAAATAGCCAAATATGGACCTGTTTTTATGCAGACATCTCTTCCTTATTTTCTTCTGCCTCCATTTACTGTTGATATTAACACCAACTTAAATCAGGTTCCCAGTTATTTTAATTTTATTCCTTTTTTATTCCCCTTTTCAGACTGTTCTGTCTAGAAATAGACCTCTCCCTTTCACCATTTTTGAACAGTTTTTTATCATACTATCAAGTTGAAATATATTTTTAATCTTCCTTTTTGGATTTTCTATAGCTTAAGAAAACTAGAAAATACGGATTTGAAAGAATATTTTGAAAATATCCTTCATAAATTTTACAGTTTTATTTCCTCTTCTCCTTCCATCACCCTTTGTTTTTGTGAAAATAAAAGGTAAAGCTAGTTGAAAAGGTGCATATTTTCGTGAACTTAATTCCAGAAATTATTGGTATGGCTTCCCAGTCCTTCATTTTACGTTGGTATTGGTAAATAAGGAGGATTGTAAAATTCTCTCAAAGGTATACCTTAAGTCTGCCTTTAATGCATAAAGAGTGACCCACAGGGTATCGCCTTGACATCGCGTTTGGACCGCTTGATGTTTTTTTGGTATATTGCTATTAATCTTAGTTAACTAATTCCCTGGAAGAATTTAAGATTTTTTTCAGAAAGATGTTAATTTTTCCTTTTCTCTTTAGACAGTATTTTGAGGTTACTTAGATAATTGGAATGGAATACTTAACAGCTACAAAAGGTTCCTCATAAACTCTAAAACTTCAAATTAAAGGTATATCTCAAGGGATTCAAATTTCTTCAATCTGAAGTCATATTTCTAGTGGGTTTAAATTTCAACTATTGGAATCTTAATGGATGCAATAGCGTTGGTCACAATATCTGATAAGCCTTATAATTGTTATATTATGTAGCTTTGTCAATTTATATCATTAGTATATTTTAAATAATTAGGATAATTAAGAAAATTTAACTAATCTTACAAAATAACATTATAACCCAAATTTGGACTTATCAGCTTATTATACAAGTAGCTCTTTCTTCTATTTGAAGCAATACTATATCCATGAACCACTTCAAGCTCATTTTTATTCCTTTCATCTATGTGTAATCCAGGTTTATTTCTCTGAATTTTATTTTCCTGAAACCCTAAGCCAAACAAATAAGTATAGTAATTGGAAGCCATTTTATTTTCTAGACAGAATCTTATTCTGTTTTGATTTGATTTAAAAGTCCATTATTGATCTTTTTTGGAAACCTTCTGAAAATGGGGTATTTGTTTGATGGGAACTGAAAACCCATTTATGTCTTTTTGGATCACCAAAGCCTGGAATTATTCATGAAATTTAAAGAAATCTTTCCAACATAAGCACAATAACCTTCTTATCAATAAGACCACATTTTATAAAAATTGAACACTCTTGGCCACCTCAATCTTTTTGATGCAGCCAGTCTCATATTCCCAGGTCCTTATTTATTGGTTACCTCTAGAACCAAATTTCTGATCCTTTCCTTTCCATCCTTTTGATCTTTTTTTGTCTTGTGGCTGAGTTGGCACAGCTAAATTTCCTGTTTTATGGCTACACCATTTCCAGTTATTTGGTATGGAAGGATCCTCATTGGGTTCTCTGAAAGCAGTTTTTGTTATATTTTCACCCTAATTTCCAATATTTCCTTTTCTGAACTTCTGTACTTACTTTATGGGAGGTTACCAAGTTATCATACAGACTCTCCACTCAATAATTTGAGCCTTTTCTTGTCTGAATTTGGAATGAAAGCTTACTGCTTTCATTTTTCACTGTGATTCTTTCCAATGGGTTAAGACTTCATGAACTAAGCCTCAATGTTTTCTATTGTCTCTATATATTCCCTCCCAGACTTTGAGTAGAATTTTAATTTATTTCATTGTGAATTTACCACCATCCAGGTTTTGATTTAATTCCGGTTGACATCAATATTCTCACTAAATTCTAAACCTTGTTACCTTTCTGGAATGCTATTACCAGTATAAAATTATATTCCCTTTTTTAGATATCTTTTTGAGGTATAATCACTTTAAAGCTATCATGGCTACAGATTGGGGTTCCAGTTTTCTAGCACATTTTGGAAATGTTTGTGCCATTGGATTGATCTTTTAGCTACTACCTGAATGCCATATCATCCCCATTGTCACAACCACGAGTTTGACCCTCCTCCTTGATGGTTGCGGCAATCCAACCTGGAGCCAAATTGGGGCCAATTGGCCACGTCATATCATTTATGGCCCATTGGCCCCCTTTGGGTGTCCAATGGCTCTTATGCCACAACCCATCCCAATGGCCATTTATGGCCTCAGGCCATATCCTGCCGTCATTGGCCCTCTTGGCCAATTCAAACCTCACCAACCCCCAGGCCTTCATCATTGATTTTTGGCCTGGGGGGTCCTTTTTGTCTTCTAGGGGTCTCCAGGTCCCCTAGCCACCACCATTGGATCCAGGCCCCCCCTTTTCATTAGGGGGTCTTGGGCCATTTAGGCCCCCTACGGTCCGCAGGCCTTTTAGGCCCCTTTTGGCCTAATCCAATGAGGCCAAAAGGGACCAAAGGGGGCAACCACCTAGTCCCCAAGGCCAGGTGGGTCCCAAACCACATCTGGGCCCACCTGAGCCAAAATTGGCCATATTTCCCTTGGACTCAAAATTGGCCAAAAACGCCTTGGACACCTTTTTGGCCATAAATCACATAGGACTCATTTTTGGCCATGGACCACTATGGATCAATATCTCCCTCATGGCCTCTGGCAACCACCAGGGGCCACCAAATCAGTTCATCAAGCTTTTCCCTCAACTTAAGGAAAATTCTTCCATTCCTCCATGCACCCCGTACTCAAGGTTGCAGGAGTGGTGCATATATGGTGTTATATACCATTATGCACCATTTTTGCTCAGCAATTCAATGGTGACGTTTTCAGGACTCAATTCCACCTTCTCAACTCAAGGCACCAAAATCCAACACCCATTTCAAAGGAGGACTTTTGGACTCATCAGTTGGGTAATCCATGGCGGCAAGCACAAGACCATTCAAGGACTCCAACCACCTGGCTATGCAGGAGTTGGGTTGGTACTCTCATTCAGGATTCTTCCAAGGTTCATTCTCAGAGGTGTTCCATCATTTCAATCAGTTGTCAAGGCATCAAGTATTTCAATACTCCTTGGACAACTCAATTGGTTCATACAGGCGGCAATCAATCAACCTGTATGTACTTGGCCAAATTGGGCCAATTCATATTCCACTGTGGGAATTCAATCACACTGTTCAATTTCAAGATGGCCAGAGCTGTATTTTCCCGATTCGGACAATACAGCCAGTGATCCACCTTCAGGATCAATCTTTCAGTTTTTCACATATACTGGCCACCTTTCAACACCTGGGGACTTTTTCCCCAGTTAATTAATATATTGGATTTATTTTTATCCTTATTTTCTTTTACATTCTTAAAGTTAATACTGATAATCTTAAGTCAGTCATTAGCACCCTCTTCTCTTTTCTTTCTTCGCCTGTCAGTGGATATTGGTGGTCATATCCTTTACTAATTCCATTGTTCTTTCTGGCAGGTTGAAACAGTGAATTGAGGATTCACTTGGTTGGCTTCCTTTTATCTTTGGCCTCTGGCTTCATCCTTATTATTCTTTTTTATCTTTGGCATATTTGTCCTTTCTCTTGTTCCTGCTTAAGAAATATATCCCATAGTATTTCTTATCATCTTTGGAGCCCTCCAAGTGATTTCTTGATTCCTGAGTGCCAGGCCCTCTTGCTTCCATAAGAGCCCCTGTGACACCCATGCAGGCAGTCAAACAGAGAACCTGAACTAGATATTGGAGGATTTCTTGTTCCTTATTTTCTTCCATTGGATGGTAAATTTGGTGGATATTCCCACCTTGGCTCAGCTTTGCTTTAATAAGTCCTCATTTTTTTTCTTTTGAAGTTTTATCACCCTTGCTTCAATGTACTACTTGGAAGTTATGGTGTTCCTGAAACTGAAAGTTTGTTTTGTTCTTTACAGAAGTTTCAAGATGCTTCAGTGAATCATATCAATATATTAAAATCACAAAAATCCCAATATGATAATTTCCATAGGTAACTTTCCCTCCAGTTCTTTTCTAGTGATCCGGCTTTTTTTGACTTGGGGTGCCTTTTTTCCCTCATCCAAATGAAAATTTAAGTTTTTGTTTTGTTGGCCATTTTTGGTGGTCACCATAATAGGCCACAAGATGGTTTTATTACTCTTCATGAAATATGTGAAAGAGTTTTATCTAGGTTTTGAGATCTCTTGGATTAAACACTTCTAACTTCTATCATATAGCTTTGGAACCTTCCAGCCCACTTGTCATGAGGTTTCTTCTATCCTTTATTTCCAAAGAATAGAATGTGCATTTTACTATTTAATCTTTTGGAAAAAGAAACTCCTGCTTAGGATTTTTGAGTGGCGCCTACTTGAGCTACACATTTTTTGGTAATAGAAATGTTGGGTTCCCATCACCAAAACCCTTCTATTTAGTTCATTTCCCTTATTCACTAATTTTTTTTCAATAAACTTACACTCTCAATTACAACCCATTTTTTCAGAAACATTCTAGAATTTTATGCTCTGTAGAATATTACTTAGCCTGTACTACAATAATTGTAAAATCCATTATTGAATCCTGTTTTATAATCTGTATTATAACTCTATATTAAATTCCATCTAAGAATATTTTTTACTTTAAACAAAGTAATTTAATACTTTCTAATTTTTCTAATCAAGATGTTATATCAATTTTATCATTTCTAAATAATTTGTTAAAAATTTACTTTTCCCTTTGTTTTTTTTTTTACTATTTTTAAAATATCACTTTAGTATATTCACTTTTCACTTTTTTTACTATGATCAATTTTTCACTTAGCTTTTAATGAGTTGTGACTTTGATGAATTATTTCTCTTTTATTCAATATTTTTTTCTTTGAAATTAAACTTGTGTGTATATTGGGCTAATGATTCTTGTTTTTCTGGATTTTAATTTAAGGGACTAATTTATTTTCATTCTCTTTAATTTCAATAATATGTCTTTCTTCTTCAAGAAAGAAGAATTATTATTGATATATTTCAAATAATCCACCTTGATTGAAAAATCTAGAATAAATTTTTTCCAATATAATTGTCTTTTCAAGATGATCTTTTTCATTATCCATCTATTCTTCTTTGACCTTAATAATGAGCACACTCATCTGGGGTCAGTCAGTGATTTCCTTTTTGTTTTGAATATATGGTGGCTGATATCACTAATGTGGTTCTTTAAGCAACAAATCATTATTTTCAATATTATGAGAGCTGGTCTCAAAGGTGAAGATTCAGAAATGAAAATTCATTTTTGAGAGACAAATTTGAATAAAGGAAAATAAGGAGGAAGAGAAAAATGGTGGGAAGAAGAAATTGGTTAATAAAAAGACTGGCTTGGAGTTCAAACCATTGTATTAAGCTCAAAGAAATTGATAGTAGGATATTTTACTTTAAACTATATTTGAATAAGATTATTTACATAGGTTTTTGTATGGGCTTATAACCCTTTTCATACAAAAAAGTATGTGTGACATAAATTGGGAGATTTATGGGTTTTAAGCTCATTTTTTGCCTGAAACAATTAGGTGAACTCAAAAAGACATAATTGAGGTGGAAATTGATTGTAATTTATTTTGTTTTATCAAAAGGTAAGAATCTATTTGAACAAAATTCAAACCCTAATAGGCCAATTCATCAACTCTACTCTCCTCATTGTGTTTAAAACAACTTTTTACATAAAATTTTCAAAAATTTAAAAGTAACTAACCAAAATAGGGACTGTAGAAATTAAGGGTAGCTTATTTATAATTAATAAGATTCAAATATCACTATTAAGGAGATCACAATGTTGAAACATAACAAAATGACTTTGGAATAGCATCAGTATAGGATGTAAAATCAAGGACTTACAATGCAGAACTATAAATAATTAAAACTTCCAATAATTAACATGAAAAAATAAGTAAATATTACTAATATATTACTTATTTTACTCTGAATTCCCTTATTAAAATGATGAATAAAACTAAGAAATATTATAACTATGACGTATAGATATTTCTATTAGTTAAATAAATAAAATGTCATAATAAAAATAAATATATTAATATATTTATGGCAATTTATTATTATTACCAACAAATGATAAATGTGTAATGAATTTTCATTTAATGATAAAAAACAATTTTCAATAATAATACTACTAATATTCAAGTTGTATATCAATTTGCATACTATTTATATTGATAAAATAATCATTAAAAATAATAATAAAGATAAAATAACCTACCTTGAACATTTAATATGATAATTTTGGATGCCTTTATGCCTAATAAGGTAAATAAAACTCATTTGAATTGTATTTAAAAATGCAAATGAAAGGAATTACAAATATTCTCAATTTCATGTGGAACTAAAGATTTTAAAGATATTTCAACCAAAAAAAACAAAATATTTATTGTATCACATCAAATCTGGTTATTATAAAAACAATGATCCTTGGTCTTTGTTTATATAATAGATCTATTTATAAATAATAAAGAAATCACATTTTAACGAATGTTTTTAATGTTTTTGATGCATCTGAGGAGGAAATAGAGGTAAAAAGAGCTCTATGTATAGTAAAATCCTCCCTCCTAAAGTCCCAAAGGATTCCAATAGACATAGAGATGTGCTGATAATATCCACTGGAATAGATCAGAATTTTAAGCTTTAGTGATGATTAAATCATAATCAAACCATCTGCTCTCATTTTTACACCATTATTTAGAGTGATCACTGTAATTCTAAGTTTTCTGAAATCATAGGCTTCAAACAATTCTAAACTTTGTGTAATTTATTATTATTAATCATAATATACTAGTATTCACCAGCTTTATCACTTATATAACTGGTAAATGTAAAATAAGATTACAGTGAGTGATCATAAATGATCAAATTTAAGCTTAAACTTTGACCATTAATAAATTTTGTCTTATACACACTATAGCTGTTCAGAGAGTTAATTCTTATAGCATGGAATGTTTTTACCAAGATTCTAAGAGCATTTCATTACATCATCAAAACTCATTTTTGATGATTTTTCTTGTAACACATCTTTTTGGTAGAAACTTACTATTTTAAACTTCAAACCATCATTCCAAGTGGATATAACTTGAATTTAATGATACAAATTACATCATTATCAACTTATGAGCTAGTAGAGTCTTAATATCTACTTTTCATTAAGCTTGGACCACTTTCACAACAAAGTGGTCAGCAGCTATAATTATTTTTCCCAATAAACCCTTGTAGGTTATAACCTTGTTTATAGATTGTCAAATAAATTTTATATCTATATTTTTACAGTTATTCTGTGGTGAAATTATTCTTTTCTCAAATATTTATCATTAATATTTCAGAACATATGAGCTAAAAACCATTAATATATGGACTGATCATAAAAGTGCATATATTCAGGTTATCTCAGTAAGTATTAAATTTTCATATATGAAGTAAAAAATTTATATGTGTAGTGTTTAATGAGAAAACCAATGGTGTAGTTTATTTCAAATTTTTATTTATTGTTTTCTGAGATAATCAATATTTCATGCTTTTTTATGGCATTTTTACTTATTTTAAGATAATAATTTCAATTATTATTATCAAAATAAGTATTGTAAAGACATTTTGTGACCTTTTTGGATATATGGTCATATCTCAAAAGCTCACATTCCCTACCACTAGAACAGATTGTACCCCAATCTGATATAGTTAATTAGGGTATCATTTACTGTCCTACCTCATCAATAGAATCTTTTACTCTTGAAGCTCAGTAATGCTCAACTTTTCTATTCTTTAGGTCTTCCTTCATGTCTAAACCTTCTTAATAGTGTATCAGCATTATTTATCTCTTTCTCAAGTAGCCATTCATCTTTTTGGGTTGGTTTTCTATACCTTACAAGGTATTCCCCTTCTTTTTTTGCTTCTTGTCCTCCTTTCTTCAAGGACTTTCACAATTTTCTTTTCTTCTCCTTCTTTTAGAGGGGGAATTAAAAGTGGTGGCTTATTTCTTGGGGAAAATAACTCCTTATCACTTTAGCTGTAAGTTTTTGTCAGACTTACAGGTAAAGATGGGTGTTTGTTCATTGATTCACCTGTAAGTTCTTGTTGCACAGAATCTAGGCCATGTAGTGCTTTTATCATGAAGGTTCCTGAAAAGGAATCTTTCAATTTCTTTGTGCCTTTGATTTTATTAAAGTTTAGAGTTTATACTAAGACCAAGTCTCCTACTTTAAGCTCAGGTGGCTTATGAACTTTGTCCCATCTTTGTTTTTCATATTTGAAAGAATCTTGCATACATCTGTTTGCATGATGTCTTGCTTTGTCAAGCATTATTTTGACACTTCTTGCTTTTGGATGTATATCCACTAAGTCCTTTTTGAGAGTGTCATAAGATATTCTTGGATTCCAACCTTTTTCTAACATTTCTGGATTTTTGCTAGCTGAAGAATGAATTGATGTCTTATACTCCAGCTCAAGAGCTTATATTAAGGTACAACAATCATAGGTAAAACCATCATAGTCTTTTAACTATAGGCCATAAGCACAGAATCTTCTGATTATGTCTTCTAAGTTTTTTATCATTCTTTCTGCTAAACCATAAGCTTGAGGGTGTTTAGATTCTGAGAATGATAATTTTGTTCCAAAAACATCATGGAGATTTGTCCATAATTCTAAAGTTAATTTAGGATCTCTATCACTTATGATATTTTGGAATGAGCCTGTATGGATAATTACTCTATTTCATATCATTATGGGTATTTCCATAACTGTGTCATTGCTATGACATGGTAAGAACATTGGGGTTTTTCTGTACCTTTCAAGTAATAATAGGCATGCATTAAAACTCCTGTCTCCTCCAGGAGGTAAGGCTGTTACCCAATTCATGTGAGCTATGTCCCATGGGTATTTTGGCTCCTTGATTTGGATCATCAGTCCTAATCTCTTGTGTGTGGCTCTGTTTCTCTTCTTGGCATATGTGACAGGTTTGGAAGTATTCTGAAACATCTTTTCTCCAATTTGGCCACTAAGAGCAGGTTTTCACCCTTTCTAGTGTCTTATATTCTTAGAGATGTCCAGATACAATACTATCATGGCATTCATGTAGTATATTGTTTATCAGGGTCCTATCTTTCAAGGCCATAACACATGTTTGTTTAGTCCTATGATAAAGAGCTCCATCAAGAAGGTGGAATCTTCCTTCATCATATGCTTTTTTGCATACTTCATCTAGTTTAGAAGGTAATGATGGGTCTTTGCAATCTTTCATTAAGAGTTGGCAGAAGATATGAAATTTCTTTCCCATCTTATAGCTTTCTTTTACTTTATTAAAGAATTCTGTGCCAATTTCTGTGACACATATCCCTTCTGTATGATTTTCTTCCTGTGGTACCCATTCTGGGTTTTCAGGTGTATTTTCTAAAGCCCCTCTGCTAAGACCAGCTTCATTTTTATGAATATTTCCAGATTCATGAAATATAGCCATATTTCCTCTATATTCTTTGATAGCAATCTGACATCTTAGCATTTTTCTATTTGGTGTATTAATTTTCACTAAATATTTTACAGAATTACAGTCTGTTATTTCATCAAACACTTTTCCATCCAAATAATAGTGTAATTTTTCTAAAGCCCACACTATGAAAAAAAATTCCATTTGGATTTCTCCATATCTTTCTTCTGTTGGCTTAATTTGTCTTGAAATGAAGAGAATTAGTCCTTCAACAGGTTTATCATTGACAATTTGTGTCTGGTGTAGTGCATCACCTAGTCCTTCTCTACAAGAATCAATTTAAAGTTTGAAAGGTAGTTTCCAATATGGAATTAGAATAAGCTGAGGATTTTTGAGGTATTTTTTCAGTTCCTCATATGCCTTAACCCTTTCCTCAGTCATTTCATAGACTTTATGTTGGTCACACAGTTTATAAAAGGATTTGGAAATTCTTGAAAAGCCTTTTATATTCTGTCTGTAATAACCAGAAAATACTGGAAATCATTGCATTTCTTTCTTGGTTTGGGGAATTGGTTTTAGTAATACTGCTGCTAATTCTTTTTATCTATTCCTAAGCTTAGTCCAGATACAACATGTCCCAGTGCTTTTAGTTCACTATATGCAAAATGACATTTTTTCAACAATTTTTTCAGATTTACTTGCACTATCTTTTGTAAGGTTCATTCTAGTCTTGTTAAGTGATTTTCCCAAGTTTCTGAGCAAACTATAATATTGTCAATGTAGATGATTAACCATCCTAATTATAATTATTCAGGAAATATGGTATTAATCACTCTTTGATAATGAGAAGGTGCATTTTTAATACCAAATGGCACCTTTAAATATTAATATATTCCACAGTGGACTATTATCCTTAGCAGTTTCTTATAATTGTATTTTAAGAAATTTTGGTTAAACCCCTTTGGAGAGTCCATGGCTGTAATGAGTTTAGCCTATGACAGTTGTGTTAATGTCTCCTAGATTCTCGGTATTGGAAATCTGTAAGGTAAGCATAGGTATTTAAATCTCTAAAGCCCCTACCATCCTTTACTTTCCATTATTCCAAGCTATAATGACAGGTGTAGTTACCTCTTCCTGTTCATTATGCTGTACTTTACTTGATACTCCAAGGTCCATTAAATCTTTAATGTGTACCTCCAAGGATTCTCTAGGTCTTTGGCTAGCTGGGTAAGCTGGTCATCTTAGCAGGGGTGGATAAGAGTTTTCCACATTCAGAATGATATCTACCTCATGTCCAATGATAGCACCTGGTGGCTCTTTGTCAGTTTCAAAGGCATTTTTGTATTTAAATAAGAGATCAATAAATTTTTCTTTCATTTTTTGTGTTAATTATTGATTGAATTCTGCCTCTATAAGCTGTTTGCTTGTTAATGAATGTTTTTCTGGGCTTTTCTATTCACTTTTTATGGCAGTCATTTGTTTTTTGTTGCTTAAAAAGCCAAATTTCTGTCTTTTATTGTCTCCTATGGTAAAATATCTGTCTTTTTGGCTAGAGATTTCTCTAGCATATACTGACAAGTAATAATTTCCAAGTATAAATTGGTTACTAGTACAGTTTTCTATTACTACAAACTCTAATTGCACTCTTATGCATGGAGAAGGGTGAGGAAAAATTAGTGTTTAGTAAATTATTCCAAGGGGCTTCATGCTTTCACTTGCACTACTAAATTTAACCCCTTTTATTGGTATAAATATTTCTACCCAATATTGTATAATTGTGTTTAAGTAATTTTTTCAACACAGTTGCAGTATTTCCTGTGTGCAGGTTTACATTTGCCTCTTGGCTCTCTACCATGGAAATACTTATACTTGATTTTCCAGATGTATATCCCATTCCTTTTCCAGGTTTGGTTCTATGCAGTTTGGCATCTTTTATGTTTGTGAGGCTTGTATTAGATGTTTCAACTTGTTGTAAGCTTGAGTTTATTTCTAGTACTTCACATATTAAATCAATGTTATTAATTTGGGAAATAATTATATTTATTTCATCACTTTCAGAGGTTTCTGATTCTTCAGTTTCTTTTTCAGAATCAGATTCTTCTTCTTTGTAATTGTGGTCTTCTGTTTACACAATTTCATTTATCTTTGCCTTTTAAAGACAATTATTGGCTTATTGTCCAATACCACCACATTTATGGCATTTTCTTTTCTCATTAGTATTGTATGTATTGGGCTTGAAGAGTTCTCTTGGTTTATCTTTCTTAATTAATGGTTTATTTGGACTCTTAATATCCAATTTTTTCCATTTTATGCCAATTTTTGTCCTTGTCACTATATCTTCTAGTGCATTAATTTAATCCTCTGTGGAACATGGTTTTATTACTCTGCATCTCAGGGAATGTTCCAGTTCTCCTCTACATTTTTTAAGTATTTTCATATGCAACATCTTCTGTGATATTTCTGGATACAGTGCACTCATTCTTTCAACTTGTTTCAACAACCAAGTTAAAGGTTTAACCTTATCTGGGTTAAAGAAGGAAATTTTAAATAAGTTTTATATTTTGTACCTCCATGAATCATTTGCCCACTTGATGATTATTTCATTTTTCCATTATGATCAGCTATTTTTCCATTTGTTTGTCTTATGCCATAATACCATCTTTTTGCATATTTTTAAAATAATGAATGTAATATGTCTGTGATTAATTCATCTGGTATGTCATAATCCTCTTGAAAAATTTCAATTGTTTCAATAAATGACATATGGTCATATTCACCTTCACCTGTGGATGTTGGCCATTCTTTCAGCTGAGGTTCTTCCTTCATTAAGACTTTCTTGTTGTCTTGATGGATTAATCTTGTTATGATGGGATTTTTTACTTCCTCTTTTGGTTTAACAGGGCTTCTTATGTGAGAAAATGGGGTTGATGAATTTGGCATATTTAAGTTATCCTCATTAATTTTGTCCATTTTCTCATTAATAAGTCTTGTCTCAGTTTGAATGTCCTCTTTAAGATTAATTCTTTCTTAATCACTTTTTATACATGGTCTAGGAGTAATTTTTGGTGCAATAAAGTTTTTTCTTCAAATATTTCAACAGAAATACTTAATTTATTCAATTATTTTGTCAGATTGTCAATACTTACATCATAATTGATTGTCACAGTTTTTTCTTTGATATCTCTTATGTATTTATACAATTCCTTTTCTCCTTGTATTAATTTCTGAGTATTTATAATTAAGACTTTTGGTTTGTTATTTTCAGCCATAAGCTTAATGCTGTCTATTTCATTTTTTATTTTGTACAACATTTTGTGTTAAAGATAATAAACTACTATTTATTTCTTGTAAGGATAATAAACTATTTTAAATGTCTTTCAGAGGTAGTATACTATTCTTAATTTCTGTTAAAGTAGTTACAACATCAGGAGAAAAATTTACTTCTTTGGGAAATGGGGTTGTCTCATCCTTTTTTCCTCTTTGTCCTTGAATTCCATAAAGATTCTGGCCATGTTGAAGACATTTTCCACGGAAGCCTTTTGGATTCTTGGCATCCTGTAGCTTGGATGATATGGTTTCCTCCTGTCCTTTTTCTTTTTCTTCTTCCTTTTGTGGGGAGGTTGGCTGGCTTGTGGCATGCTGGTAGAAGCTACTTGGGGTTCTTTCTTGCTTGCCTCCCTCTTTTTTTGTGCCAGTCCTTTATCTTTTTGATTTGAGGTTCTGATGATAGTGGATTGCATCCATTGGAGTATCTCACTCTTTTCTCCTCTTTTAGGAGCTTCTTGAGGATGTGCCAGGAGTTCATCGCTCCTTGGTGGCTTTGTGGAAACATTTTGCAATCTTTTTCCTTGTACACTGTGTAATACTGCTTGTACTGGCTCATATATCTGTCTATTTGAGCCCTCTGAATGTGATTTGTCTCTTTTGGAGTTACTCCTACTTAGTTCCAACTCTGGTTCAGAGAGTATAGGCATTTCTGGGACTTTCCTTTTGGATATTGCACTTCCTTGTGTGGATTCTGTTCCACTTTCCATCTTTCTCTTTCTTATCCCTTTTATGGGATCATTTCTACCTCTGATTCCACCTCCATCAGATTGGATGGAGTATTGGTATCATCTCCTAGTAGTCATATTAAACAAATAAGAGATAAAAATATTTCATAAAAAAATTAAAAGTCTTTTTATGGAAATTTTAAGAGAGGTACTCACCTTCTGAGTCCTGAACAGTGGGTCCCAGAAAAACTAATTTCTTAACTTTTTTTTCTCATTAAGAACTGTTGTTGGGGAGCTTTGACAAGTTTCTTCCACCAATCTTTCAACAGTGGTCTGATTGTCCTCTATTGGGTTTTCTGAAAACACTAAAAAATACAAATAAATATAAGTTTTCTTTTATAAAAAGTGTTATTTTTGAGAAGATATGGCAATGTCCATGTAAAAAATTGCTTTTATATCTTTTGAAGTGAATCAAAATGAGTTTTTGTTGTATTTTTTGTATTTTTATTTTGAAAGAATAATATAAAAATAAATATGATTCTTTTTAAAATTGAATTATAATATAAATTTATTTTTATTTTATAAATGTAATTTTTATTCACCAGAGTCACTCATAAAACGTTCTTGCAAGTCTAAGGATATAAAAAACCACTTGTAAGACAGTACTATTGCTTTCAAAATTCCTCAATAGGCTTTAAAATCAATAAATATGAAATTACTATATAATTTATAATTGGATAAGCCCAATTTGAATCTTTTTTAGCATTCTTTCAAGTAAGTATCATGGCCAGGACCCCAAGTGTAAGGTTTGACTATGAAACAATAATTAAATATTACCAATATATTACTTATTGTACTCTTAATGTTCTTAGTAAAATGATTAATAAAATTAAGAATAATTGTAATAATAAAGAATCATTATAATTATGATTTAAAAATATTTATATCATGTAAATAAATAAAACAAGATAAACTCTATTATAAGAGCAATATGATAATAATAAATATATTAATATTTGATAATTAATATATTTATGGTAATTTCTTATTGTTACGAACAAATAATGAATTTTTAAGGAATTTCTATTTATTGATAAAAAATTATAACAATAATATTGCTAATATTAACTCTATATATTAAAATAAATACTATTTATGGAGAAATACTAAAAATCATAATAAAGAGAAAATAACCTACTTTTAGCAATTAATGAAATAATTTTGTATTTCCTGATTCCTAATAGTTTAAATACAACCTGTTCAAATTGTATTTACAAATTAAAATAAAATAAGTTACAAATATTCTTAATTTTATGTGGAATTGAAGGTTTTAAAGAGATTTTAAAAAAAAACAAAAAAATATTGATTGAATAATGTCAAATCTTGTGATTATAGAAGGTATTATATTTGTTCTTTTATTCTATGATAGATTAATATATAAAGAATAAAGAAATTACCTTTGAATCAATGTTTTTATTGTGTTTGATGTGTCTGAGGGGGAAATAGAGGTAAAAAGAGCTCTATATATAGCTAATTCCTCCCTCCTAGGGTACAAAAGGCTTCTGGTAGACATTTACCAATTTTATCCATCTTAATTTATCAGTACTTTAGTCTTTAGTGATGATTACATCATGATTAAACCATCTTATCTCATTATTATGCCATTATTTAGAGTTATCACTGTGACTCTAAGTTTTCTGTCATAATAGGCTTGGACTAAGTATAAAGTCTGTTTATTTTATTAGTATTAATCACAATATACTACTATTCACCATATTTATTACTCATATAGCTGTTTAGCCTAAAATAAGATTACAGTGAGTGATCATAAATGATCAAATTCAAACTTAAGCTTTGATCATCCACACCTTTTTTTGTAAATGCTAAATCCATTCAAAGAGTCAATTCTGATAGCTGGGAATGTACTTACAAATCTGCCAAGATAGTTTCATTGAGTCATTAAAACTCTATTTATGATCATTTTTCTTGTAACACATGTTTTCTGTCAAAACTTACTATTTTTAACTTCAAACCATGCTTTCAAGGGGTTATACCTTGAATATAATGATGGAAATTAAATAATTCTTCAGATATAAGCTAGTAGAATATGAATATCTACTTTTTTGAAGTTTGGACCACTTTCACAACAACTTGGTCAACAAATATAACTATTTTGCTCAATAAACACTTGTAAGCTATAACCTTTTTCATAGCTTGTCAAATAAAGCTTATATATGTATTCCAAAAGTTATCAAATTTTAGCTACATTTTTGGTTCAACTCTTAATCATGAATATTTCAAAAGATATGAGCTCAAAGCCATGAATATATGCACTGATCATAAAGGTGCATATATTCAGGTTATCTCAGAAAGTATCAACTTTTCAGATATGACACATAAATATTATATGTGTAGTTTCTAATGTAAAATCCAATTTTGTAATTCATTTCACATGTTTATTCATGGGCTTCTGAGATAATCAATATTCATACTTATTTTAAGATAAGAAGTTCAATTATTATCATTAAAATAAAAATTGTGAAGTTTTTTTGTGACCTTTTTGGATATGTGGTTATATCTCAAAGGCTCACACATACTCAGCAGAAAAATAATCAAGGAAGAACAAATTTATTATACTCTGTAGTGGCTGAAGTTGGAAGTGAAATAAGAACATTTATCTAGATATTGTGAGTCTTAGAGTTATTTTAATATATCCAAAAGACTGCAAATAATAAGAATAAGTTATACCATAAAATGGAAAATTTATTTTTATTATACAAACAAATTTTAACAACAAGAAATATTATCTATAATCATAATTTCAAATTAAAATTATATTCAAATTTCAAAACATTAAAATATGTTTTTACATGAAAAATTGAAGCAAAAATAAATTTTCATCAAAAATATTTAAAATATAATATTTTTAGAAAAAATGTTAATAAAAATTGGTATAACTTTTTTTCCAATGAATAAAATTATGAAAATTATTTCACCATTTGATTCCTCATAGAAAAATCAGGTGGGGTCATCTCTGAGTGAAAATTCTGTAACTCAACTATAAATCAACTCAAATTATGTTTTTAATATTCTCTGTAGTAAAATCTGAAAATAAAACAACTTTTAGCTTAATTCACACCACATGTGGTGTTAATCATCCATTTCTGTGTTAAAATTGAGGTGGGGTGTGTAGCTTATAAGTTATGAGGAATTGAAGTATTTTCCATTGAAATGTCAAACTGTGCATGTGTATTACATAAGTGAGCTTGGATTTACATATGTAGAATCAATAATTACAGTTTTGTACTGTAAATTTTGAATTGAGCTGCATATATAAATTTTTAGTATAATACATGATGAGGAAGTAAAGAAAAAATAAATCAGAAAGATTAATTTTTGGGTGAAAAGGGATCTGGGCTCCAAGGGTTCCAGACTCACCAAGATTACTTTCTGAAAGGAATTATATGTCAAAATTCACACAAAATCTTTTCACTTTTGGCCTGGAATTGAGTCACAGGTTCTGTGACTTAATTGATGATGAGGTTTGGATACCAACCAGGGCAGTTTTAACTGTTTCCAGGAGGGTAAAGCTACCCTTAAGCTAAAAGAATCTTGGTAAAAACAGTCTTAGCTAGTTTTAAGGTCTCTTACACACATTCCTATGTGTTTTTAATTCTTCAAACCAAGTATTACTATAGCAATGGCTCATTTAAGGGACTAAAATGGCTGAAAATAGAAAAAATTGGCTAAAACCACCCCTTTTGTGCTCTGGACCAGGGTTCAGTGATTCTATAATTGTATTTTCTGTTTTAAGTGTTTTCCCTGAATTATTAGAGTAAACTATACTTCTTTAGTAAGAAATTTGGTGGCTATAAAAGAATTTCGTCCTTTCCCCACCTTTCTCTTCATGTTAGAATCTTTTTGTTTTATGATTCATTTGTATACTTTTGAACCAATCAATAAAATATTTCAACCACCCTTTTGAGGTCATTATTAGCCTTTCAACTATGTGAAAAAATCACTAGAATCATGGTTTGTAACTCTTATGATAATTTTTACCCTTGAACCACCCCAAAAGTGAATTAAAGAATCTTTCATCACTGTTAGCATTTTCACTTTGCTCCCAAATTCACTCTGGGCACTTTTGGCAATGATTTCTCTTTAATAATCTTTTTGGAGACTCTTTTCTCATATTAATTTCCTGCAGTCCTTTTCTCAAATAATTCTACTTGAAAATGTTCTTAAAGAAATTTCTTTTGTAGCTATAAGTATCTGTTGTAGAGTATTGTTTCTAAAAGATATATATATTTATAATATTATTTTTTTATACTAACAAAGTTGGAAGAAATAAATTTGGCCTTTTTCCTCTTAAAGCTCTTAAAATTTACTATTTTTAATTGAATTCCTTCTTTTACAAATGTTGAGGACAGAAAAAGTACTTGATTTTTCATAAAAGTTTCATAATCACACCTTACATTTTGGGGCCCAGCTGTGATATATTTTATTTGAAGTTTTTCAATATTTTTCTTATATTGAAAAAAAAGCTCAAAATCTATAAGAATATTTCTTTTTGCATATCACAAGTGAGGCTTCAATTTTCAATTTTCTTTTGAAAAAACCTTTTTTTTACTTGAAGAATTGTTTCCTTCATTAATTTTAGTGTCTGAAAATATGGTAAGACAATATAACATTAAAACAGCTTCAGCAGTAACCAGCATTATCCCAGCCAGTACTGTGGATTCTAGCCATAATATCACTGTTATTATACCACAGAATAATCAACCAGAACCAATTTCTTCTGAATTAATCAATTTGGATATTAGTAATACTTTCCAAGAATCAAAGAATATGGATAATATTAAGTTTTCCACCTATAATCTTGCCTTCAACCAGATCAGAAGCCAGCTATAACTCCTCAAGCAGCTTCCAAAAAGGTTATATATGTGATTATGGCAGAAGCTAATCTTTTTCAGAAGAACAAAGGTCAGTAAATGAATCCCAAACTAAAAACTTCTTCCATTCTGAAGCTGATAACACTGGTTTCCTTCAAACAGAGCTTACACTTCCACAAGAAGCCTCAGTGGGGATTTACAAAGCGATACACAAGGAATACAACAATGCCCTTCAACACAAAGAGTATTAAATCTTAGAATATCTTTGAAAAAGCTTCATGAACTCTTACCTGAATGTGAGAAAGTTTCTAGGCCATCCCAATACTTGCAAGTTACTTAATGGATGGCATTCATTTATGTAAAAAAAGAACATGAGTCTTTTAAAAGAAGAATGGAGTAAAAACAACCCTCTACCACTCAAACAGCTTCCAAAGCCAACCTCAGTTTCCACCAGCAGAAATCTCAACATGAAAAAGAAGCCACAAATTCAGAAAAGGGAAAGGGAAAAGTATTAGACACAAGAGTCCATAGAAAATGTGTTTCAGATGGCCAGAACCAGGATTTAAATGCAGAAGAGAGAGGAAGCCAGATCAGAATATCTGAGAGTTTATATGGGATCCCAGCTTTGTATATAGCCATAAATTTTGTGAAAAGTCCTATTTCTGATAAAAATTCAAATATTTGTAACAGTTTTAAAACAAATAACCTAAGTTTAAGCCAAATAAATGCAAAACCTATGTGTTTTGAGAAAGTTTTACAAGCAATTAAAACATTAAGTAATGACACTTCAGTTGGAAATGAAATAAGTGAATGATCTGTCAATATGAAAGAATTCACAGATAAATATTTTAAATTCAATATTGATTACATAAGTAAAACAAGAAGAAATAAAGCCATAAGTATGATCAAATCACATCATAAAAAAATCTTTGATGATATTACAAATCAATTTACTGAATTAAAGACAAATACCATTGCCTTGAGAAGGTGTTTTGATACCTCACAAGAGGAAGTATCAAAATTAACAATGGAATAAAATCAAACTATTCCTGATAATAATAGACAGACATAATTATGGCAGTAAATTACAATTAAAGAAGACATCTATAAAATTGAGTTAATCAAGGTGTAATACCAGTCAACTAAATGAAATTGAACAATGACTGCACACCTTGGCAAGAATGTCTACACCTCTAAATCAAAGTGAGGGTATACAGAATTCCAACCTACAAGTATTGGATTTAGAAAATTCACAAATGAAGAATTAATTTTCCACTTCTTTCCATAGTTTGGAACCATCAATGGGCCAAGAACCTTTGAAAAAAGTACCAAAACCTAAAAAATAGCCTCATTTCAGTGGCTAGCAAGAATATGATCCTATATAATTCCTCAGAGGTATTTAAATGATCAGAAGATACTTTGAATTGAAAGAAATATTAGTAACAGCAAGATCTAACACATTTCTTACTAAGTCAGCTCATAGATGGTATATCAAGTTAAGACAAGAACATGGACACCAAAGCTGGGCTTGGTGGAAACCCAAAATAATTAATAAGTGGGACAATGATTCTTTAAAGTTTAAAGGGAAGACAGCCTTTCAATATAAAAAATTTAATGCTGAAAATATGGAGCTTCACCATAGCTTTTCCAACAAAAGAACAGGTTAATAGCATTATATCCTGACATTTCAGAATTTACGATCCACAGAAAACGTTTGAGATAATTTGGAGTTGATTTGAAGCATGCTGTAAAAAGAAGGACCACTGAATAATCTTTTTCCAAAGATATTATAAATATATTAGGAGAAGCAACAACCAGAACCAAGATTGGTTCTAGTAGGATGAATATCATAACAAGGTTTGATACCCCTTGGAAAGATTCTTTGGAAAAAACCCCAAATGAAACTTTAGTCATATGAAATATAAAGCTTCAGAAACAATAAGAAAATGACATATTCTACAAAGCACCACATATTTAGCTAATAAACTTCCAAAAAAGGGGAAATAAATTAAATTAACATTGAAAAGGAACCTTATGTTGAAAGAGATAATATGAATGTGGAAAATTCTGATGATGAATCATGAATATTTTCTGAATCTTCAAAAGATATATAAAATATCAATTTCACATTTCAAATCATGGAATATTACTCCCACTTACCACAATCAAGTAATAGCTGACTTGACCTATCAAAATTTCAAGATGCACAACTTATGAAAACCAAAACAAACAGGAGAAAAGGTTAAAAATATGGAGATTCCTGTAAAAAGAATGTTTTGATTGATAGCAAACCCACTAAGCTCTTACTTGACCCTGGATCTCTCTGATCTTTTTTTGGAAAATCTTTTCTCAAGGATTGTGTACCAAATTTTTGAAGATCAATGATTACCAATTGATGGAATAAAATTCAACATTGCAAGAAATCCAATGAAAACACTATGATATCTTCACATATCAATGTTAATTTCAAAATCACTGTTGAATTTATTGTTATGTAAAGCTTCTCTAGTACCCATTTCACATTGGTAAATGATTATTTAATCATGTATAGCATAAATTTACATAACAACAAAGAAATATACTTTACTATTGGTTATAATAAGTGTCAAAAATTTTCTTCTTTACCTTTTGAAAGACAAATTACATTAAATAAAATATCACCAATTAACTTATAGTTAGAGAAGTTCAAATCAGAACAAATTAGTTTAGCTTAAGTCATTCTTCACCTTACTGAAATACAAGAAAATTAACTCTCTGAAATTTTATATTACTACAAGAAAGCTTTTTCTTGAGATAAAGAACCATTGGGGGAAACTTGGTCATTAATTTGACATTATTTTGAACCTTCATAAACCTTATCCACCACTCTTAAGGAGGCCTGAAAATCCAGCAAGCCCAAAATAAAGAGAAGCCATTGAGCTTCAGATTGAAGAACTCTTGGAACTTGGTGTAATATGAAACATTGGCCACAATGAAGAGGTAGAAATAACTACACTTTTCATATTGGCATGGCATAATGGAAAATTCAGAATGGTCAGGGATTTTAGATCTCTAAACACTTACACTGTCCCAGACAGTTATCCCATACCAAAAATCCAAATTTCTCTTACTCAAATATCTCAAGCAGTATACATCAGGACTATGGATTCCCTGAAGGTGTCTTGCCAAAATTTAGTGACACCAAGAGAAAGGAGATATTTGAGAATTATTGTCCATTGTGGAGTATATGAATACTTGAGGATGCCTTTTGGTATCAAAAATGCACCTTCACACTTCCAAATAATGATGAATGAAATCTTTCCTGAAGAACTTTCAGAAGTATGGTTGATCTTTATATTTATGATTTTATTTTCTGTTCTAAGGCTTGGGAAGAACATATATATAGATTATCTAGAGCTTTGGGGAAAATTCAATCTGTAAGCATGAAAATTTCTTTAAACAAATGTCATTTTGGATGAAAATAACTAAAAGCCCTAGGACATGTGGTATTGGGTCTATCCCTTGTAACTTACAAAAACAAAGTTTCTGAATGTCACAGGGGCTCTTCGAAATGAAGAGGGCCTGGCACTCAGTAAACTGGGACTCACTTATGGAGGGCTCAAGGATATGGTAAGTAAAGATACACTTAAGAGTGTTAAAGATGAATTACTAAAAGAATGAATATAAGAAAGCAGCAACAAAAGAATAGAAGAGCCAACCACAAACAAGTCCAAGTCCACTGTTTCAACCTTTCAGAATGGAAAGAGAAGGGTTAATAAGGATATGGCCACCCAACTCATACTGTACAGGCAAAGAGAGAAAAGGCAAAGACTAACTTAAAATTAAATAATTATAATACCCAATTATAAGGATAAGAATGATTATAAAATAATAAATAAACTAAATTAATTAACTGGGGAAAAGTCCCCAGGGGGGAGAAAGAGGGGCTGGTATATGTAAGAATCACCAGCCCTGATCCAGAGGAAGAATTTTCATGAGAGTAATTGATGATTGAATTGAGTCTGGCCAATACAGGTCCTGTATAGCTGTACAGAACCTGTACAAGAGGTGTGGTGTATTTGAGTGATAATACAGTTCCATATTGGTGTATTGAAACTGTATTGGGTGAATCCAACCTGTACAGGTGTTGACAGGCTGTATGGATGTACCAAGCTGTATGCATGTTTCAGAATGAAGATTGCTGAAACTGAATGCTGATGCAGATACTGGATTTTCTGATTTGGGGTGTTTGAGTGGGTGTATGAATGAATACCCTTACCCCTGATGGATGGTTGTTACAGTATCCCCCTCTTGAAACTGGTGGGCTCCTGAACACCATAATACCCTGCCACTGTTGAGTGGCATCTCATTATCCCCACATTTTTTCAAAAAACTTTCTTTTAATTTTTCTTTTCCTCTTGGCCATTATCCTGAAAATCTTTCATTCCTCCTTCCCTGTCAAATTCAATTGATTCCCCCCTTTTTTTTTCCAAGTTTGAGTAAGTATTCCACTTCAAAGTATGCATTTCTTTTGTTCTGATTCAATCAACCATGCCCTTGAGATGTGGCCTTGGGATATATCCCAGAATAAGGACCACTGAGCTCTTGTGCTCAAAAAATGATGCCCAATGACTATATGAAGTGTACTCATTGGGCAAGGCTTAATCCATTGAAAAATTGAAAAAATTCCTCCAAGGGGTCTTGTCCCCATTACCCATGGGAATGGCCTCAACAGCCCTCCAAAATTTTTTGGGCTGTGGCCTTTACCCTGATGATTCTTGATATATCTTGATTGTTTATGGCCTTTTGGCCTTTTTGGGTGTTTTGGTGAATTTGTCCATTTTTATGATTTTTGGCCATAATTGGCCTTTTGGATGTTTTGGGGTCCTACGGTCCGTGGGCCGTACGCTGCGGTCCATGGGGGTTAGTGGAGGCCCCCAGGACCAAAATGGAGCCCTGGGCCCAAATTTGCTGGGGACCCAGGGTGACCAAGGGGCCCAGAAATGGCCCAAGCATAAACGTTCACCATACATGGCCTGGACCCATTAATGGGGTCCAGGGCCATCAACATCCTGGCCTCCCCAGAGTTGCAGGGGAGGCCCTGGGTGATTAGTTCAGCCCCAAAGGGGTTTGAACCTTCACCATAGAGGCTTTGAGGGGGGGCATAATTGAGTTATGGCCCCATTTCCTTGAGGTCAAATTCTTTCATCTTGATATGGAGTGGATTTATTCTGACGTCTTGAATCTTCTGCTTGCATATTCTTCAGTTATGAGTTCCAAACCGACTGAACTCACTGAATCTTCTCCTTCTGCACCGCCACTGTCTGTTCTCCATGGTTCTGGCGTCTTCAGTCAATTGTCCTCCCTTTCCATGGCGTCTTCTGGCCATTTTGATCCTTCCCAAACATATGATGGGTTCAGAGAAGTTGAAGTTCTTGATCCTGCCTGTACTGAGTGTTTGGCCAAGGGAAAGGATTGCTTTCAACATTACAATCCTCGATCATCAAAATGCCATTTTTGTTTTGTTGGGAAGAAGCCATGCTTCCGTACCGGATCGACTTTGTCCCAGGTCAGGAGACACTTATGGAGCAGGAAAGATGGGCCTTATGGGCAGGAATTCCCCATTCTTGAGGAGCCTACCCCTGATGCCACTTCTGGACTTTCTCAATGTGAGTGATTTGCATATTTTGATTAAATTGGTGCTGACATCTTGATGTAGTGACTGGTTCCAGGCAGAGGGATGTGGCCAGATGGACCAATGTTGGAGGGTCCATTCCAATTGGTGGTAGGCCCATCCAATACAGCTCAGAAATTCCAATTTCAAGGACCAATGCTGATGGAGTGGTGAAAGTAGTGAAGAAGCTAAGAAGAATTGTTGATTCCCCATCAGATCCAGATGCTGAAGGAAGTGATGAGTTGGATGGTGAAGAAGTTCAAGTTATTCCTCATTCCATTGGCCATCCATCCAGCAATTCCTCTTCTCAACCTCTTGCCAACACCAGATTCCACAGTCAAGTCATTCCCAGTACTCCAAGAACCTTCCAACCAATGCTTGCCTCCATTCCTACAACCCTTCCTCCTCCTTCACCAACTACTTCCCACACCACCAGGCCTGCCTTGAATCCAGCAGTAAGACCATCCCCAGTTCAACAGCCCAGGAACTCACCCATAAACACCTCCTGTCAACTCCAACCTGTGGCCAGCTCCAGCAGAAGAAGAGATGGATTGTCCCCGCTGCCGTTTCATGCCGCTCAAGTTTTTCAAAGAAGAGAACGTTGGCCTATCCGGGTTACCAGAGAAGATCCCAACGCGGCTAGTGAAAGTCAAGATGCTGTGGCGAGATTTTTCAGGAGGGTTGATAGGAATAGCAGAGAGGTGATTATGTATGCCAATGACAGGACTATCCCAGGTACTGCTTCTGAAGAGATGGCTGCAAAATTTGCCTGGTATGAAGATGAGTTGATAAATGATTTCCAGAGAACCTTTGATGATTTGGGTAGAGATAACTAGTTTCCTTTTCCTTGTTTGTGTTTGGTTTGCCTTCTATCCCCACTCTTATAAATACTAAAAAATGAAAAAATAATGGAACCTCCCAATACATGATTTGGGAGGGGATGCTGCTGCTTTAAGAAATAAAAGAAGAAAATTATACAAGTAAATAAAGAAAGAAAATAAAGAATAAGAGAAAATGAGAGTAAAGAAAGAAATAAAGAAAAAGTCCTGATGGTTGGTCCTTGTGGTGAGTTGCTTGATTCTGGCCAAAAGTGTCTGAAAAAATGAAAACCAAGCATTTTGATGCTCACAGAGTGGCCAAGGTGATGTTGTACAAGAAGTAGAACCCTCAGGGATGCATACCAGGAGATGGAACTTACTTTCATAACTTCCACTGCCCACCAAGCACCATAAAATTGAAAAAGATTGCCATAAATGACTTCTGAAAAGAATTTCCGTAAATGACTTGAAGTAATGAATGTCTTGAATTATGATGATTGGCATAAATTGAAATGATAAATGAAAAGAAATAAAAGAAAACAAAGAAAGGAATATTTGGCCATATCTTGATAAGGTCCAAATCGGGGAGTATTGGTGTTGTATGCTTCCTGAACCTGTCCAAAGAATTGACAAGTGCTCACAAAGTGGCCAAGGTGATGCTTACAACAACATATGGGTAGAATACCCCCTTAAAGGTGCATGCCAGGAGAGGAACTTACTTTCATAACTTCTTCTCCCCACCAAGCACCATAAATCAAACTCTTGAGGTATTTGGACCAGGCTTGTCTGGATACAATGAGTGGAAGTCCTTGACAAGATCTGGTGAGTTGGTAAGGTTTGAAGCTGGCTCCCAAGTGGTTCTTTCTGGGTCTTCACTGAATCCTTCCCACTCTACAAGATACCATAATTTACCTCTTTTGAGTTTTGAGTCCAGAACCTGAGCCACTTCCCATTCTTCTTGCTCCTCCACTAAAACTGGTGGTGGCGGCAATTGATGACGATTTGGGATAGTTGAATGCTTGACGGGTTCTAATAAGGACACATGGAATACAGGGTGAACTGTCTTCCATTGCTGAGACAACTTGAGGTGATATGCATGGCTGCCAATCTTCTTCAGAACTTCAAAGGGTCCCAACCATCTCTCTGATAATTTCTTGGTGGGTCTTGTTGTCTTGATGTTCTTGGAAGCTAGCCATACTTTGTCCCCAGGTTGGAAATCAGGTGGAATTGCTCTATTTCTATCTGCATACTTCTTGAATCTCCTTATTGCTGACTTTAATTCTTCTTTGACAACTTGCTGTACTGATTGGAGTTTTGTTGATAACTTTCCAGCAGGTGAGTCTTGAGAAATATGGATTGAGTCAAAGCTGGGATTTCTTCCATAAATGGTGAAAAAAGGTGATTGCTTGGTTGATGAATGTTCTGCATTATTATAGGCAAATTCAGCCAGAGGGAGCCAGGTGTACCAGTCATCTTGATGATAGCTGACATACATCCAAAGGTACTGTTATAGTATCTGATTTACCCTCTCTGTCTGTCCATCTGTTTCAGGGTGAAAGGCAGTTGAAAGATCTCTTGATATCTTGAGCTGCTGACACAATTGAGTCCAAAATGATGAAACAAATAAGGATCCTCTATCACTTACAATACTGGCTAGAAGTCCATGCTTGGAAAATACATGACTAATGAAGATTTGAGCTAAATCCAGAGCAGTGATTGTGCCATAAGTTGGAATGAAGATTGCCATTTTTGAGAATCTGTCCACAACTACTAAAATTGAATCAAAGTTGTTTTACAGTGGCAATTGAGTGATGAAGTCCATTGATAATGAATTCCAAGGACCAGACGGAATTGAAAGAGGCTTGAGTAATCCAAACTTCTTGTGATGAATGTTCTTGTTTCTTGAACATTGCTGACATGAGGACACATAGTCCTTGATGAATTGATTCATGCCAGCCCAATAAAAATCCCTCTTGATGAGCTTGAGGGTCTTCTCCTGGCCAGGATGGCCAGCCAATGGTGAGTCATTATGCTTTTGAAGAATATTGAGTTGAAGTTCTTCATTGCTTGGGATTACCACTCTATCTTTGAATAATAATAACTTGGCTTGAGGTTCAAGAAAATAATCTGGAACTGATTCACCTCTTGCTAGTTGCTTGAGTATTTCTTTATAGTCTTTGTCTTGCCATACTTCTTTTTGAATCTTGTCCACTAAATCTGAGAAAATTTCCACTTTGATTGAGAAAAATCTTGACTCTTGAATTCCATCTTGCTTAAGTACATGATGAAAATTTTGAGGATTCTTGCTGATGAAGTCCACCCCCCTCTCTGGGTACACGTCGTCCCGACGTGACAAGGCATCTGGTAAAGTGGCCAGCCTGCCTGGGCGGTAAGTGATAGTGAAGTGAAATTCTGAGAGAAATTCAGCCCAACGGGCCTGATGACGAGTAAGAACTTTGGAAGACATGAAATACTACAAGGAAGAGTGGTCTGTCAAGACCTCAAAAGGATTGGAAAGAGAAAGAAGAAATGCCCTCCAGCGCTTGAGAGCCCAAACTATGCCAAGGAGTTCCTTGCCATGAATTTCATAGTTGAGTTCAGCTGGTAAGAGCTTGCAACTATTAAATGCAATGGGATGCTTTCCAGAGTCATTCACCTGACTCAGTACGGCGCCCAATGCATAATCAGAAGCATCAGTCTCTACAATAGTAGGTAGAGATGGATTGAAATGGGATAAGATAGGAGCAGAGGTGAAGGCTTCTTTGAGTGCTTGAAACTGACTAAGAGCTTCCTCATTGAAGATGAAAGGAGAATCTTTCTTGAGAAGGGAAGTGAGAGAAGTGATTTTTTTGGAATAGTTTTTAATGAAACAACGATAAAAATTGGCAAAGCCAAGAAAGGATTGAAGAGCCTTGATGTTTTTGGGCTGAGGCCAATTGAGGATTTGCTGAACCTTTGAAGAATCCATCTTGAGGCCATCACTTGAAACAACATAGCCCAAGTATTCCACACTTGAGGCATGGAATACACACTTGGAGGCTTTGGCAAACAGATTATTGTCCCTCAGTCTTTGGAGGACAGAGGCCACATGTTTGACATGTTCCTCCTCAGAACTGGAAAAGATCATAATATCATCTAAGTAAACCACAACAAACACATCCAAAAAATCTGCAAAGATATCATTTACTAGATTTTGGAAAGAAGCAGGAGCATTGGTCAAACCAAATGGCATGACCAAATACAAATAACTACCATATTTGGTTCTAAAGGCAGTTAAGTGCTCATCCCCCTCTTTGATTCTCAGAAGATTATATGCACTATGCAAATCTATCTTGGAGAAGATAGTGGAGCCGTTGAATACGGTAAGGAGCTGGTTCATAGGAGGAACAGGGTATCTGTTCTTCCTAGTGACAGCATTGAGTTTGCAGTAGTCAACACACAAACAGAGACCTCCATCCTTTTTTTTGACAAAAAGGACAGGTGCTCCTGTTGAAGAGGAGCTTGGTCTAATGAAACCTTTCTCTACATTCTCTGAAATGTAGGCCCGTAGTGTTTCTGACTCTTGCTTTGATAATGAGTATATAACACCAATTGGAGGTAGAAGACCCTCCAATTCAATATGGTGATCACAGGTGCGGTGTGGAGGAAGTTTCTCTGCTTTCACCTTGGAGAATACATCCAAATATTGGTGATAAGCAGGAGGAACAACCTTCAACACAGTTTCAATTTCTTCTGGCTCTTCCTCCTCATCCCACTGCTCCTCCAGGGATGCATGAAAAGATAAGGGAGGAAGGTCCATATCCCCTTGAAAGAGATGAAGTGAAGATACGGCAACATCTTCTCCAACATCCTTTATCTCTTTGAAGACTTCATCTCTTGATGGAAGTAATGACTGATAGGGAATAATGGAAGGGATATGGACAGAAGAAGGAAGGGAAGGTGTCTTAAGTTCACCGACCAGAGCAACACTGTTGACAGCAGTGGCTAAGTCATTACTAGTAGAAGAAATAATACCACTAGAATCATAGGTGATCAATTCATTTTTTCAATCAATAATGGGATTAAAACGGTAAAGGAAATCATAGCCCAATATCAGGTCTTCTCCCTTGGGTGAATCTATGATAAAAAAGTCCCATTCAAAGCTTGGGAAGGAAGGCAAGTCAACTACCCACTTGGTATAATGGGTGATGAACAAGGCAGGGGATTCATTAGAATCCAAAATGAAAAGAGGAATCTTTTCAGGGAGCTCTGACAGAGTCAATGAGTACTTGAGAACAAAATTCTTTGCAATAAAAGAGTTTGTAGCACCAGAATCAATGAGAATACTATAAAAAATATCAGAGACAGAAGAGAAAATAAGAAATTTTAAAGATTTCTTGACACTAGTATTCAGAGTGCACAATTGTGCTCTTGAAGGAAATAAGTGAGAACGATTGAACACATCATGATTCCCACTCAGGCTTTTCCCTGCTTGCTAGGGAAGCCTCTTGATGATGACCCAGGCTTGTTCTGAGGTCTCTTGAAGCATTTTTCAATTGGGTGCTTTCCACCACAATAAGTACACAACCCCTCTTTAATCCTCCTCTCCTTTTCAGAACCAATTAATTTATTGTCCTTATTGAGGAGAGCAGCATGGGGCTTGTCCCTTGAAGCTTGAAATTGCTTGCTCTTCTTGTTCTTCTTCTGGTGAGACCTCTTTGAAGATGAGTTTTGAGGAGGCCTAGATTGATTGGAACCAATGACTGGAGGCTTCTTCTCTTGATTGCCACCCTTTTCTTTTTGCCTCTCATGATATCTTGTGTCTAATTCTAAGGTTACATCCATAAGTTCTTGAAGAGTATCAAACGTTCCAGGGTGAGAAGCCAACTGATCCAATAATCTTGATGCCAATCCTCTTCTGTAAACATGGATATAAGCCCTTTCCCCCCAATCTCCAATTCTTGACATTAAGCTCCTGAAATCTGCAATGTACAAGGAAACATGACCACTTTCCTTCATCCTCAAATTGTCCAACTCTTGTTCAGCTTTCCTGACTTCATTGGGGTCACCAAACAGAGTGAATAATTGAGATTCAAATAATGGCCAATTATTGAGGAGGTAGGAAGGGTCTTCATTGGAAATATTTGAGAGATAGGGTTCAATCCACTTTCCAGCTCTACCAGTGAGAAAAGAAGTTGAGTAAAGAACTTTCTTCCTGTCAGAGAAGAAATTTGCTGGATCATTATGGAAGATTAATTGACAGGATTGGATAAATCCTCTCAATTTATGAGGTTGAGTACCATCAAAAGAATCAGGTGCCTTCATGGATGGAGTCTTGAAAGCAGGGGCTTTGGAATTGTCCCTGGGAGCAACTGCTTGAGTGAGTTGCCCCATGAATTGAGTCATCTGCTCCATCATCTTGAGGAGACTTGGATCAGTTTGAGAGACAAGAGGTTGACTAGAAAGGGCTAGATTAGAACCCTGAGGCACCTCTGGAGCATTTGCCAAGGCATCTGCCACTTCAGTTTCCCCAGAATCTTCCTCTTCCACAGACTCTTCCCCCTCTTCATCTTCAACTTCCCCTTGTCTTGCTCTTGCACCTTCAGACATGCCAGGGTAGCCACCCAAAAGTCCAGAGAAAGATCTTGATCTTCTAGATTTCATTCCACCTCTTCTTGAGGGTGCTGCTCCTTCCATTGGTGGTCCTCTGTCCAAATTTTCACTCAGTTGATGAGCTGATGGTGTGCGGTCAAGAGGAGCCCTTGCTGTAGGAGTGAGAACAGCTTGAATTCTTTGGGATCTAGTATTTTTGGCTGGGGGGCTATGCTGAACTGGCATTTTGAATAAAATGAAAAAAAACTTGATGATACTTTGAATAAAATAAGGCTTGACCAAAACAATCAAATGAGAATCTTGATGAACTTGAGAAATCAATCAATAGTCTTGAAGTGAATCAATATGAATAAATCTTGAAGAGTGAAGATGACAAAGTCAAATTCTTATGAACAATCAATTTCAATCAACAAGTCAAATCAAGTAAATCGAAATCAAATCAATTAAGTCTTGAGAATTTCAATCAATATCTTCAAAAATCAATTCAATTTTCTTGAGGAATCAAATTCAAATCAATAAATCAAATCAAATCTTGAGGATAAATCAGCTATCTTGAGGAATCAAATCAATCAAAGTCTTGAGGTGAAATCAATCTCTTGAGGAATCAATCAATAAGTTTGAGAAATTTCAAAACCAAAATCACTGAATACCCCAAATCAATAAAAATCCCTGAATGATGAATCAATTAACCCAAATAATTCCACTCAAATAACCTGATAAAAACCTGAATTCAGACAAAAAGAGAAATGAGAATGATAAAGAATAAAATGAAATGGTCAGCAGAATTTTTGAAATGAGAAAAAGAATCAATTTTCATTTTGAATGAAATGAATGAGATGAAAATTGATGAGAGAGAAAAATCATAAAAAATCATAAAAATCATAAAATCATGAAAAGATCATAATTGAAGAATGAGAGAAATGAATAAAATGAATGAAAGAAAGAATCAAATATGAGCTAATTAATTTAATGTCACAGGGGCTCTTTGAAGTGAAGAGGGCCTGGCACTCAGTAAACTGGGACTCACTTATGGAGGGCTCAAGGATATGGTAAGTAAGGATATACTTAAGAGTGTTAAAGATGAATTACTAAAAGAATGAATATAAGAAAGCAGCAACAAAAGAATAAGAATAAAAGAATAGAAGAGCCAACCACAAACAAGTCCAAGTCCACTGTTTCAACCTGTCAGAATGGAAAGAGAAGGGTTAATAAGGATATGGCCACCCAACTCATACTGTACAGGCAAAGACTAACTTAAAATTAAATAATTATAATACCCAACTATAAGGATAAGAATAATTAGAAAATAATAAATAAACTAAATTAATTAACTGGGGCAAAGTCCCCAGGGGGGAGAAAGAGGGGCTGGTATATGTGAGAATCACCAGCCCTGATCCAGAGGAAGAATTTTCATGAGAGTAATTGATGATTGAATTGAGTCTGGCCAATACAGGTCCTGTACAGCTGTACAGAACCTGTACAAGAGGTGTGGTGTATTTGAGTGATCATACAGTTCCATATTGGTTTATTGAAACTGTATTGGGTGAATCCAACCTGTACAGGTGTTGACAGGTTGTATGGATGTACCAAGCTGTATGCATGTTTCAGAATGAAGATTGCTGATGCAGATACTGGATTTGCTGATTTGGGGTGTTTGAGTGGGTGTATGAATGAATACCCTTACCCCTGATGGATGGTTGTTACACTGAAGTGCTAATAAAACCTATTCCTCAGAACAAAAAGTGAACCCAGTCATTTCTAAGATTTGCAGGATACTACAGGCAGCATATTAAAGATTTTTCATCTATAGCAAGACCTTTTTATAAGCTATGTGACAAAGATACCTTATTTGGAATGGCTGTTGACAGATTCAAACCATTTGAATCCCTGGAACAAGACTTAATCACTTCTCTAATTCTACTAATTCCAGATTTTAAACCCCCCTTCAAGCTTTACATCAATTAATAAGGAAATGGGCTAGGAGCTGCACTTCATCAAACCCAAATTATCAATAACAAGCCTGTGGAAGGACGCATGAGTTCTATATCTACACAAATTAAATCCAATTGAACCAGATATGAAGCAAGTAAAATGGAATGTTTATGTCTTGTTTGGGCCTTGTAAAAACTCAATTACCCTCTTAAGGGATTTGTTTTTGAAGTTATAACAGATTTTACCACTGTGAAATCACTTCTGAACATTCAAACACCAAACTATCATATGCACAGATGGCAGATAGCCATACAATAATATAGAGGTAATATGACCATTGTAAACAAAAATGGAAATATTCACAAAAATGTGGTTGAATTAGAATTATGTGAATAGCTTTATAATAAGCACCCTAAATTCCCAGTAAGCTTGATAAAACCTTACAAATATGGTGATTCTGAACAATCCACCCTAAGGAATAAAGCTCCCCAGCATATACCTACTGTTGAATCATCTGATACTAAGAGAACTACCAAAGCTCTCAAGGAGAGAAAATTTAGAACTAAGAAAGTAAGGGAATACCTTGTCAGGTACAGTGACCCAGCTTGTGAAGATGAATGGTTTGAAGAAAAGGACATACCTGAAGCTACCAAACTTCTCAGAATATTCAGAAATACTAGAAATAACAATATTACAAAGTAATCTTCTTTTTTTAGGGTGAGGGAATGTGAGCCTTAGAGGTATTTTCATATACCTAAAAGACCACAAACAAAAAATTAATATATAAACATAAATAAAATAAATTTATTTATATTATTAAATTAAAAATGTAAATATAAATATGAATGTATATACATGATCAAAAATTTAATTATAATTTGAAAATAAAAATACATTAAATTTGAAAAGTGTAAAAACACACTTTTACTTGAAAAAATTAAGTAAAAATGAATTTTTAACAAAATTAACCAAAATGAAATAATTTTAGAAAAAACTTAAATAAATTTTATCATAACTTTTTATCTAACAAGTAAACATATAAATTTTATTTAACCATTGGATTCCTTATAAAAAATTAGGTGGGGTCACCTCTGAGTGAAATTTTGTAACTCAACTCTAAATAAGCTTAAATTAGGCTTTTTGTATTTTCTGTATCAAAGTTGAAAATCCTAAAAACCTTAATTGAATTCACATCACATGTAGTGTTAATCATAAATTTTTGTGTTAAAATTGAGGTGTTGTGTATATTTTAGAAGTTATGAGGAATTGAAGTATTTTCAATTGAATTGTCAAAATGTGCACATGTATTACATAAGTGAACTTTGATTTACATATGAGGTGTCAATTATTACATTAGTGTAATGTAAAACTAAATTGAATTACATATGTAAATTGTAAGTATAATACATGATGAGGAATTAAAGGAAAAAATAAATTGGAAAGATTAAATTTGGGGGGGAAAGGAACTCTAGCTCTAAGGGGGAGCCAGACCCCCAAAATCCTTGCTGACAGGCGTGAGATGTCAAAATCCACACAAAAGTTCATCACTTTTGGCCCGGAATTGATGATGAGGTTTTGATACCAACCAGGGTTGTTTTCACTATTTCCAAGATGGTAAAAATGCCCTTAAGTTGAAACAATCTTAGTGAAAACAGTTTTAACTAGTTTTAAGGTTTCTTACACACATTCTGATATGCTTTGAAGGCTTTAAACTAAGTATTACTATAGAAATGGCTGATTTAAGGGACTAAAATGGCTAAAACCAGCCTGTTTTTGGTCTATACTAGGGTTCAATGATGCCATAATTGGCTTTTCTATTTTCAGTGTATTTTCTACAGCTTATCAGAGTAAATTTTAATTTTGGAGTAAGAAAATTGGTGGCTATAGAAGAATGTCTTCTTTGCCCCACTCTTCTCTTCATGTTAGAATCTTTTCCTTTTATAATTAGTTTAAACAATGTTAAACCAATCAATAGAATATTCCAACCACCCTTTCTAAAACATCTTTAACCTTTTAACCATGTGAAAAAATTATTATAATCATTGTTTGTAACTCTTATACTCATTTTTACCCTTGAACCAGCCCAAAAGTGAATTAAAGCATCATTCATTATTGTTCACTTTGTCACTTTGTTTCCAAGTTCACTCTGGTCACTTTTGAGTGTGATTTATCTTTAATAATCTCTTTAGAGACTGCATTCTCATATTAATTTCCTGAATTCCTTTGCTCAATTAATTCCAATTGAAATTCCTCTTGAAGAAATTTCTTTTGTAGCCCTAAATATCTCTTGTAGAGTATTGTTGGTAAAACAATAAATATTTATAATATTATTGTTTTATACTAACAAAGTTAAAAACAATAAATTTGGCATGTTTTCTCTTAAAATATTGAATTTTACCTTATAAATATTTTGAGGACAGGAAAAGTACAGTGCCCTGCCAATTGTATGCAAACACCAAGCTCATACAGGCAGGGCCCCTGTATGAACACTGAAAAATTGTGCAGCAATTTTTTTGGGGGGGACTTTGTCTCTCATTGTCAACTTAAGAAAAAAAAAACGCATGTCATTGATTGTGATTCAGAGCAGAGGTAACAACAGGCAACACAGTAGACAAACAACATAGAGAGTAAAAATATTGAAACTAAAAAACCCTTGGTGGTCCTAATATGAGGCTGGACCACCATGTTGATTGATGACCATCTGCGTCCTCCTTGGCATTGATCGGAGGTAGTCATTGAGGATGCCAGGGTGAATGTTGCTCCAGCAGGACCAAATAGTGTGCTTGAGTTCTTCCAAATTTTGAGGTTGGCAAAGCTTTGATATTTGGCTTTTCAGTGACTTCCAGATGTTTTTGATTGGGTTGAGGTCTGGTGGATGTGCTGGCCACTCCATCTTGAGTATGCCATTTTGTTTGCACCACTGATTGCTGAAAGCTGCCATATGAATCAGCGCATTGTCTTCCATTAGGAGAAGTTGATGTCGTCCTCTGATCCAGGGTGCTTGCTCCATTTGCTCAACAAAGGGGCAAAGGGCTTGGCAGTAGACCTGTCGGACCATCTCTTGGGAATTCATCCTACCGTCCAAGAATACGATGCTGCTACAGTGAGCAGCACAAAATCCCCCCCAGATCATAACTGATTGACAGCAAGGTTTTCAAGCAGCCACTTTTTGTTCACGGTGTGCCAGACTTGTTTTCCCAGGTCAAAAGCCAAGTTTCCGGTCCAGATTACTTTGGCCCATTTGTTAATTGTCCAGTGCCTATGAGCCTGGGCAAAAGCAAGCCGGCGTTGAAAATCTTGATGTTGTAAATATGGCTTCTTAGGGGCAATTTGTGAGTGTTTCCTCAACTTGTGAATCTTGTGTTGAATTGTGCAATTTGAAACATGCGATGTCATTAGGGATGTAACTTGAGTAACAGTAAGTCGTTGACATCAAGTAATAATACGGCTGAGTTGTCACCGGTCATGCTCAGTGAGTTTTGTTGGTCGGCCGCTTTTTTGTTGAGTTGTAACAGTGCCAATTTGTTTGTATTTTCAGAACGTATTGTAAAAAGTCACCAGAGGGAGATTATTCCACTCTGTGATGGCTTTAAACAAGAGTCCAGCCTGACGCATACCCACCAATCGGCCTTGGGTTTCAACATCTATGGTGGGTAAGGTCATATTAGCAAGGTTAAAAATTTGACAGAAATGGAAAAAACGAACTTGCTGATGGTATATAACTTTGTATTTCACCGTCTGGATAGAGATGATGGATCACTATTAAAGTAAGTAAATACATAGCAATATGAAAAAGCAATAGCGGCGGATGACATTGGTTGGAGACAAGGATGGGGGGCCTATTTAACATTGGTGCGTGAATTGTCTTCATACGTGGAACTGCTGATTTTGCAAAGAGAGCAGTGGTTGATGTTGCAAAGTAACAATTCAAAAAACAAATAAAAAAATGAAATGACATTGACAATAGGTCAAGAGAAAAAAAAAAGAAGTTGCTTTTTGCCGGCCCGCAGGACCAGACTGACCAATGAGAGTAGTCCATTGGTCAACATGCTGTGCACGCGCATGCTGATACAGGGCCCTGCCTGTATGAGGGGTGCATTTGCATACAATTGGCAGGGCATTGTACTTGATTTTTAATCAAAGTTTCATATCCACACATTACAGATATGATCTAAGGTGTCTTCCTATAGTAAATATGTTGTACTGTATACTCTCACAGACAATAGTTGTGGCAGAAATCTGCCAGAGTATAGTTATTATTTTACCAAAGATAAAAACAAAGATGATTTGAAAGAATGAGCTGATAAGAGAAAAGATGAAATGCTTTGACAATCATCAAGCAGTAAGATCATCACATATGGCTTTAACTATAGGGAATCATGATCTGATTTTCCGACAAATCATCCATCACAGTTATCCTATGAATTTTGAGTATTTCAAGCTTATGTTACATTTACAAATCTCAGAGCTAGTAACTTATTCTGAGACGAAAATAACTTTGCAAGAAATTAGTTTCCTCAATAATTTCATTAAGCCAGATAATGTTTTTACAAAACATTTAACAATGGGGATGCTGTTATCAATTTGATCTTTTATCTCTAATATTATTTTTCAATAAATTAATTACAGTGTAAATATATCACAATTAGGGTGGGTTCTCTTTTGAATCATGAAAAGCGAAAGCGAAGAAAAAAGGAGTCTTGAGAGAAATCTACCAAGAAAATACAGTATGAAATTCATGAACGAAACAAAATTCAACTGGAGCTTAATACTCATATGAAAACATTTTGCGGGTGGAGAGATCGCTCAAACCAGTGAAGGAGTCCGGAAGAAGAGAGAAAAAACTGTACAAAATTAGGCAAAAAAGCAGGAAATGTGGCACACCCTCAAAGACACCGATAAGAAAAAATATTTTGAATGATAAGATGAATTGGAGAGCGGCGACGTAAGAAAAGAGTTTTAGGGACAAACACTTTCAATCATTTCACCCATTTCACACCAGTTCTTCAACGTGCGTTCTGAAAACCGTCTTTCTTGGTCTCCAAATTCTTTCCAAGTTAATCCTATTAAACTACTGACTCGAATGACATGTACCATTTCTTGCCATAAACACCATCTGATAAACACTCTTCTCTTTAGTTTGGATTCAATCCTCGCTCGATCTTCTTCGATTAAGTTTTTTAATCTATCAGATTCTTCTTCCCAATCTAGTTTTTGAGTTAATCTAACCTCCTCTAATTTTTTCGTATTTATTTCTGCTCTAGGTTTTAACTTTTTGTCAACATCATCCCCGCTTAGTCTATCAAAGCGATTAAATAGGCTGAGGAAGTTGGTAAATAACTCTTTGTGTGCCCTGATTTGCTCGTTTATCGACAAACCCAACAGTCCACATCTTTGCTCGACAATCTCAGCATGTTTTCCGATATAATGACCGACGAGCTCGGTTTCTTCGTCCGCCCGTCTAGCTTCATTAACAGGAGAGTCAGCAGCTTGGTTGAATCCTAATCCAGCTTTCGCACTTTCAACGGCCGAACCCATGGCGAATTGAATTCGCACGAAATCCGCACTCTGCGCTTCACTTCTACGAACTACTCGCTCTAGCCCATTGCAAATTCTGGTCCAATGTTCGATAATGAGAGGCAAACGAGAACGGAAGTTAGTCAAACGATCATCAAGGTCTTCTGGAATTGAAATTTCTTCAGCGGGTGTCAGGCGAGACATAATTGATTCCTCTATAAGGTGAATTGTTGAGTGAGACCGCCAGGTTGCAAGATCCGACGGTTCGGTGAGAAAGGTATTGAGGATAGAATCAGTTGAAATGACTGGATGGTTTACTAAAAAAGTTAAAAAACGTTGTAGACCACGACGACGCTTTTCGAGAAACTGTGCCTCATCCCCTGTAGCTAGATGATGACCTGAGACTTGAATTTAAAAAGTCGAAATGATTAGGTTAATTTATCAATTTGAGTGAATGACTCGTTTATTTGACTATTATTATTTTTCAAAAAAGACTTACTGGCGATACGCTTGGGTGGTAAACTTGGAATCAACCTAAAGGGATAACGTTTCAAGAGACAGGCATGTAACCAATCGAAATCACTAAATCTCCTAGGAACACTTGTACCCTTTTTTTCATAATCGACCGCATAGACGTTGTACTTTAGAATCCAGCCTTCAGGTGTGCTCAATCTGATTGAGACTGAATCACGTTGATGTGGGTTAAATTTTGGTAAGAAGCGCGAGGTAGAAAATTGAGAATCAGCTTCGATTTGATGCATAGTTCGAGAGTCTGATGAAATTAAGCGACTAGAATCCGATTCATCGGCAAAAAGTGATAAGTTATTTGAAGCTGTTGTGGCTTGAGTTGGTTTCGATTTGAATGTATTTGTAGGATTTGGACTGGGACACCAAGGGTCATCGGGTAATGATGATTTTGGAGGTTTGATGGGATTAATTGTTAAAGGTCCCAAGTCAAGAGTAGGAGTCGGGAGCGAAGCTTTTCTTGTGATGACTCTTTGAACGTTTATCGCTTTGATCATGATAAATGTAATTATTTTCAAAGACCAGGTGAAAAGTGTATGTATTTTAATTTAAATTCTTTGAATGACTTGATTGCAAGTGAGTTATACGTGGGTTGAAGCTTACGAGATTTGCCTTGTTGCAAGAAAGCTACAGCGGCTAGAGCAATACAAAATTCTGACTTTGAAACTCTGTGAGGACGACCAGATCTAGCACTAAGGATCTAATCAAGATTATATTAATGAAAATATTCAAAGGAAACAATTAAAAAAACTCGAAAAACACACCTGTTCGATTACGCTTGCACCAACACCACTACTAGCTAGTACTCGATGAACATTAGCCAATGAGGCAGTACCATTTGAGGGATCAGTTGCATTGAAAGCTTGATGATAGATGATTGGTAGAGCAGATTGATCTAAGGAACAAAACTGAGTGAGACTAAGGACCAAAGAAAGCTGAATAAGCAATGGATTGCATACTAATATTTAAGTCCAAGATGGACTGGGGTCCAAATATATCACTTAGTGAGTTATTAGAAATAATAGACCCATTTGTGACAAGTTTAGGTGACCAAGGATCGTGATTATAAAGATCATTAGTCGTTGTGGATTGACTTGATCGATCGATTGAGCTGATTGCTGGAGTGATATTCGTTATCAACGTCGAGTCGAATATTTCGCCTGTTGTTGTCGTTGTTTTCATATTACTATTTCCATTTTCATTTATCAAGGTAGAAGCTGAAGCCAGGGGTGATGAATCGGTGTTGATTTGATGGATGGACATTTTAAAAAAACGAAGAGAGTGGATTCTGGAAATTTCCGGACAATTTTGACATGCGAAAATTTGAATTTGTGGATCAACCCAGGGCTTAACTTAGAGTTGAAGGGGGTTTAACTTTAAATCTACGAGCGATCTTCGGCACCGCACTGGTCAAAGAAATTTCTCACTCAGCCTCATAGAGGATAACTGCCCGATACTCAGATCTGCATTACAATCTGGCAAGAGAAGCTGATGGAATGTATGATAACATTATTTTTTGTCAGTTCTGTCATTTATCCACTCTTCTGATTAGCTTAGCAGTCTACATCCTAATGAAATCCAACATACTGGGTTTTTTGGGGGGTACATGAACCCCTGATATACACAATCAGTGTGATATGTGGAATCAATAGCATTTTAAACCAACAGGAAAAATTCTGACTCCAGAATAATGGTCTCATAATCAAAAATTAATTGGAATCAAAGAATCGCTTTGAAGTATCAGCACTACCAAAAGAGCCATGCTGAGAATACATCAACTAATAAAATAAAATAAAATTGAAACTTTAATCACGCAGAGGAAACATCCCAAAATGAGTTTAAAAAAAATAGGGAAATACTCTGGTTTCTTTCTTTTATTGACCAAGGTATTTTGAGGCATATAAGAAGCTTTCAGAAATTAGCTATTCAATTCTAATAAATTTCAAATATGAAGATTACTACAGGAGATTGAAAGCTATTAATAATGAAAATGGCTGCTTAGACATTCTTGGAGCATTGCAAGACCAAAAAGAAATGATATGAGTGCAAGAAAGGGCTTCATGATTGAAATAAGCTTCATAGAATTCTGAATTTCAAAAATCACAAAATAAAATGTACTAATTCTCAATATTTTTGAGTATTTTTACCAATTCTTACTAAATAGTCATCTTTAATACCAATTGTTACATGATAAAATTAATTTTATTAATGGATGTACCTGATTTATACTCAATTATTATACAGTATGAGATTTCAGAGAAATCAAATTCATAATTACAAATCATGATTATCGTTATTATTGAAATATCATATTCAATTTTCAGAGTATTTTAAATATTAAGCCTCATGAGGTATGATATTTCAGAAGGTAGAAAATATATGTTTTGAGTACCAAAGAATATATTATTCCAGAATAATCTTCAAAGGAATGAGAAAATTGATTTATTCCTTTTACTCAAAACAAAAAATGGTCACTCAAAAGAAACAAATTTCAGATAAAAATGTGCTCAAAAATATTTGAATATCACTTTTCCAACCTCCTTTCAAAAAGCATAAAGTAAATGGTAAGGTTAAATATCCATTCCCAGATAAATGAAGACTTAATTTTTTAATCTATTTACCCAATTATCACAAGCTCTATCCTTGCTACAAAATTATTGATCTAATTTGTAAATTTACCAATGGAAAAAATCCTAGGGAGTAAATTAGAATTTTTATGAAAAAAATTTCTTTGTGATATTTAGTAACCATTAGACAAGTGGCTTCACCTGACGGAAGTTTTTTCACTTGGAAATAAGCTTGTACCTGGCTTAGACTGAGCTTGGATCCCCTCTCTGAACTGAGTTGTATCCAGGACTTAATTGTTTGTCAATATTCCAGGTTTGTCAGGATGATACTATGATAAAGGTATAACTAGGCTAATTACAACTTTAACTATGTATGTGACACGGCAGAAAATGATTTAAAAGAGGTTTATAAAGGTTTATGATAAGATAAAAGGGTTCTACTATTGAGAAATAGTGGTGGTGAGTGGTATTGAGAACCCTGGGTGCAGGCTTTATCTGTTGGATTACAATAATAAAGTCTACAATAATTAAAGATTATAGTTATACCTGATTATTTAACCAAGAGTAAAACTGTTTTTGACAGTTTACTACGTAGGTTATTCAAGAGCAGGATGAGGAAAGGTTTTGGCTGTGAAAAGCTCTCCTTTTATCCTGAAATTGAGGTGAAAAGGCTGTTAGACCTTTTCACGTAGAGGAAGTGAAGATTTTTCACTCCTCATGACAAGCTTGTGGTTTGCAAACAGCCTGTATACCCTGTATTGGGCTCAGATGTGGTTTTGAAACCACATCTGGGCAGTTTTCACCAATACAGGGTGAAAATTTTCATCTGGGGACCTCACAGCCTGATTCTGACGTGTATGACGCATAGAATGCTGTACAGAAACTGTATGAGACCCCAGTATTGACTGACATATGAGGTATTGAAGTAAAAACATGCTTCTTCGTCTATTTGACACCTCATATTCATGGTTATAGGGTATTATCCCATGGTAAGGCTGTATATGACAGCAGGTGGGATTTTGACCTTAAAATGGTCATAACTCTGTCAGTTTTTGAGATATCAAGCTCAAAGTTGGTTCATTGAATAGCCCTGTATGCGCTCTACACAATGGTACCCAACTTGACATGGTTATCATTAAATATGGCAAAGTTATCCCATGTACAAGTATTTTTGAACATTGGCGTGGTTTGGGCAAAAGCTGTATTAAACTTGTTTGGCCAATAACTTCTGTTCTAGTTGAGATGTGAGGAAATGGATGACACCATCAGATAGCCCTGATTGTTCTCTTTCCAAAAAGACCCCACTTTAAGTATCTCACACTAAAACTGTAAAAGCTGGATGAGAGGTGAATGTTTTGTTCACCCTTATTTGGTCTGAATTTGACCATAACTCAAGTAATACTGGTGCTAGCTCAGTTTGGCTAGTACCATTGGATAGCCCTGGCTTAGAGCTTCATTTTGAATACCCATTTTATGGGGTTAAGCCTCTCCTTCTAGATTTTAGATGAGAGGTGGAAATTAAGGTTTATGCTCAGCAATAACTTTGAGCAGGAATAACTTTGTTATTTCTTGTCCTATGGTGATGGGATTTATATTTTCAGAAAGAAATGAGTTTCCTCTTTCTTTTGATACCTTTTGAGCTAATTTGGCTCAGTTCCATGTTTTGGTGGTATTTTGGCTATACCATTGGTTTGTGGTATTTTGGCTGTCATGCTTGTGCTCTGGTTTTAAGTCACAGGCTGACAAGGTTACTTCAAGCCACTTGAATATTACATAATCTCCAAGATTTTTATCCTTTTTTCAAGTTTATATAATCCACTCATATTATATTTTATGAAATTTCTCTCCCTTTCAATTTTCATCTTCAGTTGAATATTATTTACAATCAATATTTGACTTTACAGATATATTCTTAACTTAAACACTTCTACTTGTATTTTGAAGTCAATAATTACACATATCCAGTTTTCAAGATAAAGAAAGATTTTTTCTTATTCAATTTTATATCTCTTACTTTATAGTAAGACTACTACTTAGTCTTTGTAAGGTTTGACTATGAAACAATAAGTAAAAATTACTAATTTATTACTTATTGTACTCTGAATGTCCTTATGAATTGAATAAATAAGATTAAAAATATAATAATAATAAATAATTATTATTATTATGGCGTAAAATAATTATATTATTAAATAAATATAATAATATAATTTATATTATGAAAATATAATATAATAAATAAATATATTAATATAAAATAATTGATATATTTAAAAAGCTCTTTATTATTGTTACCAACAAATAATAAAGGCGTGAAAAATTGCTTTTTATTAATAAAAAACAATTAATAACAATAATATTACTAATATTAAAGTTATGAATTAATATAAATACTATTTATATTAATTAAAGAATTATTAAGAGAGTAATAATAGAGAAATTATTATAATAAGAGAAAATAACCTACTTTTAACACTTAATATAATAATTTTGAAATATTTTACGCCAAAAAATATAAATACAACTTTTTCAAATTGTATTTACAATAAAAATAAAGAAAATTACAAATTATTCTGGATTTTTATGTGGAAATGAGTTTTAGAGAGATTTTTAACAAAAACAATTAAATAAATGATTTAATCACATCAAAATAGATGATTATAGCAAGGTGGTCTTTGGTATTTAATAATATAATACTTTTATATATAAAGAATAAAGAAATTACCTTTGATTTAATTGATTTAATGTTTTTGATGCATCTGAGGGGAAAATAGAGTGAAAAGAGCTCTATTTATAGTAAATACCTCCCTCCTAGAGTCCAACAGGCTTCTAGTAGACTGGTACTGATCATATCCACTGGAATTGATCAATATTTTAAGGTTTGAGGGTGATTACATCATGATCAAACCATATTACATCATTATTACACCATTATTTAGAGTTATCACTATAACTCTAAGTTTGATGACATCAGAGGCTTGGAAGAACCCCAAATTTCGTGGATTTTATTAGTTTTAATCATAAACTAATAGTATTCACCAATTTTATCACTCTTATGACTGTTAAACTTAATTTAAGGTTACAGTAGGTGATCATGACTGCTCAATTTAAGCTCAAACTTTGATCTTCAATAACCTTTAAGATTTGCACGCTACAGCAATTCAGAGAGTGAATTCTGATAGCCTGGCATAACCTTATTATGCTGCCAAGAGCTTTTCATTACATCATCAAAACTCTAATTTTGATGATTTTTCTTGTAACTCATCTTTTCTGTCGAAATTCAATATTTTAAACTTCAAACCTTGATTTCAGGGGGTTATACCCTGAATTTAATAATAAAAATTACATCATTCTTCACGAATGAACTAGTAGAATCCAACTGTATACTTTTTTTTAAGTTTGGACTACTTTCACAACAAAGTGGTCAACCGCTCTGTTGATTTTTATCAATATTTCATCATAGGTTTTAACCTTGTTTATAATTTGTAAAATAAAGTTCATATCTGTGTTCTTACAGTAATTACGTGGTAACTTTATTTTTGGTTCATCATTCTATCATGTATATTTTAGGAGATATTAGCTATGATCCTTGAATATATGCGTTGACCAAAAAAGTGCATATATTCAGGTTAATTCCTTAAGTATTGACTTTGGAAATTAGCATATTAATTGTTTTATGTGTGGAATTTCGTGGGGAATCCACTGGTTCAATTTATTTCACATGTTGTTTCATTAGTTCCTGAGATAAATAGGGTTTTATGGTTTTTATAAGGTATTATACCTTATAATTCATTAAATATTGACTTTAAAGATATGCCATAAAAATGGTATATGTGTATTTTTCCATGAGGAATCCAATGATATAGTTTATTTTACATGTTGACTCATTGGGTTTTAAGTTAAACCAATTTTTGTACCAATTTATGGTATTTTTTGTATATTTAAGTAATTATTTTTAATGTATAATTATTCTAAGTAATTTTAATATAATTATATTAAAGGTATAATTATTCTTATTCTTTTTTGTGACCTTATTGGGTATGTGGTCATATCTCAAAGGCTCACAGTCTTTATTAGAAATATGGCTTACAAAATTACTCATTTTCAATGAAAGCCATGCATTAAAAACATGAATATTTTCAGATTTTTTGTGACTTGTATATTCAAATCTACATGATCTCAGAAGAAATAGTGAGATATTTCAAAAATTTCTGTTGATTAAATCATTTTTTTCAAAAAAAAACTTATATATATCTTTTTCTTTATTGATTAGTATTTATTGAGTTTCATTATTATTTTGATTAATTTTGATTCTATAGTTCTTCATTTCTTTGATTAAGCTCATCAGTTTTTTTATCATTGATCATATCATTTCTCTTGTGTAAAGAGAAAAGAATTCTTCACTCTATTTCCTTCAAAAGCTATGTTTTTTATCTAAAATAACAGTAGCAGGAACTCAAAAGTACAGCACCTGCTATGGCAAAAAGGCTAAAAATTTTGAGCCTCACAATTTAAGGAATTTAGGAACCTACTATTGGAAAAATTCTTAAAATTTTCAGAAATTTCAAAGTAGCAGGTTTACAGGACCTTTCATGTAAAATTTTTGATCATTGTTGAGAATTTTGCAGTATAAGGCCTTACAGCGCTACTGCTGTTGTTCAGCTACAAAATTAAAGCTTAAAATCAGTCAAATAAGTTCAAGCATCAAAAAAAAAAGGCAAAATAAAATAAAAGAAACAAATTCAAACCTCAGAAAATTTGGAGAAAAACTGAAATAACAAAAATTAAACATACAAGATAATATAATATTATCATAAAACTCAAAGAACGTAATATAATCAAGTAGGAAACTTTTTTTATAGTATAAGAACTACAGTTTTTCCTACTGGAATTTCTCAAAGGAAAAATTACAAAAATAATATTATGAATGATAAAAAAAAGAGAAACAGCTAAGTTTTGACAAATATTTTGAGAATTAATTATATTAAATTAGTCTTATACTTTTGATTGAATCCTTTGTTATTTTCTTAATTGATTTTCTCTTGTTTTCCTTTTTTCAGTTTATCATTAAGTAATTGGGAAAAAAACTATTTAATTGAAAAAAAAATGTGGGAGGTGATAATTTGAAAATTTTGACTTAATTATACTACTTATAGTATTTATTAAAGACCTAAATATACTGTTTGATTCCAAGAGATGGGGATAAATTAACTAAATCTCCAAAAGTCATTAAAACATCTTATTTATGTGATTCAGTAATAAATATTCCAAAAATACTCATTTAAGTGTAATCCTGTTCAGCTGAGTTCAACCTTCAAATTGACTTCATTATTTTATTTTTACTAGGATTAGTTAAGTTTTTTGGTTATCAAAATGATAAATTCTTACAGCTTCATAAAAATTTCATTTATTAATAAATATTGTTCATTATTTAAATCAAAAATTACTCCAATTGATGAAAAAAACTCTATTTGTAGGTTTGAAAATTTCTGACATAAAAATTCTCATATAGTCTTATCCAAGAAAAATTGAAAAGATGTTAGAATGTTTGGAAATGTTCAAAAATTGAATGTAAATTTTTCAATAGTTATTGTTACTATTTTTTTAAGCTGTGTTTTCATTATTCTCAAGTAAAAATTGTTACAATTCAAGCATAATTCCCAAAAAGCTCAAGCTTATTGATGTTTCCTCTCTGTGAGCCTTGAGGTATATTTTACATAGCCAAATAGGCCATAATTATTATAAAGCTAAAGTCTGAGCTATGCATAACCCATAAGTCATGAATATATTCAAAATTCATCATTTTAGATTTCAGAAAAGATGAATAACTATTTTGTGAGTAAGTAAGTCCATATATTTGAGACCAGATTTGGATTCTACACAAAATTTCACCTAGGGTACCTCCATAGAGTGAATAAGCTTAAATTAACTCTATGAGGTGGTAATATGGAAAATACTTCAATACCACATAAAAGAATTGTGAAATTTCTTGTTTTTCTCAATTTCATGCCAAAATAATGGGGATGTGAGAAATTACATGTTAAATATACACTAATAATAGTGTTATGCATGTTTGTGGCACTTAATATTATGGTATTCTTACATACAGTTTTGATACACCCATAGTGGATATCAGTCTTTAAACCTGAATTTCTATTTTTGATGTGAAAATAGCTAAGGGGGACAAAAGAAATCAAAGAGAGCCAGGGTACCCAACTTCTGATGCCTCTGAAGTGTGGACATCTCTAAAGCTTGGACCAATTTCGGATCATGACCCAATTAGTATAGTAAAACCTTTTGGGAACTTTGTTACCAAGATAAAATCTCATTAAATCATAAGAAAATTTCAAATAAGCTGCTAATTTGATGTTACAAGGAGGTAAAGAGCATCTTAGAATCCTTTAAAAATGTCAATTATTAATGATTTTCCATGGATAAACCTTAAAAGAGCAATCAAAACCCTTTTTGGACTATTATCCATTGATTCACCTCATAGAAGCCAGCCATATAGTGCTATTTGCAATTCTACATAGAAATGAGGTAAAAACATCAAAAAAAAATTAAAAATACAATTCTTAATGAATATTTCTGAAGCTTTCAGGAACAATGGAGAACAGTATTATCTATAAAGAAACCAAAAAGAGTTACAGTATAATAAGTAAAATTGAAAGGTTTACTAACAGTCCATTTTTGATCATTCCACACAAAACACTGAATCTTCAAAAATTTACAGAAAATACAACCTGTGATTAAATTTGCAATGAAATTGACAACTTTGAGAAATTCATGTTTGTTTTGAAATAAAAGAAGATTTGAACTTGTTACTCCTTTTATTCTGAACCATATTTGTGATAAACTTACATGACAACAGATGATGCAATTATTAATCCAAAAATGGATTATTGTTTTCTCATTCACTGGTTCCTCAGTTTGAATGGTAGCATGCCTATTTGAGCTGTTGTTAACCTGAAAGAGGCCTCCTCTTGCTTTTTTTTCCAGATCCTCTCATTATCAAATTATACCATTATTACCAACAAGTAAGTATTAGTTACAACTTTTCTTAAGTGTTTTAAATCCTTCAGTATCAATTAAAAGGATGTGAAATCATAGAAAATAATATATATATTGTTTTAATCTCATTATAAATAAATTTTGATCCCTTAAGTCCACAATTATCTGCCAAATATCTCTAACATATTCTTTCTAAGGTTCACTGAATATTAATGAGTGATTTGTTATTAATTAGTAAAGTTTTTCTCTAGTATTATTTTTCTTAGATAATTATAAATATAGTTATTCTTGCAAAAGATAATTATATATTAAAATAATTTTATTATTTTGATAAATAAGTTTTATTATTTAAATACTTCTTGTAATTGATTCTTGTAGAAAATTACTGCTTACCATTATAATAACTAGTAGTGTATAACAAGTGAAATAAAGAATTAACTAATTAATTATTTGATTGTGTTTATAATAATTTTTATTATTGTATTTCATAAGAACAGTCATAGTACTGTTGATTAATAGTAATATTATCAGCAGTTTCATAGACACATCTTACACTCTCTTTTACAAATTTCACTTCATTGAAGATTTCAAGACCCCTTTTCAATATAAATAACAAAAATACAAACAATAATTATTCACCAGTTCTGCTTTTAAGACAACTTACTTAGTGATTCATTTATTTCAATTATATTCATCTTATAAATCACTCATTATCATCACTTTACTTCTATTTAGGCTTTATGCATTTATCAATGTGAGCTAAGCTTCAGGAAAATCTCATAATCTTTACTAATAAAATTTTAGTAAGAAATCTTCTAAAAGAACTTATTTTTCACAGGTATTTTGTTTTGTAATAAAAATTAGCTCTTATTTTGAAAAAACAATTATATAAATTTTGAATTTCTTCCGAAATTGGAAGTGGCTTATTATTTGCAATATATATTTCATATTGAGATTATTTCCCATAAAAATTTTAATGAGATTTCAAAAATTTCTCTCCAATAACGTTGAAAAAGTTAAGCTTTGAGAACTTCTGAAATATCCCTCAAATAGTTTTCATAACTTAATATTTCTCCTTTCTTAGGATTGATAAAATCACAAAATTATTTTGGAATAGCTATTTTATGAACTCATTAAATATATATTGATTTTCAAGCTTTTTATAATATTTAGGACTCTCCATACAGCTTAATAATTACAAAATGGATTTAAAATGAAGTAAATTAAAACAAAAGGAAAAAATTGATATAAAATATAACCAAAACAATTAAAAAATAAAATAAATAGAAAGCGATCCAAATGAAATGTATTGAAAGAAGTAATCAATTGATTCGAATTGGTTTTCAATTTTCCTAAAGCTCAAACACATTTTTGTGTTTCCTCAGTATGAAATATATAAAAGCTTGGTATTTAAGGTATAATAAGCTTCTTGAGAGGGCTTCCCCATAAATTCTGTGAAATAAGAACTAAAAAGATAAATAACTGTTAAAAATATTATTTTAGTTTTTCCAATTTTAAAATAACCCACTACATCAAGAAGATAAATTCAGGTTTTTTGATCAACAGGAATATATTGAGGGATATATAAATTAGTATTCATATATAAAAATTATTGTTCCAAAAAATCAAATAACCTGATATTTTGGATGCTTATAGGAATTAATTACACAATGATTAATCCATATTTGTTCTATGAAGATCATAAAGATTACTCATAAAGCCCTTTGTATTTTATAAAGCAAAATTATTTATTAAAAAACCCAGAAATACTACTATAAGGATTGATATATTATGGCTATAAGTGGAAATACCTCCTCTACAGAAAGCTATGGTCTGAAAGAATAGTTATTCTCAGTAATTATATACTACATCTTGTTGAGCCTCTCCTAAAAATGAATTTGTGTTATCAAGACTGGTGTTGTATTTCAACATGAGATGAAAAACTTACTTGAATTAGAGAAGAAAAATAAAGAATAAAATTTTGCACTAAATACAAATTCTCTTAGGAGAGAAAAATTTGATAGCAGTGTATCTCTATTGTAGTAAATTTGTATGTAAGGAAGCTTTTAAAGACATTGAGAAATTTTTCCATTAATCAAAGGGTTATTCCAAATTAAAAGGGGCCCAGTGTCAATATCATTTGTAAATAGAATAAAATCAATGAGATTTATAGAATATTTTATTGAAAATGTAATATTTATGTAGAATTATATAAGAAAGAACTAAAGCCTTGATTTTTTTTTAATTAAAGGATCTTAAGTAATATGAAAAGTTTAAATGGATGAGAAACTATAATGATTTGTTTTCTCATGTATTGTTTAATTGTTGAGCTTTTAAAATCCTTAAGAAAAACTAAAATCAATACAATCAACTGAAAATTTATGGCTGGATTATTTGCTTTGAATATCTTCCAAAAATTATGTTTCTAAATTTTTTTCTTTCCTAGTTCCTACCTGAGCTCAATGCATCTCCCATGTCAAATTCCAAATGGAAAACCTGCTTTCTGGTGTAGCCAATTTTATCATTATGAGTATTTCATAATTTATACAATCAAATTGGATAATATAATATATATTTAAGAAGTATGAATAAATATAAATTGTTGGGAGAGATAAAATTGGTAAAATTCTCTGGGGAAAGATGAAGGTACCAGTATATCTAAGATTAATAGCTTGAAAGGCTCAGAGGGTAATTGGTAGCCCTACAGAGAAGTAGCCATTTGTTGAGGCCAAATTGTAAAGGAGATTATAGGAAGCTCAACTTTTATGATAATTATGGTATTGAGGAAGGATTTTTTTTCTTATTAGGTACTTTTGCATCCTAAAGTATGTGGAAATTGATACATTAAGGAAACTTAGATCTGAAATATCATATTATACACAGTATAATATTAATATTTCTTGGATGAATCAATACTTTTGACAAAATATGGTATTTGTAATAATTACTCACCTGGAGCTTAGCTCAAAAAAAATTAGAAAATTAATCAATTATTCAAGAAATTCTCATGCCTATCCTCAGGGTTTTTTTGACTTCTAACAGAAAAACTCACAAAGAAAATTCTTTCTTGATTTTATATCTCTCAAAAAAACTTCAATTAACTTAATTAATTTATCCCAAGTACACCAGAGAGTATATACTTGCTAATAATAAAAAATATCATTTTTCCTCTTAATTAAAAACACAGAATTCTTACAGATACCTTAGCTTATACATTATTTTCCACTTTAGAATCTTATGAAACTCTTCATATATTTCAACACTTACATTATTGAAATATAAGTATGATCAATTTGTATATATTTTTAATTTGGAATCATAGTCTTTAATTTGAGGTAAAAAAGAGTTATACAGGTTTAATGTTGTAAGGTTTGACTATGAAACAATAAGTAAAAATTACTAATATTTTACTTATTGTACTATGAATGTCCTTATAAATAGAATAAATAAGATAAAAAAATAATTATAATAATAAATAATTATTATAATTATGGTGTAAAAATAACTATATTATTAAATAAATATAATAAGATAATTTATATTATAAGAAAATAATTCAATAAATAAATATGTTAATATAAGATAATTGTAAGGTTTGACTATGAAACAATAAGTAAAAATTACTAATTTATTACTTATTGTACTCTGAATGTCCTTATGAATTGAATAAATAAGATTAAAAATATAATAATAATAAATAATTATTATTATTATGGCGTAAAATAATTATATTATTAAATAAATATAATAATATAATTTATATTATGAAAATATGATATAATAAATAAATATATTAATATAAAATAATTAATATATTTAAAAAGCTCTTTATTATTGTTACCAACAAATGATAAAGGCGTAAAAAATTGCTTTTTATTAATAAAAAACAATTAATAACAATAATATTACTAATATTAAAGTTATGAATTAATATAAATACTATTTATATTAATTAAAGAATTATTAAGAGAGTAATAATAGAGAAATTATTATAATAAGAGAAAATAACCTACTTTTAACACTTAATATAATAATTTTGAAATATTTTACGCCAAAAAAAATATAAATACAGCTTTTTCAAATTGTATTTACAATAAAAATAAAGAAAATTACAAATTATTCTGGATTTTTACGTGGAAATGAGTTTTAGAGAGATTTTTAACAAAAACAATTAAATAAATGATTTAATCACGTCAAAATAGATTATTATAATAAGGTGGTCTTTGATCCTTAATTATATAATAGTTTTATATATAAAGAATAAAGAAATTACCTTTGATTTAATTGATTTAATGTTTTTGATGCGTCTGAGGGGAAAATAGAGTAAAAAGAGCTCTATTTATAGTAAATAACTCCCTCCTAGAGTCCAACAGGCTTCTAGTAGACGTTTACTGATCATATCCACTGGAATTGATCAATATTTTAAGTTTTGGAGATGATTACATCATTATCAAACCATATTACATCATTATTACACTATTATTTAGAGTCATCACTATAACTCTAAAGTTGATGACATCAGAGGCTTGGCAGAACCCCAAATTTCGTGGATTTTATTAGTTTTAATCATAAACTAATGGTATTCACCAATTTTATCACTCTTAAGACTGTTCAACTTAAATTAAGGTTACTGTGAGTGATCATAACTGCTCAAATTAAGCTCAAACTTTGATTCTCAATAACTTTTAATATTTACACGCTACAGCAATTCAGAGAGTGAATTCTGATAGCCTGGCATAACCTTATTATTCTGCCAAGAGCTTTTCATTACATCATAAAAACTCTAATTTTGATGATTTTTCTTGTAACTCATCTTTTCTGTCGAAATTCAATATTTTAAACTTCAAACCTTGATTTCAGGGGGTTATACCCTGAATTTAATAATAAAAATTACACCATTCTTCACAAATGAGCTAGTAGAATCCAACTGTATACTTTTTTTAAGTTTGGACCACTTTCACAACAAAGTGGTCAACAGCTCTGTTGATTTTTATCAATATTTCATCATAGGTTTTAACCTTGTTTATAATCTGTAAAATAAAGTTCATATCTGTGTTCTTACAGTAATTACGTGGTAACTTTATTTTTGGTTCATCATTCTATCATGCATAGTTTAGGAGATATTAGCTATGATCCTTGAATATATGCGTTGACCAAAAAAGTGCATATATTCAGGTTAATTCCTTAAGTATTAACTTTGGAAATTAGTTTATTAATTGTTTTATGTGTGGAATTCCATGGGGAATCAACTGGTAAAATTTATTTCACATGTTGCTTCATTAGTTCTTGAGAAAAATAAGGTTTTATGGTTTTTGTAAGGTATTATACCTTATAATTCATTAAATATTGACTTTACAGATATGCCATAAAAGTGGTATATGTGTATTTTTCCATGTGGAATCCAATGGTATAGTTTATTTTACATGTTGACTCATTGGGTTTTAAGTTAAACCAATTTTTGTACCAATTTATGGTATTTTTTGTATATTTAAGTAATTATTTTTAATGTATAATTATTCTAAGTAATTTTAATATAATTATATTAAAGGTATAATTATTCTGAGTCTTTTTTGTGACCTTATTGGGTATGTGGTCATATCTCAAAGGCTCACATTCCCTACCACCAAAAAAGATTGTACCACAATCTGATATGTGTGATTAGGGTATCATCCACTGTCCTACCTGTTCATTAGACTTTTATGAGTCCTGAAGCTCAATAATGCTTTATTTTGTTATTCTTTAGGTTTTCTTTCATGTCTAAACCTCCTCAGTAGTGTATCAGCATTTGTTATATCTTTCTCAAGTAGCCATTCATCTTCTTGAGTTGGATTTCTATACCTTACAAGGTATTCTCTTTCTTTTTTGTTCCTTGTCCTTCTTTATTTAAGGACTTTTACGATTCTTTTTTCTTCTCCTTCTTCCAAAGGGGGAGTTTCAAGTGGGGGTTTATTTCTTAGTGGAAATAATTCCTTGTCACTTGAGCTGTAAGGTTTTATAAGACTTACAGGGAAAGTTGGGTGTTTATTCATTAAATCACCTGTAAGCTCCAATTGTACAACATTGGGTCCATGAAGTGCTTTTACCATAAATGGTCCTGCAAAGGAATCTTTCAATTTCTTTGGTCCTTTTATGTTATTAAAGTTAAGAGTTGATACTAATACCAAATCTCCTATTTTGAAGTCAGGTGGTTTATGACTTTTGTCCCATCTTTCTTTTTCATATTTGAAAGAGTCTTGCATGCATCTCTTTGCATGGTGTCTTGCTTTGTCAAGCATTATCTTGAAACTGCTTGCTGTTGGATGTATGTCCACTAAGTCCTTTTTGAGGGTATCATAAGGAAGTCTTGGATTCCAACCTTTTTCTAGCATTGCTGGTGTTTTGCCAGTAGAAGAATGGATTGATGTCTTATATGCCAGTTCAAGTGCTGGTATTAGTGTACACCAATCATGGGTAAAACCCTCAGAATCTTTGAATTCTAGCCCATAAGCACAGAATCTTCTGATCATATCCTCTAGGGTCTGTATCATTCTTTCTGCTAAACCATCAGTTTGAGGATGATAAGCTGTTGAGAATGATAACTTTGTCCCAAACAAGTTATGGAGATTTGTCCATAATGCTGAAGTGAACTTTGGGTCTCTGTCACTTATAATATTTTGGAATAAGCCTGTGTGGCTAATGACTTTATTCCATATCATTATGGCTGTATCCATAGCTGTGTCATCTTTATGACATGGTAAGAACATGGGAGTTTTACTGTACCTGTCAACTAACACTAGGCATGCATTATAACTCCTGTCTCCTCCTGGAGGTAAGGCTGTTACCCAATCCATATGAACTATTTCCCATGGGGATTTTGGTTCTTGGATTTGGATCATCATTCCAAATTTCTTTCCTGTGGCTCTGTTGGCTTTTTGACATCTGTCACAGGTTTGGCAGTACTCTGCAACATTTTTCTTCCAATTTGGCCACCAAGAGCAGGTTTTCACCCTCTCTAGTGTCCTATCTTCTGAGAGATGTCCAGATGCAACACTATCATGACACTCATGTAAAATAATGTTTATTAGTGTTCTGTCTGTTAAGGCCATAACACATGTGTGTTTTGTTCTATGGTAAAGGATTCCATCAAGGAGGTGAAATCTTCCTTCATCATATGCCTTTTTCCATATTTCATCTAGTTTTGATGAAAGTGATGGATCTTTGCAGTCTTTCATTAGAAGTTGGCTTAAGATATGGAAATTTTTGTCTGTCTTATAGCTTTCTTTAACTTGGTTAAAGAATTCTGTGCCAATGTCTGTAACACATATTCCTTCTATATGGTGCTCTTCTTGTGGTACCCATGCTGGATTGTCAGGGGTATTTGCTAGAGCCCATCTGCTGAGACCATCTGCATTTTTGTGAATATTTCCAGATTTATGGACAATAGTCATATTTCCTCTATATTCCTGGATAGCAATTTGCCATCTCAGCATATGTCTGTTTGGAGTCTTCATATTTAATAGTGATTTCACAGCATTACAGTCTGTGATTACATCAAATACTGTGCCATCCAAATAATAATGCAGTTTTTCTAAAGCCCACACTAGGCATAAGCATTCCATTTGGCTTGCTCCATACCTTGCTTCTGTTGGCTTTGTTTTCCTTGAAATGAAACAAATTGGTCCTTCCACTGGTTTATCATTGATAATTTGTGTTTGGCGAAGTGCAGCACCTAGTCCTTCTCCACAAGCATCAATGTACAGTTTGAAGGGTAGTTTCCAATCTGGCATTAGAAGAAATGGGGCATTTGTTAAGGAATTTTTCAATTCTTCATATGCCTTGACTCTTTCTTCTGTCATCTCATAGACTGTTTGTTGGTCACATAGCTTATACAAGGATTTAGCAATCTTTGAAAAGTCCTTTATATGCTGTCTATAGTAACCAGCAAATCCTAGAAATGATTGCATTCCTTTTTTGGTTTGAGGCATTGGTTTAAGTAGTACTGCTGCCACTTTATTTTTGTCTATGCCTAGACTAAGGCCAGATACAACATGTCCTAGTGCTTTTAATTCACTATATGCAAAATGACATTTTTTCAAGGAAATTTTCATATTCACTTGGACTATTTTTTGTAGTACCCTTTCTAGTCTTGTAAGGTGATTTTCCCAAGTTTCTCAGCAAACTATGATATTATCAATATAGATAATTAACCATCCTTCTGATAATTCTTCAGGGAATATGGTATTCATCATTCTTTGATAATGGGAAGGTGCATTTTTTATCCCAAATGGCATTCTTAAGTATTCAAAAATTCCACAATGGACTATTATTCTTAGTAGTTTCTTGGCATTGTCTGTTAAGACATTTTGATGTAAACCTTTAAGAGCATCCATAGCTGTGATGAACTTAGGTTGTGACAATTGGGTCAATGTCTCATGGATTCTAGGTATTGGATATCTGTCTGGAATGGTATAGGTGTTCAGGGCTCTGAAGTCTCCTACCATCCTTGATTTTCCATTATGCCAAGTTATAATGACAGGTGTAGTAACTTCTACTTGTTCATTATGTCCAACCTTTCTTAATACTCCAAGGTCCATTAATTCTTTAATGTGCACCTCTAAGGCTTCTCTAGCCCTTGGACTGGCTGGATAAGCAGGTCTTCTTAATAAAGGTGGGTCAGGCTTTTCTACATTAAGAATTATATCCACTTCATGTCCAATTATGGCACCTAGTGGCTCTTTGTCTGTTGCAAAGGCATTTTTATACTTAAATAAGAGGTCAATCAATTTTTCTTTCATTTTTTCTGTTAATTCTTGATTGAATTCTGCCTCTTTAAGTTGTTCAGATATAAAAAGTTCCTTTTCTGAAATTTTTTCTTCCTTCTTAATAACTGTGATTTGTTTTTTGTTATTTAAGAAGCCAAACTTTTGTCTTTTGTTATCTCCTATGGTAAAATATCTATCTTTTTGGTTGGAGATATCTATCCATAGATTGATAAGTAGTCATTCCCAAGTATGAAATGATTACTAGTACAGTTGTCCATTACTACAAACTCTACTTTAATTCTGACACATTGTGAGGGATGAGGAAAAATTAGTGTTAAATCAATTATTCCAAGGGGCTTCATGCTCTCACTTGCACTACTAAATTTGACACCTTGTATTGGCATAAGTTTTTCTTGCCAGTTTGGGACAATGGTTTTTAAATAACTTTTGCCAACACAAGTGCAATATGCTCCTGTATCCAAGTTAACTTTTCCTTCTTGGTTATCAACCATAACAATACTTATACTTGATTTTCCAGCTGTATATCCCATTCCTCTTGCAGGTTTGGTTCTATACATTTTAGCATCTTGTATGTTTGTCAGGTTTGTGTCAGATGTTCCAACTTGTGGCAAGTTTGAATTAACTTCCAGTACTTCATAAATTATATCAATATTATTAATTTGTGCATTAATTATATTGATTTCATGACTTTCAGAGCTTTCTGACTCTTCTGTCTCTTTTTCAGAGTCAGATTCCTCTTCTTTGTCATTGTGGTTTTCTGTTTCCACAATTTCATTAATCTTTGCTTTTTTAAGGCAATTATTGGCTAAGTGTCCAATACCTCCACATTTATGGCATTTTCTTTGCTCATTATTGTTGGATGTATTGGGCTTAAAGGATTCTTTTGATTTATCTTTCTTGATAAATGGTTTATTTGGGATTTGAATGTCCAATTTTTTCCAAGTCCTGCCAATTTTTGTTCTTGTAACTATATCTTCTAGTGCATTTATATACTCTTCTGTGGAGCATGGTTCTATACACCTGCTTCTTAGGGCATGTTCTAGTTCTCCTCCACATTTTTTAAGTATTTTCATGTGTACCATCTTTTGTGACATTTCTGGGTACAGTGCATTAAGCCTTTCAACTTGTTTCAAGAACCAAGTTAAAGGTTTGTCTTTCTCTGGGTCAAAGAAAGAGTTTTCAAATGCATTTTCTATCTTGTACCTCCAATAATCATTTGCCCACTTGGTGATTATTTCTTGTTTCCACCAAGACCAGGTATTTTTACCATTTGTTTGTCTTATGCCATAATACCATCTTTTTGCAGATTTCTCAAACAGTGAGTGTAATCTTGCAGTGATTAATTCATCTGGTATGGCATAGTCTTCTTGTAACATGTCAATTGTTTTAATAAATGACATGTGGTCATATTCACCTTCTCCTGTGAATGTTGGCCATTCTTTTAATTGAGGTGCTTCCTTCATTAAGACTTGGTTATTATCTTGGTGACTCAAGTCTGTTATGAAAGGATTTGACAATTCCTCTTTTGTTATAACAGGGCTTCTTATATGAGAAAATGGTGTTGATAACTTTGGCATATTTAAATTAGCCTCATTAATTTTATCCATTTTTTCAGTGATAAGCCTTATTTCACTCTGAATATCATCTTTTAGATGCATTCTTGCTTCATCACTTTTTTCCACATGGTCCAAAAGTAATTTTTGGTGTGATGAAGTCTTTTCTTCAAATTTTTCTACAGAAATACTTAATTTATTTAATTTTTCTGTAAGATTGTCAATACTCACATCATAATTGATTGTCAAAGTTTTTTCTTTGATATCTTTTATGTATTTATACAATTCTTGTTGTCCTTGTATTAATTTTTGAGTATTGTCAATTAAATTCTTTGGTTTATTATTTTCAACAATAAACTTAATGTTGTCAATTTCTTTCTTGTTTTGCACAACAATTTTTGTTAAAGAAGAAAAATTGTTATTTATTTCTTGTAGTGATAATAAACTATCTTTAATTTCTTTTAGAGGTAATATACTATTTTTAATTTCTGTTAAAGTATTTACAACATCTTTGGACAAGGTTATTTCTTTGAGAAATGAGGTTGTCTCATTCTTTGCTCTTCCTTGTCCTTGAATTCCATCAAGGTTCGGGCCATGTTGAAAACATTGTCCATGGCATCCTTTTGGATTCTTGGGATTCTGTAGCTTGGGGAATATGGTTTCCTCCAATGCTTTTTCTTGTTCTTCTTCCCTTCTTGGGGAAGTGGGTTGGCTTGGGGCTTGCTGGTAGAAGCTACTGGGGCTTCTTCCTTGGTTGCCTCCCTCTTTTTGGCATGGTAGTCCTTGTTTTTTTTGATTTGAGGTTTGGATGACAGTGGATTCCATCCATTGGAGTATTTCACTATATCCTCCTCTTTGAGGAACTTTTTCAGGATGTGCCAGGAGTTCATCACTCCTTGGTGTATTTGAGGCAACATTTCCCAATCTTTGTCCTTGTACACTGTGCAATACTGCTTGTACTGGCTCATGTAGATGTCTATTTGAGCCCTCTGAATGTGATTTGTACCTGTTTGAGTTACTCATACTTAGTTCCAATTCAGGCTCAGATATCATGGGCATTTCTGGGACTTGCCTTTGGGATAAGGCACTTCCTTGTGTGGATTCTGTTCCACTTGGGATATTGCCCTTTCTTTTCCCTTTTGAGGGATCAGTTCTACTTCTGAGTCCAGCTCCATCTGATTGGATGGAGTATTGGGAACCTCTTCTGGCAGTCATAATCTAAAGAGTAAGACAAATAAAAGTGTTTTAGAATAAAATTCTTTTTATGGCAATTATAAAATAGGTGCTCACCTTCAGAGTCTTGAATGGTGGGTCCTGGAAAGTCTAATTTCTTAGCTTTCTTTCTTTTAGTGATAACTGGTGTTGGAGAGCTTTGACAAGTTTCTTCTACCAACCTCTCAACAGTAGCTTGGTTGTCTTCTGTTGGGTTATCTTCAAACACTAAAAAAGACAAATAAATATAAGTCTTTTTATAAGAAGTGTTATTTTTTTGGCAAGATATGGCAATTTTCCATGTAGAAATTGCTTTTATATCTTTGAAAAATTGAAATAAATAAAGAAATGAATAAAAATGAATAAAAATAACTTTTTTTTATTGGTTTTTAATATTTTTTAATATTTTTTAATATATTTTTATTTTTAAAGAATAAAATAAAAAATGAATATGATTCTTATAAAATTAAATTATAATAAAATTATTTTTAATTTATAAAATATCTATTTTAATCACTAGAGTCACTCAAAGAAAGTTCTTGCAAGTCTAAGGATGTGAAAAACCACGTGTAAGACAGTACAATTGCTTTCCAAATGCCTCGATAGCTTTTAAAATCAATGAAATATAAAATTATTATATAATTTTATGATTATAAATATAATTTATTATTGGATAAACCTGATTAGAATCTTTTTAAAGGTCTTTTAAGTAAATATCATGGCCAGGCCCCCAAATGTAAGGTTTGAATATGAAACAATAAGTAAAAATTACTAATTTATTACTTATTGTACTCTGAATGTCCTTATGAATTGAATAAATAAGATTAAAAATATAATAATAATAAATCATTATTATTATTATGGCGTAAAATAATTATATTATTAAATAAATATAACAATAAAATTTATATTATGAAAATATATTATAATAAATAAATATATTAATATAAAATAATTAATATATTTAAAAAGCTCTTTATTATTGTTACCAACAAATGATAAAGGCGTAAAAAATTTCTTTTTATTAATAAAAAACAATTAATAACAATAATATTACTAATATTAAAGTTATGAATTAATATAAATACTATTTATATTAATTAAAGAATTATTAAGAGAGTAATAATAGAGAAATTATTATAATAAGAGAAAATAACCTACTTTTAACACTTAATATAATAATTTTGAAATATTTTACGCCAAAAAATACAAATACAACTTTTTCAAATTGTATTTACAATAAAAATAAAGAAAATTACAAATTATTCTGGATTTTTACGTGGAAATGAGTTTTAGAGGGATTTTTAACAAAAACAATTAAATAAATGATTTAATCACGTCAAAATAGATGATTATAGCAAGGTGTTCTTTGGTCTTTAATAATATAATACTTTTATATATAAATAATAAAGAAATTACCTTTGATTTTAATTGATTTAATGTTTTTGATGTGTCTGAGGGCAAAATAGAGTAAAAAGAGCTCTATTTATAGTAAATACCTCCCTCCTAGAGTCCAACAGGCTTCTAGTAGACGTGTACTGATCATATTCACTGGAATTGATCAATATTTTAAGGTTTGAGGGTGATTACATCATGATCAAACCATATTACATCATTATTACACCATTATTTAGAGTTATCACTATAACTCTAAGTTTGATGACATCAGAGGCTTGGAAGAACCCCAAATTTCGTGAATTTTAATAGTTTTAATTATAAACTAATAGTATTCACCAATTGTATCACTCATGTGACTGTTAAACTTAATTTAAGGTTACAGTAGGTGATCATAACTGCTCAATTTAAGCTCAAACTTTGATCTTCAATAACTTTTAAGATTTACACGCTACAGCAATTCAGAGAGTGAATTCTGATAGCCTTGCATAACCTTATTATGCTGCCAAGAGCTTTTCATTACATCATCAAAACTCTAATTTTGATGATTTTTCTTGTAACTCATCTTTTCTGTCAAGATTCAATATTTTAAACTTCAAACCTTGATTTCAGGGGGTTGTACCCTGAATTTAATAATAAGAATGACATCATTCTTCACTAATGAACTAGTAGAATCCAACTGTATACTTTTTTTTAAGTTTGGACCACTTTCACAACAAAGTGGTCAACAGCTCTCTTGATTTTTATCAATATTTCATCATAGATTTTAACCTTGTTTATAATTTGTAAAATAAAGTTCATATCTGTGTTCTTACAGTAGTTACGTGGTAACTTTATTTTTGGTTCATCATTCTATCATGTATAGTTTAGGAGATATTAGCTATGATCCTTGAATATATGCGTTGACCAAAAAAGTGCATATATTCAGGTTAATTCCTTAAGTATTGACTTTGGAAATTAGCTTATTAATTGTATTATGTGTGGAATTTCGTGGGGAATCCACTGATACAGTTTATTTCACATGTTGTTTCATTAGTTCCTGAGATAAATAAGGTTTTATGGTTTTTATAAGGTATTATACCGTATAATTCATTAAATATTGACTTTACAGATATGCCATAAAAGTGGTATATGTGTATTTTTCCATGAGGAATCCAATGGTATAATTTATTTTACATGTTGATTCATTGGTTTTTAAGTTAAACCAATTTTTGTACCAATTTATGGTATTTTTTGTATATTTAAGTAATTATTTTTAATGTATAATTATTCTAAGTTTTTTTAATATAATTATATTAAAGGTATAATTATTCTTAGTCTTTTTTGTGAACTTATTGGGTATGTGGTCATATCTCAAAGGCTCACATGGGAAAAGGCTTTATAGCTTGTCAGAAATTGTCTTTCTACTCCTTTTCTCATCTTATTTGGTGATTCCAGATTCAGTATAGCTTTCAGCTTTCTTGACTAATAGTTATTTCTTCTTATAAGTTATTCACTGGTTCCAAATGCTTGCTTCTGTAAAATTCAACCAGTTTTATCACTTTTTATTGACCTTGAGAGCTATTAGCTGTAACCCATTCTGTTTTCTTGAAGGGGGACATACAATATTATTGGTCCCATTGGTGGAAAAACATGCATTGTAATTGAGTTTTATCTTCAACCAATTAATTCTGAAGATATAATTGACCTGAGCTAGATTCCCAGAATTGTTTGACTGAGATGTGGTGTATTTGTGAGATTGATTGATCTGGTGAAATTCTAGAAATCACATTTTAAATCAAATGGGTTTTGAGGAAAAACACATCATTTGAGTATAATAGATAAAGAAAAATGAAAGGTGATTGACTATTATATGGGCTTGAAATGAAATTTGATTTAATTTTGTGCTATTATTTTCAGAATAATAAATTGACAATGTCTAAAAGGTTTATCAACAAGTGAGATTAGGGCTTAAATAAAAAAACCCATGTTTTTTTGTATGAGTAGATATCATTGGACACTCATCTGAAAAAATTCAGTTTCCTTTTTAAAAAAAACTGCATTTTTTGAAGGGGGATTTTTTCCAAAATCCCACATTATTTCAAGGTGGAATTTGGTAGGTTTGAGACCCCCTATTTTATCTTGAGTAACATTCAATTTCTTCCTCCTTTTATCAGATTTAGGTTAGATTAACTAATGAGTAAAATTTACTATTTCTTTAAAGAAAAAAAAACTTATCTTCAAAATGATATTTTTCTCATCCATTTATAAACATAAAAAGACTAAATCAAATTTAAAATTCCTTTGCTATTGGTAGTACAGTTTTGGTTTCAGTCTTTGATAATGAATTAATAGAAAGTAGAAATTGATAACTATGTTAGTAAACTAAACATTTAAAAACAAAATTTGAAATTGAGTTATCATAAGATAGCTTATAATATTCATCATCCTTAATTTCAAAAATTGTAATTATTCCACTAATTAAATTCATTTTTTTTTGAAATAATTCTCTAATTTATCTGATCTGTAAAATTTATTTGTAAAATTGGGAAAATTGAATTCATTATTAATTATAATAACTAATATATTATCACAAAAGATAATGAATATATAATTTTTTAGCTATTCAAATTTAGATACTTGATCAAGCTTTAACCTAACCTATATATAGTCTTAATAGTCAATTTCATTATGGATTATGATAAATAAATAAAAAATCTTCTCACATGATTATTTCTCATTTCCTTAATTTAATTAGATATATTATTTGATATAATGAGAGATTTAGAAAAAGCAACTTACTTAACAAAGCTACAGGAATCTCATAAAGATCATGAAATTCTTTTAAAAAAAATCCAAAACTTAATCTTCAATAGAGAAAACATAGTACTTTCTATAATAGTTTGAATTAAGTTTAAGTCAAAAATTGATGCTTCTTGACTCAATTCATGAAAATGATCATCATAAGAAATTACAAGAATAAATAGAAGAAACAATTGAAATAATATTTTCTTAATCAGTTATATTTATTCAAAATTCTAATAAATTCATGATTAAAATTTCCAAGTGATTTATCTATATATATTCTAAAACATAAACTAAGAAGTGGGGAATGATTTATAATAATATTGAATGATAATATTAGGGGGTGTCAAGGTCACCAAATTTTGCCTTAAAATAATGCAGTATTTGGAACCCAAATCCCAACACTAAATCCTGGGCTTCTTATGTGTAAATCACATGGCATTTTAACTGAGTCCCCTGGTATTTTAACCAAATCCCATGCATCTGGAATTTCAGTTTGAAACCTAACCCAAATAAGTATTCACAATTCATAGCTGTACAACATATTCTTTTACACTCCATTTTGGATAGTCTGATCAAACAGCTTACAGTCCATTTATACTTCTTCATCCATATAATAATGCCTTGTTCCAAAGCAAGACACATAAATTCAGATATGAAGATTGCCTCTGGCCTTCTGCATCCATCAGGTCACTTAATAAATACAGATTATTCAACCATAATTAATTGGCTTTCAGTAAAATTCAATTTCAAGTCATGTTTTGGTACTAGTGGTTCAACATCTATTGGAAGACCTCTTTCATCAAAGCAGAATGTATTTCAGCTTATGGCCATTGAGGTCAACAAGAAATCACAAAATTGCCTAAACCTTAGCTCGAGCAGCATCCAAGATCAATGGCAAACATATAAAAGAAGTATATGCCAGCAAAAAAATTCAAACATTTAACTGCGGCTGGAAAAACAAAAGAAGATGAGAGTAAAGGAATCAAATCAATGAGTAAAAAGATTGAAAGTATGTTCCCTTGCTATGCTGAAATGGATGTGCTCTTTGGCCACAAGCCCAATTTCACTCCCATTGCAAGCTATGATTTGCAAGAAAAAAACAGCTTAAATGGTGATGATGATGATGACAATTTTTTTCTTTATAAGGTAAGTTATTGTCTATTCCTTCTTTTACATGCAATAATTAAACCTCATTTGCTTTTTGAAGGAGAATAATGATTTGGAATTACCTCTCAATCTGGTTCCTTTGCTTCATAATGAAGATGACTTGGTTTAAGTGGAAAACCTTCAAGATGAATCAGTAAGTATGCTTAAGCCTGATACTTATGAAATACATTGTTGATTATTTCTCCTTTGACCAGAAAATTAAGCCCATAACACATTAAACAAAAATTGTAATCAAGCATTGACTTCCAACTTGAATGAAAAGAGTGATTCTAGGAAAAGCCAATGGATATGTTTCCACTGAAATATGCAAATTTGCTTTAATCATCACAAAAGGGTATGTTTTTGAATTTATGGTTACTCTGATAAATCCTACTGACAAAATGCATGATTTATAGCCTGTGAACCCAGTTAAAATGCTTGTTTGCAGTGGGATAGGAAGAGGTGGAATGAAGAGAAAGCAAGCAACATGGAAAAGCAACAGTTTGAAGAAGTCAAGTTTCAAAAGCAAATGGAGTTTGAGGAGAAGAAACACACAAAGAAATATTAATTTGAAAAAGAAAAGTGGAATCATGAATTGGAATTTAAGGAAAAGCAATGCCAGATGGATCTCACTATAGTGGAATTGTCATCAAGAAGACCAATTGCGGAGCTGGAACACATTCTGAAATTAATCAATAAAAAATAACATATTAGGTATACATCATGTGATGATTTTATATGTGGTGATTTGTTAAATAAAACTGATGTTTATGCATAATTATTGATCTTATGTTGTGGAATCTAACTGAAATTTATTACAAAATTGAAAATTTGGGCAAGTTTTGCATAAATGTTTTATGCCAAGTCTGTTCCAATTTAAATCAAAGGCTACCTCTGTATTTCCTTTCCTTTGGATTTTTTGCCAAATACAAGTTGATGGCCACTTTTTTCCTTTTTTTTTGAAATTGTATTTCATGTCATTTTTTTAGGTTGTTGGTAAACACACGTAAGCTTTTAGTAAAAACACGTAAGTGACCTTAATTTTCAAAAAAAATTCCTCAGGCTCAGTTTTGAGGTTTTTTTGAATTTTTTTTGCCATATTTTTCCCGACTTGGCATGTCAATAAGCACAAATATTTTCAAATTTTTTTTTTTTGCCAAATTTCACAAATTTGGCCAATATGCCAAAATGGCATATTTTTTTCAAAAATTCATTTAAAATCTTCCCACTTATGAATTTCCTTCATTTTTTTTTAAAAATAAAGGGTTCAATGTGAAGAATAAAGAACCAGAATCCCATAATTTTGGGATTTTTTTGGGTGGGACAAGTGAAGGCGCAAAAAGAGTTTTTTTTTCAAATGTTTTTTCCCGTCATTGTAATATGCCTATTTTTAAAAAGTGAATTTAATAACTTCCCACTTGTGAATTTCCTTCATTTTTTTTTAAATTAAAGGGTTCAATCTGGACAATAAAGAGCCAGAAGCTTATGAATTGGGAAAAATTTTTGGGTGGTACCACAAGTGAAGGCGCAATGGGTGTTTTTTTTAGCTGTTTTTTTTCTTGTGTGTAATATGACTATTTTCAAGTACAAAACTTCCACATTGTGAGCCTGTGAGGTAAGTTTAACATACCCATAAGGCCACAAATGATTTTATAAACAATTAAATTTGTCTTAAACAGACTTTTTAGTTGAATTTAAAATAAAAAATAATAAAAAATAAGTATAACTTTTTTTTGGATAAACAAAGTTATAATTATTATGTCATTTTTGGATTCTACACCAAAAATAACCTAGGGTACACCCATAGGGTGTTATACCCAAAAACACTTATTTCTTGTGTTATTAGAAGATTTAAGAATCTCACAGTACTAATGTAACTTTTTTAACATTTTTTTTAAATTGTTAAATTTAAGCTTAATTAAGCTTAAATTTAAAGTTACATAAGGTTTATGCAACTTTACCAAAATTTTAGTTAAAATTGAGGTGTGGTGTATATTTACTGAATTGGCTAAGGATTTGCCATACAGAATGTAAATCCTGCGTGAGCTCAATTTAAAAGGGTTTAAGGCCATAGTATGGCTTTAAATAAATAAAAGGGCAAAATCCACGCAAAAAGGTGGGACAAAGGAAAAAGACCAAATAGAGCTGGGGTACCCAACTTTTTGGATCTGCAAGGATTCAATTAAGGTTGTCCACCTGTATTGGAGGATTTTCAACCTTATTTAAACTTTAAGATTAGACTTTGATCCAACCTTAAGGTTTAAACTGGTTTTATCCTAAATTGGACAGGAATTTCAAGCTGCCAAGAGGGTAAATCCCAATAAGCAGGCTTGGAATCAAGGTTTTAAGAACTGTCAAAGCTTAATCAAGCTTAAAAAGCTTAAATAAGCTTAAAACTTTAAAGTTTCAATCATCAAAACCTTATCAAAACTTAAGGTCTTGTGTGTATTGCTATTTTACGTGGAAAAATAGTAATAACTTCAAAAATTCATTAAAAATCCAAATCTTAATGGATTTGCTTGGAAATTTCACACAACTTAGAATTTAATATTATCAATATATAAATTAAATTTTAAGTATCTTTTATTAATAAGTTTCCTGGGTAATTAGCCTGGAAAATTACCTTTTAATTAAGCTTAAAGAAAATTATGATTTCTTTAAAAATTAATTAAAAATTGAGTTTAAAAGATTTCTGCTTGAAACTCTAATTTTAAGTTGTTCATATGATGAACTTTAATATAAGTAAACTTATTTTATATTAAAACTTAAAATAATTAAACTAAATGAGGATTAAAGTTACTTGGAGTTAAGAATAACACTGGTAACTTTAAATTGGAAGTAAAAATAAGTTGCCTTAAGTTAAGAACTTAATTTTTAAGCATGGTTTTTCAGTTTTGACCTGAGCACGCCCTCTACATCCATTATGAATCATGAGAGCTGCTCTGTAGACATAAAAAGAGTCTTTTAATCACTGTTTTTGTCCATAATTCATAATCAATCCAATCATATTAGACATTTAAACAGGTAAAGTTTTATTAAATATAAAATCTTATTATTAAAAGTAATTCTTAAGTTATTTTTATTCTTTATTTATTAAATTAAAGAATTGAAGTCATAGAATTCAGATTATTGTTGTAATCATCTATAATAACTTTTATTATATAAAATTTTCATCTTAAATATCTTTTAAAATCCACAAATTCCTCTCAAAAACTCTTTAATCATAAATTTTAGTATAAAAAGTTGTTTTATCTTTGATTTTATTGATTTTTGGCGTGTTTTTAACTTATAATCATTATTTAATATAATAACTGTTGTTTTATAACTTGTTGTATTAAATAAATATTATAAGTAAGTTTTCTTTAAAAGTTCTATATTTTTTTTATCTATTATGAGTTTTTTAATATAGAATTTTATTCTATAAAGAATTATTTCTGCACAGTGTGTGATTAATTCTTTTTATAAATAATATTTATATTATTTATAAGTGGTTAATATTCTTATTTTCCACGTGTAATTGTCTCATTAAGAGCTTTACACTTCTTATTGTTATAACTGTCAGTGACTATAACAATAATAGAATAATTATAATTTATTATAATTATTATATTTTTTTTTATTATTATATTATTATAATAATAATTAAATTTATTTTTTTATATAATTATTTTTTAATAATTATATTTAAATTTGTGGTTATAATATTTCATTATATTATATTTTTCTACTGAGGACAGTCATAGTACTCTTGATATTGTTACTATTATCAAGAGTTTCATAGACAAACCTTACATTTGGGGGCCTGGCCGTGATTTTAAACCAATTTTTGGGACATAAATCATATTCTAGACCTTATTTTACTGTTTTTTGACGTAAAATTGCCATATTTGTCTTAATATTGGCTTTTTTGGGACTTATCCCTTATAAATAATCTTTATAATATTAATAAAGTTATTTTTTCTTAAGAATATTGTTTGAAACAATATACTATTGAGTGACTTGGAATAAATTTCTTTTGTCTAACTAGTGGCTTTTTCACATCACAGACTTGAAATTTATTCTTTGAGTTATTCTAGTATAAAGTGAATAATAATATAATTTTGATTAATTAACTTGTTAATTGCATAATTATTATTTCTTTAAAGAAAATAATAAATCAAATAAAAAATCTTTAAAAATAAAAATCTTTACTAAAAACATTTTTTCTTTTTATCTTAGACATTTTTCTTTATTTTTGACGTAATTTGCCATAAATTACATAAAAACAACTTTATTCAATAAGTTGAGTTTATAAGTTATTTTTATTATTTGATAAAATAACTTATATTTTTAAAATTTTCTCTAGTGTCTTCCATCAGAGAAAGTTCTTCAGACTCTGAAGCCTCAGAGTCCAGTATTGAAATTCAAACCAGCCCAGCACCAAGGGGTTTAATAACCAAAGAGCCCTTTAAAGGTCCTGCAGGTGAATTCAATCCACTTTTACTCTAATTTTTATTAAAATTGACGTGAAATGACTCCTACTAGAAGTGGAAGCAACTACTCCATCCAATCAAATGGATCTGGACCAGGACATTCCAGCCATAAATCAAAAAGGCAAGAATGTCCTCCCAGAGGAGAGGCACAAATGGAGGATGCCAGAACTTCCACCAGTTCCCAAAGGTTAGCCAGCACCTTTGAACCTCTTATTGAGAGTCCAGAAGCTGACATAACTTCTATTGCTGTTAGACCTGAACCATTTCCAACAGGCAACTGTGGAAATTTATCAATCCCAATGGAGAAACTGGTTCCTGGCGTCAAAACAACAAGAGTGGGAACTCCTTCCAAGTCTTTGGATAGGCACCATGAACTCTTATCTTCAAGTGAAGAAGTTCATGGGGCCAGAAAAGACAGAAGATCTTCTATTGGGTTGGACACCAATGTCTGTCAAAGGACAAGTCCAACAGATAAAAGCTTGGTTGAAAAACCAAAGCATGTTATCAGAAGACCAGAGGAAGAAGTTGGCCCAGGGCAAGGACAACAGCCAAGTGGAAGCTCCTCAAGCATCCACCAGCAAAAATCCGCCTCAACAAGTGCCAAACAAGCCCAAGCAAGCCCCAAAGACCAACCAGAAGGGCAAGCAAAAGGCAAAGGGAAAGGCAAAGCCCAAGTGGAACAAGCCCTACCCTCAGAATTACAGAATTCCAAAGAAGGAAAAGACAGCCATGGACAATGTGTTCAATATGGCAAGAACTTTGATGGAATTCAAAAACAAGGAGGAGGAAAGATTGAACCAATCCTTTCCAAAGAAATAGACCCTGTAAAGCTTGTAACTTACTTTGAATCTTGTAATAAAGAAATTATGGCAAAATTTAAAGCATTTGATCATGTCCAACAAAAGCTGGGCAATGAGATAGTACAAGTTAAAGACCAACAAAAGACCATTATTGGCCTTGAAAATGTTAATAAGGCAAATATTTTGTCTTTGACGCAAATTTGTGAAAGACTTGAGCATAAAGTTACCTTACTCAATCAACCAGATGAGAATTCAATTTCTTTTATAACTGGACAGTTAAGAGAATTGAAAATACAAGTTCAAAACTTGGAAAATTCAACTGGCCACAATGCAGCTCTTTTTCAAGAACAATTGGAAAAAAGTGATAAAGCAAGACTTGAATTGAAAGAAGATATTCAATCAAGTATTAATAATATATCACTAAAAAATGAATTGCCAAGGCAATCCACACCATTTCTTGACAGAAATGATCTTAACTTGAATAATGATTTACATCATACAATTTCAAGTAATGATGTGGAAACTGCTTGCAATTACAAAGACATTCCAAGATTAGAGGAATGGCCAACCTTCAGTGGTGAAGGAGAATATAATCATATGGAATTTATGAAAACAATTGATATGTTCAAAGAAGACTTTAATATACCAGATGAATACATAAGTGCCAGATTACACTCATTATTTACCAAATCAGCTAAGAAATGGTATTATAAAATGAGACAAGACCATGGAAAACATTCCTGGCCTTGGTGGAAAGAACAAGTTATTTCCAAATGGGCAAATGATTCCTGGAGATTTAGAATGGAAAATTCTTTTGAGGAAGCCATTTTTAATATTGAGAGGGACAGGCCCATGACTTGGTTTCTTAAACAGAAGGACAGATTAACTGCCCTTCATCCTGATATGTCTGAACCAATGGTACATAAAAGGATATTAAGAAAGTGTGGTGGTGACCTTGAGCATGCTATAAGAAGCAGATGTATTGAGCCTTGCTCTACAGAAGATTATATCAATGCTATGGAAGATATCACTACTAGAACAAAAATTGGAAGAAATTGGTATAAACCCCCAATAGACAACAAGACTAGTGGGAAACCAATTTCAAAACCAAATAAACCACATGACAGACCTCCTTTGAAATGTCATAAATGTGGAAGCACATCTCATTTAGCAAACACTTGTCCAAAAAAGACAAGAGTCAATGAGATAAGTGTAGAAAAAGCGGAAGACACAAAAGAAACTGAGGTAGCTTTACATGAAAGTGATTCTGAACCTTCAGAAGAAGAAGAAACATCAGAAGAACTTAGTATAGGGAATATTAATGTTTCTTTTGAGGTCACTGAGGTACATACTCACTTACCACAGTACAGTGATGAATGTATGGATCTCATACATGTGCAAGATGCCAGAATGCAAAAAACCAAACCTGCCAGAGGTAAAGGTTATACAGCTGGGTCATCTTGTATCACTAATATTGTGATAAATAACACAGAAGCCAAGATACATCTTGACTCAGGTGCTTTTTGCACTTGTGTTGGGAAAGATTATCTTGACAAAATTTATACCAATTGGCAAGACAAGTTGATGCCAATTGAAGGTGTAAAATTCAGCAGTGCTAGCCAGAATATGCATCCTTTGGGTATATTTGAAGCTACAATAATATTTCCTCACCCTGCAGGAAGTATGAGATTGAAAGCTGAATTTGTTGTTATGAATAATTGTACTTCACAACACTTTATACTTGGGAATGATTATCTCAATATCTATGGTATTGATATTAATAATTATAAGGACAGATATTTCACTATAGGGGAAAATAAAAGGCAAAAATTTGCTTTTTCTCCAGAAAGAAAAGAATTACTGTCATTCAACAAGTAAAAAATGTTAATAAAGAAAAATTTGTGTCAGATCAATTAAGTGAAGCACAAATTAGTTCTGAATTAACACCAGAAATGAAGGAAGAACTTATTGAAATTTTGTTTCAATTTCAAAAAGCCTTTGCTTCTGATGATGAACCACTTGGGGCTATAAAAGGCCATGAAGTGGATATCATGCTTAATGTGGAGAGACCTTATCCCCCACTATTAAGAAGACCAGCTTACCCAGCTAGCCCTAGGGCTAGAGAAGCATTAGAAAGTCATATTCATGAACTAATGAAACTGGGAGTTCTTAGAAAAGTTGGACACAATGAGGAAGTGGAAGTCACAACTCCAGTAATCATTACTTGGCATAATGATAAGTCAAGGATGGTTGGGGATTTTAGGGCATTGAACACCTATACTATTCCAGACAGGTATCCAATCCCTAGAATCCATGAGACTTTGACTCAATTATCCAAAGCAAAGTTCATTACTTCCATGGATGCTCTTAAAGGCTTCCATCAGAATGTTTTAACACCTCATGCAAGGAAATTATTGAGAATAATAGCTCATTGTGGTATTTATGAATATTTGAGGATGCCTTTTGGTATTAAAAATGCACCCTCTCATTATCAAAGAATGATGAATACCATATTCCCACATGAATTATCAGAGGGATGGTTAATCATTTATATTGATGACATTATCATTTGTTCAGAAACCTGGCAATCACATTTAGAGAGACTTTCATTAGTACTTAAGAAAATTCTACAAGTGAACATGAAAATTTCTCTTAAAAAATGTAATTTTGGGTTTCATGAGTTGAAAGCTCTGGGACATGTAGTATCAGGACTAAGCCTTGGTGTTGACAAAAACAAAGTGGCTGCAGTTTTACTGAAACAAATGCCCCAGAACAAAAAAGAGATGATGTCTTTCTTAGGATTTGCCAGTTATTACAGGCAACACCTTAAAGATTTTGCAATCCATGCCAGATCATTATACAGAATTTGTGATCAACAGACTGTTTTTGAAATGACACAGGAGAGAATTCAAGCATATGATAAAATCAAGTATGCCTTGACCAATGCACCATTATTATTGATGCCAGACTGGAAACTTCCTTTTAAGCTGTATATTGATGCATGTGGTGATGGTTTAGGAGCTGCTCTTCATCAAGTTCAAATTGTCAATGACAAACCTTATGAAGGTCCAGTTTGTTTTATTTCAAGACAAATTAAACCTACTGAGGCAAGATATGGAGCTAGCCAAATGGAGTGCCTTTGCCTTGTTTGGGCTCTGGAAAAACTTCATTATTATCTTGATGGTAGTGTGTTTGAAGTAATTACTGATTGTAATGCAGTAAAATCACTTCTTAACATGAAGACTCCAAACAGACACATGTTAAGATGGCAGATTGCTATACAGGAGTATAGAGGCAATATGACCATAGTACATAAAGCTGGAAATATTCATAAGAATGCTGATGGCTTAAGTAGATGGGCATTACCCAATACACCTGATAATCCTGCCTATGTTCCTACAAGTGCAGAACCTCAAATCCCAATTGAAGGAATTAATATCACAGATGTTGGAACAGAATTCTTTGAAGAGGTTAGAGAAAGCTACAAGCAAGATAAGAATTGTCATATTCTTACTGCTCTACTTGACAAAGATTGTAAAGATGTAGCCTTGGCTAATTCTCTGGATGATATTTGGAAAACATCTTATGATAATGGAAGATTTCATTTGTTTGATGGTATACTATATCATAGATCTAAACACACATGTGTCATGGTCCTATGTAGTAGAATGTTGATTAACACAATACTACTAGAATGCCATGATAACATTTATTCTGGACATCTGTCTGAAGACAGAACAATGGAAAGAATTAAGACATGTGCCTGGTGGCCATCTTGGAGAAAAGATGTCATTAAGTACTGTCATAGTTGTGATAGATGCCAGAAAGCCAATAAAGCTACTGGTAAAAGGTTTGGTTTAATGATCCATATTCAAGAACCAAGTACCCCTTGGGAAGTGGTTCACATGGATTGGGTAACTGCTTTACCACCTGGAGGTGATAAAAGTTACAATGCATGTCTTGTTATTGTGGACAGATATAGCAAAACACCAATCTTTTTACCATGCCATAAAGATGACACAGCTATGGATACAGCTCTTCTAATTTGGAACAGAGTCATATCCCATACTGGTCTCTTTAAAAATATCATTAGTGATAGAGACCCAAAATTCACATCAGCCTTATGGACTAATCTACATAAGCTTTTGGGTACAAAATTATCATTTTCAACAGCCTACCATCCACAAACAGATGGACTGGCAGAAAGAATGATTCAAACCCTTGAGGACATGATCAGAAGATTTTGTGCTTATGGCCTGGAGTTTAAAGATTCTGATGGCTTTACCCATGATTGGTGTACTCTTATACCAGCATTGGAATTAGCCTACAAGACCTCCATCCATGCTTCAACAGGCAAGACTCCTGCAATGTTGGAAAAAGGATGGAACCCCAAACTTCCAGTTGATACTTTGAAAAAAGATTTGGTTGACATTCATCCAACTGCTTCAAGCTTCAAGCTGCTGCTTGATAAAGTGAGACATCATGCAAATCAAAGCATGAATGATGCCTTTGAATATGCTAAGCAGAAATGGGATAAAAGTCATAAGACACCAGAATTCAAAGTAGGGGACTTAATACTAGTTTCAACCTTGAACTTTAATAATATTAAAGGTCCAAAGAAATTGAAAGATTCCTTTGCAGGACCATTTATTATTAAAGCCCTCCATGGGACAAATGCAGTACAAGTAGAACTGTCAGGAGAGTTAGGAAACAAACACCCAACTTTTCCCGTCAGTCTTGTAAAGCATTACACATCAAGTGATAAGGAATTATTTCCTTTGAGAAATGAAACACCCTTAGAAGTACCCCCACTTGAACCAAGTGAGGAAAAGAAAGTACTGAAAGTCTTAAAAGAAAGAAGACTTAGGGGTAAAAATGAAAGAGAATACTTAGTCAGGTACAGAAATCCACAACATGAAGATGAGTGGGTTGAAGAAAGTAAGATACCTGATTCCCAAAAGTTTCTCAGAAGATTCAGACATGAGAGAAGACCAATTCCTCAATAAAAGTTTGAATTGAGTGCTTTACATACTTGAACAGTATAAGTAGAGAGGTTGGACAGTGGATTATACCCCCCCCAAATAACTTGGGGGTATACTACAAAGGAAAATTGTGGTACAATTTTTTTTTGGTGGTAGGGAATGTGAGCCTGTGAGGTATGTTTAACATACCCATAAGGCCACAAATGATTTTATAAACAATTAAATTTGTCTTAAACAGACTTTTTAGTTGAATTTAAAATAAAAAATAATAAAAAATAAGTATAACTTTTTTTTGGATAAACAAAGTTATAATTATTATGTCATTTTTGGATTCTACACCAAAAATAACCTAGGGTACACCCATAGGGTGTTATACCCAAAAACACTTATTTCTTGTGTTATTAGAAGATTTAAGAATCTCACAGTACTAATGTAACTTTTTTAACATTTTTTTTAAATTGTTAAATTTAAGCTTAATTAAGCTTAAATTTAAAATTACATAAGGTTTATGCAACTTTACCAAAATTTTAGTTAAAATTGAGGTGTGGTGTATATTTACTGAATTGGCTAAGGATTTGCCATACAGAATGTAAATCCTGCGTGAGCTCAATTTAAAAGGGTTTAAGGCCATAGTATGGCTTTAAATAAATAAAAGGGCAAAATCCACGCAAAAAGGTGGGACAAAGGAAAAAGACCAAATAGAGCTGGGGTACCCAACTTTTTGGATCTGCAAGGATTCAATTAAGGTTGTCCACCTGTATTGGAGGATTTTCAACCTTATTTAAACTTTAAGATTAGACTTTGATCCAACCTTAAGGTTTAAACTGGTTTTATCCTAAATTGGACAGGAATTTCAAGCTGCCAAGAGGGTAAATCCCAATAAGCAGGCTTGGAATCAAGGTTTTAAGAACTGTCAAAGCTTAATCAAGCTTAAAAAGCTTAAATAAGCTTAAAACTTTAAAGTTTCAATCATCAAAACCTTATCAAAACTTAAGGTCTTGTGTGTATTGCTATTTTACGTGGAAAAATAGTAATAACTTCAAAAATTCATTAAAAATCCAAATCTTAATGGATTTGCTTGAAAATTTCACACAACTTAGAATTTAATATTATCAATATATAAATTAAATTTTAAGTATCTTTTATTAATAAGTTTCCTGGGTAATTAGCCTGGAAAATTACCTTTTAATTAAGCTTAAAGAAAATTATGATTTCTTTAAAAATTAATTAAAAATTGAGTTTAAAAGATTTCTGCTTGAAACTCTAATTTTAAGTTGTTCATATGATGAACTTTAATATAAATAAACTTATTTTATATTAAAACTTAAAATAATTAAACTAAATGAGGATTAAAGTTACTTGGAGTTAAGAATAACACTGGTAACTTTAAATTGGAAGTAAAAATAAGTTGCCTTAAGTTAAGAACTTAATTTTTAAGCATGGTTTTTCAGTTTTGACCTGAGCACGCCCTCTACATCCATTATGAATCATGAGAGCTGCTCTGTAGACATAAAAAGAGTCTTTTCATCACTGTTTTTGTCCATAATTCATAATCAATCCAATCATATTAGACATTTAAACAGGTAAAGTTTTATTAAATATAAAATCTTATTATTAAAAGTAATTCTTAAGTTATTTTTATTCTTTATTTATTAAATTAAAGAATTGAAGTCATAGAATTCAGATTATTGTTGTAATCATCTATAATAACTTTTATTATATAAAATTTTCATCTTAAATATCTTTTAAAATCCACAAATTCCTCTCAAAAACTCTTTAATCATAAATTTTAGTATAAAAAGTTGTTTTATCTTTTATTTTATTGATTTTTGGCGTGTTTTTAACTTATAATCATTATTTAATATAATAACTGTTGTTTTATAACTTGTTGTATTAAATAAATATTATAAGTAAGTTTTCTTTAAAAGTTCTATATTTTTTTTATCTATTATTAGTTTTTTTATATAGAATTTTATTCTATAAAGAATTATTTCTGCACAGTGTGTGATTAATTCTTTTTATAAATAATATTTATATTATTTATAAGTGGTTAATATTCTTATTTTCCACGTGTAATTGTCTCATTAAGAGCTTTACACTTCTTATTGTTATAACTGTCAGTGACTATAACAATAATAGAATAATTATAATTTATTATAATTATTATATTTTTTTTTTATTATTATATTATTATAATAATAATTAAATTTATTTTTTTATATAATTATTTTTTAATAATTATATTTAAATTTGTGGTTATAATATTTCATTATATTATATTTTTCTACTGAGGACAGTCATAGTACTCTTGATATTGTTACTATTATCAAGAGTTTCATAGACAAACCTTACACACATGTTTGATAAAAAAGGAGACTGAGGTGGGATTTAAGCAATAAAAATGACTGAGGAGGGGGATAATTGGCATAAATTGTATATACAAAAATCATTCAATCAGAATCAACCTCCAAAATAGTGGGTTTTTTCTGAGAGGGGGGAGGAAGATTGGACAAATACAACATTCTGTGTTTCTTAAATTTATCAGCCCACCCCAGGGCTTGTTTTTGGGCATGAATCTACCAGTTCACAGTAATGGGGGGGACTGGATAAACTTTAGAAATGATGATGTCCAATGGAACAAAATGAGCACAACTATTCAAGAAGCAGATGAAAATGGGGGGATTATCATTTGGAGGACAGAAATAAGGGAAAAAGGAAAAAGATTGGGCTGTGGAATAAAAGAAAACTGGTCTTTTATACTTATTTGCAATTGGATCCCCCATGTCAGGCATGGACATCCACTTGCTTTTTGGAGCCTGGCCAACATCTTCATACCATTCAATTCTTTCCAAATAAGAGGATACGGAGGGAATTAAGGTGTTCATGGCTTCATAAAGGTCTTGATTTTGGTGAATTTCTTCAGCCAAGTCACCTCTGACATCAGCCCATTGATCTTGAGTCTTGTAAATGAAGTGGGATACTGTTCTGTAGCCACAGTTTCCATCACCCTGGACATTGATGGCCTTGAAGGTGTATTTCAATATAAACTTGGGCAAGTCTTCTGAGCCAGTTATCTGATAAAATAAGTTCAAAAAATGAATAAATATCAAAATAAACAACATAAAATTACATTAAAAAGAATCAGAAAATCACAAACAGCTTGGAGCATTCATCACTTGTGTGATAGTTGCTTTGACAATGCTCACAGGTCAGGCCAATTGCATCATAGATATTCAAACTGGTGGCAGGCTTGTGTGATTTTCTTTGTGATGTTTTGCTTCCAATTTCCAATCTTCTGGACCTTCTAAGGGTTACTTCTGATTTATTTAATTCAGTTGCTGAGGGTAGTGAATCTGATGAACTGATGGATTTAGATAATGAGTCCTCAGAATCTTCAGAATCTTCAGATGAGTCCACTTCCATAATTGGAGAGGGGACATTTTACTGGGATCTTGAAGTTGTTGTGCTGGTCACTTTTGATGGGGGTCTTCCTCTTCTCTTGGTTTGACTCTCAATGATTTCAAATTTTGAAGGTTCTCTTTTGTTTTTATTCTTGGCTCCTTGGGGTCTTCCACGGATATTCTTGCATTCTAGAGGGTCTTCATAATATTGATCATCCTCTTGACTCTTGGGAATTTGATCAAATGGGACTTTTCCAGTCAAAACATCTTGAAAATGTTGGAGTATTGGGGTGATTTCTGCCATTGGTCTTTGAAACAGGTCTTCCCCAATGTCTTCAAATATTTTCTTGGCTTCATTCTTTCTTTCTTTTTCAACACTTTGATCATCACCTTGAAAACCAGTCTGAGAAGAATATGAAAAGTAAAATCAGTTAATAAGAAAAAAATAATCAGAAGAATTTAAAAAACCCTCATAGGCAAATTCAAATGCCACTGAGGATGGAAGTCTGATAATTCAAGCCTTTGGCGCTTGGCAAATGCCTTTTGGGTCTTATGCTTGCAAGGAATGCCTTTATAATTGTTGTATTTGTTGGTGCATTTTTCATTTGGAGGAAATTTTGTTTTGAAATTTTCAAAGGCAATCTGAAGAGCATAATGAGACACCTTGCCATTGAGGGCACAGATGTGTGGAGGAAAATTCTTGACATGGACAATCATTTCTTTGGAGATTCTGTTGATAATTTCAATAAATTGTTTTCTGAATGCCATGTGGAGTGCCCTGACTACCTCCAGGAGAGTACCAGTGGACTTTTGTAGCCAAAGTTTAACCATGGCATGGGCACCTTCAACTCTGGAGGTGGAGCCCACACCCAGGTGGCAATGGTGGTTTGTCCAGGCTGGCACATAATACTCCTTTAGAGGAAGCCAAGTATTTTCCAAATACTGCAAGACCTCAGCATTTTTAACTTGCTTTTAGAGCTTCTTCCAGTTGTCTTTGAAAGACTTTTCAGTGGGTGAATACATAAGCTGAGAAAAGAATCCCAAAGTCATTAATAAAGACAATAATAAGAAAAAAAGTTAAATAAAATGACATTAAATGAAGAAGTATATTACTTGATTCCAAAGGCCCATAAAATTTTCAAAATCAGTGCCATGACCAATTTTCTTCATGCAATGAGCAGATACATCCTTGTTGATGTGCCAAATGCATAGCATGACTTTGGAGTCTGGGAAGAGCTTCTTAATAGAGTTTTTCAAGGCCAGATCCCTGTCAATAACAATAACTGGGGGGGGAACAAGATTGGTGTTGGTGAGGACCTTTTCAATGTATTGATTTAATGCCCAAGTATATGAAGTTTCATTTTCATTCTTCATCAAACAAAAAGCCCCAGAAAAGGTCTTATTTGTTGAGCTGAATCCAACAATATGAAAAAGAGGCATTTTGTACTTATTGGTTTTATAAGTACAATCCATAAGAATGACATGAGGAAAGCCATGAAGAAGTTTTATGGCCAGGGGGTGAGTGAAAAACAAGGAGGTCATGTGTCCCTCAGAATCACTTGCAGAGGACCAAACAAAATTTTCTTCTTTGAGAGTGTCAATAAGAGCATCAATGGGCCTTCTGCCTTGCAGTTTGTCTTTCTTTATTTTCTTGACTTGGTTATAAATGTCTTGAAGGATTACAGGCCTGTCAGACTCCCTCTGGCTGCATAATTGGGCCTGAATTTGCCTTGGCATGAGGAGTGATTCAGACATTTGAGCAATTTGGGATGTTTCTTGCTCATTGAATTTCCTGAAAGCAGGATGTGCCATGACATTTTCAGTGGCATCATGGCTATGTTCAGGATTTTTGACTTTAAGAGTCCAAGTGGTGCTCTTGGCATATTTCCTGGCATAAAGTCTAAAAGGACAGTCAAGCTTTCTTGAGGTGACTGTTTTGGAGGGGCTTTTGTTGGGATTTGGGGTGCCAGACCTATCACAACATATTTCAATTTGGTTGTGGGTCATATTGGACCTCAAGGTGGACACAGCATACCCCTGAGCCCTGGCAACATTATGCACATGTTGCCAAAGAAGCTCAAGGGTCTGAAATTCACCTTCAGTGGGGGGTTGAAGCATATTTTTAAAGAAAATTATGTATAAAAGTGAAAAAAAGGGGAATTGGGGGATTTGGAATGGGGTAAGAACCTTTTGAAATGTGAAAAAGAGGTGAAAAAAGGTGTGAAAAATGAACAGAAGTGGTTAAGAGTGACAGAAAGTGGTTTAAATGTGGTATTAATAGATGAGGGATGGTAAAAAAATGAAAATTGAGAAGCTTGAAAGCAGGTCGTTGTGGTGGAAAATGCAGTCTTTGGGTGAAAAAAAGAAAAAAAAGTGTGAAAAGCTTTGCAAAATGGCTTTGGTAATGCTGTTTTTCCAAAAAAAAAAACAATGGTTTGGGGTGGGGATAATGTGGATTGTTGGGGTGTTTGGGCTTTTTTTTTGGGGGGGGGGGGGGGGCTGGGCAAAAAAATTTGAAACAATTTGGAGTTAGAGAGGTTTTGTGGGGAAAAAACCTCTTTTGGGCATGTTTTGGCCCAATACAGGCATTGGTGTGTTTCATTTTTAATTAAAAATGGGCCCAGGGCACCCCTTACGTGTTTTTACTAAAAACTTACGTGTTTTTACCAATTTGCTTACGTGTTTTTACCAATACCCTTTTTTTATTTTTTTCAAATTTTGCTTGTTTTTCTATATGTTTCTTATGTTTAATTTTGATTTTTATTTTTCATTTTCACCCCTCACTCTTCAATTTTCTGTTTTTTTTAGATTATTCGAAAAAAACTCACTTTCTTTTTCAATTCAGGTAAGTAATTTGTTTTTGTTTTTGTTTTTTTTCACAACTCTATTTTTTTAAACTAATTCTAATAATTTCATTTCATTTCATTTTAAAGCTTTCATCCACCTCCAATATAGCCCCAACCATCACCTTCCACCTCCAACATCCCCCAAACCATCACAATCCACCTCCAAAAAACCCCCAGTCACCCTGGAACCTCCCAAAAAGGCTCCTGGGAGGCTCCAGGGTTTAATCTTCTTGAAAACTTCTGAATTGATTCATAATTTCTTTTTTATTTTTTGATTTTGATGGCCTCCAGAGGCCATTAACATCATTTATTTTATTTGATTAATACTGTACTGATGTTGATTTTTTTTTTGATTTTTTTTTAAATCATAATCATATTTATTATTATTTTTTTATTTTTTTGTTTTAATTGATCATTATTAATGATTGTTTTTTTTTTGGTTTATTTTTAATTCATCATTCATTCCTGACCTTTGTTTTTTTAAATCATCATTATAAATTACTGATGATTAATTTTTTTAATAATAATAATCTGCTTATGATAATTTTTTTTATTATATTTTTTTTAATCATGAATCTTCTGATGATTCTTTTTTTTTTGATTTTTTTTTTTCATAATAATGATCTTTTTGATTTTTTTTTCTTCTTTTTTTAATCATCATCATGAATCACTGATGATTTTTTATTTTATTTAATTTTTTTTAATCATAATGAATTACTGATGATTTTTTTTTAAAAATAATGATCTTTATGACTATTTTTTTTTGTTTTTTTTAATAATCATCATTACTGACCTCCTTTTTTTCTTTTTTTTCATCATCATTGCTAATCACTGACGATTTTTTTTAAATCATAACCATCTTTATGATTTTTTTTCTTTGTTTTTTTGATCATTATGATTACTGACCTCTCTTTTTTTTTTAATCATCATAATGAATCACAGATGATTATTTTATTTTATTTCAGTTTTTTTTGAAATCATAATCATGTTTAATTTATGATTATTTTTTTTCCTTTCTTTATGATTATCATTACTGACCTATCATCATTTTTTTATTTTAATTTTTGTTTAATATTATTATTTATTTGTTAATATAGGGGCCGATTATTTATAAGGGTTTATTATGCAATGTCATTCCATTTCAGCCCCCCTCCATCTTATTTGAAATTCAAAAAAAGCCTCCTCCTCCATCTCACTGTTCAAATCATTTTGATAATTTCATGGTTAGGACTAAACCAGACTCAGCACATCATCAGAATTTTTTGAATGATGTTGAAAGCACTATTCCTCCTATTGATTTCATGGTTAGGACTAAACCAAATATAGAACATCATGAGGATAATAATACCAAATCAAATCATAAAAGAAAAATCACCTGAAGCCAAAGACAACACATCCATGATTCAAAACAAATCATGTCTCACCTAGGCCATTCAAACACATAATATAAGAACTTTTCAGCCATTTCAATTGACAAGAAATCAGCCAATGTTTCATGGTTAAAACTTCCATCACTCAACACTCTACCTCATCCTTATGTACTCATTGATAAAACCAAAAAGCTCTTTTTACCTGTAATCATATATGAAATAACCCCTTTTGATAACTCTTCTGGCCATTCTCAAATTCTCCAAAACCTCATCATGACATTAATGTCCTTATCTCAAAATTGACAAGAAATTAAAACCAATAAGCAACTCCTAGGTGGCATCATGAAAGGTATTGGGTTAGGTCCTGGTTCAGATTCTGGAAAATCTGCTGGTGTGTGATATTTTTTGCTTGTTATTTTAATAATTAATAAGTAATTTCAATATTCTTAGGTTTTTACTCCAGAAAACCTGGTTTGACTCCTCATCAAATTTAATTGGATAACATGCAATGGACCAAACTTAAACAATATGATGAATTCATTTACTCAAGAATATCAGATTTTTAAAAATTAGCTGCAAATGAAAATCAGTCATTAATGGAAGAAGCCAAATTACTAAACTTCAGTCAACTCAAATGGACTTCTGCCAATCAAAAGGAAGAATTCAAGTCTTTTACAAATGTCATTGTCACTCAAGGTGTATTTTTCAACAAGCCACACCAAGATTTAAATGATCTAAATGCCTGGACTTATGGTATATTTTATTTTGTATCAAAAAAAGATTTCCATCCCCTTCCAACTGTAGTCACCCCCTCTGGACATGGCTTGCACTTCCCCCAATTGAAAATGGAGATTGATTTTTCAAAAAAACCTGGCATCATGAAAATTCTTTGGAATACATCAACAATGGTTCATCATACAACAAAACCTCCTCCAGAAATTATCAATAATGATGAAATAACTCATTTTGGATGTTCTTTTGAAATCAACCATAAATTATTCAATGTAGGTGACAAATTCTTGAAAATGAAATTAATTCAAAAGTCAATGGGTACTTTGAAAGAAATATGCAGGACCAAAAAAGAAATAAAAAAAATCAATTTTAAATAGTTTTATTTTACCAATAACATCTCCACTCCATTGTATAACATTAAATTAAGTACATAAATCAATGGTCCTGATGAAATTCACAATTGACTATCTTTCCATGCCAAAGTAATCATTTTAGGTTTTTCACAAATATTTACCACATTTTCCCCAATGTCATTATTGGACAGATTTTCTGCATGTGGTGGATCATCATCTTCATATAAATCAAACCATTCATCACCAATTTGTGCTAACATATTGTGTAAAATCATGCAAGAAATGACCCAACTAACACAATATTCAATTTCATGATTGTCCCTCATTTGATTTTTCATTTCCCTTAGAGAAAACCACCTCCCCTTCAGAATTCCAATGGCATGCTCAATTATGACCCTTGATTTTGCTAGACGGTAATTGAAAGAACAGTTGGCTTCATTCTGTGCTACCACTCCCTTATATGCTGGAACAACCCAAGGAGAGCTTGCATATGCTGAATCAGCAAGTAAGTACTGATCCTTTTCATGAAAATCTTGAGGTTTTTGTGCTATTTTCATATGTTGTTAGACATTTGAATCATGAAGTGACCCAGTACAACCAACATGTAGAGCAGTGAACTGTTTGTTTATATTTCAAACCAAGTGTATTGACATAGAATACCTTGATTGTAAACAATCAGTAAAAATGGAATAAAGAATAAAAATTCAACAGCTTACCTCTTTTTGCAATCAAGATGGGTTTCACCATCATTGGGGGGACATTGTGATAATGGTATGAGACTCCCATCAATAAACCCAATGCACCCAGGGAAGCCTTCTGCCTGCATTACTTGAGAAAACTCTCTTTGTTGTTCTATTGTTGGCCACACAATCACTTTGTGCTTCAACTTCATTAATATCTGGATCACTCTTTGAGTTTACAACACAATAGCCCCATGGCTAATTCCAAATAACATTCCAATCTTTCCCAAAGCAGCCCCATTTCCATTTGATCCTAGCCTTGATAGTGCCACAGCCAATTGGATGGCAGGATTTCATTGTTTGTTTTGTGATGAGTTTTGAAAGGTTTTATAATCTTGAATTTGTGCAACCAATTTTTCAAATGATTCATGTGTGGTCCTACATAGCTGTTGAAACTTTTCAGATGATAATGTTTGTAAATCATTCATTGTATACATGTAATGTGATGGATATCTTCTACAAGGATTGATGTATCTTTGTGATGTTATCATACCTAATAAGATTGTATCTTCCTGGATATTAGAATCACTATCAGAGTTGAGAGCATTGATGAACTGCAGTGAGTTTAACATCTGAAGTAAAGGTAGGCTTTGCAATGCCTTTGGCATGGTAAATGAAGAAAAGATGTATAGAAAATGCAATTTGAAATCAAATAACTTAATAAATGACCAGTATATTCAGATTTTATGCAAGAGAAGGGGAGTTTTATGCAATTTAACATGCCCTTACTGAGTTGTGTGCTGTAAAAATGTCCCTTTAAGTGAAGCTAAAGATGGGATTTCAGTATCAAAACATGGGATTTGGTACCAAAAAACCTGGGTTTTTGTACCTCAAAATACCTCACCTCTTGAGGTGTGGGATTTGGCAAAAAAAAACTTTGGATTTTGAGTGTGGGATTTGGTATCTTTGACACCCCCTATTAAAGATAAAATCTAAAAAAAATACTTTTTTTGAAATTAAATCAAGATGAGTTTTTGACTCATTCTAAAATTAAGTGAAAAAATATATGTATCTTTTTATTAATATATCAATTTAAATAAATTCACACATGATTTGGTAACATAATTTCTAAAATTTATTTCAAAATCAGTAGTTTTTTCATTTTAAATCAATTATTAATTAATCAAGAATATAATTATATACTTTTCAAAGGAAAAATAAGAGTTTTTTTATTATTTACCTACTCAAAGGAAAGAAATATATAGATAAAAAATTCACAAAATGTTAAACTGATGGATATTTCTATTGAAAAAACAAACAAATTCTTTTTTTGTTTTGAAATTTAAAAAACCAAAAAAAGAACTATCAATTCTAAGATGTAAATAGCTATTAAGTAAGCATCAACTGGTCACATAACCTTTTTCATAGAACACACTATGTGACTTTGTAATAAATAATTAAAAAAATTAATCAGCTTAATAATCAAATCTATAAAATTCAGACAAAAAATTCAAATGTTTTCTTTTAAAATCAAAATTTATCTTGTTATATATGGGAAGTTTATAGCACAAAGGAGTTAAATTTCTATCAATGAATGCATATTATAAAAGATCTTCTGTTTGAATGAGTTATTTTTTTGTTAAATTAAATTTAAAATGATTTATTCTCAAACAAAAGCCATTTTGATTAATCTTTGGGTATACAACACCATATTTCCTTGAGCAATTTCCAAAATAGTGGAAAACTTACCTATGGAATCACCAGTTTTATTAGCCTCAAGTCATACTAATTCCGCTCTAATTTTAATATATGAAGCTCATATTCTTGAACACTTTACTTATCTTGAAATATTTGATCATTCTTTAAAATTTTAAATAATTGCTGAAAAGATTTATAGTGAGTTTGAAATAATTTTTTGATCTTTGAAGCTAATAAATTCCCAAAATTTAAAAAGACATTATCTTTATCAAAACCTTTCTTTTCAAAAGATACTAACTAGGCCATCTTTGCTTTGAAATTTGATGATATAATTTTCTTTCCAACAACCTCATCTAAACACTTCAGGAATAGCTTTACTGATATACTAATCATTCAGGCTTCTTAGTAAATTTTAAAAGCTTAAGATTTACTGATTTAGTTTTTGATCTTTAAATAATTTCTCATTTAATTTGAGCCAGATTTAGTGAGTTTGAGTTTGAGATTTTGTGTTGGATAAGGCCGATTTTGGATTTAATGTTGTAAATTCTTTGAAGTCTCCTTCACGTCCGTCTTCTTGATTTATCTTGGAAGATCATCACTTCAAGATTCAATATCAAATTACCCACAACATGACAAGTTAATCCAGCTTATCATAAGTAAAAAATATCAAATTTCTCATAAATTTTAATCGAAACTTCAGGAAAATGTCAAACATTAATAAATTTTTCAAAAAAAAACTTTTTATTCCATATCAACAACGATATCAATTTCATTATCAATATCAAATCAATGAAAATGAAATTCTCAAAAGAAGAAATTTTAGTGTAAAATTAAATGAGCTTAACAATATTTCTAATCAAACTAATCCAACTACAACAATTTCAAATTCAGAAATCAATCATTTTAATCAATTAAGTTCAATTTGGTGGAATGAAACTGGACCTTTTAGTTTATTACATAGAATGAATTCAGTTAGAGTTGAATTTTTACGTCAAAGATTCCTTAATGATCTTTTTCCTAAAAATTTTAGTAATCAATCTTTATCATCATTAAATTCGCAAAATTATAGATTTTTAAATTCAAAAAAAGTTCTAGACGTCGGTTGTGGTGGTGGAATTTTTTCAGAAGCTTTGGCTAGATTAGGTGGAAATGTTCTAGGTGTTGATGCTGCTCAGAGTTGTATTGAAGTGGCAAAACAACATGCAAAAGTTGATCATCATCTCAATCCTCAGCATCCTAAATTTGATAAGAGCTCAAAATTGAATGGTCAAATTGATTATCTTCAATCTTCAATTGAATCTTTACTTCAGCAAGAAGATAATCCACATCGCAATTCTTACGATTTGGTTTGTGCAATGGAAGTTCTTGAACATGTTAATGATCCACTCATATTCCTCAAATCTCTGGCCGATCTCACCAAAGTAACAAGTCTTTTTAGCTTCATTCATTTCGGTATGGGCTCTTTGTTTTAGAAGACTAATAATGATCCGTTCAAATATTTTTTTAGCCTGGTGGTCACATCGTCTTATCCACCATTTCTCGCACTTCACTCTCAAGATTTTTGACTATCACTTTAGCTGAATCTAACCTTCCTTTTATTGGAATCGTTCCACCTGGAACTCATACTTATGAAAAATATATCAAGCCGTCTGAATTGGTACATCTCTTTCGTGATCAATTAGGCTGGGCCCAATCATATGAGCGATCTGAGCTTGAGGTTCGCGGATGTATCTATGACCCTTTGGGTGCTAAATGGAGATTGTTCCCAAGGGATGCATTTTGGGGTGAATGGTGCAATTATTTCTTTGGTGTAAAGAAACCACTTTGAAGGTTATCATCCCTTGTTCTCTTGAATCTTTGATAGTATTGTAATCTCTCATACATACCTGTGAGATGTGCTCCTTTAATCAAAAAACTGAATCAGGATTTGTAAAGTATCTTTGCTCACAAGATTAACGCCCAAACACAAGTTAACTAATTGACAAACATACCAATGAAACCATGGTAATTAAACCTTTGTAATAAAATAAATGTAAGATTTCTTTTCTAAGGGTACGCCTTTGAGTTTCAAAGCTTTGAATATACAAGCCAAATAAAATTTACACAAAAAGGTGATTTGAGCCCTTAGCAAAAAAAATGCATCAGTAATCACGGGTGGTTGAATCAGATCGACGGCGCCGATCATAGGCTGAAGATGAGTCATGGCGTCGATTGCGATGAATAGGCGACCGAGAACGTGGACGACGACGGTCATATGAGGATGATTGAGCAGAATAGTAATGGTGATCTCGACCGCGAGGTGAATCAACTCGCTGGGTTCGATGATGAGCAGATTGAGACAATTGATGAATTTCAAATGAGGGGCTGCGTCGACGCCGACGGTAGTGCGAGTCCGGTGACTGTGAGTGAGCACTACGATCAATTTTTGAGTTTGATTGATGTGGCCGATGAGCGGTATGACGCTCTTTGGAGTGTGGCCGATACCCACGATGATCATCTGATGGTTTGGCATGATTAGAGTGATTTAATCGACGTGAGTCTCGTGACCAATCTTCTGGAAATTCTCTCGATTTTTCATTGAATGGGCTTGATTTTCCATCTTTGAGTTTTTCTTTCTTCTTTAAGGCTTTCTCTTCTGCCCTTTGAGCTTTTTCTTGACGCTTTTGAGCCCTTTGAGCTTTACGAGCTGCTTTTTCAGCCTTGTGCTTGTCAGGGTCATCTTTCGATTTCGGTTCTTGCCCAAGTCGATTTCCAAGTGGAACATTATTGGAAGAAGTTGCAGGAGCTGAAGGTCCATTGCTTGGGTCTCTTGGTGTGGGCTTAAATCCACTTGATAAATTACAACATGTTTTCTGTCAAAAGCTGTGGATAGGATAAACAAACCGAGATTAATAAAGATCTAACGAAAAACCAACATACAGTGCTAAGCTTAAAGCATCTTCTTCGGCCATTTTAATCTTTTGAATTTCTTCACGTTTTAATCTTAAACGTTCTTCTTCTTCTTCAATAGAATTATTATTTTTACCATCTTTATTATACCAAGTAATATCTTTATTCTTTTGCCATCTACCAACTGGTGCAAGAATCGAATGACCAAGATAATTTTCACGATCTTTATCATCTGCTACATCGGTCCATTTGAAATCACCTTGACCTCCTCTTAATTTTTTTTATAAAGTAATAAAAATAAGAAAAATATATATTAATTATTAAGTGTTTCAATTTGATTTATTTATTTATTTATTTATTTATTTTCGTTTCTTGAACTCACCTAGTTCCACCGCGAACTGGACCTGAAAACATAATGAGGAATCTTTAGATATATAAAATAAAAAACGTCAAAGTAATTTTAACGTAGATCTTGGGAAACTTTAGAAGTTATTTGTTGGTGGTGGAACTTGTGATAAGAACGCTACGCCACTTCAATTACCATGGGCACATCACCTAACCTAAACCAACTAAATCTACTAGACTGCAACCACTTCCTAATCTCATATAGCTCTGGACTCATTTTCTTATTTTTATGAATCAAATCAATACTTGTATAGGCTTATTTTAACCTTTTTCCTTGAAAAAGTATAAATTCAAAATTATAGCTAAACATGGTTATTTGTAACAATTTCTACCTTGAAAAAATAATTACATTAGGGAACACTAAATCCTGGGTTTTTTATGTGTAACTCACATGACATTTTAACTGAGTCCCCTGGTATTTTAACCAAATCCCATGCATCTGGGAGTTCAGTTTGAAACCTAACCCAAATGAGTATTCACAATTTACATCTGTACAACATATTCTTTTACACTCCATTTTGGACAATCTGACCAAAAAGCTTACAGTCCATTTATATTTCTTCATCCATATGATAATGCCTTGTTCCAAAGCAAAACACATCAAATCAGATATGAAAATCACCTCTGGCCTGCCACATCCATCAGGTCACTTAATACATACAGATTATTTAACCATAATTAATTGGCTTTCAGTAAAGTCCAATTTCAAGTCATGTTTTGGTACTAGTGGTTCAATATCAATTAGAAGGCTTCCTTCATCAAAGCAGCATGGCTTTCAGCTTATGGCCATTGAGGTCAACAAAAAATCATAAAATTGCCTAAACCTTAGTTCAAGCAGCATCCAAGATCAATGGCAAACATATAAAAAGAAATATATGGCAGCAAAAAAATTTAAAAATCTAACTAGGGCTGGATTCACCAAAGAAGATGAGAGTAAAGGAATCAAATCAATGAGTGAAAATCTTAAAAGTATGTGTCCTTGCTATGATGAAATGGATTCCCTCTTTGGCCACAAACCCAATGTCACTCCAATTTCAAGCTATGATTCACAAGAAAAAGACAGCTTAAATGGTGATGATGAAGATGATATTTTGCTTGGTAAGGTAGGTTATCATATATTTCTCTTTTTACCTGTGATAATTAAACCTCATTTGCTTTTTAAAGGAGAATAATGGTTTGGAATCACCTCTCAATCTTGTTCCTTTGCTTCATAATGAAGATAACTTGGTTCAAGTGGAAAACCTTCAAGATGAATCAGTAAGTAAATTTAAGCCTAATACTTATGAAATACAATGTTAATTATTTCTCCTTTGACCAGAAAAGTAAATCCATGATGCATTCAACACAAAAGTGTAATCAAGCATTGACACCCAACTGGAATGACAAGAGTGGTTCTAGGAAAAGGCTGATGGATATGTTTTCATCTACTTATGCACATTTTATTGAATCATGGAAAAGGGATATGTTTTGGATTGATGGTTATTATGATCAATCCTAATGAAAAAATTTGTGATTCTTAGCCCGCAAAACCAGTGATAATGCTTGTTTGGAGTGGGACAGGGAGAATAAAGAGAAAGTAAGAAACATGGAAAAGCAATGGTTTGAAGAAGTTAAGTTACAAAATAAAATGGAGTTTGATTAGAAGCAACACACAAAGGGATATGAATTTGAAAAAGAAAAGTGGAATCCGGAATTGGAATTTAAGGAAAAGAAATGCTAGATGGATCTCACTATAGCGGCATTGTCATCAAGCAGGCCCATTGTGGAGCTGGAACGTATTCTGAAATTAATCAATAAAAAAATAACATATTAGGTATATGTCATGTGATAATTTCATATTCAATGAATTGTCAAATAAAATAGATGTTTATGTGCAATTGGAGCACCAACTTGCAACTAATCTTATGTGTTGAAATTGAATTACAATTCATTACAACATTGAAAATTTGGGCAGGTTTTGAATCATGCTTTTATGTGCCACAGACCAATGTGCAAGCTTGTTCCAATTGAATTTCAAGGCTTCCTCCAAACTTCAATTCTTTTTTGAATTTTTTCCAAATACAAGGAGATTGCCCCTTTTTTGCTATTTTTTTATAATTTTTTTAATGTTGATTTCTTTAATTTTATTTTATCTTTTTAATTTTATTTGATATTTTGATTTTTTACTTTTATTTGATATTTTATTTTTTTAATTGTATTTGATATTTTTTTTCTTTATTTTTCTTTATTTTTCTTCATTTTTCTTTATTTTTCTTTATTTTTCTTTATTTTTCTTTATTTTTCTTTATTTTTCTTTATTTTTCTTTCTTTTTCTTTCTTTTTCTTTTTTATATTTGTTCTTATTGTTATATATGTCCTTTAATTTATTTATATTTATATTTATTTTCTTTGTTTTCATTTGTTGCATTTTGTTATTTCTTTTAAATTTTGTTTCACTTTTTTTGATTTATTTTTATTTTTTATTTTTTTTTTATTTTTTTTTTATTTTTTTTTTATTTTTTTTTTATTTTTTTTTTATTTTTTTTTTATTTTTTTTTTATTTTTTTTTTATTTTTTTTTTATTTTTTTTTTATTTTTTTTTTATTTTTTTTTTATTTTTTTTTTATTTTTTTTTTATTTTTTTTTTATTTTTTTTTTATTTTTTTTTTATTTTTTTTTTATTTTTTTTTTATTTTTTTTTTATTTTTTTTTTATTTTTTTTTTATTTTTTTTTTATTTTTTTTTTATTTTTTTTTTATTTTTTTTTTATTTTTTTTTTATTTTTTTTTTATTTTTTTTTTATTTTTTTTTTATTTTTTTTTTATTTTTTTTTTATTTTTTTTTTATTTTTTTTTTATTTTTTTTTTATTTTTTTTTTATTTTTTTTTTATTTTTTTTTTATTTTTTTTTTATTTTTTTTTTATTTTTTTTTTATTTTTTTTTTATTTTTTTTTTATTTTTTTTTTATTTTTTTTTTATTTTTTTTTTATTTTTTTTTTATTTTTTTTTTATTTTTTTTTTATTTTTTTTTTATTTTTTTTTTATTTTTTTTTTATTTTTTTTTTATTTTTTTTTTATTTTTTTTTTATTTTTTTTTTATTTTTTTTTTATTTTTTTTTTATTTTTTTTTTATTTTTTTTTTATTTTTTTTTTATTTTTTTTTTATTTTTTTTTTATTTTTTTTTTATTTTTTTTTTATTTTTTTTTTATTTTTTTTTTATTTTTTTTTTATTTTTTTTTTATTTTTTTTTTATTTTTTTTTTATTTTTTTTTTATTTTTTTTTTATTTTTTTTTTATTTTTTTTTTATTTTTTTTTTATTTTTTTTTTATTTTTTTTTTATTTTTTTTTTATTTTTTTTTTATTTTTTTTTTATTTTTTTTTTATTTTTTTTTTATTTTTTTTTTATTTTTTTTTTATTTTTTTTTTATTTTTTTTTTATTTTTTTTTTATTTTTTTTTTATTTTTTTTTTATTTTTTTTTTATTTTTTTTTTATTTTTTTTTTATTTTTTTTTTATTTTTTTTTTATTTTTTTTTTATTTTTTTTTTATTTTTTTTTTATTTTTTTTTTATTTTTTTTTTATTTTTTTTTTATTTTTTTTTTATTTTTTTTTTATTTTTTTTTTATTTTTTTTTTATTTTTTTTTTATTTTTTTTTTATTTTTTTTTTATTTTTTTTTTATTTTTTTTTTATTTTTTTTTTATTTTTTTTTTATTTTTTTTTTATTTTTTTTTTATTTTTTTTTTATTTTATTTTTATTTTTTTTTTATTTTTTTTTTATTTTTTTTTTATTTTTTTTTTATTTTTTTTTTATTTTTTTTTATTTTTTTTTTATTTTTTTTTTATTTTTTTTTTTATTTTTTTTTTATTTTTTTTTATTTTTTATTTATTTATTTTTTATTTATTTTTTATTTATTTTTTATTTATTTTTTATTTATTTTTTATTTATTTTTTATTTATTTTTTATTTATTTTTAATTTATTTTTAATTTATTTTTAATTTATTTTTAATTTTTTTTTAATTTTTTTAATTTTTTTTAATTTCTTTTTAAAATCACTTTATCTATCATTGATAAATGAAGTTAATTACTAACACATTTTTTTTATTTTTTCTTTTCTTTTATGTTGATCATAACTGATGGTCATTGTTTTTTTTTTCAATTTTTTTTGTTCTTGTTTCATGATTATGATGAAACTAATTACTAACATTTTTTTTTATTTTCTTTTATGTTGATCATCACTGATGATCATTGTTTTTTTTTCATTTTTTTTTCCTTGTTTCATAATTATGATGAAACTAATTACTAACACTTTTTTTTGTTTTTGCTTTTATTTTCTGTTGATCACTACTGATGATAATTGTTTTTTTTCTATTTTTTTTCTTGTTTCATAATTATGATGATTCCAATTAACAACACATGGTTTTTTGTTTATTATTTTCATACTGATGATTCTTCTCATTTTCTTAATCTTTTTTAATTATTTGTTAATATAGGGGTGGAATATTTATAAGGGTTTTTTGTGCAATTTCATTCATTTTCAGCCCCCCTCCATCATCTTTGAAATTCAAAAAGAAAGATCCCCCTCTCTCTCACTCTGAAAATCACTCTGTTGCTTTCATGGTTAGGACCAAACCAGACTCAGTACATCATCAGAATTATTTGAATGATGTTGAAACTACTATTCCTCCTCTTGATGTCATGGTTAAGACTAAACCAAATATAGAACATCATGAGGACAATAATACTGAAACAAATAATAAAAGAAAACTCACCCAAAGCAAAAGACAACATATCCATGATTCAAAACAAATCATGGCTTACCTTGGCCACTCAAACACAGCATATAAGAACTTCTCAACCATTTCAATTGACAATAAATCAGCCAATTCCTCATTATTCAAACTTCAATCAGTAAGCACTTTACCCCCCCTTATGTACTCATTCATTAAACAAAAAAGCCATTTTTACCTGTCATCATTTATGAAGTAACCCCTTTCAACCTTTCTTTTTGCCACTCTCAAGTTCTAAAAGACCCCATTATGACATTGATGTCCTTATCCCAAAATCAACAAAGAATTAAAACCAATGAACAAGTCCTAGGGGGCATTATGAAAGGTATTGGATTCATTCCTGGTTCAGATTATGGCAAATCTGCAGGTGTGTGATATTTTATGCTTATTATCTTAATGATTACTAAGTGATTTAAAACATCTTAGGGGTTTACTCCAGAAAGCCTGATTTGACTCCTAATCAAATTGAATGAGATAATATGAAATGGACAAAACTTCAACAATATGATCAATTCATTTACTCAAGAATATCACATTTTTCAAAATTAGCAGCAAATGAAAATCAGTCATTAATGGAAGCAGCTAGATTACCGAGCTTCAGTAAACCCAAATGGACTTCTTCCAATTAAAAGGAAGAATTCAAATCTTTTAGAAATGTCATTGTCCCTCAAGATGGATTTTTCAATAAGCCACACCAAGATTTACATGATATCAATTCCTGGACTTATGGTATATTTTCTTTTGTATCAATAAAATATTTTCATCCCATTCCAACTGTCTTCACCCCATCTGGACATGGCTTGCACTTCCCTGAATTGAAAATGGAGATTGATTTTTCCAAAAAACCTGGTATCATGAAAATCCTTTGGAAAACATCAACAAATCCTACTCCAGCAATTATAAATCATGATTAAATAACTCATTTTGGATGTTCTTTTCAAATAAACCATAAATTATTTGATGTAGGTGACAAATTATTGAGGATGACACCCACTGAAACTAATTCAAAAGTCAATGGGTACTTTGAAAGAAATGTGCAGGACCAAAAAAGAGCTAAAAAGTATCAATTGTAAATAGTTTTATTTGTGCAATAAAATCTCCACTCTGTTGTATGCCATTAAACTAAGTACATAAATCAATGGTCCTGATGAAATTCACAATTGACTATATTTCCATGCCAAAGTAATTGGTTTAATTTTTCATGCATATTTACCACATCTTCCCAATTTTGTTATTGCACAGATTTTCTGCATGTGGTGGATCGTCATCTTCATATAAATCAAACCATTCATCCCCAATTTGTGCTAAAATATGTAAAATTGTGCAAGAAACAACCAAATTAACAAAGTATTCAATTTCATGATTATCCCTCATTGGATTTTGCATTTACTTTGGAGAAAGCCACCACCCCTCAAAAATTCCAATTGCATGCTTCATTCTGACCCTTGATTTTGCTGGACATTATGTGAGATGTGTCTATGAAACTGTTGATAATATTACTATAAGTCAACAGTACTATGACTGTTCTGATGAAATATAACAATAAAAATTATTATAACCACAATTAAATAGTTAAAAAATAATTTCTTTTACATGTTATACACTACTAGTGATTATAACAGTAAGCAGTAATTGTCTACAAGAATCAATTACAAGAAGAATTCAATAATAAAACTATTTAATATATAATTATATTTTACAAGAATAATTATAAAGATAATTCTTGAAGAAAACTAATACTAGAGAAAAACTTTAAGAATTAATGTGAATCACTCACTATTAATCCAATGAACCTTTTAGAAAATAATAGTAGAGAGATTTGGCGTAGAATTGTGGATTTAATGAATCAAAATTGATTTATAGCAATATTACAACATTATATAGTTGATTTCTATGATTTAAGGTAATTCTGATTGATTTCAGAAAGAATAAAACACTTAAGAAAAGTTTTAACTAATACTTACTTGTTGGTAATAAAGGTATAATTTAATAATGTGATTATCTGGAAAAAACAGCAAGAGGAGGCCTCTTTTAAGTCTAGGACATCGCACAGAGGCGTGCAATGGAGCAAACTGAAAAACCAGTGAGTGAGAAAACAAAAAACCTTTTTGGATTATTCATTGCATCATCTGTTGTCATGTAAGATTATCATAATTACTTAATTGAGGCTTTTACGTGACTACCAACCCATTTATGGTTAAGAATAAAAGGAGTAACAACTGTAAATCTTCTTCTATTCTAAAATAATAATTTATTTCTCAAAGTTATTAATGTTATTGGAAATTTCCTCACAGAATGTATTTTCTGTAAATTTATAAAGATTCTCTGTTTCACGTGGAATCTATAAAAATGGACTGTAAGTAAAACTTTTAATTTTACATACAAAAGTATAATTATTCTTGGTTCTTATATGAATTATACAGTTCTAAATTAGCCCTGAAGGTTTCAGAAAGATTAATTAAGAATTGTAATTTTAATGAATTTTTGAAGTTTTTACCTCATTTCTACATAGAATTGTAAATAGCAGTATATGGCTGGTTGCTATGAGGTAAATCAATGGATACAAGTTCAAAAAGTGTTTTAATTACTCTTTTGGGGTTTATCCATGGAAAGTCATTAATAATTGACATGGTTACAGGAGTCTAAGTTTTTCTTTGCCTCCTTGGCACATCAAAATAGCAGGTTATTTGCTTCTTTCTTATGATTTACTGAAGTTGTAACATGGTAACCAAGTTCCCAAAAGGTTTTAGCTTACTAATTGGGCCAAGATCAGCCATTGATTCAAGCTTTGGAGCTGTCCATGCCTCAGAGGCCTCAGAATTTGGGTACCCTGGCTCTCTTTGATGTCTTTTGTCCCCTCTAGCTATTTTCATGTCAAAAATAGAGATTCAGGCTTGAAGACTGATATCCACTATGGGTGTACTAAAAGTGCATATAAGAATACCATAATATTAAGTTCTTAAATAATGCATAACATTATTCTTAGTGTATATGTAACATGGGATTTCTCACATTCCCATTATTTTGGTGTGAAATTGAGAAAAACAAGAATTTTCACAGATCTTTTATGTGGTATTGAAATATTTTCCATATTACCACCTCAAAGGGTTGATTTGAGCTTATTAACTATATGGATCAACCCTAGGTGATAACTTTGTGTAGAATCCAAATCGGGCCTTAAATTCATGGATTTACTTACTCAATAAAAAGTTATTCATCTTTTCTGAAATAAAAAATGATGAATTTTGAATATATGCATGACTGATGGGTTATGCATAGTTCAGAATTTATTCTCAAGGTAATTGTGGCCTATTTGGGTATGTAAAATATACCTCAAGGCTCACACATTGATTGAAAACATGGTTGTCTTTATTCTGTGCTGCAACTACATTATATGCTGGAACAACCCAAGGAGAGCTTGCATATGCTGAATTGGCAAGTAATTACTGATATTTTTCATAAACTTCTTGAGGTGATTGTGCAATTTTCATATGTTGATATACATTTGAATCATGAAGTGACCCAGTAAAACCGGCCTGTAGAGTGGTGAACCATTTGTTTATATTGCAAACCAGTTGTATTGACATAGAATACCTTAATTTTAAAACATCAGTAAAAATTAATTAAAGAATAAAAATTACAAAGCTTACCTCTTTTTACAATCAAAATGGGCTTCACCATCATTGGGGGGACGTTGTGACAATGGTATGAGACTCCTATCAATAAGCCCATTGCACCCAGGGAAGTATTCTGCCTGCTTAACTTGAGACATCTCTCTGTGTTGTTCTATTGTTGGGCACAAAATAATTTTCTGATTCAACTTCATTAATATCTGGATCACCCTTTGAGTGTACAACACAATAGCCCCATGGCTAATTCTGAATAAAATTCCAATCTTTCCCAAATCAGCCCCAATTCCATTTGATCCTAACCTTGATAGTGCCACAGCCAATTGTATGGAAGGATTGTGTTGTTTGTTTTGTGATTAGTCTTGAAAGATTTCATAATCTTGAATTTGTGCAACCAATTTTTCAAATGATTCATGTGTGGTGCTACCTAGCTGGCAAAACCTTTCAGATGATAATGTTTGTAAATAATTCATTGTATACATGCAATGTGATGGATATCTTCTACAAGGATTGATGTATCTTTGTGATTTTATGATATCTAATAAGATCATATCTTCCTGGATATCAGAATAACTATCAGAGCTTGAAGAATTAATGAACTTCAGTGAATGTAATGTCTGAGGTAACGGTAGCCATTGTAATGCCTTGGGCATGGTAAATGAAGAAAAGACCTATAGCAAATGCAATTTGAAATAAGGTACCGTAAAAAATGAAATGTGTATTCAGATCTTATGCCAGAGAAGGGAAGATTTATTAAATTTAACATTAACTTACCAAGTTGTGTGTTGTAAGCATGTGCCTTCATGTGAAGCTAAAGGCAGGATTTTGGTATTTAAATACAGGATTTGGTACCAAAAAAACCTGGGTTTTTGTACCTTAGAGTATCACACCTCTTGAGGTGTGGGATTCCTGAAATCCCAAAAATTTAATGCAGGATTTTGGAAAAAAAACTTGCATTTTGAGTATGGGATCTGGTAGCTTTGACACCCCCTATTATTTCATTGTTTACTAATCATAAGATAATTCCAAAATTATTCTAAATATAATTATGTATGATAATTTTATTTTTAATTCTTTAGGTTTAATTTTGAGAAAGAGTTATTTCAAAAAGAATTTTTCTAAAAATCTTTCCAAAAAATATACAAATATATATATATAAATAATGGGGAGTGATATTTCCACGCCTTAACCTAAAACTTACGCCTACGCCTACGCATAAAATTGTGGATTCAGATACGCCTTCACGCCTTTCATAGATGTAGTTTGCTAAATCCACGCATCCAAGTGATTACTAAATCCACGCCCCCATTTTTTTTAATCCAAAAGAACTATAGTTTCACAGTTACCCACTTTCAATTTTGATGTTCATATGAGTCTCTAAGAAAAGTTTTGATAGCTCAGCATATGTCAAAGTAATTGCTAAAGTTGTTCTTACATGAAAAAAAAAACCACCATAAGGACAGGAAAATAAAATCCAATCAGTGATTTGAATGATTAAAAATGTACACACCTTGCCAAAGTACGCTTCCTCTGTTGTACCTGTAATTCATAAATATAAAATAAGCGGTTCTAAATTTTTCATTAAATAAAACTTCTTATGAATGAACATACCCTTTGCATGTTTATCTCCACTGTATCAGGTGATATAAAATGGTATGCCATTACATTTTTCCTTTGTCCAATACGATGTAGACGATCAATAGCTTGATCTTCAGCAGCTGGATTCCAATGAGGCTCCTAGACATATATTAGATATATAGATTATATTAAAATATTGCCTCATGGTCATATAATCATAATTCATACCATTATAAATACCACATCTGCACAAGTTATATTCAGACCAACCCCTGCAGCCCCTATTGAAGCCACAAGTACTTCTACATTGCTGTTTTCCTTGAATTTCTTAAGTTCTGCTTCCTGTGTAGCTTGGCCTATTGTTCCATCAACACGTGTAAAAATGATCTTATTGTTTTCTAAGACAATTCCAATCCTACCAGTTTATCACGAATAATTGTCAATCAAAAGCTTCATAATTATCAAAGGAAAGGTACAAAGCAGAAGTTTAATATACAAAATAAGGGAAATAACCAAGCTTACAAATCAAGAAATGTTGTAAACTGTAAAAAAATCACTGATTTTGGGGTTGAATTTTTAATGTTTCGGTGTGATAAAAGAATTTTCAGGAGCCTCTGAATTTTAGCGCTTTGTAGACATGTTTTGACATCAACATGTTCTGTTATGGTACTATTAAAAAACCCCCCTTCTATCTTTGTCCCATATGGTGAGATTATACCTTCAATGTCATATATACTTTCACTAAGCAAGTGATGATTGCAACAAAGGCAAAGCTTGTTTATATACTTGAAGAACATTTCTGGGCCTTGATTAGATGATGATATGAACTCTTTGTAAATATGATTATATCTATCTAACGTCCAATCTGAGAGAGGTTCATGGATATAATCATGATTAATTTCAGGTAGATCATTTAAAATGTGGTCCTTGTTTCTTTGTAGACAAAGATGCCTCAGGCATAACTGAAGGGGGCTATAATTTCCTTTTTTGAGCTCTTCCAATATATTTGGTACCCAATTCTCTTGTTTTTCACTTTGAGGTGCTGTAATGAAGGTGATTAGGCTCATTAAGTCATTTATACTGTTTTGAATAGGGGTTCCTGTCAGGCAAATGCGTCTGGATGTTTGTATTGCCCCAATTGCTTTGAAGAAAGTTGACTCCTGACTTCTTATATGACTAGGTATGTCAATTTAATTATATATCATTCATCAGAATTCCACAATTTATAAATAATAATTTGAAAAACTCACTGGGCCTCATCTAAGACAACTCGGTACCATTCACTATGGTAAATCCAAGAGTTTTCTATATTATTAGGCTTACCAAACTCATGAGCTAACAAATGATAGCTGGATATTACAATATCAGCTTCAGACCATTTTTTCAGTCCAATCTCCTTTCTTTTCTTCCCATGATAGGTGACAATCTTTAGTTGGGATATGTCTGTATGTAATTTTAATTCATCTTCCCAATTCTTTATCAAACAAGGTAAGCATATTATGAGTGTGGAGTGTTTTTGTTTTTTATCAATAAAGTCAATTGATGGTGGAATATCTCTTTTGGAATCTTCAAGAGTCATACATATGAGTGATATGCACTGAATTGATTTCCCTAGTCCCATGTCATCCACAAGCAGACAGCCCAAGGGAGTATGGCTGAAGGTGTCTTCAAGGTTATTTACTTGCTTCTTTGTGATTCTATGTATCAAATTTATTCTTGTAGATGAGGATGATGGTTTACTTAACCACAGAGAATTTGCCGATTTTCCATTTGGGGCTTCTCTATCTAGGAGAAATGCTAATCCTTGCTTTTGATGAGGCTTGAGTGATGATTTTAGGAATGGTATTACGGATTCGATTTGTGGAAGGTCATTCCCACTTGGAATCTTCAGGAGCTGTGAGTGCAGCTCAGGTGACAACAATACGTTCTGAGAAGAGATAACAGGCTTGGGCTCCAGGTGTGAGATAAGTGAACACCCACAATGTTCCGAGCTGTTGTATGTGGCTGGTTGGTGAATTAATATTGAATTCTGCCTAATGAGGTCAAATATATCAATGCTTGCTGAGGAAAACGAAAAAATAAAAATTACTATTGGAATAGTGATGTTTTTCTTGTTGTAAAGGTTAAACTTGAGAAAGCTTTCAATGAATACTTTCTGGTTGGGGTTTTTCTCTAGATTGGTGTGCCACATGCCAGAAGGACCACAGGATATGAAGAAATTGGGGTCACCCAATAATGGTACAAGTGCAGAGGTGACATCCAGAGGAAGGCTACCACAAGCTTCTCTTTGATGTCGTGTATACAAGAATAAATTTTGACTTGTATGACATAAGAAAATCCAATCATCCGGAGGAAAAGGTTTCTGAATGGGATTAGTGAGGCATACATGGGTTTTCAATGTACCAAGGCAATATGGCTTGGAAGAATCCATATTTCGAAAAAAGATTCAGTTCAATCTTGACAGGAATGAATGGTAAATGCAATGAACTGGAGAGCAAGAATATATACTAAAGTAATTTTGATACTAATCAGGCCGGCTTGTGGTTTGCAGTTACTATTTGTATTATAAATAGAAACATGCGACATTAAATAAAAGATTGTTTGAAAAAAAGAGCTCAATTTAGAGAGGCAAGGAAATTTATTCTTGGATATGTCAATATAATTGTATCAAGCTCTGAATGAGAAAAATCTTTCTATTCGAAGTCCTGACTTCGAACAGAATACATGAAGCAAATTCCTAAGGATACTTAAGGACATATATTTCAAGAAAGTCACCAAAGGAAAATATGTACTTAAGTTTGCATCAACCATCCCATTTCATGCATAAGTATCCTAGTCTAAGGTTGAAAAGCTACATCAAAAGAAATGGAAAATTACAAGAAATTTATATCTTTGAAAGCTTCATTTTTTTCTGTTGATGTCTTTGCTTTTCATTTTGAATCCTTTCTTGACGTCCATATGTCTTCTCTTCTTGGGTTATTGGATCCATACATATAAGGCTTTTAGCTCTTGAATATAGCTTGGAGTTGATTTGGAAAGAACAGCCAAAGTGAGTTATGGTGGGAAGTTCATCAAAAATAGGAGGTGGCTGAGTGGTCTGATGAAAAGTGGTCGAAGTTTTCCAGAGAAGCTCAATAATACCTTGTTTGCAAGAAAAATCCAAAAGTGTGGAGTATTCAGGAAATGAGAGGCCATAGCCACAGGAGCGGATGGGAGATGGAATTGGTTTTATGGCTGATTTGTCAAAGAATGTGAACAAACCATAAGTCCAAGTATTCATGTCCTTTTCATCTCTATGAACACGATTATGAAAACCATTTGTTGTTATGATTACATTGGAGAAAGACCATAACTTTTGGTGGAACATTGGATTCCATTCACCTTCATGCCATTCAGGTAGCTGGGCTTCTTGCATGATTTCATTATTCTCACGGGCAGCAGACATAGAAAGAAGCTTGATGCGGGAGGAAACAAAATTTTCAAACTGAGAAAGGGTCATCCATTCTTCATTATCTGCGTCTAATACTTCTGGATTCATTGTGGTCTTCCTGGCATAAACACCTAGTAAAAGGAGAATAAAATTAACAAAAAAACTTGAATATAATTTTCTAAAGACTCACCTAAGGATTTACCACTATCACTTCCACAGCGAAATCCAACTCCTTTCATATGACCATCAATAAGATCACTATTGGATTTAATATGAGGATGATTTTGGGCTAATTTGTAAAGTGATATTATTAATTGATTTAATGAAGTAAAAGTTGAAGAAGGAATATGAAATGGATGCAAGTGATAAATGAAGAGGGGCTCGTGATTTTTTGAATTGAAAACAATTGAAGGATTTGGTGTTTCATTTATGGAAGGTAATAAAAGCTTATTTATTCTATTTGGCTTGGGCTTAACTGGAACTGTACTGAATTCGCCTCTGCTTCTTGATGCATGGTTCATAATTTGGGTGAGTAATTTTTGTGCAATTTGAAATCTTCTATGTGAATGATTAGATTTCTTATTTAGATATGAGTCATTTTTGGATAAGGGGGAATCATTCACAGCTGGTGAAATAGTCCTTCCCATGGAATGATCCTCAGAATGCAAAAATGACTCATCCTTTCCATTTGTGCTGTGTAAGCTTGAGTTTTGAAGGGTTTTTGGATGCATTGAGTCACTAATTGATGAAGAAAAATCATTTACAACTGGTGAAATAGTCCTTCCCATGAAATGTTTTTCTTCATCATTAAGTGACTCCATACATTTTGGGAGCTCAATGAGCTGGTATGGTGACTGTTGATTCATGATTGGAGAAAAAGCAAGAAGCGACAGGTGAGGCTTTCCCCTAGAATGATTTTTATTAAAAAAAAAGCAAAATAAGTAAATAAAATTCATGGTTGCGTAAATTTTAATAGAAAAAACAAATAAGTTTTTTTTTTAAAAATAATTGTTGTAACGAAATTGAAAAAAATTAGTAAATATAAATTTAAATTTTTTATTTTAAACAAATCAGAGTTTACGGTTGAATTAACACCAAAACATCCAAAAAAAAACCAAAAATAGTTTTTTTGGAAATTAAATCAAAAATATTTATTTTTAAAAAAAATCGTTGTTGCTGCAGCTTAAATTGTTGAAAAAAATAATTAAGAAGTAAAAAAAATGATTTTTCTTTTAAAAAAAATTTTTTAAAAAAAAAAAAAGATTTTTTTTTTAAAAATTTTTGATTGTAATCAAAATAAATAAAAAAATTAAATATTAAAAAATAAAAATAAAAAAAAATCATTTTTTTTTAATCTTTTTTTGATCGCTGGGAGTGACCAATTTAAATAAAAAAAAAAAAAAAAAAAAAAAAAAATTAAAAGTTTTTTTTTCAAAATAAAAAAAAAAAAATACAAAATTAAATATTAAAAAATAAAAAAAAAATGTTTTTTTTTCATCAAGAAATTTAAATAAAAAAATTAAAATTAAAATTAAATATTACAAAATAAAAAAAAATATGTTTTTTTTTATTTTTTAATATTGCTGGGGCTGTAAGAGCCCCAGCATGCCATTTAAATAAAAAGAAAAAATGTAAATAAAATTTTAAAAAATAAAAAAAAAGTGGTTTTTTTTTTATTTTTTTTTGAGCGCTGCTGGGGCTGTAAGAGCCCCAGTGAGCAATTTAAATAAAAAAAAAAAAAAATTTAAATATTTTTTTATAAAATAAAAATTAAATATTTTTTTATAAAATACAAGAAATTTATTTTTTTTTTAATTTTTTTTAAAAAAAAAAAATATTAAATAAAATTATAAAAAAAAAAAAAATTGTTTTTTTTTTTTTTTTTTTTGATCGCTGGGGCTCTTACAGCCCCAGCGAGCAATTTAAATGAAAAAGAAAAAAATTAAAATTAAATATTAAAAATTAATAAAAAAAATCTTTTTTTTTTATTGTTTTTTGATCGCAGCGAGTGATTTTAAAAAAAAAAAAAAATTAAAATTAAATATTAAAAATTAATAAAAAAAATCTTTTTTTTTATTGTTTTTTGATTGCTGGGGCTGTAAGAGCCCCAGCGAGTGATTTTAAAAAAAAAAAAAAAATTAAAATTGCATATTAAAAATTAATAAAAAAAAACTTTTTTTTTTATTGTTTTTTGATCGCTGGGGCTCTTACAGCCCCAGCGAGTGATTTTAAAAAAAAAATAAAAAAATTAAATAATATTATAAAAAAAAAAAAAAAATTGTTTTTTTTTTTTTTTTTTTGATCGCTGGGGCTCTTACAGCCCCAGCGAGCAATTTAATTGAAAAAAAATAAAATTAAATTTAAATATTAAAAAATAAAAAAAAAATGTTTTTTTTTTATTTTTTTTGAATTGATGGGGCTGTAAGAGCCCCAGCGAGCAATTTAAATAAAAATGAAATGAAATTTAAATAATATTTTAAAAAATAAAAAAAAAGTGTTTTTTTTTTATTTTTTTTTGATCGCTGGGGCTGTAAGAGCCCCAGCAAGCATTTTAAATAAAAAAAAAAATATAAATAAAATTTTAAAAAATAAAAAAAGAATTTTTTTATTTTTATTTTTTTTTGATCGATCAAATTAAATAGAGAAAAATTAAATAAAATTTAAATATTAAAAAATAAAATTTTAAAAAAAAAAAAATGTTTTTTTTTTATTATTTTTGGATTGCTGGGGCTGTAAGAGCCCCAGCGATCAAAATAAATAAAAATATATGAAATATAATTTAAATATTAAACAATAAAATTTTTAAAAAAAGAAAAATGTTTTTTTTAAAAAAAAACAATAAAATAAAAAGAAAATATTGTTAAATTGAAAATTAAAAAAAAAAACTTACTTCAGTGTATTGAATACAAGTTTTTGGTTGAGAGGATTATTTTATATTTAAGAAAAATATATTATTAATTTTGAAAAGGTTAGGTTTGAGTGATTAAATTAAAAATGAAAAAAGGTGTGGGGGGGAGGTTATTTGGAGCTGAAAGGACCAACTAAAATCAATGTGATGTGAATGACCTAATGGTTGGAGCATCTGCCTCCCAAACTGGTTGAGAGGTGGCATGTTCGAGCCTGGGCGCTGGCCAGACTCACCCAGGGGCACCTGGGTTGTGAATCTGGGTGGTTGGTGACAATAGCTTCGGCAAACCAAATCCAACTCATTCTTCCTTGGTGGAACAGGTAGGCTCTGTGGGTTCAAGCCCCTCGGAAGGTCCCTGGCATCACTTCTCTCATATCTTTCTCTTTTTACACTAAATTCCCATAAGCACAATTATTCTCTACTGTGATACTTGAGGCATCAACTTGTTACCCGTGACTTTTTTTGCACTCAGGTGACAAAAGCACACTGGAAAATCTTATAAGCAGCTTGGCACAAAGCTGTTCGAAGTCATGACTCCGCACAGTAAGCACATCCTGCACTCAATAGTGATGAATTACAGGTCACAGGTAATAATAAGTAATATGACACATGCACACTCTACTACACCTTTTGAATTTCTTTGTCAATACCCACCTTTTTAGGTAAGTTCATGATTAAATTAGACTCCAAAGGGTGTTTTTTTTGCCAAGCCTCACTAAAATCCAATGCTAAATATTCTGCCAGGCGGTATTTGCTGGGGCAAATTGGTGAAGATGAAGGATTCGAGAAAAAGCTTTCATGAAGGATTTCACATATATACTTGTTTGTGCGCTTCCAAATATCTTCATCCGGCAAGGATTCTTTTCTCTTGAGAATTGATGTAATTTCCAGAAGCTGAAGGGTCCCTTTTGCTGAACTAATGCGGTAATCAGCTGAACACACCAGAAGTCCACGTACACCCCCTGTAAGGAATGCTGCAATCAGATTGTAGCATGGCCTTCCAGCCTTCATCTGATCTTGAATGGTCACCAACTCTTGCAAAGGATCCACTCCTCTCTTGACCAATCGCTTTCCAATTTTTTGAGTAGTTTTCGAATCAACCTTAGTATGTGCCCGCACCCAATTAAATGCAATCATCAGCTGGAGGATATTATCAACCAAGCCAGTCAAAGTTGGTGTTAAAATTCCCTTTGATGTGATACTAGTACCTTCTTGACTTTCATTGCTTTGTGGAACAAGTTGAACCTTGTTGACACTCAAACAGGAGCCCAAATATTGCATAGCACTAATTTCCACAGACAAAGAATCACTGGAAGCTGAATCAGAAATATTGAATGTAACCAGAGGGTTCTGATCATCCATATAAAGTGCAATGGCTTCAAATAAAATGTTGGCAACTCGCTGCTTTTGATGTTGACTTGGTTGAACAAGATTGTGCACCAATAGATACAGTGCATGGAGCCTCTTGGGTATACCTGCCAGTATGGACATGTCGCTTTGAAATAATGACATATTCCAAATCGTCTCATAGATTAACGGCTCCGCAGATATTGGTGAAAACAGATCTAAGCCTATGAAAAAATGAGATTAGTGAGATACCAATGTATATATTTCTGAAAGCCTGTTTACCAGCTGCATGGAGCTCTTCAAGCCACTCTTTCATTCTAATGTCCCTACAACTCTTGTAGCGAATCCCACATTGGAGCTTGGTCGGAAGTTCATCCTTTGGAACAAGTGATTTGCGCTTCATGAAGGTCATTTGAATGAGCGAATTAAATTTGATCCAATCTTCCCTTTTGAATACATGATATGACATTAGAATGTAATCAAATTTGTTTTCATTTTCCAATATAATTTTCATGCACGAAGGACTTGGAGTTAGAGTTAGTGAACAAGCAGCTGAATCCATTGATGGGTCAGAATTTGTTTGGGTCAATACAATTTCATCCTCAGCCACTGTTCTTTGAGTTTCTGTACCAATATTTTCATTGGGAACAGTAGTTGCTTCCTGAGTGTCCAAATTTGGACTTGGAAAAATGTTTTCATGATGATTGGTTACACCTCCAAACTCAGGAATTTCAACAGGGTGATCATTTGTAATGTTTATTGGATGTCCATTATTACTTTCATTAGCAGAAGGACAAAGAGCCCCTGATTCCCCCTCATTAACTTCAGGGGCCAATTGAAAAGTTCGGCGAATTTTCTTTTTTGCTTGATTCTTTGAAGGTTCAAACTTCCTTTTTGAAGAAATGTTTGTCATTGTACCAATTTTAACATGTGATTCGGGAGGTAGTGTATTGCCCGATTTGACCCCTAAAGTTATAATTCCAAGAAATTAGGGTGGAATGTGAAATATATGAGATAACAATTTTTTATACATACGATCAATATCAGCAACCAGCAGTTCTCTAGCCTCCTGGAGCTTCTCTCGTACATATTGAGGAATACGTGCATCTTTGGACATTCCTTCTAATCTTGGGGCTATTTGTGATGAATTGTTCAAGAACCGTTCCTTTGTAATCACTTCTATTTCAGCCCCAAAAAGCACCTCAGTAGATATTTCGGTTGAAGAAGCCCAATGAGCATGGGGTGCCTCTATGTTGCTTTCGTGCATTATTTCTGATTAATTGAGATACTGATAAGACTGATTTGTTCAGAAGTAAATTCCATTCAAAAAACATACCTTCTGGCAATTCTGGAGGTGGATTTGGGATGGCTGTACTAATTGCAATGATACTTTCACTTGATGAGCACTCCATATCAGAAGATTCGGGAGAATTGAATTGCTTTTGAGGACCCATATCAGAGGTGTTAGTAGTATTGGCATCCATAGAGACAAAAACGACTAATAGTAGATAAATATTGTATATGTGCTTGGAAGGGAAGTATCTTTATGAAATTATAAGAAAGGGTTGTAGTTAAAGGCTACAAATTAAAATGAGAATCCCTTTTATAAACTCAATGAGGAGACAAAGAGGGACAGAATGTGGTTATCGAATTTCTTGTTCTAGAAGCTTCTAATTCATATGAGAATACATAATGCAAAATAGTACCACACATAACAAGACCTGAGGGGAGCTTTGTATTTGCTCCCCTTACAGACTGAAACCTAATGAGAGCTGTGATTAGACTGAAATTGTACACCTGTCACTGAATTCATCTTCCTGTTCGGAGTTGCCACATCGATCAAGGATCCATTTGAGAAATATATACAGCTATTTGAATACTTCAAAAATGTTCCAAGTATATTTTGATGTGTTCAGAAATCGATCTTTGATTGTTCCCTGAAAGACGCAAACAAAAGCTCCCTTGGAATAGAACTTTATCCCACAATCCATTATAGTATGATTCTATTTTGATATCCAGATGTTGGTTGATTCAATTGAAAAGACCAAATAAATCTTAATTCAAATCATGAATAATCACAATTTTCTCGAAAATTCTATTTCCAAATCATTCTCACTCTAACCACAAGTTGCCAATATTAGTGTGAAAGAATTGGAAAGGTGTTCCTCTTTTACAAAATATATAAATTCCACCATTATTACAAGACTGTTAAGCTATTCATATCAATCTATATTCCACCAAAAATCATTTTTAGACCTCTATTTATTAAGCACATCAATTGTTTCAAATATTTTCGTCATATACCCCTTTATGTCCCCCATCTTTCACTTTGAGCCTGATTACTCCCAATTTGATACCCATCCAGTCCATTATAATGAATCAGAGTGCTCATATCCTTCTCAAAATACTATATTAACACCTGGGGAAACCTTGAAGCCGCACAACCTTCCACCACCTGAATGCTTGACCTCTAGAATGGAATCATTACAACCCATTGAAGCTATGAATCTTCATGAATCTGGGACAACTCAGTTTAAAGGTGATATTGAGGAAATAAAATCATCTATACAGGCCACTACTCATTGCACACCTGCTTTTTCAGTCCCTAATGAACAATTCCCTCTCATTACCAACCCAGATAAATATTATTACTCCACTGGACGTAAGCTTACATATATTTCCATTCATCCACTACACTTTTACTGATTTGAATAACTATATAGTGAAATTAGAACCACCTCCACTTGCAAGGTTCAATGATGTAGATACCCTCATCCAGTTTGCACAAAAGTGGGCTAAAAGTCATGGCTATGCATTCACAAAGAAAAATTCTCACCAAGGGAAAAACGTTTACTTGGCATGTGACCGATATGGTGAATATATAAAACTTAAAGGACCTACCCAGAGGCAGTCAACAACCAAAAAATGTGGATGCAAGTTTAGGCTCAGAGGCTCTATTCCTTCTCTGAGTAGGTCATCAAATATACTGTACGTATTTACTATGTTCTTACCATTAAGGTGATATCAATTCTGAGGAAGTTCACACAATTCACCTCACCAGATCTGGCTATTGGGTTTTAGTCCCACTAGAAATTCAGCACAATCATCCACCCTCTACAACCCCATCAGTACATCCCATTTATTGTCGGCTTAATGAAAAAGAACTTGTGCAAGTTGAAGGATTGATGAAGGCAAATGTCCGTCCTAATCAGATTTTAAGCCAGCTTTATTCCCAAGGAAATACCTGTACCACTAGCAGAACTCTGTATAACTACAAAGGACATCTATCAATCAAGGAAAGGAATGGTCAATCTCAACTGGAATATCTAATACGTCTTCTGAAAGAGAGCAATTGGATTCATAGTAATAAAATTAATATAAATGGAAAGATTACCAACCTATTCTTTGCACACCCAGCCTCCATTGAATTGGGTCATATAAACCACCATGTGATATTGATTGATGCCACTTACTGGACATGCAAGTACAATTTGCCACTTTTCCACATGGTTGGCCAAACTGCAACTGGACACACCTTCTCATTAGCCTTTTGCTACATGGAACGGGAAAATGATGATGGATACATATGGGCCCTTCAAGAACTCAAAATGTTATTTCAGCCACCCAGAATTCCCAAGGTTATTATCACAGATCGTGAGCCAGCTCTGAAGATGGCCATTGAATTGGTCTTTCCTAGCTCAATCCATAATTATTGCACATGGCACATCAGCAAAAACCTTATCCAAAATTGTCGCAAATATATTACCAAGAGGATGATTGGAAGGATTATCAGACATCCTGGAACCTACTGGTCAGTTCAAAGTCAACCGAGGAATATGAGAACAATCTTGAAAAAATCAAAGAGAAGTCAAAAGATTACTCAGGAGCATGGTCATATATCTCAAGCAACCTACTCCCATTCAAGAAAAAGTTTGTCACTGCTTGGGCAAGCCAGCATCCTCACCTAGGAAATCAAGCCAGCTCCCGTGTTGAATCTGCACACTCCTACATAAAATCATTTATTAATAATTCTAATGGAGAGCTTTCTACAGTATTCCAAAATTTCAAAACAGCAATTGATATTCAATTGAAACATATCCACCATACTATGGGAAAAGAAAGAGTTCGAAAATTGACTGATGTTTCCCCACCTTTCAAGCAGCTACTTGGCACTATATCAATAAAAGCAATAAAAATTATTGAAGACCAATTTCAAAAGCTCAAACACCAACCAAATCTTCAGCCATGCTCCAAAACACTAACTAATGGCATGGGGATTCCTTGATCACATGAAATTGAGAAACTTCTTAATACTAAAGGCTACATTGGAAGTGAAGATTTTCATCCACAATGGAATCTACTTTATAATCCTCTTGAAGTAGGTGACATCTTATTTCTGATATGTGTGATTGTAGTCATGCTAAAATCATGTTTAACAGGACCATGATTCTAATTCACAATGGAATTTGAAACAACAAATGGAAAAGATTGAAAAGGAAGTTGATGAACACGAAATACCATTACAAAAAAAATTGATCAAGCAAATTCAGGAGCTACTTAGCTTTCAATACACAACCATTAAGCTTGGTCACCCCGAGAAGGCTTTAATTTCACGTGGTAGGCCATCACTAAAAAGGAAAAGGGTAAAGTCTACCAAAAGGCTTCCATCCAAGTTTGAAATCGAGCAGGATATCCTTAATCGTCACAAAAGATTTCTTAAAAAGATGCACAGAGCTACTATCGGTCCCAACACTCAATTTATGAGGGGGAAAAAGTTCTATTTGATGCAAAAAGAGGAAAGCCAAGATGATAAAACTACCACCAAAAAAAGAAAACTATTAAATGATATAGGATAATTGGAAAGAAACTTGAGACCCCGAAATAACTCAAATTGTTTGGAAGAACCAGTGAGTGGATAAAATTTGATATGCAAACAAATAACTGAAAAATAACCTCCTTTTCAAAGACTCTCTATATTCATCAGATACAGCCACCTTTCATGCACAAGTTCATTGAGAAAATTTTTAATCCTCCTGCAGATGGGAATTGTGGATTCCATGCAGTGGCAAAAGGATTGTCACTTTCAAGCCCACAAAAGGAAAAGAGCTGGAGAGAAGTGAGACAAGATTTGATAGAAGAAATTGATAGGAATGGCAATTATTACAACCAAATATTGGGAGGAGCAGTGGAAATGGATAAGATAAGAGATAATCTGATGGCTACAGCTATTAAAAGAATGGATAACTGGTTAAGTAAATGGGATCATGGACCAATATTGACAAATACATATAAGCGTCCATTTGTATTTTTCCATCCAGATTGGCAGAACTTCCCACCACAAACATTCCTTCCAACCCTATGCAGTCCATGTGGAGTTTAAATTATGCATCCAATCTCCCTAGGTCACATAAATGGTAATCATTGGATACTCATCATTTTCAATGAACATGAGATAGGAAAATTACCTCTTCCCAAATTGCCACCACAGTGGCCCGGGGCACATTCACATCAATCAGCTTCAAATTGGAGAAGAGTATATTCCTCATCAATAAAATTATTTCGCAAATGTAGACAGATCACTTGTATATAGCATTTTTTCATTTTAGAGTTTTTTGTCAAATTTCTGAGATAAACATCTTATTTGGCGTGGATTTAGTAATCACTTGGATGCGTGGATTTAGCAAACTACATCCATGAAAGGCGTGAAGGCGTATCTGAATCCACAATTTTATGCGTAGGCGTAGGCGTAAGTTTTAGGTTAAGGCGTGGAAATATCACTCCCCTAAATAATAACCTTATAAAATAACAAAATTAATATATAATATTAAATAGCAAAAGTATAAGAGTTGATTATTCTTTTAATATAATTTTGGATATCAAGATATTCAAATTGATTTTTCTTTCAAAGAAAAAATGAAAAAATAAATAAAAGAAAAGAATGAATATAATAGGCTGTGAAAGGTCATAAAGTTTTAAAGATACAACATGAATGATACATGAATTTTGTCATTGATTTCTTTAATGTATATTAAATCAAAATTTTAGGCTTACAGGAAGAGGTTTGGAAAAATAATTGAATAAATTAAAAAATTATATAAATACAAGTTACCTTGGATATTTCATTAATGAAAAAGAATACCTAGGAAGACTTCATATTACTCAAGAACCCACAGAGGTTTCTATAATGTTTTTTGATAATAGAATCTTGGCTAAGGAATATGATTATAAAAATGAAATATTTGAATTTTATTCCTCAATTAGTTTATATATTTTAAAATTTAACTTAAATCAATCTGCAAATAATCATAAAACAAGAATTTTAAGTTGAAAATGAATTTTCAATAAATAATTTAACCAAAATAATAATAATAATAATAATCAACTCAAAATTGAATAAAATTTGTAATTAATGATAACTTTATTTCAAAAAATTAATTTTTTCCATTTGATCAAAAACATGAAAATTATCTAATATCATTACTTTTATAAAATAAAAAAATATAATTAAGCTTTATAATTATAAATAAAATCCTTTAAGAGAAAATTTGATATTTAAAAGTGATAAGGAAATTAATTAAAATTTTTCTTGTATCAAGATGTATTTATAGTACTTCTTGATAAGATATGGATTATATTAGTGTACAAAAAGAAATTGGAGACCTGTCAATGATGTCTGTAGCTTTATGTTGAAATTAAATAATTTTGAAAAAAATACAGAAAGTTACACAAATTTAACCATAATGTTGTTTTAACCTGTAAATCACCTTAATTTACAGCTCTAAGAAGCTTTCCAAAATAATCCTTATCTAAAAATAGTATTGGTTTAATAGCTTCTCATGAATTCTTTTTAATTACTAATATGATGAAATAAAACTACTCTTGAATAAAGCTACTCAAGAAATCCATGATAGATTTTATATTTACTAGAATATATCCCTTTGTTATGAAAATTGATCAATGATCATTGTGAGAAAGGGTGAACTTACTCAAAGCTTCTACTTTAACTCTGCTATAATATCCTGAATTGAATATTTAAAAATATCTAAAAGAATAATAAATTTTTGGAAGAAGATGGTGAGGCTTTTTTGAAGATATGTTTTATCAGACACATATCTTTTTTTGGAAAAAATTAGATCTTTTTATACAGAAGGGCCTCTATTGTGATCCTTGAGGTATATTGTACATACCCAAATAGGACACAATAAGCATAAAATTCGAAATTAAACTATGAATACCTCATAAGTCATGAATATATACAAAATTAATCATCTTTGATTTAAGAAAAGATGAATCATTTTTTTTTGAGTACGTAAATACATAGATTTAAGGCCAGATTTGTATTCTACACAAATATCTACCTATGGTAGCTCCATAGAGTGAAGAAGCTTAAATTAACTCTATGAGGTGGTAATATGGAAAATACTTCAGAACCACATCATTAATAACACATAAAAGAATTGTGAATTTTTTTGTTTTTCTCAATTTCACACCAAAATAATGGGAATATGAGAAATACCATGTTGCATGTACACTTAGATTAGTGTTATGAATGTTTGTAGCAGTTAAAAATACAGTTTTCTTACAAAAGGTTTTGGTACACCCATAGCAGATATCAGTCTTGAAGCCTGAATCACTATTTTGGATGTGAAAATAGCTAAGGGGGACAAAAGACATCAAAGAGAGCCAGGGTACCCAGATTCTGAGGCCTCTGAGGCATGGAAAGCTCTAAAGTTTGTGTGAGCCTTAGAGGTATTTTTGTATACCCAAAAGACCACAAAGAATAAAAATGATATAATTATGAATGAAATAAAGTTTATTATATTATAAAAAACAAAAATTAAAATATAAATATGAAATTTACATATAAAATTGAAATCTGAATTATAATTTAAAAATAAAATTACTTTGAAATTTAAAATTGTGAAAACACCTTTTTACTAAAAAAATTAAGTAAACATAAATTTTCAACAAAAATATTAAAATTAAAATATTTTTGGGAAAAATTTAAATCAAAATTACTATAGATTTTTATCTAATATATAAACATATGAAACTTATTTAACCATTGGATTCCTCATGAAAAAAGGTGGGGTCACCTCTGGGTAAAATTTCTGTAGCTCAACTATAAATAAGCTTGAATTAAGTTTTTAGTATTTTCTGTATAAAAATTGAAAATACTAAAAGCCTTAGTTTAATTCACAACAAATGTGGTTTTAACCAACAATTTTTGTGTTAAAATTGAGGTGTGGTGTTGTCAGCCTGTGACTCAAAACCAGAGCACAAGCATAACAGCCAAATACCATAAACCAATGGTAAAGCCAAGATACCACCAAACCATGGAGCTGAGGCAAAGAAGCTCAAAAGGTATCACAAGAAGGAGGAAACCAACCACTTTCCAAATACACAAGTCCCACCATCATAGGACAAAGAATAACAAAGTTATTCCTGCTCAAAGTTGTTTCTGAGCATACACCTTAATTTTCACCTCTCATCTGAAATCCAGAGGAAAAGGATTAACCCCAGAAAATGGGTATTCAAATTTAAGTTCTAGCTCAGGGCTATCCAATGGTACTAGCCAAATTGAGCTAACACCAAAATTACAGAAGTTATGGCCAAAATAAGGCCAAATAAGGGTGAACAAAATATTCACCTCTCATCTAGCTTCTACAATTTTAGTGTGAGATACTCAAAGGGAGGTCTTTTTGGAAGGAGAAAAATCAGGGCTATCTGATGGTGCCTTCAATTTCTCCATATCCCATCTAGAACAGAAGTTTTGGAGCAAATAAGCTCCATACAGATATTGACATGGCATAACTTTGCCATATTTAATGTTACCCATACCAAATGAGGTACCATTGTTTAGATCCCATCAAGGGCTACACAATGAACCAAAATTGAGATCAATATCTCAAAAACTGACAAAGCTATAGCAGTTTTAAGGTTAAAATCCCAAAATTGGTCAATACACCTTTACTGTGGGATAATATCCCACAATAATGATTATGAGGTGTCAAACATACAAAGAAGCATGTTTATACTTCAATATCTCATAGTTCAGTCAATACTGGGGTCCCATATAGGTTCTGTACAGAATTCTACAAATCATACACGTCAGAAGAGGACTGTGTGGTCCCCAGATGAAAAGTTTCACCCTGTATTGGTGAAAACTCCCCAGATGGGGTTTCAAAACCACATCTGAGCCCAATACAGTGTATAAAGGCTTTATGGAAACCACAAGCTAGTACTCTGAAGTGAAAAACTCTCCACTTCCTCTACGTGGATGGCCTAGAGGGCCATTCCACCCCATCTTAAGATAAAAGGAGGCCTTTTCTCTACCAGAAAAGGCTTCCTCATCCTGCTCTTGAATTCATATGTAGTAAAACTGTCCAATGAAGCTATACTCTAGGAGAATAATCAGGTATAATTCTAATATTAAGTATTGTAACCCAACAGATAATTATTGCATCCAGGGCTTTCAGAAGTTCTCACCACCACCAAAATTCTTTAGTAAAGCCCTGAAATACTATTCTAAAACCTTTTTGAATTAGTTTTATCCATTTCAAAGTCACAGTTAGAGTTTTATATACTACTTTATTTACTTTATCATAGACTCAGCCTGACAGGTGTCTAGTTTAGAAGTTATGAGGAATTGAAGTATTTTCAATTGAGATGTCAAAATGTGAATATGTATTACATAAGTGAACTTTTATTTAAATATGAGGTATCAATTATCAAAGTTGTTTACTGTAAAAACTCAATTGAATTACATATGTAAATTAAAGGTATAATACATAATGAGGAATTAACAAAAAAATGAATTGGAAAGATTAATTCTGGGGGGGGGAAAAGGAATCTTGGCTCTGAGGGTGCCAGACTCCCCAAAATTCCTTGCTGACAGGCATGGGTTGTCAAAATTCATGCAAAAGTTCATCAATTTTTGCCTGAAATTGAGTCACAGGGTCTGTGACTCAATTGATGATGAGGTTTTGACACCAACAAGGGCAGTTTTAGCTGTTGCCAAGAGGGTAAAACTACCCTTGAGTTGAAAACACTTAGTAAAAAAAGTTTTAACTGGTTTTTACATCTTTTACACATATGCTGATGTGTTTTGAAGGCTTGAAACCAGGTATCACTATAGAAATGGCTGATTTAAGGGTTTGAAATGGCTAAAACCAGCCCTTTTTTGGTGTAAAAGAGGGTTCAATTATTCCATAATTGGCTTTTATGGTGTCAGCATGTTTCCCACAACTGACAATAGTAAATTTTACTTTTGGAGTAAGAAAATTGGTGGCCATAAACAGATGTCTTCTTTGCCCCACTTTTCTCTTCATATTGGAATCTTTTCTTTTTATAATTAGTTCAAAAACTGTTAAACCACTCAATAAGAAATTCAAACCACCCTTTTTAAATAATTTAAAAGATTTCAAAATTTGAAAAAATTATTACAATGATTTCTTGTTACTTTTATAATCATTTTTACCCTTGAAACACCCCATAAGCAAATTAAAGCATCTTTCATCACTGTTAGCTTTGTCACCTTGTTTACAAATTTACTCTAGTCAATTTTGTGTGTTTTTTCTCTTTAATATGCTTTTTAAAGACTTTGTTTGTATATTAATTTCCTGCAATTCTTTGCTTAATTAGTTCCAATTGAAATTGCTCTTGAAGAAATTTCTTTTGTAGAGTATTTTTGGATACATTTTTATTGTTGGTAAAAAAATAAATCTTCATATTATTATTTTTTCATACTTATAAAGTTAAAATAAATAGATTTAGCATTTTTCTCCTAAAAATCTTAAATCTTAACATGTTTAATCATATTTTACCTTATAAAAATTTTGAGGACAGGAGAAGTACTTGATTTTTGATCAAAGTTTCATATCCAATGCTTACATTTGGGGGCCCAGCCATGATATTTTACCTGTGAAATAATTTTTTTTAATCTTTTTACTTAAATTGAGAAATATAAAAAATCCATAAAAAGCACTTATAATTCAAAAAATTCATAAAAAATAAACTTTTTTCATATTATAAATGAGGTGTTTTTCTTAATTTCTCTTTTGGAAAACCTTTTTTTTCACTTAATTAATTGCTTATTTCATTACTTTTAGTTTATTAAAACGTGGTAAGACAAGAAAAAATTGAAACAGCATCAACAGTTACTAGTATTATTCCTGAAATTACTGTTAATCCTGACCATAATAGCACTGTTATTATAACTCAGAAAAATCAACAAGAAAAATTTATTGAGAATTAATCAATTTGGACATAAGTAATAATCTCCAAAAAGCTAAGAATTTGGCCAATAGTAAGCTTTTTGACATAAAATTACTATTTTAAGCTTTTTTAATCATAATTAGGCCTTCAACCAGATCAGGAGAAAGCTATAACCCCTCAAGCAGATTCCAAAAAGGCTATAGATGTCATTATGGCAGAAGCCAATAAGCTACACAAGGACAAGGGACAGTAAATGAATCCCAAATAAAAAATTGTGCCATTCTGATGCTGATAACACTGTTTTGCCTTTAACAAGAGCTTAAACCACCACAGGAAGCCTCAGTGAACACTTAAAAAGCCAGCCAGAAATTTCAAAACAATGCGTTGCAGCACAAAGAGTACCAGATCCTTTCAGATCTGTGGAAAAACTGCATAAATTCTTACCTGACCTAAAATATTTCTGGGGCATCCCAGCACTTTCAAGTTACTCAATGGATGGAATCCATTGATGGAAAAGAAAAACATGATGCCTTTAACAGCAGAATAGAGGAAAAAAAACCTTCCACCACCCAAGCAAGTTCCAAAAACAACCCCAATAGCCAGAAGCAGTGGTTCCAAAGTGAAAAGCTGCCACAAGCTCAGAACAAGGGCAAAGGCAAGGAATCAGACACATAACTATACAGACAGGGGTACAGAAATCAAATATTCAGCAGGATGCCATGAAAAATGCATTTCAGATGGCCATAAATATGATGGAATTACAGAAAAAGGAGGAAGCCAGATTAAAATGTCAGAAATGATTTCTGACATTCTGGATGGAATTCCACATTTGTACATGGCTATAAATGTTCTAAAAAGTCATATTTATGATTAGAATTGTGAGCCTTAGAGGTAATTTCATATACCCAAAAGACCACAAATATAAAAAATGACATATTAATATAAATAAAATAAATTTATTTATATTATTAAAATAAAAATCAAAATATAAATATAAAATTATATTAAAAATAAAAAATTAATTACAATTTAAAAATAAAAATACATTAAATTTTGTAAGTATAAAATTACATTTATACTTGAAAAAATTAAGTAAAAATGAAATTTTAACAAAATTGTGAAAAAATAAATAAAATTGGAAAAAAGTTAAATAAAAATTATTATAACTTTTTATCCAATAAATAAACACATAAAAATTATTTCACCATTGGATTCCTCATAAAAAATCAGGTGGGGTCACCTCTGAGTGAAATTCTTGTAACTCAACTCTAAATAAGCTTAAATTAAGTTTTTAGTATTTTCAATACAAAAGTTGAAAATCCTCAAAACCTTAATTTAACTCACACCACATGTGGTGTTAACCATCAATTTTTGTGTTAAAATTGAGGTGTTGTGTTTAGCTTAGAAGTTATGAGGAATTGAAGTATTTTCAATTGAATTCAATTGAAATGTCAAAATGTGCGCGTGTATTACATAAGTGAGCTTTGATTTACATATGAGGTGTCAATTATTACTGTATTGTACTGTACGATTGAATTGAATTACATATGTAAATTATAAGTATAATACATGATGAGGAATTAAAGGAAAAATAAATTGGAAAGATTAAATTTGGGGGGGAAAAGGAACTCCAGCTCTAAGGGGGAGCTAGACCCCCAAAATCCTTGCTGAAAGGCGTGGGATGTCAAAATTCACGCAAAAGTTCATCACTTTTGGCCTGGAATTGAGTTACAGGGTCTGTGGACTCAATTGATGATGAGGTTTTGATACCAACTGGGGTAGGTTTAGCTGTTGCCAAGAGGGTAAAACTACCCTTAAGATAAAAAACCATAGTAAAAACAGTTTTAACTGGTTTCTACGTCTCTTACACACATTCTGACGTGTTTTGAAGGCTCTAGGCCTGGTATTGCTATAGTAATGGCTGATTTAAGGGTCTAAAATGGCTAAAAATGGCTTAAACCAGCCCTTTTTGGTCCAAACCAGGGTTCAATGATGCCATAATTGGCTTTTCTGGTGTCAGACTGTTTTTCACGACTGAAAAGAGTAAATTTTACTTTTGGAGTAAGAGAATTGATGGTTATGAAAGAATGTCTTCTTTGCCCCACTTTTCTCTTCATGTTAGAATCTTTTCCTTTTATTAATTAGTTTAAACACTGTTAAACCAATCAATCAAAGATTCCAACCACCATTTTTAAATCATTTTAATCCTTTTAACCACGTGAGAAAATCATTATAATCATTGTTTGTAACTCTTATAATCATTTTTACCCCTGAACCACCCCAAAAGTGAATTAAAGCATCTTTCATCACTGTAAACTTTGTCACTTTGTTTCAAAATTCACTCTGGTCACTTTTGGGCGTGTTTTCTCTTTAATATTCTTTTTAAAGACTTTGTTCTTTAATTAATTGCTTGCAGTTCTTTGCTCAATTAATTCCAATTGAAATTGCTCTTGAAGAAATTTCTTTTGTAGCCTTAAAATATCTCTTGTAGAGTATTTTTTGGATAAATTTTTATTGTTGGTAAAACAATAAAATTGGCGTGTTTTCTCTTAAAAATAATATTTCATACTATTTTTAACTGAATTTTACCTTATACAAATTTTGAGGACAGGAAAAGTACTTGATTTTTAATCTAAGTTTCATATCCACACCTTACATTTGGGGGCCCAGCCGTGATATTTTACCTGTGACATATTTTTTTTACTCTTTTTAAATCTTTTTTCTTATATTGAAAAATTTAAAAACATATAAAAAATACTTATAATTCAAAAAATCCATAAAAAATAACTTTTTTTCATATTATAAGTGAGGCTTATATTTTTATTTCTTTTTTGAAATAACCTTTTTTTTACTTAATTAATTGGCTTTTTCATTAATTTTAGTGTCTGACAACGTGGTAAGACAAGAAAACATTGAAACAGCCTCAACAGTCACCAGCATTGTTCCTGCAAGCACTATTAATTCATACCATAATAGTACTGTAATTGTGACTCAAAATAATCAACCTGAACCAATATCTTCTGAATTAATTAGCTTGGACATAAGTAATACTCTTCAGAAAGCTAAGAATTTGGCCAATAGTAAGTTTTTTGACGTAAAAATACTATTTTAAGCCTTTTTAAACCATAATTATGCCTTCAACCAGGTCAGGTGTAAGGTTTGACTATGAAACAATAAGTAAAAATTACTAATTTATTACTTATTGTACTCTGAATGTCCTTATAAATTGAATAAATAAGATTAAAAATATAATAATAATAAATAATTATTATTATTATGGCGTAAAATAATTATATTATTAAATAAATATAATAATATAATTTATATTATGAAAATATAATATAATAAATAAATATATTAATATAAAATAATTAATATATTAAAAAGCTCTTTATTATTGTTACCAACAAATAATAAAGGCGTAAAAAAATTGTTTTTTATTAATAAAAAACAATTAATAACAATAATATTACTAATATTAAAGTTATGAATTAATATAAATACTATTTATATTAATTAAAGAGTTATTAAGAGAGTAATAATAGAGAAATTATTATAATAAGAGAGAATAACCTACTTTTAACACTTAATATAATAATTTTGAAGTATTTTACGCCAAAAAATATAAATACAACTTTTTCAAATTGTATTTACAATAAAAATAAAGAAAAATTACAAATTATTCTGGATTTTTACGTGGAAATGAGTTTTAGAGAGATTTTTAACAAAAACAATTAAATAAATGATTTAATCACGTCAAAATAGATGATTATAGCAAGGTGGTCTTTGGTCTTTAATAATATAATGCTTTTATATATAAAGAATAAAGAAAATTACCTTTTGATTTAATTGATTTAATGTTTTTTGATGCGTCTGAGGGGAAAACAGAGTAAAAAGAGCTCTATTTATAGTAAATACCTCCCTCCTAGAGTCCAACAGGCTTCTAGTAGACGTGTACTGATCATATCCACTGGAATTGATCAATATTTTAAGGTTTGAGGGTGATTACATCATGATCAAACCATATTACATCATTATTACACCATTATTTAGAGTTATCACTATAACTCTAAGTGTGATGACATCAGAGGCTTGGCAGAACCCCAAATTTCGTGGATTTTATTAGTTTTAATCATAAACTAATAGTATTCACCAATTTTATCACTATTAAGACTGTTAAACTTAATTTAAGGTTACAGTATGTGATCATAACAGCTCAATTTAAGCTCAAACTTTGATCCTCAATAACTTTTAAGGTTTTCACGCTACAGCAATTCAGAGAGTGAATTCTGATAGCTTGACATAACCTTATTATGCTGCCAAGACCTTTTCATTACATCATCAAAACTCTAATTTTGATGATTTTTCTTGTAACTCATCTTTTCTGTCGAAATTCAATATTTTAAACTTCAAACCTTGATTTCAGGGGGTTATACCCTGAATTTAATAATAAAAATTACATCATTCTTCACGAATGAACTAGGAGAATCCAACTGTGTACTTTTTTTTAAGTTTGGACTACTTTCACAACAAAGTGGTCAACAGCTCTGTTGATTTTTATCAATATTTCCTCATAAGTCTTAACCTTGTTTATAATTTGCCAAATAAAGTTCATATCTGTGTTCTTACAGTAATTACGTGGTAACTTTATTTTTGGATCATCATTCTAGCATGTATAGTTTAGAAGATATTAGCTATGATCACTGAATATATGCGTTGACCAAAAAAGTGCATATATTCAGGATAATTCCTTAAGTATTGATTTTGGGAATTAGCTTATTAATTGTTTTATATGTGGATTTTTGTGGGGAATCCACTGGTACAATTTATTTCACATGTTGTTTCATTAGTTTCTGAGATAAATAAGGTTTTATGATTTTTATAAGGTATTATACCTTATAATTCCTTAAATATTGACTTTACAGATATGCCATAAAAGTGGTATATGTGTATTTTTCCATGGGGAATCCAATGGTATAATTTGTTTTACATGTTGATTCATTGGTTTTTAAGTTAAACCAATTTTAGTACCAATTTATGGTATTTTTTGTATATTTGAGTAATTATTTTGAATGTATAATTATTCTAATTAATTTTAATATAATTATATTAAAGGTATAATTATTATTAATCTTTTTTGTGACCTTTATTGGGTATGTGGTCATATCTCAAAGGCTCACATTCCCTACCACCAAAAAAGATTGTACCACAATCTGATATATGTGATTAGGGTATCATCCACTGTCCTACCTCTTCAATAGACTTTTGTTAGTCTTGAAGCTCAATAATGCTTAACTTTTTATTTTTCAGGTTTTCTTTCATGTCTGAACCTTCTTAGTAATTTATCAGCATTTGTTATATCTTTCTCAAGTAGCCATTCATCTTCTTGAGTTGAATTTCTATACCTTACAAGGTATTCCCTTTCTTTTTTGTTTCTTGTCCTTCTTTCTTTAAGGACTTTTACTATTCTCTTTTCCTCTCCTTCCTCCAAGGGGGGAATTTCAAGTGGGGGTTTATTTCTTAGTGGAAATAATTCCTTGTCACTTGAACTGTAAGGTTTTATCAGACTTACAGGGAAAGTTGGGTGTTTGTTCATTAGTTCACCTGTGAGTTCTAATTGCACAGCATTGGGTCCATGAAGTGCTTTTATCATAAATGGTCCTGCAAAGGAATCTTTCAATTTCTTTGGGCCTTTTATGTTATTGAAATTAAGGGTTGATACTAAAACCAAGTCCCCTATTTTGAAGTCAGGTGGCTTATGACTTTTATCCCATCTTTCTTTTGCATATTTAAAAGAATCTTGCATGCATCTGTTTGCATGGTGTCTTGCTTTGTCAAGCATTATCTTGAAACTGCTTTCTGTTGGATGTATATCCACCAAGTCCTTTTTGAGGGTATCATAAGGAAGTCTTGGATTCCAACCTTTCTCTAGCATTGCTGGTGTTTTGCCAGTAGAAGAATGGATTGATGTCTTATATGCCAGTTCAAGTGCTGGTATTAGTGTACACCAATCATGGGTAAAACCATCAGAATCTTTGAATTCTAGCCCATAAGCACAGAATCTTCTGATCATATCCTCTAGGGTCTGTATCATTCTTTCTGCTAGACCATCAGTTTGAGGATGATAAGCTGTTGAGAATGATAATTTTGTCCCAAACAAGTTATGGAGATTTGTCCATAATGCTGAAGTGAACTTTGGGTCTCTATCACTTATAATATTTTGGAATAAGCCTGTGTGGCTAATGACTTTATTCCATATCATTATGGCTGTATCCATAGCTGTGTCATCTTTATGACATGGTAAGAACATGGGAGTTTTACTGTACCTGTCAACTAATACTAGGCATGCATTATAACTCCTGTCTCCTCCTGGAGGTAAAGCTGTTACCCAATCCATATGAACTATTTCCCATGGGGATTTTGGTTCTTGGATTTGGATCATCATTCCAAATTTCTTTCCTGTGGCTCTGTTGGCTTTTTGGCATCTGTCACAGGTTTGGCAGTACTCTGCAACATCTTTCTTCCAATTTGGCCACCAAGAGCAGGTTTTCACCCTCTCTAGTGTCCTATCTTCTGAGAGATGTCCAGATGCAACACTATCATGACATTCATGTAAAATAGTGTTTATTAGTGTTCTGTCTGTTAAGGCCATAACACATGTGTGTTTTGTTCTATGGTAAAGGATTCCATCAAGGAGGTGGAATCTTCCTTCATCATATGCTTTTTTCCATATTTCATCTAGTTTTGATGAAAGTGATGGGTCTTTGCAGTCTTTCATTAGAAGTTGGCTTAAGATATGGCAATTTTTGTCTGTCTTATAGCTTTCTTTAACTTGGTTAAAGAATTCTGTGCCAATGTCTGTAACACATATTCCTTCTATATGGTGCTCTTCTTGTGGTACCCATGCTGGATTGTCAGGGGTATTTTCTAGAGCCCATCTGCTAAGACCATCTGCATTTTTATGAATATTTCCAGATTTATGAACAATAGTCATATTTCCCCTATATTCTTGGATAGCAATTTGCCATCTCAGCATATGTCTATTTGGAGTCTTCATATTTAATAGTGATTTCACAGCATTACAGTCTGTGATTACATCAAATACTGTGCCATCCAAATAATAATGCAGCTTTTCTAAAGCCCACACTAGGCATAAGCATTCCATTTGGCTTGCTCCATACCTTGCTTCTGTTGGCTTTATCTGCCTTGAAATGAAACAAATTGGTCCTTCCACTGGTTTATCATTGATAATTTGTGTTTGGTGAAGTGCAGCACCTAGTCCTTCTCCACAAGCATCAATGTACAGTTTGAAAGGTAGTTTCCAATCTGGCATTAGAAGAAATGGGGCATTTGTTAAAGAATTTTTCAATTCTTCATATGCCTTGACTCTTTCTTCTGTCATCTCATAGACTGTTTGTTGGTCACATAGCTTATACAAGGATTTAGCAATCTTTGCAAAGTCCTTTATATGCTGTCTATAGTAACCAGCAAATCCTAGAAATGATTGCATTTCTTTTTTAGTTTGAGGCATTGGTTTAAGTAGTACTGCTGCTACTTTATTTTTGTCTATGCCTAGACTAAGTCCAGATACTACATGTCCTAGGGCTTTCAATTCACTATATGCAAAATGACACTTTTTCAATGAAATTTTCATATTTACTTGGACTATTTTCTTTAGTACCCTTTCTAGTCTTGTCAGGTGATTTTCCCAAGTTTCTGAGCAAACTATGATATCATCAATGTAGATTATTAACCATCCTTCTGATAATTCTTCAGGAAATATGGTATTCATCATTCTTTGATAATGGGAAGGTGCATTTTTTATCCCAAATGGCATTCTTAAGTATTCAAAAATTCCACAATGGACTATTATTCTTAGTAGTTTCTTGGCATTGTCTGTTAAGACATTTTGATGAAAACCCTTAAGAGCATCCATAGCTGTGATGAACTTAGCTTGTGACAATTGGGTCAATGTCTCATGGATTCTGGGTATTGGATATCTGTCTGGAATGGTATAGGTATTCAGGGCTCTGAAGTCTCCTACCATCCTTGATTTTCCATTATGCCAAGTTATAATGACAGGTGTAGTAACTTCTACTTGCTCATTATGTCCAACCTTTCTTAATACTCCAAGGTCCATTAATTCTTTAATGTGCACCTCTAGGGCTTCTCTAGCTCTTGGACTGGCTGGATAAGCAGGTCTTCTTAATAAAGGTGGGTAAGGATTTTCTACATTAAGAATTATATCCACTTCATGTCCAATTATGGCACCTAGTGGCTCTTTGTCAGTTGCAAAGGCATTTTTATACTTAAATAAGAGGTCAATCAATTTTTCTTTCATTTTTTCTGTTAATTCTTGATTGAATTCTGCCTCTTTGAGTTGTTCAGATATAAAAAGTTCTTTTTCTGGAATTTTTTCCTCATTCTTAATAACTGTGATTTGTTTTTTGTTATTTAAGAATCCAAACTTTTGTCTTTTATTATCCCCTATGGTAAAATATCTATCCTTTTGGTTGGAGATATCTATACCATAGATTGATAAGTAGTCATTTCCAAGTATGAAATGATTACTAGTACAGTTGTCCATTACTACAAACTCTACTTTGATTCTGACACATTGTGAGGGATGAGGAAAAATTAGTGTTAAATCAATTATTCCAAGGGGCTTCATGCTCTCACTTGCACTACTAAATTTGACACCTTGTATTGGCATAAGTTTTTCTTGCCAGTCTGGGACAATGGTTTTTAAATAATTTCTGCCAACACAGGTGCAATATGCTCCTGTATCTAAGTTAACCTTTCCTTCTTGGTTATCAACCATAACAATACTAATACTTGATTTTCCAGCTGTATATCCCATTCCTCTTGCAGGTTTGGTTCTATACATTTTGGCATCTTGTATGTTTGTCAGATTTGTGTCAGATGTTCCAACTTGTGGCAAGTTTGAGTTAACATCCAGTACTTCATAAATTATATCAATATTATTAATTTGTGCATTAATTATATTGATTTCATCACTTTCAGAGCTTTCTGATTCTTCTGTCTCTTTTTCAGAGTCAGATTCTTCTTCTTTGTCATTGTGGTTTTCTGTTTCCACAATTTCATTAATCTTTGCTTTTTTAAGGCAATTATTGGCTAAGTGTCCAATACCTCCACATTTATGGCATTTTCTTTGCTCATTATTGTTGGATGTATTGGGTTTGAAGGATTCTTTTGATTTATCTTTCTTGATAAATGGTTTATTTGGGCTTTTAATCTCCAATTTTTTCCAAGTCCTGCCAATTTTTGTCCTTGTCACTATATCTTCTAGTGCATTTATATACTCTTCTGTGGAGCATGGTTCTATACACCTGCTTCTTAGGGCATGTTCTAGTTCCCCTCCACATTTTTTAAGTATTTTCATATGCACCATCTTCTGTGACATTTCTGGGTACAGTGCATTAAGCCTTTCAACTTGTTTTAGGAACCAAGTTAAAGGTTTATCTTTCTCTGGGTCAAAGAAAGAGTTTTCAAATGCATTTTCTATCTTATACCTCCAGGCATCATTTGCCCACTTGGTGATTATTTCTTGTTTCCACCAAGACCAGGTATTTTTACCATTTGTTTGTCTTATGCCATAATACCATCTTTTTGCAGATTTCTCAAACAAAGAATGTAATCTTGCAGTGATTAATTCATCTGGTATGGCATAATCTTCTTGTAACATGTCAATTGTTTTAATGAATGACATGTGGTCATATTCACCTTCTCCTGTGAATGTTGGCCATTCTTTCAGTTGAGGTGCTTCTTTCATTAAGACTTGGTTATTATCTTGGTGACTCAAGTCTGTTATGAAAGGATTTGACAATTCCTCTTTTGTTTTAATAGGGCTTCTTATATGAGAAAATGGTGTTGATAACTTTGGCATATTTAAATTAGCCTCATTAATTTTATCCATTTTTTCTGTAATAAGCCTTATTTCACTTTGAATATCATCTTTCAGATGCATTCTTGCTTCATCACTTTTTTCTACATGGTCCAAAAGTAATTTTTGGTGTGATGAAGTCTTTTCTTCAAATTTTTCTACAGAAATACTTAATTTATTTAACTTTTCTGTAAGATTGTCAATACTCACTTCATAATTGATTGTCAAAGTCTTATCTTTGATATCTTTTATGTATTTATACAATTCTTGTTGTCCTTGTATTAATTTTTGAGTATTGTCAATTAAATTTTTTGGTTTATTATCTTCAACAATAAACTTAATGTTGTCAATTTCTTTCTTGTTTTGTACAACAATTTTTGTTAAAGAAGATAAATTGTTATTTATTTCTTGTAGTGATAATAAACTGTCTTTAATTTCTTTTAGAGGTAATATACTATTTTTAATTTCTGTTAAAGTATTTACAACATCTTTGGACAAGGTTATTTCTTTGGGAAATGAGGTTGTCTCATTCTTTGCTCTTCCTTGTCCTTGAATTCCATCAAGGTTCTGGCCATGTTGAAAACATTGTCCATGGCATCCTTTTGGATTCTTGGGATTCTGTAGCTTGGGGAATATGGTTTCCTCCAATGCTTTTTCTTGTTCTTCTTCCCTTCTTGGGGAAGTGGGTTGGCTTGAGGCTTGCTGGTAGAAGCTACTGGGGCTTCTTCCTTGGTTGCCTCCCTCTTTTTGGCATGATAATCCTTGATTTTTTTGATTTGAGGTTTGGATGACAGTAGATTCCATCCATTGGAGTATCTCACTATCTCCTCCTCTTTGAGGAACTTTTTCAGGATGTGCCAGGAGTTCATCACTCCTTGGTGTATTTGAGGCAGCATTTCCCAGTCTTTGTCCTTGTATACTGTGTAATACTGCTTGTACTGGCTCATGTAGATGTCTATTTGAGCCCTCTGAATGTGATTTGTACCTGTTTGAGTTACTCATACTTAGTTCCAATTCAGGCTCAGATATCATGGGCATTTCTGGGACTTGCCTTTGGGATAAGGCACTTCCTTGTGTGGATTCTGTTCCACTGGGGATATTGCCCTTTCTTTTCCCTTTTGAGGGATCAATTCTACTTCTGAGTCCAGCTCCATCTGATTGGATGGAGTATTGGGAACCTCTTCTGGTAGTCATAATTAAAGAATAAGAAAAAATAAAAGTTTTTTAGAATAAAATTCTTTTATGGCAATTTAAAAGAGGTGCTCACCTTCAGAGTCTTGAATGGTGGGCCCTGGAAAGTCTAATTTCTTAGCTTTCTTTCTTTTGGTGATAACTGGTGTTGGAGAACTTTGACAAGTTTCTTCCACCAATCTCTCAACAGTAGCTTGGTTGTCTTCTGTTGGGTTATCTTCAAACACTAAAAAAGACAAATAAATATAAGTCTTTTTATAAGAAGTGTTATTTTTGGCAAGATATGGCAATTTTCCACGTAGAAATTGCTTTTATATCTTAAAAAAATGAAATAAATAAAGAAATGAATAAAAATGAATAAAAATAACTTTTTTTATTGGTTTTTAATATTTTTTAATATTTTTTATGTATATTTTTATTTTTAAAGAATAAAATAAAAAATGAATATGATTCTTATAAAATTAAATTATAATAAAAATTATTTTTAATTTATAAATTATCTTTTTTAATCACTAGAGTCACTCAAAGAAAGTTCTTGCAAGTCTAAGGATGTGAAAAACCACGTGTAAGACAGTACAATTGCTTTCCAAATGCCTCAATAGCTTTTAAAATCAATAAAATATGAAATTATTATATAATTTTATGATTATAAATATAATTTATTATTGGATAAACCCAATTAGAATCTTTTTAAAGGTCTTTTAAGTAAATATCACGGCCAGGCCCCCAAATGTAAGGTTTGACTATGAAACAATAAGTAAAAATTACTAATTTATTACTTATTGTACTCTGAATGTCCTTATAAATTGAATAAATAAGATTAAAAATATAATAATAATAAATAATTATTATTATTATTGCGTAAAATAATTATATTATTAAATAAATATAATAATATAATTTATATTATGAAAATATAATATAATAAATAAATATATTAATATAAAATAATTAATATATTAAAAAGCTCTTTATTATTGTTACCAACAAATAATAAAGGCGTAAAAAATTGTTTTTTATTAATAAAAAACAATTAATAACAATAATATTACTAATATTAAAGTTATGAATTAATATAAATACTATTTATATTAATTAAAGAGTTATTAAGAGAGTAATAATAGAGAAATTATTATAATAAGAGAGAATAACCTACTTTTAACACTTAATATAATAATTTTGAAGTATTTTACGCCAAAAAATATAAATACAACTTTTTCAAATTGTATTTACAATAAAAATAAAGAAAAATTACAAATTATTCTGGATTTTTACGTGGAAATGAGTTTTAGAGAGATTTTTAACAAAAACAATTAAATAAATGATTTAATCACGTCAAAATAGATGATTATAGCAAGGTGGTCTTTGGTCTTTAATAATATAATGCTTTTATATATAAAGAATAAAGAAAATTACCTTTTGATTTAATTGATTTAATGTTTTTTGATGCGTCTGAGGGGAAAACAGAGTAAAAAGAGCTCTATTTATAGTAAATACCTCCCTCCTAGAGTCCAACAGGCTTCTAGTAGACGTGTACTGATCATATCCACTGGAATTGATCAATATTTTAAGGTTTGAGGGTGATTACATCATGATCAAACCATATTACATCATTATTACACCATTATTTAGAGTTATCACTATAACTCTAAGTGTGATGACATCAGAGGCTTGGCAGAACCCCAAATTTCGTGGATTTTATTAGTTTTAATCATAAACTAATAGTATTCACCAATTTTATCACTATTAAGACTGTTAAACTTAATTTAAGGTTACAGTATGTGATCATAACAGCTCAATTTAAGCTCAAACTTTGATCCTCAATAACTTTTAAGGTTTTCACGCTACAGCAATTCAGAGAGTGAATTCTGATAGCTTGACATAACCTTATTATGCTTCCAAGACCTTTTCATTACATCATCAAAACTCTAATTTTGATGATTTTTCTTGTAACTCATCTTTTCTGTCGAAATTCAATATTTTAAACTTCAAACCTTGATTTCAGGGGGTTATACCCTGAATTTAATAATAAAAATTACATCATTCTTCACGAATGAACTAGGAGAATCCAACTGTGTACTTTTTTTTAAGTTTGGACTACTTTCACAACAAAGTGGTCAACAGCTCTGTTGATTTTTATCAATATTTCCTCATAAGTCTTAACCTTGTTTATAATTTGCCAAATAAAGTTCATATCTGTGTTCTTACAGTAATTACGTGGTAACTTTATTTTTGGATCATCATTCTAGCATGTATAGTTTAGAAGATATTAGCTATGATCACTGAATATATGCGTTGACCAAAAAAGTGCATATATTCAGGATAATTCCTTAAGTATTGATTTTGGGAATTAGCTTATTAATTGTTTTATATGTGGATTTTTGTGGGGAATCCACTGGTACAATTTATTTCACATGTTGTTTCATTAGTTTCTGAGATAAATAAGGTTTTATGATTTTTATAAGGTATTATACCTTATAATTCCTTAAATATTGACTTTACAGATATGCCATAAAAGTGGTATATGTGTATTTTTCCATGGGGAATCCAATGGTATAATTTGTTTTACATGTTGATTCATTGGTTTTTAAGTTAAACCAATTTTAGTACCAATTTATGGTATTTTTTGTATATTTGAGTAATTATTTTGAATGTATAATTATTCTAATTAATTTTAATATAATTATATTAAAGGTATAATTATTATTAATCTTTTTTGTGACCTTTATTGGGTATGTGGTCATATCTCAAAGGCTCACATCAGGAGCCAGCTACAACCCCTCAAGCAGCTCCCAAAAAGGTAATAGACGTGATTATGGCAGAGGCCAACCAGGTACAGAAGGAAAAGGGTCAGTTGATGACTTCCAAACAACTAAATTGGGTCATTCTGAAGCTGATAATACTATTTTACCTTCAAAAAGAGCTGACACCGCCACAACAAGCCTCTGTGGACATATACAAAGCCAGCCACAGTGCATGCAACAATGCACTTCAATTCAAGGAGTACCAGATCCTTGCAGATCTGTGGAAGAATTGCATGAATTCTTACCTGACAGTAAGAAAATTCTTGGGCCATCCCAACACTTGCAAATTGCTCCACGGATGGCATCCATTGATGGAGAAGAAAAACATGATGCTTTTGACACTAGAATGGAGGAAAAACAACCCTCCACCACCCAAACCAGTGCCAAAAACAGCCCCAGTGGCCAGCAGCAGCAATTCCAACATGAAAAAGCAGCCACAAACTCCAAAAAAGGGCAAAGGGAAGGCACCAGCCCCAAAACCTTACAGCCAGGGCTACAGAATCCCAAAGATTCAGCAGGATGCCATGGAAAATGTATTTCAGATGGCCAGAACCATGATGGAATTACAGAAGAAGGAGGAAGCCAGATTAAGGTTCCAGAAATGATTTCTGACATATTTGATTCCATCCCAGAGTTGTATAATGCTATAAATGACATGAAAAAAAATCTTTCTGATAAAAATGAAACCATTTGTAACAACATTAAAACAAACAACCTGAGTCTGTGCCAAATTAATGAAACACTTATGTGTTTTGAAAAAGTTTTAAGGACAATTAAAAATTCCAATAATGATAATTCTTTTAACAATAAAATAAATGAACAATCTGCCATTATTAAAGAATTAACAGATAAATATTCTAAATTCAATATTGATGACATAATTGAAACAAGAATTAAACAAGCCATAAATATTATCAAAACAGATAACAAGAAAGTCCTTGATGACATTTCAAATTAATTTACTGAAGTAAAGACATATACCATTGCCTTGAAAAAGTGTTTTGATGCTTCACAAGAAGAAGTATCAAAATTATCAATGAAATTGAATCAAGTCACTGCTGATAATACAAGACAGACAGAGTTATGGCAAGAACTGACACATAAGGAAGACATGTATAAAATTGAAGTAATAAATTTAATACAAAGCTTCCAACATGAATACAGAAATTTCCAAAGGTGTAGCAACAGTAAAATGAATGACATTGAACAAATACTGAACACCTTACCAAGAATGTCTACACCTCTAAATCAAAATGAGGGCACAAGAATTTCAAATCCACAAGTATTGGATCCTGATAATTCACAATTAAAAAGTGAATTATCCACTTCTTTTCATAACTTGGAACCATAAATGGGACAAGCACTCTTGAAAGAAGTTCCAAAACTTAAAGAATGGCCTCACTTCAGTGGTGAAGGAGAGTATGACCATATGGAATTCATTAGAGGTATTGACATGATCAAAGAGGATTTTGAATTACCAGACAGATTGGTAACAGCCAGGTTTAACACCTTGTTTACCAGATCAGCTCACAGATGGTACATCAAAATAAGACAAGCACATGGACACCAGAGTTGGACTTGGTGGAAAGCCAAAATCATCAACAAATGGGCAAATGATGCTTGGAGGTTTAAAGCTGAAACAGCCTTTGAATCTGCCAAATTTAATGCTGATAAAGACAAAGCTTTACCATGGTTTTGGCAACAAAAGGACAGATTAAAAGCATTATATCCTGACATGTCAGAATTTATGATCCATAGAAAACTCTAAGACAATGTGGAGGTGACTTAGAGCATGCTGTCAAAAGCAGGACTACTGAAAAATCTTCAGCAGAGGATATTATCAATATATTAGAAGAAGTAACCACCAGAACAAAAATTGGTTCTAGTAGGGTGAATCTTGAATCAAGGTTTAATACACCTTGGAAAGATTCTGTGGACAAAAACCCCAAAGAAAATTCTAATAATGTTGGGTATAAATCTGCAGATACAGTCAAAAAGTGCCATATTTTCCAAAGCACCACCCATTTAGCTAATACATGTCCAAAAAGGGGGAAAATCAATGAAATTAATATTGGAAAGGGACCTGTTGTTGAAAAAGATGACATAATTGAAGACAATTCAGATGATAAATCATCCATATTTTCTGAATCTTCAAAAGATATAGAAAATATCAATGCCACTTTTGACATCATGGAATCTTATTCCCACTTGCCACAATTGAGAAATAGTCAACTTGATTTATCAAAAGCTCAAGGGGCACAACTTATGAAAACCAAATCCCAATAGAAGGAATAAGTGTTACAGACTTGAACACCACCTTCTTTGAAGAGGTCAGAAATAGTTACATTAAAGATACCAATTGTAGCATCTTATACCAATTAGTGAACAAAGACTGTAAAGACAACTCTCTAATACATGCCTTGGATGAAGTATGGAAAGGATCATATGATAAAGGAAAATTTCACCTACTTGATGGTATAAAATTAAACAGTACAAGTAACCCAATGAAAGCATTAGGAATCTTTGGGAATCACAGTTGAATTGGTTGTTATGGAAAATTGCTCTAGTACCCATTTTTATTGGGAAATAACTATTTAATGATGCATGGGATAGATTTACATAATAACAAAAACAGATACTTTCCTATTGAGACATCTGGTACTAAGAGAATTACCAAAGTTCTTAAAGAAAGGAAATCAAGAACCAAGAAAGTAAGGGAATACCTTGTTAGGTACAGTGACCCAGCTTGTGAAGATGAATGGTTAGAAGAAAAAGATATACCAGAAGCTACCAAACTCCTAAGGAGATTCAGACACACTAGAAACACCAATATTACAAAGTAATATTCTTTTTTAGGGGGAGGGAATGTGAGCCTTAGAGGTAATTTCATATAGCCAAAAGACCACAAATATAAAAAATGACATATTAATATAAATAAAATAAAATTATTTATATTATTAAAATAAAAATCAAAATATAAATATAAAATTATATTAAAAATAAAAAATTAATTACAATTTAAAAATAAAAATACATTAAATTTTGTAAGTATAAAATTACATTTATACTTGAAAAAATTAAGTAAAAATGAAATTTTAACAAAATTGTGAAAAAATAAATAAAATTGGAAAAAAGTTAAATAAAAATTATTATAACTTTTTATCCAATAAATAAACACATAAAAATCATTTCACCATTGGATTCCTCATAAAAAATCAGGTGGGGTCACCTCTGAGTGAAATTCTTGTAACTCAACTCTAAATAAGCTTAAATTAAGTTTTTAGTATTTTCAATACAAAAGTTGAAAATCCTCAAAACCTTAATTTAACTCACACCACATGTGGTGTTAACCATCAATTTTTGTGTTAAAATTGAGGTGTTGTGTTTAGTTTAGAAGTTATGAGGAATTGAAGTATTTTCAATTGAATTCAATTGAAATGTCAAAATGTGCGCGTGTATTACATAAGTGAACTTTGATTTACATATGAGGTGTCAATTATTACTGTATTGTACTGTACAATTGAATTGAATTACATATGTAAATTATAAGTATAATACATGATGAGGAATTAAAGGAAAAATAAATTGGAAAGATTAAATTTGGGGGGGAAAAGGAACTCCAGCTCTAAGGGGGAGCTAGACCCCCAAAGTCCTTGCTGAAAGGCGTGGGATGTCAAAATTCACGCAAAGGTTCATCACTTTTGGCCTGGAATTGAGTTACAGGGTCTGTGGACTCAATTGATGATGAGGTTTTGATACCAACTGGGGTAGTTTTAGCTGTTGCCAAGAGGGTAAAACTACCCTTAAGATAAAAAACCATAGTAAAAACAGTTTTAACTGGTTTCTACGTCTCTTACACACATTCTGACGTGTTTTGAAGGCTCTAGGCCTGGTATTGCTATAGTAATGGCTGATTTAAGGGTCTAAAATGGCTAAAAATGGCTTAAACCAGCCCTTTTTGGTCCAAACCAGGGTTCAATGATGCCATAATTGGCTTTTCTGGTGTCAGACTGTTTTTCACGACTGACAAGAGTAAATTTTACTTTTGGAGTAAGAGAATTGATGGTTATAAAAGAATGTCTTCTTTGCCCCACTTTTCTCTTCATGTTAGAATCTTTTCCTTTTATTAATTAGTTTAAACACTGTTAAACCAATCAATCAAAGATTCCAACCACCATTTTTAAATCATTTGAATCCTTTTAGCCACGTGAAAAAATCTTTATAATCATTGTTTGTAACTCTTATAATCATTTTTACCCCTGAACCACCCCAAAAGTGAATTAAAGCATCTTTCATCACTGTAAACTTTGTCACTTTGTTTCCAAATTCACTCTGGTCACTTTTGGGCGTGTTTTCTCTTTAATATTCTTTTTAAAGACTTTGTTCTTTAATTAATTGCTTGCAGTTCTTTGCTCAATTAATTCCAATTGAAATTGCTCTTGAAGAAATTTCTTTTGTAGCCTTAAAATATCTCTTGTAGAGTATTTTTTGGATAAATTTTTATTGTTGGTAAAAAAATAAATTTTTATGATATTATTTTTTTATACTAATAAAGCTATAAACAACAAAATTGGTGTGTTTTCTCTTAAAAATAATATTTCATACTATTTTTAACTGAATTTTACCTTATACAAATTTTGAGGACAGGAAAAGTACTTGATTTTTAATCTAAGTTTCATATCCACACCTTACAAGAATTCATAAATTTGGAACAATTTTGATACAAATAATCTAAGTTAAGGGTATTAAGGGCTTTACTATTGAGTAATAGTGGTGATGAGTGCTGTTGAAAGCCCTGGGTGCACCTTTACCTGTTGGTTTACAATAATTAAAATTATAGTTATACCTGGTTATTCTCCAAGGGTATAACTGTTTTTGACAGTTGTACTATGTAGGAATTCAAGAGCAGGATGAGGAAACCTTTTCTGGTAGAGAGAAGGTCCCTTTGTATCCTAAAATTGGGTGAAAAAGGCTTGTAGACCTTTCCACATAGAGGAAGTGAAGATTTTTCACTTCCAGATACTGGCTTGTGTTTTGCATAGTGCCTGTATGCTCTATATTGGGCTCAGATGTGGTTTTGAAACCAAATATGGGAAGTTTTCACCAATACAGGGTGAAAATCTTCATCTGGGGACCACAAAGCCCTCTTCTGACGTGTATGACGCGTAAAATTCTGTATAGAATCTGTACAGGGCCCCTATATTGACTAACCAATGAGGTATTGAAGTATAAATAAGATACTCTGTCTGTTTGAAACCTCATAATCATACTTATGGGGGAATATCCCACAGTAAGATTGTATTTGTGAGCCTTGAGGTATATTTTACATACCCAAATAGGCCAAAATCATCTTAAAGACAAATTCTGAACTATGCATAACCCATAAGGCATGCATATATTCAAAATTCATCATTTTTGATTTCAGAAAAGACGAATAACTTTTTATTGAGTATGTAAATCCATGGATTTAAGGCCAGATTTTTATTCTACACAAAACCTCACCTAGGGTAGCTCCATAGAGTGAATAAGCTCAAATTAACTCTTTGATGTGGTAATATGGAAAATACTTCAATACCACATCATCAATAACACATAAAAGATTGGTGAAAACTTTTGCTTTTCTTAATTTCATGCCAAAATAATGGGAATGTGAGAAATCCCATGTTACATATACACTAAGAATAGTGTTATGCATGTTTTGGGCACTTAATATCATGGTATTCTTACATGGACTTTTGGTACACCCATAGTGGATATCTCACTTGAAGCTTAAATTCCTATTTTGACATGAAAAATAAGCAAGGTGTCACAGGGGCTCTTGGACAGAAATACAAGAGTGGCCTGGCACTCAGCAATCAGGGAACTCACTTGGAAGACTCCAAAAGGATAAATAATAAAAATAATAAGAATGAATTCCTCTAAAAGATATGCAGGTACAAGATGAGATGCAAAAGAGGAAAGGAAAGCCAAATGGCCAAAGAGCCAACCAAGTAAGTCCTTAATCACTGTTTCAACCTGCCAAAAATGAATAATGGAATTAGTAAGGATATGACCACCAAATATCCATTGACAGGCGAAGAAAGAGAAAAGAGAAAGGTGCTAAATGACTGACTTAATAATATCAGTATTTGCTTAACTAAAATGAAAAGAAAATAGAGATAAAATAAAATCAAAATATATTAATTAACTGGGGAAAACCCCCCAGGGTGGAAAGGGTAGCCGGTATATGTGAAAAGTTGGGAGCTTGAGTTCTTCAGGCTGAAAACTGATCTGTATTGATCCTTGAGGCTGTATTGATTGTTTTGGGAATTGATACAGCTGGCTAATATTGAAATTGAATTGGGTTGAATGAATTTCCCATGATTGAAAATGAAATACAGGTCTTGATGGATCCAGACTGTATTGAAATGAATATGGTTGCCAAGATGGATTGAGTGGAGCTTTGACACTTGACAACTTCTTTTTGGCACTGCCTCTTGAATACACTTGAGAATGAATTGAAAGTATTCCCTTGGAAGGAATACTTGGAATGAGAATAACCAATGACTGCTTGATGGCGTCATTGGTCTTTGACGCTGAAACACTTGCTCTTGAGCCTTGATGATTCCTCTGAATGATTGGGTGCCTTGATGACGTGATGAGATGTTGGAATGTCGAAATGAGCATTTGATATTGCCACCATTGAATTGCTGTTGAAAAATGATGCACAATGATATATAACATCATTTATGGCATATTGGTTGATTGGCAAGAAGATTACGTCCAAAGGTCTTGAGATGGAAAGGCAGAGGGAAAAGGATGGATGTTATGACTTCAGAGCTTGGAATGGTGTTTCTGGGCCTTTTGGGTTCTGAGCCAAAAACTGGCCCAAACGGCGGGAAAGTGTCTTTTGGACACTTTGCGTCAAAGTGCGCAAAGTGCGCAAAAATGCGCAAAATGCGCAAAAATGCGCAAAAGTGCGCAAATGCGCATTATGAGCCCAAATGGCCAAAAACAGCCATTTGGGCCATTTCCCCTGGTTTTGAGGGAAATGACCAGAAATACCCATTTGGGCATAAATTTCCGCTATGGGTGCTGGATTGAGGTGAAGGGCCATGAAGGCCCCAAAACACAAATGGCCATAAATGGGCCATAAGATGATGGCGTGGCCATATTGGCCACTGGTGATGGATATGGCCAATTGGCCATAAAAGGACTGTGGCTTGATATGCCATATGGGGATCCAAGGAAGTGAATTGCCATGGTTGTGACACAAGGGGGACAAAAGATATCAAAGAGAGCCAGGGTACCCAACTTCTGAGGCCTCAGAGGCGTGGACAGCTCCAAATCTTGGATCCATGGATACTCTTGGCCCATTTAGTAAACTAAAACACTTTGCAAACTTGGTTACCATGTTACAACTACAGTAAATCATAAGAAAATAGCAAATAACCTGCTCTTTTGACGTGCCAAGGAGGTAAAAAGCTACTTAGACTCCTGTAACCATGTCAATTCTTAATGAATTTCCATGGATAAACCCCAAAAAGAGTAATTAAAACCCTTTTTGGACTAGTATCCATTGTTTTACCTCATAGAAACCAGTCATAGACTGATATTTGCAATTCTATGTAGAAATGAGGTAAAAACTTCAAAAATTCATTAAAAATACAATTCTTAATTAATCTCTCTAAAGCTTTCAGGACCAATGGAGAACTGTATTATTCATGGTAAAACCAAAAATAATTATGGTTCTACTAGTACAATTAAAAGTTTCACTTACAGTTCATTTTTGATTATTCCACATGAAACACTGAATCTTCAAAAATTCACAGTAAATACAACCTGTGATGAAACTACCAATAAAATTGATAACTTTGAGAAATCAATGATTATTTTGGAGTAGAAGAATATTTACAGGTGTTACTCCTTTTATTCTTAACCATATTTGGGTTGGTAGTCATGTAGAAACCTCAATTAAGTAATTATGACAATCTTATGTGACAACAGATGATGCAATCAATAATACAAAGAGGTGTATTGCTTTATAACTCACTGGGTTTTCAGTTTGCTCCATGGCACGCCTCTGTGAGCTTTTGTTGACTTAAAAGAGGCCTCCTCTTGCTGTTTTTCCAAAAATCATCACAATATTCATTTATATCATTGTTACCAACAAGTAAGTATTAGTTAGAACTTTTCCTAAGTGTTTTATTCTTTCAGAATCAATAAAAAAGATGTAAAATCATAGAAATCAACTATATATTGCTGTAATATTTCTATAAAATCATTCTGATCCATTAAATCCACAATTCTATGTCAAATCTTTCTACTTTTATCTTTAATGAGTTCTTTGGAGTATTAGTGAGTGATTTATCTTTAATTCTTAAAGTTTTTCTATAAAATTAGTTTTCTTCAAGAGTTATATTTATAATTATTCTTGAAAAAGATAATTATATATTAAAATAATTTTATTATCTTAATAAAAGAAGTTTTTATTATTAAATTCTTCTTCCAACTGATTCTTGTAGACAATTACTTCTCACTGTTATAGTCACTAGTAGTGTATAACACGTGAAAGAAATAATTCTTGAATTATTTAATTGTGGTTATAATAATTCTTTATTATTATATTTCATAAGAACAGTCATAGTACTGTTGATTAATAGTAATATTATTAACAGTTTCATAGACACATCTTACATTTGGGGGCCTGGACGTGATTTTAACCATAGACTTGGCTTTAATCATATTCTAGACTTCAATTTTTTTTCTAAAAAACTACCATACCTACCCATATCTTATATTTGGAGGCTTGGCCGTGTTATTTGAACCTTTTGCAAGTAATTAATATACTTTTAAGCTCTAAAATGTAGTAATTTAATAATTTTTTCTTTCAATTGGAAGTTAAAGTGAGTTTTTATTTTTGAAATTGTCTTGAAATATTTTTTATTGAGGAATTTTGTTTAATTTTATACTGTTTTTACATGTGGCTTTTTCACATCCAAAAACCTATAAAATTATTCTTTGAGTTACTCTGAATTAATTTTGATTAAAATTCTTAAATTATTATTTTTTTTCCTTCAAAAAGAATCATTTTTTAATATTAAAAAATATAAAACTTATAAAAAATCTTTAAAAATATTTTTTTTTAAAAAAAATAATTTTTCTATTTTATAATTCTTTCTAGTGTCTTTAATAAAATACTGTGCAGCTTGCAGCAGACTCAGTAAAAGATATATCACTAGTCCAGAATCTTCAGAAGCAAAATCTGAAGACAGTATTGAGGTGCAAATTGCTAAAAGAGGCACCTTATTCAGCTCAGAAAAGAATAAATTACCACAAAAAGGTGTGTGTTTTATCTTATATTTTCACTTTTTATCTTTAAATTGAGATGAAAATGGTGCATACCAGAAATGGAAGCAACTATTAAGTCCAAACAGATGGATGTGGAAAAGGAAGAGGCAAGGCCAAATCTGGAGGATTCCAGAGTTGCCCCCCATTCCCCAAGGTCTGTACCCACAGATTTTGACGTGAATTCTGAGTCTGAACTGATTCATGGAAATATTTCCAGGGCTGAACCATTTTCAGGTGGCAGAAATAGAAATATATCAATGCCAGTACAAAAATTGGTTCAGAGAAGCCAAAGAAGAAGAGTGGGAAATATGCCCAAGCCTTTGGCAGGGGGACATGAACTCTTACTTACACATCAAGAGATTTCTGGGTCAGGAGAAGACCATAGAACTCTTAGGAGGTTGGAGCCCATTGTCTTGCAAAGACAAGGTCAAAAAGATAAAGAATTGGTTGAAGAACCAAAGTCTTTTATCCATAGACCAGAAGAAAGAGTTGGAAATGACTCCAGCTTTGGAGACAGGGGTGCCAGTGGCATCTACCAGCTCCGGAAGTGTCCAAGGACAAGCCTAAGAGACCTCAGAAGAAGCAGAGAGGTCCCAAGAACCATAAAGGCAAGGGCAAAGGCAAAGCCAATTGGCACAGACCTTACCCAAAAGGGTACAGGATCTCCAAATTGGAGCCTTCAGCCATGGACAGTGTATTCAACATGGCCAGAACCTTGATGGAATTCACAGCCAAGGAGCAGGAAAGGATGAACAGAACTTTTCCACATAAATAATACAACAAATAAATTTTGTAAAAAGTAGTATTGATGTAGAACTTGGTAAATTTGATGCAAAGATAAATAAAATTATGTCAGATATCAGTGAATTGAAAAGAAATGAGAAGAAGCATACTGAATGGTATCAATTGACAAATGTCAGACTTGATTCCATTATTAATACATGTGACAGAATTGAGAGTAAATATCAAGTTCAGAATGATGAAATGGAAGATCTTTCCAGTTTTAACATTAATGACCAACTAAATATTTTAAAAGATCATATCTTAGAGATATCTGAGAATACCAATCAATTTGCTACACATTTAGCAAAAAGTGACAGTGAAAGGAAAAAGTTAAAGGATGAAATCATTTCAAATGTAGAACAACTTCATAAGAATTATGAACCACATATGCCAAGACATTCTACACCTTTGACTGAAGAGAAACTTTCTGTTAAAGGAAGTTTGACCCCACTCTTAGGAGAAAATGTTATCTCTGCAAAAGATATTCCCAAATTAGAAGAATGGCCAACATTCTCTGGTGAAGGTGAATACAGCCATATTGAGTTCATCAGAACTATTTATATGTTACAAGAAGACTTTAATATATCTGATGAAATCATAGTGGGAAAATTACACTGTCTGTTTATCAGAACTGCAAAGAAATGGTATTAAACGATGAGAATGGATCATGGGAAACATGATTGGTCCTGGTGGAAATCAGAAGTGATTACCAAATGGGCCAATAATTATTGGAGGTTTAAAATGGAAAATGCTTTTGAAAGTGCCATTTTTAACTCAGAAAAAGATAAACCACTTACTTGGTTCTTCAAGCAAAAAGACAGATTATCTGCTTTATACCCAGATATGTCTGACAATATGATTAATATGAAAAAATAAGAAGATTTGGAGGAGAACTGGAACATGCTATCAAAAGCAGATGTGTAGAACCCTGTTCAACAGAAGACTACATCAATGAAATGAAAGATATCATTACCAGAAAAAGAATTGGTAATACTTGGACTAAAATACCTATGGAATCCAAGATAATGTCAAAGGTTCCCAGAGAGGACAGAAAACCTGAGAAACCTGTCTTGAAGTGTCATAAATGTGCAAGCACGTCACATTTGGCCAACACTTGCACCAAAAAGACAAAAATCAATGAAGCTCAAGTCATTGAAGAAGTTCAGTGTACTGAAGGAAAAGAAGGATCTGACCTAGATTCTGCAGTCTCTGAGGATACACCAGTAGAGGACTATCCCATTGAAAACATTACAGCTTTCTTTGAGGTCACAGAAGTCCATACTCACTTGCCACAGTAAAGTGAAGACTGTCATAAACTTATCAATATCCAAGATGCCAGAATATGTAAGACCAAACCTGCTAGAGGAAAATGTCATACTGCTGGAGAATCTTGTATCACATCAATTCTGATGAATGGTATTGAAGCCAAAGTAAATTTTGATACAGGGGCATTTTGCACTTGTGTGGGCAAAGATTATCTCCAAGTCATACTTCCTGAATGGAAAAACCATCTATTACCAATAGAATGTGTGAAATTTAGTAGTGCCAGAAACAATATGTATCCTTTGGGCATATTAGACACTAATATTGTGTTCCCACACCCTGCAGGAAGCATAAGAATGAAGACAGAGATAGTAGTGATGGACAATTGCACATCTCAACATATCATCCTTGGAAATGATTACTTGAATATTTATGGTATTCATATCAATAAGCATAAAGACAGATATTTCAAAATTGGAGAAAACAAAAGACAAGAATTTGCTTTTCCCAATATGTGCAAACAAATATCAATAATATCTTACAAGAAAGATACTTATAAGGAAGAATTTGTGGCTAATCAACTTGTTGAAGCAAAAATTAATCCATCATTGTAACCAAAGATGAGGAATGAACTTATTTATGTGTTATACACATAAAATAATGCATTTGCCTCTGATAATGAACCATGAGGTGCTATAAAAGGACATGAAGTTGATATTACTCTTAATATTGACAGACAATATCATCCAGTACTTAGAAGAACAGCTTATCCAGCCAGTCCCAGAGCTAGAGAAGCCTTGAAAAAACATATCCAGGAGCTAATCCAACTTGGTGTACTAAGGAAAGTAGGCCATAATGAAGAAGTTGAAGTGAAAACACCTGTTATTATTGCTTGGAATAATGATAAGTCAAGAATGGTTGGAGATTTTAGAGCATTGAATACCTACACAGTTCCAGGTAGGTATCCAATCCCTAGAATTCAAGAAACCTTGACTCAATTGTCCAAAGCCAAGTATATAACATCAATGGATGCATTGAAAGGCTTTCATCAATTTTTTTGACGCCTAAAGCTAAGAAATTACTTAGAATTATCACTCACTGTGGTATTTATGAGTATCTTAGAATGCCATTTGGCATTAAAAATGCTCCATCCCATTATCAAAGAATATTGAATACCATCTTTCCCACAGAAGTATCTGAAGGATGACTTATCATTTATATTGATGATATCATCATATGTTCTGATTCATGGTCTTTGCACCTTGAAACACTTGCAAGGGTAATTCACAAAGCTTCAGAAGTGAACATGAAAATTCCACTTAAGAAATGAAAGTTTGGTTTTGAAGAGCTCAAAGAATTAGGACATATTGTTTCTGGTTTCAGCTTGGGTATTGAGAAAAATAAAGTAGCAGCAGTTTTACTTAAGCCAATACCCCAGAACAAGAGAGAAATGATATCTTTTCTAGGTTTTTCTAGCTATTATAGACAGCACTTGAAAGACTTTGCAATTCTAGTCAAGTCACTGTACAGAATCTGTGATCAACAGACAGTATTTGAGATGACACAGGAGAGAATTAAAGCTTATGAGAAGAGAAGGAAAGCTCTTACAGAAGCACCTTTACTCCTCATTCCTGACTGGAATATACCTTTTAAATTTTACATTGATGCATGTGAAGATGGATTAGGGGAAGCCCTACATCAAGTCCAAATTATTGATGACAAACCTACAGAAGCCAGACATGGTGCTAGCCAAATGGAGTGCTTATGTTTAGTATGGGCACTTGAGAGATTACACTATTATCTTGATGGCAGTGCTTTTGAAGTGATAACTGACTGTAATGCCGTGAAATCACTTCTTAACATGAAAACTCCCAATAGACATATGTTGAGATGGCAAATAGCCATTCAAGAATATAGAGGAAACATGACTATAGTTCATAAAGCAGGAAACATTCACAACAATTATTATGGACTTAGAAAGTGGGCATTAGCCAACACTCCTGATAACCCAGCTTATGTACCTTTGGAAGCTGAACCACAGATTCCAATTGAAGGAATTAACAAAACTGATATTGGGACTGAGTTCTTTGAAAAAGTCAGAGAATCTTATAAGAAAGACAAGAATTGCCATATATTGACTTCTTTATTGGATAAATACTGCAAAGATACATCTTTAGTCAATGCACTGGATGAAGTTTGGAAAAATTCCCATTCTGAAGGAAGATTTCACTTGTTTGATGGGATTATTTACCATAGAACCAAACATTCCTGTGTGATGAAATTATGTAGCATATTGCTTATCAATACCATTCTTCATGAATGCCATGATAGCATATACTCTGGACCCCTGTCAGAGGACAGAACACTTGAAAAAGTGAAAAACTGTGCATGGTGGCCATCTGGGAGAAAAGAAACCATTGAATATTGCCATACCTGTGACAGATGTCAAAAAGCAAACAGGAGTACAGGCAAGAAATTTGGACTTATGGTCCATATTCAAGAACCAAAATCCCCTTGGGAATTTGTTCACAGGGATTGGGTCACAGAACTTCCTTCAAATGGTGACAAGAGTTATAATGCTTGTTTAGTCATTGTAAACAGATATAGCAAAACTCCCATATTCTCACCATGTCATAAAGATGACACTGCTATGGATACAGCTCTTCTTTTATGGAGTAGAGTTATTTCTCATACAGGGTTATTTAAGAATATCATAAGTGACAGAGACCCCAAGTTCACATCTGCACTTTGGACCAATCTTCATAGATTGTTTGGGACTAATTTATCATTCTCTACAGCATATCACCCTCAAACAGATGGGCTAGCAGAGAGGATGATTCAAACTTTAGAAGACATGATCAGGAGATTTTGTGCTTATGGGTTAGAATTCAAAGACTCAGATGGCGTTACCCATGACTGGTGCACTCTTATACCTGCATTAGAATTGGCATATAAGACATCAGTCCATTCTTCCACAGGTCAAACTCCTGCTATATTAGAAAAAGGATGGAATCCAAGACTCCCAGCAGACACACTGAGGAAAGACTTGATTGAAATTAATCCTACAGCTTCCAGCTTCAAGTTACTGCTTGATAAAGTGAAACATGATGCAAAACGAAGTATGAATGAAGCTTTTGACTATGAAAAAGAGAAGTGGGACAAGAGTCACAAAGTACCAGACTTCAAAGTAGGGGACTTAGTTCTAGCTTCAACCTTGAATTTTAATAATATCAAAGGCCCAAAGAAACTTAAAGATTCTTATGTAGGACCTTTTGTTATTGTTGACTTACATGGGACCAATGCAGTTAAAGTGGAATTGAGTGGTGAATTGGAGAATAAAGACTCAACCTTTCCAGTCAGCTTGATAAAACCTTATCAACCAGCTGACAAAGAATTGTTTCCTTTGAGGAACCCAACTCCTTTAACTGTACCACCAGTGGAACAAAATGAAGACAAAAAGATAAAGAAGGTCATTAAAGAAAGGAGGCTTAGAGGTAAAAATCAGAGAGAGTATCTTGTTAGATATAGAAATCCAGTACATGAAGATGAATGGATGGCAGAATTAGAAATACCTGACTCAGATAAACTCTTAGGAAGATTTAGACATGAAAGAAGGCCACAAGCCTGAATATGTCTATAAATGTGCTTTAAATGACTTGATTTGAGTAATGTAAAGAGGTTGGACAGTGGACATTAACCCCCCTTTGGGGCTTTTTTTCTTTATACCATTGATGCAATTGTAATACAATTTTATTTTTTGGTGGGAGGGAATGTGAGCCTTGAGGTATATTTTACATACCCAAATAGGCCACAATTATATTAAAGACAAATTCTGAACTATGCATAACCCATAAGTAATGCATATATTGAAAATTCATCATTTTTGATTTCAGAAAGGATGAATAACCTTTTATTGAGTAGGTAAATCCTTGGAGTTAAGGTCGGTTTGGATTCTACACAAAACTTCACCTAGGGTAGCTCCATAGAGTGAATAAGCTCAAATTAACTCTTTGATGTGGTAATATGGAAAATACTTCATTACCACATCATCAATACCACATAAAAGATTGGTGAAAATTTTTGTTTTTCTTAATTTCATGCCAAAATAATGGGAATGTGAGAAATCCCATGTTAAATATACACTAAGAATAGTGTTATCCATGTTTTGGGAACTTAATATCATGGTATTCTTATATGGACCTTTGGTAAACCCATAGTGGATATCTCACTTTAAGCTTAAATTTCTACTTTGACATGAAAAATAAGCAAGGGGGACAAAAGACATCAAAGAGAGCCAGGGTACCCAACTTCTGAGGCCTCAGAGGAATGGACAGCTCCAAAGATTGGATTAATGGCTGATCTTGGCCCAAGTAGTAAGCTAAAACACTCTGGGAACTTGGTTACCATGTTACAACTACAGTAAATCATAAGAAAATAGCAAATAACCTGCTATTTTGACGTGCCAAGGAGGTAAAAAGCTACTTGGACTCCTGTAACCATGTCAATTATTAATTAATTTCCATGGATAAACAACAAAAGAGTAATTTAAACCCTTTTTGCACTAGTATCCATTGTTTTACCTCATACCAACCAGTCATGAACTGATATTTGCAATTCTATGTAGAAATGAGGTAAAAACTTCAAAAATTCATTAAAAATACAATCTTTGATTAATATCTCTAGAGCTTTGAGGACCAATGGAGAACTGTATTATCTATGGTAAAACCAAAAAGAATTATGGTTCTACTAGTAAAATTAAAAGTTTTACTTACAGTCCATTTTTGATTATTCCACATGAAACACTGAATCTTCAAAAATTCACAGTAAATACAACCTGCGATGAAATTACCAATAACATTGATATCTTTGAGAAATAAATGATTATTTTGGAATAAAGGAAGATTTACAGGTGTTACTCCTTTTATTCTTAACCATATTTGGGTTGGTAGTCATGTAGAAACCTCAATTAAGTAATTATGACAATCTTACGTGACAACAGATGATGCAATCAATAATACAAAAAGGTTTATTGTTTTCTCACTCACTTGTTTCTAACTTTTCTCCATGGCACGCCTCTTTGAGCTTTTGTTGACTTAAAAGAGGCCTCCTCTTGCTGGTTTTCCCAAAAATCATCACATTATTCATTTATATCATTGTTACCAACAAGTAAGTATTAGTTAAAACGTTTCTTAAGTGTTTTATTCTTTCAGAATCAATCAGAAAGACGTGAAATCACAGAAATCAACTATATATTGTTGTAATATTGCTATAAAATAATTTTGATCCATTAAATCCACAATTCTATGTGAAATCTCTCTACTTTTATCTTTAATAAGCTCTTTGGAGTATTAGTGAGTGATTTATCTTTAATTCTTAAAGTTTTTCTCTAAAATTAGTTTTCTTCAAGAGTTATCTTTATCATTATTCTTGCAAAAGATAATTATATATTAAAATAATTTTATCATATTAATAAAAGAAGTTTTTATTATTAAATTCTTCTTGTAATTGATTCTTGTAGACAATTACTTCTCACTGTGATAATCACCAGTAGTGTATAACATGTGAAAGAAATGATTCTTTAATTATTTAAATGTGGCTATAATAATTCTTTATTATTATATTTCATAACAACAGTCATAGTACTGTTGATTAATAGTAATATTATCAACAGTTTCATAGACACATCTTACAGTATTGGTCTAACTGTGGGATTTTGAGCTTAAATCTGCCATACCTTTGTCATTTTGTGAGATATAGAGCTCAAATTTGGTCCTTTGTGTATCCCTAGATGAGTTCTACACAATGGTACCTCATTTGATATGGTTATCATTAAGTATGGTAAACCTATTCCGTGTACAAGGCTTTTGTACATATATATGTTTGACTTAAAAAGTGTATGGAGCTTGTGTGCCCCATAATGTTTGTTCTAGATACGATATGGGGAAATAGATGGCACCATCAGATAGTTCTGATTGTGCCCTTTCCAAAAAGAACCCACTTTAGGTATCTCACACTAAAACAGTAGAAGTTAGATGAGAGGTGAATATTTTATTCACCCTTATTTGACCTTATTTTGGTCATAACTTCTGTAATTCTGGTGCTAGCTGAATTTGGCTAGTAACATTGGATAGCCCTGGCTTAGAGCTTCATTTTGAATACCCATTCTCTGGGGTTAAGCCTATTTCTCTGGATTTCATATGATAGGTGAAAATTAAGGTTTATGCTCAGCAACAACTTTGAGCAGGAATAACTTTGTTATTCTTTGTCCTATGATAATGGGACTTGTATATTTAGAAAGGGGTGAGCTTCCTCTTTCTTTTGATACCTTTTGAGTTGATCTGGCTTAGCTCCATTTTTTGGTGGTATCTTGGCTATATCATTAATTTATGGTATTTGGCTATCCTGCTTGTGCTCTGGTTTTGAGTCACAGGCTGACAATAAACCTCTTTTAAATTAATTTTACCATGTCACAGTCATAGTTAAAGCTGTAAATAGCCTTATCAAACCTTCATAATAGAATCAGCCTGACAGGTTGGGGGCCTGGCCATGCTTTTTTTGAATTTTTGGACCTGTTTTACACATAAAAGTGAGTTTTTTCTTACTTTCTTTTATTTCTGACATTTGGTTTTTTTAGGTGTAATTTTATTAGAAAACAATTTATAATACATTTCTGTTATCAACGTCATGGGTTCGATTCCGGTTGGAGACAAGAGGAGGTCTCAATCAAACAACCAGAAATCGCTGGGTTTTCTGCTCCATTGGCATACAAGGGTTCTGCCCCTTGGGGGTTCCTTGTAGGCTCCTGTTATGACTAATATAGCTCCATGAGGGTGACATGGGTAATACCATCAGTTACATGCACTTCGGGATGCAGTGCCCTAAACCCGGGGGTACTGTCACATGGTGGAATGTGATCTACAGCTTGCCAGTATTAATCAGTCTTTCAACCAGTTTAATAGCCTTTTCTTCAAGAGTTCCCTTTGCTGAGGTCTGGCAGACAGCATTGTGACACCTACCATCCTTACGCTCCTGCAACCTTCTCAAGAGGAGACTACATTGCTACCCCCCATCTCTGCCCTCACCACTCCTTATGCTCCCGCAGTGCCCTCAAGATATGCCTCCAACACTGCCCTCAATCCCCATTATGCCTAATCCTCTCTCCGCTGCTTACCATCCTTACACTCAGGTATTAGATCCATAGGGTATGGTGGCTTGTTGGCATACATGATGAATGCAATCACGGAAACATGCTTAGTGGCCTTCTCTGCCAAAAGATTCTCAGGGGAAATTGGTGGGGATATTCCCAATGTTGTGGTTAGGTTTTAAGTAATGGGACTCACAAATTAAAGCCTAATAAGTGTACTATTTCAAAACAAAATTGTATCTTCTGTTTCTCCAGAAAAACCTTTTTATTTCATATCATTCAAATGGAACACTTTGCTTAGTCCTTACCTCATGAGCATTGAATACTTCAAAAGTTGACTTGAGTAGGTTTCTCACTAGTCAACTTTATTCAATTCCTCACAGGGAAGTGATTTCATTTTGATGAGATGAAATAATTTGCAACACCTCACCTCTTTGAATTTCCCTAAAAATAATATTTTGCAAATCCATGACAAGCTCAATGGATATTGATGGAATGCTCAAGGCTGTTGATGGGCAGGCTTCTTTTGGTCAGCTTTTGGTTCTGAAATGTCTTTTTCCTAGAAAATTCACTAACTATTGAGCTGATTTAAATTGATATTTAACTTCTTTCAAACTTTCCAAAATTATCCAATATTGATATTACCTAAAAAAGAATCAGTGATCTTAAACTTCTTTTGCTTCCACCACTTTCAGAACTCCTGCCTTTTTTTGTCAATTTTGATATTTTTATTCAAAGAATTTCAATCAAGTTATCCATCAACTTGTCACCATCTCTTTACTAAATAAACTACCTCCGCTATTCTCCAAACCCCGGGAAATTCAACTGAATTCAATGAACTACAAACTTCAGCCCCATAGAGTGGAAGTAAAATCCCTGATCTGGTCAGTAGCCATGAATTAGGTATTGAAGTAGAGAGCATGGAACATTAAAGTACTCCAGATCCAACAGTTCTTCCAGAATGTGAGCATAGATTTATCTTCAATATTTGTAGTCTCTCCAGACCTGATATTGTGTCATAGCCTTTATTTCAGCTCAGCATCCAAGCTCTCAAAAACCTAATTTTAAAAGCTATCAGAAGGAAAGGACTGTGGAACCTTGTTCACCAACAGGAGATGCTGGGCAAGATGATGTAATATTCAGTGGCAAGGTTGAAATTATATCCAAGGAACAATTTGTCTCAAACATGACGCAAACAATCCCAAGGCCGGAAAAAATTCAAAATGATAGTAAAATTCCTGATTATGTATTTCAAAAGATTGCTGAAGCAATGAGCCTCCTCAACATGGATTTGAATTGTAAGTCTATTACTATTTCAATACAAAAATGTTGAAAATGGCTTCTTACAATATATAGATACGTGTGGAGGTGGGAGAATCTTTACCTGAAGGATCTCAAGTGGTAATTGGAGTTCCAGGAAAAGGATTAGCAAAAAGACCAAATATACATGCCACAAAAAAACCCAACAAAAAATGCCATACCTTTGCAGCTGCAAAGAATTCATGGGATCAAGGTGATGAAATGATCAATTTTGATTTGGACCATATTAAGAATGAACCTCCGCATACTGAAAACACCCCCATACTTGATGAAGCAATCCATGATGAAACCCCTCTCACCTATCAAAATATTCAAGCCATTCAAGAAAGGGAGACAATTAAACATGATAAAATGGGTCAAGATATTACTGATATAATGCCTGACCCTGACCCTGAAGTGTCATCCTCCCCTAATGTTCACGGAATATTTTGATCCTGCATTGAAGAGTTTGGAGATATTTTGACTTATCATTCCAATATTACTCAAGAATCATGGAAAAGGGGGCTTAATAATATAAATATTATTTACAAAATTGATGGGACAATTTACCCACAAATAATGCTCATACATTCCTGCCTGTTGGTATTAAGGTGATCAGTAACCAAGAGCTTACATTGTTGGCCCGTCTTGAGGAGCTTGAGATTGCAGGTGGGTTTAATCTTTGTGTATGATACATGATTCTTGGCCGTTGACTTGTGATATAAACTGCAATATATAGTGTTAGATATCTTTAAGCCAACAGAAACAAAAGGGTTTTTTAATAATAACATTTGGAATCTCAAATTGATGAAGGAATCCACAAAACCTCCAGAAAATCTGAACACTCCTTCTTCAAAATGGTTCAGAGCCTTCTTTACCCCACCAATCCAATTAAAGGTTTTTGGGAAAATGTTATGTTTGAATCCATTAGTTTAGTCTCATACAATGTGATTGCACCCAAACCATATGTGGCACCAACATCAAATTTGACCAATCCTCTTTGATTCAAATGGGGAGCAGTTGAATACCTTGCCTCCTGCTTGAGTAAATTGAAGAAATGTGCTACACAACTTAGCATTGAAGGTGGCGGGGCTGACAATGAGATATTCACCAAGCTGCACAAGAACCTGGAAGATCTAATGGATACAGTTATCCATTTGATGATTGCGTACAACATGGTATGTGCACATACGAAGGGAAAAGTCTATGGAATGAAAGGAAAACTCACAAGCTCAAAATAAATGAGGCCATCAAGGATATTTTGACGTGTCACAAGAATCCCAGAATAAATCAAATTTGGTATGGTATATTAGCGGCAGGGGTTTGTGGTTTGATGGTATGCTCAGATGACTGGAGAACAAGCTTGGTAAAAGGGGCTTTATCACTGATTGACATTTCCAAAAGACTTTCAGTGGGTAAAAATCTAGCAGAGCCGGTGTGGCCATGTTCTAAGAAGTATATATGGAATTCACTGCATAACAGTTTCCTCTCATCAGAGTACTTTAACCCCACTATACCTCTTAGATTGGAATTTGCATGTTGCTTGGTATTAGACTTTGGTGATGCCTGGGTGGAGAAGAGCAGTTTTGGTTCAAGTGATGAGGTCATAGTAACTGTACTGTCAGGCTGAGTCTATGATGAGGCAGTAATTAAGCTATTTACAGCTTCAACTATGACTGTGACACAGTGATAAATGTTTTTAATGCTAATAAGGGTTTCTAAATAAAATAGGACGGCTTTACTATTGTGGATTAGTGGTGGTGGGCACTGCTGAAAGCCCTGTGTGCAGCTTTACCTGTTGGATTACAATAATAAAGACTACAATGCTTAAATTTAAAGTATAACTGATTATTTTTCAAGAGTATAGTTTTTTTTGACAGTTGTACTACGTAGGAGCTCAAGAGCAGGATGAGGAAACCTTTTCTGGCTGTGAAAAGGCCCCTTTTTACCCTGAAATGGGGTGAGAAGGTCGCTAGACCTTTTCGCATGGAAGAAGTGAAGATTCTTCACTCTCCAGGACAGGCTTGTGGTGTGAAAAAGGCCTGTATAGCCTTTATTGGGCTCAGATGGGGTTTTGAAACCCCATCTGGGGAGTTTTCACCAATACAGGGTGAAAAATTTCATCTGGGGACCACACAGCCTGATTCTGACGTGCATGATGCATAGAATGCTGTACAGAACCTGTATGGGACCCCATGATTGAATGAACTATGAGGTATCGAAGTAAAAACAAGCTTCTTTGTCTGTTTAACACCTCATAATCATGGGTATTGGATATTATCCCATGGTAAGGCTGTATTGACAAAACTGTGGGATTTTGACCTTAAAACAGCCATACCTTTGTCAGTTTTTGAGATATCAACCTCAAAATTGGTTCGGTGTGTATCCCTGTATGTGTTTTACAAAATGGTACCTTATTTGATATGGTTATCATTAAATATGGCAAAGGTATCCCATGTACAAGATTTTTGTACATATGCGTGGTTTTAGGCAAAAGCTGTATTGGGCTCGTTTGCCTTATAACGTTTGTTCTAGATGGGATATGGGGAAATTAATGGCCTAATAAGATATCCCTGCTCGTGCTCTTCCCAAAAAGACCCCACTTTAGGTATCTCACACTAAAACTGTAGAAGTTAGATGGGACGTGAATATTTTATTCACCCTTATTTGGCCTGAATTTGGCCATAGCTTCAGTAATACTGGTGCTAGCTAAGTTTGGCTGGTACCATTGGATAGCCCTGACTTAGAGGTCCATTATGAATACCCATTTGATGGGGTTAGACCTCTTACTCTATATTTCAGATGAGAGGTGAAATTTAAGGTTTATGCCCAGCAACAACTTTGTTATTCTTTGTCCTATGGTGATGGGACTTGTATATTTGGAAAGGGGTAAGTTTCCTTTTTCCTTTGATACCTTTTGAGCTTATTTGGCTCAGCTCCATGTTTTGGTGGTATCTTGGCTATACCATTGATTTATGGTATCTGGCTGTCATGCCTGTGCTCTGGTTTTGAGTCACAGGCTGACATACCCTCCCTCAAAAAAAGGCTCATCATTTATGAGACTGTTCAGTCCTCCTAGAGGCTCCAAATCTCCTCAAATGAAGGTTACCATCTGGTATGGCATCTCCTGCCAACCATCTGTCTTTATCAGCTGTTTGATTTTTGAATCTGACTAAGTATTGTCTCTGATCCCTACCATTAAGTCTTATCTTCCTGGCCTTGATGATTTTCTTCACAGGTCCAGGGGAGTCCTCTTCCTCCACTATGTCTGGTGGGGTGGTGTTTTTCTTCCTGGAGGGGAATTTATCCTCCTCTGTCTGGAAGTATGGCTTGACTAAGCTTACTGGAAAACTCTTCTGTGAGTTTGACTTCCACTGCATTTCTCCCTATCAACTTAATGATAGTGAAGGGCCCTAAAAATGAGTCTCTCATTTTCTTCGGTCCTTTAAGATTATCAAAGTTTAGTGTAGACACTAACACCTGGTCCCCTTCCTTAAAGTCAGGTTCCATTTATGTCTTGTCCCACCTCTGCTTGTTATACTCTTTGGCCTTAGCTATGCACCTGGAAGCTGTGTCAGAGGCCTTCTTCCACATGTCATGAAGATCTCTGGCTGTGGGGTGGATGGTTAGACACTTTCTCTTCAAGTAATCCACTGGCAACAAAGGGTTCCACCCTTTTTCTACCAGTGCAGGTGTTTTTCCTGTGGTAGAGTGCTGACTTGTGTTATACGCCAGTTGAACTGCTGTCGGAAGGGTAAGCCAGTCATGGGTGTATCCTTAATGATCCTTGTAATCCATGCCATAGGCACAGACTCTTCTAAGGATGTCTTCCATTGTCTGGATCATCCTCTCAGCTAGTCCATCTGTTCGTGGATGTTAAGCTGTAGAAAAAGCAAGTATAGTAGCCAGAATGTCATAGAGTTTGGTCCAAAATTCAGATGTGAACTTTGGGTCCCTATCACTGATTATGAGTTTGGGGACTCCACAGGTGGATATGAAGTTGTTCCAGAATAACAGAGCAGTATTTATTGCTGTATCCTCTTTAAGACATGGTAGGCACCTCATACTCTTGCTGAACCTATCAACTATGATTAAACAGGCATTGTAGTTTTCTTTGACTCCTGGGACAAGTCCTGTAACCCAGTCCATATTGATGGTTTCCCATGGGTGTTTGGGCTCTTCTATGTGTTGAAGTAACCCATCCTTCTTCCCATGTTTCCTATTTTGCTTTTGGAATCTTTCACAGGTTTTTATGTATTAACTAAACTCTTGTTCCCACTTGGGCCACCAAGCTGTGCTTGCTACCCTCTCTTTGGTCCTATCTTCACTCATGTGTCCCATATAGGGGCAGTCATGGCATTCCTGAAGGATCAGAGAGATGTGGTCTCTGTCTACCACTGTGAGCGCACTTGTGTGCTTTTCTCCATGGTAGAGAAGGCCATCTATAAGGAAGAACGTATCATCCTTATAGGCCCCAAACCACAGTTCTTCCAGTTGGGCTTCCAGTTCTGGACTCCTGTACCTTTGTTGAAGGAGTTTTAGTAATATGCCACACTGTTTATTTTTGGCATAGGATTTCAGTACTGCACTAAAAAATTCATTGTGAAGTTCTGAGGAGCTTATTCCCAGTATGGGAGTTTCTGTTCCTTCTGAATCAGTGTTTCCACTGTCAAGGGTATCACTTTCTGGTGCCCATTCAGATAATCTGAAGTTCTTCTTCCTATCCATTTCCAGGAAATAAATAGAGATCTTGGCTGAAACTTCAGGGTCATAATCTGGATTGCTTTTGACATTATCCAGTGGACATCTTCTAAGGCCATCTGCATTGGTATGATGTTTACCTTCTTTGTATATGATGGTCATATTCCCTCTATACTCCTGGATGGCAATTTGCCACCTCAGCATGTGTCTATTGGTAGTATTCATGTTCAGTAAAGACTTCGAGGCTGTGCAGTCTGCGTAGACTTCAAAGACTGCACCCTCCAAATAATAATGGAGTTTTTCTAGAGCCCAGACTAAGCATAGACATTCTGTCTGGGTGGCCCCATACCTGGCTTCTGAATCTTTCAGCTGCCTAGAGATGTAACATATTACTCCCTCTCTTGGTTCACCATCCACAATTTGTCTCTGGTGAAGGCCTGCTCCTAAGCCTTGGTTACATGCTGCATCTATGTATAACTTGAATGGTAGTTTGAAGTCAGGCAAGATGAGCACAGGTGCATTTGTGAGTTCATATTTGATCCTCTCATATGCATCCCTTATTTCCTTTGTAATTTCAAAAACTACATTTTTTGAACATAACTTGTATAAACTACTAGTTATGTGGGCAAAATGTTTGATGTGGTTTCTATAGTAGCTAGCAAACCCAAGGGAAGATTACATCTCTTTTATGTTTCTTGGTACTGGCCTTTGCAGTAATGCTGGTACTTTATTATGGTCAATTGCCAGATCAAGACCTGAGACTTTATTCCCTAGAGCTAATAGCTCTTTTTGGCCAAAATCTCACTTTTTAAATAAAATTTTCAGATTTATGGGTGTGCATTTACTTAGTACTCTGTCTATGTATTGCACATGGTATTCCCATGTCTCTGAGTATATAACAATGTCATCAATATATACTACTATCCAGCCTTCCAATATTTATTCTTGAAATATGGTGTCCATCATCCTTTGGAAGTGGGCTAGTGCATTCTTGATGCCAAATGGAATCCTAGTGTACTCATATATGCGCATATGACATATTAGTCTGAGCAATTTCATGGAGTTTGGTTTAACTCCATTCTGGTGGAAGCCTTTCATACAATCCATTTTGGTCATGTATTTGGCTTTTGCCAGTTTGTCTAGGGCGTGGGGTATCCTGGGTATAGGGTACCTGTCAGCTTTTGTGTATTTATTCAGAGCTCTGAAGTCTCCACACAGCCTAGAATTGCAATCATGCGAGGAGTGGTAATTTCAACTATTTCATTGTGTCCAATCTTCCTGATGGCATCAATGTCCAGGAGTTCATTGATATGTTTTTCAATTTCCTTCCTGGTGTCCAGACTTGCTGGGTAAGGAGGTCTCCTGAGCATGGGTGGGTAAGTTCTTTGCATATCCAGATATAGTTCTATATCATGGCCCTTAATTTTGGGCAATGGTTCTTCACCAATGGCAAATGCTGGTCTATTCATTCTCAGAATCTTCAGCAAACTTAGTTTCTGTTTACTGTTGAGGGTAGCGATAAACTGTCCCTCTCCGAATTCATTCAGTAGTTCTGCCAGTGGATCTTGGGAAGATACTTGGTATATATCAAGTGAAAATTTCTTTCCCTTGTTGGTACCAATGGTAATGTGCCTGTTTTTACTGTTGTAAATGTCAATTTCATGCATCCTCTGGTAATCTGTTCCCAGTAAGAACCCTTGGATGTGGGCATCATTAAGCACTACAAACTCTGGGTTGAGTCTGATTTTAGCTTTCCTATGGGGTATAGTTATCTCTTTGATAATTTTCCCAATGGAAGTCATCTTCCCTGATGAACTTTTAAAGCTCTTTGCCTTGGTGGGAAAGAGCTGTTTCTCCCAGTTTGGGAAGTGGTTGTCCAGATAATCTCTGGCCACTATGGAGCAGTGTGCTCCACTGTCAATGATCAATGGATGTTGAGCATTGTCAATACAGACAGTCATCTTGGTGGCTGTTCCATGTATGTATTCCATTCCTCTAGTTGGTGTGACCAGGAATGTTTGTGCATCCTGTGTATGTTTGCACAGGTTTTTATTAGCAGTATCCTGTGGCATGCCTGCTACCAACTGTATATCCTGGATTTCTAGTGGGGTTTCCTCTTGGTATTCCACTAGAAGTTCTTCTCTTGGGTCTTGGTCATCATCAGATGATTATCTAATGGCATCACACATAGAGTCTGATTCAGAATCTTCTGTTGGGGATTCCTCCTCTGGGACTTTCTCAATGGCATATAATTTTTACTTTGCCTTTGGACAGGTGTTGGTATAGTGGTCTGTTGAACTACAATTATGACAAGAATTTTTCTTCTTAGCCACTTCTGCCACTCTTTCCTTGGGCTTGTCTTTAAACACCGCCCTGAAAGGTTGTTTCTCTTTGAAACTACTGCTTCGATATGGGGTGAGTTTCCCTATATTAGTCCTTTTCCTTACATCTTGTAAGGTATTTGCAATGTCATCTAGAGTGAAATTCTGGTTGCATCTGCACTTCACTGCATGCTATAGTTCTCCTGGAATTTGTGTCAGAAGTTTGTGATTCCTCATTTGAGTGTTCATTTGAGGATCAATGGCTTTGAGTCTCCTAGACTGTCTAAGACACCACTCATATGGATCTTTGTCCACTGAGTATTTGTCATTTTCAAATGACATTGTTTGTTGCCATATCCAAGTACCATTGCTGTACTTTTGGATAATTTGACTCTTCCACCATGGATTTCTTTCATTTCTGTGTAGCATATACTAGCATGACCTTTAAATGCTGTATTGAGTCTAGCAGTAATCCAGTAGTCTGGTATGCTTGGTACATCAATGAAGAGTCCATCAATATAATCTATGAGTTCCATATGATCATATTCTCCAGTTCCAGAGAATTTGGGCCAGCTTGAGGCCTCAGGAAGCTGTTTCAAGGCTTCCTTTTCATAAAAAGACATATTATCTCCATCCTGGTATTGTGATAGAGATCTTGCCTTATTAACCAACATGGCATGTGGTTTGATGTCATCTTGGTAATATGGATTATCCATAACATGGCCTTGTGGTTGGGGCTTCATGTTATGGTAGAAATTAAACAGTTTGTTTATGTCTTGATTCAGACAATCCCTGTTCCTTCTTCTGTGGTGTTTTTCTTCAAAGACTATTTTCAGTCTTTTGTTGGTTTCCTCACAGGCTCTGCTCAATTGAGAATCTCCTTCTTGAAGAGGTTTAAAAATTTTATCCATGGAGGCTGTTAATTTTTTCATCCTCTCATGGCTTGCTATAAATTATGCAAGCTGCTTTTGAGTTTTCTCAGAATATTGGGACATTTGTAACCACAGTGCATCACTGTTTAAGTTACTCTCAGATGAGACAGCAATATGTTCAATCTGAGTGGGGATAATATTTCTATTAAGGGGACTACTGCTTCTAGAGTGGTTTACAGCTACTTCTGGTTCTTGTGTACTTCTTTCACCACCTCCAACAGTCTCTGGATCATTGGGTCTGACTCTCTCTGCCTTTGGTGAAAAGAGGTCTTGATCTTGCCCTTGTGTCCTTGTCTTCTCCTGGAACTCTCCTGAGAGTGAGGAGAATGGTGACTCTTTGCCACTGATCTGTTGGTTTCTTAATGGTGTAAAGCCACTGGAGAGCTGATTTGGACTGCTCCTTGTTATCCTGAAGGAATCTGAATGTGCCCTGTCTGGGTCAGTTGTTCTTCTATAGCTTGGATAGTAGCTTGATTCTCCCTTATCATGTTTGCCCTCACCTCCAGGAGTCTGAACTGCCTGGTGGGATTCCAACCTTTGGTAATTATCATAAGGTCTTTGAAGTCTATCTCTTTGAGACAGATATACTGAACACTTGTTCCAAGTTGCACCCAGTGAGATTCCAGGTTGAAGCTCTTGTTGTCTATGATCCATTGAAATAAATTTTTGAGGAGTTGGTGGAGCTGAAGAGCTTGATCCATATCTTTCCAGTCCTCTGGTTTGAGGTTCCTGTTGAATTGGAAAGTGAATGGCAGTGTGGGTATGATTTCCCTCAGTGATTTGCCATCCACCACTGTTTCCAAGGTGTCCCCTTCCTGGTCTTCTGGTTCTGGACAAGCCTTCTCTGTCCACTTGTTGGTTCCTTTGGAAGCCAAGGTCTCTGAGGTATGCAGGTGACATATCAGTGTTTGCAAGCAGTCAAAAACTTTATGCTCTTAGGGTATTTACCTTTAACAGTGCCTTGTACAAATTTGTTGTCTGTTGATCTGGGCAGTTAACCTTTAGAGGTTCCAACTGGGTTAATTATTGTAATCTTCCCTGTACAAGCTGTTAAGGTTGGTTTACCTTGTATTGAAGCAAAGCTTCATGGTTTTCTACTCCTATGTGTGGCAATTGGTGTCCACGTCTTTGCTGTGATAAGGCCTTCACTGTGCCTCTTTCCTTTTCCCTTGCTGCCCTCTGGTTCTGAGGGTGTCACTGGTGTATTCCCTTGTGACTGGGTTTCTAGTGGTATGTGGTTTTCTTCTGCTGAATCAAACAGGAAAAGAGGGCTTAATGTCAGTTAAGACTTCTTAAGATGCTGTTTGCATGTCTAAGAATGGCCTCTGGGCTTGGATGTTACTACAATATGCCCTGTATAATGACAGTATAATTGAATTAACAATTCCATGTCAGAATTATAGCTTACAGATATCTGGTATACTGTTTATACACTAGTATCTCACAGATTAACTTGTAATTAGCAAGTATAATCTGTACAAAGTGGTTTGTATAAGAGAGTAATTAAGCTAACCATACACCTCACCACACCTGAGCTGTTGGTTTTACAGTAAGAGGTATTCTCATTGGATTAAAAATTTGGACTGTATTGATGGCTTAATGTGTTTTTATATGTAAAACACACCAAAAATAAGAGATTTATGGTTCTTAACCGCATAGTAATAGTATTAATAAAAATTGGTATAGGACATATACCACTCAGAAAAAGTATAATAAGATATATATTATATATTTCTTATGGGATTTTAAGCCTAAAAAAAGATAAAACAAATGTTAGAATAGAGGATAAGTGAAAAAAACTCACTTTTAAGGTCCAAAAAAGATCAAAAAAGCATGGCCAGGCCCCCAAAATGTCAGACTGAGTAAAAAAGGTTTGATTAAAGATATGAAGGGCTTTACTATTGAGGAATAGTGGTGGTTAGTGCTGTTGAAAGGCCTGGGTGCAGCCTTACCTGTTGGATTTCGATAATAAAGACTAAAATACTTAAATTTAAAGTATACCTGATTATTTTCCAAGAGTATAATTTCTTTGAAAGTTGTACTACATAGGAATTCAAGAGCAGAATGAAGAAACCTTTTCTAGCTGTGAAAAGGCCCCTTTTTATCCTGAAGTGGGATGAGAAGGTTGCTAGACCTTTTCACGTGGAAGAAGTGAAGATTCTTCACTCTCCAGGACAGGCTTGTGGTGTGCAAAAGGCCTGTATAGCCTGTATTGGGCTCAGATGTGGTTTTGAAACCCCATCTGGGGAGTTTTCACCAAAACAGGGTGAAAACTTTCATCTGAGGACCACAAAGCCTGATTCTGACGTGTATGACGCGTAGAATGCTGTACAGAACCTGTATGGGACCCCAGGATTGAATGAACTATGAGGTATTGAAGTAAAAGCAAGCTTCTTTGTCTGTTTAACACCTCATAATCATGGGTATGGGATATTATTCCATGGTAAGGCTGTATTGACAAAACTGTGGGATTTTGACCTTAAAACAGCCATACTTTTGTCAGTTTTTGCGATATCAACCTCAAAATTGGTTTGGTGTGTATCACTGTATTTTTTTACACAATGGTACCTTATTTGATATGGCTATCATTAAATATGGCAAAGGTATCCCATGTACAAGATTTTTGTACATATGCGTGGTTTTAGGCAAAAGCTGTATTGGGCTTGTTTGCCTTATAATGTTTGTTGAAGATAAAATATGGGGAAATTAATGGAACCATCACATAGTACCAATTGTGCTATTCCCAAAAAGACCCTACTTCAGGTGTCTCACACTAAAACTGTTGAAGTTAGTTGAGATATGAATATTTTATTCACCCTTACTTGGCTGGAATTTGGCCATAACCTCAGTAATATTGGTGCGAGCTCAGTTTGGCTGGTACCATTTGATAGCCCTGACTTAGAGCTTCATTAAGAATACCCATTTGATGGGGTTAGGCCTCTTACTCTGTATTTCAGATGAGAGGTGAAATTTAAGGCTTATGCTCAGCAACAACTTTGAGCAGGAATAACTTTGTTATTCTTTGTCCTATGGTGATGGGACTTGAATATTTGGAAAGGGGTAAGTTTCCCCTTTCTTTTGATACCTTTTGAGCTGATTTGGCTCAGCTCCATGTTTTGGTGGTATCTTGGCTATACCATTGATTTATGTTATATGGCTGTCATGCTTGTGCTCTGGGTTTGAGTCACAGGCTGACATGTACCCAGGTCAGCCAAAATTACAACCAGGATTGACCTGTTTTAGATTAGCTTTGTACCAGATATATTGTAATTTCATTTTGAAAAGTGATTTATGAATTTAATAATTGAGAATATCTATCCTACTACTTCCCGGATGCCTCAGTATGAATACCAATAGCAACTACCTTTGTACACCATTGAGAATACTCTGACAAGACACAAACTGAGTCAGGCAGTTGTGCCTGCAATTAGCACACACAGGGGCATTGCGGGAAGTGATAAAACCACATAATAGGCCAAATAGCACTGGTTATTTTATAGAGGACTAAGATTGTCAGGGTGAGTCTATATAGTAGCTATAAAGTGTAAATACAAGCTAGTATTATGACTGTGACACGTCAAAAAATAAATAAATTTAATTCTTCAGGTCCTACTGCTACGTGGTAACAGTGGTGATGAGTCTATTGAGGACCTGGGTTGCAATACTCTAATATCTTTGACTGTAAAGAAGTACTACAATAATTATGCTCTAATTATATCTTTGATAATTCTAAGGACACTACTGATGGATAACAGTTTTGTCACGTAAGAATATGGGTAAATAAGATAATGATGATGGGTTTTCAAGGAAAAATCCTTCTTTTTATATCTTTCAAGACTGTCAAGAGTTATTAACTCTTCACACGTCAGAGGAGTGAAAATTTTCACTCCAATGGTCAATCTGTGGTTCTGGATCCTCAATTCTGACGTCAACATAGGCAGAATTGTGGTTTTAGCACCACAAATGATCATTCTGGGTCAATACAGGGTGAAAAAACTTTTCACCTGCCATGTCAGCACTTGGATGACGTTGTTCTGGTGTATGTATGATCAATATTAGTCATTCTGGGCGGGTTTAAGCTTTAAACAACCATTATTTTAAGTATCAAGACAGTACTGGTTGGTACAGGTTTGGTACAGGCCAGTATTGGTCAAAATACTTCCAACCAAGATATCTTAGTCAGTTTTTGAGATATCAAGAAACCAAGAGCACAGAATTGAAGGGCTTGATGAGCTCTTCAATTTGGTATGCTTCATGTTTACCCTTCTTTCAAATAGCAAAAGTTATAAGGGTTTTAAGTTTTTGGATGTAATTTTGTACATCAGTATGAGGCTTCAAAAACTTCCATGCCAGATTTCTTCTCCAATTTGGAAGATATCTGTATTCTGATGATACAGTTTTGTAGGGCTTGATGAGCTCTACAGTTTGGTATATTACAATGTACATTTGTATGAGTTTATGCCAAAGATACAGGGGTTTGTTTACTTTCTTGTTTTCAGAATATCTGTATTTTTGGTTGTTAAAACTTTGAACCAAGATCCCTCAGTCAATTTAAGAGATACAGAGGTCTAATGTATCTCAAATTAAAGCTCTTGTTTATGTCTTTAATTTGATTATACTTTTGTACAGTTTTGTACAAGCCCTCTTTGACTTTCAGGGGGGTCTTGGTTTTGAAATAAAGGTCATATGGTATCTCCAGTTGTAGTGGTGTTACAACAACATGGATGATATCATTGTGTAGCTCTCTATGTGAGCTTTAAGAAAAATACCATTTTGGTATAGAATAACTTAAATATGCATAAGTTAGATGAGAGGTGAAAATAAGGGTTTTGACTTGTTTATTCTCCTCTAGGTTTCCTTATTCTGTTTGGATAAGGTTGGTGTTTAAGTTAAGAGGATTGTTTTCCTCTTATTTATTACCTGTATTGACTATGTTTGTTCAATACTTGTCATACCATTATTTATGGTATGTTGGATGTCATGCTAGTGTTTTGTTTTGAGTCACAGGCTGACATACCCTCCCTCAAAAGAAGGCTCATCATTGATGAGACTCTTCAGCCCTTCTGAAGGCTCTGAATCTTCTGAGGTGTATTTGTCCATATGGGATCTCTTTCTCAGTTAACCATTTATCTTTATCTGCTGGTTGATTCTTAAATCTAACCAGATATTGCCTGTTGTCTTTCCCATTAATTCTTATTTTCCTGGCTTTAATGATCTTTCTCACTGGTCCAGGTGAGTCATCTTCCTCTACCAATCTTTCATGGGTGACTGTCTTCTTTCTGTCAGGGAATTTCTCCTCATTTGTTTGGTGATAAGGTTTTACCAGGCTCACAGGGAAAACTGGGTGTTCCCTAGAAAACTCTTTGGTCAGGTTGACTTCTACTGCATTCTTTCCTATTAATTTAATAATGGTGAATGGTCCTATGAATGAGTCTCTCATCTTCTTGGGTCCTCTTAGATTGTTGAAGTTAAGAGTTGAGATTAGAACTTGGTCTCCTTCTTTGAAATCAGGTTCTTGGTGACTATTATCATATCTCTGTTTGTTTTATAATTTGGCTTCAGCCACACATTGTTCTGCTTTTTCACAGGCAGTTTTCCACATTGTGTGGAAGTCTCTAGCTGTAGGGTGTACTGAGAGGAGGTTCTTCTTCAATTAGTCTACTGGAAGTAGTGGGTTCCATCCTTTCTCTAATGTGGCAGGGGTTTTTCCTGTCACTGAGTGTATACTTGTGTTGTATGCCAATTGTACAGATGGTAGGAGGGTTACCCAGTCATGGGTATATCCCTCATTGTCTTTATATTCCATGCCATATGCACAAAACCTTCTAATGATGTCTTCTAATGTTTGGATCATTCTTTCTGCTAGACCATCTGTTTGTGGATGGTAAGCTGTGGAGAATGCTAGTTTGGTTCCCAGCATCTCATGTAGATTAGTCCAAAATTCTGATGTGAATTTAGGGTCTCTGTCACTAATTATAATTCTTGGGACTCCACAGTTTGCTATCACATTGTTCCAGAACAATATGGCTGTGTCCATTACTGTGTCCTCTTTGTGACAGGGGAGACATCTGACACTCTTGCTGTACCTGTCCACTACTACTAGGCATGCATTAAAGCTGTCTTTCCCTCCAGGGACCAGGCCTGTCACCCAATCCATGTTTATTATTTCCCAGGGGTGTTTGGGCTCCTCTATACTCTGGAGTAATCCATATCTTTTACCATGACCTTTGTTGGCTTTTTGGCATCTGGTACAAGTGTTGATGTATTCACTCAAGTCTTGTTCCCACTTTGGCCACCAAGCTGTGCTAAAGACTCTTTCTTTAGTTCTTTCTTCACTCATATGTCCCATGTATGGGCAGTCATGGCATTCCTGTAGTATCAGGGAAATATGTTCTCTATTTATTATTACCAGGGAACTTGTGTGTTTTCCCCTATGGTATAGTAGATCATCTATCAGAAAAAATCTATTCTCTTTGAAGTTTTTGAGCCATGGCTCTTCCAATTGGCTCTCTAGTTCAGGACTCCTGTACTTTTGTTTTAATAGTTGTATCAATATACTACAATGTTTGTGTTTATTGTATGATGATTGTACTATGCTAAAGAACTCTGTATTCAGATTAGAGGAGCTGATTCCCAGTATGGGTATCTCTTTGCTCTCCCCATAGCTCTGTGCTGGGTTTGATGGGTCATTCCCTAATGCCCAGTTTGATAGTTTGAAGTTTTTTCTCCTATCTATCTCCATGCATTGTATGGGTATTTTGGCCCCATTTTCTGGGTCATATGCTGGATTCTCTTGGTCATTCTTCAGTGGCCACCTGCTGAGACCATCTGCGTTAGTATGACTTTTCCCTTCTTTATAGATGATAGTCATATTCCCTCTGTATTCTTGTATGGCTATTTGCCACCTAAGCATGTGTCTGTTTGTTGTCTTCATGTTCAGCAGTGATTTGAGGGCTGTGCAATCAGTAAAAACTTCAAATACTGCTCCTTCTAAGTAGTAATGGAGTTTTTCTAATGCCCATACCAAACAGAGACATTCTGTCTGAGTAGCTCCATATCTGGCTTCTGAGTCTTTCAGCTGTCTTGATATATAGCAAATTACTCCTTCTTTGGGTATTCCATCCACTAGTTGCCTCTGGTGTAGTGCTGCCCCTAGTCCTTGGCTACATGCTGCATCTATATATAGTTTGAATGGTAGTTCAAAATCAGGCATCATCAGGACAGGGGCATTGGTCAGTTTATATTTGATCTTCTCAAATGCATCTCTTCTTTCTTTGGTAATTTCAAAGACTACATCTTTTGAGCACAGTTTGTATAGGCTACTAGTGATGTGTGCAAAGTTTTTTATGTGGCTTCTGTAGTAACTAGGAAAGCCCAAAAAAGATTGCATTTCTTTAATGTTCTTTGGTACTGGTTTCTTCAGTACTGCAGCAACTTTATTTTGGTGTATAGCTAGACACAAACCTGAAACTTTGTGTCCTAGGGCTAGCAGTTCTTGCTGTCCAAAGTTACATTTTTTAAGAGATATCTTCATGTTGATTGGTGTACATTCTCCCAATATTTTATCAATTTTCCTCACATGGTCTTCCCATGTTTCTGAGTATATTATGATATCATCAATGTACACTACCATCCACCCTTCCATTATTTCATCTTGAAATATGGTATCCATCATCCTCTGAAAATGGGCTGGTGCATTCTTAATGCGAAATGGCATTCTAGTATATTCATATATGCCCATATGGCATATAATTCTAAGCAATTTGATGGAATCTGGTTTCACCCCATTCTGGTGGAAACCTTTCATGCAATCCATTTTTGTAATAAACTTGGCTTTTGCTATCTTATCTAATGCATGTGGTATCCTTGGGATGGGGTACCTATCTGCTTTGGTGTAATTATTCAAAGCCCTGAAGTCACCACATAGTCTGGATTTACCATCATGCCAAGCTATAAGGACTGGTGTAGTGACTTCTACTATCTCATTATGTCCTATTTTCCTTATTACCCCCATTTCTAGGAGCTCATTGATGTGTTTCTCAATTTCTTTCCTAGTTTCCATGCTGGCTGGGTATGGTGGTCTCCTAAGCATAGGTGGATATGGTCTTTCTACATCCAGATATAATTCTATATCATGTCCTTTGATTTTTCCTAGTGGTTCATCTCCTATTGCAAAAGCTCCTCTATGCTTCCTCAATACTTTCAGTAAGTTGAGTTTCATTTTACTGGTGAGTTGAGTGCTATATTGGGCTTCTTTGAATTCTTCCACTAGTTCTTTCAGGGTGTTATCATTTGTTATATGATTTATGTCAAAGGAAGATTTTTTGTCTTTGTTTGTACCTATGGTAAGATATCTATTTTTACTATTGCAAATGTCCATACCATACATTCTTTGGTACTCTGTACCTAGTAAGAATCCTTGTACATGTGCATTCTCCAGAACTACAAATTCAGGTTCTAGTCTGATATTTCCTTTTTGGTGTGGGATAATTATCTCTTTGATTATTGTCCCCAGTGAGTGCATTTTTCCTGATGCACTTTTAAAATTTCTAGCTTTTGTTGGGATTATATCCTCTTCCCATTTGGGGAAGTGTTGTTTTAAGTATTCTTTTGCTACTATGGAGCAACTTGCTCCTGTGTCAATGATCATTGGGTGTTTACAGTTCTCAATGTAAACTGTCAATTTTGTAGGTGTTCCATGAATGAATCCCATCCCTCTATTTGGGGTTACCAGGAATGTTTGTGCATTCTGTGTGTGCTTACAGAGCTCTTTGTCTGTTGTCATTTGTGGTATTCCTGAATATAATTCAATGTCTTGTATTTCAAGTGAACTTTCTTCATTGCATTCCACTATGTATTCTTCTATGGTATCAAGTTCACTTTGTGATTCTGCTCTCATACCATTTCCCATACTGTCAGAATCAGATTTGTCACCTGTTTGTTCTTCTTCTGATTCTTCATCAATTGCATATATTTTCTTATTTGGTTTTGTGCAATTGTTGGCATAGTGGTCTGGTGATCTACAGTTATGGCACACATATTTCTTTTTTGGGGTTTCTTTCCCTTTCTCTTTGTTTGTTTCTTTAGCTTCAGACTTCTTGTCTTTGAAGTTTGGTTTATAGGATGTGTACCTTCCTATGGAGGTTTTTTCCCTCACATCTTGTATGACATTTGCTATGTCATCAATGCTGCTGATGTTGTTGCATCTGCATTTGACTGCATGTTCTAGATCTCCTGGTAATTTTGTTAGGTTTTATGGTTTCTCATTTCTATTGTCATATTGGGATCAATAGCTTTTAGCCTTTTTGTTTGTTTGAGACACCATTCATATGGGTCTTTTTCTGTGGAGTATCTATCACTTTCAAATGACATGGTCTTTTGCCAGATCCAACTACCATTGCTATACTTTTGTATAATCTGGTTCCTCCACCATGGCCAGCTTTTCCTGCCATGTATTTCTTTCATCTCAGTATACCATATGTTTGCATGGCCTCTGAATGCTGTGTTAAGTCTTGTTGTGATCCAGTAGTCTGGTATCTTTGGGACATCAACAAAGAGTCCATCAATATAGTCAATGATTTCCATATGGTCATATTCCCCAATTCCTGAGAACTTTGGCCAGTTTTCTACTTCTGGTAACTGTTTTAGTGCCTGTTTCTCTGAATAGCTGAGATTTTCCCCATCTTGGTACATTGACTCTGATCTTAACTTTGGAATCTGATATTCAGGTTCCTGGTCATAGTCTTTATCCTCTTCTTTCAATTTTGTAGAGGTAGTGGGTTGACCTTGTGTTGGAGGGTGTAAGATGTGACTATGAAACTGGTGATAATATTACTATTAATCAACAGTACTATGTCTGTTCTTATGAAATATAATAATAAAATATTATTATAACCACAATTAAATAATTAAAAATTATTTCTTTCACGTGTTAAGCACTACTAGTGATTTTAACAGTGAGCAAGTAATTGTCTACAAGAATCAATTACAAGAAGAATTTAATAATAAAAACTTCTTTATTAAAATAATAAAATTATTTTAATATATAATTATCTTTTGCAAGAATAATTATAAAGATAATTCTTGAAGAAAACTATTACTAGAGAAAAACTTTAAGAATTAAGAATAAATGACTCACTAATACTCCAAAGAACTTATTGATAGGTAAGAGTAGAGAAATTTGACGTGGAATTGTGGATTTTAAGGGATCAAAAGGATTTATAACAGTATTACAACAAAATATAGTTGGATTCTATGATTTCACGTCTTTCTGGATGATTTTGAAAGATTTAAAACACTTAAGAATAGCTTTAACTAATACTTACTTGTTGGTAATAATGATTTAATAAATTGATAAGATGATGATTGGAAAAAACAGCAAGAAGAGGCTTCTTTTAAGTCAACAACAGCTCACAGAGGCGTGCCATGGAGCAAACTGAAAAACCAGTGAGTGAGAAAACAATAAACCCTTTTGGATTAATGATTGCATCATCTGTTGTCACGTAAGATTATCATAATTACTTAATTGATGCTTTTACGTGACTACCAACCCCAATATGGTTAAGAATAAAAGGAGTAACATCTGTAAATCTTCTTTTATTCTAAAATAATCATTTATTTCTCAAAGATATCAATGTTATTGCCAATTTCATCACAGGTTGTAATTACTGTGAATTTTTGAAGATTCAGTGTTTCACGTAGAATGGTCAAAAATGGACTGTAAGTAAAACTTTTAATTTTACTAGTAAAACCATAATTCTTTTTGGTTGTACCATAGATAATACAGTTCTTCATTGGTCCTGAAAGTTTCAGAAAGATTCATTAAGAATTGTATTTTTAATGAATTTTTGAAGTTTTTACCTCATTTCTACATAGAATTGCAAATAGCAGTATTTTGCTGGTTGCTATGAGGTAAATCAATGAATATGGATCCCAAAAGGGTTTAATTACTCTTTTAGGGTCTAGTCATGGAAAGTCATCAAGAATTGACGTGGTTACAGGAGTCTAAGTAGCTCATTACCTCCTTGGCACGTCAAAATAGCAGGTTATTTGCTATTTTTCTTATGATTACAGTAGGTGTAACTTGGTAACCAAGTTCCCAAAGAGTTTTAGTTTACCAATTGGGCCAAGATGAGCCATGGATCCATGCTCTGGAGCTATCCACGCCTCTGAGGCCTCAGAAGTTGGGTACCCTGGCTCTCTTTGATGTCTTTTGTCCCCCTTGCCTAATTTTTACGTCAAAATAGTAATTTAAGCTTAAAGTGAGATATCCACTATGGGTGTACCAAAAGTCCATGTAAGAATACCATGATATTAAGTGCTCAAAACATGCATAACACTATTCTTAGTGTATATGTAACATGGGATTTCTCACTTTCCCATTATTTTGGCTAAAAATCAAGAAAAACAAAAATTTTCACGGATCTTTTATGTGGTATTAATGATGTGGTTGAAGTATTTTCCATTTTACCACCTCAAATACTTAAATTGAGCTTATTCACTCTATGGAGCTACCCTAGGTGAATTTTTGTGTAGAATCCAAATCTGGTCTTAAATCCATGGATTTACTTACTCAATAAAAAGTTATTCATCTTTTCTGAAATTGAAAATGATGAATTTTGGATATATGCATGACTTATGAGTTTTGCATAATTCAAAATTTCTTTTTAAGATAATTGTGGCCTATTTGGGTATGTAAAATATACCTCAAGGCTCACAGAGGGTATTGATTGTCTTCTCTGTCATAGAGGTAATCAATTTCTTTATCAAAGCTATCCTGTTGCTGCTGGATACTCCTCAGATCTCTCCTCACAGTTTTTTGTTCTTCTAGAATTGAATTCAACTGTCTGTTAGTTTTTTCAAATTCTGTCCAAATTTTGGCCAGATTTGTATTTAAGTCTTTTATGACTGTTGCTTGGAAAGCATTTTCTTCTTTCAATGTTTCCACTTCTGTCCTCATTTTTCCTGAGGTTTCATGTGTCCAATCCATGGATTGGGCCAATTTGGTCCATGTGAATTTGTTTTCAAACTCATGAGTGTGGATTGTAGTCTCAGTTATTAATTCTGGATCAATTGAGTCAGAACTATCAACACTATTTGTAGGTACAACTATTTTTTGCTTTTGTGTACTTCTTGGACTAAGTCCATCAGCTTTTTCATCAATGGGTCTGCTTCCTTCTTCCTCTGGTTGAGAGAAGTTTTGTTTCTCCCTTGGGCTCCTTTTCTCCTGTTGGAAACTACCTGGAATGGTTGGGGAGCCTTGGATGAAGTTTCCTTTGGCTTGTAAGGCCTGGAACTGCTGGATGGTTGTGGGGAAGATGGGGCTTCTCCTTCCATTTCTGGGGGTACCTGAATCTGACTGGGCTTTTCCTTGTGCCAAGATCTCTCTATGGCTTGTATGGCTGCCTGGTTCTCTTTGATTCTGATTGCTCTTTCTTCTAAGGGTTTGAAATTCTTGTTGGGATTCCAACCTTGCATTTCTGTCATAAGCTCCATCCAAGCCATTTTCTTGAGACAGATCTTCTGAGTTGTTATCCCCACTTCTGCCCATGATGCTGCCATAGTGAAAATTTTGTTGTCCATGCTCCATGTGAAGAGGTCTTTCAGCAGTTTGTGTATTTGAAGGACCTGTTCTGCATCTGTCCAATCTCCTGGTTGGACTCCTGGGTTGAGTTTGATTTGGAATAAGACCTTGGGTAGGAGTTCCCTGATGGTAAGCCCTTTGATGGTAATTTGATCCAGTGATTGGCTGTCTTCTTCCTCTGTGTCTTCTTGGCCAGTGTTCTGGTTGATTTCTTGGGAATCCAAGATCTCTAAGAAGTGGAGGTGTCATTTTAACAATGTTAAAAAATGACAGACAATGAAAAATGTTGTATGTTTCAAGGTTTATTTACCTTTAGCAGGCCCTTGTACAAATTTATGATCTATACTCTTTGGCAATTTGCCTTTAGAGTTTACAACTGGGTTGATAACAGTGATTTTCTGTTTTTCAATTTGTTTTGGTGATCCAACTGGTTTTGTTGGAGCTTTTCTGGGCTTTTTGGCCCTTGGAACGGCTATTGGTGTCCAATCTTTTGAGTTGATTGTCACTTCACTGTGTCTTTTCTGCTTGCCCTTGGTTTTTGGCAGCACCTCTCTGTCTTCTGAGGCTGTCACAGATGGATTTCTAATGGAATATAGTCTTCTTCCACTATTCAGAAAAGATATTTCAGATTTTATATCAGTATTTTATGATAAAACAAAATGATTATATTCAATTCTACTGTTATTTTTCGAAATTTTGAGGTATTTTATGTTTTTTTATTATTTTTATATGTTTTTTATTGAAAAATAACAGTCTTTTGAGTTTTTCACTTATGTTTTATAAGTGAAAACTGTAATATCCAAGTGTTTTGTGAATGATTCACTTGGATATTATTGTGTTTTTATATAAACACATCAAATTTATTAAATTGTAATAAATTTGATTTGTTATTATAAATATTATAAATAATATTTATTTTAACACTTGATATTGATTTAAATTATCAATTAATTACAAGTTTTCATGTCAATTTGAGTGATGTCTTGTTTTAAAGGAAATATTTAATTAAAATATTCCTTATAAATAATAAAAAATTATTTTATTATTTAATATTTATTAATTATTTATTAATAAATGTTTCTTTATTAATTTTCACGCACTTTGGTGAAAAATAATAGTAAAATAAATAATATACTGTTTGTATATTATTATTTATATTGAAATTTAAATAATACTGTTGTATTATTATCAAATTTCGTGGAAATTATTGCAATATAATGAAAAAAGAGTATTTGTACTCTTACTCTCAACAAAAATATTTTGTAATATATATTTTTGGAGGAAAAAAATTTGTATATAATATATGATGCTAAAAAAAAATGATAATAATATAAAATAAAATAAATTAGAAATTTTACTCACTGTTAGTAAAATACCTTTTAAATAACTGAATTTTACGCCTAATTCAGTTCAAAACACATCCAATAAGGTTGAAAAACCACGGCCAGGCCCCCAAAATGTCAGGGTGAGTCTATATAGTAGCTATAAAGTGTAAATACAAGCTAGTATTATGACTGTGACACGTCAAAAAATAAATAAATTTAATTCTTCAGGTCCTACTGCTACGTGGTAACAGTGGTGATGAGTCTATTGAGGACCTGGGTTGCAATACTCTAATATTTTTGACTGTAAAGAAGTACTACAATAATTATGCTCTAATTATATCTTTGATAATTCTAAGGACACTACTGATGGATAACAGTTTTGTCACGTAAGAATATGGGTAAATAAGATAATGATGATGGGTTTTCAAGGAAAAAACCCTTCTTTTTATATCTTTCAAGACTGTCAAGAGTTATTAACTCTTCACACGTCAGAGGAGTGAACATTTTCACTCCAATGGTCAATCTGTGGTTCTGGATCCTCAATTCTGACGTCAACATAGGCAGAATTGTGGTTTTAGCACCACAAATGATCATTCTGGGTCAATACAGGGTGAAACAACTTTTCACCTGCCACGTCAGCACTTGGATGACGTTGTTCTGGTGTATGTATGATCAATATTAGTCATTCTGGGCGGGTTTAAGCTTTAAACAACCATTATTTTAAGTATCAAGACAGTACTGGTTGGTACAGGTTTGGTACAGGCCAGTATTGGTCAAAATACTTCCAACCAAGATATCTTGGTCAGTTTTTGAGATATCAAGAAACCAAGAGCACAGAATTGAAGGGCTTGATGAGCTCTTCAATTTGGTATGCTTCATGCTTACCCTACTTTCAAATAGAAAAAGTTATAAGGGTTTTAAGTTTTTGGATGTAATTTTGTACATCAGTATGAGGCTTCAAAAACTTCCATGCCAGATATCTTCTCCAATTTGGAAGATATCTGTATTCTGATGATAGAGTTTTGTAGGGCTTGATGAGCTCTACAGTTTGGTATATTACAATGTACAGTTGTATGAGTGTATGCCAAAGATACAGGGGTTTGTTTACTTTCTTGTTTTCAGAATATCTGTATTTTTGGTTGTTAAACCTTTGAACCAAGATCCCTCAGTCAATTTAAGAGATACAGAGGTCTAATGTATCTCAAATTAAAGCTCTTGTTTATGTATTTAATTTGGTTATACTTCTGTACAGGTTTGTACAAGCCCTCTTTGACTTTCAGGGGGGTCTTGGTTTTGCAATTAAGGTCATATGGTATCTCCAGTTGTAGTGGTGTTACAACAACATGGATGATATAATTGTGTAGCTCTCTATGTGAGCTTTAAGAAAAATACCATTTTGGTATAGAATAACTTAAATATGCATAAGTTAGATGAGAGGTGAAAATAAGGGTTTTGACTTGTTTATTCTCCTCTAGGTTTCCTTATTCTGTTTGGATAAGGTTGGTGTTTAATTTAAGAGGATTGTTTTCCTCTTATTTATTACCTGTATTGACTATGTTTGGTCAATACCTGTCATACCATTATTTATGGTATGTTGGATGTCATGCTAGTGCTCTGTTTTGAGTCACAGGCTGACAAAGATGATTAAGCGGAGTGCATATTGCATTAGCACGTTCTTGCAATATTCCACATGGTTGGATTTGAGAATCATTGAATTGGAATATGAGTATATCAAATTGAATAATGGTATATCCACTTCATTTTTCAGGTTCAGGTACTTGAGATCGCCAATTTGCAAAAGTCAGATGTAATGTTTTATTTTTAGCCACAAGTAAAAACATTCATTGACCAAAATAAAATTTAGGTGAAATTAATAATTCACACAAAGGTCAATAATCTTTTGGTTTCATTTCATTTTCCTGTGCAAGCATGCCATTCACAAAACGAGGGAACATGCAGGAAAGTGTCAGTTGCTCACTTATTCTCAGCGTATATATATAGATATATAGATGGGTCGGCATTTGTGTGGCACCCTCATTGGGCCCAATGGAAAAACTGTGGCTTTAGTCAGCTTAGATCCAGCCAATGCCATGTGTGCTCCAACAGGGAAGTCAAGGATGTGTGCCCAATAAGGCTCATTGGGCACCTTTCTGGTTTCGAAAGGCCTTAGCTTCAAATGGGAGGAAGCAGTATCTGATATTTTGTCTGCTTTAACACAAAGTGATCCCTCAACTACTCAGGAATAGTGGGACATCCTGAAAGACAAACGAAGCCAAAACCACCCAAAAGAATGAGTTTTTTTCCTCCACTTGACCAACAGCTCAAATATCAATGCCAGTATCAGCAAAGATGACCTCAGGTGAAATTCCGAGGGTTGTGGATGTCAATCAGATCAAACACATTTCCTTTGGCTGCATGGCAATTTTCTCCTCAACTGGATTACTAATTGCCCTTGTCGAGTTCAGACTATTTACAACAATGAGTGAAGTCGAGGTTAATCAATGGGATGAATTATCACAATTCTTATTTCGTGAAAGAAAATTCACCAACTCGATTGCAACAAATGGGGCATTACTGGAGGGATTTATGTTTGCAATTGGGTGGTGCAAATGCAGCACAAAGAACAAACAATTTGGTCTTTATGGAAGTCTCAGGAAAATTTAAAACACAAAGGATGAATGGCGGAACCAAGGTGCAAATCTTAGCTTGGTGGGTTGCATTCTAGGTCAATCCTTACAATATGTTGGGGATAAATTATTTCAAAAGATTCAAACTTGCTAAAAGTCATTGGGGGTTCCGTCCTTTGATCAAGTCAGCTATGAAGACAATATTTCTGCAAATCAGGGGGAATTTGAGTTTACTTCCGCACTCACTTTCACCATGAAAGGATTCAAAAACACATCTCATCTTGATAAGGATGCATTGTTGTATGATTTGGGATGGTGGTTGCAAGCTGATAAGAAGACCGGCCAAATTCAAAGAGATGCAAAAAAGCAGTGTACAGGGGGAACATTGATTTTCCCAAATGTGCATTTTTGGAGTAATCTAGCCAAACATCATGGGCTCATTCAGGTAGTATGGGAAAGTATTATATTTGTGCATTATACTTATACAGAACAACACTAGTGGGTATTTCTGCACAATTCTCAAGGAGGTTAGCAAAAACAATATGGCGGAAAAGCCACGGCTATTATTATATTGGCAAGGGAGCAGGCTATCACATCAGGGATGGTAATACAATCTCCTCTCAAGTATAAGAATGAGGGAATTTGGAAGAATCTGGGAGTTATGGTGTGATAAGGCACAGGAAAGTATACACTGCATTTTGATGGGTTGGAATTGGGGTTATATGGTGGCTCACATGAAAAAGGGGTGAAATGGCTCATGTATGGTGGCAGGCCACCATACGCTTGTCCTGGTCCCTTGCTCTTCTTTTCACACAAATACTTGTGCTTTTCGAGGATCCCAACACTTCACATGCAAATCCTTATGCCTGTCTAGGATCCCAAATCTGTACACACAAATTCTTACTCTTGTACAGGTTCCCAACGATTCAGGCAACTCCTTCTGCCATGGCAGGCTCCCAATAATTCCAATGATTCCTTACGCCGGTGCAGGCTCCTGATGCTTCACAAGAAAATATTTATGTTTGTACAGGCTCTTGACAACTCAAGCAATTCCTTATTCCAGTGAAGACTTTTGAAGCTTCACACACAAATCCTTACGCTTGTGAAGATTCCCAAAAATTCAGACAATTCCTTACGCCGGTTGAGGCTTTTGACTCTTAAAATGCAAATCCTTACACCTGTACAGGTTCCCAACAATTCAGACAATTCCTTACACCAGTGCAGCCTCCCAACAATTTGAAAGTTTCCATACATGACTAAGACTAATAGCGTGTGATCATAGGAAAGGCCATGACTCATGAAGCTCTGATGGATTGCTCACATGTGGGGAGCCCCCACATTTTTACAAGTAAGATCTGATAAGGTTTAGACCCATGGAAGTAGAAAATATATGAGGCAGTAATGGTGACTGACTATTTGCCCATTTTCTGCAAAAGAGGTTCACAGAAAGAAATACTAACTGGAAAATTTGGTGGGGCACTCACAAAATTTATTTTCACCATTGGCGAAAAAGGAAAGCTGACAGGAAAAAATAATATAACCAAATTGGAAAAAATTGTGTATTTGTTACAACTAACTTATTTAGAAGATTGTATTACAAAAGGAAATAAGTGAAAAGGAAGTGTTTTTTTATTTATTTTTGTTGAGAAATCTTGAGACTTTCCCAGTGATGTCCTTCTTTGGATAAGCCTCCAGTTCCGGGCCAAGGAGGGTGTTTAGTTCCTCCCAAAATTCCCAGTGCATCTTATTTTGATGAGCCGCATCCACGAAAGGAATCATGTGGAGCAATTGGCAATGCTCCAACAAGATTCCTTGGATTGAGTCGTGGATGATTGCTTGAGGAATCATTAAAGTTGGTAAATTCCTGGCGAGCCTCATTGTGGGAATGAGGGGAGCTTGGCACTGGGAGGGGGAGCCAATGGGTGTATCATTGATGATTATTACAGAAGTAATAACCAAAAGGTTCCTCCATGGATTGCGTCGGAGCCACCTCAGGTTCAGGCCGACGAGTCGAAGCGTCCTCATGTGGTTTGGATGGTTGACTCGGGCCTGGAATAGGTGGCTCATCATGTTGGGAGGGTTCTACCAAAGGAGGCAAAGTCAGTTCACTTGGTGTGAAAGTTAAAATGAGAAAAGGGAAAGGTGGCTGCTTACCGCTTAATAAGTCCTCCAACCATCGGGTGCCACTTGGGCCTAGAGTGGGTTGCCGCGGAGTTTGCTTGTGAGGCATACAAGGAATCAGTGAGTCTTGTTGTGGGGGATTCAGTGGGTTTTGTTCTATGTGTAATCAAAAAAATTCAATATGATTGCATGAGGAGAAATGAATTAAGGAGGAAAAAGAAAACTTACTTTGGCATTTGAATACCATGGGTGACAAGATATGGTGATGATTGGCCCAAGCTTGAATGTCCTCTTTCTATTGGCATCCTTCATTGGCTGGATAATCACTTTGCTCTTGTCAAGGAGTAAAGTGACCATCAGATGGTGGCCTCAGAGGGGGGTGGACAAATTGATACTTGAGGGCATGGGGCTAATCATCTGGAAGCGTTCCCATCTGCCTGTTTGGGGTCCTGGAATTCATTCCTGCTTGGGAATTCTTTCATCATCTTCAACCACAAAGGAGTCCTTGCAAAGGTGTCTTGGGCTGGAACTCCTCTAGCCATGTGGTTGGAAGGGTCAGACAACAAACAAGCATTTCTTGTGTGCTTGTTGGCAAGCATCACAAGCGTCAGTGGTTGTCAAGGAGCAAATGCAGGGGATACCCTGCTTAGCACACAAAGTGCATGAAATCTAAAATAAATAAGAATTATATTAGTATTCATATAGAAAGTAACATGTGAAGAAAAAAGGAAGACATACAATGATTTATAAATTTAAAATGGAACTGAAAAATTCTCTAGTTGGAAGGTTTTAAAAGTCTGATATAATGTTATGAAGAAGATTTAGTATTAATATTGGAACATAACATCGACAAAAGTCTTAAATGGAGGAGACGCATGAGGTGGATAGAAGGGGGGTTTTGGACATATGAGTGGGAAAAAAATAAAGCCAAATGGAAGGGGAATATTTAGTGGAGTGCAATAGAAAAGAGGGGAAAGGCAAAAAAGTGAGAAGAGAAGGTGAGAAAGAAAGTGAAGGGCATGTCAGGCAAAGATGGTCTTTTATAACATGGTGAATCTGAGCCAATTGCAGCAGTTGCAGCACCCGCCAAAGTATCAGCTTCACAGCATGTTGGGAGCATTGAAGCTCAGCTGCAGCATTGGCTGCAATTGAGAAGGGAAATGCTCATGTGAGGCAGAGGAACAAAGGGGTTCTGACTGATTATTGCAATTGATTGAACTGTCAGACTGAGTAAAATCCCCTTTTTTGACTTGAATAGCCTGATCTCCTGGGAGGGCTTTTGTGAGGGAATTGTTGAATGTGCAAGCTGGGTGCAATCTACAAATGCCCCATGCAAATTAGGATGTGGCACGTTTGGTCACAGGTTACCGCAGAAAGCACATCATCCTTATGGCTGGGGGAAAGTGTTTGAACAAAGGGTCAGGCAGCTGTATGACAAGTTAATACAGCATGAGCTTGGGTCAACCCATTGCTCTGGTCTGCTTTGGGGTCATAATTGAAATGCTCAGTGGCTGAACATTTGAACTGCACAGTTGTTGAGCTATTGATATAACAATATCAAATGCACCATGCTGAGCAATTGCTACATCATTTTTGTAAGAAGTCAATCTGAGAATTTGGCACAACATCGGATGACATTTCAACCAGGTGCAGCATATCACACCCTTTGGTGAAGTGCTCAGAAGTGGGCCTTCCAATGAACTAATTCAAAAATTCTCCTGACCATGACATTCTCAGCTTGCGTGTGCAAATTGGGTGAATTACAATGCTGAGAATTGGGCACATGAGCTACGTGTATGCAAACGAGCAGAAGGTGAATATTAATTGGCTATATGCATGCAGGCAGAAGTAGTATTACACCATCCTAATCTGTACACATTTGTACATGTATGCTGTGGGGCATAGCAAAAGCTGTACAACAATGTAACATGCAATCACAACAAGCCATCAAGTCAAATTTTGCAAATGCATCCCTTTGATGAACCTTGTTGGAGAGCTGCGCCTAACTACCACGCAGATGCTGATGTATTCCCAGTTGATGTAAGGGGTGCATATTGGGATGACTAATGATTTGGGTCATACGCAAAAGGCCGATTCACTCCAGTGCTAAGTCAGGGCAAACTATGACTGGCCCCAATTTATTTTGCGCCCGCAAATTGTTGGGCTGCCACAGGCTTTCATATGCACCCCCCAAGCATCATACGCAAGCCATTTTCACATGCTTGGTGGACCTTTTACCACTGGCCTTCCAAGCAGCTATTTGAATGTGCAGGTGGCCCACTTAGCTGCAGACGCTCACCTGCTTGTGCCCCAAAACCTGAGGCAAATCAGTGTGGATTTTCTTAAGCCTCATATGCTTTTGCATAACCCCTGCTTATTATCCCTGAGGCTGGTTATAATCGCAGGGCAATCTGCCACTGCGGGCAATACACCAGAAATTCTCACACGCGCCACGGAACTATTGGAGCCTGTCTTCCAGCCAAAAAATACATTGGGCGAGTGGCCTATTTCTCCGGAAATTCTCCCATGTGTGAGGGAAAACCCCTGATGCCAATCTGGGTGGATTAGAAACATCCTCAAATGCAATAGGGTTGAATGTGTAAGTGGATAATGGGTCAGGTCCAGCTCCCCCTTTGATCAAGACACAAATTCCCCCCTGTAATCCCAGTGGGTGTCAGTCCACTAGAACTTCTGCGCAAAGCCAAACTCATGTTTGGTGGCACACCACCAAACATACCTCACCCGCCCACACAAAAAGATCCCCACAGTAAAGGTTTCCTTTCCACTTCCACTATTGCCCAGTAGGTCACTGTAAGACAATTAACCTGGGGAAGATTCACCTACTCTTTGTTGTCACAACAGCAAACATGTCTGCATGCCTCTATTATCCCACTGTATAAGAAGTTGCTACAACCCACCCAATATCAGATATGTTGATGTGAACCTTGGACCACCAAATGTTGGGTAATACGCAGCAGATCCAGCAATCATATTTGTTTTCCCACAGTCTTGCCACCTTGTATTGATATATGCCCCAAATTGGATATTGAAATAATGAGTCCAAGAATACCATCTTCCTAATGACCATGCACGTAACCACAGGTCATGCCCCTTTGAGTCCATTTCTGTGTCTCATATAAGTTCCCCACCTGCGCTTATTGGCCTTCATTCCCTTTAGCTAACCTTTTCTGATCATACAATTTCCCACTGTCCCCAATAATTCAGAATAGCCCCCATGTCAACCCCTTCACAGCCACTTTCAATTGTGATGATTAATCTTTGTATTCAAATAAATAGTGATATAACCTCAAAAATTCATAATTCCCACTTAGATTCTTGGATTATCCTATGGCACAATCAACACAAGATATTTGTATATCTCCCCAATCACCAGAATGCTATTGGCTCTCTCCCTGGAATCCTTTACAACATGTTGATAACATTTCTTGGGGCACCACAAACTTCCATGCACTGTGGTCCTGGTGGGGAATGGATTGAAAATTTCCAATCCAATCCTACTCAAACATTATTTGTTGAGGGATTATTTATGACTGATCAGAATGATCCTTCCTCATCTCAGAAGCACAATCTATTGTTGATGTTTTTCACATGGTATCCAAAAATTCTATTCATAATTGAAAGTTTTAGAAAACAAGACTTCAATCTGCAAATGCCTAATGAATATGACTTTCATTCTCATAGCCAATGTAAACTCTTTACTTCTGCAACTCCCACTTCAATCTCAACTACCCCCTTGTATCCAGCTGTCTTTTCTTTGTCTTCCAAGAAAAAACTGATCCAATTACCCAGTGAATAAGACCTTCCCATGATGACCCCACCCCATTCCATAATTAAGACCCCCCTCCTCCCTCATCAAAAAACCAGACTAGCTTTTATCTGGGATCAAGAAATCCCCAATGGACAGTCCACCTGTAACCTTTGGGTCACCTCACGCCCTGGATCCCCTTTTAATGCCAGGCACATCATTACAAAAAAGGTCATCAGCTCATTTGAATCCCTTTTGACCAATACCCCTCTTGGAGAACTGATCATGGATCATATGGGATTAGGTAAAACCATTCAGGCCATTGCACTAATTGGTACCTCCAAGGAGCATCTAATTACGAATTCCCACCTCACTTAATCACCAACTGGAAATCAGAAATATCCAAGCATGCTCAGGCTGGAGCACTGCAAGCCAACACCTACCATGGCCCCACTAGTCACTCATTATCCAAGGCCAACATCTTAAAATGTGATATCATCATCACCTCTTACAATACTATTACCCAAGAATTTAAATCAACCAATACCTCTACATCATTCATTTTTAAAATCAATTGGCATCATATAATTTTGGATTAAGCACAGTGACTGTCCGATCTCTTAATAATTTAAATATTCTATTATGTCCAATAACACTTCCCCCATCTTAAAGCTATATTCGCTCTCAATACACTTCCAATCACCATGCCATTAATAGCCTCCTATCATCCCTTCAAATATGTTCAACGGGAACACCTATTCACAACACCATTTATGACCTTTTGGGCATAATATCATTCATCACCCAACACCAGAGCTCAGCTCAAGATAACTGGTCACCATTCATCCTGAATAGTCTTTCCAAAGGTAGCAATAATATTTTGAATTTGGAATTGCGCCACACAAAAACTACCATATCTCTCCCCACTATTAGCCATCACCATGAACTGCTCCTACTCAACCCAACAATGCAGAAAGAATATTCTGCATTATACAAAGAATTCCTATCATCAAAAACAAAAAGACCAGGGGAATTTTTGAGAAGTATTAATAAGCTGCAAATATGTTGTAACCATCATATAATGCTTAACACAATGGTGGATTGTAATTTGAAAGACCATGAGGGCAGGAGCACTCAGGATAACTCCTCAACAATAACCCAAACTGTTGTCAATGTGGAAACATGCATGATGAGTAGTAAAATTGCACACCTTCTCAAAAGCTTACTGAAGAACAAAAAATCAAACTGTGGTCCATGCAAATGGGTTGTTTACTCCCAATGGACCCACTTTATTTGTGAGTAATTTATAATATGCATCCTTTCCCAATTAAATAATCTTACAAAATTTTTTTGGTAGAATTGGTATAGTCCTTGCCCATCAATCTATCCTTTAAGCACTCATTGATGGAAAAATTACAGCGGGAGGTCAGGAGAAGGCCTGTCAGGCTGAGTCTATGATAAAGGTGTATATGAGTATTTACAAGCTTTAACTATGACTGTGACACGGTAAAAATGGTTTTAAAAGATGATAAGATTGATAATAAATGATTTAATTTAAGATTTAAAGGGCTTTACTATAGAGATATAGTGGTGGTGAGCGCTGTTGAAAGCCCTGGGTGCAGCTTTACCTGTTGGATTACAATAATAAAGACTACAATACTTTAAATTAAGAGTATACCTGATTATTTAACCAAGAGTAAAACTGTTTTTGACAGTTTACTACGTAGGTTATTCAAGAGCAGGATGAGGAAAGGTTTTTGGCTGTGAAAAGCCCTCCTTTTATCCTGAAATTGAGGTGGAAAGGCTGCTAGACCTTTCCACGTAGAGGAAGTGAAGATTTTTCACTCTCCAGGACAGGCTTGTGGTTTGCAAACAGCCTGTATACCCTGTATTGGGCTCAGATGTGGTTTTGAAACCACATCTGGGCAGTTTTCACTAATACAGGGTGAAAATTTTCATCTGGGGACCTCACAGCCTGATTCTGACGTGTATGACGCGTAGAATGCTGTACAGAAACTGTATGGGACCCCAGTATTGACTGACATATGAGGTATTGAAGTAAAAACATGCTTCTTCGTCTATTTGACACCTCATATTAATGGTTATGGGATATTATCCCATGGTAAGGCTGTATCTGACAGCAGGTGGGATTTTGACCTTAAAGTGGTCATAACTCTGTCGGTTTTTGAGATATCAAGCTCAAAGTTGGTTCATTGAATAGCCCTGTATGAGCTCTACACAATAGTACCCAACTTGACATGGTTATCATTAAATATGACAAAGTTATCCCATGTACAAGTATTTTTGTACATTGGCGTGGTCTGGTCAAAAGCTGTATTAAGCTTCTTTGGCCAATAACTTCTGTTGTAGTTGAGATATGAGGAAATGCATGGCACCATCAGATAGCCCTGATTGTGCTCTTTATAAAAAGACCCCACTTTAGGTATCTCACACTAAAACTGTAAAAGTTAGATGAGAGGTGAATGTTTTGTTCACCCTTATTTGGTCTGAATTTGACCATAACTCAAGTAATACTGGTGCTAGCTCAGTTTGGCTGGTACCATTGGATAGCCCTGGCTTAGAGCCTCATTTTGAATACCCATTTGATGGGGTTAAGCCTCTCCTTCTAGATTTTAGATGAGAGGTGAAAATTAAGGTTTATGCTCAGCAATAGCTTTGAGCAGGAATAACTTTGTTATTTCTTGTCCTATGGTGATGGGACTTATATTTTCAGAAAGAGGTGAGTTTCCTCTTTCTTTTGATCCCTTTTGAGCTAATTTGGCTCAGCTCCATATTTTGGTGGTATTTTGGCTATACCATTGGTTTATGGTATTTTGGCTGTCATGCTTGTGCTCTGGTTTTGAGTCACAGGCTGACATACCCTCCCTCTAAAAAAGGCTCATCATTGATGAGACTGTTCAGTCCTCCTAGAGGCTCTGAATCTCCTTAGATGAAGGTTCCCATCTGGTATGGCATCTTCTGCCAACCATTTGTCTTTGTCAGCTGTCTGGTTCTTGAATCTCACTAGATATTGTCTCTGATCTTTCCCATTGAGTCTGATTTTTCTGGCCCTGATGATTCTACTCACAGGCCCAGGAGAGTCTTCTACTTCCACTATTTCTGGTGGAGTGATGTTTTTCTTCCTGGAGGGGAACTTATCCTCTTCTGTTTGGAAGTATGGTTTGACCAGGCTCACTGGAAAGACTGGGTGTTTCCTAGAAAACTCCTCATTGAGCTTGACCTCTACTGCATTCTTCCCTATCAACTTAATGATAGTGAAGGGCCCCACAAATGAGTCTCTCATTTTCTTGGGTCCTTTGAGATTGTTAAAGTTTAGTGTAGACACTAACACCTGGTCCCCTTCCTTGAAGTCAGGTTCCATATGTGATTTATCCCACCTCTGCTTATTATACTCTTTGGCCTCAGCTATGCATTTGGCTGCAGTATTACAGGCTCTCTTCCACATATCATGGACGTCTTTGGCTGTGGGGTGGATGGTCAGAAGATTTTTCTTCAAGTGATCCACAGGTAAAAGGGGATTCCACCCTTTCTCTACCAGTGCAGGTGTTTTTCCTGTGGTAGAGTGCTGGCTTGTATTATAAGCCAGTTGGACTGCTGGTAAGAGGGTGACCCAATCATGGGTATATCCCTCATGGTCCTTGTATTCCATGCCATAGGCACAGAACCTCCTGAGGATGTCCTCCATTGTTTGGATCATCCTCTCAGCTAGGCCATCTGTTTGTGGATGGTAAGCTGTGGAAAAAGCAAGCTTGGTGCCTAGCATGTCATACAAATTGGTCCAAAATTCAGATGTGAATTTTGGGTCCCTGTCACTGATTATGATCTTAGGGACTCCACAGGTGGATATGATGTTATTCCAAAATAACAGAGTAGTGTCCATGGCTGTGTCCTCTTTATGGCATGGTAGACATCTCATGCTCTTGCTGAACCTATCAACTATGATTAAGCAGGCATTGTAGTTTTCTTTGCCTCCTGGGACAAGTCCTGTGACCCAGTCCATGTTGATGGTTTCCCATGGGTGCTTGGGCTCTTCTATGTGTTGAAGCAACCCATATTTTTTCCCATGTTTTCTATTTGCCTTTTGGCATCTTTCACAAATGTTGATGTATTCACTCAACTCTTGCTCCCACTTGGGCCACCAAGCTGTGCTTGCTACCCTCTCTTTAGTCCTGTCCTCACTCATGTGTCCCATGTAGGGGCAGTCATGGCATTCCTGCAGGATTAAGGAGATGTGGTCTCTGTCTATCACTGTGAGTGCACTGGTGTGCTTTTCTCTGTGATAAATCAGGCCATCTAGAAGGAAGAATTTATTGTCATTATAGGCCCTCAACCAGGGTTCCTCCAGCTGGGTTTCCAGTTCTGGGCTCCTTTATTTTTGTTGAAGGAGTTGGAGTAGTATGCTACACTGTTTGTGTTTAGCATAGGATTTCAGTACTGCATTGAAAAATTCATTGTGCAATTCTGAGGAACTTATTCCCAGTATGGGGGTTTCTGTCCCTTCTGAATCAGTGTTTCCACTTTCAAGGGTACCACTCCCTGGTGCCCATTCAGAGAATCTGAAGTTCTTTTTCCTATTTATTTCCATAAAATGGATAGGAATTTTTGCAGCAACTTCAGGGTCATAAGCTGGATTGCTTTTGACATTGTCCAGTGGCCATCTGCTAAGGCCATCTGCATTGGTATGGCTTTTACCTTCCTTGTATATGATGGTCATGTTCCCTCTATACTCCTGGATGGCTATTTGCCATCTCAGCATGTGTCTATTAGTAGTCTTCATGTTTAGTAAAGACTTCAAGGCTGTGCAGTCTGTGTAGACTTCAAAGACTGCACCCTCCAAATAATAGTGGAGTTTTTCTAGAGCCCAGACTAGACATAGACATTCTGTCTGGGTGGCCCCATACCTGGCTTCTGAATCTTTCAGCTGCCTAGAGATGTAACATATTACACCTTCTCTTGGTTCACCATCCACAATTTGTCTTTGGTGAAGGGCTGCTCCCAAGCCTTGGCTGCATGCTGCATCTATATATAACTTGAATGGTAGTTCAAAGTCAGGCAAGATGAGCACAGGTGCATTTGTGAGTTCATATTTGATCCTCTCATATGCATCCCTCCTTTCCTTGGTTATTTCAAAAACTACATCCTTTGAGCATAACTTGTATAAACTACTAGTTATGTGGGCAAAGTTTTTGATGTGGTTTCTATAGTAGCTAGCAAATCCAAGGAAAGATTGCATCTCTTTGATGTTCTTTGGTACTGGCTTTTGCAGTACTTCTGCTACTTTGTTCTGGTCAATTGCCAGACTAAGGCCTGAGACTTTGTGTCCTAGAGCTAGTAGCTCTTGTTGGCCAAAATTACACTTTTTAAGTGAAATTTTCAGATTGATGGGTGTACATTTACTTAGCACTCTGTCTATGTATTGTACATGGTCTTCCCATGTCTCTGAGTATATAATGATATCATCAATATACACTACCATCCAGCCTTCCATTATTTCTTCTTGAAATATGGTGTCCATCATCCTTTGGAAGTGGGCTGGTGCATTCTTGATGCCAAATGGCATCCTGGTGTACTCATATATGCCCATATGGCATATTATTATGAGCAACTTCATGGAGTTTGGTTTAACTCCATTTTGGTGGAAGCCTTTCATACAATCCATCTTGGTTATGTATTTGGCTTTGGCTAGCTTATCCAAGGCATGAGGCCTTGGTATAGGGTACCTGTCTGCTTTTGTGTAGTTATTCAGGGCTCTGAAATCTCCACACAATCTAGACTTGCCATCATGCCAGGTGATTAGGACAGGAGTGGTGATTTCCACTATTTCATTATGTCCAATCTTCCTAATGACATCCATGTCCAGGAGTTCATTGATATGTTTCTCAAGCCCTTTCCTGGTCTCCAGACTTGCTGGGTAAGGAGGTCTCCTTAACATGGGTGGATAAGGCCTTTCTACATCCAGATATAGTTCTATATCATGGCCTTTGATCTTGCCTAATGGTTCTTCACCAATGGCAAATGCTGGTCTATTCTTCCTCAGCATCTTCAGTAAACTTAGCTTTTGTTTACTGGTGAGGGTAGTGCTAAACTGTCCCTCTCTGAATTCTTTCAGAAGTTCTTCCAGTGGGTCCTGGGAAGATATCTGGTATATATCAAGAGAAAATTTCTTTTCCTTGTTAGTACCAATGGTAATGTGCCTATATTTACTATTATAAATATCTATGCCATACATCCTCTGGTAATCTGTTCTCAGTAAAAACCCTTGGATGTGGGCATCTTCAAGCACTACAAACTCTGGGTTGAGTCTGATATTACCTTTTCTGTGGGGTATAATTATCTCTTTGATAATTGTACCAATAGAGGTCATCTTTCCAGATGCACTCTTAAAGTTCTTTGCCCTGGTGGGCAAGAGTTCTTTTTCCCAGTTTGGGAAGTGGTTATCCAGATAATTTCTGGCCACTATGGAGCAGTGTGCTCCACTGTCAATGATCAGTGGGTGCTGAGCATTGTCAATACATACAGTCATTTTTGTGGCTGTTCCATGTATATATGCCATTCCTTTGGTTGGTGTAACCAGGAATGTTTGTGCATCCTTTGTATGTTTACACAAGTTCTTGTTGGCAGTGTCTTGTGGCATGCCTGCTTCCAACTGTATATCCTGGAGTTCTAGTGGGGTTTCCTCTTGGTATTCCACTAGAAATTCCTCTCTTGGGTCTTGATCCTCATCAGATGGTTCTCTAATGGCATCACCCATAGAGTCTGATTCAGAATCCTCTGTTGGAGGTTCTTCTTCAGGGACTTTTTCTATAGCATAGACTTTCTTCTTTGCTTTTGGACAGTTGTTGGCATAGTGGTCTGTTGAACCACAGTTGTGACAAGAATTCTTCTTCTTTGCCACTTCTGCCACTCTTTCTCTGGGTTTGTCTTTAAACTCCACCCTGAAAGGTTGTTTCTCTTTGAAACTACTGCTTCTATATGGGGTGAATTTCCCTATATTAGTCCTTTTCCTTATGTCTTGTAAGGTATTGGCTATATCATCTAGAGTGCAATTTTGGTTGCATCTGCACTTTACTGCATGCTCTAGTTCTCCTGGCAGTTGTGTCAGAAGTTTATGATTCCTCATTTGAATGTTCATTTGGGGATCAATGGCTTTAAGTCTTTTAGACTGTCTAAGACACCACTCATATGGATCTTTGTCCACAGAGTATTTGTCATTTTCAAATGACATGGTCTTTTGCCATATCCAAGTTCCATTACTGTACTTTTGGATTATTTGACTCTTCCACCATGACCAATTTCTTCTGCCATGGATTTCTTTCATTTCAGTGTACCATATACTTGCATGACCTTTAAATGCAGTATTCAGTCTAGCAGTAATCCAGTAATCTGGTATGCTTGGTACATCAATGAAGAGTCCATCAATATAATCTATGAGTTCCATATGATCATATTCTCCTGATCCAGAGAATTTGGGCCAGTTTGAGTCCTCAGGAAGCTGTTTCAAAGCTTACTTCTCTGAATAAGACATGCCATCTCCATCCTGGTATTGTGATGGAGATCTTGCCTTATTCAACAACATGGCATCTGGTTTGATGTCATCTGGTTGATATGGATTCTCCATAGCTTGGCCTTGTGGTTGGGGCTTTAAGCTATGGTAGGCATCAAACAATTTGTTGATGTCTTGGTTCAGACACTCCCTGTCCCTGCTACTATGGTGTTGTTCTTCAGAGACTTGATTCAGTCTCTTGTTGGTTTCTTCAGAGGCTTTGCTCAGTTGAGCATATCCTTCCTGAAGGTTTTTAACTATCTGCTCCAATGAGGCTTGAGTTTTTCTCATCCTCTCTTGGGCAGCTGCAAATTCTGTAGCCTGCTTTGCAGATTGCTCAGCATATTGGGACATTTGTAACCACAGTGTGTCACTGTTGATGTTACTCTCAGATGTGATAATGCTATTTTCAGTCTGAGTGGGGGTAATGTTTCTATTACTAGGACTACTTATTCTAGAGTGGTTTACAACTACTTCTGGTTCTTTTGTACTTCTTTTACCAAATCTAACAGCTTCTGGATCATGGGGTCTGACTCTTTCCTCCTCTGGTTGAAGGAGGCTTTGTTCTTGCCCTTGTTGCCTTGTCTTCTCCTGGAAACTTCCTGGAATTGTGAAGAATGGTGACTCTTGGCCACTGATCTGCTGGTTTCTGAATGGTGTGAAGCCACTGGAGAGCTGATTTGGCATGCTCCTTGTGAACCTGAAGGAATCTGAGTAGGCCCTGTCTGGGTTAACTGTTCTTCTATAGCTTGGATAGTGGCTTGATTCTCCCTTATCCTCTGTGCCCTTGCCTCCAGGAGTCTGTGCTGCCTGGTAGGATTCCAACCCTTGGTGATTACCATAAGGTCTTTGAAGTCTATCTCTTTGAGACAGATCTTCTGGCAACTTGATCCCATTTCTGCCCAGTAAGTTGCTAGGTTGAACCTCTTGTTGTCCATGCTCCATTGAAACAAATCTTTGAGGAGTTGGTGGATTTGAAGAACTTGATCCATATCCTTCCAGTCCTCTGGTTTGAGGTTTCTGTTGAATTGGAGTGTGAATGGCAAGGTTGATATTATCTCCCTCATTGTTTTGCCATCCACCACTGTGTCCAATGTGTCTTCTTTCAGGTCTTCTGGTTCTAGACATTCCTGCTCTATCCTCTGGCTGGTTCCTTTGGAAGCCAAGGTCTCTGAGGTATGCAGGGGACATATCAGTGTTTGCAAGCAGTCAAAAACTTTATGTTCTTAGGGTATTTACCTTTGACTGTGCCTTGTACAAATTTGTTATCTGCTGATTTGGGCAGTTTGCCTTTGGAGGTTACAACTGGGTTAATAATTGTAATCTTCCCTGTACAAGTGGTTAAGGTTGGTTTACCTTGTATTGAAGCAGAGTTTCGTGGTTTTCTACTCCTCTGAGTGGCTATTGGTGTCCACTTCTTGGCTGTAATGAGGCCTTCACTAAGCCTTTTTCCTTTACCCTTGCTGCCCTCTGGTTCTGAGGGTGTCACTGTTGTGTTGGCCTGTGACTGGGTTTCAAGTGGGATGTAGTTTTCTTCCACTGAATCAAAACAGGAAAAATGAGGGCTTATGTCAGTTAAGACTTCTTAAAAGGCTGGTTTTGCACGTCTAAGAATGGCCTCTGGGCTTGTATATTATTACAATATGCCCTTGTATAATGACAGTGTAATTGAATTAACAATTTCACGTCAAACATACAGCTTATGGTGCCCTGTCACACTGTTTGTGTGCCAGTATCCCACAGATACACTTGTGCTTTTCAAGTGTATTCTGTACAAGTGGTTTTGTATAAGTGTTATTGAGTCAACAATACACTTAATCCACTCCTCAACTGATGGTGTTTCAGTCAGAGATGTCCTTATTCAGTCAAGAATACAGGAACTATTGATGGCTGATGTGTTTTTATATACAAAAAACGCCAAAAATAATTATTTTCAGTGGGTATTAGCCACGTGAAAAATACTCTTTTATAATATGAGTATATGAAAAAAAGATAAAAATATATAAAATATATATATTTAAATGGAAATTACGCCTAAAAAAGATAAAACAATGTGTTAATAAGTCATAAAAAAGAGAAAAGACTTACTTGTAAGGTCCAAAAAGTTAAAAAAAACAAGGCCAGGCCCCCAAAATGTCAGGCTGAGTCTATGATAAAGGTGTATATGAGTATCTACAAGCTTTAACTATGACTGTGACACGGTAAAAATGGTTTTAAAAGATGATAAGATTGATAATAAATGATTTAATTTAAGATTTAAAGGGCTTTACTATAGAGATGTAGTGGTGGTGAGCGCTGTTGAAAGCCCTGGGTGCAGCTTTACCTGTTGGATTACAATAATAAAGACTACAATACTTTAAATTAAGAATATACCTGATTATTTAACCAAGAGTAAAACTGTTTTTGACAGTTTACTACGTAGGTTATTCAAGAGCAGGATGAGGAAAGGTTTTTGGCTGTGAAAAGCCCTCCTTTTATCCTGAAATTGAGGTGGAAAGGCTGCTAGACCTTTCCACGTAGAGGAAGTGAAGATTTTTCACTCTCCAGGACAGGCTTGTGGTTTGCAAACAGCCTGTATACCCTGTATTGGGCTCAGATGTGGTTTTGAAACCACATCTGGGCAGTTTTCACTAATACAGGGTGAAAATTTTCATCTGGGGACCTCACAGCCTGATTCTGACGTGTATGACGCGTAGAATGCTGTACAGAAACTGTATGGGACCCCAGTATTGACTGACATATGAGGTATTGAAGTAAAAACATTCCTCTTCGTCTATTTGACACCTCATATTCATGGTTATGGGATATTATCCCATGGTAAGGCTGTATCTGACAGCAGGTGGGATTTTGACCTTAAAATGGTCATAACTCTGTCAGTTTTTGAGATATCAAGCTCAAAGTTGGTTCATTGAATAGCCCTGTATGAGCTCTACATAATAGTACCCAAATTGACATGGTTATCATTAAATATGACAAAGTTATCCCATGTACAAGTATTTTTGTACATTGGCGTGGTCTGGTCAAAAGCTGTATTAAGCTTGTTTGGCCAATAACTTCTGTTGTAGTTGAGTTATGAGGAAATGGATGGCACCATCAGATAGCCCTGATTGTGCTCTTTTCAAAAAGACCCCACTTTAGGTATCTCACACTAAAACTGTAAAAGTTAGATGAGAGGTGAATGTTTTGTTCACCCTTATTTGGTCTGAATTTGACCATAACTCAAGTAATACTGGTGCTAGCTCAGTTTGGCTGGTACCATTGGATAGCCCTGGCTTAGAGCTTCATTTTGAATACCCATTTGATGGGGTTAAGCCTCTCCTTCTAGATTTTAGATGAGAGGTGAAAATTAAGGTTTATGCTCAGCAATAGCTTTGAGCAGGAATAACTTTGTTATTTCTTGTCCTATGGTTATGGGACTTATATTTTCAGAAAGAGGTGAGTTTCCTCTTTTTTTTGATACCTTTTGAGCTAATTTGGCTCAGCTCCATATTTTGGTGGTATTTTGGCTATACCATTGGTTTATGGTATTTTGGCTGTCATGCTTGTGCTCTGGTTTTGAGTCACAGGCTGACAAGGCCCAGGAGAAATTTCTCAATAATCCTGAATGTGAGGTACTCATTGCCTCCATTGCTGCAGCTGGAACTGGCCTCAACATCACTTGTGCTAATATTGTCTACTTAATGGTGAAGGGACCCCCAGAATTTGACCCAAATTTTCCAACACTGACTTCAACCTATCCAGGAGCCAAATTGGAGCTGGGCCATTGAGGCTCAGGCTTTTGATCATCTCCATTGTATTTGACAACAGCAACCTGGGAAGGTTAATCACTATATCACTCCTCATTCAGTGGAGGTCAACATGCGGAAGGTACCTTTCAAGCTAATCTGTGTCCCTGAGCATATTACTATTCTAAATCATCCTTTATGGAAGTCCCATATTCCCATCACCAATAGGTCCAAGAAAAGAAACACTCATTATCTGTGTGAGCCTTCCTAATTTTATGTAATTTGTGTTTGACAAAGCTGATAGCCTTTTTTCACCCCATCACAGGTGCACAATTATGAACACCATGAGCTGGGTTGAACTTATTCAATCTTTCTTGAATTAAAATGAGCAATAGACAAATATTGATAAGGGACAACATAGTACATTACTACATAAAAGCTCATATTGTTCATATTCTAATTTATTTTCCAGATGTAGTGCATTTAAGAAATAATAATCAGATTTTATTACACCCACACAAACAATTCACAAAACCTTATTACGTCAATGTGCTATACCTATATTTTCCTAACTTATTTCAGAACATCACCATTTGCACTAATAATTTGCATTTCAAATATTTTGAGGGAGATAGTCTGCATCTTACTACAACCTTTGATCCAATCTTGATCAAATACCTGAAAAGATAGCCCTTCGGGAATATCCCCCTCATCTGTTGATCATATTTCTGGCAGTCTATCAATAGGTTTTTACCCTTTTTTGAATCCAATTACAAAACTCTATGTCTCAATCAATTTTTAATACCAACTCATTAAATAGGGCTGAGTGCCAGCGTAAGCCCACTTTGCGGTAAACTTGACAGCCATTTTCCACTACCTCCTCAGTATTTGAGCATACTCAAGGGTTGTTGAATTGTGATGCTAGAATTGGAAATTAATCTGTATCACACCATTCACAATGGTGCTCACAGGTCTGCACATTATCAATTAGATTATCATCAGCGTTACTTCACAATGAAGAAGAGATAGAGTAACTAACCCTTTGACAAATCTTTGTGAGCTTTTGATTCTCCTTCTTTTTTACCAAATACTCCACATCCTATTGAATAGACTTCCATTCTCTTTTCAAATAAGTGAAATATTGCTCCATTAAATCTGCCACAACCCTGTAGTGGTTATGATCCTTGTTCCGACAGTAGTGATGATACTTGGTGCTGACAAGTGTGAGACAGAAGGTATGGTAAACCACCATGGACATCAACTTCTTTAACAGATGTTTCCAGGAGCTCTCCCAGTCCCAAGTGAATTGCTTTAGTCCTAGCTTGTGGAGCTCATTTTTGCAGTAGCTTTGCAAACCCTGAGACTGAACTTGTGTCAATGGCTCATTGAAAACATCCTTGGGGACATATGCTAGATGACCAGCCACTTGAATCGCAATTTCAAAATCTTCTGTTCTGGGTGGTGCTGGTAGTGAGGAAAAATCCTTATCCCTTACTTTGAGTAGGAACAGAAAATGGGCGTGTACAGCTGTTCTCATCCCATTGACATTTTCTAGAAGTTCTGCTTTAAGCCATTTTTCTTGCTCCTTCTGGCTTGCACATTTTTCCACATTGTGAGCTTTGCAAGCCTGGTTCCTTTGCTGTCTCATCTTGGATTGATTGAGCATACTCTGGGAAAGGGGCATTTGAGGATGGGTGAACTCACTATTTGACTGAGTGCCTTGCTCATGCGCTGTGAGATTTTCCCCCCTTGGTTCATCATTTGTTTCACTTTGAGTTGGAGACATGTTTTCATCCTCATCATCCACAATTTCTCCTCTTGATGAACTGGCATGACCCATTCTTGGTTTGGAGGCATATGGATGATGAGGTCCAGTGACTGTTTCTTTATAGACCAGAGGTTAAGATGAATAAAGCTCATCACCTGCCATGAAAATAATCAGTAAACACATCAACAAATTAATAAATACTGGTGATACTTATGATCTTTAATTGCCTCCTGAGATTGGACTGTCTTTCCTTTAGGTGCCATATCTAGCCCATGAAACAAACATGTCATATTTTGCAAAGGTTTATATTCTGAAATCCAACAGACTTACTTTGATGAAGTGTCAATCCCGGATTTCCCTCTGAAATTCCACTCTGACTAACATTTTCCAATGGTCCTTTTTGCCACCCACCATCAACCAGCTTTTCATGCCCCACATGAACCTGAGATCCTGATGGAATATTAAGGGTTGGCTGTTTACTCTGCCCAAAGGTTTCCTGGGACACCACTGGATTCCAACCAGGATTAAGGAGGAAGTCTCGTGGCTATCTTGATTGTGGATTAGCTTTTGATGAGATTTCTAGTGTTCTTCCTGGAGCCTCAGACAAATGCATTTGTGTATTAGTGGGATTTGGGGGGAATTGGAGTTACGGAATTATTAGGAATGGACCAAGTGCTTGAAGTTTGAGAAGTCTCTATTCCCACATCAATGTTGAGACCTGATACATTCATTGAGGATGCAATAGAAATTGTGAGTGAAATTTTGGGACTCATTGGTGACTGTGTTGTTTGAACATATTCTATACTAGATTCACTATCTGAGTCATTAACAGAACCTGAATGGGATTTGCGTGGGTTGGAAGATCACATGATGGCTAAAAACCTACAGTTATGTTTTCAACTTGATAAAAAAGCTCAGTATTATAATGAGATAGAGTGATTTCAAATGTATAATAGAGAGATTTTTGAATAGTGGGAACCAAGTCTCTCTGGAAGTCTAATAAGACTATTTTTAGGAGAATTCTCCAGGACTACTCTTGAGCTCCTCCGCTTTTGTCAGAAACCACACTGGACAGGGTACCAGCATATAATGTCACATTTACTTGATCTCAAAGGGAAACCATCATCCATGAGTAATCAAATTCAATGAACATTTCCCCCTACCCATTGTCACATTGTGTGAATTATCCAAATTCCAATATATGCATCAAAGTTGCCGAGTATTCTATATCTGTATAAGGGTATATTCATGAAGGATTTACCCACAAAAGAGATATCATCTTTTTAAGAAAGGCAAGACATTCCAACCAATTGAAAGCCCGCTACACTCAAACTAAATACCAAGACTTTAGCTCCACTCCAAACACTTATGTAATAGAGCTATATTGTTATGTCTGTAATAAGGTTTAAGCCATGTAAGATGGTGTGCAAGCTTACATGGTTTGAATGTTAATCCCCTCAATTAAATGTTGACACATCCCTAATAGAATTCCCTGCAGTATCACCATGTTTAAATAAAATATAATATGTACGAGCATTGAGCAGCATGGAATTTTACCCAATTAACCTCTCAACTGATTCCCCTATTCAGCTGAGACATGTTACACTTTATCCCCTGTGGCCCAGCCACCATTACAAATGGGATAAAATCCTCAACTGGCTCAAATAATCTCCCCCTTCATAAATAATCACTCAATTTTTTTTGCCAATTAATAAAACTGCTAAGCACTTTCACATCAGGCATAGATATTTATATAAAAATCAACCTTATTCACGATTCCTGCAAAAATGACAACCCGCTGCTATTCCTCAATGCATATATGCATGTGTCGACACTGCTCAAATCAAACACACTCTTCCCCTGATGGTGATAGGCAGGGAGTTTCCTTCTCACCTTTCCAATATAAACAGCACATTAAAAAGCTCAAGTCAGCCATTGCACCCAAATCTCCTCCAAAGATCCCTACTTTTGCATAAGGATCTGAGTTCCCGCAAATTCTATTGGATCAAATTTTTCCAGCTGATTATTCTCAATTGACCCAAAGCACGTTCTCCACACCACTGGGTCTCACTTCCACTGCACAGAAACCATACAGTGGCGGTCCAAACCTTCCCCCACACAATCTTGGAATTATTATATCCACCATTCTATCATTAATGAATAATATACCCTGCAGGGCTTCATGCATTCTCAACCCCGCCCTGAACCTGCTGATCAAGTCCAGTATCTCTAGCTCAGGTGGTCCCCCCACTCCTGCATTCCATATACCTCCAGATCTCAGTACCATATTGAGCCAGTTATTCAAAAATATATATGTTTTCTTCAATGCTTCTTTCTTAATAGCCTTACTAAATCAGTCACAACTGACCAGCCCCACTTTCAACACCATAATGACCCAAATGATCATGATCCCCCTTGCACACAATCATTAGGCAAATTCATCAATTCATTTGAACCCCACACTGAAAACACAACCAAAATTAAAAAAAAATTATCCCAACAAAGCATTTCATTTATCAACCATTCAAAAATTGTCTCTCCAGATTTCTCCAGTGGGCTGGAATTATGGAAGTTCTGCATCAACATCAACAATCCCAAACTCCCAAAGGTTCCCCCAAATGTGACATCTGGGATGGATTGAGCTGGAGACGCTTCACTGGCACTAGAAATATCAATGACCCCCATTAATGTCCATTCCTGGTAGATGGGCCTTCTCCATTTATGTGGACTGGTTCAATGCACTTGGAAATTCAACCCAGTTGGCCAGAATTGGACCTATCATGCTTATTTGTCTTAATCTTCCCCTAAGTGAAATATTGAGTCCAGAGAGTTTTTATGTTTCAGGAATCAGCCCTGGGCCAAAGGAGCCACCTGACCTTCAATTTGATTACCTATTAATGCCATTCATCAAGGAGATCAAAGAGCTATGGCAAGGTTACCATTTTTGAACAGCTTCAAGAGGTCCTTCAGGATCCTTTATCCGTGTTTCCATCCTCACGGCTATTGCGGATGTGGTTGCCATGTGCAAGCTTATGAATTTATTTCTCATTCAGGAAACCACTTTTGTAATTTTTGCACTATTCAAAAAGCTCAAATTGAAGAAATTGGTCCTCAATTTCACTACACGCGCTCATACCAAAATCATAAATCAAACATTGTGAAATGGCTTTTGGCATCCCCACAACAAAGACAAGCAATTTTTTCTGATTATGGAGTGTGATATTCAATTTTGGAAGACCTTCCATATTGGGATGCAACCAGAATGGTTAATCTTGACATAATGCATAATTTAATACTTGGAATTTTGTGTCACATTGATGCCAGAAACCATCAACAAGCACTTGAGCTCTCCACTTAGGGTCATGTGGGAACAGGTGGTGGCAATTGGTGTTGATTTGGGATAGTTGATTGCATCACTGGTTCTAACAAGGACACATGGAAGACAGGATGAACTGACTTCCATTGTTGAGGCAACTTGAGGTGATATCCATGGCTGCCAATCTTCTTGAGAACTTCAAAGGGTCCCAGCCATCTTTCTGAAAGTTTCTTGGTGGGTTTTGTTGTCTTGATGTTCTTGGAAGCTAGCCATACTTTGTCCTAAGGTTGGAAATCAGGTGGAATTTCTCTATTTCTATCTGCATACTTCTTAAAACGCTTTATTGCTGACTCTGATTCTTCTTTGACAGCTTGCTGTACTGATTGGAGTTTTGATGATAACTTTCCAGCAGGTGTATCTTGAGAAATGTGAATTGAATCAAAGCTGGGATTTATTCCATAAATAGTGAAAAATGGAGACTGTTTTGTTGATGAATGTTCTGCATTATTAAAAGAAAATTCAGCCAGAGGGAGCCAGGTGTGCCAGTCATCTTGATGGTAACTGACATACATCCAAAGATACTGTTCTAGAATCTGATTTACCCTCTATGTCTGTCCATTTGTTTCAGGGTGAAAGGCAGTTGAAAGATCTCTTGATATCTTGAGCTGCTGACACAATTGAGTCCAAAATGATGAAACAAATAATGAACCTCTATAACTAACAATACTGATTGGAAGACCATTTTTGGAAAATACATGACTAATGAAGATTTGAGCTAAGTCCAGAGCAGTGATTGTTCCATAAGTTGGAATGAAGATTGCCATTTTTGAGAATCTGTCCACAACTACTAAAATCGAATCAAATTTGTTTGACAGTGGCAATTGAGTGATGAAGTCCATTGATAAAGAATTCCAAGGACAAGATGGAATTTGAAGAGGCTTGGGTAGCCCAAACTTCTTATGGTGGATGTTCTTGTTTCTTGAACATTGATGACATGAGGACACATAGTCCTTGATGAATTGATTCATGCCAGCCCAATAAAAATCCCTCTTGATGAGCTTGAGGGTCTTCTCCTGGCCAGGATGGCCAGCCAACGGTGAGTCATGATGCTTTTGAAGAATCTCCAATTGAATTTCATGATTGCTTGGGATGACTACTCTATCTTTGAAAAATAATAATTTTGCTTGAGGTTCAAGAGAATAGTCTGGGACTGATTCTCCTCTTGCTAATTTTTTGAGGATTTCCTTATAATCTTTGTCTTGCCATACTTGTCTTTGAATTTGATCAACTACATCTGAAAACATATCAGCTTTTATTGAAAAGAATCTTGACTCTTGAATTTCATTTTGCTGGGGAACTTGATGAAAATTTTGAGGATTCTTGCTGATTCAATCCACCCCCCTCTCTGGGTACACGTCATCCCGAGGTGACAAGGCATCTGGTAAAGTGGCCAGCCTCCCTGGGCGGTAAGTGATGATGAAATGGAATTCAGATAGAAATTCTGCCCAACGGGCTTGACAATGAGTAAGGACTTTAGAGGACATAAAATACTGAAGAGAACAATGGTCTGTCAAGACCTCAAAGGAATCAGAAAGAGAAAGGAGAAAAGCTCTCCAGCACTTGAGAGCCCAAACTATGCCAAGGAGTTCCTTGTCATGAATTTCATAGTTGAGTTTAGCTGGTAAGAGCTTGCGACTATCAAATGAAATGGGATGCTTTCCTGAGTCATTCACCTGACTCAGTACAGCACCCAAGGCATAATCAGACGGCATTCCAGAGTTCAAATCAAAAATATACTTCAGGTACCGCAGGAAATCCAATGACACCAACAGTTCAGACTCAGATTCCATGACCTGCAACCCTCTCTTGATCAAATCACATTGAGAGGGACCCTCTCCCTGAGAAGAGATGCAGTGAAAATAATAAATGAGTCACTCACCACTACTTCCACCCGACAAAATTACTTCCCAATTCCCACCACTCACATGCAACATCCATCTCGTGGCTCTGTGGAGATTCCCTCATTTTATTTGGATTACATCCCCTCTGAGCTGGATATCAGTGCACTGAGTGATCACCAGATCAAGGGTGAGGCTCTGGAGCATCTTGGACAAATCATATCTGATTCCATAATTCCCTTGTCATGGACAAGATTACCCCACAAAATGGGTTTCCCCTGTCATGGTAGTTCAAAAGCCACTGAATGGGCTCTCTTATACAAGGTCTGTATTTCAGTTTTAATTCTCAGTCAGAATATTTCATTAGATGAAGAAAATTCCCCCAAAACTCAAAGAAAAATGGGTCAAGAAGAAGAACTTGAAATCAAACTAACCAAGAATACATTCCATTTGATTAGTGCTATCAACATTGCCACAAGTTGGACTGTTTCAATGGATGATATGACTGCATTTGCTGAGAACTGGAAAAGATTCCGCCTTTCCAATCAACACCTGTTCCCAAAACAGAAAAGTAAACCAAATCATCATTTTTCTGATCATATTCCAGAACCTTTCCAACATTGGGGCCCAGCACAAGCCTCAGCCATATGGTTTTATGAGTGCTTTATTGGAGTATTTGCAAAGATGCCACCAAATAACAAAATATGTATGTCAATTAATAAGATAGATATATTCACATTGATTAAACACATGAACTGAATAAGACTAACTTCTTGCAACTCTGAATAGATTATATAGATCAAACCTTATTTAAACATATCTGTCAATGTTCCAACCTTTCCATTCTCCTGAAATCCCCTCCCATGCAAAAAAAAACAACTTTTTGAATCACTTCTGCCTGCCCCATTCAATCACCAAAAGTATAACAAACTATCCCGCCATGACCAACAAAATTATGATTGACTGGTTGAGTAATTACAGAATTTTCATTCCACAAGGGAAATAGTTGAATGGATCAGCTTAGACACTACTGTACAATACACAAGTCATCCCACTTCAAGGATTGTCTCACCGTGGTATTTTCCAGTTTCAAACATTAATATTGGGAACAATATATTTTCAACTGAATCCAAAAATGTTAGCAACAGTATGATATGTTTTCTGAGGGGAAACTCACAACGATTTGGTATTATTAATGGCATTTTTTAAGTCTCTGAGCCATCTAGCATACTGAACAATAACTTTCTGATCTTAAAGACTTTGAAGATTGATGTGACTTTCTTACCAAATTGGCTGCATCTCAATATTTATAAAGCTGTTGGTTTTAATGATAGACACTTGCTTATATCTGAAGAAGAAATAGAAGGTAACTGTGGATTGTATGACACCAAATTGATGTCATGTGGACTGCTTGTAATGATAAAACCCTTATTTCATGATATTTATTATATTCTTTTTGACTAAAATATAGTGATACAATAACACAATTATCTCATATTCATTAGGAATTTTGCTAGAGAAATGTATTCCTCAATATTTGGTGACCATGAAATGCCATTGTGATAAGTAAAGCCCATTACTTCACATGAACACAAAGAAATTACTATTTTGCCATTGGGTATGGTGTAAATTAGCCAATTGGAATGATCAAATGACCCACACACTCACATATCACAGGATCTAAAATGACACCACTGCACCATCATCACATTGGGCCACACACATGCAAGTCAATTTGCACCTGCACACGCACACACTGACAGTGGTTCCACATGTGTCACCCCCAAATGGTCAATGAAACTTGACATTAGGCCCTCTAATGCTTTTTCTTTGTGTGCATGTGGCACACCCATGCACCTGCACCCAAACACTCTTCATTGCTGGGACTCCCAACCATGTCACCCACTCATGCTGAGCTGTTTCATGGCTACACAAAATTAGGACAACACATCATTTGTCCTTGGTTTGCGTGTCACACAAACACACCCACAGGATTGTGTGGCGGGCTCCACCAGTGTCACCTGCTGAGGCAAAGTCCTTTCATGGATGACCTGGAAAGTCACATACCCCTTCCCTACATCAAGAATGGCTGAAGTACCTCTTTGATGTGTGCGTGTGGAACCAGGAGGGTCTTGTGTAATTTTTACCAACTTTTGGATGGTTGAGGGAGGATCCGGTGGTGAGAAATCTCAGTTGAAGGCACAGGGGAACCAATATTGGCAGATGTTACAAGATTTGGTGTAAGAACAGAGTGTGAAATGTTCTCAGCTTTAGCTTGAGGTGAGCTTGAGGTTTTCTTGACATGAAGTCAATTGCCAACAATTGATCCAAGATTTGCCCTGGTGTAAGGCTGTACTGGTCTAATTGTGAAATTTTGACCTTAAAACTGCTATACCTTTGTCAGTTCTTGAGATATCAAGCTCAAAGTTGGTGCATTGTGTAGCCCTTGATGCGGTCTACACAATGCTACCTCATTTGGTATGGCTACCATTCAATATGGAAAGGGTATGCCATGTACAAGAGTTTTTGTACATATGTATGATTTGCTTAAAATCTGTATGGAGCTTGTTTGCCCCGTAACCTTTGCTCTAGATAAAATATGGGGAAATGAATGGCACCATCAGATAGCCCTGATTTTTCTCTTTCCAAAAAGGCCCCACTTTAGGTATCTAACACTAAAACTGTAGAAGTTAGATTTGAGGTGAATATTTTATTCCCCCTTATTTGACGTTATTTTGGTCATAACCTCAGTAATTCTGATGCTAGCTCAATTTTGATAGTACCATTGAATTTTCCTTACTTATTGCTTCATTATGTACACCCATTTGATGGTTTTGAGCCTCTTCCTCTGGATTTCAGATGAGAGGTGAAAAATAAGGTCTATGCTCAGCAACACCTTTGAGCAGGAATAACTTTGTGATTCCTTTTCCTATGATGGTGTGACTAGTATATTTGGAAATAGGTTAGTTTCCTCTTTCCTTTGATACTTTTTGAGCTGGTTTGGCTCAGCTTCATATTTTGCTGGTATCTTTGCTCTACCATTGGTTCATGGTATTTGGCTGTAATGCTTGTGCTCTGGTTTTGAGTCACAGGCTGACAGTCATACTCTCCTTCTGTCCCCCTGAGATGGATTAAATATTTTGGCCCAGCCTTTTCCTTCTTCAGGTTTGCATCAGAATGCCGAATTGGGCCTTCCTGGTCCAATGTCAATTGCAAGCATTGTTGACCAACCAGATGGAACGGACTTGAACTATGGGTCAATAATTTCCCAAATTGCACGACTGGGCTCTTATTTACGCCAGAGCCCCCAACAACATGAACAATTTGTCACCACAGTGAAGCTTCTCCACAATTAGATCAAATCCAAAATGTTGTTGAATAATGTTTGCACACAATGGAACTCCACATACAAAATTCTTGAGAATGCCTTATCACTGAAAGAGGCATATAATCAGTTCTGTTCTCAAGCTAATATGGAACAATATCACCTCACCTTGCTCAAATGGGACAAAGTTGGGTTTATGATTAACTTCCTTCAGCCACTTGATGAAGCAAAAGGAATAATTAATGGGCTGAAAAACCACACAATTAATTATGCTTTACCCCTCTACATCTCATTGATCATATGCATTCATCAGGTGAGTTTTCTCATGTCCCCAGCTATACCAAATCTCACTAAGCCCATTATTATGTGCATAGGCTTGTGGAAATTATGATGTTCAGCAAATAGAGCCTGAAGCAGCAGAAATGACTATAAAGCTCAAAAAATATCTTCAAATTTTGCTTTGCAAGAAGCCTGTAATCTATGCTTCAGTTCTGGACCCTTGGATTAAGATGAAATATTTTGAGAAGCATGACCTCACTCTTGCTCGGTTTGGAACATCAGCAAGCAAACTAGAAATGATCTTTGAAGGAGAGTCCCAGAAACACTCCAATGGCTTCATGAATCCACTTCCATGGAATACAGAGAATGAGGCGACTGGGCTATGTGATGAGATGTACCCCCCACACCACAGGAGGGGAATAAATTAGAAGGTGGGCTATTACACTTTTTTTCCAAACCTGCTGAGCCCAAGACAACCAATTTATTGCTTTTCCAGAAGTTGGGAGGATCAATCTTCCCCACCCTTGCCCAGATGGCAAGTAAGTATTTGGCCATATCTGCTACCAGTGCTGTTCCTAAAAGGATTTTTTCAGGAGGTAGGAAGATAATCACTTATCATAGGGCTTCCTTATCAGCCACTCATGTAGAGCAATTGGCCTGTGTGAAAAATTGGGGGCGTGTCTGGGCATGTCTATTGTAATGATTGATTGAACTGCTTTTGGCTTATTTTATCCATTTTATTCTTTTTTATGTCTATTTTGATAGTCTTATATTTCCATAATACTACATCTTACATTTCCGTAATACTACACAGAAACAATAGGAGACCTGATTGTTATGTTCCTTATACTGATCCTTGTCCCCTGGCAGCCCCACATGGAGTTTTCTCAAAAAGAGTGGCCCCTGGCCCCACTTCTGACAGGTTCTCCAGCGGGGAATCCTCAATTAGCCTCTTCCGGAGGACACCCATAATAGCTACTATACTTTTAAACATGTGTCATCTATTACATCATTTTGATAAAATGTGTGTCATATATTACATCATCTTTATTCTGCCATATAATCTATAGAGATATACTTTATATCAAAATATTTATTAGCTTAAATAATTCCTATTCTTTCCTTTCTCCCTTCTCTTTAGCAAAATATTACTATAAATCTTATAGCTTCCAAAAACCATTGCTCTTACAGAGGGGTGTCAATGACCTCAAAACTACTTTGTCACAAGAAATCGCCATTGTCATGTATCTACAATAAATATATCAAATTTAATGAGATTGGGTGGAGTGTAGCAAAGCTTTCTCACCGGTCAGTTCCAGTTCTGTCCCCTCAAAATAGTAAGAGGTGAGGAAAGGACTTTTGGTTTGGTGGGAAAGCAGGCTTTAAGTTACAACTAGACAACTGCAGCACATTATACGCACACAGTGTGGATATGTATATACAAGGTGAATGTTTTTCTATAAGCATATTTGAATAACATGTAATAGCAATATCCAATTCTCAACACCCACCCCAAAAATATGAACCATTACCCATTAATCCCCAAGAAAGGGAGAGCTTGAAGAGGTACTGGCCCAGAAAGTCTTTTGGTCAATGTGCCAGCTTGCATGTCCTTTGTCTTCACCCACATGACTTTGATTCTGTGCTTCCAAGTTGAATTGTTAAAAAAGAAGAAAGCTTGGTCTAGGTATTGCATGCACTTGTGGGACATTTTGTCAATTGAGACCTGGACTGCATCCTGGTTGTTGCAGAATATTGCCTTGTCAAAGTCACCTGCTAATTTGCTAATCTAATTGATCACTTGTACCAAGTGTTGAGTTGAGTCTGACAGCACCACCACAGTTTGCGGTTTTGAACCCCAAAGTATGGCTGTGTCATCCAAGTTGATGATAAAACCCGTTTTTGAGCATTTGAGATCACCACCCCACTCTGAATTGCTCCACAGGTTCAGGTAGAGATTTCCCGGGCTTAGCCATATTCCACATTCGCAAGTTTTGAGGATACAGCCAATGACATGATCCAAGAGCTCCCAATGCTCTGCTGTTGGACCCATGGAGTGAAGTGCCAGGTAGTTTATGGAAAAAGCCAAGTCAGGCCTTGAACCAAAAACCAGGTAAGCCAGTGACCCAATCACTGAGCAGAAAGGGGTTGGGTTAAATGCTTTTGCATCTGGTATTTGGGTCCCTACTGGCAAAACCGGCAGTGGAGAGTTTCACCGTAACACTTGTCTCAGATAGGCTTCTAGAATACTGTCAATCAGACGCCATTGCGCAATGGTTACTTAACCGTCATCAAACACACATTCCAAGCCTTACAAGTGGTTGTACCACGTCCAACTACTTGATTTTGAGCTCAGCACACACTGAGTTCTTGAAATTTGGGATGGAATCTGGGAAATTGGAAGCAACAACACCATCATCAACGTGTATCCAGATGGTGATGACCACCTCCCTACTCTGTAAAATATACAGAGACTGTTCTACCTCTGTTGCAATGAAACCCAGCCAATTCAGTATGGTGAACAGAAACTTCCACCAGCACCTGCCCGCCTGTCACATACCATAGAGGTCCTTTTTGAGGCAGAGGACCTTTCCGCTGAGCTCTGGAAGAAACGCTTCATGTGGTTCAACTAGGACGTTTTCATCAATTGGGCTGTACAGGTATGCACCACTGACATCAAAGGAGGCCACCCGCCAGCCCTTCAAAACTGAAGTTGCCAGTACAAATCGCAGAGACATAAGAGAAGTGGTAGGCACATACATCTCTGTACAGTCCACCCTGGGTCAGTGTCTGTCTACATGTGCAACAAGTTGCGCTTGAGTTCAGACACCCACTGGTGTCCAATGGTTTTCATGTGCAGATTCTTTTTGACTACCTCCCAGACATCTCTTGCAGCCATTTGATTCAGCTCCACTATACATGCCTGCCTCAAGCGTTTGTGGTGTGGGACAGATAGGGCCTGTCCCAGGTGCTTGGGAGTGCTGAAAACTTTGACTAAAATGAGTGAATTGATCTCTTGACTTTCCTCAGCAAAAAAGCACTCTTTAGGCACTTCACCCGGTGACATTGTGTTGACAACGTGAGCCAGAAAACTCTTAGCCACCACTCTTGATATTGCTCTGGATGATTGGAACTGTGGGTGTGAGCCATAGAGTTATTTCCATATACCCAAAAGACCACAATGATAAATTAAGATACAAATATAAATAAAAGAAATTTATTTATATCATAAAAAGAGAAATTGAAATATAAATACAAATTTATATTTAAAAATCAAAATTTAATTATAATTTAAAAATAAAATAACAATAAAATTTGAAATTATGAAAATACATTTTTACTTGTAAAAATTAAGTAAAAATGAATTTTTGATAAAAATTAGGAAATTGAAATATTCTTGGTAAAAAGTTATATAAAGTATATTGTAACTTTTTATCCAATAAATAAACATAAAGAAGTTATCACACCATTGGATTCCTCATAAAAAATAAAGTGGGGTCACCTCTGGATGAAATTTCTGTAAGTCAACTCTAAATAAGCTTAAATTAAGTTTTTAGTGTTTTTGTACAAAAGTATGAAAATCCTCAAAACCTTAATTTAATTCACACCACATGTGGTGTTAACCATCAATTTTTGTGTTAAAATTGAGGTGTTGTCTTTAGTTTAGAAGCTATGAGGAATTGAAGTATTTTCAATTGAATTCAATTGAAATGTCAAAATGTGCTCGTGTATTACATAAGTGAACTTTAAGTTACATATGAGGTATCAATTATTACAGATGTGTAATTAAAAACTCAATTGAATTACATATATAAATTATAATTGTATTACATGATGAGGAATTAAAGAAAAAATAAATTGGAAAGATTAATTCTGGGGGGGGGGAAGACACTCTAGCTCTAAGGGGGAGCTAGACCCCCAAAATCCTTGCTGACTGGCGTGAGATGTCAAAATACACACAAAAGTTCATTACTTTTGGCCTGGAATTGAGTCACAGGGTCTGTGACTCAATTGATGATGAGGTTTTGATACCAACCAGGGTAGTGTTAACTGCTGCCAAGAGGGTACAGCTACCCTTAAGTTAAAACAATGTTAGTAAGAACAGTTTTATCTGATTTGCGCCTTATACACACATTCTGACGTGTTTTGAAGGCTCTAGACCAGGTATTGCTATAGTAATGGCTGATTTAAGGGTCTAAAATGGCTGAAAAATAGAAAAAATGGCTTAAACCAGCCCCTTTTTGGTCTAAACCAGGGTTCAATGATGCCATGATTGGCTTTTCTGTTGTCAGACTGTTTTTTAAGACTGACAAGAGTAAATTTTACTTTTGGAGTAAGAAAACTGATGGCTATAAAAGAATATCTTCTTTGCCCCACTTTTCTCTTCATGTTAGAATCTTTTCCTTGTATAATTAGTTTAAAAACTGTTAAGCCAATCAATAAAAGATTCCAAACACCCTTTTTTTAACATTTTGAACATTCTAACCACGCTAATAAATAATTAAAATCATTGTTTGTAACTCTTATAATCATTTTTAACCCTGAACCACCCCAACAGTGAATTGAAGCATCTTTCATCACTGTTAACTTTGTCACTTTGTTTCCAAATTGACTCTGGTAACTTTTGGGTGTGTTTTCTCTTTGAAATATATTTTTAGAGACTTTTTTCTTTAATTAATTTCTTGCAGTTCTTTTCTCAATTAATTACAATTGAAATTGCTCTTGAAGAAATTTCTTTTGTAGCCTTAAATATCTCTTCTAGAGTATTTTTGGATAAATCTTTATTGTTGGTAAAACAATAAATTTTTATTATTGTTTTATACTTATACAGTTAAAAACAATAAAATTGGTGTGTTTTCTCTTAAAAATAATATTTCTTACTATTTTTAAATAATTTTACCTTATACAAATTTTGACAACAGGAAAGGTACCTGATATTTTATCAAAGTTTCATATCCACACCTTACATTTGGGGGCCCAGCCATGATATTTTACCTGTGACATATTTTTTTCACTCTTTTTTAATCCTTTTCCTTATATTGGAAAATTTAACAAAACATATAAAAAATCCTTATAATTCAAAAAAAATCCATAAAAAATAACTTGTTTCATATTATAAGTGAGGCTTATATTTTTATTTCTTTTTTTTTGAAATACCTTTTTTTCCTTAATTAATTCGCTTTTTTATTAATTTTAGTGTCTGACAACGTGGTAAGACAAGAAAACATTGAAACAGCCTCCACAGTTACTAGTGTTATTCCTGCAAGCACTGTGATTTCTGATCATAATAGCACTGTTATTATAACTCAGAATAACCAACAACAGCCAATTTCTTCTCAATTGATCAACTTCAATATCAGTAATACTCTTCAGAAAGCTAAAAGTTTGGCAAATAGTAAGTTTTTGACGTAAAATTACTATTTTAAACCTTTTTAATCATACAATATGCCTCCAATCAGATCAGAAGCAAGCCATAAGCCCTCAAGCAGCTCCCAAAAGGGTCATAGATGTGATTATGGCAGAAGCCAATCAGATACAGAAGGACAAGGGTCATGTAAAGACTTCCACAACAATAAATTGTTTAATTCTGAAGCTGATGAAACTATTTTACCTTCAAAAAGAGCTGACACCGCCACAAGAAGCCTCAGAGGACATTTACAAAGCCAGTCAGAAGGCTTACATCAATGCACTGCAGCACAAAGAGTACCAGATCCTTGCAGATCTGTGGAAAAACTGCATGAATGCATACCTGACTGTAAGAAAATTCCTGGGTCATCCCAACACTTGCAAGTTACTCAATGGATGGAATCCATTGATGGAAAAGAAGAATATGATGCTTTTCACAGCAGAATGAAGGAAAACCAACCCTTGACCACCAAAGCTAGTGCCAAGACCAGCCCCAGTGGCCAACAGCAGCAATTCCAACGTGAAAAAGCAGCCACAAGCTCAAAACAAGGGCAAAGGGAAGGCATCAGCCCCAAAAACCTACAGCCCGGGCTACAGGATGCCATGGAAAATGTATTTCAGATGGACAAAACCATGATGGAATTACAGAAGAAGGAGGAAGCCATATTAAGGTTCCAGAAATGATTTCTGACATATTTGATTCCATCCCAGAGCTGTATGAAGCTACAAATGACATGAAAAATCATCTTTCTGATAAAAATGAAACCATTTGTAACAACATTAAAACAAACAGCTTGAGTCTGTGCCAAACTAATGAAACACTGTGTCACAGGGGCTCTTCGAAGTGAAGAGGGCCTGGCACTCAGTAAACTGGGACTCACTTATGGAGGGCTCAAAGATGAGGTAAGAAGGAATACACTGAAGAGTGTTAAAGATGAATTGCTAAAAGAATAAATATAAGAAAAGAAGCAACAAAAAAAAGAGTGAGAAATAGAAGAGCCAACCACAAACAAGTCCAAGTCCACTGTTTCAACCTGTCAGAATGGAAAGAGAAGGGTTAATAAGGATATGGCCACCCAACTCATACTGTACAGGCGAAGAGAGAAAATGCAAAGACTAACTTAAAATTAAATAATTATAATACCCAAATATAAGGATAAGAATAATTATAAAATAATAAATAACTAAATTAATTAACTGGGGAAAAGTCCCCAGGGGGGAGAAAGAGGGGCTGGTATATGTGAGAATCACCAGCCCTGATCCAGAGGAAGAATTTTCATGAGAATAATTGATGATTGAATTGAGTCTGGCCAATACAGGTCCTGTACAGCTGTACAGAACCTGTACAAGAGGTGTGGTGTATTTGAGTTATCATACAGTTCCATACTGGTGTATTGAAACTGTATTGGGTGAATCCAACCTGTACAGGTATTGACAGGCTGTATTGATGTACCAAGCTGTATGCATGTTTCAGAATGAAGATTGCTGAAACTGAATGCTGATGCAGATACTGGATTTGCTGATTTGGGGTGTTTGAGTGGGTGTATGAATGAATACCGTTACCCCTGATGGATGGTTGTTACAGTATCCCCCTCTTGAAACTGGTGGGCTCCTGAACACCATAATACCCTGCCACTGTTGAGTGGCATCCCATTAGCCCCACATTTTTCAAAAAAATTTCTTTTTAATTTTCTTTTCCTCTTGACCATTATCCTGAAAATCCTTCATTACTCCTTACCTGTCAAATTCAATTGATTCCCCCCTTTTTCCAAGTTCGAGTAAGTATTCCACTTCAAAATATGCATTTCTTGTCTTCTGATTAAATCAACCATGCCCTTGGGATATATCCCAGAATAAGGACCACTGAGCTCTGGTGCTCAAAAAATGATGCCCAATGAGTATATGAAGTGTACTCATTGGGCAAGGCTTAATCCATTGAAAAATTGAAAAATTTTCCTCCAAGGGGTCTTGTCCCCATTACCTATGGAAATGGCCTCAACAGCCCTCCAAAGTCCTTTTGGGCTGTCGCCTTTACCCCTGATGAATCTTGACATTTCTTGATTTTTATGGCCTTTTGGGCCTTTTGGGTGTTTTGGTGAACTTGGGTATTTATATGATTTTTGGCCATATTTGGCCTTTTTATGCCTTTGGGGTCTTAGGGTCCGTGGGGGTTATTGGAGGCCGCCAGGACCAAAATGGAGCCCCTGGGCCCACATTTCCTGGGGACCCAGGGTGACCAAGGGGTCCAGAAATGGCCCAATAATAGATTTCGCCATACATGGCCTGGACCCATTGATGGGGTCCAGGACCATCAAGATCCTGGCCTCCCCCAAAGTTGCAGGGGAGGCCCTGGGTGATGAGTTCAGCCCCAAAGGGGTATGAAACTTCACCTTAGAGGCTTTGAGGGGGGGCATAATTGAGTGATGGCCCCATTTCCTTGAGGTCAACTTCTTTTTCTTGATATGGAGTGGATTGATTCTGACGTCTTTAATCTTCTGCTTGCATATTCTTCAGTTATGAGTTCCAAACTGACTGAGATTACTGAATCTTCTCCTTCTGCACCACCACTGTCTGTTCTTCATGGTTCTGGCGTCTTCAGTCATTTGTCCTCCCCTTCCACGGCGTCTTCTGGCCATTTTGACCCCTCGCAAAGTTATGATGGGTTCAGAGCAGTTGAAGTTCTTGATCCTGCCTGTACTGAGTGTTTGGCCAGGGGTAAGGATTGCTTTCAACATTACAATACTCAATCGTCAAAATGCCATTTTTGCTTTATTGGGAAGAAGCCATGCCGCCGTACCGGATCAACTTTGTCCCAGGTCAGGAGGCACTTATGGGGCAGGAAAGATGGGCCTTATGGGCAGGAATTCCCCATTCTTGAGGAACCTACCCCTGATGCAACTTCTGGATTTTCTCAATGTGAGTGATTTGCATATTTTGATTGAATTGGTGCTGATATTTTGATGTAGTGACTGGTTCCAGGCAGAGGGATGTGGCCAGATGGACTAATGTTGGAGGGTCCATTCCAATCGGTGGTAGGCCCATACACTACAGCTCAGAAATCCCAATTTCAAGGACCAATGCTGATGGAGTGGTGAAAGTAGTGAAAAAACTAAGAAGAACTGTCAATTCCCCAACAGATCCAGATGCTGAAGGAAGTGATGAGCTGGATGGTGAAGAAGTTCAAGTTATTTCTCATTCAATTGGCCATCCATCCAGAAATTCCTCTTCTCAACCTCTTGCCAACACCAGTTTCCAAAGCCAAGTTATTCCCAGAACTCCAAGAACCTTCCAACCAATGCTTGCTTCCATTCCTACAACCCTTCCTCCTCCTTCACCAACTACTTCCCACACCACCAGGCCTGCCTTGAATCCAGAAGTAAGACCATCACCAGTTCAACAGTCCAGAAACTCACCCATAAACACCTCCCGTCAACTCCAACCTGTGGCCAGCTCCAGCAGAAGAAGACATGGATTGTCCCCTTTGCCGTTTCCTGCCACTCAAGTTTTTCAAAGAAGAGAACGTTGGCCTATCCGGGTTACCAGAGAAGATCCCAACGCAGCTAGTGAAAGTCAAGATGCTGTGGCCAGATTGTTCAGGAGGGTTGATAGAAATAGCAGAGAGGTGATTATGTATTCCAATGACAGGACTATTCCAGGTACTGCTTCTGAAGAGATGGCTGCAAAATTTGTGTCAGGCTGAGTCTATGATAAGAGTAATAAAGTGTATTTACAACTTTTAACTATGACTGTGACACGGTATATAAGAGTTAAAAAGGTTTTATAAGAGTTGAAGATGGTTTTAATTTAATAATAAAAGGGCTTTACTATAGTGGATATAGTGGTGGTGAGCGCTGTTGAAAGCCCTGGGTGCAGCTTTACCTGTTGGGTTACAATAATAAAGACTACAATTATTAAGATTATAATAATACCTGATTATTACCCAAGAGTAAAACTGTTTTTGACAGTTTACTACGTAGGGTATTCAAGAGCAGGATGAGGAAAGGTCTTTGACTGTGAAAAGCCCTCCTTTTATCCTGAAATTGGGGTGAAAAGGTGATTAAACCTTTTCACGTAGAGGGAGTGAAGATTTTTCACTCCTCATGACAGGCTTGTGGTTTGCAAACAACCTGTATACCCTGTATTGGGCTCAGATGTGGTTTTGAAACCACATCTGGGCGGTTTTCACCAATACAGGGTGAAAATTTTCATCTGGGGACCTCACAGCCTGATTCTGACGTGTATGACGCGTAGAATGCTGTACAGAAACTGTATGGGACCCCAGTATTGACTGAAATATGAGGTATTGAAGTAAAAACATGCTTCTTCGTCTGTTGACACCTCATATTCATGATTATGGGGTGTTATCCCATGGTAAGGCTGTATATGACAGCTGGTGGGATTTTGACCTTAAAATGGTCATAACTCTGTCAGTTTTTGAGATATCAAGCTCAAAGTTGGTTCATTGAATAGCTCTATATGAGCTCTACACAATGGTACCCAACTTGACATGGTTATCATTAAATATGACAAAGTTATCCCATGTACAAGTATTTTGTACATTGGCGTGGTTTGGGCAAAAAGCTGTATTAAGCTTGTTTGGCCAATAACTTCTGTTGTAGTTGAGTTATGGGGAAATGGATGGCACCATCAGATAGCCCTGATTGTGCTCTTTCCAAAAAGACCCCACTTTAAGTATCTCACACTAAAACTGTAAAAGTTAGATGAGAGGTGAATGTTTTGTTCACCCTTATTTGGTCTGAATTTGACCATAACTCAAGTAATACTGGTGCTAGCTCAGTTTGGCTGGTACCATTGGATAGCCCTGGCTTAGAGCTTCATTTTGAATACCCATTTGATGGGGTTAAGCCTCTCCTTCTAGATTTTAGATGAGAGGTGAAATTTAAGGTTTATGCTCAGCAATGACTTTGAGCAGGAATAACTTTGTTATTTCTTGTCCTATGGTGATGGGACTTGTATTTTCAGGAAGGGGTGAGTTTCCTCCTTCTGTTGATACCTTTTGAGCTTATTTGGCTCAGTTCCATGTTTTGGTGGTATCTTGGCTATACCATTGATTTATGGTATATTGGCTGTCATGCTTGTGCTCTGGTTTTGAGTCACAGGCTGACATACCCTCCCTCTAAAAAAGGCTCATCATTGATGAGACTGTTCAGTCCTCCTAGAGGCTCTGAATCTCCTTAAATGAAGGTTCCCATCTGGTATGGCATCCTCTGCCAACCATTTGTCTCTATCAGCTGTCTGGTTCTTGAATCTGACTAGGTATTGTCTTTGATCCTTTCCATTAAGTCTGATTTTTCTGGCCCTGATGATTTTACTCACAGGTCCAGGAGAGTCTTCTACTTCCACTATTTCTGGTGGAGTGATGTTCTTCTTCCTGGAGGGGAATTTTTCCTCCTCTGTTTGGAAGTATGGCTTGACCAGGCTCACTGGAAAGACTGGGTGTTTCCTAGAAAACTCCTCAGTGAGCTTGACTTCTACTGCATTTTTCCCTATTAACTTAATGATAGTGAAGGGCCCTACAAATGAGTCTCTCATTTTCTTAGGTCCTTTGAGATTGTTGAAGTTCAGTGTAGACACTAACACCTGGTCCCCTTCCTTGAAGTCAGGTTCCATATGTGATTTGTCCCACCTCTGCTTGTTATACTCTTTGGCCTCAGCTATGCATTTGGCTGCAGTATCACAGGCTTTCTTCCACATATCATGGAAGTCTTTGGCTGTGGGGTGGATGGTCAGAAGATTTTTCTTCAAGTGATCCACAGGTAACAGGGGATTCCACCCTTTCTCTACCAGTGCAGGTGATTTTCCTGTGGTAGAGTGCTGGCTTGTGTTATAGGCTAGCTGGACTGCTGGTAAGAGGGTAACCCAATCATGGGTGTATCCCTCATGGTCCTTGTATTCCATGCCATAGGCACAGAACCTCCTGAGAATGTCCTCCATTGTTTGGATCATTCTCTCAGCCAGGCCATCTGTTTGGGGATGGTAAGCTGTGGAAAAAGCAAGCTTGGTGCCAAGCATGTCATATAAGTTGGTCCAAAATTCAGATGTGAATTTTGGGTCCCTGTCACTAATTATGATCTTGGGGACTCCACAGGTGGATATGATGTTATTCCAAAATAACAGAGCAGTGTCCATGGCTGTGTCCTCTTTATGGCATGGTAGACATCTCATGCTTTTGCTGAACCTATCAACTATGATTAAGCAGGCATTGTAGTTTTCTTTGCCTCCTGGGACAAGTCCTGTGACCCAGTCCATGTTAATGGTTTCCCATGGGTGCTTGGGTTCTTCTATATGTTGAAGTAACCCATATTTCTTCCCATGTTTTCTATTTGCCTTTTGGCATCTTTCACAAGTGTTGATGTATTCACTTAACTCTTGTTCCCACTTGGGCCACCAAGCTGTGCTTGCTACCCTCTCTTTGGTCCTGTCTTCACTCATGTGTCCCATATAGGGGCAGTCATGGCATTCCTGCAGGATTAGAGAGATGTGGTCTCTGTCTATCACTGTGAGTGCACTGGTGTGCTTTTCTCTGTGATAGATCAGGCCATCTATAAGGAAGAATTTATTGTCCTTATAGGCCCTCAACCAGGGTTCCTCCAGCTGGGTTTCCAGTTCTGGGCTCCTGTATTTTTGTTGAAGGAGTTGGAGTAATATGCTACACTGTTTGTGCTTAGCATAAGATTTCAGGACTGCATTGAAAAATTCATTGTGCAGTTCTGAGGAACTTATTCCCAGTATGGGAGTTTCTGTCCCTTCTGAATCAGTGTTTCCACTGTTAAGGGTACCACTCTCTGGTGCCCATTCAGAGAATCTGAAGTTCTTTTTCCTATTGATCTCCATAAAATGGATAGGAATTTTTGCAGCAACTTCAGGGTCATAAGCTGGATTGCTTTTGACATTGTCCAGTGGCCATCTGCTAAGGCCATCTGCATTGGTATGGCTTTTACCTTCCTTGTATATGATGGTCATGTTCCCTCTATACTCCTGGATGGCTATTTGCCATCTCAGCATATGTCTATTAGTAGTCTTCATGTTTAGTAAAGACTTCAAGGCTGTGCAGTCTGTGTAGACTTCAAAGACTGCACCCTCCAAATAGTAATGGAGTTTTTCTAGAGCCCAGACTAGACATAGACATTCTGTCTGGGTGGCCCCATACCTGGCTTCTGAATCTTTCAGCTGCCTGGAGATGTAACATATTACACCTTCTCTTGGTTCACCATCTACAATTTGTCTTTGGTGAAGGGCTGCTCCTAAGCCTTGGCTGCATGCTGCATCTATGTATAACTTGAATGGTAGTTCAAAGTCAGGCAAGATGAGCACAGGTGCATTTGTGAGTTCATATTTGATCCTCTCATATGCATCCCTCCTTTCCTTGGTTATTTCGAAAACTACATCCTTTGAGCATAACTTGTATAAGCTACTAGTTATGTGGGCAAAGTTTTTGATGTGGTTTCTATAGTAGCTAGCAAACCCAAGGAAAGATTGCATTTCTTTAATGCTCTTTGGTACTGGCTTTTGCAGTACTGCTGCTACTTTGTTCTGGTCAATTGCCAGACTAAGGCCTGAGACTTTGTGTCCTAGAGCTAGTAGCTCTTGTTGGCCAAAATTACACTTTTTAAGTGAAATTTTTAGATTGATGGGTGTACATTTACTTAGCACTCTGTCTATGTATTGTACATGATCCTCCCATGTCTCTGAGTATATAATGATATCATCAATATATACTACCATCCAGCCTTCCATTATTTCTTCCTGAAATATGGTGTCCATCATCCTTTGGAAGTGGGCTGGTGCATTTTTGATGCCAAATGGCATCCTGGTGTACTCATATATGCCCATATGGCATATTATTCTGAGCAACTTCATGGAGTTTGGTTTAACTCCATTTTGGTGGAAGCCTTTCATACAATCCATCTTGGTTATGTATTTGGCTTTGGCCAGTTTATCCAAGGCATGAGGTATCCTTGGTATAGGGTACCTGTCTGCTTTTGTGTAGTTATTCAGGGCTCTGAAGTCTCCACACAATCTAGACTTGCCATCATGCCAGGTGATCAGGACAGGGGTGGTGATTTCCACTATTTCATTATGTCCAATCTTCCTAATGACATCCATGTCCAGGAGTTCATTGATATGTTTCTCAATCTCTTTCCTGGTTTCCAGACTTGCTGGGTAAGGAGGTCTCCTTAACATGGGTGGATAAGGCCTTTCTACATCCAGATATAGTTCTATATCATGGCCTTTGATCTTGCCTAATGGTTCTTCACCAATGGCAAATGCTGGTCTATTCTTCCTCAGCATCTTCAGTAAACTTAGTTTCTGTTTACTGGTGAGGGTAGTGCTAAACTGTCCCTCTCTGAATTCTTTCAGAAGTTCTTCCAGTGGGTCCTGAGAAGATATCTGGTATATATCAAGAGAGAATTTCTTTTCCTTGTTTGTACCAATGGTAATATGCCTATTTTTACTATTGTAAATATCTATGCCATACATCCTCTGGTAATCTGTTCCCAGTAAAAACCCTTTGATGTGGGCATTTTCAAGCACTACAAACTCTGGGTTGAGTCTGATATTACCTTTTCTGTGGGGTATAATTATCTCTTTGATAATTGTCCCAATAGAGGTCATCTTTCCAGATGCACTCTTAAAGTTCTTTGCCCTGGTGGGTAAGAGTTCTTTTTCCCAATTTGGGAAGTGTTTATCCAGATAATTTCTGGCCACTATGGAGCAGTGTGCTCCACTGTCAATGATCAGTGGGTGCTGAGTATTGTCAATACATACAGTCATTTTTGTGGCTGTTCCATGTATATATGCCATTCCTTTGGTTGGTGTAACCAGGAATTTTTGTGCATCTTGTGTATGTTTACACAAGTTTTTGTTGGCAGTGTCTTGTGGCATGCCTGCTTCCAACTGTATATCCTGGATTGCTAGTGGGGTTTCCTCTTGGTATTCCACTAGAAATTCTTCTCTTGGGTCTTGATCCTCATCAGATGGTTCTCTGATGGCATCACCCATAGAGTCTGATTCAGAATCCTCTGTTGGAGGTTCTTCCTCAGGGACTTTCTCTATGGCATAGACTTTTTTCTTTGCCTTTGGACAGTTGTTAGCATAGTGGTCTGTTGAACCACAATTGTGACAAGAATTCTTCTTCTTTGCCACTTCTGCCACTTTTTCTCTGGGTTTGTCTTTAAACTCCACCCTGAAAGGTTGTTTCTCTTTGAAACTACTGCTTCTATATGGGGTGAATTTCCCTATATTAGTCCTTTTCCTTATGTCTTGTAAGGTATTGGCTATATCATCTAGAGTGCAATTTTGGTTGCATCTGCACTTTACTGCATGCTCTAGTTCTCCTGGCAGTTGTGTCAGGAGTTTGTGATTCCTCATTTGGATGTTCATCTGAGGATCAATGGCTTTAAGTCTTTTAGACTGTCTAAGACACCACTCATATGGATCTTTGTCCACAGAGTATTTGTCATTTTCAAATGACATGGTCTTTTGCCATATCCAAGTTCCATTACTGTACTTTTGGATTATTTGACTCTTCCACCATGGCCAATTTCTTCTGCCATGGATTTCTTTCATTTCAGTGTACCATATACTTGCATGACCTTTAAATGCAGTATTCAGTCTAGCAGTAATCCAGTAATCTGGTATGCTTGGTACATCAATGAAGAGTCCATCAATGTAATCTATGAGTTCCATATGATCATATTCTCCTGATCCAGAGAATTTGGGCCAGCTTGAGGCCTCAGGAAGCTGTTTCAAGGCTTCCTTCTCTGAATAAGACATGCCATCTCCATCCTGGTATTGTGATGGAGATCTTGCCTTATTCAACAACATGGCATCTGGTTTGATGTCATCTGGTTGATATGGATTCTCCATAGCTTGGCCTTGTGGTTGGGGTTTTAAGCTATGGTAGGCATCAAACAATTTGTTGATGTCTTGGTTCAGACACTCCCTGTCCCTGCTACTATGGTGTTGTTCTTCAGAGACTTGGTTCAGTCTCTTGTTGGTTTCTTCAGAGGCTTTGCTCAGTTGAGCATATCCTTCCTGAAGGTTTTTAACTATCTGCTCCAATGAGGCTTGAGTTTTTCTCATCCTCTCTTGGGCAGCTGCAAATTCTGTAGCCTGCTTTGCAGATTGCTCAGCATATTGGGACATTTGTAACCACAGTGTGTCACTGTTGATGTTACTCTCAGATGTGATAATGTTATTTTCAGTCTGAGTGGGGGTAATGTTTCTATTACTAGGACTACTGATTCTAGAGTGGTTTACAACTACTTCTGGTTCTTGTGTACTTCTTTTACCAAATCTAACAGCTTCTGGATCATGGGGTCTGACTCTTTCCTCCTCTGGTTGAAGGAGGCTTTGTTTTTGCCCTTGTTGCCTTGTCTTCTCCTGGAAACTTCCTGGAATTTTGAAGAATGGTGACTCTTGGCCACTGATCTGCTGGTTTCTGAATGGTGTGAAGCCACTGGAGAGCTGATTTGGCATGCTCCTTGTGAACCTGAAGGAATCTGAGTAGGCCCTGTCTGGGTTAACTGTTCTTCTATAGCTTGGATAGTGGCTTGATTCTCCCTTATCCTCTGTGCCCTTGCCTCCAGGAGTCTGTGCTGCCTGGTAGGATTCCAACCCTTGGTGATTACCATAAGGTCTTTGAAGTCTATCTCTTTGAGACAGATCTTCTGGCAACTTGATCCCAGTTCTGCCCAGTGAGTTGCTAGGTTGAACCTCTTGTTGTCCATACTCCATTGAAACAAATCTTTGAGGAGTTGGTGGATTTGAAGAACTTGATCCATATCCTTCCAGTCCTCTGGTTTGAGGTTTCTGTTGAATTGGAGTGTGAATGGCAAGGTTGATATTATCTCCCTCATTGTTTTGCCATCCACCACTGTGTCCAATGTGTCTTCTTTCAGGTCTTTTGGTTCTAGACATTCCTGCTCTATCCTCTGGCTGGTTCCTTTGGAAGCCAAGGTCTCTGAGGTATGCAGGGGACATATCAGTGTTTGCAAGCAGTCAAAAACTTTATGTTCTTAGGGTATTTACCTTTGACTGTGCCTTGTACAAATTTGTTATCTGCTGATTTGGGCAGTTTGCCTTTGGAGGTTACAACTGGGTTAATAATTGTAATCTTCCCTGTACAAGTGGTTAAGGTTGGTTTACCTTGTATTGAAGCAGAGTTTCGTGGTTTTCTACTCCTCTGAGTGGCTATTGGTGTCCACTTTTTGGCTGTGATGAGGCCTTCACTAAGCCTTTTTCCTTTGCCCTTGCTGCCCTCTGGTTCTGAGGGTGTCACTGGTATGTTGGCCTGTGACTGGGTCTCAAGTGGTATGAAATTTTCTTCCACTGAATCAAAACAGGAAAAAGAGGGCTTATGTCAGGTAAGACTTCTTACAAGGCTGGTTTTGCACGTCTAAGAATGGCCTCTGGGCTTGTATGTTACTACAGTATGCCCTTGTATAGTGACAGTGTAATTGAATTAACAATTCCACGTCAGAAATACAGCTTATTGATTATTGGTATACTGTTTGTATACCAATATCTTACAGAATACTTGTTATTAGCAAGTATAATCTGTCAAAAAATGGTGTATTACAGGGCAATTGAGTTAACAATGTGTCCAAACACGCCTCAACTGTTGGTTTATCAGTATGAGCTGTCTTAATTCAATTAAGAATTGAGACTGTATAAATGGCTTAAAAGTGTTTTTATATGCAAACACGCCAAAAATACTGGTCTTGTGGTTATTAGCCACTAGACAAATACTCTTTAAAAATATGAGTATTATTAAATTTTTAAAGAGGAATATATATGAAATATATTTTTCAAAAGAAAATGACGCCTAAAAATAAAAAACAGGTGTCAATAAATGATAAAAAAAGAGAAAAAACTTACTTGTAAGGTCCAAAATAAGTAAAAAACACGGCCAGGCCCCCAAAATGTCAGGCTGAGTCTATGATAAGAGTAATAAAGTGTATTTACAACTTTTAACTATGACTGTGACACGGTATATAAGAGTTAAAAAGGTTTTATAAGAGTTGAAGATGGTTTTAATTTAATAATAAAAGGGCTTTACTATAGTGGATATAGTGGTGGTGAGCGCTGTTGAAAGCCCTGGGTGCAGCTTTACCTGTTGGGTTACAATAATAAAGACTAAAATTATTAAGATTATAATAATACCTGATTATTACCCAAGAGTAAAACTGTTTTTGACAGTTTACTACGTAGGGTATTCAAGAGCAGGATGAGGAAAGGTCTTTGACTGTGAAAAGCCCTCCTTTTATCCTGAAATTGGGGTGAAAAGGTGATTAAACCTTTTCACGTAGAGGGAGTGAAGATTTTTCACTCCTCATGACAGGCTTGTGGTTTGCAAACAACCTGTATACCCTGTATTGGGCTCAGATGTGGTTTTGAAACCACATCTGGGCGGTTTTCACCAATACAGGGTGAAAATTTTCATCTGGGGACCTCACAGCCTGATTCTGACGTGTATGACGCGTAGAATGCTGTACAGAAACTGTATGGGACCCCAGTATTGACTGAAATATGAGGTATTGAAGTAAAAACATGCTTCTTCGTCTGTTGACACCTCATATTCATGATTATGGGGTGTTATCCCATGGTAAGGCTGTATATGACAGCTGGTGGGATTTTGACCTTAAAATGGTCATAACTCTGTCAGTTTTTGAGATATCAAGCTCAAAGTTGGTTCATTGAATAGCTCTATATGAGCTCTACACAATGGTACCCAACTTGACATGGTTATCATTAAATATGACAAAGTTATCCCATGTACAAGTATTTTGTACATTGGCGTGGTTTGGGCAAAAAGCTGTATTAAGCTTGTTTGGCCAATAACTTCTGTTGTAGTTGAGTTATGGGGAAATGGATGGCACCATCAGATAGCCCTGATTGTGCTCTTTCCAAAAAGACCCCACTTTAAGTATCTCACACTAAAACTGTAAAAGTTAGATGAGAGGTGAATGTTTTGTTCACCCTTATTTGGTCTGAATTTGACCATAACTCAAGTAATACTGGTGCTAGCTCAGTTTGGCTGGTACCATTGGATAGCCCTGGCTTAGAGCTTCATTTTGAATACCCATTTGATGGGGTTAAGCCTCTCCTTCTAGATTTTAGATGAGAGGTGAAATTTAAGGTTTATGCTCAGCAATGACTTTGAGCAGGAATAACTTTGTTATTTCTTGTCCTATGGTGATGGGACTTGTATTTTCAGGAAGGGGTGAGTTTCCTCCTTCTGTTGATACCTTTTGAGCTTATTTGGCTCAGTTCCATGTTTTGGTGGTATCTTGGCTATACCATTGATTTATGGTATATTGGCTGTCATGCTTGTGCTCTGGTTTTGAGTCACAGGCTGACAATTTGCCTGGTATGAAGATGAGTTGATGAATGATTTCCTGAGAACTTTTGATGATTTGGGTAGAGATAACTAGTTTTCCTTTTCCTTGTTTGTGTTTGGTTTGACTTCTATCCCCACTCTTATAAATACTAAAAAAAATGAAAAATAATGGAACCTCCCAACGCATGATTTGGGAGGGGATGCTGCTGCTTCAAAGAAATAAAAGAAAGAAAATTATACAAGTAAATAAAGAAAGAAAAATGAAAGAATAAGAGAAAATGAGAGTAAAGAAAGAAATAAAGAAAAAATCCTGATTGTTGGTCCTTCTTGTGGTGAGCTGCTTGATTCTGGCCAAAAAGTGTCTGAGAAATGAAAACCAAGCATTTGATGCTCACAGAGTGGCCAAGGTGATTTTTTACAAGAAGTAGAACCCTCAGGGGTGCATACCAGGAGATGGAAGTTACTTTCATAACTTCAACTCCCCACCAAGCACCATAAAATTGAAAAGAATTGCCATAAATCACTTCTGAGATGAATTGCCATAAATGGCTTCTGAAACGAATTGCCTTAAATGACTTGAAGTAATGAATGTCTTGAATTATGATGATTGGAATAAATTGAAATGATAAATAAAAGGAAAGAAAAGAGAAACAAAGAAAGGAACATTTGGCCATATCTTGATAAGGTCCAAATTGGAGGGTATTGGTGTTGTATGCTCCCTGAACCTGTCCAAAGAATTGACAAGTGCTCAAAAAGTGGCCAAGGTGATGCTTACAACAACATATAGATAGAATACCCCCTTAAAGGTGCATGCCAGGAGAGGAACTTACTTTCATAACTTCTTCTCCGCACCAAGCACCATGAATCAAACTCTTGAGGTATTTGGGCCAGGCTTGTCTGGATACAATGAATGGAAGTCCTTGAAAAGATCTGGTGAGTTGGTAAGGTTTGAAGCTGGTTCCAAAGTGGTTCTTTCTGGGTCTTCACTGAATCCTTCCCACTCTACAAGATACCATAATTTACCTCTTTTGAGTTTTGAGTCCAGAACCTGAGCCACTTCCCATTCTTCTTGCTCCTCCACTAAAACTGGTGGTGGCAATTGATGTCAATTTGGGATAGTTGAATGCTTGACTGGTTCTACTAAGGACACATGGATTACAGGGTGAACTGTCTTCCATTGCTGAGGCAACTTGAGGTGATATGCATGGCTGCCAATCTTCTTCAGAACTTCAAAAGGTCCCAGCCATCTTTCTGATAATTTCTTGGTGGGTCTTGTTGTCTTGATGTTCTTGGAAGCTAGCCATACTTTGTCCCCAGGTTGGAAATAAGGTGGAATTGCTCTATTTCTATCTGCATACTTCTTGAATCTCCTTATTGCTGACTCCAATTCTTCTTTGACAACTTGCTGTACTGATTGGAGTTTTGTTGATACCTTTCCAGCAGGTGAGTCTTGAGAAATATGGATTGAGTCAAAGCTGGGATTTCTTCCATAAGGTGATTGCTTGGTTGATGAGTGTTCTGCATTATTATAGGCAAATTCAGCCAGAGGGAGCCAGGTGTACCAGGCATCTTGATGATAGCTGACATACATCCAAAGGTACTGTTCTAGTATCTGATTTACCCTCTCTGTCTGTCCATCTGTTTCAGGGTGAAAGGCAGTTGAAAGATCTCTTGATATCTTGAGCTGCTGACACAATTGAGTCCAAAATGATGAAACAAATAAGGATCCTCTATCACTGAAAATACTGACTGGAAGTCCATGTTTGGAAAATACATGACTAATGAAGATTTGAGCTAAATCCAGAGCAGTGATTGTTCCATAAGCTGGAATTAAGATTGCCATTTTTGATAATCTGTCCACAACTACTAAAATTGAATCAAAGTTGTTTGACAGTGGCAATTGAGTGATGAAGTCCATTGATAATGAATTCCAAGGACCAGACGGAATTGAAAGAGGCTTGAGTAATCCAAACTTCTTGTGATTAATATTCTTGTTTCTTGAACATTGCTGACATGAGGACATATAGTCCTTGATGAATTGATTCATGCCAGCCCAATAAAAATCCCTCTTGATGAGCTTGAGGGTCTTCTCCTGGCCAGGATGGCCAGCCAATGGTGATTCATGAAGCTTTTGAAGAATATTGAGTTGAAGTTCTTCATTGCTTGGGATAACCACTCTATCTTTGAATAATAATAACTTGGCTTGAGGTTCAAGAGAATAATCTGGAACTGATTCACCTCTTGCTAGTTGCTTGAGTATTTCTTTATAGTCTTTGTCTTGCCATACTTCTTTTTGAATCTTGTCCACTAGATCTGAGAAAATTTCCACTTTGATTGAGAAGAATCTTGACTCTTGAATTCCATCTTGCTTAAGTACTTGATGAAAATTTTGAGGATTCTTTCTGATGAAGTGCACCCCCCTCTCTGGGTACACGTCGTCCCGATGTGACAAAGCATCTGGTAAAGTGGCCAGCCTGCCTGGGCGGTAAGTGATAGTGAAATGAAATTCTGAGAGAAATTCAGCCCAACGGGCCTGACAACGAGTAAGAACTTGGGAAGACATGAAATACTGCAAGGAAGAGTGGTCTGTCAAGACCTCAAAAGAATTGGAAAGAGAAAGAAGAAATGCTCCCCAGTGCTGAGAGCCCAAATTATGCCAAGGAGTTCCTTGTCATGAATTTCATAGTTGAGTTCAGCTGGTAAGAGCTTGCGACTATCAAATGCAATGGGATGCTTTCCTGAGTCATTCACCTGACTCAGTATGGCGCCCAATGAATAATCAGAAGCATCAGTCTCTACAATAGTAGGTGGAGACGGATTGAAGTGGGATAAGATAGGAGCAGAGGTGAAAGCTTCTTTGAGTGCTTGAAACTGACTAAGAGCTTCCTCATTGAAGATAAAGGGAGAATCTTTTTTGAGAAGGGAAGTGAGAGAAGTGATTTTTTTGGAATAATTTTTAATGAAACGAAGATAAAAATTGGCAAAGCCAAGAAAATATTGAAGGGCCTTGATGCTTTTGGGCTGAGGCCAATTGAGGATTGGCTGAACTTTCGAAGAATCTATCTTGAGGCCATCACTTGAAACAAATTAGCCCAAGTATTCCACACTTGAGGCATGGAATACACACTTGGAGGCTTTGGCAAATAAATTATTTTCTCTGAGTCTTTGGAGGACAGAGGTCACATGTTTGACATGTTCTTCCTCAGAACTTGAGAATACCATAATATCATCTAGATAAACCACAACAAACACATCCAAGAAATCTGCAAATATATCATTTACAAGATTCTGGAAAGAAGCAGGAGCATTGGTCAAACCAAATGGCATGACCAAATACTCATAACTACCATACTTGGTTCTAAAGGCAGTTAAGTGGTCATCCCCCTCTGTGATTCTCAGAAGGTTATATGCACCACACAAATCTATCTTGGAGAAGATAGTGGAACCGTTGAATATGGTAAGGGGCTGGTTCATAGGAGGAACAAGGTATCTGTTCTTCCTAGTGACAGCATTGAGTTTGCGGTAGTCAACAGACAAACGAAGACCTCCATCCTTTTTCTTGACAAAAAGGACATGTGCTCCTGTTGAAGAGGATCTTGGTCTAATGAAACCTCTCTCTACATTCTCTGAAATGTAGGCCTGCAGTGTTTCTGACTCTTGATTTGATAATGAGTAGATAACACCAATTGGAGGTAGAAGACCCTCCAATTCGATATGGTGATCACAGGCGCGGTGTGGAGGAAGTTTCTCTGCTTTCACCTTGGAGAATACATCAAAATCTTGGTGATAAGCATGAGGAACAACCTTCAACACAGTTTCAATTTCTTCTGGCTCTTTCTCCTCATCCCACTGCTCCTCCAGGGATGCATGAAAAGATAAGGGAGGAAGGTCCATATCCCCTTGGAAGAGATGAAGTGAAGATATGGCAAAATCTTCTCCAACATCCTGTATCTCTTTGAAGACTTCATGTCTTAATGGAAGTAATGACTGAGAGGGAATGATGTAAGGGGCATGGACAGAAGAAGGAAGGGAAGGTGTCCTAATTTCACCAACCAGAGCAACACTGTTGACAGCAGTGGCTAAGTCATTACTAGTAGAAGGAATAATGTGAGCCTTGAGGTATATTTTACATACCCAAATAGGCCACAATTATCTTAAAAAGAAATTTTGAATTATGCAAAACTCATAAGTCATGCATATATCCAAAATTCATCATTTTCAATTTCAGAAAAGATGAATAACTTTTTATTGAGTAAGTAAATCCATGGATTTAGGACCAGATTTGGATTCTACACAAAAATTCACCTCGGGTAGCTCCATAGAGTGAATAAGCTCAATTTAAGTATTTGAGGTGGTAAAATGGAAAATACTTCAATACCACATCATTAATACCACATAAAAGATCCGTGAAAATATTTGTTTTTCTTGATTTTTAGCCAAAATAATGGGAAAGTGAGAAATCCCATGTTACATATACACTAAGAATAGTGTTATGCATGTTTTGAGCACTTAATATCATGGTATTCTTACATGGACGTTTGGTACACCCATAGTGGATATCTCACTTTAAGCTTAAATTACTATTTTGACGTAAAAATTAGGCAAGGGGGACAAAAGACATCAAAGAGAGCCAGGGTACCCAACTTCTGAGGCCTCAGAGGCGTGGATAGCTCCAGAGCATGGATCCATGGCTCATCTTGGCCCAATTGGTAAACTAAAACTCTTTGGGAACTTGGTTACCAAGTTACACCTACTGTAATCATAAGAAAAATAGCAAATAACCTGCTATTTTGACGTGCCAAGGAGGTAATGAGCTACTTAGACTCCTGTAACCACGTCAATTCTTGATGACTTTCCATGACTAGACCCTAAAAGAGTAATTAAACCCTTTTGGGATCCATATTCATTGATTTACCTCATAGCAACCAGCAATATACTGCTATTTGCAATTCTACGTAGAAATGAGGTAAAAACTTCAAAAATTCATTAAAAATACAATTCTTAATGAATCTTTCTGAAACTTTCAGGACCAATGAAGAACTGTATTATCTATGGTACAACCAAAAAGAATTACAGTTTTACTAGTAAAATTAAAAGTTTTACTTCCAGTCCATTTGTGACCATTCTACGTGAAACACTGAATCTTCAAAAATTCACAGTAATTAAAACCTGTGATGAAATTGGCAATAACATTGATAACTTTGAGAAATCAATGATTATTTTGGAATAAAAGAAGATTTACTGTTGCTACTCCTTTTATTCTTAACCATATTGGGGTTGGTAGTCACGTAAAAGCATCAATTAAGTAATTATGATAATCTTACATGACAACAGATGATGCAATCATTAATCCAAAAAGGTTTATTGTTTTCTCACTCACTGGTTTTTCAGTTTGCTCCATGGCACACCTCTGTGAGCTGTTGTTGACTTAAAAGAAGCTTCTTCTTGCTGTTTTTTCCAAGAATCATCTCATTAATCTTATCAATTTATTAAACCATTATTACCAACAAGTAAGTATTAGTTAAAGCTATTCTTAAGTGTTTTAAATCTTTCAAAATCATCCAGAAAGACGTGAAATCCTAGAATCCAACTATATATTGTTGTAATACTGTTATAAATCCTTTTGATCCCTTAAATCCACAATTCCACGTCAAATTTCTCTACTCTTATCTATCAATAAGTTCTTTGGAGTATTAGTGAGTCATTTATTCTTAATTCTTAAAGTTTTTCTCTAGCAATAGTTTTCTTCAAGAATTATCTTTATAATTATTCTTCTAAAAGATAATTATATATTAAAATAATTTTATTATTTTAATAAAGAAGTTTTTATTATTAAATTCTTCTTGTAATTGATTCTAGTAGACAATTACTTCTCACTGTTATAATCACTAGTAGTGTATAACACATGAAAAAATAATTTTTTATAATTATTTAATTGTGGTTATAATAATTTTTTATTATTATATTTCATAAGAACAGACATAGTACTGTTGATTAATAGTAATATTATCATCAGTTTCATAGTCACATCTTACATTTGGGGGCCTGGCCGTGTTTTTTGAACCTTGTACCCTTAATTAATATATTTTTAAGCTCTAAAATATATTAATTGAATATTTTTTCTTTCATTTTAAAGTCAAAATAATTCTTATTTTTGAAATTATTTTGGAAATCTTTTTCATTGAGGAATTTGGTTTAATTTTATACTGTTTTACACGTGGCTTTTTCACATCCAAAGACTTATAAAATTATTCTTTGAGTTACTCTGAATTAATTTTCATTCAAAATCTTAAATTTTAATTTTTTCTTCTTTAAAAAGAATAATTTTTTTAATATTAAAAAATAATAAAATTTATAAAAAATCTTTTAAAAATATCCTAAAACACAAAAATAATTTCTTTTATCATATTTTTTTTCTCTTTAAGTGTCTTTAATCAAATACTGTGCAGCTGGTAACAGACTCAGTAAAAGATACATCAATAGTCCTGAATCTTCAGAAGCAGAATCTGAAGACATTATTGAGGTGCAGATTGCTAAAAGAGGCACCTTATTCAACTCAGAAAAAGCTAAAGTACCACCAAAAGGTGTGTATTTTATCTTATATTTTCACCTTTTATCTTTAAATTGATGTGAAAATGGTGCATACCAGAAATGGAAGCAACTATTCAGTCCAACCAGATGGATGTGGACAAAGAAGAGGCAAGACAAAATCCAGAAGTGCCAAATCTTCCACAAGAAAGACACATCTGGAGGATGCCAGAGTTGCCCCCCATTCCCCAAGGTCTGTACCAACAGATTTTGACGTAAATTCTGAGCCTGAACTGATTTATGGTAATATTTCCAGGGCTGAACCACTTTCAGGTGGCAGCAATAGAAATATATCAATGCCAGTACAAAAACTGGTTCAGAGCAGCCAAGGAAGAGGAGTGGGAAATCTGCCCAAGCCTTTGGCAGGGGGCCATGAACTCCTACTTACACATCAAGAGCTTTCTGGGTCAGGAGAAGACCATAGAACTCTTAGGAGGATGGAGCCCCCTGTCTTGCAAAGACAAGGTCAAAAAGATAAAGAATTGGTTGAAGAACCAAAGTCTTTTATCCATAGACCAGAAGAAAGAGTTGAAAATGACTCCAGCTTTGGAGACAGAGGCACCAGTGGCATCTACCAGCTCCAAACCAGCTCCAGAAGCATCCAAGGACAAGCCCAAAGGACCTCAAAAGAAACAGAGAGGTCCCAAGAACCATCAAGGCAAGGGCAAAGGCAAAGCCAATTGGCACAGACCTTACCCACAAGGGTACAGGATCCCCAAATTGGAACCTTCAGCCGTGGACAGTGTCTTCAATATGGCCAGAACTCTTATGGAATTCACAGCCAAGGAGCAGGAAAGGATGAACAGGACTTTTCCACGCAAATAACTGATGTACATAGAAGTATTAATGTGGAAATTGGCAAACTTGAGTCAAAGCTAAAGGAAATTACATTAGACATAAATAGTTTAAAGACAAATGACAAGAAACATTTTTAATGGCATCAGTTGACAACTGTCACCCTTGAGTCAATTGGAAATGCTTGTGAAAGAATTGAGAACCAATGTCAAACTCAGAATAATGACACAGAGGATCTTTCCATTTTTAAAGTAAACAATAGACTTAAAACTCTTGAAGACCATGTCTTACAAATAGTTAAGAACACCAATCAATTTGCTATACATTTAGCAAAAAGTGACAGTGAGAGGCAGAAATTGAAGAATGAAATAATTGCAAGTGTGGAACAAATTCATAAGAATCATGAACCACATATGCCAAGACATTCCACAACTTTTACTGAAGAAAAACTTTCTGTTAAAGAAAGTTTGACCCCATTCTTAGGAGAAAATGTTATTTCTGCAAAGGATATTCCCAAATTAGAAGAATGGCCAACATTCTCTGGTGAAGGAGAATACAATCATATTAAATTCATCAGGACTATTGATATGTTGCAAGAAGACTTTAATATACCTGATGAAATCATAGTGGGAAAATTACACTGTTTGTTTACCAGAACTGCAAAGAAATGGTATTACAAAATGAGGATTGATCATGGTAAACATGACTGGTCTTGGTGGAAATCTGAAGTGATTACCAAATGGGCTAATAATTCTTGGAGGTTTAAAATGGAAAATGCTTTTGAAAGTGCCATTTTTAACTCAGAAAAAGACAAACCACTTACTTGGTTCTTCAAACAAAAAGACAGACTATCTGCTTTACACCCAGATATGTCTGACACTATGATTAATATGAAAATATTAAGAAAGTGTGGAGGAGAACTGGAACATGCTATCAAAAGCAGATGTGTGGAACCTTGTTCAACAGAGGACTACATTAATGCCATGGAAGATATCATTACCAGGACAAGAATTGGTAAGACTTGGATTAAAAACCCAATAGAGTCCAAAATAGTCTCAAAGATTCCTAGAGAGGAAAGAAGACCAGAAAGACCTGTCTTGAAGTTTCATAAATGTGGAAGTACTTCACATTTAGCCAACACTTGTCCTAAGAAGACAAAAATCAATGAAGTTCAAGTCATTGAAGAAATTCAGTGTACTGAGGAGAAAGAGGAGTCTGATCAAGATTCTGCAGTCTCTGAAGATACACCAGTGGAGGACTATCCCATTGAAAACATTTCAGCTTCCTTTGAGGTCACAGAAGTCCATACCCACTTGCCACAGTACAGTGAAGATTGCTGCAACCTGATAAATATCCAAGATGCCAGAATGTGTAAAACAAAACCTGCTAGAGGAAAGGGTTATACTGCTGGGGCATCCTGTATCACATCAGTTCTGATGAGTGATATTGAAGCCAAAGTAAATTTGGATACAGGGGCATTTTGCACTTGTGTTGGCAAAGATTATCTCCAAATTATGCTTCCTGAATGGAAAAACCATCTATTACCAATAGAAGGTGTACAATTCAGTAGTGCCAGTAACAATATGTACCCCTTGGGCATATTGGACACTAATATTGTATTCCCACATCCAGCAGGAAGTGTAAGAATGAAAACTGAGATTGTAGTAATGGATAATTGTACATCTCAACACATCATTCTTGGAAATGATTACTTGAATATTTATGGTATAGATATAAATAACCATAAAGACAGATATTTCACAATTGGAGATAACAAAAGGCAAAAATTTGCTTTCTCCAATATGCCAAAACAGATATCTGTAGTATCTTCTGTCAAAGATACTTACAAAGATGAATTTGTGTCTAAACAACTTGTTGAAGCACAAATTAATCCATCATTGTCACCAAAGATGTGGAATGGACTTATTGATTTATTATATACATACAATAATGCATTTGCATCTGATAATGAACCATTAGGCGCTATAAGGGGACATGAAATTGATATTACTCTTAATATTGATAGACCATATCCTCCAGTACTTAGAAGACCAGCTTATCCAGCCAGTCCCAGAGCTAGAGAGGCCTTGGAAAAACATACCCGAGAGTTGATCCAACTTGGTGTGCTAAGGAAAGTAGGCCATAATGAAGAAGTTGAAGTGACAACACCTGTTATTATTGCATGGCATAATGATAAGTCAAGAATGGTTGGAGATTTTAGAGCTTTGAATACCTACACAGTTCCAGATAGGTATCCAATCCCTAGAATCCAAGAAACCTTGACTCAATTGTCTAAAGCCAAGTATATAACATCAATGGATGCATTAAAAGGCTTCCATCAAAATGTTTTGACGCCTAAAGCTAGGAAATTACTTAGAATTATCACTCACTGTGGTATTTATGAGTATCTTAGAATGCCATTTGGCATTAAAAAGGCTCCATCTCATTATCAAAGAATGATGAATAACATCTTCCCCACAGAATTGTCTGAAGGATGGCTTATCATTTATATTGATGATATTATTATATGTTCTGACTCATGGTCTTTGCACCTTGAAAGACTTGCAAGAGTACTTCATAAAGTTGCAGAAGTGAACATGAAAATTTCACTTAAGAAATGCAATTTTGGTTTTGAAGAACTCAAAGCATTAGGACATGTTGTTTCTGGTTTGAGCTTGGGTATTGACAAGAATAAAGTAGCAGCAGTGTTACTTAAGCCAATACCCCAGAATAAAAAAGAAATGATGTCTTTTCTTGGATTTTCTAGTTACTATAGGCAACACTTGAAAGATTTTGCAATTCTAGCCAAGTCACTCTATAGAATCTGTGATCAACAGACTGTATTTGAGATGACACAGGAAAGAATTAAAGCTTATGAGAAGATAAAGAAAGCCCTTACAGAAGCACCTTTACTCCTCATGCCTGACTGGAATATTCCTTTTAAATTGTACATTGATGCATGTGGAGATGGATTAGGGGCAGCCCTACACCAAGTCCAAATTATTGATGAAAAACCTACAGAAGGACCAGTTTGTTATATCTCAAGACAAATCAAACCAACAGAAGCCAGATATGGTGCAAGCCAAATGGAGTGCTTATGTTTGGTATGGGCACTTGAGAAATTACACTATTACCTTGATGGCAGTGTTTTTGAAGTGATAACTGACTGTAATGCTGTAAAATGACTTCTTAACATGAAAACTCCCAACAGACATATGTTGAGATGGCAAATAGCCATTCAAGAATATAGAGGAAACATGACTATAGTTCATAAAGCAGGAAACATTCACAAAAATGCTGATGGACTTAGTAGATGGGCTTTAGCCAACACTCCTGATAACCCAGCTTATGTACCTTTGGAAGCTGAACCACAGATTCCAATTGAAGGAATTAACATAACTGATATTGGGACTGAATTCTTTGAAGAGGTCAGAGAGTCTTATAAACAAGACAAGAATTGCCATATCTTGACTTCTTTATTGGATAAAGACTGCAAAGACACATCTTTGGTTAATGCACTAGATGAAGTTTGGAAAAATTCCTATTCTGAAGGAAGATTTCACTTGTTTGATGGGATTATTTACCATAGAACAAAACATTCTTGTGTGATGACACTGTGTAGTAGATTGCTTATCAATACCATTCTTCATTAATGCCATGATAGCATTTACTCTGGACACCTATCAGAAGACAGAACACTTGAAAAAGTGAAGAACTGTGCATGGTGGCCATCTTGGAGAAAAGAAACCATTGAATATTGCCATACCTGTGATAGATGCCAAAAAGCAAACAGGAGTACAGGCAAGAAATTTGGATTGATGATCCATATTCAAGAACCAAAATCCCCTTGGGAAGTTGTTCACATGGATTGGGTCACAGCACTTCCTCCAAGTGGTGACAAAAGTTATAATGCTTGTTTAGTCATTGTAGACAGATATAGCAAAACTCCCATATTCTCACCATGTCATAAAGATGACACTGCTATGGATACAGCTCTTCTTTTATGGAGTAGAGTTATTTCTCATACAGGGTTATTTAAGAATATCATAAGTGACAGAGACCCCAAGTTCACATCTGCACTTTGGACCAATCTTCATAGATTGTTTGGGACTAAGTTATCATTCTCTACAGCATATCACCCTCAAACAGATGGGCTAGCAGAGAGGATGATTCAGACTTTAGAAGACATGATCAGGAGATTCTGTGCTTATGGATTAGAATTCAAAGACTCAGATGGCTTTACCCATGACTGGTGCACTCTGATACCTGCATTAGAATTGGCATACAAGACATCAGTCCATTCTTCCACAGGACAAACTCCTGCCATGTTAGAGAAAGGATGGAATCCAAGACTCCCAGCAGACACACTGAGGAAAGACTTGATTGACATTCATCCTCCAGCTTCCAGCTTCAAATTAATGCTTGATAAAGTAAAACACCACGTAAAACAAAGTATGGATGATGCTTTTGATTATGCAAAACAGAAGTGGGACAAGAGTCATAAAGTACCAGACTTCAAAGTAGGGGACTTAGTTCTAGTTTCAACCTTGAATTTTAATAATATCAAAGGCCCAAAGAAACTTAAAGATTCTTATGTAGGACCTTTTGTTATTGTTGCTTTACATGGAGCCAATGCAGTTCAAGTGGAATTGAGTGGTGAATTGGAAAATAAACACCCCACATTTCCAGTCAGCTTGATAAAGCCTTATCAACCAGCTGACAAAGAATTGTTTCCTTTAAGAAACCCAACTCCTTTAACTGTGCCCCCTGTGGAACAGAATGAAGACAGAAAGATAAAGAAAGTCATTAAAGAAAGGAGACTTAGGGGTAAAAATCAAAGAGAATATCTTGTCAGATATAGAAATCCAGTACATGAAGATGAATGGATGGCAGAATCAGAAATACCTGACTCAGATAAACTCTTAAGAAGATTTAGACATGAAAGAAGGCCACAAGCCTGAATATGTCTATAAATGTGCTTTAAATTACTTGATCTGAGTAATGTGAAGAGGTTGGACAGTGGACATTAACCCCCTTTGGGGCCTTATTCTTTTATCACTAATAAAATTGTAGTACAATTTTATTTTTTGGTGGGAGGGAATGTGAGCCTTGAGGTATATTTTACATACCCAAATAGGCCACAATTATCTTAAAAAGAAATTTTGAATTATGCAAAACTCATAAGTCATGCATATATCCAAAATTCATCATTTTCAATTTCAGAAAAGATGAATAACTTTTTATTGAGTAAGTAAATCCATGGATTTAGGACCAGATTTGGATTCTACACAAAAATTCACCTAGGGTAGCTCCATAGAGTGAATAAGCTCAATTTAAGTATTTGAGGTGGTAAAATGGAAAATACTTCAATACCACATCATTAATACCACATAAAAGATCCGTGAAAATTTTTGTTTTTCTTGATTTTTAGCCAAAATAATGGGAAAGTGAGAAATCCCATGTTACATATACACTAAGAATAGTGTTATGCATGTTTTGAGCACTTAATATCATAGTATTCTTACATGGACTTTTGGTACACCCATAGTGGATATCTCACTTTAAGCTTAAATTACTATTTTGACGTAAAAATTAGGCAAGGGGGACAAAAGACATCAAAGAGAGCCAGGGTACCCAACTTCTGAGGCCTCAGAGGCGTGGATAGCTCCAGAGCATGGATCCATGGCTCATCTTGGCCCAATTGGTAAACTAAAACTCTTTGGGAACTTGGTTACCAAGTTACACCTACTGTAATCATAAGAAAAATAGCAAATAACCTGCTATTTTGACGTGCCAAGGAGGTAATGAGCTACTTAGACTCCTGTAACCACGTCAATTCTTGATGACTTTCCATGACTAGACCCTAAAAGAGTAATTAAACCCTTTTGGGATCCATATTCATTGATTTACCTCATAGCAACCAGCAATATACTGCTATTTGCAATTCTACGTAGAAATGAGGTAAAAACTTCAAAAATTCATTAAAAATACAATTCTTAATGAATCTTTCTGAAACTTTCAGGACCAATGAAGAACTGTATTATCTATGGTACAACCAAAAAGAATTACAGTTTTACTAGTAAAATTAAAAGTTTTACTTCCAGTCCATTTGTGACCATTCTACGTGAAACACTGAATCTTCAAAAATTCACAGTAATTAAAACCTGTGATGAAATTGGCAATAACATTTATAACTTTGAGAAATCAATGATTATTTTGGAATAAAAGAAGATTTACTGATGCTACTCCTTTTATTCTTAACCATATTGGGGTTGGTAGTCACGTAAAAGCATCAATTAAGTAATTATGATAATCTTACGTGACAACAGATGATGAAATCATTAATCCAAAAAGGTTTATTGTTTTCTCACTCACTTGTTTTTCAGTTTGCCCCATGGCACACCTCTGTGAGCTGTTGTTGACTTAAAAGAAGCTTCTTCTTGCTGTTTTTTCCAAGAACCATCTCATTAATCTTATCAATTTATTAAACCATTATTACCAACAAGTAAGTATTAGTTAAAGCTATTCTTAAGTGTTTTAAATCTTTCAAAATCATCCAGAAAGACGTGAAATCCTAGAATCCAACTATATATTTTTTGTAATACTGTTATAAATCCTTTTTATCCCTCAAATCCACAATTCCACGTCAAATTTCTCTACTCTTATCTATCAATAAGTTCTTTGGAGTATTAGTGAGTCATTTATTCTTAATTCTTAAAGCTTGTCTCTAGAAATAGCTTTCTTCAAGAATTATCTTTATAATTATTCTTGTAAAAGATAATTATATATTAAAATAATTTTATTATTTTAATAAAGAAGTTTTTATTATTAAATTCTTCTTGTAATTGATTCTAGTAGACAATTACTGCTCACTGTTATAATCACTAGTAGTGTATAACACATGAAAGAAATAATTTTTTATAATTATTTAATTGTGGTTATAATAATTTTTTATTATTATATTTCATAAGAACAGACATAGTACTGTTGATTAATAGTAATATTATCATCAGTTTCATAGTCACATCTTACAAATAATACCACTAGAACCCTTATGACTAGAATCATAGGTGATCAATCCATTTTTCCAATCAATAATGGGATTAAAATGGTAAAGGAAATCATATCCCAATATCAGGTCTTCTCCCTTGGGTGAATCTATGATAAGGAAGTCCCATTCAAAGCTTGGGAAGGAAGGCAAGTCAACTACCCACTTGGTATAATGGGTGATGAGCAAGGCAGGGGATTCATTAAAATCCAAAATGAAAAGAGGAATCTTTTCAGGGAGCTCTGACAGAGTCAATGAGTACTTGAGAACAAAATTCTTTGCAATAAAAGAGTTTGTAGCACCAGAATCAATGAGATTACTATAAAAAAAATCAGAGACAGAAGAGAAAATAAGAAATTTTAAAGATTTCTTGACACTAGTATTCAGAGTGCACAATTGTGCTCTTGAAGGAAATAAGTGAGAACCATTGAACACATCATGATTCCCACTCAGGCTTTTCCCTGCTTGCTAGGGAAGCCTCTTGATGATGACCCAGGCTTGTTCTGAGGTCTCTTGAAGCATTTTTCAATTGGCTGCTTTCCACCACAATAAGTACACAACCCCTCTTTAATCCTTCTCTCCTTTTCAGAACCAATTAATTTATTGTCCTTATTGAGGAGAGCAGCATGGGGCTTGTCCTTTGAAGACTGAAATTGCTTGCCCTTCTTGTTCTTCTTATGGTGAGATCTCTTTGAAGATGAGTTTTGAGGAGTCCTAGATTGATTGGTTCCAATGACTGGAGGATTCTTCTCTTGATTGCCACCCTTTTCTTTTTGCCTCTCATTATATCTTGTGTCCAATTCTAAGGTGACATCCATAAGTTCTTGAAGAGTATCAAAAGTTCCAGGGTGAGAAGCCAACTGATCCAATAATCTTGATGCCAATCCTCTTCTGTAAACATGGATATAAGCTCTTTCCCCCCAATCTCCAATTCTTGACATTAAGCTTCTGAAATCTGCAATGTACAAGGAAACATGACCACTTTCCTTCATCCTCAAATTGTCCAACTCTTGTTCAGCTTTCCTGACTTCATTGGGCTCACCAAATAGAGTGAATAATTGAGATTCAAGTAAGGGCCAATTATTGAGGAGGTAGGAAGGGTCTTCATTGGAGATATTTGAGAGATAGGGTTCAATCCACTTTCCAGCTCCACCAGTGAAAAAAGAAGTTGAGTAAAGAACTTTCTTCCTATCAGAGAAGAAATTTACTGGATCATTATGGAAGATTAATTGACAGGATTGGATAAATCCTCTCAATTTATGAGCTTGAGTACCATCAAAAGAATCAGGTGCCTTCATGGATCGAGTCTTGAAAGCAGGGGCTTTGGAATTGTCCCTGGGAGCAACTGCTTGAGTGAGTTGCCCCATGAATTGAGTCATCTGCTCCATCATCTTGAGCAGACTTGGATCAGTTTGAGAGACAAGAGGTTGACTAGAAAGGGCTAGATTAGAACCCTGAGGCACCTCTGGGGCATTTGCCAAGGCATCTGCCACTTCAGTTTCCCCAGAATCTTCCTCTTCCCCAGACTCTTCCCCCTCTTCATCTTCAACTTCCCCTTGTCTTGCTCTTGCACCTTCAGACATGCCAGGGTAGCCACCCAAAAGTCCAGAAAAAGATCCTGATCTTCTAGATTTCAATCCACCTCTTCTTGAGGGTTCTGCTCCTTCCATTGGTGGTCCTCTGTCCAAATTTGCACTCAGTTGATGAACTGATGGTGTGCGGTCAAGAGGAGCCCTTGTTGTAGGAGTGAAAACAGCTTGAACTCTTTGGGATCTAGTATTTTTGGCTGGGGGGCTATGATGAACCGGCATTTTGGATAAAATGAAATAAAACTTGATGGTATGAGAATAATAATCAGAACTGGGCCAAATCAATCACAATAAAATCTTGATGAATCTTGAGGAATCAATTCAAATCTTGAGGTGAAATCAAATTCAGTCAATAATCAAATCAATTCAACAATCAACAATATTCAATAGAAAATCAACCAATAAATAAATCAGTGTCTTCAATATGAAATCAAGCTCTTGAGGAATCAATTAATCAATTTAAAATCTTCAGAAATCAATTCAATATCTTGATGAGTCAGAATCAGTCAATAATCAAAAACAATTCTCGAGGATTCAAAGTCAATCAATAATCAAAGTCAGCTCTTGAGGATCAATCAATATCTTGAGAAGTCAAAATCAATCAATTTAATCCAAATAAGAATCCTGAGCCGCTGAATCAATAATCAAATGAATCCCAATGAAATAATCCAATCAATTTAACCAATAAATCAATCCTGAATAAGACCTGAATGAGAGCACAGAAAAAATCGATTTCATAAAATGAAATGGTCAGCAATGATTAAGAAAGAAGAGAAAATCAATTTCATATTAATGAAATGAATGAGATGAAATTGATGAGAGAGAAAAAATCATAATCATTAAAGATCATTAAATCATAAAAGAGATCATAATTTATGAATGAGAGAAAATGGATATAAATGAATGAAAAGAAAGAATCAAATATGAGTTAATTAATTTAATGTCACAGGGGCTCTTCGAAGAGAAGAGGGCCTGGCACTCAGTAAACTGGGACTCACTTATGGAGGGCTCAAAGATATGGTAAGAAGGAATACACTGAAGAGTGTTAAGGATGAATTGCTAAAATAATAAATATAAGAAAAGCAGCAACAAGAAATAAGAGTAAGAAATAGAAGAGCCAACCACAAACAAGTCCAAGTCCACTGTTTCAACCTGTCAGAATGGAAAGAGAAGTGTTAATAAGGATATGGCCACCCAACTCATACTGTACAGGCGAAGAGAGAAAAGGCAAAGACTAACTTAAAATTAAATAATTATAATACCCAAATATAAGGATAAGAATAATTATAAAATAATAAATAACTATATTAATTAACTGGGGAAAAGTCCCCAGGGGGGAGAAAGAGGGGCTGGTATATGTGAGAATCACCAGCCCTGATCCAGAGGAAGAATTTTCATGAGAATAATTGATGATTGAATTGAGTCTGGCCAATACAGGTCCTGTACAGCTGTACAGAACCTGTACAAGAGGTGTGGTGTATTTGAGTTATCATACAGTTCCATACTGGTGTATTGAAACTGTATTGGGTGAATCCAACCTGTACAGGTATTGACAGGCTGTATTGATGTACCAAGCTGTATGCATGTTTCAGAATGAAGATTGCTGAAACTGAATGCTGATGCAGATACTGGATTTGCTGATTTGGGGTGTTTGAGTGGGTGTATGAATGAATACCCTTACCCCTGATGGATGGTTGTTACACACTGATGTTTTTTGAAAAAGCTTTAAGAACAATTGAAACTTCCAATAATTATAATTCTTTTGGAAATAAAATAAATGAACAATCTGCCATTATCAAAGAGCTAACAGACAAATATTCTAAGTTCAATATTGATGACATAATTGAAACAATAATTAAACAAGCCATAAATATTATAAAGACAGATAACAAGAAAATCCTTGATGACATTTCAAATCCATTTAATGAAGGAAAGACATATACCATTGCATTGAAAAAGTGTTTTGATGCTTCACAAGAAGAAGTATCAAAATTATCATTGAAATTAAATCAAGTCACTGCTGATAACACAAGACAGACAGAATTATGGCAAGAACTGACACATAAAGAAGACATGTATAAAATTGAATTAATAAATTTAATACAAGCCTTTCAACATGAATAAAGAAGTTCTCAAAGGTGTAGCAACAGTAAAATGAATGATATTGAAAAAATACTGAACACCTTACCAAGAATGTCTACACCTCTGAATCAAAATGAGGGCACAAGAATTCCAAATCCACAAGTATTGGATCATGATATTTCACAGTTAAAAACTGAGTTATCCACTTCTTTTCATAACTTGGAACCATCAATGGGCCAAGAACCTTTGAAAGCAGTACCAAAACTTAAAGAATGGCCTCACTTCAGTGGTGAAGGAGCATATGAACATATGAAATTCATCAGAGGGATTGACATGATTAAATAAGATTTTGAATTACCAGACAGATTGGCAACAGCAAGATTTAACACCTTGTTTACCAGATCAGCTCACAGATGGTATATCAAATTAACACAAGCACATGGACACCAAAGTTGGACTTGGTGGAAAACCCAAATTATCAACAAATGGCCAATGATGCTTGGAGATTCAAAGTGGAAACAGCCTTTGAATCTGCCAGATTTAATGCTGATAAAGACAAAGCTTTACCATGGTTTTGCCAGCAAAAAGACATACTAACAGCATTATACCCTGAAATGTCAGAATTTATGATCCACTGAAAGATTCTGAGACAATGTGGAGGTGACTTAGAGAATGCTTTCAAAAGCAGGACTACTGAACAATCTTCAGCAGAGGATATTATCAATATATTAGAAGAAGTAACCACCAGAACCAAAATTGATTCCAGTAGGGTGAATCTCAAAACAAGGTTTAATACACCTTGGAGAGATTCTGTGGACAAAAACCCCAAAGAAAATTCTAATAATGTTAAATATCAATCTGCAGATACAGTCAGAAAGTTCCATATTTTCCAAAGCACCACCCATACAGCCAATACATGTCCAAAAGGGGGAACATCAATGAAATTGATATTGAAAAGGAACCTGATGTTGAAAAAGATGACATAATTTAAGAAAATTCAGATGATAAGTCATCAATATTTTCTGAATATTCAAAAGATATAGAAAATATAAATGCCACTTTTGACATCATGGAATCTTATTCACACTTGGCACAATTGAGCAATGGTAAACTTGATTTATCAAATGTTCAAAACTCACAACTTATGAAAAAAAACCAAACAGGGGGAAAGGTTATACAGCTGGTAACTCCTGTATAACAGAGGTGGTGATTGAAAAAAAGCCCACTAAACTTTTACTTGACCCAGGAGCCTTCTGTTCTTGTGTTGGTAAATCTTTTCTTGAAACTTGTGTACCAAATTTTGAAGACCAATTGTTACCAATTGATGGTATAAAATTCAATAGTGCAGGTAATCCAATGAAAGCATTAGGAATTTTTGAGACAAATTTCATATTCCCACAAATTAATGGGAATTTAAGAGTCAAAGTTGAATTTTTTTTATGGAAAACTGCTCTAGTACTGTGAGCCTGTGAGGTATGTATAACATACCCATAAGGCCACTAATTATTTTATAAACAGTTAATTTTGTCTTAAACAGACTTTTTAGTTGAAATTAAAATAAAAAATAACAGAAAATAAGTATAACTTTATTTTGGATAAACAAAGTTATAGATATTATGTCATTTTTGGATTCTACACCAAAAATAACCTAGGGTACATCCATAAGGTGTTATACCCAAAAACACTTATTTCTTGTGTTATTAGAAGATTTAAGAATCTCACAGTACTAATGTAAATTTTTTAACATTTTTTTAAAATTGTTAAATTTAAGCTTAAATAAGCTTAAATATAAAGTTGCATGAGGTTAATGCAAACTTACCAAAATTTTAGTTAAAATTGAGGTGTGGTGTATATTTACTGAATTGGCTAAGGATCTTCCATACAGAATGTAAATCCTGCGTGAGCTCAATTTGAAAGGGTTTAAAGCCATGGTATGGCTTTAAATAAATAAAAGGGCAAAATCCACGTAAAAAGGTGGGACAAAGGAAAAAGACCAAATAGAGCTGGGGTACCCAACTTTTTGGATCTGCAATGATTCAATTAAGGTTGTACACCTGTATTGGAGGTTTTTCAACCTTATTTAAACTTTAAAATTAGACTTTGATCCAACCTTAAGGTCTAAACTAGTTTTATCCCAATTTGGACAGGAATTTCAAGCTGCCAAAGGGTAAATCCCAATATGCAGGCTTGAAATCAAGGTTTTAAGAACTGTCAAAGCTTAATAAAGCTTAAAAACCTTAAATAAGCTTAAAAATTTAAAGTCACAAGCATCAAAACCTTATCAAAAGCTAAGGTTTGGTGTGTATTGCTATTTTACGTGGAAAAATAGCAATAACTTCAAAAATTCATTAAAAATCCAAATCTTAATGGATTTGCTTGAAAATTTCACACAGCTTAGAATTTAGTATTATCAATATATAAATTAAGTTTTAAGTATCTTTTATAAATAAATTTCCTGGGTAATTAGCCTGGAAATTTACTCTTTTAATTAAGCTCAAAGAAAATTATGATTTCTTTAAAAATTAATTAAAAATTGAGTTTAAGAGATTTCTGCTTGAAACTCTAATTTTAAGTTGTTCATGTGATGAACTTTAGTATGAATAAGTTTATTTATATTAAAAACTTAAAATAATTAGTTTAAATGAGGATTAAAGTTACATGGAGTTAAGAATAACACTGGTAACTTTAAATTGGAATTAAAAACAAGTTGCCTTAAGTTAAGAACTTTGTTTTTAAGTATGGTTTCTCAGTTTTGACCTGAGAACGCCCTCTATACTCATTATGAATCATGAGAGCTGCTCTGAAGACATAAAAAGAGTCTTTTCATCACTGTTTTTGTCCATCATTCATTATCAATCCAATCATATTAGACATTTAAACAGGTAAAGTTTTATGATTTATAAGATCTTATTATTAAAGTAATTCTTAAGTTATTTTATTCTTTATTAACTGTAAATTAAAGAATTGAAGTCATAGAATTCAGATTATTGTTGTAATCATCAATAATATATTTTATATTATAAAATTATCATCTTAAATATCTTCTAAAATCCACAAATTCCTCTTAAAAACTCTTTAATCTTAAATTTTATTATAAAAAGTTGTTTTATCTTTAAAATTATTGATTTTAGGCGTGTTTTTAGCTTATAATAATTATTTAATATAATAACTGTTGTTGTTTAATTTTTTGTATTAAATACATATTATAAGTAAGTTTTCTCTAAAGTTCTATATTTTTTTTATCTAGTATTAGTTTTTTTATATAGAATTTTATTCTATAAGAATTATTTCTGCACAGTGTGTGTTATAATTCTTTTATAAATAATATTTATATTATTTATAAGTGGTTAATATTCATATTTCCACGTGTAATTGTCTCATTAAGAGCTTTACAAGTCTTATTGTTATAACTGTCAGTGATTATAACAATAATAGAATAACTATAATTTATTATAATTACTATTATTTTTCTTACTATTATATTTTTTATAATAATAATTAAATTTATTTCTTTTATATAATTATTTTTAATAATTATATTTAAATTTGTGGTTATAATATTTTATTATATTATATATTTCTATTGAGGACAGTCATAGTACTCTTGATTTTGCTACTATTATCAAGAGTTTCATAGACAAACCTTACAAATACCCATTTTATATTGGGAAATGACTATCTAATCATGTATGGGATAGATTTTCATGGAAACAAAGACAGATAATTTACTATTGGAGACAATAAGCATCAGAAATTTGCCATTTTACCATTTAAAAGACAAATTAAAGTAAATAAAGTATCACCAATCAACTTAGAATTGGAAAAATTCAAATTTGAACAGTTGAGGGGGGCTGAAATAAGCCTTCATCTGACTGATAAGCAAGAAAATGAACTTTCTTGCCTTTTGTATGACCACAAAGGAGCATTTGCTTCAGACAAAGAACCTCTAGGAGCAATTACTGGTCATGAAGTTGACATCATTCTTAATATTGAAAGACCTTATCCACCACTATTGAGAAGACCTGCATACCCAGAAAGTCCCAAGTCAAGAGAAGCTCTGGAAACTCATATTAAAGAACTTCTAGACCTTGGTGTAATAAGAAGTGTTTGCCATGATGAAGAAGTAGAAATACCTACACCAGTCATAGTGGCATTGCATGATGGGAAATCTAGAATTGTGGAGGCTTTAGAGCTCTGAAAACTTACACTGTTCCAGGTAGGTACCCAATACCAAAAGTCCAAATTTCCCTTACTCAAATATCTCAAGCAGTGTATATAACCACTATGGATTCCCTTAAAGGATTCCATCAAAATGTGGTGACACCAAGAGCAAGAAAATGTTTGAGAATTATTGTTCATTGTGCAGTGTATGAATATTTAAGAATGCCCTTTGGTATCAAAGATGCAACTTCACACTTCCAAAGAATGATGAATGAAATATTCCCTGAAGAACTTTCAGAGGGATGGTTAATTATTTACATTGATGACATTATTGTCTGTTCCAAGACTTGGGAAGAGCAAATGTACAGATTGTCCAGAGTTTTGACAAAAATTCAATCAGTGAACATGAAAATCCCTTTGAAGAAATGTCATTTTGGATTTAAAGAACTTAAAGCACTAGGAAATGTTGTATCTGGTATGTCCCTTGGAATTGACAAAAACAAAGTGGCAGCAGTATTGCTGAAACCCATGCCTCAGAACAAAAAGGAAATTCAGTCATTTTTAGGTTTTGAAGGATATTACAGACAATACATTAAAGATTTTGCATCCATAGCAAGACCACTTTATAAATTGTGTGACAAAGACACAGTATTTGAAATGACTGTTGACAGAGTCAAGGCTTTTGAGTCTCTAAGGAAAGCCTTGACCACTGCTCCACTCTTACTGATGCCAGACTTTAAGCTGTCTTTTAAATTGTATATTGATGCATCAGGGGATGGGCTGGGTGCTGCACTTCACCAAGTCCAGATCATAAATGATAAACCTGTGGAAGGACCCATATGTTTCATATCCAGGAAAATCAAACCAGCTGAAGCCAGATATGGAGCAAGTCAAATGGAATGTCTATTCCTTGTCTGGGCCTTGGAAAAATTGAACTAATTCTTAGAGGGATGTGTTTTTGAAGTTATAACAGATTGGAAAGCTTTCAAATCACTTTTAAACATGAACACACCTAACAGACATATGCTCAGATAGCAAATAGCCATACAAGAATACAGGGGCAATATGACTATTGTTCATAAAGATGGGAATGTTCATAAAAATGCAGATGGACTAAGTAGATGGCCATTACCAAAAGATATTGATAATCCTGCTTATGTGCCAGAAGAAGCTTCACCACAGATCCCAATAGAAGGAATAATTTTTACAGACCTTAACATCACCTTGTTTGAAGAAGTAAGAAAAGTTACACTCGAGATAGGAACTGTAGCATCTTATGCCAATTACTTAACAAAGACTGTCAAGACAACTCTCTGATACATGCCTTAGATGAACTATGGAAAAAATATCATTATGAAGGAAGATTTCACCTACTGGATGGTATACTTTACCACAGGACCAAGCACACATGTGTCATGACAGTTGTGGACAGGTCATTAATCTATCTTGTACTAAAATAATGCCATGACAGCCCCTTTTCAGGACATCTGTCTGAAGACAGAACAAGAGAAAAAGTAAAGACCTGCATATGGTGGCCAATGTGGCAGAAAGATGTTGCAGAGTATTTCAAAACCTGTGACAGATGTCAAAGGCAAATAAATCCACTGGCAAGAGACTTGGAAATATGATGAAAATCCAAGAACCCAGCAGACCTTGGGAAATTTTACATATGGATTGGGTAACTGGCCTACCACCAGGAGGTGACAGAAGTTATAATTCTTGACTAGTGCTTGTAGACAGATTCAGTAAAACTCCAATCTTCTTACCATGTCACAGAGATGATACAGCCATGGATACAGCTCTTCTAATATGGAATAGAGTAGTTTCATGGACTGGCATATTTACAAATATCATTAGTGACAGGGATCCTGAATTCACTTCAGCACTATGGACAAAGATTCACCAATTATTTGGCACTAAGCTGTCTTTCTATACAGCCTACCACCCACAAACTGATGGTCTGGCTTAAAGGATGATCCAGACCTTAGAGGATAGGGTAAGAAGATTTTGTGCATATGGCCTTGAATTCAAAGATTGTGATGGATTTACCCATTATTGGTGTACTCTGTTTCCAGCACTGGAATTAGCATATAAAACATCAATCCATGCCAGTACCAATCAAACTCCTGCTATCCTAGAAAAGGGATGGAACCCCAAATTACCTCAAGATTCCTTGAGGAAAGATTTGATTGGAATACATTCCACAGCTGCTAGCTTCAAGGGAATGCTAGACAAAGCTAGAAAGCATGCAGTAAAGTGCATGGAAGACTCTTTTGCATATGCTAAGGAAAAATGGGATAAATCACATGCAACTCCAGATTTCAAAGTGGGGGATTTAGTGCTTGTATCCACCACTAACTTCAAAAACATCAAAGGATGTAAAAAGCTGAAAGACTCCTTTGCAGGAAGTTTTGTTATTAAAGCCCTCCATGGAGAAAATGTTGTTGAATTAGAGTTATCTGAAGAACTTAGCAATAAGCATCCTACATTTCCAGTGAGCTTGATAAAGCCATATAAATCTAGTGATTCTGAAAGATTTCCCTTGAGGAATAAAGCTCCCAAAGTTATACCTCCTATTGCGTCATCCGGTAGTAAGAGAATTACCAAAGTTCTCAAAGAAAGAAAATTGAGAACAAACAAAGTAAGGGAATACCTTGTTAGGTACAGTGACCCAGCTTGTGAAGATGAATGGTTGCCAGAAAAGGACATACCTCAAGCTACTAAACTTCTCAGAGGGTTCAGAAACACTAGAAATAACAATATTACAAAGTAATATTCTTTTTTTAGGGGGAGGGAATGTGAGCCTTAGAGGTATTTTCATATACCCAAAAGACCAAAAAAAATAAATTAGAATACAGATATAAATAAAATAAATTTATTTATATTAGAAAAATAAAAATCGAAATATAAATACAAATTTATATTTAAAAATCAAAATTCAATTATAATTCAAAAATAAAATTACAATAAAATTTAAAATTATGAAAATACATTTTTACTTGTAAAAACTAAGTAAAAATGAATTTTTATTAAAAATTATGAAGTTTGAATATTTTGGTAAAACGTTATATAAAAGATATGCTAACTTTTTGTCCAATAAATAAACATAAAGAAGTTGTTACACCATTGGATTCCTCATAACAACTAAAGTGGGGTCACCTCTGGATGAAATTTCTGTAACTCAACTCTAAATAAGCTTAAATTAAGTTTTTAGTATTTTTTGTACAAAAGTATGAAAATCCTCAAAACCTTGATTTAATTCACACCACATGTGGTGTTAACCATCAATTTTTGTGTTAAAATTGAAGTGTTGTGTTTAGTTTGGGAGCTATGAGGAATTGAAGCATTTTCAATTGAATTAAATTGAAATGTCAAAATGTGCACATGTATTACATAAGTGAGCTTTAATTTACATATGAGGTATCAATTATTACAGATTTTTAATTAAAAACTCAATTGAATTACATATGTAAATTATAATTGTATTACATGATAAGGAATTGAAGAAAGAATAAATCAGAAAGATTAATTCTGGGGGGAAAGACACTCTAGCTCTAAGGGGGAGTTAGACCCCCAAAATCCTTGCTGACTGGCCTGAGATGTCAAAATACACACAAAAGCTCATTAATTTTGGCCTGAAATTGAGTAACAGGGTCTGTGACTCAATTGATGATGAGGTTTTGATACCAACCAGGGTAGTTTCAACTGCTTTGAAGAGGGTAAAACTACCCTTAAGTCAAAACAATGTTAGTAAAAACAGTTTTAACTGGTTTCTACGCCTTATAAACACATTCTGACGTGTTTTGAAGGCTCTGGACCAGGTATTTCTATAGTAATGGCTGATCTAAGGGTCTAAAATGGCTAAAAATAGCAAAAATGGCTTAAACCAGCCCCTTTTTGGTCTAAACCAGGGTTCATTGATGGCATAATTGGCTTTTATGTTTTCAGAATGTGCTTTAGGGCTGACAAGAGTAAATTTCACTTTTGGAGTAAGAAAATTGATGGCTATAAAAGAATATCTTCTTTGCCCCACTTTTCTCTTCATGTTAGAATCTTTTCCTTTTATAATTAGTTTAAACACTGTTAAACCAATCAATAAAAGATTCCAAACACCCTTTTTTTAACATTTTGAAAATTCTAACCACGTTAAAAAATCATTAAAATCATTTTTTGTAACTCTTATAATCATTTTTAACCCTGAACCACCCCAAAAGTGAATTAAAGCATCTTTCATCACTGTTAGCGTTGTCACTTTGTTTCCAAATTCACTCTGGTCCCTTTTGGGTGTGTTTTCTGTTTAAAATATCTTTTTAAAGACTTTGTTCTTTAACTAATTGCTTGCAGTTCTTTTCTCAATTAATTCCAATTGAAATTGCTCTTGAAGAAATTTCTTTTGTAGCCTTAAATATCTCTTGTAGAGTATTTTTGGATAAATCTTCATTTTTGGTAAAACAATAAATTTTGATTATTGGTTTATACTTAGAAAGTCAAAAACATTAAAATTGGTGTGTTTTCTCTTAAAAATACTATCTCTTACTATTTTTAAATAATTTTACCTTATACAAATTTTGAGGACAGGAAAAGTACCTGATATTTTATCAAAGTTTCATATCCACACCTGACAGTGGGAATACAATGCTTGCTGACTGTACCATTTTGTTTGTACTTGGTTCCCATAGCAGCCAGCCACACATCATTAGGGGATTCAAAAGCTTGCACTCGATTAGCTTGATGCAAGCTTGTGTTTCTGATTTATGGAGGGTATGTGAACAATAGCATCTGCCCTGAAAGGGTATAGCTTGTGATGGCTGGCATTGTTCCAAATAGTTCTTGGTGGGGAGAAGAGTTTATGCATCACAAGTTCAGAATGCGATTGTGCAAGAAACATGCCAAGGAGTAGGTGAATTGCCAGAAATGGGTCGGCATGCCATTCTGGAACATCATTTGCCTAGCCATATCCCCCAGCATCCAGTTAAGACCCTCCACCTTGCCATTTTCTTGTGGCAAGTAGGGGAGCAAGGGGCAAAAGGTGACCCCCAGTTTCACAAGGGTGTTCGTAAATGTAGCCTAGATGAATTCCTGGGTGTTGGGGGTTGCTCCAAGATGTACCTGAGCTGTTTGATTGCATCCAGGATGGCTTCAGATGCCTTGGAATATGACTTCAGGGGATGGACAATGCTGTAGGTTGACGCATGGTCCTGGATAGTGGGTAGAAACTGGAAGCCTTGGGCATCATCCACAAAAGGGCTCATGATGTCCGAGACAAGAAGGTTGAGGGACTTGTCTTTTGGGATGTTGATGTGAGCTTTTGCAAGTTGGTGGGTACTCTTCACCTTTGTGCAGATTGCACAGTAGAAGGTATGCCAGCTTTTAGCATCAAAGGTTGGCACATGCTTCTTGAGGAAAGAAATGATAACCTTATTTCAGGCATGGCCAAGATGCTTGTGCCATTGTTGCTAGCTCAGGGAGACAGAGGTTGGAAGAGAAATCAGATTCATTTCAAGCAAACAAGGGGAAGGGGACACAGCCGCTTACATATTGGTCCCTTCCAGGCATACAATGTGTATCCACCAGCAGTCATTTACAAAGGTGGTTGCTACAAGCACCTTTGATACAAGAAGAAATAGTGAAAGCCCATTAAACAAGGATATAACGCCCACCCTGCACAATCAGCCGACAGATATTATTGTGCCCAATATCTTTTGAGAAAACGCAACATTGCAGATAATGACAAATCCATTCTTGACTGGTATTGCAAGCATTGTCGTCTGCGAGATTGTTACGGAAGAATTTGAGTTGGCAAAGAAAATACAAAAGGGGGAAATGTCTTTCATGCTTGTTGCAAATTGAAGAGACCCAGACAGGTGGATGGACGCACCAGTAGCAAGCAATAACCTATCAGTGGCATCATGTTCTACAAATTTGACCTGTGATACGCGTTCCCACTGGTAATAGGAGCTTGGAAGAGGTTGAGAGAAACAATAATGTGAGCCTTGAGGTATATTTTACATACCCAAATAGGCCACAATTATCTTAAACACAATTTCTGAACTATGCATAACCCATAAGTCATGCATATTGTAACAACCATCCATCAGGGGTAAGGGTATTCATTCATACACCCACTCAAACACCTCAAATCAGCAAATCCAGTATCTGCATCAGCATTCAGTTTCAGCAATCTTCATTTTGAAACATGCATACAGTTTGGTACATCAATACAGCCTGTCAATACCTGTACAGGTTGGATTAACCCAATACAGTTTCAATACACCAGTATGAAACTGTATGATCACTCAAATACATCACACCTCTTGTACAGGTTCTGTACAGCTGTACAGGACCTGTATTGGCCAGACTCAATTCAATAATCAATTATTCTGATGAAAATTCTTCCTCTGGATCAGGGCTGGTGATTCTCACATATACCAGCCCCTCTTTCTCCCCCTGGGGACTTTTCCCCAGTTAATTAATTTAGTTTATTTATTATTTCATAATTATTCTTATCCTTATATTTGGGTATTATAATTATTTAATTTTAAGTTAGTCTTTGCATTTTCTCTCTTTGCCTGTACAGTATGAGTTGGGTGGCCATATCCTTATTAACCCTTCTCTTTCCATTCTGACAGGTTGAAACAGTGGACTTGGACTTGTTTGTGGTTGGCTCTTCTATTTCTTACTCTTATTTCTTGTTGCTGCTTTTCTTATATTTATTCTTTTAGTAATTCATCTTTAACACTCTTAAGTGTATCCCTTCTTATCATATCTTTGAGCCCTCCATAAGTGAGTCCCAGGCCCTCTTCACTTTGAAGAGCCCCTGTGACATTAAATTAATTAACTCATATTTGATTCTTTATTTTCATTAATTTATATTCATTTCCCTCATTCATCAATTATGATCTTCCTTATGATTTAATGAGCTGTAATGATTATGATTTTTTTTCTCTCTCATCAATTTCATCTCACTCATTTCATTCATATGAAATTGATTTTTCTTCTTTCTTAATCATTGCTGACCATTTCATTTTATCAAATCAATTTTTTCTGTGTTCTTATTCAGGTCTTATTCAGGATTGATTTATTGGTTTAATTGATTGGATTATTTCATTGGGATTCATTGGTTAATCGATTCAGTGGCTTGGGATTCTTATCTGGATTGGATTGATTGATTTTGACTTCTCAAGATATTGATTGATCCTCAAGAGCTGATTTTGATTATTGATTGACTTTGAATCCTCAAGATATCTTATTGATCCTCAAGAATTGATTTTGATTATTGACTGATTTTGACTCATCAAGATATTGAATTGATTTCTGAAGATTTTAAATTGATTAATTGATTCCTCAAGACCTTGATTTCATATTGAAGACACTGATTTATTTATTGATTGATTATTGATTGAATATTGATTGATTGTTCATTTACTCAAGATTATTGATATTTGATTTGAATTGATTGTTGATTGTTTGAATTGATTTGACTGATGACTGAATTTGATTTCACCTCAAGATTGAATTGATTCCTCAAGATTCATCAAGATTTTATTGTGATTGATTTGGCCAAGTTTTGATTTCTGTTCTCATACCATCAAGTTTTATTTCATTTTATTCAAAATGCCAGTTCAGCATAGCCCCCCAGCCAAAAATACTAGATCCCAAAGAATTCAACCTGTTCTCACTCCTACAGCAAGGGCTCCTCTCGACCGCACACCATCAGTTCATCAACTGAGTGCAAATTTGGACAGAGGACCACCAATGGAAGGAGCAGCACCCTCAAGAAGAGGTGGAATGAAATCTAGAAGATCAAGATCCTTTTCTGGACTTTTAGGTGGCTACCCTGGAATGTCTGAAGGTGCAAGAGCAAGACAAGGGGAAGCTGAAGATGAAGAGGGGGAAGAGTCTGTGGAAGAGGAAGATTCTGGGGAAACTGAAGTGGCAGATGCCTTGGCAAATGCCCCAGAGGTGCCTCAGGGTTCTAATCTAGCCCTTTCTAGTCAACCTCTTGTCTCTCAAACTGATCCAAGTCTCCTCAAGATGATGGAGCAGATGACTCAATTCATGGGGCAGCTCACTCAAGCAGTTGCTTCCAGGGACAATTCAAAACCCCCTGCTTTCAAGACTCCATCCATGAAGGCACCTGATTCTTTTGATGGTACTCAAGCTCATCAATTGAGAGGATTTATCCAATCCTATCAATTAATCTTCCATAATGATCCAGAAAATTTCTTCTCTGACAGGAAGAAAGCTCTTTACTCAACTTCTTTTCTCACTGGTAGAGCTGGAAAGTGGATTGAACCCTATCTCTCAAATATCTCCAATGAAGACCCTTCCTATCTCCTCAATAATTGGCCATTATTTGAATCTCAATTATTCACTCTGTTTGGTGAGCCCAATGAAGTCAGGAAAGCTGAACAAGAGTTGGACAATTTGAGGATGAAGGAAAGTGGTCATGTTTCCTTGTACATTGCAGATTTCAGAAGCTTAATGTCAAGAATTGGAGATTGGGGGGAAAGAGCTTATATCCATGTTTACAGAAGGGGATTGGAATCAAGATTATTGGATCAGTTGGCTTCACACCCTGGAGCTTTTGATACTCTTCAAGAACTTATGGATGTCACCTTAGAATTAGACACAAGATATCATGAGAGGCAAAAAGAAAAGGGTGGAAATCAAGAGAAGAAGCCTCCAGTCATTAGATCCAATCAATCTAGGCCTCCTCAAAACTCATCTTCAAAGAGGCCTCACCAGAAGAAGAATAAGAAGGGCAAGCAGTTTCAATCTTCAAAGGACAAGCCTCATGCTGCTCTCCTCAATAAGGACAATAAATTAATTGGTTCTGAAAAGGAGAGGAGGATTAAAGAGGGGTTGTGTACTTCTTGTGGTGGAAAGCAGCCAATTGAAAAATGCTTCAAGAGACCTCAGAACAAGCCTGGGTCATCATCAAGAGGCTTCCCTAGCAAACAGGGAAAAGCCTGAGTGGGAATAATGATGTGTTCAATGGTTCTCACTTATTTCCTTCAAGAGCACAATTGTGCACTATGAATACTAGTGTCAAGAAATCTTTAAAATTTCTTATTTTCTCTTCTGTCTCTGATATTTTTTATAGTATTCTCATTGATTCTGGTGCTACAAACTCTTTTATTGCAAAGAATTTTTTTCTCAAGTACTCATTGACTCTGTCAGAGCTCCCTGAAAAAATTCCTCTTTTCATTTTGGATTCTAATGAATCCCCTGCCTTGTTCATCACCAATTATACCAAGTGGGTATTTGACTTGCCTTCCTTCCCAAGCTTTGAATGGGACTTCCTTATCATAGATTCACCCAAGGGAGAAGACCTGATATTGGGCTATGATTTCCTTTACCATTTTAATCCCATTATTGATTGGAAAAATGGAATGATCACCTATGATTCTAGTCATAAGGGTTCTAGTGGTATTATTCCTTCTACTAGTAATGACTTAGCCACTGCTGTCAACAGTGTTGCTCTGGTTGGTGAACTTAAGACACCTTCCCTTCCTTCTTCTGTCCATACCCCCTCAATCATTCCCTCTCAGTCATTACTTCCATTAAGAGATGAAGTCTTCAAAGAGATAAAGGATGTTGGAGAAGATGTTGCCATATCTTCACTTCATCTCTTTCAAGGGGATATGGACCTTCCTCCCTTATCTTTTCATGCATCCCTGGAGGAGCAGTGGGATAAGAGGAAGAGCCAGAAGAAATTGAAACTGTGTTGAAGGTAGTCCCTCCTGCTTATCACCAATATTTGGATGTATTCTCCAAGGTGAAAGCAGAGAAACTTCCTCCACACCGCACCTTTGATCACCATATCGAATTGGAGGGTCTTCTACCTCAAATTGGTGTTATCTACTCATTATCAAATCAAGAGTCAGAAACACTGCAGGCCTACATTTCAGAGAATGTAGAGAAAGGTTTCATTGGACCAAGCTCCTCTTCAACAGGAGCACCTGTGCTTTTTGTCAAGAAAAAGGATGGAGGTCTTCGTTTGTGTGTTGACTACCGCAAACTAAATGCTTTCACTAGGAAGAACAGATACCCTGTTCCTCCTATGAACCAGCTTCCTAGCGTATTCAATGGTTCCACTATCTTCTCCAAGATAGATTTGCGTGGTGCATATAACCTTCTGAGAATCAAAGAGGGGGATGAGCACTTAACTGCATTTAGAACCAAATATGGTAGTTATGAGTATTTGGTCATGCCATTTGGTTTTACCAATGCTCCTGCTTCTTTCAAAAATCTGGTAAATGATAACACTGCAGACTTTTTGGATGTGTTTGTTGTGGTTTATTTAGATGACATTATGGTCTTTTCCAGTTCTGAGGAGGAACATGTCAAACATGTGGCCTCTGTCCTCCAAAGACTGAGGGAGAATAATCTGTTTGCCAAAGCCTCCAAGTGTGTATTCCATGCCTCAAGTGTGGAATACTTGGACTATGTTGTTTCAAGTGATGGCCTCAAGATGGATTCTTTGAAATTTCAGCAAATCCTCAATTGGCCTCAGCCCAAAAACATCAAGGCCCTTCAATCTTTTCTTGGCTTTGCCAATTTTTATCGTTGTTTCATTAAAAATTATTCCAAAAAAATCACTTCTCTCACTTCCCTTCTCAAAAAAGATTATCCCTTTATCTTCAATGAGGAAGCTCTTAGTCAGTTTCAAGCACTCAAAGAAGCTTTCACCTCTGCTCCTATCTTATCCCATTTCAATCCGTCTCTACCTACTATTGTAGAGACTGATGCTTGTGATTATGCATTGGGCGCCGTACTGAATCAGGTGAATGACTCAGGAAAGCATCCCATTGCATTTGATAGGTGCAAGCTCTTACCAGCTGAACTCAACTATGAAATTCATGACAAGGAACTCCTTGGCATAGTTTGGGCTCTCAAGCGCTGGAGAGAATTTCTTCTTTCTCTTTCCAATTCTTTTGAGGTCTTGACAGACCACTCTTCCTTGCAGTATTTCATGTCTTCCAAAGTTCTTACTCATTGTCAGGCCCGTTGGGCTGAATTTCTCTCAGAATTTGATTTCACTATCACTTACCGCCCAGGCAGGCTGGCCACTTTACCAGATGCCTTGTCACGTCGGGACAACGTGTACCCAGAGAGGGGGGTGTACTTCATCAGCAAGAATCCTCAAAATTTTCATCAAGTACTTAAGCAATATGGAATTCAAGAGTCAAGATTCTTCTCAATCAAAGTGGAAATTTTCTCAGATCTAGTGGACAAGATTCAAAAAGAAGTATGGCAAGACAAAGACTATAAAGAAATACTCAAGCAACTAGCAAGAGGTGAATCAGTTCCATATTATTCTCTTGAACCTCAAGCCGAGCTATTATTATTCAAAGATAGAGTTGTAATCCCAAGCAATGAAGAACTTCAGCTCAATATTCTTCAAAAGCGTCATGACTCACCATTGGCTGGCCCTCCTGGCCAGGGGAAGACCCTCAAGCTCATCAAGAGGGATTTTTATTGGGCTGGCATGAATCAATTCATCAAGGACTATGTGTCCTCATGTCAGCAACGTTCATGAAACAAGAACATTCATCACAAGAAGTTTGGATTACTCAAGCCTCTTTCAATTCCATCTGGTCCTTGGTATTCTTTATCAATGGACTTCATCACTCAATTGCCACTGTCAAACAAATTTGATTCGATTTTAGTAGTTGTGGACAGATTCTCAAAAATGGCAATCTTCATTCCAACTTATGGAACAATCACTGCTCTGGACTTAGCTCAAATCTTCATTAGTCATGTATTGTCCACGCATGGCCTTCCAGTCAGTATCATCAGTGATAGAGGATCCTTATTTGTTTCATCATTTTGGACTCAATTGTGTCAGCAGCTCAAGATGTCAAGAGATCTTTCAACTGCCTTTCACCCTGAAACAGATGGACAGACAGAGAGGGTAAATCAGATACTTGAACAGTACCTTTGGATGTATGTCAGCTATCATCAAGATGACTGGTACACCTGGCTCCCTCTGGCTGAATTTTCCTCTAATAATGCAGAACATTCATCAACCAAGCAATCACCTTTTTTCACCATTTATGGAAGAAATCCCAGCTTTGACTTAATCCATATTTCTCAAGACTCACCTTCTGGAAAGTTATCAAGAAAACTCCAATCAGTACAGCAAGTTGTCAAAGAAGAATTAGAGTCAGCAATAAGGAGATTCAAGAAGTATGCAGGTTAAAATAGAGCAATTCCACCTGATTTCCAACCTGGGGACAGAGTATGGCTATCTTACAAGAACATCAAGACAACAAGACCCACCAAGAAATTATCAGAAAGATGGTTGGGACCTTTTGAAGTTCTGAAGAAGATTGGCAGCCATGCATATCACCTCAAGTTGCCTCAGCAATGGAAGACAGTTCACCCTGTATTCCATGTGTCCTTAGTAGAACCAGTCAAGCATTCAACTATCCCAAATTGACATCAATTGCCACCACCAGTTTTAGTGGAGGAGCAAGAAGAATGGGAAGTGGCTCAGGTTCTGGACTCAAAACTCAAAAGAGGTAAATTATGGTATCTTGTAGAGTGGAAAGGATTCAGTGAAGACCCAGAAAGAACCACTTGGGAACCAGCTTCAAACCCTACCAACTCACCAGATCTTGTCAAGGATTTCCATTCATTATATCCAGACAAGCCTTGTCCAAATACCTCAAGGGTTTGATTATGGTGCTTGGTGGGGAGAAGAAGTTATGAAAGTAGGTTCCTCTCCTGGCATGCACCTTTAAGGGGGTATTCTACCCATATGTGTTGTAAGCATCACCTTGTCCACTTTGTGAGCACTTGTAAACTCTTTGGACAGGTTCAGGAAGCATACAACACCAATACCCTCCGATTTGGACCCTATCAAGATATGGCCAAATTTTTCTTTCTTTAATTTTCCTTTCTTTCTCTTTTATTTATCATTTCATTTATGCCAATAATCATAATTCAAGACATTCATTACTTCAAGTCATTTACGGCAATTCTTTTCAGAAGTCATTTATGGCAATTCTTTTCAATTTTATGGTGCTTGGTGGGGAATGGAAGTTATGAAAGTATGTTCCATCTCATGGTATGCATCCCTGAGGGTTCTACTTCTTGTAAAACATTACCTTGGCCACTCTGTGAGCATCAAATGCTTGGTTTTCATTTTTCAGACACTTTTTGGCCAGAATCAAGCAACTTACTACAAGGACCAACCATCAGGATTTTTCTTTATTTCTTTTCTTTACTCTCATTTTCTCTTATTCTTTCTTTTTCTTTCTTTATTTACTTGTATAATTTTCTTTCTTTTATTTCTTTAAAGCAGCAGCATCCCCTCCCAAATCACGTATTGGGAGGTTCCATTATGTTTTTTTTCATTTTTTAGTATTCATAAGAGTGGGGATAGAAGTCAAACCAAACACAAACAAGGAAAAGGAAAACTAGTTATCTCTACCCAAATCATCAGAAGTTCTCTGGAAATCATTTATCAACTCATCTTCATACCAGGCAAATTTTGCAGCCATCTCTTCAGAAGCAGTACCTGGAATAGTCCTGTCATTGGCACACATAATCACCTCTCTGCTATTTCTATCAACCCTCCTGAACAATCTGGCCACAGCATCTTGACTTTCACTAGCCGTTTTGGGATCTTCTCTGGTAACCCGGATAGGCCAACGTTCTCTTCTTTGAAAAACTTGAGCGGCAGGAAACGGCCAAGGGGAGAATCCATCTCTTCTTCTGCTGGAGCTGATGGGAGGTGTTTATGGGTGAGTTTCTGGACTGTTGAACTGGTGATGGTCTTACTTCTGGATTCAAGGCAGGCCTGGTGGTGTGGGAAGTAGTTGTTGAAGGAGGAAGGGCTGTAGGAATGGAAGCAAGCATTGGTTGGAAGGTTCTTGGAGTGCTGGGAATAACTTGGCTTTGGAATCTCGTGTTGGCAAGAGGTTGAGAAGAGGAATTGCTGGATGGATGGCCAATTGAATGAGGAGCAACTTGAACTTCTTCACCATCCAACTCATCACTTCCTTCAGCATCTGGATCTGTTGGGGAATCAACAATTCTTCTTAGTTTCTTCACTACCTTCACTACTCCATCAGCATTGGTCCTTGAGATTGGGATTTCTGAGCTGTAGTGTATGGGCCTACCACCGATTGGAATGGACCCTCCAACATTAGTCCATCTAGCCCCATACCTCTGCCTGGAACCAGTCACTACATCAAAAGATCAGCACCAATTCAATCAAAATATGCAAATCACTCACATTGAGAAAATCCAGAAGTTGCATCAGGGGTGGGCTCCCAAAGAATGGGGAATTCCTGCCCATAAGGCCCATCTTTCCTGCTCCATAAGTGTCTCCTGACCTGGGACAAAGTTGATCCGGTACGACAACATGGCTTTTTCCCAACAAAGCAAAAGTGGCATTTTGACAATTGAGGATTGTAATGTTGAAAGCATTCCTTCCCCTTGGCCAAACATTCAGTACAGGCAGGATCAAGAACTTCAACTGCTCTGAACCCATCATAGGTTTGGGAGGGATCAAAATGGCCGAAGACACCATGAAAGGGGAGGACAATTGACTGAAGACGCCAGAACCATGAAGAACAGACTGTGGCAGTTCAGAAGGAGAAGATTCAGTGAGCTCAGTCAGTTTGTAACTCATAACTGAAGAATATGCAAGCAGAAGATTCAAGACATCAGAATCAATCCACTCCATATCAAGGAAAAGAATTTGACTGCAAGGAAATGGGGCCATAACTCAATTATTCCCCCCCTCAAGCCTCTAAGGTGAAGGTTCATACCCCTTTGGGGCTGAACTCATCACCCAGGACCTCCCCTGCAACTTTGGGGAGGCCAGGATCCTGATGGTCCTGGACCTCATCAATGGGTCCAGGCCATCTATGGTGAAATTTGGAATTGGGCCATTTCTGGGCCCCTTGGTCACCCTGAGTCCCCAGAAAATTTGGGCCCAGGGGCTCCATTTTGGTCCTGGGGGCCCCCAATGGCCCCCACGGACGGCGGCGTACGGCCCACGGCCCACAGACCATAGGACCCCAATGACGCAAAAAGGCCAAATATGGCCAAATTCACCAAAACACCCAAAAAGGCCCAAAAGGCCATAAAAATCAAGATATATCCAGATTCATCAGGGTAGAGGCCACAGCCCAAAAGCACTTTGGAGGGCTGTTTGAGGCCATTTCCTTGGACAATGGGGACAAGACCCCTTGGAGGAAATTTTTTCAATATTTCATTGGATTAAGCCTTGCCCAATGAGTACACTTCATATACTCATTGGGCATCATTTTTTGAGCACAAGAGCTCAGTGGCCCTTATTCTGGGATATATCCCAAGGGCATGGTTGATTGAATCAGAAGAAAAGAAATGCATATTTTGAAGTGGAATACTTACTCAAACTTGGAAAAAAGGGGGGAATTGATTGAATTTAACAGAGAAGAAGTAATGAAGGGTTTTCAGGATAATGGTCAAGAGGAAGAGAAAATTAAGAAAAAAAAATTGAAAAAATGTGGGGATATTGAGATGCCACTCAACAGTGGCAGGGTATTATGGTGTTCAGGAGCCCACCAGTTTCAAGAGGGGGATACTGTAACAACCATCCATCAGGGGTAAGGTTATTCATTCATACACCCACTCAAACACCTCAAATCAGCAAATCCAGTATCTGCATTGGCATTCAGTTTCAGCAATCTTCATTTTGAAACATGCATACAGTTTGGTACATCAATACAGCCTGTCAATACCTGTACAGGTTGGATTCACCCAATACAGTTTCAATACACCAGTATAAAACTGTATGATCACTCAAATACACCACACCTCTTGTACAGGTTCTGTACAGCTGTACAGGACCTGTATTGGCCAGACTCAATTCAATCATCAATTATTCTCATGAAAATTCTTCCTCTGGATCAGGGCTGGTGATTCTCACATATACCTGCCCCTCTTTCTCCCCCCTGGGGACTTTTCCCCAGTTAATTAATTTAGTTTATTTATTATTTCATAATTATTCTTATCCTTATATTTGGGTATTATAATTATTTAATTTTAAGTTAGTCTTTGCATTTTCTCTCTTTGCCTGTACAGTATGAGCTGGGTGGCCATATCCTTATTAACACTTCTCTTTCCATTCTGACAGGTTGAAACAGTGGACTTGGACTTGTTTGTGGTTGGCTCTTCTATTTCTTACTCTTATTTCTTGTTGCTGCTTTTCTTATATTTATTCTTTTAGTAATTCATCTTTAACACTCTTAAGTGTATCCCTTCTTATCATATCTTTGAGCCCTCCATAAGTGAGTCCCAGTTTACTGAGTGCCAGGCCCTCTTCACTTCGAAGAGCCCCTGTGACACATATAGTCAAAATTCATCATTTTTGATTTCAGAAAAGATGAATAACCTTTTATTGAGTAAGTAAATCCATGGATTTAAGGCCAGATTTTGATTCTACACAAAACTTCACCTATGATAGCTCCATAGAGTGAATAAGCTCAAATAAAGTCTTCGAGGTGGTAATATTGAAAATACTTCAATACCACATCATAAATACCACATAAAAGATCCATGAAAATTTTTGTTTTTCTCCATTTCATGCCAAAATAATGGGAATGTGAGAAATCCCATGTTACATATACATTAACAATAGTGTTATGCATTTTTTGGGCACTTAATATTATGGTATTCTTACATGCGCGTTTGGTACACCCATAGTGGATATCTTACTTGAAGCTTAAATTTCTATTTTTGACTTGAAAAATAAGCAAGGGGGACAAAAGGCATCAAAGAGAGCCAGGGTACCCCACTTCTGAGGCCTCTGAGACATGGACAGCTGAAAAGCTTGGATCCATGGCTGGTCTTGGCCTAATTGTTAAGCTAAGACCTTTTGGGAACTTGGTTACCATGTTACAACTACAGTGAATCTTAAGAAAATAGAAAATAGCCTCCTATTTTGACATGCCAAGGAGTTAAAAAGCTACTTAGACTCCTGTAACCATGTCAATTCTTAATGAATTTCCATGGATAAACCCAAAAAGAGTAATTAAAACCCTTTTTGGACTAGTATCCATTGTTTTACCTCATAGCAACCAGTCATAGACTGATATTTGCAATTCTATGTAGAAATGAGGTAAAAACTTCAAAAATTCATTAATAATACAATTCTTAATGAATCTTTCTGAAGCTTTTAGGACCAATTAAGAACAGTATAATTCATATACTAACCAAAAAAATTATGATTTTATATGTAAACCTAAAAGATTTACTTACAGTCCATTTTTGAGGATTCCACGTGAAACACAGAATCTTTTAAAACTTACAGAAAATACATTCTGTGATGAAATTTCTAATAAAATTGATAACTTTGAGAAATCAATGATTATTTTGGAATAAAAGCAAATTTACATATGTTACTCCTTTTATTCTTAACCATAAATGGGTTGGTACTCACCTAGAAACCTCAATTAAGTAATTATGATGATCTTACGTGACAACAGATGATGCAATCAATAATCCAGAAAGGTTTATTGTTTTCTCACTCACTGGTTTTTCAGTTTTCTTCATGGCACACCTCTGTGAGCTGTTTTAGAGTTAAAAGAGGCCTCTTCTTGATGTTTTTTTTCCAAAATCATCATCATCACATTATTCACTTATATCATTGTTACCAACAAGTAATTATTAGTTAAAACTTTTCTTAAGTGTTTTATTCTTTCAGAATCAATCAGAAAGACGTTAAATCATAGAGATCAACTATATATTGTTGTAATATTTCTATAAAATCATTTTGATCCATTAAATCCACAATTCTACGTCAAATCTCTCTACTCTTATCTTTAATAAGTTCTTTGCAGTATTGGTGAGTGATTTATCTTTGATTCTTAAAGTTTTTCTCTAAAATTAGTTTTCTTCAAGAGTTATCTTTATAATTTTTCTTGCAAAAGATAATTATATATTAAAATAATTTTATTATTTTAATTAAAGAAGTTTTTATTATTAAATTCTTCTTGTAATTGATTCTTGTAGACAATTACTTCTCACTGTTATAATCACTAGTAGTGTATAACACATGAAAGAAACAATCTTTTGATTATTTAATTTTGGTTATAATAATTCTTTATTATTATATTTCACAAGTACAGTCATAGTAATGTTGATTAATAGTAGTATTATCAACAGTTTCATAGACACATCCTACGAATCAGGTGTTTCTTGGCACATTGGACAGGAAGGTCCAGGCGAGGTTGGTTGCATATTTGGGTTCACAACACCCTTGATGTGTGGGCACTCGGCTTTCCAGTGCCCTGTACACCGGGAGTGAAAACATGTAAGGTGTGGATATCAAACTTTGATTAAAAATCAAGTACTTTTCCTGTCCTCAAAATTTGTATAAGGTAGAAAATCAATTAAAAATAGTAAGAAATATTATTTTTAAGAGAAAACACGCCAATTTTATTGTTTATAGCTTTATTAGTATAAAACAATAATATTATAAAGATTTATTGTTTTACCAACAATAAAAATTTAGCCAAAAAATACTCTACAAGAGATATTTTAAGGCTACAAAAGAAATTTCTTCAAGAGCAATTTCAATTGGAATTAATTGAGCAAAGAACTGCAAGCAATTAATTAAAGAACAAATTCTTTAAAAAGAATATTAAAGAGAAAAACGCCCAAAAGTGACCAGAGTGAATTTGGAAACAAAGTGACAAAGTTTACAGTGATGAAAGATGCTTTTATTCACTTTTGGGGTGGTTCAGGGGTAAAAATGATTATAATGATTTTTTCACGTGGTTAAAAGGTTCAAAATGATTTAAAAAAGTTGGTTGGAATCTTTTATTGATTGGTTTAACAGTGTTTAAACTAATTAATAAAAGGAAAAAGATTCTAACATGAAGAGAAAAGTGGGTCAAAGAAGACATTCTTTTATAGCCATCAATTTTCTTACTCCAAAAGTAAAATTTACCCTTGTAAGTCGTGAAAAACAGTCTGACAACAGAAAAGCCAACTATGGCATCATTGAACCCGGATTTAGACCAAAAAGGGCTGGTTTAAGAAACTTTTAGCCATTTTTAGCCATTTTAGACCCTTAAATCAGCCATTACTATAGCAATACCTGGTCTAGAGCCTTCAAAACACGTCAGAATGTGTGTAAAAGACGTAGAAACCACTTAAAACTGTTTTTACTATGATGGTTTTATCTTAAAGATAGTTTTACCCTCTTGGCAACAGCTAAAACTACCCCAGTTGGTATCAAAACCTCATCATCAATTGAATCCACAGACCCTGTAGCTCAATTCCAGGCCAAAAGTGATGAAATTTTGCGTGAATTTTGACATCCCACACCTGTCAGCAAGGAGTTTGGGGGTCTAGCTCCCCCTTAGAGCTGGAGTTCCTTTTCCCCCCCAAATTTAATCTTTCCAATTTATTTTTCCTTTAATTCCTCATCATGTATTATACTTATAATTTACATATGTAATTCAATTCAATTGTACAGTACAATACAGTAATAATTGATACCTCATATGTAAATCAAAGTTCAATTATGTAATACACGTGCACATTTTGACATTTCAATTGAAAATACTTCAATTCCTCATAACTTCTAAACTAAACACAACACCTCAATTTTAACACAAAAATTGATGGTTAACACCACATGTGGTGTGAATCAGATTAAAGTTTTGAGGATTTTAAACTTTTGTATTGAAAATACTAAAAACTTATTTTAAGCTTATTTAGAGTTGAGTTACAAGAATTTCACTCAGAGGTGACCCCACCTGACTTTTTATGAGGAATCCAATGGTGAAATAATTTTTACATGTTTATTTATTGGATAAAAAGTTATAATAATTTTTATTTAACTTTTTTCCAAATTTATTTGTTTTTTTACAATTTTGTTAAAATTTCATTTTTACTTAATTTTTTCAAGTATAAATGTAATTTTATAATTCCAAAATTTAATGTAATTTTATTTTTTTATTTTGAATATAATTTTATATTCATATTTTGATTTTTATTTTAATAATATAAATAAATTCATTTTATTTATATTAATATGTTAATTTTGTATTTGTGGTCTTTTGGGTATATGAAATTACTTCTAAGGCTCACAAAACATGAGCCCCCAAACTTGTTGACAAGGTGCTCAGGGGGTCAGTGTACATCATGTGTTGATGTGACAGGGTTGGGAAAGTGAGGAGAGCGCGGACAGAAATAGAAGGCTCCTGCCTCCAGTGGGTCAGACACACAATACATGAATGGTGAGGGGCACTGAGTAGAGTCACTGCTTTTCTGCAAAGTGCTCAGGATGACTTTGCCCACAAATGTCAACAATGGTTTCTCATTGCCTTTTGCCAGTATTTCTGCCATTACAAGTTGATCAAATGCCACTTGGTCAAGGGTTGAAGGAGCATGGCATGCAGCTTCCGCCAATAGCCCTTTCAGTTCATCACCATTGAAACCCAGCTTCTTGAATAGAGAAAACAACCTGAAAAGCGTCAGAATGACAGTACTGTTGGGTTTAGGTTGGCTGGGGACATTCTCTAACAATATGTCAAGAAGGTTGCAAACAACCTTCAGTTTTTGGAATTGATTACCAGGACAGCATCTTGCTCTGACAGTGTCAAAGAAACCTTTTGCTGTCATGCGTGCCGGAACCACACCAATGCATAGGGAGAAATCAGGGGGAAGCATGGCATTGATGAAATGTGATATTGCCCTGTTTTCCTGGGGAGATCGATCCTCCAGAAAGGATGGACAATCATTTACTGATTGCTTAGAGTTAAGGGCAACACAAAGCACTCTGTTGAGGCCTGAAACCCACTCAGCAAAATTTGATCTGTTGCTTTGAAGATGGTTGGATTGGTCGGCCACTCTATATGGCTCCTGCATAAAGCAGTCATATGCAGAGGAGACTGTACACAATTTTTGATGATATGGGGAAAGGGCCGGTGGTGGAGAAGAGAGCGCTAGTTGTAGAGATTGCATTTTGGCTGCATTGGAATCTCAGGCCAACTTCAAAGACAATACTGGCAAGCGTAATAAATTTAGCATCAAGTACACCTCCTTGTGTGTGTGAGTTTTTGCATCTGTGTCATTTTTGGCAGCTTTCTTTGAACAGGTGGAACCTTACATTTTCAAGGGCAGCTTATCACTGGAGCTTGGTAGAGGCAAGGCTTTTAACCTAACAAGATGGGGCCAGGTGTAGCAAAACTTGATTTCTGGTAAGTTCCAGTTCCATCACCTCCAAATAGTAGGAGGTGAGGAAAGGACTTTTGGTTTGGTTGGCAAGAAGCTTTTAAGTTACAACTAGACAACTGCAGCGCATTATATGCACGCAGTGTGGATATGTATATACAAGGTGAATGTTTTTCTATAAGCATATTTGGATAACACATCATCACAATGTCCAAATGTCAAAAAAATTTAATTAATAAAACATGTTGTGAACAATAATCGAAGTGTTAAACTTTCAGAAGCTAAGTTTAATATTTCATCAATGTGCAGTAAACAAGCAGAGAAAGAGTGAGTCAGAAGTACCTAAGGTGGAAAGCAAGTTTGAGCTACAAGTTGAATGGAGAGCAACCAGAAAAGGCAAATGTAAGAGCAACTAGTATTTAGACAATAATTTCATAATTAATGTGATGAAAGAAACAGAAAACAAACAAGGAAGGAAACAATAATAAAGAGTGAAAAGATGATAAGTGATTTTCTGATTTGAAACAAGATGTCCCCCCTTAGTATTCATTGCTAGAGAATACTCTTTATATCTTCAGGAGCGTCCCAATTCCTAGGTCAAGAGTAGCTTGAGTAAACCGCAGTTTTACTAGGAACAAACAGACTAGTGCACTTTTGAGATAGGAGTGCTCAAATGATCTAAGATGCTTTAAGGCTATTAGACAAGATTCTTTCACACAAAGCACTGATCTCTTAAGATCACAGAGCTATTTATTCTTGTATTTACTATTTGAAGCTAGAAGAAAACATGAGTAGCTGCTCTTCATCCAGCTACTCATATTTTCTTACTTCTCACTTTCTTTTTCCTGACCTCTTTACGGTGTTTGAGCATTTTTCAGGTGTTCTTTCATTTTGCAATCCAGCTACTCATTATTTTGTATTTCTCACTTTCTTTTTCCTGGACTCTTTACGTTGTTCAAGCATTTTCAAATTATGGACTTCCTTCATTCTAAGAATTGGCTCAGAAACTGGGTTTGGCAATAATTTCTCATCTTTGACAGTTAAACTGTGAAGGCTATCAATAGAATCACCATTGCCTTTAACATTATCAGGCTCACAGTTTCTTTTTCATGATGTATTCTATGTGTATGCAATGCTTCAAGTCAAGTAAGTTCATTCAGCTCAAAGCACTGTTGGTGTGTGATTTTTGTACTTAAATTTTCCTTTTACAGTATATGGGTGGCAGGAGTGGAATATGTCTGTGGTAAGGGTGCCACCCATGGGAATCCCTGGCTCCTTGGCCCAACCCACTCACCGTTCCCTTTGGAGATTAGGGGAACTTCAATCCACATTTTTGACCCCAGTAGACTCCCTCCGGTGTATCCCAGGGTCGGGAGGGGAGGCCGGGGCTTATATTCTAGTTGGTTTTGTCGGATTTTGTACCCTTCCCCCATCTCCCACTTTTTTTTTCATCAATATTTATACCCTCTCAGGGGGACTTTCTCTTCCTCTGTTCTAGTTTTTTTATAATTTTTGTTTTTTTCCCTCTTAATTGCTTCATCCCCCAACACAAATTACAGTATGTCTTCTGGATCTGGACCAATATTCCAACCAACGACTTCAAGTGACTCTGATAATGCAACACGGCCAAGCATTAGTAAAGCACCACCCAACCCAAAACAATCATGGGTGTGGTCATACTTTTCTGAGGTAGATGAGAAGTATGGTGAATGTCACGTATTGGATCAAGTTGGAAGAGGCTGCAAGAAGAGATTGAAGCGCAATCAAACAGGAAGTACAAAGTCCATGAGAAATCACCTCCATGCTTTACGTTGTATGAGGAATCCCAAACTTCAAGCAATAAACCAACCAATAAACCCTGTCCTTGACAAGTACATTATGCCCTCCAATGTGAAAAAGGTATGTACTTTTGTTTTTGCTGCTTTTGGTAAAAGTTAAGCATTTATACTCTTATCTTTTCTTCGGAAAAATTAAAAACAACCCTTGTTTATTTTATCGCCGATTGTGACCTGCCCCTCTCCATAACCATATATTCATCATTGAGGGCCTAGCTTGAATTGTGCAATACAGCCATTCTCAACATTTTAGTTCATCATACAGCCCTCACCTCACATTTATCAAATATTTTTTTATTTCATCGAGAGGATATTTTCCAGTTGTTGTCACAACCACAAAAAATTACCCTCCTCCATGGGTGTTGCGGTAATTACAACCTGGGACCAATTGGCCACACCATATCTTTATTGCCAATTTGGCCCTTCTGGTGCTCTATGGCATTTTTTACCATACCACTATTCCCTGGCCTTTCATGGCTTTAGGTCATATCCTGCCATCATTGGCCTTCTTGGCCAATTCTCATATCCTCAACCCCCAGGCGTCTATCTTTGTTTTGGGCCTGGGTCTCTCTCTGTCTTCTAGGAGGTTCTGGGGCCCCTAGCCCTTTTCATTGAACCAGGGACACCCCTTTTCACTAGGGGGTCTAGGGCCATTTAGGCCCCCCACGGCTTCTATGGTCCGTGGGCCATTTAGGCCCCTTTTGGCCTAATTCAATGAGGCCAAAAGGGGGAAGTCCATTAGCCCCCAAGGCCAGGTGGATCCCAAACCACAATTGGGCCCACCTGAGCCAATCTTGGCCCCAAATTCCATCAAACCCAAAATGGCCATAAAGACCCTCTGGACCCATTTTTGGCTAAGAACCACCATGGACCATTTTTCAGCCTATGGCCTCTGGTAACCACCAGAGGCCACCAGATAAGCTCAGCTCAAGCTTTACCCTGACGTCAAGGGGAATTCTTCCATTCCTCCATGCACCCCATACTCAAGGTTGCAGGAGTGGTGCATATATGGTATTATATACCATTATGCACCATTTGTGCTCAGCAATTAAATGGTGACGCTTTCAGGAACCAATTCCATCTTTCCAAATCAAGGTCCCAAAATCCAACACCCATTTTGAAGGAGGACTTCTTAACTCATCAGTCTGGCAATCCATGGCGGCAATCAGAAGACCATTCAAGGATCCCAACCACCTGGCCCTGCAGGAGTTGGGTTGGCAATATCATTCAGGATTATTCCAAGCGCCATTCTCAGAGGTTATAAATTCTTTCAAATCAGTTTTCAAGGCATCAAGTATTTCAATACTCCCTGGACAACTCAATTGGTCCATACAGGCATCAATCAATCAACCTGTATGTACCTGTCCCAATTGGGCCAATTCATATTCCACGGTGGGAACTCAATCACACAGTTCAAATTTCAAGATGGCCAGATCTGTATTGACCTAATTCAGACAATACAGCCAGTGACTCACCTTCCAGGATCAGTCTTTCAACTTTTCACATATACTGGCCACCTTTCAGCACCTGGGGACTTTTTCCCCAGATAATTAATATATTGGATTTATTTTTATCTTTATTTTCTTTTACTTTATTAAAGCTAATACTGATAATCTCAAGTCAGTCATTCAGCACCTTTTCTCTTTTCTTCCTTGCCTGTCAGTGGATATTGGTGGTCATATCCTTTACTAATTCCATTCCCTTTTCTGGAAGGTTGAAAAAGTGAATTGAGGATTCACTTGGTTGGCTTCTTGGCCTTTGGCTTGCTTTATTATCTTTGGAATTTGGCTTCTTATATTTTATTTTATCTTTGGCATACTTGTCTTTCCCCTTCTTCTTCTTTAAACAAATTAAATCTTTATTATTTCTTATATCCTTTGAAGCCCTCCAAGTGAGCTCTTGATACCTGAGTGCCAGGCTACTCTTGCTTCCATAAGAGCCCCTGTGACATTATATTAATTAACTCATAATTTCTCTTCTTTTCAATCATTCTTCTTTTTTATTCATTCATTTCACTTCATCGAAATTATGACCTTTTAATGTTTTATGATCTTATGATTCATTGTCACCTCTCAATTTTCTCATTCATTTCTTCATTCTGAAAATTGAAATCTGACCCCAATTTTATCTTTTGTTTCTCCTTTTTGAAAATCTTATCTCATCTTCATTTTCATTTAATTCATCAAATCCTTTGTATTCAGGCCTCATTATTGAAATTCAAATTGATCTTTATTATCATTCAGAGATGTCTTCACATCAAGATTCACATTTGATCTGTTCTTCAAGAATTTTGATTTATTCAAGAAGATTTCACTTGATTTTGACTTTGACTGATTGATTTGACATAAATTTACATTGACTTCAAGATAATTGATTGACCTGAAGATTTTATTGATTTTGCTGATTTTTCACATCAAGAATTTTGATATAAATTGATTTGCCTTGAGAATTCATTTTGATTGATTGATTTTCTGCAAGATTTTGATTTTTAATTGATTTGACATTTGATTTTGATTGATTTGACTTATTTGATTCATTGATTTATTGATTTTTCCTCCAGATTTGATTCTGATTTGACCTTCAAGACTATTTTGGTTTTGCCTCAAGTTGTTTATTCAAATTTTGATTCTTTTCGTTAAAATTTTATTTTTATTCAATCATGCCACTCCAACATTCACCTCCTGCAAGACAGACAAGATCTCAGGCTTTAACTCAAGCTGTTCTCACTCCAACTCCCAGGGGTCCTCTTGATGGTACCCCAGCAGTTTCTCAACTGAGGGCCAAATTGGACAGAGGACCCATTTTGGAAGGAGCATCACCATCCAGGAAGGAAGGAAGAGTTTCAAGAAGATTGATTTCTTTTTCAGGAGTAGTTGGCAGTTTTCCAGGAATGTCAAGGACTACTTTTAGAGGTCCAGGTGAAGATGGTGAAGAGGAGGAGGAGAATTATGTGGAAGAGGAAGAGTCTGATGGCACTGAGGCTGCTCCTGCTCCTGTGGGAGCATCTGAAGGCACCAGAGGACCAACTCTAGCCCAGTCTGATCAGCCTATCTCTCACCAGACTGAACCATCGTTATTGGCCATCATGCAGCAAATGACCCAAATTATGGCCAATCTTCAAGCAGCTCCATCTTCTGAAGTTTCCAGACCACCAGCCTTCAAGAATCCATCTATGAAGGCACCGGAATGTTTTGATGGGACTCAAACCTTCAAAGTCAGAAGTTTAATTCAGTCTTCACTTTATTTGGTGACCCAAATGAAGTTAAAAAAGCTCAAGCAGAGTTGGATGGCCTTAGAATGAAAGAAGGTGGGAATGTTGCCTTATACATCGCCTATTTCAGGAGTTTGGTTTTAAGAATTGGAGATTGGTGTGAAAGGGCTCTTATCCATCATTTCAGGAAGCGTTTGGCCTCCAGGTTTCTGGGTCAATTGGCCTCCCATTCTTCAAATATTGATTCTCTTCAAGACTTAATGGACATCAGCCTGGAGCTTGATACCAGGTACCATGAGAGGCAAAAGGAGAAGAATCATCATCAAGAGAAGAAGCCTGAAGACTCAAAGTAAAACTCTTCTCATCATCAAAATTCTTCAAGCTCAAGTCATAAGAAGAAGAAATTTCATTCTCAAAAGTGGGAACAGCCCCATTCTTCCTTGTTGAATAAGGACTTCAAGTTGAAAGGCTCTGAAAAAGAAAGAAGAATAAAGGAGGAGTTGTTTACTTATTGTGGTGGGAGGCATAGTCTTGAGTCCTGTATCAAAAGGCCTCAAAATAAGCTTACCCAACCATCAGGCAGTTTTCCCAGCCAGGGAAAAGCCTGATTGAAAGTCATGTTGTGTTCAATGGTCTTCAATGTTTTCTATTCAGAGCACAATTGTGCATTCTGAATACTGGTGTCAAGAACTCTCTTAAATTCTTTGTTTTTATCTTCTCTTTCTGATGTTTTTTACAGTATTCTCATTGATTCTAGTGCTACACACTCATTTATTGCAAAGCAGTTTTCTCACAAGTACTCATTGACTACGTCAGAGCTTCCAGAGAAGATTCCTCTTATCATTTTGGACTCCTCTGAGTCCCCTTCCTTATTTGTGACTCACCATACTAAATATATGGTTGAGCTCCCTTCCTTCCCAAGCTTTGAATGGGACTTTTTAGTCATTGATACTACCAAGGGAGAAGACCTCATATTGGGCTTTGACTTTCTGAATCATTTGAATCCTTCTATTGATTGGAGGCAAGGGCTGATCACCTTTAATGCTGATCATAAGGACTATTCTGATCCGTCTAATTCTTTCCGTAATGACTTTTCTTCTTCCAAATAATGCACAGCTATGGTTGGTGATTCTAGAACACCATCATTCCCATCTTCTGTCCATATTCCTTCCATAAATTCCCCTCAGTCATTACCATTATCTGGAGATGAAGTCTTCAAAGAGGTTCAAGATGTTGGAGAAGATAATTCTGTATCTTCACTTCATCTCTTCTTTGGGAATATGGACCTTCCTCCTTCATCTTATCATGACTCCCTGGAGAAGTTGTGGGATGAAGAGGAAGGGCCAGAAGAAGTAGAAACCATGATGAAGGTTGTTACTTCTACTTATCACCCATATTTGGATGTATTCTCCAAGGTGAAAGCAGAGAAACATCCTCCTCACCGTGCCTGTGATGATCATATTGAGCTGGAGGGGTCTCTACCTCCAGTTGGGGTGATCTACTCTTTATCCAAACAAGAGTCAGATACACTCAGGGCCTACATTTCAGAGAATGTAGAGAAAGGTTTCATCTGGCCAAGCTCCTCTTCCACAGGAGCACCCTTCCTCTTTGTCACAAAGAAAGATGGTGGTCTCCGTTTGTGTGTTGATTACCCTAAACTCAATGCTGTTACTAGGAAGAACAAGTATCCTGTTCCTCCTATGAATCAGCTTCTCAATATCTTTAATGGTTCTTCTATCTTCTCCAAGATTGATTTGCATGATGCATATAACCTGCTTAGAATCAAGGAGGGTGATGAACATTTGACATGCTTCAGAACTAAATTTGACAGTTTTGAGTACTTGGTTATGCCATTTGGGCTCACTAATTCTCCTTCCTCTTTTCAGAATCTTGTCAATGATATTTTCCAAGATCTTCTTGATGTTTATGTTGTGCTTTATTTGGATGATATTATGGTCTTTTCCAAATCTGAGGAAGAACATGTCACTCATGTGTCCACTGTTCTTTCCAGACTCAGAGCCAATAACCTCTTTGCTAAGGCTTCAAAGTGCGTATTTCATGTCTCTAGTGTAGAATACCTTGGTTATGTTGTTTCTTCTGAAGACCTCAAGATGGAACAAGCAAAAGTCCAGAAGATTCTCAGTTTCCCACCTCCAAGAAACCTCAAGGTTCTTCAATCATTCCTTGGCTTTGCCAACTTCTACCGCCATTTCATCAAGAATTAATCAAATAAGATCAGTTCACTCACCAGTTTACTCAAGAAAGATTCCTTTTTCCCCCTCAATGAGGAAGCTCTCAGTCAGCTTCACCAACTCAAAGAGGTTTTCACCACCGCTCCAATCCTTCTCTACCCACCATTGTAGAGACCGATGTATCCGATTATGCCTTGGGTGCTGTACTGAGTCAGGTCTCTGACTCAGGAAAACATCCCATTGCATTTGACAGCCACAAGCGTATCCCATCAGAGCTCAACTATGAGATTCATGACAAGGAACTCCTTGGCATAGTCTGGGCTCTCAAGCGCTGGAGGGCTTTTCTTCTTTCTCTGTCCTCTCCTTTTGAAGTTCTCACCAATCATTCCTCTCTTCAGTACTTTATGTCTTCAAAAGTCCTTACTTGCCATCAAGCCCACTGGGCTGAATTGCATTTGTCAATCAATTACTGCCCTGGCCGCCTAGCTACTCTTCCGGATGCCTTATCACGTCAGGACGACGTTTATCCATAGAGGGGGGAGGATTTCATCAGCAAGAATCCAATGAACTTTCAACAGCTCATCAAGCAGGATGAAGTCCAACCTTCAAGATATTTTGCAGTCAAGGTGGAATCTTTTTCAAATTTCATTTATTCAATTCAGAAGGCTCTATGGCAAGACTCTCAGTACAGAAGTATCCTTCAAGAATTGGGCAAAGGTAAATCCATTCAGGATTATTCTCTTGATTCCTCTTCCCAAGTTTTTCTCTTCAAAGATCGGGTGGTGGTCCCAAATGACCCCACAATTCAACTCAGCATTCTTCAAAAGCGTTATGACTCTCCTCTAGCTGGACACCCTGGCCAAGAGAAGACTCTCAAACTTGTGAAGTGGGATTTCCACTGGTCCGGCATGACTCAATTCATCAAGGATTATGTCTCATCCTGTCAAAAGTGTTCAAGAAACAAGAATATCCATCATAAGAAGTTTGGACTCCTCAAACCTCTTCCAATTCCAAATGGTCCTTGGATATGTCTTTCAATAGACTTCATCACTAAACTTCCACTGTCCAATTCATTTGACTCAATCCTTGTCATAGTGGACAGATTCTCAAAAATGGTGGTTTTCATTCCAACAATGTCTTCAATCACTTCACTAGATTTGGCCCATTTATTAATGAAGAATATCTTTTCAAAGCATGGCATTCCTTCAAGCATTTTTAGTGATAGAGGTCCCCTTGTTTTTTCTTCCTTTTGGACCAATCTTTGTCAGCAGCTCAAGATTTCAAGAGATGTGTCAACTGCTTACCATCCAGAAACTGATGGACAGACAGAGAGGGTAAATCAGATTATAGGAAAGTATCTTTGGATGTATGTCAGTTATCATCAAGATGATTGGAACACCTGGCTTTCAAAATGCTGTCTGCCAGACCTCAGCAAAGGGAACTCTTGTCAAAAAGGCTATCAAACTGGTTGAAAGACCAATTAATACTGGCAATTTGTATATCACATTTGTGAGCCTTAGAGGTAATTTCATATACCCAAAAGACCACAAATATAAAAAATAACATATTAATATAAATAAAATAAATTTATTTATATTATTAAAATAAAAATAAAAATATAAATATAAAATTATATTAAAAATAAAAAATTAATTATAATTTAAAAATAAAAAATACATTAAATTTTGTAAATATAAAATTACATTTATACTTGAAAAAATTAAGTAAAAATGAAACTTTAACAAAATTGTGAGAAAATAAATAAATTTGGAAAAAAGTTAAATAAAATTTATTATAACTTTTTATCCAATAAATAAACATATAAAATTTATTTCACCATTGGATTCCTCATAAAAAATCAGGTGGGGTCACCTCTGAGTGAAATTCTTGTAACTCAACTCTAAATAAGCTTAAAATACGTTTTTAGTATTTTCAATACAAAAGTTGAAAATCCTCAAAACTTTAATTTAATTCACACCACATGTGGTGTTAACCATCAATTTTTGTGTTAAAATTGAGGTGTTGTGTTTAGTTTAGAAGTTATGAGGAATTGAAGTATTTTCAATTGAATTCAATTGAAATGTCAAAATGTGCGTGTGTATTACATAAGTGAACTTTGATTTACATATGAGGTGTCAATTATTACTGTATTGTACTGTACAATTGAATTGAATTACATATGTAAATTATAAGTATAATACATGATGAGGAATTAAAGGAAAAAATAAATTGGAAAGATTAAATTTGGGGGGGAAAAGGAACTCCAGCTCTAAGGGGGAGCTAGACCCCCAAAATCCTTGCTGACAGGCGTGGGATGTCAAAATTCACGCAAAAGTTCATCACTTTTGGCCTGGAATTGAGTTACAGGGTCTGTGGACTCAATTGATGATGAGGTTTTGATACCAACTGGGGTAGTTTTAGCTGTTGCCAAGAGGGTAAAACTACCCTTAAGATAAAACAATCATAATAAAAACAGTTTTAACTGGTTTCTACGCCTCTGACACACATTTTGACGTGTTTCGAAGGCTCTAGGCCTGGTATTGCTATAGTAATGGCTGATTTAAGGGTCTGTAATGGCTAAAAATGGCTTAAACCAGCCCTTTTTGGTCTAAACCAGGGTTCAATGATGCCATAATTGGCTTTTCTGTTGTCAGACTGTTTTTCACGACTGACAAGAGTAAATTTTACTTTTGGAGTAAGAGAATTGATGGCTATAAAAGAATGTCTTCTTTGCCCCACTTTTCTCTTCATGTTAGAATCTTTTCCTTTTATTAATTAGTTTAAAACTGTTAAACCAATCAATCAAAGATTCCAACCACCACTTTTAAATCATTTTAATCCTTTTAACCACGTGAAAAAATCATTATAATCATTGTTTGTAACTCTTATAATCATTTTTACCCCTGAACCACCCCAAAAGTGAATTAAAGCATCTTTCATCACAGTAAACTTTGTCACTTTGTTTCCAAATTCACTCTGGTCACTTTTGGGTGTGTTTTCTCTTTAATATTCTTTTTAAAGACTTTGTTCTTTAATTAATTGCTTGCAGTTCTTTGCTCAATTAATTCCAATTGAAATTGCTCTTGAAGAAATTTCTTTTGTAGCCTTAAAAAATCTCTTGTAGAGTATTTTTTGGATAAATTTTTATTGTTGGTAAAACAATAAATTTTTATAATATTATTGCTTTATACTAATAAAGTTATAAACAATAAAATTGGCGTGTTTTCTCTTAAAAATAATATTTCATACTATTTTTAATTGATTTTTACCTTATACAAATTTTGAGGACAGGAAAAGTACTTGATTTTTAATCAAAGTTTCATATCCACACCTTACATTTGGGGGCCCAGCCGTGATATTTTACCTGTGACATATTTTTTTTACTCTTTTTAAATCTTTTTTCTTATATTGAAAAATTTCAAAACATATAAAAAATACTTATAATTCAAAAAAATCCATAAAAAATAATTTTTTTCATATTATAAGTGAGGCTTAAATTTTTATTTCTTTTTTTGAAATATCCTTTTTTTACTTAATTAATTGGCTTTTTCATTAATTTTAGTGTCTGACAATGTGGTAAGACAAGAAAACACTGAAACAGCCTCAACAGTAACCAGCATTATCCCTGCCAGTACTGTTAATTCTGATCATAATAGTACTGTTATTGTGACTCAAAATAACCAGCCTGAACCAATATCTTCTGAATTGATTAACTTGGACATAAGTAATACCCTTCAGAAAGCTAAAAATTTGGCCAATAGTAAGTTTTTTGACGTAAAAATACTATTTTAAGCCTTTTTAACCATAATTATGCCTTCAACCAGGTCAGGAGCCAGCTACAACCCCTCAAGCAGCTCCTAAAAAGGTAATAGACGTGATTATGGCAGAGGCCAACCAGGTACAGAAGGAAAAGGGTCAGTTGATGACTTCCAAACAACTAAAATGGGTCATTCTGAAGCTGATAATACCATTTTACCTTCAAAAAGAGCTGACACCGCCACAACAAGCCTCTGTGGACATATACAAAGCCAGCCACAGTGCATACAACAATGCACTTCAATTCAAGGAGTACCAGATCCTTGCAGACCTGTGGAAGAATTGCATGAATTCTTACCTGACATTAAGAAAATTCTTGGGCCATCCCAACACTTGCAAATTGCTCAATGGATGGCATCCATTGATGGAGAAGAAAAACATGATGCTCTTGACACTAGAATGGAGGAAAAACAACCCTCCACCACCCAAACCAGTGCCAAAAACAGCCCCAGTGGCCAGCAGCAGCAATTCCAACGTGAAAAAGCAGCCACAAACTCCAAACAAGGGCAAAGGGAAGGCACCAGCCCCAAAACCTTACATCCAGGGCTACAGAATCCCAAAGATTCAGCAGGATGCCATGGAAAATGTATTTCAGATGGCCAGAACCATGATTGAATTACAGAAGAAGGAGGAAGCCAGATTAAGGTTCCAGAAATGAATTCTGACATATTTGATTCCATCCCAGAGTTGTATAATGCTATAAATGACGTGAAAAAACATCTTTCTGATAAAAATGACACCATTTGTAACAACATTAAAACAAACAACCTGAGTCTATGCCAAATTAATGAAACACTTATGTGTTTTGAGAAAGTTTTGAGAACAATTAAAAATTCAAATAATGATAATTCTTCTAACAATAAAATAAATGAACAATCTGCCATTATTAAAGAATTAACAGATAAATATTCTAAATTCAATATTGATGACATAATTGAAACAAGAATTAAACAAGCCATAAATATTATCAAGACAGATAACAAGAAAGTCCTTGAGGACATTTCAAATTCATTTACTGAAGTAAAGACATATACCATTGCCTTGAAAAAGTGTTTTGATACTTCACAAGAAGAAGTATCAAAATTATCAATGAAATTGAATCAAGTCGCTGCTGATAATACAAGACAGACAGAGTTATGGCAAGAACTGACACATAAGGAAGACATGTATAAAATTGAAGTAATAAATTTAATACAAAGCTTCCAACATGAATACAGAAATTCCCAAAGGTGTAGCAACAGTAAAATGAATTACATTGAACAAATACTGAACACCTTACCAAGAATGTCTACACCTCTAAATTAAAATGAGGGCACAAGAATTCCAAATCCACAAGTATTGGATCCTGATAATTCACAATTAAAAAATGAATTATCCACTTCTTTTCATAACTTGGAACCATCAATGGGCCAAGCACTCTTGAAAGAAGTTCCAAAACTTAAAGAATGGCCTCACTTCAGTGGTGAAGGAGAGTATGACCATATGGAATTCATTAGAGGTATTGACATGATCAAAGAGGATTTTGAATTACCAGACAGATTGGTAACAGCCAGGTTTAACACCTTGTTTACCAGATCAGCTCACAGATGGTACATCAAAATAAGACAAGCACATGGACACCAGAGTTGGACTTGGTGGAAAACCCAAATCATCAACAAATGGGCAAATGATGCTTGGAGGTTTAAAGTTGAAACAGCCTTTGAATCTGCCAAATTTAATGCTGATAAAGACAGAGCTTTACCATGGTTTTGCCAACAAAAGGATAGATTAACAGCATTATATCCTGACATGTCAGAGTTTATGATCCATAGAAAAATTCTGAGACAATGTGGAGGTGACTTAGAGCATGCTGTCAAAAGCAGGACTACTGAACAATCTTCAGCAGAAGATATTATCAATATACTAGAAGAAGTAACCACCAGAGCCAAAATTGGTTCTAGTAGGGTGAATCTCAAAACAAGGTTTAATACACCTTGGAAAGATTCTGTGGACAAAAACCCCAAAGAAAATTCTGGTAATATTAAATATAAATCTACAGATACAGTCAGAAAATGCCATATTTGCCAAAGCACCACCCATTTAGCCAATACATGTCCAAAGAGGGGGAAAATCAATGAAATTGACATTGAAAAGGAACCAGATGTTGAAAAAGAAGACATAATTGAAGACAATTCAGATGATAAGTCATCCATATTTTCTGAATCTTCAAAAGATATAGAAAATATCAATGCCACTTTTGACATCATGGAATCTTATTCCCACTTACCACAATTAAGCAATGGTCAAGTTGATTTATCAAAAGTTCAAGATGCACAACTTATGAAGACAAAACCAAACAGAGGAAAAGGTTATACAGCTGGTAACTCCTGTATAACAGAAGTGGTAATTGACAACAAGCCCACCAAACTTTTGCTTGACCCAGGAGCCTTCTGCTCTTGTGTTGGAAAATCCTTTCTTAAGACTTGTGTGCCAAATTTTGAAGACCAATTGTTACCAATTGATTGTATAAAATTCAACAGTGCAAGTAACCCAATGAAAGCATTGGGAATCTTTGAGACCAATGTCATATTCCCACACATAAATGGGAATTTAAGGATCACAGTTGAATTTGTTGTTATGGAAAATTGCTCTAGTACCCATTTTATATTGGGAAATGACTATTTGATCATGTATGGGATAGATTTACATAATAACAAAGACAGATACTTTACAATTGGGGACAATAAGCGCCAGAAATTTGCCTTTTTACCATTTAAAAGACAAATTACAGTAAAAAAAGTATCACCAGTCAACTTAGAGTTAGAAAAATTCAAGTCTGAACAGTTAAATGAGGCTAAGATAAGCCTTCATCTGACTGATAAACAAGAAAATGAACTTTCTTCCCTTTTGTATGACCACAAAGGAGCATTTGCTACAGACAAAGAACCTCTGGGAGCAATTATTGGTCATGAAGTTGACATCATTCTTAACATTGAGAGACCTTATCCACCACTCTTAAGAAGACCTGCTTATCCAGCAAGTCCAAAATCAAGAGAAGCTCTAGAAATTCATATCAAAGAACTTCTAGACCTTGGTGTAATAAGAAAAGTAGGCCACAATGAGGAAGTAGAAATAACTACACCAGTCATAGTGGCGTGGCATAATGGAAAATCCAGAATGGTTGGGGACTTTAGAGCTCTGAACACTTACACTGTTCCAGACAGATACCCAATACCAAAAATCCATCTCCTTGAAGAAATGTCATTTTGGATTTAAAGAACTTAAGGCACTAGGACATGTTGTATCTGGTTTGTCCCTTGGAATTGATAAAAATAAAGTTGCAGCAGTATTGTTAAAACCCATGCCTCAGAATAAGAAGGAAATTCAGTTATTCTTGGGTTTTGCAGGATATTACAGGCAACACATTAAAGACTTTGCATCCATACCAAGACCACTTTATAAGTTGTGTGACAAAGACACAGTATTTGAGATGACTGTTGACAGAGTCAAAGCTTTTGAATCTCTAAGAGAAGCATTGACCACTGCTCCACTCTTACTGATGCCAGACTTTAAATTACCTTTCAAACTGTATATTGATGCATCAGGGGATGGACTAGGTGCTGCACTTCACCAAGTTCAGATCATAAATGACAAACCTGTAGAAGGACCAATATGCTTCATATCCAGGCAAATCAAACCAACTGAAGCCAGATATGGAGCAAGTCAAATGGAATGTCTATGCCTTGTCTGGGCCTTGGAGAAATTGAACTATTTCTTAGAGGGATGTGTTTTTGAAGTAATAACAGATTGTACAGCTGTGAAATCACTTTTGAACATGAAAACACCTAACAGACACATGCTCAGATGGCAAATAGCCATACAAGAATACAGAGGCAATATGACTATTGTTCATAAGGATGGGAATATTCATAAGAATGCAGATGGACTAAGCAGATGGCCATTACCAAATAACATTGATAATCCTGCTTATGTTCCAGAAGAAGCTTCACCACAAATTCCAATAGAAGGAATAAGTGTTACAGACTTGAACACCACCTTCTTTGAAGAAGTCAGAAATAGTTACACTCAAGATAAGAATTGTAGCATCTTATGCCAATTACTTAACAAAGACTGTAAAGACAACTCTCTAATACATGCCTTGGATGAAGTATGGAGAAAATCTTATAATGAAGGAAGATTTCACCTACTGGATGGTATAATTTACCACAGAACCAAGCACACATGTGTCATGACAGTTGTAGACAGGTCATTAATCAATCTTGTACTGAAAGAATGCCATGATAGTCCCTTTTCAGGACATCTTTCTGAAGACAGAACAAGAGAGAAAGTGAAGACCTGCATATGGTGGCCAATGTGGCAAAAAGATGTTGCAGAGTATTGCAAAACCTGTGACAGATGCCAAAAGGCAAATAAATCCACTGGCAAAAGACTTGGAAATATGATGAAAATCCAAGAACCAAACAGACCTTGGGAAATTGTCCATATGGATTGGGTAACTGGCCTACCACCAGGAGGTGACAGGAGCTATAATGCTTGCCTAGTAATTGTGGACAGATTCAGTAAAACTCCAATCTTTTTACCATGTCACAAAGATGATACAGCCATGGATACAGCTCTTCTGATATGGAATAGAGTAGTGTCATAGACTGGGATATTTACAAATATCATCAGTGATAGAGATCCCAAATTCACTTCAGCACTATGGACAAATCTTCACCAATTATTTGGCACTAAACTGTCTTTCTCTACAGCCTACCACCCACAAACTGATGGCCTGGCTGAAAGAATGATCCAAACCTTAGAGGACATGGTGAGAAGATTTTGTGCGTATGGCCTTGAATTCAAAGATTGTGATGGATTTACCCATGATTGGTGTACTCTGTTACCAGCACTGGAATTAGCATATAAAACATCAATCCATGCTAGTACCAATCAGACTCCTGCTGTTCTAGAAAAAGGATGGAACCCCAAGTTACCCCAAGACTCCTTGAGGAAAGACTTAATTGAAATACATCCCACAGCTGCTAGCTTCAAAGGAATGCTAGACAAAGCTAGAAAGCATGCAGTAAGGTGCATGGAGGACTCTTTTGCATATGCTAAAGACAAATGGGATAAATCTCATGCAACTCCAGATTTCAAAGTGGGGGACCTAGTTCTTGTATCCACCACTAACTTCAATAACATCAAAGGATGTAAAAAGTTGAAAGACTCCTTTGCAGGACCTTTTGTGATTAAGGCCCTCCATGGAGAAAATGCTGTTGAAGTAGAGTTATCTGAAGAACTTAGCAATAAGCACCCTACATTTCCAGTGAGCTTGATAAAACCATATAAATCTAGTGATGCTGAGAAATTTCCCTTGAGGAATAAGGTTCCCCAAGTTATACCTCCTATTGAGACATCTGGTACTAAGAAAATAACCAAAGTTCTTAAAGAAAGGAAATTAAGAACCAAGAAAGTAAGGGAATACCTTGTTAGGTACAGTGACCCAACTTGTGAAGATGAATGGTTAGAAGAAAAAGATATACCAGAAGCTACCAAACTCCTGAGGAGATTCAGACACACTAGAAACACCAATATTACAAAGTAATATTCTTTTTTTAGGGGGAGGGAATGTGAGCCTTAGAGGTAATTTCATATACCCAAAAGACCACAAATATAAAAAATAACATATTAATATAAATAAAATAAATTTATTTATATTATTAAAATAAAAATAAAAATATAAATATAAAATTATATTAAAAATAAAAAATTAATTATAATTTAAAAATAAAAAATACATTAAATTTTGTAAATATAAAATTACATTTATACTTGAAAAAATTAAGTAAAAATGAAACTTTAACAAAATTGTGAGAAAATAAATAAATTTGGAAAAAAGTTAAATAAAATTTATTATGACTTTTTATCCAATAAATAAACATATAAAATTTATTTCACCATTGGATTCCTCATAAAAAATCAGGTGGGGTCACCTCTGAGTGAAATTCTTGTAACTCAACTCTAAATAAGCTTAAATTAAGTTTTTAGTATTTTCAATACAAAAGTTGAAAATCCTCAAAACTTTAATTTAATTCACACCACATGTGGTGTTAACCATCAATTTTTGTGTTAAAATTGAGGTGTTGTGTTTAGTTTAGAAGTTATGAGGAATTGAAGTATTTTCAATTGAATTCAATTGAAATGTCAAAATGTGCGCGTGTATTACATAAGTGAACTTTGATTTACATATGAGGTGTCAAGTATTACTGTATTGTACTGTACAATTGAATTGAATTACATATGTAAACTATAAGTATAATACATGATGAGGAATTAAAGGAAAAAATAAATTGGAAAGATTAAATTTGGGGGGGAAAAGGAACTCCAGCTCTAAGGGGGAGCTAGACCCCCAAAATCCTTGCTGACAGGCGTGGGATGTCAAAATTCACGCAAAAGTTCATCACTTTTGGCCTGGAATTGAGTTACAGGGTCTGTGGACTCAATTGATGATGAGGTTTTGATACCAACTGGGGTAGTTTTAGCTGTTGCCAAGAGGGTAAAACTACCCTTAAGATAAAACAATCATAATAAAAACAGCTTTAACTGGTTTCTACGCCTCTTACACACATTTTGACGTGTTTTGAAGGCTCTAGGCCTGGTATTGCTATAGTAATGGCTGATTTAAGGGTCTAAAATGGCTAAAAATGGCTAAAAATGGCTTAAACCAGCCCTTTTTGGTCTAAACCAGGGTTCAATGATGCCATAATTGGCTTTTCTGTTGTCAGACTGTTTTTCACGACTGACAAGAGTAAATTTTACTTTTGGAGTAAGAGAATTGATGGCTATAAAAGAATGTCTTCTTTGCCCCACTTTTCTCTTCATGTTAGAATCTTTTCCTTTTATTAATTAGTTTAAAACTGTTAAACCAATCAATCAAAGATTCCAACCACCACTTTTAAATCATTTTAATCCTTTTAACCACGTGAAGAAATCATTATAATCATTGTTTGTAACTCTTATAATCATTTTTACCCCTGAACCACCCCAAAAGTGAATTAAAGCATCTTTCATCACTGTAAACTTTGTCACTTTGTTTCCAAATTCACTCTGGTCACTTTTGGGCGTGTTTTCTCTTTAATATTCTTTTTAAAGACTTTGTTCTTTAATTAATTGCTTGCAGTTCTTTGCTCAATTAATTCCAATTGAAATTGCTCTTGAAGAAATTTCTTTTGTAGCCTTAAAATATCTCTTGTAGAGTATTTTTTGGATAAATTTTTATTGTTGGTAAAACAATAGATTTTTATAATATTATTGTTTTATACTAATAAAGTTATAAACAATAAAATTGGCGTGTTTTCTCTTAAAAATAATATTTCATACTATTTTTAATTGATTTTTACCTTATACAAATTTTGAGGACAGGAAAAGTACTTGATTTTTAATCAAAGTTTCATATCCACACCTTACAACATTCCACCATGTGACAGTACCCCCAGGCTTAGGGCACTGCGTCCCAAAGTGCATGTAACTGATGGTATTACCCATGTCTCCCTCATGGAGTTACATTAGTCACAACAGGAGCCTACAAGGAACCCCCAAGGGGCAGAACCCTTGTACGCCAATGGAGCGGAAAACCCAGCAATTTCTGGTTGTTTGATTGAGACCACCTCTTGTCTCCAACCGGAATCAAACCCATGACGTTGGTAACCAGTTTATTGTCACAATGCTGTCTGCCAGACCTCAGGAAAGGGAACTCTTGCCGAAAAGGCTATTAAACCGGTTGAAAGACCAATTAATACTGGCAATTTGTATATCACATTCCACCATGTGACACTGGCTCCCTCTGGCTGAATTTGCCTAAAATAATTCTGATCACTCTTCAACCACTCAATCTCTGTTTTTTACTGTTTATGAAAGAGATCCACAATTTGACTCAGCTCACATCATTCAAGATACTCCTGCTGTAAAGTTATCAACAAAAATCCAATCAGTACAGCAAGATGTCAAGAGAGAACTTGAAGTTGCCATAAACCGGTTTAAGAGGTATGCAGATAAAAGTAGAGCAAGTCCACCTGTTTTCAATCCTGGTGACATGGTATGGCTTTCTTCCAAGAACATCAAATCAACCAGACCCACCAGAAAACTGTCTGAAAGATGGCTGGGTCCTTTTCCAATCTCGAAGAAAATCAGCACTCATACCTACCACCTCAAGCTTCCATCCACCCAGTCTTCCATATTTCACTTTTGGAACCAGTCAAGACATCAACAATCCTGAATCCGCATCAAGAGCCTCCTCCTCCAATCATCATTGAAGAAGAAGAGGAATGAGAAGTCTTTGAAATACTGGATTGAAAGCTCAAGAGAAGAAAGTTATGGTACCTGGTGGAATAGAAAGGTTTCAGTCAAGACTCACAAATATCCACATGGGAATCAGCTGAAAACCTCAAGAATTGTCCTGAACTTGTCAAAGATTTTCATTCTTTGTATCCTGAAAAGCCAGGACCCATTCCTTCAAAAGCTTGAATTTTTATGGTGCTTTGTGGGGAGAGGAATTACCAAAGGTAAGTCCCACTCCTGGTATGCACCTTTAGGGGTATTCTACTCTTCTCTGTTGTAAGCATCACCTTGGCCACTCTGTGAGCACTTTGCAATTTGGACACAGATCTTTTGGCCTGGCTTTCAACATCAATTCCAGTTTATGGCCATTTCCACTTGGGCAAATGGAACATTCCTTTTTTATTTTCCTTCCCAAGATATTATCCTTTAAACACATTAATTTATCAAAATTTTCCTTAATTGTGGCACTGGTGGGAGTGGTAACTACCAAAAGTAAGTTCCTCTCCTGGTGTGCACTTCCCTGAGGGGTCTACAATCTTTCAAAAAATCACCTTCGCCACTCTGTGAGTACCTGGCATCAAATTCTTTTACCCAGGTCCTTGGCCACTTTCAAAATCAATTGTCAAAATCTGTGATGAAGATTGGACTCCCCCTCAAAATTTGTTTTTCTTTTGTTTTCTTTTTCTTTCCTTATATTTTTTTCTTTTACTTTTTTATTCTTTATATATTCTTCAATTTCTTTACTTATAACTCTTAATGCCAAAATCTTTACGCCAAAATCATGTCTTCACCATTTTCAAGCCAAATGTCAAGAGAAGACCAAGTCAACCTCAATTCATATGCCAAAACTTGTATCAGTTCAAATTCTTTCTTCTCAAGATTCAAATACCTCTGGAATCCCTCTTTCCAATCCATCTCAACAGCCTCAACAGGCTTCTACCTTATCTAGGTGCTCAGGAGCTCACCATTCCAGGTAGGGGGTACTGTCACAACCACAAGGAATGACCCTCCTCCATTGGTGTTGTGGTAATTCCAACCTGGGACCAATTGGCCACACCATATCTTTATGTCCAATTTAGCCCTTCTGGTGCTCTATGGCATTCTTGGCCATACCACTATTCCCTGGCCTTTTATGGCCTCAGGCCATATCCTGCCATCATTGGCCTCCTTGGCCAATTCTCATATCCCCAACCCCCAGGCTTCTATCTTTGTTTTGGGCCTGGGGGGGTCTGGCCCCCCTAGCCCTATCATTGAACCAGGGCCACCCCTTTTCATTAGGGGGTCTAGGGCCTAAATGGCCTTTTTGGGCCATTTAGGACCGCCACGGCTTCCACGGTCTGTGGGCCTTAATCACAGTCCACGGTACGTGGGCCATTTAGGCCCCTTTTGGCCTAATCCAATGAGGCCAAAAGGCAGCAGTCCATTAGCCCCCAAGGCCAGGTGGGTCCCAAACCACAATTGGGCCCACATGAGCCAATCTTGGCCATAAAGACCCTCAGGACCCATTTTTGGCCAAGACCCACCATGGACGATTTTTTAGCCCATGGCCTCTGGTAGCCACCAGATCAGCTCAGCTCAAGCTTTCCCCTCACCTTAAGGGGAATTCTTCCATTCTTCCATGCACCGTACTCAAGGTTGCAGGAGTGGTGCATATATGGTATTATATACCATTATGCACCATTTTTGCTCAAAAATTCAATGGTGATGCTTTCAGGACCCAATTCCATCTTTCCAAAGCCCATCTCAAAGGAGGACTTCTTAACCCATCAGTCTGGCAATCCATGGCGGCAATCAGAAGACCATTCAAGGATCCCAACCACCTGGCCCTGCAGGAGTTGCGTTGGCAATCTCATTCAGGATTATTCCAAGCGCCATTCTCAGAGGTTATACATTCTTTCAAATTAGTTGTCAAGGCATCAAGTATTTCAATACTCCTTGGACAACTCAATTCGTCCATACAGGCGTCAATCAATCAACCTGTATGTACTTGGCCCAATTGGTCCAATTCATATTCCACTGTGGTAGTTCAATCACACAGTTCAAATTTCAAGATGGCCAGATCTGTATTGACCTAATTCATACAATACAGCCGGTGACTCACCTTCCAGGATCAGTCTTTCAGCTTTTCACATATACTGGCCACCTTTCAGCACCTGGGGACTTTTTCCCCAGTTAGTTAATATATTGGATTTATTTTAATCTTTATTTTCTTTTACTTTATTAAAGTTAATACTGATAATCTTAAGTCAGTCATTCAGCACCTTTTCTCTTTTCTTCCTTGCCTGTCAGTGGATATTGGTGGTCATATACTTTACTAATTCCATTCCCTTTTCTGGCAGGTTGAAACAGTGAATTGAGGATTCACTTGGTTGGCTTCTTGGCCTTTGGCTTCCTTTATTATCTTTGGCGTTTGGCTTCTTATCTTTTCTTTTATCTTTGGCATACTTGTCTTTCCCCTTCTTCTTCTTTAAATAAATTAAATCTTTATTATTTCTTATATCCTTTGGAGCCCTCCAAGTGAGTTCTTGATTCCTGAGTTCCAGGCCACTCTTGCTTCCATAAGAGCCCCTGTGACAGTTGTGCACAAAAAAATCAAAAAACTCTCCTTTACAACTGATACCTGGACTAGTCCCAATGTGACAGCCTATATGGCTGTCACTGGGCATTTTATTTATGACAACTTTAAGCTCACCTCCCTTTTTTCTACGACTAAGAAAAATGGAAGGTTTTGTCTATTTTTGGATATGCTTTGTTGTCATCTGGTACTGACTGCATTTTTTTCAGGGGATCACTCTGGTCCATCACTTGAAAATAACTTACTTAGAATATTGAAGCAATACAGCTTGAATGATGCAATTATCTGAATAACAGCCAACAATGCTTCAGTCAACCAACAAATGGAACAAGAAATAGAGAAAAAATGCCCAACATTCACCTCTTCAACCAACACGACTGGCTGCATGGCACACGTGATGGATTGAGGTCGCTTTCTGATGGGCCAACTTCTGCTACCACTCCAGAAGATGAAGGCCTTCCTTCCCCAGTGTTGATTGCCAGTCTGGTAACCCTCCCTGATGGCTTAAAAGTGAATTACAGCTCAATAATTTCACAAGTGGCTTGATTGGGCTAATATTCCAAACATAGTCCTCAAAGGCAAGAAAGTTTTGTAACAATGGTCAAGCTAATTTATGATGTAGAGAAACCATCAAATGCAACTACTCTTTTAGCTCATGTGTGTACATTTTGTAATTCAACATGTGAGATTCTTGAGAGAGCATAATCTCTCCAAGAAGCACATGACCAGTACTGTAGCCCGGCTGACATGCAATCATATCAGCTTTCACCAATTGACTGGGAAAAGCTTACTGTCATGGTCAAATTTCTTCACCCACTTTACAAAGCCACTAACATTATATGTGGCTCCACCTACCCAGCCATAAATCATGCTGTGCCACTATATATCCTATTAATTAAGTGAATATGTCAGGTAAGTAAAAGTCTACTTGAGTTCTTATTAATGTTAAAATGTCTAACACCATCACTCACATATAGGCCTGAAACCAGTATGATGTGAGACCAATCAAACCTGTTTCCAATGAAATCAAAAACAAGCTCACAAAATACCTCACGATTCTGCTCTGCAAGACCCCAGTGGTCTGTGCAACAATTCTTGAACCTTGCATCAAATTCAAATTTGGCTTGTTTTGGCACGTCAACAAATCATCTGGCCAAAATTTTTCAAGATGAAGCCAAGAAACACTTCACTGCCCCATCTGATTTTCCCAAAAGCACCAAAAACATCCCAATGGCTGGCTTATTCAATGAGCTGTACACCTCATCAACTCCAGATAGCAACTCATTAGAAACCAAACTACAGCGGTTCTTTGCTGAGCCTCCTGAGGTCAAGTCAACTGACATTCTCTTATTTTGGAAATCTAGAGGTACAATATTTCCAACACTTACCCAGATGGCCTCCAAGTACCTCTCAATCCCTGCAACCAGTGCCCCTTTGGAGCAGATATTCTCTTGTGGACACAAGGTACTCACATACCAACAATATTCCCTTTCTTCAATGCATGTTGAGCAACTTGCATCTGTAAAAGATTGGGCTCATACATCTGAGCCCATTTATTGTCAAGATTAGATTATTTTTAGCTTTTATTATTTTCATCTTCTTGTAATTTAAAGTTTGAATTATTGTGCTGCCCTCCATTTGGGGACTTTGGCAGGGTCCAGCCTTCCTCGTGTACCGTTACCATTTGAGCCCCGATGTAAGATCACCAAAAGTACTGGCCCCTTCCCCAATTTCTAATTGGGATTCCCCTGGGGTTTCCCCTCTTTTCTGGGGCCGGGCGGCAGGCTTAGTCTGCAGTGATATGGGAGAGCAGTAAGGGCTTCCAGTTTCTACCATCCCAAACCCACTAAAACTTTACAGGCAAACTACTCACTTGGAAATAAATAAATAAAAAAACAAAAAAAAACTTACCTACCAGCAAAAAAAATAATCTGTAGTTGCGAAGTCCAATCAGAAAATCATGCATCAGATCATCAACCTATTATAACTACACTCAACGTAACAAGAGAAAACTTAAAGATCAAAGAATCACGCACTAGTATGGCATTTGAGAAACTGGATAGAGATAAGTTCATCAAAGGAGTCAAATTAAAATTAGACATACCATTACAATGTTCACAAGATTCAAGTATCATTGCAATCGAATCAGATGCTAACAACATCTGTGATATTTTATGTAATTAGTATCTAGGACAAGGTAAGTCAGTAAATTCAAATAAAAACAAAAGAAAAGAATGGTGGAATAAGAAATAGTTGAATCCAATCATGAAAGAAAGAAATAGAGCGAGATGATGGTTACTCACTACAAGGTCAGTGGAAGCAATGAAATGCTACCAAGAATGGCAACTAACTTTCAAGAAGAAGGTTGAAGAATTAAAAAGGAAACACTGGAGAATTTGCTTAGAGTCAGAAGGGACAAACCACAAATTCCATGCATTTAAGCTTACCAAAAAGAAGGCTTCATGTGACATAGCACCACTAAAAAAAATCGGATGGCAGGTTGACAACAGATAAGAAAGAACAAACTGAACTGTTATTCAACATGTTTTCTCAAGCAGGTGAACCAATGGACTTAGCAAATGTACAACATGAAAGCCCATTACCACCTTTTAGTTTTAAAGAAATTACTACACACAAAATTATGAATAATATTAAACCACTCCCAAATAAGAAGGAATCAGGACCTGACAAAATCCCAAATGAAATCATAAAGATAGCAGGCAAACAACTAACCAAGCCACTGAAACAACTATTCAATAGTTTCTTAAGTTTGGGCCACTTCCCACAATGCTGGAAATTAGCAACCATTGTAATTCTACAAAAAGCCAATAAAAAAGATTATTCAGATCCCTCAGCTTATAGACCAATTTCTTTACTAAGTACCATTGGAAAGTTATTTGAAAGGATAATTAATAAACAAATCATGTACTAAGCATACAAATCAGATGCAATTTCAGAAGGACATTTTGGAGGTAGACAAGGGAGAAATATAGATGAAGCATTACTCACTCTAGACCTATGGATTAGAGATAAATGGAGAAAAAACAAAACAGTAATAGGTATATTCCTTGATGTAAAATAAGCCTACCCAGCAGTACATCGAGAATACTTAATTGATACCCTAAAAAAAGAAAGCCCCCAATTATATAATAGCATTGATAAGTTCTTTCATGACAAATAGAAAAATGATACTAAGGACAAATGATTATACTTCTCCCATGATCACACTAGACAAAGGACTTCCAGAAGGGTCACCAATTTCAGTAACACTCTATTTATTATACAATTCAGAGTTATTAAATGGGAATGGAATAAGCACAGATGAAAATAACATATCAATAGGATATATAGACGATGTCACTCACTTCATGGCAGAAGACTCAATTGATGTAGCAATGGAGAATATGAAATCAATAACAGACCAAACACTTGATTGGGGTTCAAAAACTGGATCAATTTTTGATAAGAAAAAATCTACTTTAATGATATTCAGCCCTAATAAAGTAAGTCAAACAGAATTTCATTTTGGAGAAATAAAACTTATGTCAGTAAATAGTACAAAATGGTTAGGCATATTAATCGACTCAAAACTTACCTATAATAATCACTCGGATCAGTTAAATCAGAAGTCAGGGGGTACATTATCACAAATAAAGAGGATAACAAACAAATACTTTGGCTTAAGCTCCAACGATACTAGGCTACTGATCAAGACAGTTCTATACCCTAGAATACTCTTTGGTAGCATAATTTGGTGGAATGCAAGTAATGATAAAAAAATAAGCAAAATCATGAAGTTAATATTCAACAAATCAGCAAGACTAATTACGGGAGCACAAAAAAGCACTCCGATTGGTTTCTTAAAATGGGATAGTGTACTAAATTCATTAAGACAAACCCATATTAAACACGCACACAGCACAATAGCCAAATTATGCACCAAAGACAAACAACATCCAAAAAAGCACTTGAAAACAGCTGGGACAACAAATCACCCATAAGCAATACACAAATTATTAGAACAAGACAATCTTACCAACATGCTAAGCACCCAACTCGAGGAAATCAACACATATGCAGTGCCACCATGGAATATACCATTAGAATTACTTAACATTGAAAATAATAAAGACCAAGCAAAAGCAGCAGTTTTAGAAACATTGGATGAAGAGGGGCCCAAGACATTAGCAATATTCACTGATGGTTCAGACATCCCAAACAGAGGAAAAGGAGAAGCAGCAATAATAATCAACAATGACATGGTAATAAAATGGCACATACCAAAGGAAACCCAAATATCAAATTATGAAACTGAGATAATACGTCTCTCCTTAGCAGTTGAAGCAGCAAAAAGGGAAATTTATAGACATCAGGAGGCTGGAGAAAATATCGAGAAGATTTTCATATTTTGTGACAATCAAGGGGCACTAAGAAGATGACGTAATCACTGACATGATCAATGACCTAATCAAGTGACGTCAGCACTGATAACCTGATGACGTAATCAATAACCTAACCTGCCACACCCGCTCCACTCTTCCCTATATAATCTCACTCATCTCACCTTCCTCAATTCAGAAAACAAAACCTCTTCCAAAAAACTCTCATTCTCTTCTTTTGACTTTTCATTGCATGCAATACAATTCAACTGACACAACCAACAGAAACAAGATTCAATACCGTCGACTGACTACAAGTGATACACAGATACAGTGGAGGTAATGGATCACTGAATTATATAATTACTACAGATTTGTAACAACCTTATTGATCTTTCTACTTTTGCACTCAGTCTGTATGTGTGTAGTTGAATAAGTAGTGCGGTCAGATAGATTGATACTCACTAACTATATAGCTATCTAATTATCCTACTTATGTCAAACAAGTATTACTTACATTGTATCTAAACAGCTTTACCGCTACTGTGTGTTTTAGTTAATCAAGATTATACTTCAATAGAGTGACACAGAGATTGTCAGACCATAACTAACTCTCGACTAAGCTTACATGGTGGCTAATGAGTCTCACTTGGTATAATAACAAACACACAGAGCTGGAAAGAAAATTGTAATCCAAATGCAACCCTCAACAAGCGACCAGAAGCTATTTCCAATGGAAGCAGAAGGGGATGTTGTTTCAAGACAACCCATCGTCAAACTAACCCGCCAGAACTGGATATGGTGGTGCCAACAGCTAAAATATGCCTTTTTATACAAAGGATACAATAACCTATTCAATGCTGAATGGACCGAATCCAACAAGTAATCCCCAGAATTCATCAAGGCAAATGCCTTTGGTATGTATACTTTATTATCTACCGTATCTGACAAACTCCAGCCAGTACTACTCCAAAAAGATTACTTTCTTGAATCCCTGGAGGCACTAGCCAAAACATGTGGTCAAAATTCAATTATAACCCTATGTCAGAAACTCTTTGACCTCGTCAACCTTACCTATGACCCCAACACTTCCCTTGCAAATCACGCTTACAAATTCGTCGACTTATACCAAAATTTCCAGAATTGTGCAGCAGGAAACACCTTCCAGATGCACATTGGAGAAGGTGCCGTTGCTGCTATACTGCTAATGAGCATTGGGAAAGATTCTTCCCTTACAGAACTTGTAGAAACACTATATTACACAACCCCTTTTAACCTAGAACAAATAACTAACCAATTGCTTTTTGAAGACAGCCGGAGGTCTAAGAAACATGTTGACTCTACTCTATACCTCAATCAATCCAAACAACTATATTGGCCCCTAATCTCAACCACTCCAAGGCTGTCCCCAGACTAAGTAAACCACATTTCCAGAACCCTATGCCCCAGAGGACAACTCCCACATGCTTTAACCAAGGATTAAACCTGGAAGAGAAGTTCAAGGTATTTCTAGACAAGTATATGAAGGAATACCTCAACAACTCGCACTCAGCCAATCAAGCCAAGGAGAACAGTGGGGAAGACAGAAGCACAGAAAACACTCTAGAAGATGATTAAGGCTTCTACGTCCAGATGGATCAAACCAACAAATTACAAGTAATGTCTCTGTCTGAACCCAACACAGAACAAATCCATGACTCTGGTGCTTCACGATTGACTGTATGTAATCTAGCTCTTCTGTACAAAACACAACCTACATGCATTACTATGAGGACCTTTTCTGGTACTATTGTAATCACCCTGATGGGAAAACTAAGTCTGGGCGGCTTTACCCTGTACCCAGTATATTATGCTCCTCAAGGACAATCAAACCTTATCTCAGAATCCCAACTTGAGGACCATGGACTCAGGTTGTACCAGAAGAACAACATGATTATTGTCAAGTCAGGCAATAAAATAGTCCAGTCCTTCCCCAGAGAAGGGAATTTGTATGTATCTCAATACAATTCCTCGTCCAACCTAATCCAAGAAGACTTCTCATCCCACTCAACCGTGGATTGGCACATCATGCTAGGTCACCCCTCAACCCAATACTTGAAGAAATTTCTGCAACATAACAAAATTAACCAACAACCATCTTTCAGCACCATCAAACATTGCCATGTGTGTAAGTCATGTAAACTAAAGTCAATGCCACACAACTGACCCATTCCCTGCACAAAGTTTCCATTTGAAAAACTCCAATTTGACACACTTGGAATTATTCCTCTAGCTAAACACTCCACCCAATACGTCCTTGTCATCATAGATGATTTCTCCTGTTTCAACTGAGTCTATTTACTATCACAAAAATCACAAGCCGAGTCAAAACTGCTCTCATTCATCAATGAAATAAATAACAAGATTCACAGATGGCCGGCATATCTCCACATGGACTGGGGCGGTGAATCAAACTCCACACACCTTTGTACTGCCATTGAGGCAATGGGTATTGTTCTTGAGCGAGGACCAACCAATAGCTCTCAAACAAATGGAATCTCTGAGCAGTTCAACCAAGCACTACTAACCAAATGAAGGTGCTTACTTGCCCAGTCAAATGTACCTATCAACTTCTGGGATGAGGCCGTCAAATATTCTTCCCTCCTAATCAATATCCTGCCATCTCATAGCATAAATTGGAAATCACCTGTCAGTACCCTATTAGATCATAGGTCCACTATTGAGCCAACCCGCAACCTAAATCAATTAATCCCCTTTGGCCTGAAGGTTTTTGTATCCAGGTCTATGGGCTCAAAAGTACTTCCGCCTTTCAAACCGCTACTCTATCTTGGTCCAGAAGACTATTCAGACACAGGCCGTTTGCTTGATCCCCAAAGCCATAGGCTTGTAGTCAGCCCAGACTACACTCCCACTACCATGAAGTTTTACTATCACTCACCTGACACCGTTAAGAAACCTATCACCATGCTTCCAAATAGACCTCTAACCACAACCTCATCCACTAATCCCAACACATTCACCACAATACTTCTAAGAACCAGCTCCCCCAAACCAACAAGCCAACAACAATCTTTCTCACCAATCTTGAGTCCTCCAACTCAAGAGTTACCAAGTGTTCTGACTGAAACAACAGAACCTGAAGAACCACCCACTCACCAGCAGGCTTCTATTGCACCAACTTCTCCGTCTTGTATTCCAAACCCACAAAAGAAAGGATATTCATATGTACCACACTACACTACCGCACCCAAGAACATCATCAGCACAGTATCACAAGACAACATATTAGCCTCCCCTTGACAGAAAAAGATCCTCACTGAAGGTAACCCATGCTCTTCAACAGTTGATGAATAATTACTCCTCAATGAAGAGGTACCCTTCAAGACAGCAATCCAGGACCCTAATGAGGCCCCAAGGTGGAAGGAAGCAATGTACAGAGAATTCAACTCACTAACGTCCAAAAACACTGGAACCTTAGTTCCCTCACCCGGGACAGACAAGACAATCAGGGGTATGTGGCGTTTAGTAAGGAAACGAAATGAATTCAGAGAAGTACTCAAGTACAAGGCCTGCTGGGTTTGTTTTGGAAACCACCAAGAGCATCAAGTTAATTACTTCAACACCTACTCTGCGGTAGCATGCACTGAATTGTTTAAGGTACCACTGTCAATATTGGTCAATCCCAGATACTCAGCCTACCAATTTGATGTGGAGACTGCTTTCTTATATAGTGAGATGGATGCACCGAACTATGTTGCCCAGGTTGCAAGCTATGAAGTATCAGGCAAAGAAGACTGGGTTTGGAAACTCAATAAATCCTTGTATGGTACCAAGCAAGCACCCCGACAATGGAAAGTCCATTTAGTCAAAACTCTAAATACATTAGGGCTGACCTCAAAAGACACTGATGAATGCCTCTTTACCAACCATGACAAAACCCTGTTTCTCCACATTCATGTGGATGATGGCTTCATAGTAGGTAAATCAGAAAGTATGATTGAAGACCTCCTAACGCAACTCAACCAGACTTATACCATCAAAACCAAGAAGAATCCAACTCAACACTTAGGATATACTCTAAGTTGGCAATTGGATGGCTCAATTATCCTCCACCAACACAACCTCTGCACCAAGATTCTCAATGACCTCAACATGACCTTGTCCAACAGCATCAAGACCCCAGCTCTAGCAAATATACACAATGTTGTGGCGCAGACCTCAACCCCCTTTTCCAAGCAAACCATGCAGAAGGCCATTGGGATGCTCAACTACCTTGCGCTTTACACCCACACCTGGCCAGACATAATGTTAACCACAAACTTACTCTCACAGTTTGTCAGTGAACCTACAATGTCACACTGGAATCTAGTCAAACACCTCCTATGCCACCTGAATGGCACTCGAGGACTTGGCATACACTACACCAAAGCTCAACAACACAAAGACGAACTGGTGGGCTGCGCAGATGCTGACTATGCTACCTTCCTAGTAACCAAGAAATCACACTCAGGTTACCTAATCATGTTTCTGGGCAATCCCATCTCATGGACAACAAAGAAACAATCAATCGTAGCTCAATCAACTACCAAAGTGGAGTTTGTTTCAATGAAAAAGTGCTCAAAAGAGGTACAGTGGCTATCACACCTGATAACATCTTTAAACATCCAGTTGAAGGTCCCAATACTCAAGAACGATAACACAGGTGCAATCACTATCAGTAATGAGGCACAACTCGACCCAAACTCCAAACACATTGAGGTGAGATTTCAATACCTACGCAACCTGGTCAGAAAGAATGTACTGAAAGTGCAACATGTTCCAACAAATTAAATGGCTGCTGATGTCCTGACAAAAGCACTGGGAACTGTCAGACATGCCTGAGCAACTAAGATGCTTAAGCTGACGTACCCTGATAAGGCCACGGAGGGGTGACATAATCACTGACGTGATCAATGACCTAATCAAGTGACGTCAGCACTGATAACCTGATGACGTAATCAATAACCTAACCTGCCACACCCGCTCCACTCTTCCCTATATAATCTCACTCATCTCACCTTCCTCAATTCAGAAAACAAAACCTCTTCCAAAAAACTCTCATTCTCTTCTTTTGACTTTTCATTGCATGCAATACAATTCAAACAAAACCTCTTCCAAAAAACTCTCATTCTCTTCTTTTGACTTTTCATTGCATGCAATACAATTCAACTGACACAACCAACAGAAACAAGATTCAATACCATCGACTGACTACGAGTGATACGCAGATACAGTGGACGTAATGAATCACTGAATTATATAATTACTACAGATTCGTAACGATCTTATTGATCTTTCTACTTTTGCACTCAGGCTGTATGTGTGTAGTTGAATAAGTAGTATGGTCAGATTGTCAGAAAGTTATTATAGTAAAGGTGATCAAGGTAATATTTCGATGAGGAAAGTCTCCTCTCACTCTTTATTCACAACTATTTATCCTTTTTACAATTTATTCACAATTATTTACAACTTGTTTCTTTTTATTCTCTTATCTCTGATTATTTTGTGTCCACCTCTTTTGTTTCTAACTTTAATCCATTTCTGCATGATTTTCGTCCTTTCCCTTGTTGCTTTTCTCAATGTTGTAGCGTTTTGTCATTTTATTGTTACTACTGTATCACTCCGCAATCTGAGTTCCCACGGTTGTTATTCCTTACAAGCCATGCTCCTACTTCATCACAGGTAGCTGAGCCCACGCGTCTCCCATCCACGGACGTTGCTGCTGCTTTGGCACACAAAAGGAGGGGTACTGAGGATGAAGGCGGTGGAAGTGCATAAGAAACTCGTCCAAATCCTGAGAAATAGAAATCAATGGGACCCATGACTCGTGTGCTGGTCCACAACCCTCCCATCGTAAAAGATATTGGCGCTGCCCCTTGAAAATTTGAAAGTCCAATATCTCAGAGGTCCTCCGCCAATCAATCGAAGAAGGAAAATGCACCACAATGTTTGGTTCAATTGGTGGTAGAGGGTGGTGGGGGTTAAGACTAGGCTCTTTATACGGAATAACCAGGGAAAGAATCAAAACCGGGTGGAGCTTGGGATATACATGACCAATGTGCAACCGAACTGCATTAGGCCCCACCATCTCTTGGACTAAAAACGGACCTAAATACAAGAAGTCCAATTTACTGGAGGGGCATAAAGTCGTGATATATTTCCGAGAGAGCAAAACTTTGTCGCCTGCCTGGAAAGAAATCCCCTGACGCCTACCCTTGTTGTAATATTTTGCATGTAATTCTCAGGCTTTGGCTAAATGACCCAATGCCTGTTGCTGGGAATCAAAGAGTAGGCGGACAAATTTGTCTGCCACAGGTACCAAAGAAGTACTTAATAGCGCATTGACCCAAGGGTGAAAACCTTGCCAAAGAAAGAAAGGGGAGAATCCTGTTGAGGTCGCCGTGGTGTTGTTGAGGCACAATTTGGCCAGCAGCAACAAATCAACCCAATTCTCTTGGCGATAACTAAAAAAATGCCGGAGATACTCCTCCAACGTCTGATTTATGCGTTTGGTTTGTCCGTCTGTCTGTGGGTGGTACGCGGTGGATGGAGTAGGCTTGGTTCCCAACTTTGCACAAACATTTCGCCAAAATGTGCTAACAAACAAAGAACCACGATCAGTTGTGATCCGCTGAGGAAATCCGTGATACCGTACGAAACGATCCAAAAAGAGAGATGCCAAAGCAGGCGCATCCATTGATTCCATACAAGGAATAAAATGGGCCCCTTTTGTGAAGATATCCACTATTACAAGGATAGCATCATAACCACGACTGCAAGGTAATTTGACAATGAAATCCATTCCAATGATGCTCCATGGTTGGGAAGAGACCGGAATACCCTTTAGAAAACCCGTTGGTGGTTGTTGTACTGCTTTGGAATGCTGACAGGAATCACAAGTCGCCGTGTAAAACAACAATTTCTTCTGTAACCCCGGCCAAGAAAACGTTCGCGTGATGGAAGAGAGGGGACGCGCCAAACCCTGATGTCCACCCATAGGAGAAGTATGAAAGGCCGCAAAAACAATACCCCTCCCATTCGGAGGAACAAAAAGTCATGCATTGTGCCAAAGGAAACCCTGAGAGTCTTTCCATACATCTGCATGATTCGGCTTGTAATCCTTGCTAAGGCGTAATAATCGGGCTAATTCAGAAGGACTTGGTATAACAAAGTAAGGGTCGGTTAGTATCCAAGACCCCAACACTCAAAGAGCCTGCAAACGATTCGCTAGAAGAGATCACTAAAAGGGGAATAAAAGTCACTCCGCCGGCTTGGAGGGTCAGCTGGGTTGTTCTTTCCTGGAGTATGTGCGATATTGAAAGAAAAATAAGACAAAAAAGATGCCCATCTTGCCTGTCGCGGGGACAAGGACACAGACTTCATGAAATAACACAGATTATGATGATCGGAAAAAACCAAAGTGGGTCAAGGTGCCCCTATAAGCCATGAGCGCCATTCCCGAAACAAGACAACAATTGCTCCCAACTCCTGATCGTGGACCTGCCATGCACTCTCCACTGTTGTCCACTTGTGGGAAAAGTAGCACACCGGGTGGAGTTTGTTGGAAGAATCTGGTTGGCATAGGATTCCCGCCATTGCAAAGGTGGAGCAGTCAACATGAATTACCCGGGGTTTAGCAAAATCAAAATGCTGTAACAATGGTGCCCTCATAAAACAAGAAATCAGCGAATCAAATGCCAATCTAACAGAACGTGTTTCTAGACCCGCAACAATATCTTCTCCATGCCTTGTTAAATTAGTTAATGGGCGAGCAATACCCAAATAATCATGGATGAATCGCTGGTAGAAGTTGCAGAATCCCAAAAACTGCCATAATGTTTTAAGATCCTTGGGGTAAGGCCAAGTTGTGATGGTTGACAGCTTCGCCGGGTCCATGCTGATACCTTGGGTAGAAAATTTAAATCCTAAAAATAATACCTCTGTTTGAAAATATTCACACTTTTGGGGAGAGAGAGTGAGCTTATTCGTGTGCAAGCAAGAAAAGATTTTAATTAAATGATCCTTGTGATCTTCGTATGTTCGGGAAAAAACAAGTATATCATCTAAGTTAACAAAACAAAAAACATCCAGATATTTGCGAAGGATGTGCTGCAAAAAGCGCTGGAAGGTAGCAGGTGCGTTTGACAAACCAAAAGGCATAACTAAATATTTGTATAACCCCCAAGGGGTCCGAAACGCTGTCAAAGGCACACTATCAGGATCCACACGGAGTAGATTGAAAGCCGCCTTCAAGTCTCATTTGGCTAAAAATTTGCAACCCTGCAGGTTGTCCAAAAGAAGAGACAAATGGGGGATGGGATAACTGTCACAAACCGTAACAGAATTCAATCCCCTATAGTCCACGCAGGGCCGATCCTCCCTTCCTGTGACCTTAACAAAAAAAATCGGTGCTGCTGCAGGTGAAGAAGAAAGGCGTATAAAACCTTTCTTCAATAAATCATCTAAATATGTACGTAATTGCATGTTCTCAGCACGACTAAGTTGATACAAACCCCCAAATGGGGCAATGCAATTTGGTTTCAATTTTATAGCACAATCAAAACCCGGTCTATGAGGGGGAAGTGAAGAAAGAGAACCCTCATCGTAGAAAATGGAAAGAAACGGTAAGAGAAAAGATGGGACGTTATAGGGTGCCCTATCCTGTGGTAAAGCGGGATCAGCGTTTTTAGAAAGTACAGAATTCTGTACTATGGAAGGAGTTATTGCCAGCGCACCTGTGAAGACCTTACAGCCAATTCTCATTGCCGCAGACCTTCCTCCCACCCAGGCATCAGCGGCTCTTAACCAGGGCATCCCCAAAATTAAGTCTACTTTGCCGATGTTAGTAACATTGGCACGGACCATTGATGTGTAAGGAGTGGAATGTGTATCATACAACAGGATTGCACCATTCCATAGGTGAGTAATATCTTCACCTCGGACCCCATTGTAACCCTGAACTTGAAGAGGGGTTTGGCGAGAAATCAACGGTAGGGAGAATTTTTCGGCAAGCGACTGGTTGACAAAGGAGCCTGCCGCTCCAGAATCAATCAAAGCATTTCCTTGGACCTCCCCAAGTTTTGGTGTTTTCACTGTAAAGCGTAATAGGAGTCAAGAGGGATCCACAGAATGTACCTTAACGGCCGCCAAAGTTATGGGGTCGTCCGTGGCATGGGATTCCCAAGCCTCCTGTAGGGCTAGCAAACTGAGTGATTGATAATCCTCCAAAGTTAAGGAGGAAACTCCCAAAGGGATATTTGAAGCTTGGAGCGAAGAGTTATCATCAAACGCATGCAGCTCATGAACCAGTTCTTCGTTAGCACTAGGGACTTCCCCAGGAACGGTGTCTGAACCAATAACCGCAAGTGCTTTCGCTACCAAGTTCAAAAAAATGCTTTGTTCCTTTGCTGTAGCTTTTGGATTCGGGCAAGTTCTGTTGGGACCTGTCCGATGAGTGGGGGTGTATGGTTGTAAACATTCAAAACAAACTCCCCGGGTAAAACAAAGTCGTCGAAAATAAGGGGTGGGTGCCGTGGTAGAAGAAACAGAATCCAAATCCATTGGAGATGTCCTATCCGGAAGTACCACGGGTTGTATAGGTTTGTGAAAAACTCGAGAAGGATGTTGTTGAAAAGGGGCTGTATGGTGACGGGAGGCAACATGGTGCTGATGTTGGACACTCTTTGGTCGATGAGTAAGTTGAAGTTCATTCAACCGATCTTGAATTTGAGCACAACGAATTGTAACCTGTTGGATGGCCTCAAGATTCTCTACCAAAAAGAAATCATCTCTCCTATAGGCAATATCCAGAATTTCATAATTCAGGCCTTTTCGGTATAAATCACAACGACTTTCATTTGATAGATCAACAGATCCGGCCAAACAACTAAACTGAGCGTTATACTTCCCCACACTCCGGTCTCCTTGCCTGCAAGAAAAAAGGGCTTTACGCGCATTATCTTTAGCAAACCGGTCGCTAAAGTTGTCAGCCAATTTTCTAAAAAAGATTCTAAGGAGATTAAACATGAAAGGACATAAGGATTCGATGGGAGGAAATTTGACTCCAATGGCAACCCTTGTACTGATGCATTCTCCTTGAGCAAAGATAACCACCAATTATAGGATGGCGGTTGTGTACTTGCCGTAGCAGCCCTCGACGGGTCATAGCGAAAATGTCGTGCAACCCAATTTATTTTACATTGTTCCGATACAAACTGCCCTGCAACAGAAGGGAGGTAATCATTAATTGCATAAAGGAAGGGACCTAATTCGGTTGGATTGCCGGTAAAACAAAGGTTTGGAATGTCGCGAGGTTCTACTGTTGTTCTGGTGTCTTGAGATCGGTCCGTGAGTCTATTCAAAACTTGCTCCAACATTCCCCTAAGCATGAGTACTTCTGACATTGGATTTCCAGATGGATCCATAAGTGGAATTTGAGAATTAGGTGAAGAAGTAGTTGGCGATTGTGGAGGCCTATAGCTATTAGTCATACAAAGATAAGTGTCTTTCTCTTTTCGTTTCTTTTATTTATTCTGTTCCTTTCTTTCTTTTTCCTTTTCCTTTTCTTTTTACCCTCAACTCCTTCTGAGTATCGTTGGCGTAAAAAAAAATTTTAGAGATCGAAATATTTTGTCAAAAAGTTATTATAGTAAAGGTGATCAAGGTAATATTTCTATGAGGAAAGTCTCCTCTCACTCTTTATTCACAACTATTTATCCTTTTTACAATTTATTCACAATTATTTACAACTTGTTTCTTTTTATTCTCTTATCTCTAATTATTTTGTGTCCACCTCTTTTGTTTCTAACTTTAATCCATTTCTGCATGATTTTCGTCCTTTCCCTTGTTGCTTTTCTCAATGTTGCAGCGTTTTGTCATTTTATCGTCACTACTGTATCACTCCGCAATCTGAGTTCCCACGGTTGTTATTTCCCGATGTTGTTATTCCTGACACAGATAGATTGATCTTTATTATAAGTGTCCTAGTTGTCAAAGGTATTTACTCACTAACTATATAGCTATCTAATTATCCTACTTATGTCAAACAAGCATTACTTACGTTGTATCTAAACAGCTTTACCACTACTGTGTGTTTTAGTTAATCAAGATTATACTTCAATAGAGTGACACAGAGATTGTTAGACCATAACTAACTCTTGACTAAGTTTACAGAAGAGTATCAGATCCAACAATTGCAGCATCAGCTCAATACTTATATTTAAAAGCACATCAAGAGTACAAAACATTAATAAATGTAGTACCAACACACCTTTGGTGGTGCCCAGGTCATTCTGGAATAGTAGGGAATGATAATGCAGATAAAACAGATAAAGAGGCAGCAGCCAATATAACAACAAAGAAACAAGTAAAACAGAGCTTATCAAAAATAATACAAAGGATAAAAACTAACAACAAGATGGTCTATTCTAGAGAAGAAAAAAATAGAATTAAATTCAAAACCAATCTGAAGATATCAGCAAAAGAATTAAATAAATTAGAAAAAGCACAAACCTCAATTATTTATCAACTGAGAATGGGACACTCAACACTCAACAGTCACTTATTCCGAATCAAGATACGTAATGACCCACCATGCGAAAAATGTCAAAAATCAGAAACAGTCAGCCATTTTTCAACATTTTGCAAAAGATATAAAGCCCAAAGAAAAAGAATGAAAGTAGACTTAAAAAGAGAAAAAATTATCTATAATGAAAACAACTTATCAAGACTATTAGACGTACCTTTGGCAATACCGCATATAATCCAATATATAGAATCGAGTAATAGATTCGACTACTATCGTAAATATAGAGAATCTAAGTTATGATACCACAGAAAGAAAATCGGAAAAAAAAAAGAGGTCAACAAGAATAGAAATAGATTAGATAAACTGAAAATGTCGAACCTACACGAAATATGTTTTGAATGCATAGCACAGTTAGTTTGAAACTAAATTAAAGCATTTTGCAGTGGCTTTTTGGCGCATGAGGTTTTGTGGCATGACTCGACAGAGTTGACGAGGCTCATGGCTAAGATGGCGCTGAGATTTAAGAGGTCCCATCGACCGGAGGCTGCTGGCAAGAGCATTTAAACGGTACTTCCCTGCTTCTTAAACACAGGACACATCCCCCAGTTATTTTGTCGGTTGTCGAGACAGATTACCAAAACCTGATCCCTCAAACAATGTTCTCCCAACGATTTTCTCTGGAACTTTTTGCATTCATCCTCTTTTTTCATTCTTGTCTTTCGCAAGAGCGGCCTCAGGTCACCCAATGCACCGTGGAGATGAACTCTGTGCAGCTTCAAAAGCAACACGGAAAAGTACTCCAATGTGAATATCGAGGCGTTCCTCTTATACTCATGCCGGTCGGCTTTCTTTAGGTGGAGATGATTTTATCAGCCCTCTTTTCTTGATAGCTTGTACCAATGACCTTCAGCACCCATACGCCTGTGTCCCATCCACGTGCAATATGAACAGTGCGTCATTTCTTATATTTTAGTTGAGCCACCCATGCTCGCAGGCTAATGTGAAACTGTTCTGGTCTCTTGAAGACAAGATAAAATTTAAGAATTGCTCCTCAGTTAGCCAGCCACACTCTTTTCACGGACAGACTATCACCCCTCTAACTTTTACGGCGTCTCCCGATTGTGACATAATTGGTGAGCTCTTATGCTCAAACCTTACGTGTTGAATGTGGCTCTTAGTTCAAATTTTTTTAGACGTCGCCGCTGGAATCGACTCTCGTGGTAAGAAAGTAAAGAATTTCCGATGCAAAGCGCAATCAAACCCCAGTCCTCAGTCCAGACCCAGTAAGTTATTACTCATTTTCTCCTTGATGCAGCTGTTGCGTACTTCAATCTCATCAATGAGCTTCCCGCTTCGTTTAGTTTGTGGGGAATGTTATGCAGTATCAACACCTGTTTGGATCTCCCTTTCTTGCAATTAAATACTTTCAGAGGTTACACAGACTAATCGCTCTATGTTTCGACTTCAATACTGAAAGCTTTACTTTCCGTATTCCAATTAAGTTATTCAAAAAAATGCCTACTGTTAAAGACGAACCAAGTCATCTCGAAAAATTTGATTCCATTGTCAACTTCACGCATCTTCTTAAAAAAAACAATTTAGGGAGAAAGCGGCCACAAAGATCTAGGACTTTCTGCAATGAGAAATTATCATAACGGTGTTCTAATATATGGGTAAAAACAAAAGCCAGCAGATAATAATTTTTGATTTTGTGAACAAAGGCATGAGTACGTTGAATATTGAGAGAACATTGAGGGCTTCTTGTGAGAATTAAGAAACACCCAAAGGTGAACAACACAATACAAAATATTCTTAAAATTTATGACTACAACAACTATGTGTTTATGACAGCCAAACTAGAAATGAATATAATGATTAGCTGTTCATGATCTGAATGGTGAGATGAGTTCAGCTTTACAAGATCTGAAATACCAAAAAAGAAGATGTGAAAATAATAATGAATGAACAAGAAAAAGAAATAAAGGAAGGAGTAAGGACTTCAGAAAGAAACAAACAGCAGGAGAAGATAGACAAAGAAGAAGTTAATTGACAAAGAAAAGAAAAAATTGGATAAAAAAAGAAGTGATGAGGAAACTGATATAGGTGATAATTTTGAGTTTATATATACCCAATGATCTGTGGTAGATCATGGTAGGGGTGTCATCTGTGGGAACCCCTGACCCTCCATCTCTTACTAGTCAGATCTTGGTTTTTTTCCTTTTATTCTCATGACCCCACCCCATAGAACATTCAAAAGTGAAGTTGGGAAGGGAGACCATGGAAGTTATTTTTGTTTCTTTACGTTATGCTGTGGCTCACAAGTGCTCTTTCAGTTGTATAGCAATTTCTGTTGAATCTTTTGATACCCTATGACCTGACCGGCCAAAACTAATTCTAACTCTGTGTTTGGTATTGGATTCCCCTTGGAGACTTCTGATTTTAAATTTTGTAACTAGAGATTCCAGTAGTGATTCTAAAATAAGGTGAGTTTTTGCTGAGTGAAAGCACTATAATGAATTGTAAACTGGAATAAAGCTGAAAGTCTATTCAAAACTTGATAGACTGGCAATTTTCAATTAGTCCTTCCATTGACTTTAAACTGTCAAAAAGACTAAACAAATTGTGACCAGTTCTCCCCAGACTTGCAAATTGGTATGAAGAGTGTAATTTCTGATTAAAACTGTGAAATTTTGAATTTTATTTCAGGAATTAGAAGTGTTTTGATTCTTATATTATAGCCTGGCTATTAAAATGAGACTTGTAAGCCAAAAACTTACTTATAGCTTTAAAACCCAACTTCTGTAGCTTTCTTTTCAATATTTCCTCCTCTTTCTCTCCATATCATTGATTTCTTTTCCTTCATCTGGAATTCATTTCTTCAATCTTCTTTTTCTTCCCTCAGCTTGTGAGCCTTTGAGATATGACCACATATCCAAAAAGGTCACAGCAAAATATCTGTAATAATTATACTTATGATAATTATCTCAAAAATTAGTAAAATACCATAAATAAGTACAAAATCTGAATTAAAGAAGAATCTAATGAGTAAAAATGTGAAATAAATTACACCATTAGATTCCTCATGGTAAAATACACGTATACCATTTTTATGGCATATCTGTAAAGCCAATATTTAATGAGTTATAAGTAATAATACCTTATAAAAAACATAAATCATTAATTATTTCAGAAGCCTATGAAACAACATGTGAAATATATTGTACCATTGGATTCCTCACAAAAATTCACACATAAAACAAGTATAACTCTGTTCTCTAGAGTTACTACTTAGGGAATTAAGCTGAATATATGCACTTTTTTGGTCAATGCACATATTCATGGTTTTTAGCTAATATCTCTTAAAATATGCAAGATAGAGAGTTAAACCAAAAGGAAAGTCACCACTTACGTATTGTGAGAACACAGATTTCGACTTTATCTTACAGGTTATAAAAAAGGTTAAAACTTGTAATGGTTTATTGATCAAAATCATTGGAGCTGTTGACCACTTTGTTGTGAAAGTGGTCCAAACTTTAAAAAAAGTAGACTTTCAAATTCTAATAGCTCATTTGTGAAGAATGACGTAATTTTTATCATAATATTCAAGGTATAACCCCTTGAAATCATGGTTTGAAGTTTGAAATATTGAATTTCAACAGAAAAGATGAGTTACAAGGAAAATCATCAAAAATAGAGTTTTGATGATGTAATGAAATTCTCTTGAAAGTTTAATAAGGACATGCCAAGCTATAAGAATTAACTCTCTGAATAGCTTTAGCGTGTAAAACATAAAACTTATTAAGGATCAAATTTTGAGCTTAATTTTGATCATTTATGATCACTCACTGTAATGTTAAATTAAGTTTAACAATCATATTAGTGATAGAATTGGTGAATAATATTATCTTATGATTTAATATAATAGAATCCACAAATTTTTGGGGTTCTTCCAAGTATATGACGTCATCAAAATTAGTATTATAGTGATAACTCTAAATAATGGCGTAATAATGAGATAAGATGATTTGATCATGATGTAATCATCACCAAACCTTAAACTACTGATCATTTCTAGTAGATAGCATCATTACACGTCTACTAGAGGACTACTGGACTCCAGGAGGGAGGTATTTACTATAAATAGAGCTCTTCTTGCTCTATTTTCCCCTCAGATGCTTACAAAACACTAAATAATTAAATCAAAGAAAGGTGAATTCTTTATTCTTTATATATAAAGCTTCTATATTATTACAGAACAAAGATCATCTTTATTATAATCATTAATCTTGACATGATTACTTCAATTATTTAATTGTTTTGCTCAAAAATCTCTTTAAACTCTATTTCCACGTAAAACCAAAGAATATTGGTAATTTCTCTATTTTTATTTGTAACTAAAGTTTGTATAAATTGTATTTACATTATTTTGGCCTGAAATCTTTCAAAATTATTATATTAAGTGTTAAAAGTAGGTTATTTTCTATTTTATGATAATTTCTCTTTATTATTACTTTGAATAATCCTTATATTGATATAAATAGTATTTATATTAATAAATACCTTTAATATCAATAATATTATTGTTATGAATTGTTTTTTATTTATAAAAAACAATTTTTTATGCCTTTATTATTTTTTGGTAACAATAATAAAGTCCTTATAAATATATTAATTATTATATATTAAGATATTTGTTTATTATATTATCTTTTTATCATATAAATCATATTATTATAATCATTTAATAATATAATCATTTTTTTACGCCTTAATTATAATAATTCACAGTTATTTTAATTAATTTTATCTTATTATTCATTATTCATAAGGACATTCATAGTACAATAAGCTTAATATTTGTAATATTTACTTATTGCTTTATAGTCAAACCTTACATTTGGGGGCCTGGCCGTGATATTTACTTCAAAAGACCTTTAAAAAAGATTCTAATTGGGTTTATCAAATAATAAATTATAATTATAATCATAAAATTATATAATAATTTTATATTTATTAATTTTAGAAGCTATTGAGGCATTTGCAAAGCAATTGTACTGTCTTACAATAATTTATCTTCTTTAAAACAAATTGTTGTACAAAACAAAAAAGAAATTGACAACATTAAAGTCATTGTTGAAAATAAAAAACCAAAGGTTTCAATTGAAAATACTCAAAAATTAATACAAGGACAAAATGAATTGTATAAATACATAAAAGATATCAAAGATGAAACCTTTACAATCAATTATGACATGAGTATTGATAATCTTACAGAAAAATTAAACAAATTAAGTATTTCTGTAGAAAAATTTGAAGAAACGACTTCATCACACCAGAAATTACTTTTATACCATGTGGAAAAAAGTGATGAAGCAAGAATGCATCTGAAAGATGATATTCAAAGTGAAATAAGGCTTATCACTGAAAAAATGGATAAATTAATGAGGCTAACTTAAATATGCCAAAGTCATCAGCTCCACTTCACACATAAGAAGCCCTGTTAAACCAAAAAGATGAATTAACAAATCCATTAGTAACAGACTTGAGTCACAAAGACAATAACCAAGTCTTAATTAAGGAAGCACCTCAATTAAAAGAATGGCCAAAATTCAAAGGAGAAGGTGAATATGAACATATGTCACTTACTAAAGCAATTGACATGTTATAAGAAGATTATGCCATACCAGATGAATTGATCACTGCAATATTACACTCACTGTTTGAGAAATCTTCAAAAAGATGGTATTATGGCATAAGACAAACAAATGGCAAAAATACCTGATCTTGGTGGAAACAAGAAATAATCACCAGGTGTGCTGATGATTCCTGGAGGTACAAAATAGGAAATGCATTTGAAAACTCCTTCTTTGACCCAGACAAAGATAAACCATTGACTTGGTTCTTAAAACAAGTTGAAAGATTAAATGCACTGTACCCAGAAATGTCACAAAAAATGGTACACATGAAAATACTTAAGAAATGTGGAGGAGAATTGGAAAATTGTCACAGGGCCTCTTGGACAGAAATACAACAGTGGCCTGGCACTCAGCAATCAGGGAACTTGCTTGGAAGACTCCAAAAGAATAAAAGAATAAATTCCTCTAAGAAATATGCAGGTACAAAGATGAGATGCAATAAGAGGAAAGAGAAGCCAAATGGCCAAAGAGCCAACGAAGTAAGTCCTTAATCACTGTTTCAACCTTCCAAAATGAACAATGGAATTAGTAAGGATATGACCACCAAATATCCATTGACAGGCAAAGAAAGAAAAAGAGAAAAGGTGCTAAATGACTGACTTGATAATATCAGTATTCACTTAACAAAAATGATAAGATAAATAAAGATAAAATAAAATCAGAATATATTAATTAATTGGGGAAAAACCCCCCAGGGTGGAAAGGGTAGCCGGTATATGTGAAAGGTTGGGAGTTTGAGTTCTTCAGGCTGAAAACTGATCTGTATTGATCCTTGAGGCTGTATTAATTGTTTTGGGAATTGATACAGCTGGCTAATATTAGAATTGAAGTGGGTTGATTGAATTTCCCATACTTGAAAATGAAATACAGTTCTTTATGGATCCAGACTGTATTGAAATGAAGGTGGTTGCCAAGATGGATTGAGTGGAGCTTTGACACTTGACAATGAATGAATGAATGAACTGCCTCTTGAATCCCTTGAGAATGGTTTAACAGTATTGCCTTGGAGGAATACTGTGGATGAAATTATCCAATGACGTCTTGATGGCGTGATTGGTCTTTGATGCTGAAACACTTGCTCTTGAGCCTTGATGAGTCCTCTGAATGATTGGGTGCCTTGATGACATGATGATATGTTGGAATATTGAAATTACCATTTGATATTGCCACCATTGAATTGCTGTTGAAAAATGATTCATAATGATATATAACATCATTTATGGCATATTGGTTCATTGGAAAGAAGATTACGTCCAAAGGTCTTGAGATTGAAAGACAGAGGGGAAAAAGATGGATGTGATGGCTTCAGAGCTTGGAAAGGTGTTTCTGGGTCCTTTGGGGTTTTGGCCACTTTTGGGTTCTGAACCAAAAACTGGCCCAAAGGGTGGGAAAGTGTCTTTTGGACACTTTGTGTCAAAGTGTGCAAAAAGTGCGCAAATGCACAGAAATGCGCATTATGAGCCCAAATGGCCAAAACAGCCATTTGGGCATTTTCCCCTGGCTTTGAGGGAAATGGCCAGAAGAAAAATTCATACCAATACAAGGTGTCAAATTTAGTAGTGCAAGTGAGAGCATGAAGCCCCATGGAATAGCTGACTTAACACTCATTTTCCCTCATCCTTCACAATGTTTCATAATTAAAGCAGAGTTTGTGGTAATGGACAACTGTACTAGTAATCACTTCATACTTGGAAGTGACTACTTTTCAATCTATTGTATAGACATCTCTAACCAAAAAGACAGATATTTTACTATACAAGACAACAAAAGACAAACGTTTGGCTTCTTAAGTAACAAAAAACAAATTACAGTTATTAATAATGAAGAAAAAAGTCCAGAAAAGAAACTTTTCATATCTGAACAGCTCAAAGAGGCATAATTCAATCAAGATTTAACAGAAAAAATGGAAGAAAAATTGATTGACCTATTATTTAAGTTTAAAAATGCCTTTGCAACTGACAAAGAGCCACTAGGTTCTATAATTGGGCATGAGGTAGATATAATTCTTAATGTGGAAGAGCCTTACCCACCTTTACTAAGGAGACCTGCTTAGCCAGCTAGTCCAAGGGCTAGAGAAGCCTTGGAGGTACACATTAAAGAATTAATGAACCTTGGAGTATTAAGGAAAGAAGGACATAATGAACAGGTAGAAGTCACTACACCTGTCATTATAACTTGGCATAATGGAAAATCAAGAATGGTAGGGGACTTCAGAGCCCTGAGCACCTATACCATCCCTGACAGATATCTAATACCCAGAATCCATGAGAAATTGACACCATTGCCACAACCTAAGTTCATAAAAGCCATGGATGCTCTAAAGGGTTTTCATCAAAATGTCTTAACAGACAATGCCAAGAGACTACTAAGAGTAATAGTCCACTGTGGAATTTTTGAATACCTAAGAATGCCATTTGGGATAAATAATGAACCTTCCCATTATCAAAGAATGATAAATACCATATTTCCTGAAGAATTATCAGAAGGATGGTTAATTATCTATATTGATGATATCATAGTTTGCTCAGAAACTTGGGAAAATCACCTCACAAGCCTAGAAAGGGTACTACAAAAAATGGTACAAGTGAATATGAAAGTTTCCTTGAAAAAGTGTCATTTTGCATATAGTGAACTAAAAGCACTAGGACATGTTGTATCTGGACTTAGTCTAGGCATAGACAAGAATAAAGTAGCAGCAGTACTACTTAAACTAATGCCTCAAACAAAAAAAGAAATGTAATCATTTCTAGGATTTGCTGGTTACTATAGACAGCATATAAAGGACTTTGCAAAAATTGCCAAATCCTTTTATAAACTATGTGACCAACAAACAGTCTATTAAATGACTGAAGAAAGTGTCAAAGAATATGAAGAATTGAAAAATTCCTTAATGAATGCCCCATTTCTTCTAATGCCAGATTGGAAACTACCCTTTAAGCTTTACATTGATGCTTGTGGAGAAGGACTAGGTGCTGAACTACACCAGACACAAATCATCAATGATAAACCAGTGGAAGGACCAATTTGTTTTATTTCAAGACAGATAAAGCCAACAGAGGTATATATGGAGCAAGCCAAATGGAATGCCTCTGCTTTGTGTGAGATTTAGAAAAATTGAACTATTACTTGGATGGAAGATTATTTGATGTGACTACAGACTTTAATGCTTTAAAATCTCTATTAAATATGAAAACTCCAAATAGACATATGCTTAGATGGCAAGTTGATATCCAATAATATAGAGGAAATATGACTATTGTTCATAAATCTGGTAATATTAATAAAAATGCAGATGGTCTTAGCATATGGGCTCTAGAAAATACTCCTGAAAATTCAGCATGGGTACCACAGGAGGAGCACCATATATAAGTGATATGTGTCACAGACATTGGCACAGAATTATTTAACCAAGTTAAAGAAAGCTATAAGATAGATAAGAATTTCCATATCTTAAGCCAAATTTTAATGAAAGACTGTAAAGACCCATCACTTTCATCAGAATTAGATGAAAGATGGAAAAAGGCATATGATGAAGGAAGATTCAACCTCCTTGATGGAATCCTCTATCATAGAACAAAACACACATGTGTTATGGCCTTAACAGTTAGAACTCTAATAAACACTTTTTTACATGAGTGTCATGATAGTGTTGCAGCTGGACACCTCTCAGAAGATAGAACACTAGAGAGGGTGAAAACCAGCTCTTGGTGGCCAAATTAGCTGAAAGATGTTGCAGAATACTGCCAAACCTGTGACAGATGTCAAAACGCCAACAGAGCCACAGGAAAGAAATTTGGAATGATGATCCAAATGCAAGAACAAAAAAACCCCTTGGGAAATAGTTCATATGGATTGTGTAACAGCACTACCTCCAGGAGGAGAGAGAAGTTATAATGCATGCCTAGTGTTAGTTGACAGGTATAGCAAAACTCATATGTTCCTACCATTTCAAAAAGATGACACAGCTATGGACACATCCATAATGATATGTATTGAAGTCATTAGCCACACAGGTGTATTCCAAAATATCATAAGTGGAAGAGACCCAAAGTTCACTTCAGCATTGTGTACAAACCTCCATAACTTGTTTGGGACCAAATTATCATTCTCAAAAGCTTACAATCCTCAAACTGACGGTTTAGCAGAAAGAATGATACACACCTTGGAGGACATGATCAGAAGGTTCTGTACTTATGGACTGTAATTTAAATATTCTGATGGTTTTACCCATGATTGGTGTACATTAATACCAGCTCTTCAGCTGGCATATAAAACATCAATCCATTCTCCTACTGGAAAAAAACCAGCAATGCTAGAAAAAGGTTGGAATCCAAGACTTTCTTATGATACCCTTAGAAAGGACTTAGTGGATATACATCCAACAGCAAGCAGTTTAAAAATAATGCTTGACAAAGAAAGACACCATGCAAACAGACGTATGCAAGATTCTTTCAAATATTCAAAAGAAAGATGGGATAAAAGTCATAAACCACCTGACTTCAAAATAGGAGGCTTGGTCCTAGTTTCAACTCTTAATTTAAATAATATAAGAGGACCAAAGAAATTGAAAGATTCCTTTGCAGGACCATTTATGATAGAAGCACTACATGGACCTAATGCTGTGCAATTGGAGCTCACAGGTGAACTAATGAATAAACACCCAGCTTTCCCTGTAAGTCTGATAAAACCTTACAGCTCAAGTGACAAGGAATTATTTCCACTAGGAAATAAACCCCCACTTGAAATACCCCCTTTGGAAGGAGGAGATGAAAAGAAAATTGTGAAAGTCCTTAAAGAAAGACGGATAAGAAATAAAAAAGAAAGAGAATACCTTGTAAGGTATAGAAATTCAACTGAGGAAGATGAATGGCTACTTGAGAAGGATATAACAAAAGCTGATAAACTACTAAGAAGGTTCATACATGAAAGAAAACCTAAATAATAGAAAAATCAAGCATTGTTGAGCTTCAAGATTAACAAAGTCTATTGAAGAGGTAGGACAGTGGATGATACCCTAATTAACTGCATCAGATTGTGGTAAAATATTTTTTGGTGGTAGGGAATGTGAGCCTTTGCGATATGACCACATATCCAAAAAGGTCACAGCAAACTTTCTGTAATAATTATACTCATGATAATTATCTCAAAAATTAGTAAAATACCACAAATAGGTACAAAATCTGAATTAAAGCAGAATCTACTGAATACAAATTTGAAATAAATTACACCATTAGATTCCTCATGGTAAAATACACATATGCTAGTTTTATGGCATATCTGTAAAGTCAATATTTAATGAGTTATAAGTAATAATACCTTATAAGAAACATAAATCATTGATTATTTCATTAACCAATGAAGCAACATGCGAAATAAATTGAACCATTGAATTCCCCACAGAGGTTCACACATAAAACAATTATAAAGCTATTCTCTAAAGTTAATACTTAAGGGATTAAGCTGAATATATGCAGTTTTTTGGTCAATGCATATATTCATGGTTTTTAGCTGATATCTCTTGAAATATTCAAGATAGAGGGTTAAACTAAAAAGAAGGTCACCATGTAATTATTTTAGGAACTCGGATATGAACTTCATCTTACATGTTATAAACAAGGTTAAAACTTGTAATGGTTTATTGATCAAAATCATTGGAGCTGTTGACCACTTTCTTGTGAAAGTGGTCCAAACTTGAAAAAAAGTAGACTTTAAAATTTTACTAGTTCATTTGTGAATAATGACGTCATTTTTATTCTAATATTCAAGGTATAACCCCTTGAAATCATGGTTTGAAGTTTTAAATATTGAGTTTCAACTGAAAAGATGAGTTACAAGAAAAATCATCAAAATTAGGGTTTCTATGATGTAATGAAATGCTCTTAAAAGTTTAACAGGGACATGCCAAGCTATCAGAATTCACTCTCTGAATAGCTGTAGCGTGTAAAACTTAAAATTTATTAAGGATCAAAGTTTGAGCTTAATTTTGATCATTTATGATCACTCACTGTAATCTTAAATTAAGTTTAACAGTCATATGAGTGATAGAACTGGTGAATACTATTATCTTATGATTAAATATAATACAATCCACAAATTTTGGGGTTCTTCCAAGTATATGACGTCATCAAACTTAGAATTATAGTGATAACTCTAAATAATGGCATAATAATGAGATAAGATGGTTTGATCATGATGTAATCATCACCAAACCTTGAAATACTGATCATTTCTAGTAGATAGCATCAGTACACATCTAATAGAGGACTACTGGACTCTAGGAGGGAGGTATTTACTATAAATAGCACTCCTCTTGCTCTATTTTCCCCTCAGACGCTTACAAAACACTAAATAATTAAATCAAAAAAAGGTAAATTCTTGATTCTTTATATATGAAGCTTTGATATTATTAAAGAACAAAGATGATCTTTATTATAATCATCAATCTTGACGTGATTACTTCAATTATTTAATTGTTTTGCTCAAAAATCTCTTTAAACTCTATTTCCACATAAAATCAAAGAATATTGGTAATTTTTCTATTTTTATTTGTAACTACAGTTTGTATAAATTGTATTTACATTATTTTTGCATAAAATCTTTCAAAATTATTATATTAAGTGTTAAAAGTAGGTTCTTTTCTCTTTATTATTACTTTTAATAATTCTTATATTGATATAAATAGTATTTATATTAATAAATAACTTTAATATTAGTAATATTATTGTTATGAATTGTTTCTTATTTATAAAAAGCAATTTCTTAAGCCTTTATATTTTTTTGTAAAAATGATAAAGTGCTTATAAATATATTGATTGTTATATATTAATATATTTGTTTATTATATTATCTTTTTATAATATAAATTATATTATTATATTTATTTAATAATATAATCATTTTTTTACACCTTAATTATAATAATTGATAATTATTATAATTAATTTCATCTTATTATTCATTATTCAGAAGGACATTAATAGTACAATAAGCTGAATATTTGTAATATTTACTTATTGTTTCATAGTCAAACCTTACACATCTCTTAAATCAAATCTTGATTTTTGTTTTCAAAAAAAATTGTGATTTTTTTTCATAATTCTTATTTAGTTCCTTCAAAACTGATTTGAATTTGAATTCTTTAATATCAAATTTTTTTTCTACAGAGTTTTTGGGATATACAATACTTCCTACTGTTTTCAAAGCTGAAATTTACATAAACCCCTTGAATAGTGATGTATCTGTAATCCAAAAATTGCTGTGTGTGAAGCTCTATTTTCATTTTCCAAAAAATACTATGTGAAAATTCATGTGAGACTTTGAGATATGATCACATATTCACAAAGGTCTCAAGAAAAACTTTATGATAATTATACTCATAATAATTATCTGAAAATCAGTGAAAATGACATAAAAAGTTAAAAATGCTGATTTAACTCAGAATCTAATGGGTCAACATGTGAAATAAATTACACCATTAGATTCCCCATGGTAAAATACACATATATCATTCTTATGGCATATCTGTAAAGTCAACAATTACTGAATCATAAGTAATAATACCCTAAAAAAGACATAAAATCTTATTTCACTCAGAAACCAATGAAACATGTGAAATGAATTGCACCATTAGGCTCCCCATAAGATCCTACACATAAAACAGTTTTATGACAATTCTCTAAAGTAAATACTCAAAGAATTAAGCTGAATATATGCACTTTTTTGGTCAATTCATATATTCATGGTTTTTAGCTAATATCTCTTTAAATATACATGATAGAGAGTTAAAACAAAAATAAAGTCACCACTTAATTACTGTAGGAACACATCTATTGATTTTCTTTTACAGGTTATAAACAAGGTTATAACTTGTAAGGGTTTATTGAACAAAATTGATAGAGCTGTTGACCACTTTGTTGTGAAAGTGGTCCAAACTTAAAGCAAAGTAGATATTCAGATTATACTGGCTCATATTTGAAGAATGATATATTTTTTATCAAAATATTCAATGTACAACCCCTCGAAATCAAGGGTTGAAGTTTGAAATATTGAATTTTGACAGAAAAGATGAGATACAAGGAAAATCATCATAAATAGAGTTTTAATGATGTAATGGAATTCTCTTGGAAATTTGATAAGAGCATGTCAAGCTATCAGAATTCACTCTCAGAATAGCTGTAGCGTGGTTAACTTCAAACTAATTAATGATCAAAGTTCAAGCTTAAAATTGATCATTTATGATCACTCACAATAATCTTATTTTAGGTTTAATAGTTATATAAGTGATAGGTCTGGTGAGTACTATAATATTATGATTATTACTAATGAAATTGAAAAAATTTAGGCTTCTGAAAAGCCTATGATGTCATCAAAGTTAGAGCTATAGTGATAACTATAAATAATGGTGTAATAATGAGAGCAGATGGTTTTATCATGATGTAATCATCACTAAACCTTATACTACTGATCATTTCCAGTGGATACCATCAGTAAACTTCTACTAGAAGCCTACTGGACTCTAGAAGGGAGTTATTCACTATAAATAGAGATCTTTTTGTTCTATTTCCCCCTCCGATGCATTAAAACAATAAAACAATTGAATCAAAAGCTAAAATTTTCATTCTGTATATATAAATCTATTATATTATCAAGGACCAAAGATATTCTTTATTATAATCATTAATATTGACATGATTACTCCAATTTTTCCCTTGTTTTGTTATAATTCTCTTAAAAATCTTATTTCCATGTGAAATCAAGAATATTTGTAATTTCTTTTATTTTTATTTGTAAATGCAATTTAAATAAGTTGTGTTTATGTTATTTGGCATAAAGTCTTCCAAAATTATTATATTAAGTGTTACAAGTAGGTTATTTTCTCTTATTATAATAATTTCTCTCTATTATTACTATTAATAACTCCTTTATTAATATAAATAGTAGCTATATTAATATATAACTTTAATATTAGTAGCATTATTGTTATTAATTGTTTTTCATTAATAAAAAAAAGTTTTTTACACCTTTATTATTTTTTGTGACAATAATAAATTGCTTTCAAATATATTAATTTTCAATTATTAATATATTTATTTATTATATTATTCATTCATAATATAAACTATATCATTACATTTGTTTAATAATGTTATTATTTTTCCACCATAATTAAAAAAAATCTTTATTATTATAATTATTTTTATCATATTTATTCTATTTATAAGGACTTTAAGAGTACAATAAGTAAAATATTATCAATTTTTACTTATTGCTTCATAGTCCAACCTTACATTTGGGGGCCTGGCTATGATATTCACTTCAAAAGACCTTTAAGAAAATTCTAATTGGGTTTATTCAATAATAATTAAATTATATAATAATTTTATATTTATTTATTTCAAAATCTATTGAAACATTTGGAAAGCAATTTTACTGTCTTACATGTGTTTTTTCACATCCTTAGACTTGCAAGAAACTTCTTTGAGTGACTCTAGTGATTAAAGAGGTTATTTTATAAATTTAAAATAATTTTATATTAGAAATCAATTTCATAAAAGAATCAACTTCATTTTTATTTTATTCTTTAAAGATGCAAATATAAAAAATACTAAAAAATATTAAAAACCAATGAAAAAGGTTATTTTTATTCATTTTTATTCATTTCTTTATTCATTTCATTTATTCTAAGATCTAAAAGCAATTTTTATCTGGAAAATTTCCACATCATACAAAAAATAACACTTTTTATATAAAAGACTTATATTTATTTGTCTTTTCAGTGTTTGAAGACAATCCAACAGAGGACAATCAGACCACTGTTAAAGGATTGGTGGAATACACTTTCCCAAGCTCCCCAACACCAATTGTTATTAAGAAAAAGAAAGCTAAGAAATTAAACTTTCCAGGACCCGCCATTCAAGACTCTGAAGGTGAGTACCTCCTTTTAAATTTTCCTTAAAAAGAAATTCTTATCCTGAAATCTTTTTCTTTCTTATTTCTTGAATTATGACTACCAGAAGATGCTCCCAATACTCTATCCAATCAGATGGAGCTGGACTCAGAGGTAGAATTGATCCCTCAAAAGGGAAAAGAAAGGGCAAAATCCCCAGTGGAACAGAATCCATACAAGGAAGTGCCTTATCCCAAAGGCAAGTCCCAGAAATTCCCATAATATCTGAACTAGAGTTAGAAATAAGTATGAGTGACCAGAATAGGTACAAATCACATTCAGAGGGCTCAAATAGAAATTGACATGAGCCAATACAAGCAGTACTGCACAGTGTACAAGGACAAGGATTGGGAAATGTTTCCAGAAATCCACCAAGAAGTGATGAACTCATGGCACATCCTCAAAAGGTTCCTCAAAGAGGAGGAAATAGTGGGATACTCAAATGGATGGAATCCACTATCATTTGAACCTCAAATCAAAAAGATCAAGGAATACCATGCCAAAAAGAAGGAGGTAACCAAGGAAGAAGCCCCAGGCCAGCCCACTTCCCCAAGAAGGGAAGAAGAACGAGAAAGCGAACTCAAGAAAACCATATTCCCCAAGTTACAGGATTCCAAAGATCCAAAAAGATGCCATGGAAAATGTTTTAAACATGGCCAGAACCTTGATAGAATTCAAGGACAAGGAGGAACAAAGAATGAGACAACCTCATTTCCCAAAGAAATAACTTTTTCTCTTGATGTTGTCAATACTTGAAAAGAAATTAAAAACAGTATTTTACCTCTTAAAGAAATTACAAAGATTTTCTGATCTTTACAAGAAATAAATAATAATTTATCAACTTTAAAGAAAGTTGTTCTACAAAATAAAAAAGAAATTGATAACATTAAATTTATTGTTGAAAATAATAAACCAAGGGTTTTGATTGACAATAATCAAAAATTAATACAAGGACAACAAGAATTGTATGAATATATAAAAGAGATTAAAGATACAACTTTGACAATCAATTATGACATGAGTATTGATAATCTTACAGAAAAATTGAGCAATTTAAGTATTTATGTAGAAATATTTGAAGAAAAAACTTCATCAAACCAAAAATTACTTCTAGACCATGTGGAAAAAAGTAATGAAGAAAGAATGAATCTTAAAGATGACATTCAAAGTGAAATAAGGCTTATTACTGAAAAAATGGATAAAATAAATGAGGCTAACTTAAATATGCCAAAGTTGCCAACCCCATGCTCTCACATAAGAAGTACTGTTAAACCAAAAGAGGAAATAACAAATCCATTCATAACAGAATTGAGTCATAAAGACAATAACCAAGTCTTAATGAAGGAAGCACCTCAATTAAAAGAATGGCCAATATTCACAGGAGAAGGTGAATATTACCATGTGGCATTTATTAAAACAATTGACATGTTACAAGAAGATTATGTCACACCAGATGAATTAGTCACTGCCAGATTAAACTCACTATTTGAGAAATATGCAAAAAGATGTAATTATGGCATAAGGAAGACAAATGGAAAAATACCTGGTCTTGGTGGAAACAAGAAATAATCACCAAGTGTGCTAATTATTTCTGAAGGTACAAAATAGAGAATGCATTTGAAAATTCTTTATTTGACCCAGACAAGGATAAATCTCTGACTTGGTTCTTACAACAAGTTGAAAGATTAAATGAACTGTACCCAGAAATGTCACAAAAAATGGTACATATTAAAATACTTAAGAATTGTGGATGAGAATTGGAACATGTCCTGAGAAGCAAGTGTATAGGACCATGCTCCAGAAAAGGGTATATCAATGCACTAGAAGACATAGTGACAAGAACAAAAATTGGCAGAACTTGGAAAAAATTGGACATTAAAAGCTCAAATAAGCCATTTATCAAGAAATATAAGTTGAGAGAGCCTTTCAAGCCCAAAGAATCCAACAATAATTATCAAAGAAAATGCCACAAATGTGGAGGTACTGGACACTTAGACAATAATTGCCTTAAGAAAAGCAAAAATCAATAAAATTGTGGAAACAGAGGACCACAATGATAAAGAAGAGGAATCTGACTCTGAAAATGACACTGAAGAAACAGAAACTTCTGAAAGTGATGAGATTAATATAATAAATGCACAAATTAATAATATTGGTTTAATATATGAATTACTAGATGTCAATTCAAACTTCCCACAAGTTGGAACATCTGATACAAGCCTGACAAACATACAAGATGCTAAATTTTATAGAACCAAACCCAAAAAGGGATGGGGTATACAGCTGGCAAATCAAGTATAAGAATTGTCATAGTGGGAAACCAAGAGGCAAAGGTGAAATTAGATACAGGAGCATATTGTACCTGTGTTGGTAAAAGTATTTGAAAACAATTGTACCAGATTGGGAAGAAAAACTTATACCAATGTGGAATAAATGAGGCAGTACCTGGAAGGGGAAATTACAATAGAAAAGTTTTGAATTGCTGTTCAAGATTGTAACCCTTGCTCTGCTTGTGTGTCAGAATAATCTGAACTTCCCTTCCTGAAAATGCTTAATTATCTTGACTTTATTTCACAATCAATTTATTTTATGTGATGGTGGCTAGTCAGAAAACTATATTCAACAGACTCTATCAGACTTTGTTTGATCTGGAAACATTGGCTTAATAAACCTTAACACAAATAAATAAAGATATAAAACTAGTAGAAGAATTTTTGTAATTCCTTTACTGAGAATAGTAACACCTTGAGGGATTTCCAATTTTGATGATAACACTGTTAATAATATGATAAATAATAATAACAAACACTACTTTTTCTTGAGGGTTTAATAATTTTATGATGATAACCTGGGATAACAGACACTACTATTGTTCAATTTAATACTGAGCTTGGCTACTGAGCAAAGAACCTTGTCAATTGGATGGATTTATAAAATAATGTAAACCAACTGTTAAATACTATTATCTATAAAACACCCAGACACTGCTACTGAGCTTGGCTACTGAGCAGATTTAGGAATGGAGGTAGTCAATGAGATGAGTTTATGAATCAAAGTAGACCAATTGTTAACTACTATTAATTAAAAATCACTCAGACAGTGCTACTGAGCAGAATTTAGGAATGGGGTAACAATATCAATGGGATAGTCAATGAGTTTAATTTATAAATCAATATAGACCAGCTATTATCTACTATTAATTATATAAAGAAGACTCAGACAGTTCTTCTGAGCTTAGCTACTGAGCAGTTTTAGGAATGGAGGTAGTCAATGAGATGGGTTTATGAATTAAAGTAGACCAACTGTTAACTACTATTAATTATAAATCACTCAGACAGTGCTACTGAGCTTAGCTACTGAGCAAAATTTAGGAATGGGGATGGGATAACTATACTGCTGAGCTTAGCTACTGAGTATTCCTAAAAAATTAGGATAATGTGGATTGATGGAGGGGATTTCCCTCAGAAAAAATATCAAGAAGTTACGTTTTTGTGATGAGCCTCTGTCTAGGCCATGAGGAAAAAAGAATTGAGGGGGGGAGGGGACCTCTATTTATAGTTTTTGGGGCCTCCATGGGAGTGTCAAATAAAGGGGACTTTTCAGGTCTCCAATCTGGGTTTTTGACATGTGACCTGTATTATGAAATAAGCTTTGGTGATGTTGGATCATGAGACCTGTATTCTCAATTGAGTTCTTGAAATTGTGGGGAAATGATGTCATTTGATTATTTAATAAATCGAGTCTCCTGGGATCCTTATCTCCATGATTAGTAATCCTATGTCACATGGTGGAATGTGATCTACAACTTACCAGTATTAATTGGTCTTTCAACTGGTTTAATAGCCTTTTTGGCAAGAGTTCCCTTTGCTGAGGTCTGGCAGACAGCATTGTGACAATAAACAGGTTACCAACGTCATGGGTTCAATTGTAGTTGGAGACAAGCGGAGGTCTCAATCAAACAACCAGAAATCTCTGGGCTTTCCACTCCATTGACGTACAAGGGTTCTGCCCCTTGGGGGTTCCTTGTAGGCTCCTGTTGTGACTAATGTAACTCCATGAGGGTGACATGGGTAATACCATCAGTTGCATGCACTTTGGGACACAGTGCCCTAAAATCGGGGGGTACTGTCAAATGGTGGAATTTGATCTACAACTTGCCAGTATTAATCAGTCTTTAAACCGGTTTAATACCCTTTTCGGCAAGAGTTCCCTACGCTGAGGTCTGGCAGACAGCATTGTGACATCCTAATTTAGTTCCTGTTGATGATGTCATTGATTATGTAATCAATTGAGTTTCCTTGGATCCTTATCTCCATGATTAGTAATCCTAGTTTTAATTCCTGTTGATGATGCCCTGATTATGTAATCAATTGAAATCCCTGGAATTCTTATCTCCCCAACCACTGTACTATAGGTTTCCTGTATTATCCTGTCTTTTTCTGTAACTAGGTGTCCTGTAACTGTAACTGTAATACAGTAAACCCTTGTGGAACTTCTGTAATCTTGCTCTGAACCTTTTGTAGTACTACTGTGATATCTCTACTGTCTAATCTCCTTTTCCTAGGCTATTTCCTTTCACATTTCACACCATTTTACCATCTCTCCACACCCTAAATGTTGAATTTCTTTCTTCTAACATCACAATGACCACCTTATCATAATCATAAGATTATTAATAAGTTTTTAAATTTGTTTAAATCCTTTTTGTAATGCTAGACTTCCTCAAAGGAGTCAGAGAATACAATACACCTGTATGTTTCTTGTTTCAATGATATCCTAAGCCTGAATTAAACACTTTTCCTAGATTTAACCCTCTAAATTTAATATTCATTTCCCTCTCAAAATCAATAGAAAGACTAATTTTCATCTAAATACCCAATTATACCTTTTTGATATATAAATGAAGTCTTAATTAATATTTATGAACCTCATTATGCTACAACTCTTCCCTGGAATGTAATTCCATGCATCCTCATTGTAACTAGGACCTTCTGTGCTGTAGTATATGTTTGTTGATTTTTACTGCCCACAATATCTAAAGAAAATTGAAGTAAAATAAATTAAGAAATATAAATATATATAAAATAATCGTTTGAGGTCAACCAATCCCTTGAAAGTTAATTCATCTGGGTGGTGCATTGGGGTGTCACATCATAATTGTATAGTTCATTTATTAACAAAGGGTATTTATCAGGTTTTTAACGGTGTTAGTTCTTCTTGTAATTTGTTTTGAAAAGAAATGAATACTATAATATATTGGGAAATACAAAAGGAAAATTGAAAAATATTCCTGCTTAGTTTGTCCATTAATCCAAACTGGTACAGGTATACCACAACAATACAGAGCGTCAAATTTAGTAGTGCAAGTGAAGGCATGAAGCCCCTGGGAATAATTGACTTAACACCCATTTTTGCTCATCCTTCACAATGTATCAGATTGAAATTAGAGTTTTTGGTAATGTACAACTGCACTAGTAACCATTTTATACTTTAAAATGACTACTTTTCAATTTATGGAATAGATATCTCTAACCAAAAAGACAGATATTTTACCATAGGAGACAACAAAGAACCAAAATTTGGCTTCTTTAATAACAAAGAATGAATTAAAGCTATTAAGAAGGAAGAAAAAATCTCAGAAAAGGATTTGTTCATAGCTGAACAACATAAAGAGGCAGAATTCAATCATGAATTAACAGAAAAAATGAAAGAAAAATTGATTGACCTCTTATTTAAATATAAGAATGCCTTTGCAACTGACAAATAACCATTAGGTGCCATAATTGGACATGAGGTAGATATAATTCTTAATGTGGAAAAGCCTTCTCCATCCTTACTAAGAAGACCAGCTTACCCAGCTAGCCCAAGAGCTAGAGAAGCTTTAGAAGTACACATTAAAGAATTAATGGACCTTGGAGTATTAAGGAGAGTAGGACATAATTAACAGGTATAGGTCACTATACCTTTCATTATAAGTTGGCATAATGAAAAATCAAGGATGGTAGGGGACTTTAGAGCTCTAAGCACCTATACTATCCCTGACAGATATCCAATACCCAGAATTCATGAGACATTAACAAAATTGTCACAGGCTAAGTTCATCACAGACATGGATTCTTTAAAGGGCTTTAATAAAAATTTCTTGACAGACAATGCCAAAAGACTACTGAGTATAATAGTCCACTGTGGAACTTTTGAATATTTTAGAATGCTATTTGGTATAAAAAATTCACCATTCCATTATCAAAGGATGATGAATGCCATATTTCCTGAAGAATTGTCAGAATGATGGTTAATCATCTATATTGATGAGATTATAGTTTTCTCAGAAGCTTGGGATAGTCACTTGACAATAATAGAAAGAGTCTTGCAAAAGACAGTGCAAGTAAACATGAAGACTTTCTTGAAAAAGTGTCTTTTTGCATAAAGTGAACTTAGAACTCTAGGACATGTTGTATCTGGACTATGTTTGGGCATAGATAATAGAAAAGCAGCAGCTGTCCTATTCAAGCTAGTTCCCCAAACCAAAAATGAAATTCAATCATTTCTAAGGTTTTCTGGTTATTACACACAGCATATAAGATACCTTGCAAGAATTGCTAAATCCTTGTATAAGCTCTGTGATCAACAGAAAGTCTATGAAATGACTGAAGAAAGAGTCAGGGCATATAAGAACTGAAAAATTCCTGGAAAACTCACCATTTCTTCTAATGCCAGATTGGAAAATACCCTTTAAACTATACATTGATACTTGTGGAGAGGCGCTAGGTGCTACACTACACCAGACACAAATAATCAATGAATAACCTGTTGAAGGACCAATTTGCTTCATTTCATGAAAAATAAAGGCAACAGAGGCAAGGTATGGAGCAAGCCAAATGGAATGCCTCTGCTTAGTGTGGGCTTTAGGAAAATTAAACCATTACTTGGATGGAACAGTGTTTGATTTAATTACAGATTGCAATGCTGTAAAATATTTATTAAACATGAAAACTCCAAATAGACATATTCCTAGATGGCAAGTTGCCATCCAAGAATATAGAGGAAATATGACTATACCTCATAAATCTGGTAATATTCATAAAGGTGCAGATGGTCTTAGCAGATGGGCTCTGGTAAATACACCTGAAAATCCAGCATGGGTACCACAGGAAGAGCACTGTATAGAAGGCATATGTGTCACAGATATTGGAACAGAATTCTTTAACCAGGTTAAATAAAGCTATGAAATGGACAAAAACTGCCATATCTTATGCCAACTTCTAATTAAAGACTTTAAGACCCATCACTTTCATCAAAAGGAGATGAAATATGGAAAAAGGCATATGATGAAAGAAGATTCCACCTTCTTGATGGAATCCTCTAGCATAGAACTAAACATGCATGTGTTATGGCTTTAACAGATAGAACTCTGATAAACACTATACTACATGAATGTTATGATAGTGTTGCAGCTGGACATCTCTCAGAAGACACAACACTAGAGAGAGTAAAAGCCTTCTCTTGGTGGCCAAATTGGAAGAGAGATGTTGCATAATACTTCCAAGCCTGTTACAGATGCCAGAAAGCAAACAGAGCCACAGGAAAGAAATTTGGAATGATGATCCAAATCCAAGAACCAAAATCCCCTTAGGAAATAGCTCACATGGATTGTGTAACAGCATTACCTCCAGGAGGAGACAGAATTTGAAATGCATGCCTAGTATTAGTTTACAGATACAGAAAACCCCCAATGTTCTTACCATGTCACAAGGATGATACAGCTATTTAAACAGCCATAATGATATGCAATAAAGTTATTAGCCACACAGGATTATTTCAAAATATTGAAAGTGATAGAGACCCAAAAATCACTTCAGCATTATGGACAAACCTTCATAACCTGTTTGGAACAAAATTATCATTCTCAACAGCTTACCACCCCAAAACTGATGGTATGGAAGAAAGAATGATACCAACCTTAGAAGACATGATCAGGAGCTTCTGTGCTTATAGAATAGAATTAAAAGATTCTGATGGTTATACCCATGATTGGTGTACATTAATACCAGCTCTTTAGCTGGCATGTAAAACATCAATCCATTCTTCAACTGGAAAAACATCAGCAATGCTAGAAAAAGGCTGCAACACAAGACTTCCTTAGTACACCCTAAAAAAGGACTTGGTGGATATACACCCAACAGCAAGTAGCTTTAAATTAATTCTTGATGAAGCAAGACACCATGAAAACATATGTATGCAGGATTCTTTCAAGTATGCAAAGGAAAGATGGGATAAAAGCCATCAACCACCTGACTTCAAAATAGCAGACTTGGTCTTAGTTTCAACTCTAAATTTCAATAATATAAAAGGCCCAAAGAGATTGAAAGATTCCTTTGCAGGACAGTTTATGATAAAAGCACTACATGGACCTAATGCTTCACAACTTGAGCTCACTGGTGAATTAATGAGCAAACACCAAACTTTCCCTGTAATTCTGATAAAATATTACAGCTCAAGTGACAAGGAATTTTTTACATTAAGAAATAACCCCCACTTGAAATACCCCCTTTAGAGGAGGGAGAAGAAAAGAATATTGTAAAAGTCCTTACAGACAGAAGCATAAGAAACGAAAAAGGAAAGGGGATACCTTGTAAGGTATAGAAACCCAACTAAAGAACATGAATGGCTACTTGAGAAATATATAATAGATTCTGATAAGCTATTAAGAAGGTCCATACATGAAAGAAAACGTAAATAATAGACAATTGAGCATTATTGAGCTTCAAGATTAACAAATTCTATTGAAGAGGTAGGACAGTGGATGATACCCTAATTAACTACATCAGATTGTGGTACAATCTTTCTTGGTGGTAGGGAATGTGATCCTTTGAGATCTGACCACATGTTCAAAAAGGTCTCAAGAAAACTTTATAATAATTATACTCATAATAATTATCTTAAAATCAGTGAAGATGCCATAAAAAGGTACAAACTTGGAATTAACTAAAGTTCTGATAAGTTCAAATGTGCAATAAATTACACCATTAGATTTTTCATGGTAAAATACACATATATCATTTTTATGGCATATCTTTAAAGTCAAGAATTACTTAATAATAAGTAATAATACCCTAAAAAAGACATAAAATCTTATTTCACTCAGAAACCAATGAAACAACATGTGAAACAAATTGCACCATTAGGCTCCCCATAAAATCCTACACATAAAACAGCTTTATTACAATTCTCTAAAGTCAATACTTAAAGAATTAAGCTGAATATATGCACTTTTTTGGTCAATTCATATACTCCTGGTTTTTAGCTAATATCTCTTTAAATATACATGATAGAGAGTTAAAACAAAAATAAATTCACCACTTAATTACTGTAGGAACACAGCTATCAATTTTATTTGACAGGTTATAAAGAAGGTTATAACTTGTAAGGGTTTATTGAACAAAATTAATAGAGCTGTTGACCACTTTGTTGTGAAAGTGGTCCAAGCTTAAAACAAAGTAGATATTCAGATTCTAATAGTTGATACGTGAAGAATGATATATTTTCTATTAGAATATTTAAGGTAAAACACCTTGAAATTAAGGTTTGAAGCTTGAAATATTGAATTTTGACAGAAAAGATGAGATGCAAGAAGAATCATCAAAATAGAGTTTTGATGATGTAATGAAATGCTCTTGGAAACTTAATAAGGACATTCCAAGATATCAGAATTCACTCTCAGAATATCTTTAGCGTGAATAACTTAAAAGTTACTAATGATCAAAGCTTAAGCTTGAAATTGATCATTTATGATCACTCACTGTAATCTTGTTTTAATTTTAACAGTTATATAAGTGATACAACTGGTGAATACTATTAAATTATGATTAATACTAATAAAAGCCACGAAATTTAGGCTTCTTCTAAGCCTATGATGTCATCAAACTTAGAGTTATAGTGATAACTCTAAATAATGGCGTAGAAATCAGATAAGATGGTTCGATCATGATGTAATCATCACTAAACCTTGAAACACTGATTATTTCCAGTGGATACCATCAGTACACGTCTACTAGAAGCCTACCGGACTCTAGAAGGGAGGTATTTACTATAAATAGAGCTCTTTTTAAACTATTTTCCCCTCAGACCCATCAAAACAATAAAACAATTAAATCAAAAGGTAAAATCTTCATTCTTTATATATAAATCTATTATATTATCAAATACCAAATGTAATGTTTATTATGATCATCAATCTTGACGTGATTACTCCAATTTTCCCCTTGTTTTGCTATAAGTCTCTTAAAAATCTTATGTCCATGTAAAATCAAGAATATTTGTAATTTCTTTTATTTGTATTTGTAAATACAGTTTAAATAAGTTGTATTTACATTACTTGGCCTAAACCTTTCCAAAATTATTATATTAAGCATCAAAAGTAGGTTATTTTCTCTTATTACAATAATTTCTCTCTATTATTACTATTAATGATTCCTTAATTAATATAACTAGTATTTATATTAATATATAGCTTTAAGATTAGTAATATTATTGTTTTTTATTGTTTTTTATTAATGAATACCAATTTTTTACACCTTCATTATTTGTTGGTAGAAATAATAAAGTGCTTTGAAATAGATTAATTATCAAATATCTATATATTTATTTATTAGATTATTATATTTATTTAATAATATAATTATTCTTACACCATAATTATAATAAATATTTATTATTAAAAGTTTTATTATCTTATTCATTCTATTTATAAGGAAATTCAGAGTACAATAAGTAAAATATTAATAATTTTTACTTATTGTTTCATAGTCAAACGTCAAATTTACAGAGAAAAATAAAATTGCATCTCCTTGTGAAGAAAAACCCAAACAGCCTTTCTTTGAAGCACAAAGTTTAGAATTGGTCTATGAAGCTTGTGGAAAATTACCATTAATTAAGATTACTATGGATGTGCTTATGAAGATATGATAAATTCAATTATTATGACCATAAATATAATTTACATCTTAATTATTTCCTTTACTTGCTATACCTTTGTAGTAAGTATATCAGTCAGAATTGATTGGCTACTAATTATCTTTTGCAAGAGTAATTATTAGAAATTTTTTAAGAAACACTATGCAGGTCAGAGAAAAAAATTAATAATTTAGAAAAATACTCACCAATATTTTAAACAGATCATGAAAATATTTGGAAAAGTCATTTGATGGATTATCTGTTAATTAGAATAATTAATAGTAGGCTTGAAACCATTAGTCAAACAGCTATAGTTACAGAAATATTGGGCATATAAATATTTCCTTCTTCAAGTATTTCTTACTTATTGAGAAATTTAAAATACTAACTAATGATTTCATAACAAAAATTAAATTTTAAACCAATAATTTATTGAGATTGCTAAGTGATAATGATCAAGATTGGGGAAACCCAGAAACCATAAGATTCTTTCAGTTCTCAATACTTGCAAATGGGCACATAAATGTTCTTAACAGAATTGATCAATTTGAAAGCCAATTATCTTATTTTTCATCCTCAAATGCCTTTTTTTATGTAAAATTATGTCACAGGGACTCTTGGTAATAACAAGAGCAGCCAGGAGCTCAGCAATCAGGGAACTCACTTGGAAGACTCCAAAGAGTTAGAGAAATAAAATAAAAGATAAGCTTTTCTAATAAGATATGCAAGTACAAAAGAAATGCAATAAGAGAGAAGAATCTAAGTGCAAAAGAGCCAACAAGGAATTTCCTTAATCACTGCTTCACCCTTGCAGAAAGAATAATTGATTTAGTGAAGGATATGACCACCAGTATCCACTGACAGGCAAAGAAAGAAAAGGTGCTAAATTAATGACTTGATAGTATCATTATTCACTTAACAAATGAAAGAAACTGAAGATAAAAGAAAGTTTTATTATATCAATTACCTCTTGGGCAAATCCCCAGGGTTGAAAAAGAGGCTGGCATATATGAAAATTTGAGTTCTTACTCCTCCAGGCTGAAAAATGGTCTGTATTTAATCCTTGAAGATGTATTGATTTCTTGAAGAAATGTACACCTGAGAAAATTGGGAAATCAACTGGGTTGAACAATCTTCCCAAGGTCTATTGTGGAAATACATGTCTCCATGGAACAGTAATATATTAAACTAATGTGATTGCCATGCTGGATTGATTAAGGATTGAGACTTGACAACTTTTTTGGAACTTCCTCTTGAATTTACCTTGAAATGGAAACTGAAAGTATCCCCCCAATGGGATACTGCCTACTTGAAAAGAACCAGTACCTGATGATTGAGGTGATTGGTGTGAATGTCAACACTGAGATTTAGACTTAATTAATCTTGGTGAAAATATTTAGCCATGAGTACTGGGAGGTACTTTCAAAATTGAACTATGGCCCCTTGATTTAGTCACCATTGGATTTCTGGTGAAAAAAGGTGCAGGGTGGTGTATAACACCATTTATGAAACTTTTTTCTTTGAAGGGAAAGGTTCCCAAAAGACTTCTGGAGGATTTCCTTGAAAAAAATTGGAAAAGGTGGGTTTGAATGCTTCATAGGCTTTCTGGGTGCTTTTGGACAGGTTTTGGCTTATTGGCCAAATCAATCCTGTACAGGCTTGAACTTTATTTTCACAAAAGTGCACAAAACAGCCAAATATTTCAATTTATCTCCAAATGACTTTCTATGGCGATTTGAAAACATTTCCCATATTTCATGGGAAAGTGGCATATTATTGACAAATGCACAAATTGCACAAAACTGTATTTAAATATTGAAAATCATAATACAGACTTTTTGGGCTATATTTCCCCTATGGACTGGAAAATTACTAAAAGTGGCCAAAAATGACCTGATCATTTTGAAGGGGACAGGTTTGCCCCAGATGATGAAATGGCCAGAAAAAGGCAAATGTGAAAGTTGCCAGTTTGGCCAGACAATAATGGATAGTGTCAAATTGCCATAAATTGGATATGGCATTGACATTCCATATAATGGTTCAAGAGGGTGATTATCCATGGTTGTGACAAATTAACATAATTCTGTAGCTATGTGATTGTAAGTGGATAACAACCCATTTATGATTAAGACAAAATAAATTTCACATGGTAAACCTTGTTTCATTTCAATATTCGATTATTTTCCTCAAACATGTTAATTTTATTTATAATTTCATACTAGGTTCTAATTTATGTTCTTTTTTGAAGATTCGCTGTTTCATGGGGAATAAAAAAAAACTAATTTTATTTAATGTTTTCATTTAAATTAAAATATGATGAGTTTTTTATTTGAAAAATTATCTTGTTTTTTTTATTAGTCCTTGAAGCTTCACAGTGATTGATGAACAATTGTATTTTTAATTGATTGTTGAAATTTATTCTCAGTTCTGAAAGCTTGAGTGTAATAGTAGAAAGAAATTCGGTTGGAATAATGCAATTTCATCAATAGCGGTAAAAAGAGGGCTTTAATTCATATTTTTGTGCTTAAACATGGTGAATAATTAATAATATAGATATTTACACAATTCAAAGGTTCCCATTACCTCCTGGGTATATACCTATAGCACCTTATTTTCTATTTTCAGATTACTTGATGGTTATGCTCCTTGAAGTATATTTCAAATACCCAAATATCTCAAGAATATCTTTGGCTAGCCTGTTTGATATTCAAAATTCATGCATAATGCACATCTTCCAAATTAATCAATTTCTTGGAGAAAACTATGAATAACCCTTTTTTTGAACAAGTAAATATATGGATTCAAGGCCAGATTTTGATTATAGACAAATATATTACCAGTAAGAGTTTATAATTTTAATAAACTAGAATTAACTGTATGAGGTGGTTGTATGGAAAATACCTCAGCACCTGATAAACAATACCACACAAACTGTTTGTTTGAATGTTTTTTTTTTTGCATTTTAATGCCAAAAAAATGAAGGTCTGACAAACTAAATGTCAAAATACACTAAATTTATTCTTAGGATATTTCTAGTAATTTCAAATACTTTATATCTACACCAAAAATGGATATCAGTATTCACATTATGAGCCATTTTCACTCAGTTCACTTTTAGTGGGAATTTGTTTCTACCATTGGTTTATGGTATATTTATTTCATTCTCCTGTTCTGGTTTTGTGTCACAGGCTGATATACATGGATCTATGCTCTTAGGATAGCTAAATATTAGAGGCCTCAGAAATGGAGGTATACTTACTCTTTTCACTTGCTTTTCTGCTCCCTGGTTCTTTTCATGTCAAATCCTTCAATTCAGCCTTCAATACTGATACTCTCTATGGGCTTAGCAAACCTTTTGGTTTTAATAAAGCAACCTCAAGTGACATGAGAGCTGTAAGATTTGCCTATTAAACTCTTGATAATATTACTATTAATCAAGAGTGCAGTGACTTTTATTATTAAAGATAATGAATTAATTCATTATAGCCACAAACAAATAATCAATTGATTAATTATTTCTTTTACTTGTTATACACTACTAGGTTTTATAACAGTAAGAAGTGATTGTCCACTAGAATCAATCACAACTATTAGAAATAAAACTTATTATCAAAATAATATAAAAGAAACTTATTTATGATAATCTTTTGCAGAAATAATTAGAATAATAATTCTTGAAGAAAACTACACAATTAAAAAAAACTTTAAGAATTAAGGGAAAACACTCACCAATGCTTCAAACATGCTTTGAAAATGATTTTTGGCATGATTTGACAATTATTTGTGTATTTAAAAGGTCAGGGATTGATTTATAGCAGTAATCCAAGAATATAAAAGTTGAAAACTATTGGAAATAGTTTATCTCTTTCATTTCTTGTCTTTATCATTGAGTTGGAAATCTTTAAAAGACATAAGAAAAGATTTAACTAAAAATCACTTTTCAGTACTAATGATAAGAGTTAAGAATAAGATGATTCTTGGCAAAAACAGAAAGGAGAATCCTCTTTCAAGTAAGAAAAGCTCAAAGATGTGCTCCAAGGAGAATACTGAAAGAAAAATTAGTGACAAACCAATTATTCTCTCTGGATTATCGATTACATCACTTGTTGTCATGTAAGATTGATCATAATTACTTAATTGAGTCATTTTACATGACTACAAATCCATTTATGGTTATGAAATAAAGAAGAAGTGTAAATCTTCTTTTCATTCAAAATGAAAATTTCTTTTCTCAAAGTTATCAATTTCATTGGAAATTTCATCACAGCCTGTATTTTCATTGACATTTTGAAGATTCAGTGTTTCATGTGGAATCATCAAAAATGGACTGTAAGTTAAACCTTTAAGTTTAATTATGGAATACTAATAATTTGAGGTTTTTATATGAATATTCCCATCATTTATTTGCACATAATGTTTCAGAGCTATTCATTAATAATTGTATTTTTGATGATTTTTGAAGTTTTTACCTTATTTCTACATAGAAAATCAAGTAGCATTGTAATATCTGGTTTCCATGAGGTATATTGATGGATACTAGTGCAAAAAGTGGTTCAACTACTATTTTTTGGTTTAGCCATAAAAAATAATTAAAAATGGACATGTTTACAGGAGTCAGATGAGCTCATTACCTCCTTGTCACATTGAAATAGCATCTTATTTTCTATTTTCTCATTGTTTAACGGGATTTAAGCTTGGTAAACCAGTTTGAAAGGGGTTTTAGTGGACAAATTTCACCATAATTAGCTATATATGCAAGATTTGGAAGTTAATATGCCTCAGACGCCTCAGAGGTAGGGTGCCCTGGTTCTCTTTGATATTTTTTGTCCCCCCCTTAGCTATTTCTCACATCAAAGATAGTAATCCAGGCTTAACTAGTGATATCCAGTATGGGTGTACTAAAGCTGTATGCACAAATACAGTAATATGTAGTGTCATTAATGTGAATAACACTATTTTTACTGCATATGTAACATGGTATTTCTCCCAATCCCATTATTTTGGTTTGAAATTGATAAAAAAAAACATTTTCACAATTCTTTGAAGTGGTATTGTGAGCCTTTGAGATATGACCAAATATCCAAGAAAGGTTACAACACAGCTTTACAATTTGTATTTTAATCATAATAATTGAAATAATAATCCCAAAACAATCAAAAATGCCATAAAAAGGCATAAATTCGTGATTATCTCAGAAGCCAATGAATAAACATGTGAAACAAATTACACCATTGTAACCCCATCAAAACCTATATCCTGTATATAAGAAGTCTCATTATCAGCTCATGTATTCATGGTTATTGGCTCATATTATCTGAATTAAAAATGATAAGGAGTTGATTCAAAATCAGAGTTACCACAAATTAACTTTAAGACAAAGATAAAAACAATAGCTGTTGACCACTTAAAATCAAAAGTGTTCCAAACTTAAAAAAAGTAGATCTTCATATTCTAATAGCTCATATTTGAAGAATGTTGTAATCTTTATCATGATATTCAAGGTACAACTCCCTGAAATCATGGTTTAAAGTCTAAAATAGTAAGTTTTGACAGAGAAGTGGAGTTACAAGAAAAATCCTAAAAAATAGGGTTCTCATGATGTAATGAAATCCTCTTTACATATTATTGAGAACATGAAAGGCTATCAGAATTAACTCTCCTAATCTCTATGTATCAAATGACTTGAATATTATTTAGGACTAAAGATAAGGCTCAAAAATGATCATTGCTGATTAATAACTCTAACCTTTATTTAGGTTTAACAGTTAAATAAGATATAAAGCTGATGGATACTGGTTTCTCTGATTAAAGCTACTAGAATACACAAAAATAAATGATTTTTCAGGCTTATGATGTAATTCAATTAGAGCTATGGTGGTAATTCTAAAACACGGTGTAATAATGAGATAAAAAGGTTTAATGATTATGTAATCACCACCAAACCTTGGAATACTCATCAGATCCAGTGAAGAAAATCATTCAATGTCTACAAGAAGGTATTTGAACACTAGGAGGAAGGATCCTTTCTATGAAAGGACCTGTTCTTCCTCTGTTTTCTCCTCAGACACATCAAATACAATAAAACATGAAAAAAAAAGTTAAATTATCTATTATTTATATATAATAATCTCACATTCCTAAATGCCAAAGATCTATCTTGTATTAATAATTATTTTTGATGTTTTCACTTCAATTTTTTCCTTTTTTTGATAATATTCTCTGAAAAACCTCTAATTCAACATAGAAATAGTAAAGTTTGTAATTCTTCCTATTTTTCATTGTAAATACAGTTAAAATAAGTTTTATTTTAATTCTTAGTGATCAAAATATTCAAAAATATTATCTTAAGTGTTTAAAGTAAGTTATTCTCTCTTTGGTATTATTTTTAACAATTCTAATATTAATATATAGCTTCAATACTGGTAATACAAATGTTATTAATTGTCAATTATTATTCAATATCAATTTCATATTGATTTATGAATTGTTGGTAAAATTAATAAATTTCCATGAATTTATTAATTTATGATATTTTTTTCTATCATATTTATGTGAAATTGTTATTTCTTAATAATATAATCAATTTTGGGCCATAATCAAAATATATCCTTATTATTGTTCACTGAATTAGGACATTCATGGTACAATATATAAAATATTAGTAATTTTTACTTATTGTTTCATAGTTGATCCTTACATTTTTGGGCCTTTCCAGGAATACTTATGCAAAAGACCTTGAAGAAAATTAAAATTGGGTTCATCCAATAATAAATGAAATCCATAATCATAAGATTATATTATAATTTTATAATTATTATTTGAAAGGCTATTGAGGCCTTCAGAAAGTGATTGTACTGTCTTATATTTGGTTTTTCACATCCTTACAATTGCAAAGACTTTCTTGCATTTACTTAATTAATTAAGAAGTATATTTATAAATTGAAAATATAGATTTATTACATAAATTATTGATTAAAGACTCAAATTATTTTTTAATATTCATAAATTAAAAAAAATAAAACATAAAAAATAGTTTTCTTATTTACCGATTTATCTTTAATAAAATAAATGAAAGCAATTTTTATGTGCAAATTTCAATATCTTTACAATAATACAACCTTTTGTAAAAATACTTAAATTTATATGTCTTTTTTTGTGTTTGAAGATAACCCAAAAGAGGACAATCAACCACTGTTTAAATACTGGTGGAAGAAACTTTCCAAAGCTCTCCAATGCCAATTGTTGCTAAGAAAAAAATTTAAGAAATCAAGTTTCCGAGTACCCATCATTCAGGGCTCTGAAAGCAAGCATCTCTTTTGAATTGACATAAAAAGATTATTTTTTATTTTTTTCTAATATCTTTTTGTTTTTTATTTTCTCAAAACGACTACTAGAAGATGTTTTCAATACTACATCCAATCATATAGTGGTGGACTCAGAAGTAGAAATAATCCCCAGTGGAACCGAATCCACACAAGGGAGTGCCATATCACAAAGGCAAGTCCCTGAAATTCCCATGATCTCTGAGCCTCAATTTGACCTAAATATGAGTCATTCAAACAGAGAAAAATAAAGTTCAGAGGGCTCAGATAGACATTTACATGAGCCAGTCAAAACAGTTTTACACAGTGTACAAAGCCAAAGACTGGGAAATGTTACCAAAAGTCCACCAAAGAGTGATGAAATCCTGGCAAATACTGTCACTCTTTCTAAAAGAGGAGAAAATAGTGAGAGAATCCAATGGACAGAAGCTCTTATTATCTGAACATAAAATCAAAAAGATAAAGCATTGGCACAACAAACAGAGGGGGAAAAGCAAGGAAGAAGCCCCAGTAGCTTCTGCCAGCAAGCCAACCTCCCCAAGAGGGGAAGAAGAACAACAAAAATAACTTGGGAAAACCATATTCCCCCAATTGCAGGATCCGAATAATCCAAAAAGATGCCATGCACAATTTCTTCAAAATGGCCAGAACCTTGATGGAATTCAAGAACAAAGAGGAGCAAAGAATGTGACAACCATCTTTCACAAAGAAATAACTTTGTCTCCTGATGTTTAAAATACTTGAAACATAAATTAAAAATAGTAAATTAGCATTAAAAACATTGAAGAAAGTACAGTATCACCAAAAGAAATAAAAAGTGTCATATTATCTTCAAGCCAAATTGCTGTAAAAAATAATAAAGAAATAGACAATATTAAGTTTATGGTTGAAAATAATAAACCAAATCTTTAATTGAAAATACTAAAAAAATCAATACAAGAGATACAAGGATTTTATAAAGACATAAAAAATAACAAAGAAAATACTTTTACAATCAATGATGACCAGAGTATAGACAATTTGACAGAAAAATTGAGCTAATTGTCCATTTCTGTTTAAAATTGAAAGAACAGACTTAATCACACCAAAACCTACTTCTGAAACATGTATAAAATAGTGCTTAAGAAAGAAAGAATCTTGAAGATGATATCTAAAGTGAAATAAGACTTATTAAAGAGAAAATGGATAAATCAAATGAGGCTAACTCAAATATTCCAAGGTTATCAACCCTATTTTCCCACAAAAGCAGTCCTTTTAATCCAAAGGAGATAATTTAAAGTCCCTTCATGAAATATTTAAGTCATCAAGACAACACCCAAGTCTTAATGAAAGAATCACCTCAACTTAAATAATGGCCACCATTCACATGAGAAGGTGAATATGACCCCATATCATTCATTAAGACAATTGACATGTTGCAAGGGGATTATGCCATACAAAATAAATTGATCACTCAAAAACTACATTAATTATTTGAAAAATCTGCAAAAAAGATGGTATTATGGCATAAGACAAACAAATGGCAAAAATACCTGGTCTTGGTGGAAAAAAGAAATAATCACCAAGTGAAAGAATGATTACTGGAGGTATAACCTAGAGCTTTCATTCTTTGACCCACAGAAAGAGAAACCTTCAAATTTGTTCTTAAAAACATCTGAAATATTAAATTCAATATTTCAATAAATGTCACAAAAAATGGTGCATATGAAAATACTCAAAAATTGGGGAGGAGAACTTGAACATGTCCAAAGGAGCAGGTACATAGAAGCATATTTCACAGAAGAATAAATCAATACACTAGAGGACATTGTTACAAGTACCAAAATTGTCATAACATGGAAAAAAATTGAACTGGAAAACTCCATATAAGCCATTTATCAAGTAGGACAAACAAAAAGACCCATTCATACCCAATAGCACCAATGAACAACTAAAATGCTATAAATGTGGTGGTATTTGACACTTAGCCAAAAATCTTCATAAGAAGGAAAAAATTAATAAAATTGTGGAAACAGAAGGCCACAATGATAAACAAGAAGAGTATGATTATTCAAGAGATATTGAGGAATCAGAAACTTTTGAAAGTGATTAAAATGACATAATTAGTTCTAAAGCTAATGATATACACTTTAAAGACAGAAATTTGGCTTCTTAAATAAAAAAGACAAGTTCCTGTTATGAAAAATGAAGAGAAAAGCACAGAAAAACACTTATTCACAAGTGAACATTTAATAAAGGAAGAATTTAATAAAGAATTGACAGAAAAAATGAAAGTAAAAAAGAGATTGAGCTCTTATATAAGTGCAAAAGTGCCTTTGAAACTGACAGAGAACCAATTGCAACTATTATTGGACAAGAGGTAGAAATTATTCTAAATTTCCAATATCCTTATCCACCCCTGTTAAGAGTACCATTCTATCCAGCCAGCTAAAGAGCTATAGAATGTCACAGGGGATCTTCTAAGTGAAGAGGACCTATTACTGAGTAAACTAGAATTCACTTATGGAGAGCTCAATATGGGATAAGATGGAATACACTCAAGAGTTCAATAAAGATATAATTTGTAATAAGATAAATTTAAGAAAGCAGCAAGAAAAATTGTCAGGCTGAGTCTATGATAAAGGTGTATAATAGTATTTACAAGCTTCAACTATGACTGTGAGACAGTAAAAATAACTTCACAAGAGTTTGATTTATGATAATGAGGGGTTGTAATAATCATAAAAGGGCTTTACTATTGTATAATAGTGGTGTTGAGCACTGCTGAAAGCCCTGGTTGCAGTCTTACCAGTTGGGTTACTATAATAAGAGCTATAATACTTAAGTTTAAAGTATAACCTGTTTAATTTTCAAGAGTAGAACTTTTTTTGACAGTTGTACTATGTAGGAATTCAAGAGCAGGATGGGGATTCCTTTTCTGGAAGTGAAAAGGCCTCCTTTTATCCTGAAATGGGGTGAAAAGGCTGCTAGACCTTTTCATGTAGAGTAAGTGAAGAGTTTTCACTCTCAAGGACAGGCTTGTGGTTTTCAAAAGGCCTTTATAGCCTTCATTGAGCTCAGATGTGGTTTTAAAACCACATCTGGGGACCACACAGCTTGATTCTGACATGTATGACGCATAGAATGCTGTACAGAACCTGTATGGGTCCCCAGTATTGAATGAACTATGAGATATTGAAGTAAAAACAAGCTTATTTTTCAGTTTGACACCTCATAATCATGGTTATGGGATATTATCCCATAGTAAGGCTGTATTGGCCAAAACTGTAGGATTTTGACCTTGAAAAAGCCATACCTTTGTCATTTTTTGAGATATCAACCTCACAATTGGTCCAGTGTGTAGCCCTGTATGTGTTCCACAAAATGGTACCTTATTTGATATGGTTAGCATTAAATATGGCAAAGTTATCCCATGTACAAGAATTTTTTACATATGCGTGTTTTAGGCAAAAAGCTGTATTGGGCTTGTTTTCCTTATAGCTTTTGTTCTAGATGAGATATGGGGAAATTAATGGGACAATCAGATAGCCCTGATTGTTCTCTTTACAAAAAGACCCCACCTTAGGTATCTCACACTAAAACTGTAGAAGTTAGATGGGAGGTGAATGTTTTATTCACCTTTATTTGGCCTGAATTTGGCCATAACTTCTGTAATACTGGTGCTAGCTCAGTTCGGCTGGTACCATTGAATAGCCCTGACTTGGAACTTTATTTTGAATATCCAACTGATGGGGTTACGCCTCTTACTCTGTATTTCAGATGAGAGGTGAAAATTAAGGTTTATGCTCAGCAACAACTTTGAGCAGGAATAACTTTGTTATTCTTTGTCCTATGGTGATGGGACTTGCATATTTGGAAAGGGGTGAGTTTCTCCTTTCATTTGATACCCTTTGAGCTTACTTGTCTCAGCTCCATGTTTTGGTGGTATCTTGGCTATACCATTGATTTATGGTATTTGGCTGTCATGCTTGTGCTCTGGTTTTGAGTCACAGGCTGACATACCCTCCCTCTAAAAAATTCTCATCATTTATGAGACTGTTAAGTCCTCCTAGAGGCTCTGAATATCCTTAAATGAAGGTTCCCATCTGGTATGGCATCTTCTGCCAACCATTTGTCTTTATCAGCTGTCTGGTTCTTGAATCTGACTAAGTACTGTCTCTGATAATTACCATTAAGTCTTATCTTCCTAGCCTTGATGATTTTCTTCACTTGTCCAGGGAAATCCTCCACTTCCACTATTTTTGGTTGTATGGGTTTCTTCTTCCTGGAGGGGAATTTATCCTCCTCTGTCTGGAAATGTGGCTTGAATAAACTCACTGGAAAGACTGGGTGTTTCATGGAAAATTCCTCTGGGAGTTTGACTTCCACTGCATTCTTCACTATCAATTTAACGATAGTGAAGGGCCCTACAAATGAGTCTCTCATTTTCTTGGTCCCTTTTAGATTATTAAAGTTTAGTGTAGACACTAACACTTGGTACCCTTCTTTAAAGTCAGGCTCCATATGTGATTTGTCCCACCTCTTCTTATTATATTCCTTTGCTTCAGCTATGCATTTTGAAGCTGTCACAAGTGCTCTTCCACATTTCATGGAAACCTTTTGCTGTGGGGTGGATGGTAAGAAGACTTTTCTTCATGTGATTCACAGGCGATAGGGGATTACACCCTTTTTCTACAAATGCAGGTGTTTTCCCTGTGTTAGAGTGCTGACTTGTTTTATAAGCCAGTTGGACTTCTGGTAGAAGAGTAACCCAGTCATGGGTGTGACCTAAATGGTCCTTGTATTCCATGCTATAGGCACAGAATATTCTAAGGATGTCTTCCATTGTTTGGATCATCCTTTCATCTGATCCATCTGTTTGTGAATGGTAAGCTGTATAAAAAGAAAGTTTAGTACCCAGAATGTCATAGAGGTTGGTCCAAAATTCAGATGTGAACTTTGGGTCCCTATCACTGATTATGATCATAGGGACTCCACAGGTGGATATGATGTTGTTCCAGAATAACAGAGCAGTATTCATGGCTGTGTCCTCCTTGTGACATGGTAGGCACCTCATACTCTTTCTGAACCTATCAACTATGATTAAGCAGGCATTGAAGCTTTCTTTGCCTCCTGGAACAAGTCCTGTGACCCAGTCCATGTTGATGGTTTCCCATGGGTGTTTGGGTTCTTCTATGTTTTGAAGTAACCCATACTTCTTCCCATGTTTTATATTTGCCTTTTTGCATCTTTCACAAGTGCTTCTGTATTCACTCAACTCTTGTTTCCATCTGGGCCACCAAGCAGTGCTTGCTACCCTTTCTTTGGTCCTGTCTTCACTCATGTGTCCCATATAGGGGCAATCATGGTATTCCTGTAGTATCAAAGATATATGGTCTCTGTCTATTATTGTGAGTGCACTAGTGTGCTTCTCTCTATGGTAGAGCAGGCCATCTATAAGGAAATATTTATTGTCTTTATAGTTCCTCAACCGGGGTTCCTCTAACTGGGACTCCAGTTCTTGGCTCCTGTATTTTTGTTGAAGGAGTTGTAACAATATGCCACATTGTTTGTGTTTGGAATATGTCTTCATCACTGCATTGAATAGTTTAGTGTGCAGTTCTGAGGAACTATTCCCAATATGGGAGTTTCTGTTCCTTCAGAGTTAGTTTTTTCATTTTCTGGGGTACCACTTTCTGGTGCCCACTCAAAAAATCTGAAGTTTTCTTCTTGTCTATTTCCATGAAATGGATAGGAATTTTAGCTGCTACTTCAGGGTCATAAGCTGGGTTGCTTTTGACATTATCCAGTGGCCATCTTCTGAGGCCATCTGCATTGTTATCACTTTTACCCTCTTTGTATATGATGGTCATATTCCCCCTATACTCCTGGATGGCTATTTTCCACCTCATCATGTGTCTATTGGTAGTCTTCATTTTTAGTAAAGACTTCAAGGCTGTGCAGTCTGTTTAGACTTCAAAGACTGCACCCTCCAAATAATAATGGAGTTTCTCTAGATCCCAGACTAGGAATATAAATTCAGTCTGGGTGGCCCCATACCTGGCTTCTGAAGCTTTAAGCTGCCTAGAGATGTAACATATTACTCCCTCTCTTGGTTCACCATCCACAATTTGTCTATGGTGAAGGGCTACTGCTCATCCTTGGCTACATGCTGAATCTATGTATAACTTGAATGGTAGTTCAAAGTCAGGCAAGATGAGCACGAGTGCATTTGTGAGTTCATATTTGATCCTCTCATATGCATCCCTTATTTCCTTGGTAATTTTAAAAACTACATCTTTTGAAAATAACTTGTATAAACTACTAGTTATGTGGGCAAAATTCTTTATGTGGTTTCTGTAGTAGCTAGCAAACCCAAGGAAAGATTGCATCTCTTTGATGCTCTTTGGCACTGGCTTTTGCAGTACTTCTGCTACTTTATTATGGTCAATTGCTCGACTAAGACCTGAGACTTTATGTCCTAGAGCTAGTAGCTCTTGTTGGCCAAAATTACACCTTTTCAGTGAAGTCTTCATATTGATGGGTGTACATTTATTTAGCACTCTGTCTATGTATTGTAAATGGTCTTCCCATGTCTCTGAGTATATAATGATGTCATCAATATATACTACCATCCAGCCTTCCAAAATTTCTTCTTGAAATATAGTGTCCATCATCCTTTGGAAATGGGCTGGTGCATTCTTGATGCCAAATGACATTCTGGTGCTGTGAGCCTTTGAGATATGACCACATATCCAAAAAGGTCACAAAAAAATTTCTGTAAGAATTATAATTATAATAATTATTTCAAATACTAGTAAAAATACTATAAATAAGTACAAAATCTGAATTAACTCATCATCTAATGGGTAAACATGTGAAATAAATTCCACCGTTAGATTCCTCATGGTAAAATATACATATGTCATTTTTAGGGCATATCTGAAAAGTCAATAATTACTGAAGAATAATGTAAGGTGTGGATATGAAACTTTGATTAAAAATCAAGTACTTTTCCTGTCCTCAAAATTTGTATGAGGTAAAATTCAGTTAAAAATAGTATGAAATATTATTTTTAAGAGAAAACACGCCAATTTTATTGTTTATAACTTTATTAGTATAAAACAATAATATTATAAAAATTTATTGTTTTACCAACAATAAAATTTTATCCAAAAAATACTCTACAAGAGATATTTCAAGGCTACAAAAGAAATTTCTTCAAGAGCAATTTCAATTGGAATTAATTGAGCAAAGAACTGCAGGCAATTAATTAAAGAACAAAGTCTTTAAAAAGAATATTAAAGAGAAAACACGCCCAAAAGTGACCAGAGTGAATTTGGAAACAAAGTGACAAAGTTAACAGTGATGAAAGATGCTTTAATTCACTTTTGGGGTGGTTCAGGGGTAAAAATGATTATAAGAGTTACAAACAATGATTATAATGATTTTTTCACGTGGTTAAAAGGATTAAAATGATTTGAAAATGGTGGTTGGAATCTTTGATTGATTGGTTTAACAGTTTTAAACTAATTAATAAAAGGAAAAGATTCTAACATGAAGAGAAAAGTGGGGCAAAGAAGACATTCTTTTATAGCCATCAATTCTCTTGCTCCAAAAGTAAAATTTACTCTTGTCAGTCGTGAAAAACAGTCTTACAACAGAAAAGCCAATTATGGCATCATTGAACCCTGGTTTAGACCAAAAAAGGCTGGTTTAAGCCATTTTTAGCCATTTTAGACCCTTAAATCAGCCATTACTATAGCAATACCAGGCCTAGAGCCTTCAAAACACGTCAGAATGTGTGTCAGAGGCGTAGAAACCAGTTAAAACTGTTTTTATTATGATTGTTTTATCTTAAGGGTAGTTTTACCCTCTTGGCAACAGCTAAAACTACCCCAGTTGGTATCAAAACCTCATCATCAATTGAGTCCACAGACCCTGTAACTCAATTCCAGGCCAAAAGTGATGAACTTTTGCGTGAATTTTGACATCCCACGCCTGTCAGCAAGGATTTTGGGGGTCTAGCTCCCCCTTAGAGCTGGAGTTCCTTTTCCCCCCCAAATTTAATCTTTCCAATTTATTTTTCTTTTAATTCCTCATCATGTATTATACTTATAATTTACATATGTAATTCAATTCAATTGTACAGTACAATACAGTAATAATTGACACCTCATATGTAAATCAAAGTTCACTTATGTAATACACGCGCACATTTTGACATTTCAATTGAATTCAATTGAAAATACTTTAATTCCTCATAACTTCTAAACTAAACACAACACCTCAATTTTAACACAAAAATTGATGGTTAACACCACATGTGGTGTGAATTAAATTAAGGTTTTGAGGATTTTCAACTTTTGTATTGAAAATACTAAAAACTTAATTTAAGCTTATTTAGAGTTGAGTTACAAAAATTTCACTCAGAGGTGACCCCACCTGATTTTTTATGAGGAATCCAATGGTGAAATAAAATTTATATGTTTATTTATTGGATAAAAAGTTATAATAAATTTTATTTAACTTTTTTCCAAATTTATTTATTTTTTCACAATTTTGTTAAAATTTCATTTTTACTTAAATTTTTCAAGTATAAATGTAATTTTATATTTACAAAATTTAAAGTAATTTTATTTTTAAATTATAATTAATTTTTTATTTTTAATATAATTTTATATTTATATTTTTTATTTTTATTTTAATAATATAAATAAATTTATTTTATTTATATTAATATGTTATTTTTTATATTTGTGGTCTTTTGGGTATATGAAATTACCTCTAAGGCTCACATTCCCTCCCCCTAAAAAAGAATATTACTTTGTAATATTGGAGTTTCTAGTGTGTCTGAATCTTCTGAGGAGTTTGGTAGCTTCTGGTATATCTTTTTCTTCTAACCATTCATCTTCACAAGTTGGGTCACTGTACCTAACAAGGTATTCCCTTACTTTCTTGGTTCTTAATTTCCTTTCTTTAAGAACTTTGGTAATTTTCTTAGCACCAGATGTCTCAATAGGAGGTATAACTTGGGGAATCTTATTCCTCAAGGGAAATTTCTCAGCATCACTAGATTTATATGGCTTTATCAAGCTCACTGGAAATGTAGGGTGCTTATTGCTAAGTTCTTCAGATAACTCTACTTCAACAGCATTTTCTCCATGGAGGGCCTTAATCACAAAAGGTCCTGCAAAGGAGTCTTTCAACTTTTTACATCCTTTGATGTTATTGAAGTTAGTGGTGGATACAAGAACTAGGTCCCCTACTTTGAAATCTGGAGTTGCATGAGATTTATCCCATTTGTCTTTAGCATATGCAAAAGAGTCCTCCATGCACCTTACTGCATGCTTTCTAGCTTTGTCTAGCATTCCTTTGAAGCTAGCAGCTGTGGGATGTATTTCAATTAAGTCTTTCCTCAAGGAGTCTTGGGGTAACTTGGGGTTCCATCCTTTTTCTAGAACAGCAGGAGTCTGATTGGTACTAGCATGGATTGATGTTTTATATGCTAATTCCAGTGCTGGTAACAGAGTACACCAATCATGGGTAAATCCATCACAATCTTTGAATTCAAGGCCATATGCACAAAATCTTCTCACCATGTCCTCTAAGGTTTGGATCATTCTTTCAGCCAGACCATCAGTTTGTGGGTGGTAGGCTGTAGAGAAAGACAGTTTTGTGCCAAATAATTGGTGAAGATTTGTCCATAGAGCTGAAGTGAATTTGGGATCTCTATCACTGATGATATTTGTAAATATCCCAGTCCATGACACTACTCTATTCCATATCAGAAGAGCTGTATCCATGGCTGTATCATCTTTATGACATGGTAAAAAGATTGGAGTTTTACTGAATCTGTCCACAATTACTAGGCAAGCATTATAGCTCCTGTCACCTCCTGGTGGTAGGCCAGTTACCCAATCCATATGGACAATTTCCCAAGGTCTGTTTGGTTCTTGGATTTTCATCATATTTCCAAGTCTTTTGCCAGTGGATTTATTTGCCTTTTGGCATCTGTCACAGGTTTTGCAATATTCTGCAATATCTTTTTGCCACATTGGCCACCATATGCAGGTCTTTACTTTCTCTCTTGTTCTGTCCTCAGAAAGATGTCCTGAAAAGGGACTATCATGGCATTCTTTCAGTACAAGATTGATTAATGACCTGTCTACAACTGTCATGACACATGTGTGCTTGGTTCTGTGGTAAATTATACCATCCAGTAGGTGAAATCTCCCTTCATTATAAGATTTTCTCCATACTTCATCCAAGGCATGTATTAGAGAGTTGTCTTTACAGTCTTTGTTAAGTAATTGGCATAAGATGCTACAATTCTTATCTTGAGTGTAACTATTTCTGACTTCTTCAAAGAAGGTGGTGTTCAAGTCTGTAACACTTATTCCTTCTATTGGAATTTGTGGTGAAGCTTCTTCTGGAACATAAGCAGGATTATCAATGCTATTTGGTAATGGCCATCTGCTTAGTCCATCTGCATTCTTATGAATATTCCCATCCTTATGAACAATAGTCATATTGCCTCTGTATTCTTGTATGGCTATTTGCCATCTGAGCATGTGTCTGTTAGGTGTTTTCATGTTCAAAAGTGATTTCACAGCTGTACAATCTGTTATTACTTCAAAAACACATCCCTCTAAGAAATAGTTCAATTTCTCTAAGGCCCAGACAAGGCATAGACATTCCATTTGACTTGCTCCATATCTGGCTTCAGTTGGTTTGATTTGCCTGGATATGAAACATATTGGTCCTTCTACAGGTTTGTCATTTATGATCTGAACTTGGTGAAGTGCAGCACCTAGTCCATCCCCTGATGCATCAATATACAGTTTGAAAGGCAATTTAAAGTCTGGCATCAGTAAGAGTGGAGCAGTGGTCAATGCTTCTCTTAGAGACTCAAAAGCTTTGACTCTGTCAACAGTCATCTCAAATACTGTGTCTTTGTCACACAACTTATAAAGTGGTCTTGGTATGGATGCAAAGTCTTTAATGTGTTGCCTGTAATATCCTGCAAAACCTAAGAATGACTGAATTTCCTTCTTATTCTGAGGCATGGGTTTTAACAATACTGCTGCAACTTTGTTTTTATCAATTCCAAGGGACAAACCAGATACAACATGTCCTAGTGCCTTAAGTTCTTTAAATCCAAAATGACATTTCTTCAAGGAGATTTTCATGTTTACTGATTGGATTTTTGTCAAAACTCTTGATAATCTGTACATGTGCTCCTCCCAAGTCTTTGAACAGATAATAATGTCATCAATGTAAATGATTAACCATCCCTCTGAGAGTTCTTCAGGGAAGATTTCATTCAACATTCTTTGGAAGTGTGAAGGTGCATTTTTGATACCAAAGGGCATCCTTAAGTATTCATACACTCCACAATGAACAATAATTCTCAAGTATTTTCTTGCTCTTGGTGTTACTACATTTTGATGGAATCCTTTAAGGGCATCCATAGTGGTTATATACACTGCTTGAGATATTTGAGTAAGGGCAATTTGGATTTTTGGTATTGGGTATCTGTCTGGAACAGTGTAAGTGTTCAGAGCTCTAAAGTCCCCAACCATTCTGGATTTTCCATTATGCCACGCCACTATGACTGGTGTAGTTATTTCCACTTCCTCATTGTGGCCTACTTTTCTTATTACACCAAGGTCTAGAAGTTCTTTGATATGAATTTCTAGAGCTTCTCTTGATTTTGGACTTGCTGGATAAGCAGGTCTTCTTAAGAGTGGTGGATAAGGTCTCTCAATGTTAAGAATGATGTCAACTTCATGACCAATAATTGCTCCCAGGGGTTCTTTGTCTGTAGCAAATGCTCCTCTGTGGTCATACAAAAGGGAAGAAAGTTCATTTTCTTGCTTATCAGTCAGATGAAGGCTTATTTCAGCCTCATTTAACTGTTCAGACTTGAATTTCTCTAACTCTAAGTTGACTGGTGATACTTTGTTTACTTTAATTTGTCTTTTAAAGGGTAAAAAGGCAAATTTCTGGTGCTTATTGTCTCCAATTGTAAAGTATCTGTCTTTGTTATTATGTAAATCTATTCCATACATGATTAAATAGTCATTTCCCAATATAAAATGGGTACTAGAGCAATTTTCCATAACAACAAATTCAACTGTGATCCTTAAATTCCCATTTATGTGTGGGAATATGACATTGGTCTCAAAGATTCCTAATGCTTTCATTGGGTTACTTGCACTGTTGAATTTTATACCATCAATTGGTAACAATTGGTCTTCAAAATTTGGTACACAAGTCTTAAGAAAAGATTTTCCAACACAAGAGCAGAAGGCTCCTGGGTCAAGCAAAAGTTTGGTGGGTTTGTTATCAATCACCACTTCTGTTATACAGGAGTTACCAGCTGTATAACCTTTTCCTCTGTTTGGTTTTGTCTTCATAAGTTGTGCATCTTGAACTTTTGATAAATCAACTTGACCATTGCTCAATTGTGGTAAGTGGGAATAAGATTCCATGATGTCAAAAGTGGCATTGATATTTTCTATATCTTTTGAAGATTCAGAGAATATGGATGACTTATCATCTGAATTGTCTTCAATTATGTCTTCTTTTTCAACATCTGGTTCTTTTTCAATGTCAATTTCATTGATTTTCCCCCTTTTTGGACATGTATTGGCTAAATGGGTGGTGCTTTGGCAAATATGGCATTTTCTGACTGTATCTGCAGATTTATATTTAATATTACTAGAATTTTCTTTGGGGTTTTTGTCCACAGAATCTTTCCAAGGTGTATTAAACCTTGTTTTAAGATTCACCCTACTAGAACCAATTTTGGTTCTGGTGGTTACTTCTTCTAGTATATTGATAATATCCTCTGCTGAAGATTGTTCAGTAGTCCTGCTTTTGACAGCATGCTCTAAGTCACCTCCACATTGTCTCAGAATTTTTCTATGGATCATAAATTCTGACATGTCAGGATATAATGCTGTTAATCTGTCCTTTTGTTGGCAAAACCATGGTAAAGCTTTGTCTTTATCAGCATTAAATTTGGCAGATTCAAAGGCTGTTTCAACTTTAAACCTCCAAGCATCATTTGCCCATTTGTTGATGATTTGGGTTTTCCACCAAGTCCAACTCTGGTGTCCATGTGCTTGTCTTATTTTGATGTACCATCTGTGAGCTGATCTGGTAAACAAGGTGTTAAACCTGGCTGTTACCAATCTGTCTGGTAATTCAAAATCCTCTTTGATCATGTCAATACCTCTAATGAATTCCATATGGTCATACTCTCCTTCACCACTGAAGTGAGGCCATTCTTTAAGTTTTGGAACTTCTTTCAAGAGTGCTTGGCCCATTGATGGTTCCAAGTTATGAAAAGAAGTGGATAATTCATTTTTTAATTGTGAATTATCAGGATCCAATACTTGTGGATTTGAAATTCTTGTGCCCTCATTTTGATTTAGAGGTGTAGACATTCTTGGTAAGGTGTTCAGTAATTGTTCAATGTCATTCATTTTACTGTTGCTACACCTTTGGGAATTTCTGTATTCATGTTGGAAGCTTTGTATTAAATTTATTACTTCAATTTTATACATGTCTTCTTTATGTGTAAGTTCTTGCCATAACTCTGTCTGTCTTGTATTATCAGCAGTGACTTGATTCAATTTCATTGATAATTTTGATACTTCTTCTTGTGAAGCATCAAAACACTTTTTCAAGGCAATGGTATATGTCTTTACTTCAGTAAATGAATTTGAAATGTCATCAAGGACTTTCTTGTTATCTGTCTTGATAATATTTATGGCTTGTTTAATTCTTGTTTCAATTATGTCATCAATATTGAATTTAGAATATTTATCTGTTAATTCTTTAATAATGGCAGATTGTTCATTTATTTTATTGTTAGAAGAATTATCATTATTGGAATTTTTAATTGTTCTTAAAACTTTTTCAAAACACATAAGTGTTTCATTAATTTGGCACAGACTCAGGTTGTTTGTTTTAATGTTGTTACAAATGGTGTCATTTTTATCAGAAAGATGTTTTTTCACGTCATTTATAGCATTATACAACTCTGGGATGGAATCAAATATGTCAGAAATCATTTCTGGAACCTTAATCTGGCTTCCTCCTTCTTCTGTAATTCCATCATGGTTCTGGCCATCTGAAATACATTTTCCATGGCATCCTGCTGAATCTTTGGGATTCTGTAGCCCTGGCTGTAAGGTTTTGGGGCTGGTGCCTTCCCTTTGCCCTTGTTTGGAGTTTGTGGCTGCTTTTTCACGTTGGAATTGCTGCTGCTGGCCACTGGGGCTGTTTTTGGCACTGGTTTGGGTGGTGGAGGGTTGTTTTTCCTCCATTCTAGTGTCAAAAGCATCATGTTTTTCTTCTCCATCAATGGATGCCATCCATTGAGCAATTTGCAAGTGTTGGGATGGCCCAAGAATTTTCTTACTGTCAGGTAAGAATTCATGCAATTCTTCCACAGGTCTGCAAGGATCTGGTACTCCTTGAATTGGAGTGCATTGTTGTATGCACTGTGGCTGGCTTTGTATATGTCCACAGAGGCTTGTTGTGGCGGTGTCAGCTCTTTTTGAAGGTAAAATGGTATTATCAGCTTCAGAATGACCCATTTTAGTTGTTTGGAAGTCATCAACTGACCCTTTTCCTTCTGTACCTGGTTGGCCTCTGCCATAATCACGTCTATTACCTTTTTGGGAGCTGCTTGAGGGGTTGTAGCTGGCTCCTGACCTGGTTGAAGGCATAATTATGGTTAAAAAAGGCTTAAAATAGTATTTTTACGTCAAAAAACTTACTATTGGCCAAATCTTTGGCTTTCTGAAGTGTATTACTTATATCCAAGTTAATTAATTCAGAAGATATTGGTTCAGGTTGATTATTTTGAGTCACAATAACAGTACTATTATGATCAGAATTAACAGTACTGGCAGGGATAATGCTGGTTACTGTTGAGGCTGTTTCAATGTTTTCTTGTCTTACCACGTTGTCAGACACTAAAATTAATGAAAAAGCCAATTAATTAAGTAAAAAAAAGTTTATTTCAAAAAAGAAATAAAAATATAAGCCTCACTTATAATATGAAAAAAATTATTTTTTAAGGATTTTTTTGGATTATAAGTATTTTTTATATGTTTTTAAATTTTTCAATATAAGAAAAAAGATTTAAAAAGAGTAAAAAAAATATGTCACAGGTAAAATATCACGGCTGGGCCCCCAAATGTAAGGTGTGGATATGAAACTTTGATTAAAAATCAAGTACTTTTCCTGTCCTCAAAATTTGTATGAGGTAAAATTCAGTTAAAAATAGTATGAAATATTATTTTTAAGAGAAAACACGCCAATTTTATTGTTTATAACTTTATTAGTATAAAACAATAATATTATAAAAATTTATTGTTTTACCAACAATAAAATTTTATCCAAAAAATACTCTACAAGAGATATTTCAAGGCTACAAAAGAAATTTCTTCAAGAGCAATTTCAATTGGAATTAATTGAGCAAAGAACTGCAGGCAATTAATTAAAGAACAAAGTCTTTAAAAAGAATATTAAAGAGAAAACACGCCCAAAAGTGACCAGAGTGAATTTGGAAACAAAGTGACAAAGTTAACAGTGATGAAAGATGCTTTAATTCACTTTTGGGGTGGTTCAGGGGTAAAAATGATTATAAGAGTTACAAACAATGATTATAATGATTTTTTCACGTGGTTAAAAGGATTAAAATGATTTGAAAATGGTGGTTGGAATCTTTGATTGATTGGTTTAACAGTTTTAAACTAATTAATAAAAGGAAAAGATTCTAACATGAAGAGAAAAGTGGGGCAAAGAAGACATTCTTTTATAGCCATCAATTCTCTTGCTCCAAAAGTAAAATTTACTCTTGTCAGTCGTGAAAAACAGTCTTACAACAGAAAAGCCAATTATGGCATCATTGAACCCTGGTTTAGACCAAAAAAGGCTGGTTTAAGCCATTTTTAGCCATTTTAGACCCTTAAATCAGCCATTACTATAGCAATACCAGGCCTAGAGCCTTCAAAACACGTCAGAATGTGTGTCAGAGGCGTAGAAACCAGTTAAAACTGTTTTTATTATGATTGTTTTATCTTAAGGGTAGTTTTACCCTCTTGGCAACAGCTAAAACTACCCCAGTTGGTATCAAAACCTCATCATCAATTGAGTCCACAGACCCTGTAACTCAATTCCAGGCCAAAAGTGATGAACTTTTGCGTGAATTTTGACATCCCACGCCTGTCAGCAAGGATTTTGGGGGTCTAGCTCCCCCTTAGAGCTGGAGTTCCTTTTCCCCCCCAAATTTAATCTTTCCAATTTATTTTTCTTTTAATTCCTCATCATGTATTATACTTATAATTTACATATGTAATTCAATTCAATTGTACAGTACAATACAGTAATAATTGACACCTCATATGTAAATCAAAGTTCACTTATGTAATACACGCGCACATTTTGACATTTCAATTGAATTCAATTGAAAATACTTTAATTCCTCATAACTTCTAAACTAAACACAACACCTCAATTTTAACACAAAAATTGATGGTTAACACCACATGTGGTGTGAATTAAATTAAGGTTTTGAGGATTTTCAACTTTTGTATTGAAAATACTAAAAACTTAATTTAAGCTTATTTAGAGTTGAGTTACAAAAATTTCACTCAGAGGTGACCCCACCTGATTTTTTATGAGGAATCCAATGGTGAAATAAAATTTATATGTTTATTTATTGGATAAAAAGTTATAATAAATTTTATTTAACTTTTTTCCAAATTTATTTATTTTTTCACAATTTTGTTAAAATTTCATTTTTACTTAAATTTTTCAAGTATAAATGTAATTTTATATTTACAAAATTTAAAGTAATTTTATTTTTAAATTATAATTAATTTTTTATTTTTAATATAATTTTATATTTATATTTTTTATTTTTATTTTAATAATATAAATAAATTTATTTTATTTATATTAATATGTTATTTTTTATATTTGTGGTCTTTTGGGTATATGAAATTACCTCTAAGGCTCACAAATAAGTAATAATACCTTAAAAAAGGTATAAAACCTCATTTAACTCAGAAACCAATCAAAAAACATGTGAAATAAATTGTACCATTGAATGATGCATAAAGCACAAAACATATAACAATTGTAAAGCTATTCTCTAAAGTCAATACTTAAGGAATTAAGCCGAATATATGCACTTTTTTTGTCAATGCATATATTCATGGTTTTTAGCTAATATCTCTTGAAATACAAAGGATAGAGATATAAACCAAAAATAAAGTCACCACATAATTACTGTAAGGACACAGATATGAGCTTTTTCTTACAAGCTATAAACAAGGTTAAAACTTGTAATGGATTATTGATTAAAATCAATGGAGCTGTTGACCACTTTGTTGTGAAAGTGGTCCAAACTTGAAAAAAAAGTAGAAAAAAAAGAAAAATCATCAAAAATAGAGTTTTGATGATGTAATAGAATTCTCTTGGAAGCTTAATAAGGCCATGCCAAGCTATCAGAATTCACTCTCAGAATAGCTGTAGCGTGTATAACTTGAATGTTATTAATGATCAAAGTGTAAGCTTAAATTTGATCATTTATGATCACTAACTGTAATCTTATTTTAAGTTCAACAGTTATAGAAGTGATAGAACTGTTTGATACTATTAGAATATGAATAATAATAATAATAAAATCCATGACCTTTAGGCTTCTGCAAAGCCTTTCATGTCATCAAACCTAGAGTTATAGTGGTAACTCTAAATAATGGTGTAATAATGAGATAAGATGGTTTGATCATGACGTAATCATAACTAAACTTTAAAATGATAATCATTTCCAGTGGATGCCATCAGTACACGTCCAGTAGAAGCCTACTGGACTCTAGAAGGGAGGTATGTACTATAAATAGAGCTCCTTTTACTCTACTTTCCCCTCAGGCGCATCAAAACACTAAAACAATTAAATGAAAAGGTAAAATCTTCATTCTTTAAATATAAATCTTTTATATTATTAAAGACCAAAGGTAATATTTATTATAATCATCATTTTTGACGTGATTAATTCAATTGTTCTACTGTTTTGCTATATTTCTCTTAAAAATCTCAAAATCCATGTAAAATCAAGAAAATTTGTGATTTCTCTTATTTTTAATTTTAAATACAGTTTAAATAAGTTGTATTTCCATTATTTGGCATAAATTTATTCAAAAGTATTATACTAAGTGTTAAGAGTAGCTTATTTCTCTTTATTATTGCTTATGATGATTCTTCAATTAATATAAATAGTATTTATATTAATTTATAACTATAACATTGATAATATGAATGTTTTTAATTGTTTTTTATTAATAAAAGACAAGTTTTTATGCCCTTATTATTTTTTGGTAACAATAAAAAAGTGCCTTTAAATATATTAATTATTATATATCAATATATTTATTTGTAATATTCTTTTTTTATAATATAAATTATTTTATTTTATTTATTCAATAATATAAGTATTTTTACACCTTAATTATAATAATTCTTTATTATCATAATTATTTTTATCTGATTTACTTTATTTATGAGGACATTCAGAGTACAATAAGTAAAATATTAGTAATTTTTACTTATTGTTTCATAGTCAAACCTTACATTTGGGGGCCTGGCCGTGATATTTACTTCAATAGACCTTTGAAAAGATTCTAATATGGTTTATCCAATAATAAATTATAGTTATAATCATAAAATTATATAATAATTGATAATTTATGGATTTGAAGAGCTATTGAGGCATTTGTAAAGCAATTGTACTGTCTTACATGTGGTTTTTCACATCCTTAGACTTGCAAGAACTTTCTTTGAGTGACTCTGGTGATTAAAAGAGATATTTCATAGATTCAAAATAACTTTATATTATAAATTAATTTCATAAAAGAATAATCTTCATTTTATTTAATTCTTTCAAAACAAAAAACATTAAAAATAATAGAAAATATTAACAACCAATAACAAAAGTTATTTTTATTCATTTTTTTTTCTTTATTCATTCCATTTCTACAAAGATATTAAAGCAATTTTCATGTGGAAAATTTTCATATCTTACCAAAAATAACACTTCTTATGTAAAAGACTTATATTCATATGTCTTTTTTAGTGTTTGATGACAATCCAACAGGGGACAATAAAGCCACTGTTCAAAGATTGATGGAAGAAACTTTCCCAAGTTCTCCAACACCAAATGTCATCAAGAAAAAGAAAGCTAACAAATTAGGCTTTCCAGGACCCACTATTCAGGACTCTTAAGGTGAGTACCTCCTTCATAAATTGCCATAAGAAGAATTCTAGTCCTGAAATCTTCTTGTTTCTTATTTCTCAAGTTATGACTACCAGAAGAGGTTCCCAATACTCCATCCAATCAGATGGAGCTGGACTCAGAGGTAGAATTAATCCCTCAAAAGGGAAAAGAAAGGGTAATATCCCCAGTGGAACAGAATCCACACAAGGAAGTGCCTTATCCCAAAGGCAAGTCCCAGAAATGCCCATGATATCTGAACAAGAGTTAGAACTAAGTATGAGTAACTAAGACAGATACAAATCACATTCAGAGGGCTCAGATAGACATTTACATGAGCCCATACAAGCAGTACTACACAGTGTATGTAAGGTTTGTCTATGAAACTCTTGATAATAGTAGCAAGATCAAGAGTACTATGACTGTCCTCAATAGAAATATATAATATAACAAAATATTATAACCACAAATTTAAATATAATTATTAAAATTAATTTAATTATTACTATAAAAATATAATAGTAATCAAAAATAATAATAATTATAATAAATTATAATTATTCTATTATTGTTATAGTCACTATCAGGGTGAGTCTATGTAGTAGCTTAAAAATAGTAAATAAAAGCTAGCACTATGACTGTGACACACAAAAAATAAATTTTAATAATAGTAAACAGGTTCTACTGTAATATGATAACAGTGGTGATGAATCTATTGAGAACCTGGGTTGCAATGATTTAATATCAATTGACTGTGAAAATCACTACAATAATTAATTATTTTAATTATATCAATATAATCCTAAGAGTACTACTGGTATAAGACAGTTTTACTACGTAAGGATGTTAATTCATTCTAAGATGAGTCTTTTCCAGTGAGGAAAGACCTGCTTTTATCTCCTCTGAGGACTGTGAAAGACTGGTAGGCTCTTCACATGTCTACAGAGTGAAAATTTTCACTCTGGAGGCTGGGTTGTGGTTCTGTACCATCAATTCTGACGTCAGCATAGTCAGAATTGTGGTTTTTGGACCACAAATTATCCTTCTGGATCAATACAGGGTGAAAAAACTCTTCACAGGCCACGTCACCACCATTGTGACGTTTCCAGAGTGTCTGGATGACTAATATTAGTCATTCTGGGCGGGTTTAAGCTTTAAACAACCATTATTTTAAGTATCAAGCCAGTACTGGTTGGTACAGGTTTGGTACAGACCAGTATTGGTCAAAATACTTCCAACCAAGATATCTTAGTCAGTTTTTGAGATATCAAGAATCCAAGAGCACAGAATTGAAGGGCTCAATGAGCTCTTCAATTTGATATGCTTCATGCTTACCCTTCTCTAAGATAGCAAAAGCTATAAGGACTTTAAGTTTTTGGATGTATTTTTGTACATCAGTATGAGGCTTCAAAACCTTCCAAGCCAGATATCTTCTCCAATTTAGAAGATATCTGTATTCCAATGATACAGTATTGTAGGGATTAATTAGATCTACAGTTTGATATACAACACTTTACAGCTGTATGAATATATTCCAAAGATACAGGGGTTTCTTTATATGGTTAGTTTCAGAAATCCTGTATTTTGAGATGTAAACCTTTAAACCAAGATCCCTCTGTCAATTTGGAAGATAGAGGGGTCTAAGGTATCTCAAATTAAAGCTCTCACTCAGACCTTAAACTTGGCTGTACTTTTGTACAGTTTTGTACAAGCCCTCCTACACCTTTGAGGGGTTGTTGGTGGAAAAAAGGTGGTATAATGGTATCTCCTGATTTAGGAGTGCTACAGATGAATAGATGATGCCATTGGATAGCTCTACCTTAGAGCTTCAAGAAAAAAACCATTCTGGTTGGGGTTTCATTAAATATGTATAGGTTAGATTAGAGGCTAGAATAAGAGTTTTTGCTTATTTGGTCTTATCTTTGATAGGGCATATCTTTGTCCTTTCTTATTATATTTGAGGAGGTTTCCTCTTTATAATTTACTTGTATTGGCTATATTTGTCCAATACTCCTCATACCATTACTTATGGTATGTTGGATGTCATGCTGGTGCTCTGTTTTGAGTCACAGGCTGACAGTCACTGACAGCTATAACAATAAGAATTGTAAAGCTCTTAATGAGACAATTACACGTGGAAATATAAATATTAACCACTTATAAATAGTATAAATATTATTCATGAAAGAATTATAACACACACTGTGCAGAAATAATTCTTATAAAAGAAAATTCTATATAAAAAAACTAATACTAGATAAAAAAAATAGAACTTTAGAGAAAACTTACTTATAATATTTATTTAATACAACAAGTCAAAAAATAACAGTTATTATATTAAATAATGATTATAAGTTAAAAACACGCCTAAAATCAATAATTTATAAGATAAAACAACTTTTTATGATAAAATCTAAGATTAAAGAGTTTTTAAGAGGAATTTGTGGATTTTAAAAGATATTTAAGATGATAATTTTATAATATAAAATATATTATTGATGATTACAACAATAATCTGAATTCTATGACTTCAATTCTTTAATTTACAATTAATAAAGAATAAGATAACTTAAGAATTACTTCAATAATAAGATTTTATAAATAATAAAACTTTACCTGTTTAAATTTCTAATATGATTGGATTGATAATGAATGATGGACAAAAACAGTGATGAAAAGACTCTTTTTATGTCTTCAGAGCAGCTCTCATGATTCATAATGAATATAGATGGCGTGCTCAGGTCAAAACTGAAAAACCATACTTAAAAACAAAGTTCTTAGCTTAAGGCAACTTTTTTTTAATTCCAATTTAAAGTTATCAGTGTTATTCTTAACTCCATGTAACTTTAATCCTCACTTAAACTAACCATTTTTAAGTTTTCAATATAAAAAAACTTATTTATATTAAAGTTAATCACATGAACAACTTAAAAATAGAGTTTCAAGCAGAAATCTCTTAAACTCAATTTTTAATTAATTTTTAAAGAAATCATAATTTTCTTTGAGTTTAATTAAAAGAATAAATTTCCAGGCTAATTACCCAGGAAATTTATTTATAAAAGATACTTAAAATTTAATTTTTATATAGATAATATTATATTCTAAGCTGTGTGAAATTTTCAAGCAAATTCATTAAGATTTGGATTTTTAATGAATTTTTGAAGTTATTTCTATTTTTCCATGTAGAATAGCAATACACACCAAACCTTAACTTTTGATAAGGTTTTGATGCTTGTAACTTTAAAGTTTTAAGCTTATTTAAGGTTTTTAAGCTTTATTAAGCTTTGACAGTTCTTAAAACCTTGATTTCAAGCCTGCATATTGGGATTTACCCTTTGGCAGCTTGAAATTCCAGTCCAAATTGGGATAAAACCAGTTTAAACCTTAAGGTTGGATCAAAGTCTAATCTTAAAGCTTAAATAAGGTTGAAAATACTCCAATACAGGTGGAAAACCTTAATTGAATCATTGCAGATCCAAAAAGCTGGGTACCCCAGCTCTATTTGGTCTTTTTCCTTTGTCCCACCTTTTTGCATGGATTTTGCCCTTTTATTTATTTAAAGCTATACCATGGCTTTAAACCCTTTTAAATTGAGCTCACGCAGGATTTACATTCTGTATGGCAGATCCTTAGCCAATTCAGTAAATATACACCACACCTCAATTTTAACTAAAATTTTGGTAAGTTTGCATTAACCTTATGCAACTTCAAATTTAAGCTTATTTAAGCTTAAATTTAACAATTTTAAAAAAATGTTAAAAAAGTTACATTAGTACTGTGAGATTCTTAAATCTTCTAATAACACAAGAAATAAGTGTTTTTGGGTATAACACCTTATGGATGTACCCTAGGTCATTTTTGGTGTAGAATCCAAAAATGACATAATATTTATAACTTTGTTTATCCAAAAGAAAGTTATACTTATTTTTGTTATTTTTGATTTTAATTTCAACTAAAAAGTCTGTTTAAGACAAAATTAACTGTTTATAAAATCATTTGTGGCCTTATGGGTATGCTATACATACCTCACAGGCTCACAGTGTACAAGGACAAGTACTGGGAAATGTTGCCACAAATACATAAAGGAGTGATGAGCTCCTGGCACATCCTCAAAAGGTTCCTCAATGAGGGGGAAATAGTAAGATACTCCAATGGATAGAATCCACTATCATCCAAACCTCAAATCAAAAAGATCAAGGAGTACCACGCCAAAAAGAAGGAGGCAAACAAGGAAGAAGGGCCAGTAGCTTCTACCAGCAAGCCCCAAGCCAACCCACTTCCCCAAGAAGGGAAGAAGAACAAGGAAAGGAAATGGAGAAAGCCATATTCCCCAGGTTACAGGATTCTGAAAATCCAAAAAGATGCCATGGACAATGTCTTCATCATGGCCAGAACCTTGATGGAATTCCCAGACAAGGAAGAGAAAAGAATGAGACAACCTTATTTCCCAAATAAATAACCTTGTCCCCAGATGTTTTAAATACTTTAACAGAAATCAAAAATGTTATTTTACCTCTAAAAGAAATTAAAAAAAATTTATTATCATTACAAGAAATAAACAATAATTTATCATATTTAACAAAAATTGTTGTGCAAAACAAAAAAGAAATTGACAACATTAAATTTATTGCTGAAAATAACAAACCAAAAGTTTTAATTGACAATACTCAAGAATTAATACAAGGACAACAATAATTGTATAAATACATAAAAGATATCAAAGATAAACTTTCAAAATCAATTATGACATAAGTATTGATAATCTTACAGAAAAACTGAACAAATTAAGTATTTCTGTAAAACAATTTGAAGAAAAGACTTCATCACACAAAAAATTACTTTTAGACCATGTGCAAAAAAGTGATGAAGCAAGAATGCATCTGAAAGATGACATTCAAGGTGAAATAAGGCTTATTACTGAAAAAATGGATAAAATCAATGAGGCTAACTTAAATATACCAAAGTTATCAACCCCATTTTCTCACATAAGAAGCCCTGTTAGACCAAAAGAGGAAATAAAAAATCTATTCATAACAGACTTGAGTCACCAAGACAATAACCAAGTCTCAATGAAGGAAGAACCTCAATTAAAAGTATGGCCAAAATTCATAGGAGAATGTGAATTTGACCATATGTCATTTATAAAAACGATTGACATGGTACAAGATGATTATGCCATACCATATGAATTTATCACTGCCATATTACACTCAATTTTTGAGAAATCTGAAAAAAGATGGTATTATGGCATAAGACAGAAAAATGGCAAAAATACCTGGTCTTGGTGGAAACAAGAAATATACACCAAGTGGGCTAATGATTCCTGGAGGTACACAATAGAAAATGCATTTGAAAAGTCCTTCTTTGACCCAGACAAAGATAAAACTTTGACTTGGTTCTTAAAACAAGTTTAAAGATTAAATACACTGTACCCAGAAATTTCACAAAAAATGGTACACATGAAAATACTTGAGAAATGTGGAGGAGAATTGGAACATGCCCTGAGAAGAAGGTGTATGGAGCCATGCTCCACAGGAGAGTATATGAATGCATTAAAAGACATACTGAAAAGGACAAAAGTTGGCAGAACTTGGAAGAAATTAGCAATTAAAATCCAAGTAAGCCATTTATCAAAAAAGATAAACCAAAAGAATATTTCAAGCGCAATACATCCAATAGTAATGAGCAAAGAAAATGCTACAAATTTGGAGGTATTGGACACTTAGCCAATAATTGTGTTAAAAAAGCAAAAATAAATGAATTTGTGGAAACAGAGGACCACAATGATGAAGAAGAAGAATCTGATTCTGAAAAGGACACTGAAGACTCAGAAACTTCTGAAATTGATGAAATTAATAGAATTAATTCACAAATTAAAGATATTGATTTAATGTATGAAGTACTGGATGTCAATTCAAACTTACAACAAGTTGGAACATCTGATACAAACCTCACAAATATACAAGATGCTAAATTTTATAGAACCAAACCAGCAAAAGGGATGGGATATACAGTTGAAAAATCAAGTATAAGCATTTTCATGGTGGTAAACCAAGAGGCAAAAGTGAACTTAGATACAGGAGCACATTGTACCTGTGTTGGTGAAAGGTATTTGGAAACAATTGTACCAGTTTGGGAAGAAAAACTTATACCAATACAAGGAATCAAATTTAGTAGTTCAAGTGAAAGCATTAATCCCCTTAGAGTAATTTACTTAACACTCATTCTCCCTCATACTTCACAATGCATCAGATTGAAAGTAGCATTTGTAGTAATGGACAACTGCACTAGCAACCATTCTATACTTGGAAATGACTACTTGTCAATTTATGGCATAGATATATCTAACCAAAAAGATTGATATTTTACCATAGGAGAAAATAAAAGAAAAAAATTTGGCTTTCTTAATAACAAAAGACAAATTACAGTTGTCAAGAATGAAGAAAAAAGCCCAGAAATGGATTTTTTCATAACTTAACAGCTAAAAGAGGCAGAATTAAATCATGAATTGACTGTAAAAATGAAAGAAAAATTGATTGACCCCTTATTTAAATATGAAAATGCCTTTGCAACTGACAAGGGCCCACTAGGTGCCATAATTGGACATTAGGTAGACAAAATCCTTAATGTGAAAAATCCTTATCCACCTCTATTATGAAGAAAAGCTTATCCAGCCAGCCCAAGACCTAGAGAAGCTTTAGAGGTACACATTGAAGAACTAATGGACCTTAGAGTATTAAGGAAAGTAGGACATAATGAACAGGTAGATGTCACTACACCTGTCAGTATAACCTGGCATAATGTAAAATCAAGGATGGTAGGGGAATTTAGAGCCCTAAAAACCTATACTATCCCTGACAGATATCCAATACCAAGTATCCATGAGATATTAACACAATTATCTCATGCTAATTTCATCACAGCCATGGATGCTCTATAGGGCTTTAATCAAAATGTCTTAACAGACAATGCAAAGAAACAACTAAGGATAATAGTCCACTGTGGAATCTTTGAATATCTCAGAATGCCATTTGGTATAAAAAATGCACTATCCCATTACCAAAGGATGAGGAATAAGATATTTCCTGAAGAATTATCAGAAGGATGGCTGATTATTTATATTGATGATATCATAATTTGCTCAGAGACTTTGGACAGCCACTTATTAAGACTAGAAAGAGTCTTGCAAAAGATAGTACAAGTAAACATGAAAATCTCTCTGAAAAAGTGTCATTTTGCATACAGTTAGCTGAAAGCACTAGGACATGTTGTATCTGGACTAAGTTTGGGCATAGACAAGAACAAAGTAGCAGAAGTACTATTGAAAGAAATGCCCTAAACTAACAAAGAAATGCAATCATTTTTAGGATTTGCTGGTTATTACAGACAACATATAAAAGATTTTGCAAGAATTTCTAAGTCATTATATAAGCTCTGTGACCAACAGAAAGTTTATTAAATGACTGAGTAAAGATTTAAGGCATATGCAGAATTGAAAAATTCCTTAACAAATTCCCCATTTCTTCTAGTGCCAGATTGTAAGCTACCTTTTAAGCTATACATTGATTCTTGTGGAGAAGGACTAAGTGCTGCATTACACCAGACACAAATCATCAATTACAAACCTGTTGAAGGACCAATCTGCTTCATTTCATGACAAATAAAGCCAACAGAAGCAAGGTATGGAGAAAGCCAAATGGAATGCCTCTGCTTAGTGTGGGACTAACAAAAATTACACTATTATTTATATGGGAAAGTGTTTGATGTAATTAGAGAATGCAATGCTGTAGAATCTTTACTGAACATGAAAACCCCAAATAGACATACATTAAGATGGCAAATTGCCATCCATGAATATAGATGAAATATGACAATAGTTCAGAAAACTGGTAATATTTATAAAAGTGCATATGGGCTCTGGCAAAGACACCTGAAATTCCAGCATGGGTACCACAGGAAGTGTAAGATGTGTGTATGAAACTGTTGATAATTTTACTATTAATCAATAGTACTATGACTGTTCTTATGAAATATAATAATAAAAATTATTATAACCACAATTGAATAATTAAAGCATTATTTCTCTTATGTGTTATACACTACTAGTTATTATAGTAGTAAGGAGTAATTGTCTACAAGAATCAATTACAAGAAGAATTTAATAATAAAAACTTCTTTTATTAAAATAATAAAATTATTTTAATATATAATTATCTCTTACAAGAATACTTATAAAGATAATTATTCAAGAAAGCTATTACTAGAGAAAGACTTTAAGAATTGAGATAAATTACTCACTATTAATCCAATGAACCTTTTTATAAGATAATAGTAGAGAATTTTGACATGGAATTGTGGATTTAATGGATCAAAATTAATTTATAACAGTATTACAACAAAATATAGTAGATTTCTATGATTTAACGTCTTTCTAATTGATTAGTGAAAGAATAAAACACTTAGGAAATATTCTCAACTAATACTTACTTGTTTGGTAATAAAGGTATAATATAATAATGTGATTATCTGGAAAAAACAGCAAGAGGAGGCCTCTTTTAAGTCTAAGACTGCTCACAGAGGCATGCCATGGAGCAAACTGAAAAGCTATTGAGTGAGAAAACAATAAACCTTTTTGGATTATTGATTGCATCATCTGTTGTCATGTAAGATTATCATAATTACTTAATTGAGGCTTTTACATGACTACCAACCCATTTATGGTTCAGAATAAAAGGAGTAACAACTGTAAATATTATTTTATTCCAAAAAAATCATTTATTTATCAAATTTATCAATTTTATTGGAAATTTAATTACAGAATGTATTTTCTGTAAATTTTCAAAGATTCTGTGTTTCACATGGAATCATCAAACATGGACTGTAAGTAAAACCTTTAATTTTACATATAAAGTTAAAATTATTTTTGGTTTTTATATGAATTATACAGTTCTTAATTGGTCCTGAAATCTTCAGAAAGATTCATTAATAATTGTATTTTTAATGAATTTTTGAAGTTTTTACCTCATTTCTATGTAGAATTGCAAATAGCAGTATATGGCTGGTTTCTATGAGTTAAATCAATAGATACTAGTCCAAACAGGGTTTTAATTACTCTTTTGGGGTTTATCCATGATAATTAATTAATAATTGACATGGCTACAGGAGTCTAAGATGTTCTTTATCTCCTTGGCACGTCAAAATAGCAGGTTATTTGCTATTTTCTTATGATTTACTGAAGTTGTAACATGGTAACTAAGTTCCCAAAAAGTTTTAGTTTACTAATTGGGCCAAGATCAGCCATGGATCCAAGCTTTGGAGCTGTCCACACCTCAGAGGCCTCAGAAGCTGGGTACCCTGGCTCTCTTTGATGGCTTTTGTCCCCCTTGCCTATTTTTTTACATCAAAATAGAATTTGAAGCTTCAAGTGAGATATCCACTGTGGGTGTACCAAAGGTGCATGTAAGAATAACATAATATTAAGTGCCTCAAACATGCATAACACTATTCTTAGTTTATATGTAACATGGTATTTCTCACATTCCCATTACTTTGACGTAAAGTAGAGAAAAACAAAAATTTTCATGGATCTTTTATGTGGTATTTATGATTTGGTATTGAAGTATTTTCCATATTACCACCTCAAAGAATTGATTTGAGCTTATTCACTCTATGGAGCTACCCTAGATGAATCTTTGTATAGAATCCAAATCTGGCATTAAATCCATGGATTTACTTACTCAATAAAAACTTATTCATCTTTTTTGAAATTAAAAATGATGAATTTTGAATATATGCATGACTTACGGTTATTCATAGTTCAAAATTCATTTTTAAAATAATTGTGGCCTATTTGGTTATGTAAAATATACCTCAAGACTCACATTCCCTCCCACCAAAAAATAAAATTGTACTACAATTTTATCAATGGTATAAAGAAGAATAAGACCCAAAGGGGGCTAATGTCCACTGTCCAACCTCTTTTCATCACTCAGATCAAGTAATTAAAAGCACATTTATAGAGATATTCAGGCTTCTGGCCTTCTTTCATGTCTAAATCTTCTTAAGAGTTTATCTGAGTCAGGTATTCCTGATTCTGCCAGCCATTTATCCTCATGTACTGAATTTCTATATCTGACAAGATATTCTCTGTGATTTTTACCCCTAAGTCTCCTTTCTTTAATGAATTTCTTTATCTTTTTGTCTTCATCCTGTTCCACTGGTGGTACAGTCAAAGGAGTTGGGTTCCTTAAAGGAAACAATTCCTTGTCAGTTGGTTGATAAGGTTTATCAGGCTGACTGGAAAGGTGGGGTGTTTATTTTCCAATTCACCACTTAATTCCACTTGAACTGCATTGCTTCCATGTAAGGCAACAATAACAAAAGGTCCTACATAAGAATCTTCAAGTTTCTTTGGGCCTTTGATATTATCAAAATTCAAGGTTGAAACTAGAACTAAGTCCCCTACTTTCAAGTCTTGTACTTTGTGACTCTTGTCCCATTTCTGTTTTGCATAGTCAAAAGCATCATTAATACTTTGTTTTGAATGCTAATTTGCTTTATCAAGCATTATCTTGAAGCTGAAGCTGTAGGATGAATTTCAATCAAGTCTTTCCTCAGTGTATCTTCTGGGAGTCTTGGATTCCATCCTTTTTCTAACATAGCAGGAGTTTGACCTGTGGAAGAATGGACTGATGTCTTGTATGCCAATTCTAATGCAGGTATCAAAGTGCACCAGTCATGATTAAATCCATCTGAGTCTTTGAATTCTAACCCATAAGCACAAAATCTCCTGATCATGTCTTCTAAAGTTTGAATCATTCTTTCTGCTAGCCCATCTGTTTGAGGATGATATGCTGTAAAGAATGATAACTTAGTCCCAAACAATCTATGAAAATTGGTCCAAAGTGCATATGTGAACTTGGTATCTCTGTTACTTATGATATTCTTGAATATTCCTGTATGAAAAATAACTCTACTCCATAGAAGAAGAGCTGTATCAATAGCTCTGTCATCTTTATGACATGGTAAGAATATGGGAGTCTTGCTATATCTGTCTACAATGACTAAACAAGCATTATAACTCTTGTAACCACTTGAAGGAAGTGCTGTGACCCAATCCCTGTGAGCAACTTCCCAAGGGGATTTTGGTTCTTGAATATGGACCATAAGTCGAAATTACTTGCCTGTACTCCTGTTTGCTTTTTGACATCTGTCACAAGTATGGCAATATTCAATGGTCTGTTTTCTCCAAGATGGCCACCATGCACAGTTCTTCACTTTTTCAAGTGTTCTGTCCTCTGACAGGTGTCCAGGGTAGATTCTATCATGTCATTCATGAAGAATGGTATTGATAAGCAATCTGCTACACAATGTCATTACGCAGGAATTTTTGGTTCTGTGGTAAACAATCCCATCAAACAAGTGAAATCTTCCTTCAGGATAGGAATTCTTCCAAACTTCATCCAGTGCATTGACTAAAGATGTATCTTTGCAGTCTTTATCTCATAAGTAAGTCAAGATATGGAAATTCTTGTCTTGCTTATAAGATTCTCTGACTTCTTCAAAGAACCCAGTCCCAATATCAGTTATGTTAATTCCTTCAATTGGAATCTGTGGTTCTGTTTCCAAAGGTACATAAGCTGGGTTATCAGGAGTATTGGCTAATGCCCATTTGCTAATTCCATCAGCATTCTTGTGAATGTTCCCTGCGTTATAAAATATAGTAATGTTTCCTCTATATTCTTGAATAGCTATTTGCCATCTCAACATATGTCTGTTATCAGTTTTCATGTTAAGAAGTGATTTCACAGCATTACAGTCAATTATCAATTCAAAAACACTGCCCTCAAAATAATAGTGTAATTTCTCAAGTGACCATACCAAACATAAGCACTCCATTTGGCTTGCACAATATCTGGCTTCTGTTGGTTTGATTTGTCTTGAGATGTAACAAACTGGTCCTTCTGTAGGTTTTTCATCAATAATTTGGATTTGATGTAGGGCTGCCCCTAATCCATCTCCACATGCATAAATGTACAATTGAAAAGGTATATTCCAGTCAGTCATGAGGAGTAAAGGTGCTTCTGAAAGAGCTTTCCTTATCTTCTCATAAGCTTTAATTCTTTCCTGTGTCATCTCAAATACTGTTTGTTGATCACAGATTCTATAGAGTGACTTGGCCAGAATTTCAAATTCTTTCAAGTGTTGCTTATAATAACTGGCAAATCCTGGAAAAGACATCATTTCTTTCTTATTCTGGGGTATTGGTTTAAGTAACACTGCTGCCACTTTATTTTTGTCAATACCCAAGCTTAAACAGAAACAATATGTCCTAATGCTTTGAGCTCTTCAAAGCCAAAATTGCATTTCTTGAGTGAAATATTCATATTAACTTCTGAAACTTTGTGAAGTACTCTTGCAAGTCTTTCAAGGTGCAAAGACCATGAATCAGAACATATGATGATATGATCAATATAAATGATAAGCCATCCTTCAGATAAGTCTGTGGGGAGGATGGCATTCATCATTCTTTGATAATGAGATGGTGCATTTTTAATACCAAATGGAATTCTAAGATACTCATAAATACCACAGTGAGTGATAATTCTAAGTAATTTCTTAGCTTTAGGAGTCAAAACATTTTGTTGAAAGCCTTTCAATGCATCCATTGATGTAATATACTTGGCTTTAGACAATTGGGTCAAGTTTTCTTGAATTCGAGGAATTGGATACCTAGCTGGAACTGTGTAGGTATTCAATGCTCTGAAATCTCCAACCATCCTTGATTTATCATTATTCCAAGCAATACTAACAGTTGTTGTCACTTCAACCTCTTCATTATGGCCTACTTTCCTTAGTACACCAAGTTGGATCAGCTCTTGGATATTCTTCTCCAAGGCTTCTCTAGCTCTGGGACTGGCTGGATAAGCTGGTCTTCTAAGAACTGGAGGATATGGTCTGTCAATATTAAGATTAATATCAACTTCATGTCCTTTTATAGCATCTAATGGTTCCTTATTAGAGGCGAATGCATTATTATATGTGTATAACACATCAATAAGTTCATGTCTCATCTTTGGTGACAATTATGGTGTAACAACCACTCATCAGAGGTAGGGGTATTCATTCACACACCCACTCAGACACCTCAAATCAGCAGACCCAGCATTTGTATCAGCATTCAATTTCAGCAATCTTTATTCTGAAACATGCATACAGCTTGGTACCTCAATACAGCCTGTCAATACCTGTACAGGCTGGTTTCACCCAATACAGTTTCAATACACCAGTATGGAACTGTATGATCACTCAAATACACCACACCTCTTGTACAGGTTCTGTACAGCTGTACAAGACCTGTATTGGCCGGACTCAATTCAATCATCAAATATTCTCATGAAAATTCTTCCTCTGGATCAGGGCTGGTGATTCTCACATATACCAGCCCCTCTTTCCCCCCCCTGGGGACTTTTCCCCAGTTAATTAATTTAGTTTATTTATTATTTTATAATTATTCTTATCCTTATTTTGGGTATTATAATTATTTAATCTTAAGTTAGTCTTTGCATTTCTCTCTTCGCCTGTACAGTATGAGTTGGGTGGCCATATCCTTATTAACCCTTCTCTTTCCATTCTGACAGGTTGAAACAGTGGACTTGGACTTGTTTGTGGTTGGCTCTTCTATTCTTTTACTCTTATCTTTTGTTGCTGCTTTTTCTTATATTCATTCTTTAGCAATTTATCTTTAACACTCTTAAGTGTATCTCATCTTATCTTATCTTTGAGCCCTCCATAAGTGAGTCCCAGTTTACTGAGTGCCAGGCCCTCTTCACTTAGAAGAGCCCCTGTGACATTAAATTGATTAACTCATATTTGATTCTTTCTTTTCATTCATTTATATTCATTTCCTCTCATTCATCAATTATGACCTTTTCATGATTTTATGATTTTTTATGATTTTCTATGAATTTTTCTCTCTCATCAATTTTCATCTCATTCATTTCATTCTTATGAAAATTGATTCTTTTTCCTTTCTTAATCATTGCTGACCATTTCATCACTTCATTTTATTTTTATCCATCAAATCTTTTCTGTGTTCTTATTCAGGTTTCATTTAGGAATTATTGATTGGTTTAATTGATTGGATTATTCATTGGGATTCATTTGGGTTATTGATTCAGGATTTATTGGATTTATTGACTTTGAACTCTCAAGATATTGATTGATCCTCAAGAATTGATTTTGATTATTGATTTGATTTGACTCATCAAGATATTGAGTTGATTTCTGAAGATTTTGAACTGTTTGATTGATTCCTCAAGACTTGATTTCATATTGAAGACACTTATTAATTGATTATTGATTGAATATTGATTGATTATTGATTTCCTCAAGATTATTGATATTTGATTTGAATTGATTGTTGATTGATTGAATTTATTTGACTGTTGATTGAATTTGATTCCTCAAGATTTGAATTGATTCCTCAAGATTCATCAAGATTTTATTGTGATTGATTTGGCCAAGCCTGATTATTCTTCTTAATACCATCAAGTTATTTTAATTCTTTTCATAATGCCAGTCCAGCATAGTCCCCCAGCAAAGAATACTAGATCCCAGAAAATTCCAGCTGTTCTCACTCCTACAGAAAGGGCTCCTCTTGACCGCACACCATCAGTTCATCAACTGAGTGAAAACTTGGACAGAGGACCACCAATGGAAGGAGCAGCACCCTCAAGAAGAGGTGGAATGAAATCTAGAAGATCAAGATCCTTTTCTGGACTTTTTGGTGGCTACCCTGGCATGTCTGAAGGTGCAAGAGCAAGATTAGGGGAAGTTGAAGATGAAGAGGGGGAAGAGTCTGTGGAAGAGGAAGATTCTGGGGAAACTGAAGTGGCAGATGCCTTGGCAAATGCTCCTGAGGTGCCTCAGGGTTCTAATCTAGCCCTTTCTAGTCAACCTCTTGTCTCTCAAACTGATCCAAGTCTCCTCAAGATGATGGAGCAGATGACTCAATTCATGGGACAACTCACTCAAGAAGTTGCCCCCAGGGACAATTCCAAAGCCCCTGCTTTCAAGACTCCATCCATGAAGGCATCTGATTCTTTTGATGGTACTCAAGCTCATAAGCTGAGAGGATTTGTCCAATCCTGTCAACTAATTTTCCATAATGATCCAGCAAACTTGTTCTCTGACAGGAAGAAGGTTTTTTACTCAACTTCTTTTCTTACTGGTAGAGCTGGCAAATGGATTGAACCTTACCTCTCAAATATTTCCAATGAACACCCTTCCTACCTCCTCAATAATTGGCCATTGTTTGAATCTCAATTATTCACTCTGTTTGGTGACCCAAATGAAGTCAGGAAAGCTGAACAAGAGTTGGACAATTTGAGGATGAAGGAAAGTGGTCATGTTTCCTTGTACATAGCAGATTTCAGAAGCTTAATGTCAAGAATTGGAGATTGGGGGGAAAGAGCTTATATCCATGTTTACAGAAGAGGATTGGCATCAAGATTATTGGATCAGTTGGCTTCTCACCCTGGAACTTGTGATACTCTTCAAGAACTTATGGATGTCACTTTAGAATTAGACACAAGATATCATGAGAGGCAAAAGGAAAAGGGTGGGAATCAAGAAAAGAGGCCTCCAGTCAGTGGATCCAATCAGTCTAGGCCTCCTCAAAACTCTTTTCAAAAGAGGCCTCATCAGAAGAAGAATAAGAAGGGGAAGAATTTTCAAATGTCCAAAGACAAGCCTCATGCTGCTCTCCTCAATAAGGACAACAAATTAATTGGTTCCGAAAAGGAGAGGAGGATTAAAGAAGGTTTGTGCAATTATTGTGGTGGAAAGCACCCATTTGAAAAATGCTTCAAGAGGCCTGAGAATAGGCAAGGATCATCAGAAGGCTTCCCTAGCAAGCAGGGAAAAGCCTGAGTGGGAATCATGATGTGTTCAATGGTTCTCACTTATTCCCTTCAAGAGCACAATTTTGCACTCTGAATACTAGTGTCAAGAAATCTTTAAAGTTTCTTATTTTCTCTTCTGTCTCTGATATTTTTTATAGTATTCTCATTGATTCTGGTGCTACAAACTCTTTTATTGCAAAGAATTTTGTTCTCAAGTACTCATTGACTCTGTCAGAGCTCCCTGAACAGATTCCTCTTTTCATTCTGGATTCTAATGAATCCCCTGCCTTGTTCATCACCCATTATACCAAGTGGGTAGTTGACTTGCCTTCCTTCCCAAGCTTTGAATGGGATTTCTTTATCATAGATTCACCCAAGGGAGAAGACCTGATATTGGGCTATGATTTCCTTTACCATTTCAATCCCATTATTGATTGGAAAAATGGATTGATCACCTATGATTCTAATCATAAGGATTCTAGTGGTACTATTCCTTCTACTAGTAATGACTTAGCCACTGCCGTCAACAGTGTTGCTCTGGCTGGTGAACTTAAGACACCTTCCATTCTTTCTTCTGTCCATATCCCTTCCATAATTCCCTCTCAGTCATTACTTCCATCAAGAGATGAAGTCTTCAAAGAGATAAAGGATGTTGGAGAAGATGTTGCCATATCTTCACTTCATCTCTTCCAAGGGGATATGGACCTTCCTCCCTTATCTTTTCATGCATCCCTGGAGGAGCAGTGGGATGAGGAGGAAGAGCCAGAGGAAATTGAAACTGTGTTGAAGGTTGTTCCTCCTGCTTATCACCAATATTTGGATGTATTCTCCAAGGTGAAAGCAGAGAAACTTCCTCCACACCGCGCCTGTGATCACCATATCAAATTGGAGGGTCTTCTACCTCCAATTGGTGTTATCTACTCATTATCAAATCAAGAGTCAGAAACACTGCGGGCCTACATTTCAGAGAATGTAGAGAAAGGTTTCATTAGACCAAGCTCCTCTTCAACAGGAGCACCTGTGCTTTTTGTCAGGAAAAAGGATGGAGGTCTTCGTTTGTGTGTTGACTACCGCAAACTCAATGCTGTCACTAGGAAGAACAGATACCCTGTTCCTCCTATGAACCAGCTTCTTACCGTATTCAACGGTTCCACTATCTTCTCCAAGATAGATTTGCGTGGTGCATATAACCTTCTGAGAATCAAAGAGGGGGATGAGCACTTAACTGCCTTTAGAACCAAATATGGCAGTTATGAGTATTTGGTCATGCCATTTGGTTTGACCAATGCTCCTGCTTCTTTCCAAAATCTAGTAAATGATATCTTTGCAGATTTTTTGGATGTGTTTGTTGTGTTTACCTAGATGATATTATGGTCTTTTCCAGTTCTGAGGAGGAACATGTCAAACATGTGGCCTCTGTCCTCCAAAGACTGAGGGACAATAATCTGTTTGCCAAAGCCTCCAAGTGTGCATTACATGCCTCAAGTGTGGAATACTTGGGCTATGTTGTTTCAAGTGATGGCCTCAAGATGGATTCTTCAAAAGTTCAGCAAATCCTCAATTGGCCTCAGCCCAAAAACATCAAGGCTCTTCAATCTTTTCTTGGCTTTGCCAATTTTTATTGACGTTTCATTAAAAATTATTCTAAAAAAATCACTTCTCTCACTTCCCTCCTTAAAAAAGATTCTCCTTTCATCTTCAATGAGGAAGCTCTTAGTCAGTTTCAAGCACTCAAAGAAGCTTTCACCTCTGCTCCTATCTTATCTCACTTTAATCCTTCTCTACCTACTATAGTAGAGACTGATGCTTCTGATTATGCTTTGGGCGCCGTACTGAGCCAGGTGAATGACTCAGGAAAGCACCCCATTGCATTTGATAGTCGCAAGCTCTTGCCAGCTGAACTCAACTATGAAATTCACGACAAGGAACTCCTTGGCATAGTTTGGGCTCTCAAGCGCTGGAGAGCATTCCTTCTTTCTCTTTCCAAACCTTTTGAGGTCTTGACAGACCACTCTTCCTTGCAATATTTCATGTCTTCCAAAGTTCTTACTCGTCGTCAGGTCCGTTGGGCTGAATTTCTCTCAGAATTTCATTTCACTATCACTTACCGCCCAGGCAGGCTGGCCACTTTACCAGATGCCTTGTCACGTCGGGACGACGTGTACCCAGAGAGGGGGGTGGACTTCATCAGCAAGAATCCTCAGAATTTTCATCAAGTACTTAAGCAAGATGGAATTCAAGAATCAAGATTCTTCTCAATCAAAGTGGAAATTTTCTCAGATTTAGTTGACAAGATTCAAAAAGAAGTATGGCAAGACAAAGACTATAAATAAATACTCAAGCAACTAGCAAGAGGTGAATCAGTTCCAGATTATTCTCTTGAACCTCAAGCCAAGTTATTATTATTCAAAGATAGAGTGGTAATCCCAAGCAATGAAGAACTTCAACTCAATATTCTTCAAAAGCGTCATGACTCACCATTGGCTGGCCATCCTGGCCGGGAGAAGACCCTCAAGCTCATCAAGAGGGATTCTTACTGGGCTGGCATGAATCAATTCATCAAGGACTATGTGTCCTCATGTCAGCAATGTTCAAGAAACAAGAACATTCATCACAAGAAGTTTGGATTACTCAAGCCTCTTTCAATTCCATCTGGTCCTTGGAATTCATTATCAATGGACTTTATCACTCAATTGCCACTGTCAAACAACTTTGATTCAATTTTAGTAGTTGTGGACAGATTCTCAAAAATGGCAATCTTCATTCCAACTTATGGCACAATCACTGCTCTGGATTTAGCTCAAATATTCATTAGTCATGTATTTTCCAAGCATGGACTCCCAGTCAGTATTGTCAGTGATAGAGGATCCTTATTTGTTTCATCATTTTGGACTCAATTGTGTCAGCAGCTCAAGATATCAAGAGATCTTTCAACTGCATTTCACCCTGAAACAGATGGACAGACAGAGAGGGTAAATCAGATACTAGAACAGTACCTTTGGATGTATGTCAGCTATCATCAAGATGACTGGTACACCTGGCTCCCTCTGGCTGAATTTGCCTATAATAATGCAGAACATTCATCCACCAAGCAATCACCTTTTTTCACCATTTATGGAAGAAATCCCAGCTTTGACTCAATCCATATTTCTCAAGACTCACCTGCTGGAAAGTTATCAACAAAACTCCAATCAGTACAGCAAGTTGTCAAAGAAGAATTAGAGTCAGCAATAAGGAGATTCAAGAAGTATGCAGATAGAAATAGGGCAATTCCACCTGATTTCCAACCTGGGGACAAAGTATGGCTAGCTTCCAAGAACATCAAGACAACAAGACCCACCAAGAAATTATCAGAAAGATGGTTGGGACCCTTTGAAGTTCTTAAGAAGATTGGCAGCCATGCATATCACCTCAAGTTGCCTCAGCAATGGAAGACAGTTCACCCTGTGTTCCATGTGTCCTTATTAGAACCAGTCAAGCATTCAACTATCCCAAATCGTCATCAATTGCCGCCACCACCAGTTTTAGTGGAAGAGCAAGAAGAATGGGAAGTGGCTCAGGTTCTGGACTCAAAACTCAAAAGAGGTAAATTATGGTATCTTGTAGAGTGGAAAGGATTCAGTGAAGACCCAGAAAGAACCACTTGGGAACCAGCTTCCAACCTTACCAACTCACCAGACCTTGTCAAGGATTTCCACTCATTGTATCAAGACAAGCCTGGTCCAAATACCTCAAGAGTTTGATTTTATGGTGCTTGGTGGGGAGAAGAAGTTATGAAAGTAAGTTCCTCTCCTGGCATGCACCTTTAAGGGGGTATTCTACCCATATGTTGTTGTAAGCATCACCTTGGCCACTTTGTGAGCACTTGTCAATTCTTTGGACAGGTTCAGGAAGCATACAACATCAATACCTTCCATTTGGACCTTATCAAGATATGGCCGAATGTTTCTTTCTTTCTTTATGTTTTCATTTTCTTTCTTTATTATCATTTCATTTTATGCCAATCATCATAATTCAAGACATTCATTATTTCAAGTCATTTACGGCAATTCATTTCAGAAGCCATTTATGGCAATTCATCTCAGAAGTCATTATGGCAATCTTTTTCAATTTTATGGTGCTTGGTGGGGAGTGGAAGTTATGAAAGTAAGTTCCATCTCCTGGTATGCATCTCTGAGGGTTCTACTTCTTGTAAAACATCACCTTGGCCACTCTGTGAGCATCAAAATGCTTGGTTTTCATTTTTTCAGACACTTATTGGCCAAAATCAAGCAACTCACCACAAGAAGGACCAACCATCAGGATTTTTTCTTTATTTCTTTCTTTACTCTCTTTTTCTCTTATTTATCTTCATTTCTTTTCTTTCTTTACTCGTATAATTTCTTTCTTTTAGTTCTTTAAAGCAGCACCATCCCCTTCCAAATCATGTATTGGGAGGGTCCCTTATTATGTTATCTCATTTATTAGTTGTTATAAGAGCATGAATAGGAGTCAAACCAACCGTGAACTGGAACAAGACACTGGATTTCACTCCACCCAAATCGTCAAGTCCACGTCAAATCAAAAGTTCGACCTCAAGGGAATTGGGCCACAAGTCAATCATGGCCCCCCTCAAAACCTCTCAATGTCAAGGTCCAAGGCCCCTTTAGGGGCTGGAATCAGCATGGGGGGCCTCCCCTGCAAGTTTCGGGAATGCCAAGTTCTTGGTGGTCCTGGACCCCACCAATGGGTCCAGGCCATATAAGGTGAAATTTCTTTTTTGGGCCAATCAAGGTCCCATGGTACCCCTGGGTCCCCAGCAAATTTGGGCCCAGGGGCTCATTTTGGCCCTGGGGGCCTCCTGTAGCCCCCACGGCCCACGGACCGCAAGACCCCAATTTACCCACAAGGCCCATAGGGGCCAAAAAAGCCCAGACTTCAAGAAAAGGCCAAGAATGGCCATGAACCCAAAATCACCTCAAAACACCAAGGACCCAAGAAAAGGCCAGAATTGGCCATGAATCACATTTCACCCCAAGGCACTAAGGACCCAAACAAAAGGCCAAAATGGCCATAAATTCAAGCATCCTCAAGACCCCCCATAGAGAAGGCACCAGCCCAAAATCACTATAAAGGGCTGGTTGAGGCATTTTGAAAGCCATTGGGGACAAGACCCCTGAATTCTTGTCCCCATCATTTTCTTTGATTGGGCTGGCCAGATGAGTACACTGCATATACTCATCTGGCACCATTTTTTGAGCACAAGAGATCAATGGTCATCATTTTGGGATACAACCCAAGGCCATGCCCCAAGGACGTCAGTTGTGGAAATCAGAAGAAAGAACAATTCGAAGTGGGGTATTTACTCAAATTTAAAGAAGGGGGGAAATAAATTTAATTGACAGAGAAGAGATGGAGAAGGATCTCGAGATAATGGTCAAAAGAAAACTTTTCAAAGCATTGTGTGGGGTAGTGAGATGCCACTCAACAATGGCAGGGTATTATGGTGTTCAGGAGCCCACCAGTTTCAAGAGGGGGATACTGTAACAACCACTCATCAGAGGTAGGGGTATTCATTCACACACCCACTCAGACACCTCAAATCAGCAGACCCAGCATTTGTATCAGCATTCAATTTCAGCAATCTTCATTCTGAAACATGCATACAGCTTGGTACCTCAATACAGCCTGTCAATACCTGTACAGGCTGGTTTCACCCAATACAGTTTCAATACACCAGTATGGAACTGTATGATCACTCAAATACACCACACCTCTTGTACAGGTTCTGTACAGCTGTACAAGACCTGTATTGGCCGGACTCAATTCAATCATCAAATATTCTCATGAAAATTCTTCCTCTGGATCAGGGCTGGTGATTCTCACATATACCAGCCCCTCTTTCCCCCCCCTGGGGACTTTTCCCCAGTTAATTAATTTAGTTTATTTATTATTTTATAATTATTCTTATCCTTATTTTGGGTATTATAATTATTTAATCTTAAGCTAGTCTTTGCATTTCTCTCTTCGCCTGTACAGTATGAGTTGGGTGGCCATATCCTTATTAACCCTTCTCTTTCCATTCTGACAGGTTGAAACAGTGGACTTGGACTTGTTTGTGGTTGGCTCTTCCATTCTTTTACTCTTATCTTTTGTTGCTGCTTTTTCTTATATTCATTCTTTAGCAATTTATCTTTAACACTCTTAAGTGTATCTCATCTTATCTTATCTTTGAGCCCTCCATAAGTGAGTCCCAGTTTACTGAGTGCCAGGCCCTCTTCACTTCGAAGAGCCCCTGTGACATATGGATTGATTTGTGCTTAAACAAATGGATTAGCTACAAATTCTTCTTTATAAGTATCTGTCAGCCTATGACTCAAAACCAGAGCACAATCATGACAGCCAAAATACCATAAACAAATGGTATAGCCAAGATAACACCAAAACATGCAGCGGAGCCAAATTGTCCCAAAAGGTATCAAACAAAAGGAAAAACTCACTCCTTTCCAAATATACAGTTCCCATCATCATGGGACAAAGAATAACAAAGTTATTGCTGAGCATAAACCTTAATTTTCACCTCTCATCTGAAATACAGAGTAAGAAGCTTAACCCCATAAATTGGATATTCGAAATGAAGCTCTAAGTCAGCACTATTCAATGGTACCAGCCAAACGGATCTAGCACCAGTATTACAGAAGTTATGGTCAAATTCAGGCCAAATAAGGGTGAATAAAACATTGACCTCTCATCTAACTTCTACAGTTTTAGTGTGAGATACCTAAAGTGGGGCCTTTTTGGAAAGATCACAATCAGGGCTATCTGATGGTGTCATCCATTTTCTCATATCTCAACTAGAACAAAAGCTATGGGGCAAACAAGCCCAATACAGCTTTTGCCCAAAAACACGCATATGTACAAAATATCTTGTACATGGGATACCTTTGTCATATTTAATGATAACCATATCAAATAAGGTACCATTGTGTAGAACACATACAGGGATACACACCGAGCCCCTTTTGAGATTGATATCCAAAAAACTGACAAAGCTATGGTTGTTTTAAGGTCAAAATCCCACCATTGTCCAATATAGTTTTACCATGGGATAATATCCCATAACCATGATTATGAGGTGTCAAACAGACAAATAAGAATTTTTATACTTTAATACCTCATAATTCAGTCAATACTGGGGTCCCATACAGTTTCTGTACAGCATTCTATGCATCATACATGTCAGAAGAGGGCTATGTGGTCCCCAGATGAAAATTTTCACCCTGTATTGGTGAAAACTGCTCAGATGTGGTTTCAAAACCACATCTGAGCCCAATACAGACTATACAGGTCCTTAAAAACCACAAGCCTGTCCCAGAGAGTGAAAAAATCCTCACTTCCTCTACGTGGAAAGGTCTAACAGCCCTTTCACCCCATTTCAGGATATAAAGGAGACTTTTCACAGCCAGAAATGCTTTCCTCATCCTGCTCTTACATTCCTACATAGTACAACTGTCAAAAACAGTTATACTCTTGGAATATAACCAGGTATAATTATAATTTTAATTATTGTAGTCTTTATTATTGTCATCCAACAGGTAAAGCTGCACCCCGGGCTTTCAACAGCGCTCACCACCCCTATTTCTTAATAGTAAAGCCCTTAATATTCAACTTAAAAGCCTTATTCTTTATTATCAAACCTTTTTATTTAAATTTTACCGTGTCACAGTCATAGTTAAAAGTTGTAAATAGTCTTATTACGCTTCTATCATACACTCAGCCTGACATTTTGGGGGCCTGGCTGTGTTTTGACTTATTTGTACCATTACAAGTGAGTTTTTTCTCTTATATTCTTTATTTCTGACAATTGCTTTATAATTTTCAGGTGTAATTTTCTTATAAATATATATATATCTTATATATATTTTTTATTAATTGGTGTATACACCATTTTATATTCTTATTACAAGAATATTCTTCACATGGCTAATAACCACAAGACCGTTATTTTTGGCGTTTTTTACATATAAAAACACTTTTAAGCCATTAATACAGTCTTATTTTTTAAATAAATAAAGACACCTCTTACTGATAAACCAACATTTGAGGCGTGGTTGGGCATATTGTTAATTCAATTACCCTCTTATACACCACATTTTGACAGATTATACTTGCTAAGTACAAGTAATCTGTAAGATATTGGTATACAGACAATATACCAAATATCTGTAAGCTGTATTTTTGACGTGGAATTGTTAATTCAATTACACTGTCATTGTACAAGGGCACATTGTAGTACAAGCCCAGAGGCCATTCTTAGACGTGAAAACAGCAGTTTAAGAAGTCTTAACTGACATTAAGCCCTCTTTTTTCCTGTTTTGATTCAGTGGAAGAAACCTTCATACCACTTGAGACCCAGTCACAGGCCAACAATCCTGTGACACCCTCAGAACCAGAGGGCAGCAAGGGCAAAGGAAAGAGGCACAGTGAAGGCCTGATCACAGCAAAGAGGTGGACACCAATACCCACCCAGAGGAGTAGAGAACCACGAAACTCTGCATAAATACAAGGTAATCCAACCTTAACATCTTGTACAGAAAAGATTACTATAATTAACCCAGTTGTAACCTCTAAAGGTAAATTGCCAAAAAAAGTGGACAACAAATTTGTACAAGGCACAGTCAAAGGTAAATACCCTAAGAACATAAACTTTTTGACTGCTTGCAAACACTGATATGTCACCTGTATACCTCAGAGACCTTGGCTTCCAAAGTAACCAACCAGAGGACAGAGAAGGATTGTCCAGAACCAGAAGACCTGGAAGAGGACACCCTGGACACAGTGGTGGATGGCAAAACAATGAGGGAGATAATATCAACCTTTCCATTCACACTCCAATTCAACAGGAACCTCAAACCAGAGGACTGGAAGGATATGGATTAAGTTCTTCAGCTCCACCAACTCCTCAAAGATTTATTATAATGGCGCATGGACAACAAGAGGTTCAGCCTGGTATCTCACTGGGAAGAACTTGGAGCAAGTTGCCAGAAGACCTGTCTCAAAGAGATAGACTTCAAGGACCTTATGGTAATCACCAAAGTTTGGAATCCTACCAGGAAGTTCAGACTCCTGGAGGCAAGGGCACAGAGGATAAGGGAGAATCAAGCCACTATCCAAGCTATAGAAGAACAGCTAACCCATATAGGGCCTACTCAGATTCCTTCAGGCTCACAAGTAGCAGGCCAAATCAGCTCTCCAGTGGCTTCACACCATTCAGAAACCAACAGATCAGTGGCCAAGCATTACCATTCTTCACAATTCCAGGAAGCTGCCAGGAGAAGACAAGGAAAAAAGGGCAAGCACAAAACCTCCTTCAACAAAAGGAGGAAAGAGTCAGACCCTATGATCCAGAAGCTGTTGGACTTGGTAAAAGAAGTACACAAGAACCACAAGTAGTTGTAAACCACTCGAGAATCAGTAGTCCCATTAATAGAAATATTACCCCCACTCAGATTGAACATAATTTTATCACACCTGAGAGTAACTTAAACAGTGATGCACTGTGGTTACAAATGTCCCAATATGCCGAGAAAGCTCAAAAACAGTTTGCAGAACTTGAAGCAAGCCATGAGAGGATGAAAAATTAACAGCCTCCATGGATAAAATTGTTAAGACTCTTCAAGAAGGACATGCTCCATTGAGCAAAGCTTCTGAAGAGACCAACAAAAGGCTGAACCTAGTCTTTGAAGAACAACACCACAGCAAAAGGGACAGGGATTGTCTGGATCAAGACATAAACAAACTGTTTAATGTCTACCATAACATGAAGCCCCAACCACAAGGCCATGTTATGGATAATCCATATCATCAAGATGACATCAAACCAGATGCCATCTTGATGAATAAGGCAAGATCCCCATTCCAATACCAGGATGGAGATAATATGTCTTATTCAGAGAAGGAATCCCTGAAACAGCCTCCTGAGGCCTCAAGCTGGCCCAAATTCTCTGGAACTGGAGAATATGATCATATGGAACTCATAGATTATATTTATGGACTCTTCATTGATGTACCAAGCATACCAGACTACTGCATTACTGCTAGACTAAATACAGCATTTAAAGGTCATGCTAGTATATGGTACATAGAAATGAAAGAAATCCATTGCAGAAGGAACTGGCCATGGTGGAAGAGGCAAATTATTCAAAAGTACAGTAATGGAACTTGGATATGGCAAAAGACAATGTCCTTTGACAATGAAAAATACTTTGTGTACAAAGATCCATATCAGTGGTGTCTTAGAAAGTCTAAAGGACTTAAAGCCATTGATCCTCAGATGAACATACAAATGAGGAATCACAAATTTCTGACACAACTGCCAGGAGAACTAGAGCAGGCAGTAAAGTGAAGATGCAACCAAAATTGCACTCTAGATGAAATTGCTAATACCTTACAAGATATAAGGAAAAGAACTAATATAGGGAAATTCAGCCTATATGGAAGCAGTACTTTCAAATAGAAACAACCTCTCAGGGTGGAGTTTAAAGACAAACCCAGAGAAAGAGTGGCAGAAGTGGCAAAGAAGAAGAATACTTGTTACAATTGTGGTTCAACAGACCACTATGCCAACAACTGTCAAAAGGCAAAGACAAAAGTCTATTCCATTGAGAAAGTCCCAGAGGAGGAATCCCCAACAGAGGATTCTGAATCAGACTCCATGGGTTATGCCATCACAGAACCATCTGATTATGACCAAGACCCAAAAGAAGAATTTCTAGTGTAATACCAAGAGGAAACCCCACTAGAAAACAGGACATAAAGTCGGAAGCAGGCATGCCCCAGGATACTTCCAATAAAAACTTGTGCAAACATACACAAGATGCACAAACATTCCTGGTTACACCTACCAAAGGTATGGCATATATACATGGAACAGCCACAAAAGTGACTGTCTGTATTGACAATGCCCAACATCCACTGATCATTGATAGTGGAGCACACTTCCCCATAGTGGCCAGAAAGTATCTGGATAACCACTTCCCAAATTGGGAAGAACAGCTCTTGCCCACCAAGGCAAAGAACTTTCAAAGTGCATCAAGGAAGATGCCTTCCATTGGGAAAATTATCAAAGAGATAATTATACCCCATAGGAATGGTAATATCAGACTCAACCCAGAGTTTGTAGTGCTTGACGATGCCCACATCCAAGGGTTCTTACTGGGAACAGACTACCAGAGGATGTATGGCATAGATATTTACAACAGTAAAAATAGGCACATTACCATTGGTACCAACAAGGAAAAGAAATTTTCACTTGATATATACCAGATATCTTCTCAAGATTCACTGGAAGAACTTCTGAATGAATTCAGGGAGGGACAGTTTGGCACTACCCTCACCAGTAAACAAAAACTAAGTTTACTGAAGATGCTGAGGAAGAACAGACCAGAATTTGCCATTGGTGAAGAACCATTAGGCAAGATCAAAGGCCATGATATAGAATTATATTTGGATGTGGAAAGATCTTATCCACCCATTCTTAGGAGATCTCCTTATACAGAAAGCCTGGAAACCAGGAAAGAACTTGAAAAACACATCAATGAACTCCTGGACATGGATTTCATCAGGAAGATTGGACATAATGAAATGGTGGAAATCACCACTCCTGTCCTAATCACCTGGAATGATGGCAAGTCTAGACTGTGTGGAGACTTCAGAGCTCTGAATAACTACACAAAAGCAGACAGGTACCCTATACCCAGGATACCTCATGCCTTGGGTAAACTGGCAAAAGCCAAATACATAACCAAAATGGATTGTATTAAAGGCTTCCACCAAAATGGGGTTAAACCAAACTCCATGAAATTTCTCAGAATAATATGCCATATGGGCATATATGAGTATACCAGGATACCATTTGGCATCAAAAATGCACCAGCCCACCTCTAAAGGATGATGGACACAATATTTCAGCAAGAAATATTGGAAGGCTGGATGGTGGTATATATTGATTATATCATTATATACTAAGATACATGGGAAGACCGTTTACAATACATAGACAGAGTGCTAAATAAATGTACACCCATCAATCTGAAGACTTCACTGAAAAAGTGTAATTTTGGCCAACATGAGCTACTAGCTCTAGGACATAAAGTCTCAGGTCTTAGTCTGGCAATTGACCAGAATAAAGTAGCATAAGTACTGCAAAAGCCAGTGCCAAAGAGCATAAAAGAGATGCAATCTTTCCTTGGGTTTGCTAGCTACTACAGAAGCCACATCAAGAATTTTGCCCACATAACTAGTAGTTTATACAGGTTATGTTCAAAAGATGTAGTTTTTGCAATTACCAACGAAAGAAGAGATGCATATTAGAGGATCAAACATGAACTCGAAAATGCACCTGTGCTCATCTTGCCTGACTTTGAACTACCATTCAAGTTATATATAGATGCAGCATGTAGCCAAGGCTTAGGAGCAGCCCTTCACCAAAGACAAATTGTGGATGGTGAACCAAGAGAGGGAGTAATATGTTACATCTCTAGGCAACTGAAAGACTCATAAGCCAGGTATGGGGCCACCCAGACTGAATTTCTATGCTTAGTCTGGGCTTTGGAAAAACTCCATTATTATCTGGAGGGTGCAGTCTTTGAAGTCTACACAGACTGCACAGCCTTCAAGTCTTTACTGAACATGAAGACTACCAATAGACACATGCTGAGATTGCAAATAGCCATCCAGGAGTATAGGGGGAATATTACCATCATATACAAGGAAGGTAAAAGTCATACCAATGCAGATGTCCGCTGGATAATGTCAAGAGCAATCCAGCTTATGACCCTGAAGTTGCAGCCAAGATCCCTATTCATTTCATGGAAATAGATAGGAGGAGGAACTTCAGATTCTCTGAATGGGCACCAGGAAGTGGTACCCTTGACAGTGGGAACACTGATTCAGAAGGAACAGAAACTCCCATACTGGGAATAAGTTTCTCAGAACTGCACAATGTATTTTTCAGTGTAGTACTGAAGTCTTATGACAAACACAAACAGTGTGGCATATTACTACAGCTCCTTCAACAAAAGTACAGGAGTCCAGAACTGCAATCCCATCTGGAAGAACCCAGGTTGAGGGCATACAAGGATAACAAGTTCTTCCTTGCAGATGGCCTGCTTTACCACAGAGAGAAGCACACAAGTGCACTCACAGTGGTAGACAGAGACCACATCTCTCTGATCCTACAGGAATGTCATGACTGCCCCTATATGGGACACATGGGTGAAGACAGGACCAGAGAGCGGGTAGCAAGCACAGTTTGGTGGCCCAAGTGGGAACAAGAGTTGAGTGAATACATCAACACTTGTGAAAGATGCCAAAAGGCAAATAGGAAACATGGGAAGAAGTATGGGTTACTTCAACATATAGAGTAACCCAAACACTCATGGGAAACCATCAATATGGACTGGGTCACAGGACTTGTCCCAGGGGGCAAAGAAGACTACAATGCCGGTCTAATCATAGTTGATAGGTTCAGCAAGAGCATGAGGTGTCTACCATGCCATAAGGAGGACACAGCCATGGATACTGCTCTGTTCTTCTGCAATAACATCATATCCACCTGTGGAGTCCTTAAGATAATCATTAGTGATAGGGACTCAAAGTTCACATCTGAATTTTGGACCAACTTATATGAAATTCTTGGCACCAAGCTTTAATTTTCCACAGCTTACCATCCACAAACAGATGGCCTAGCTGAGAGGATGATCCAGACAATGGAGGACATCCTCCAAAGGTTCTGTGCCTATGGCATGGAATACAAGGACCATGAGGGATACACCCATGACTGGGTTACCCTTCTATCAGCTGTCCAGCTGGCTTATAATACAAGTCAGAACTCTACCACAGGAAAAACAGCTGCAGTGGTAGAGAAAGGGTGGAATCCCCTGCTGCCTGTGGATCACTTGAAGAAGAATCTTCTGACCATCCACCCCACAGCCAAAACCTTCCATGATATGTGGAAGAGGGCTTGTGACACAGCTTCCAAATGCATAGCTGAGGAAAAAGAATATAATAAGCAGAGGTGGGACAAGACACACATGTAACCTTACTTTAAGGAAGGGGACCAGGTGCTGGTGTCTACACAGAGCTTCAATAATCTCAAAGGACCTAAGAAAATGAGAGACTCATTTTTAGGGCCCTTCACTATCATCAAATTGATAGGAAAGAATGCAGTGGAAGTCAAACTTACAGAGGAATTTTCCAGAAAGCACCCAGTCTTTCCAGTGAGTTTGGTCAAGCCATACTTCCAAACAGAGGAGGGAAAATTCCCCTCCAGGAGTAAGAACCCCACACCACCAGAGATAGTGGAAGTGGAGGATTCCCCTGGACCTGTGAGTAAAATTATCAGGGCCAGGAAGATCAGACTTAATGGGAAGGATCAAAGACAATACTTAGTCAGATTCAAGAACCAAACAGCTGATAAAGACAAATGGTTGGCAGAGGATGCCATACCAGATGGGAACCTTCATTTAAGGAGATTCAGAGCCTCTAGGAGGACTCAACAGTCTCATAAATGATGAGCCTTTTTTATAGGGAGGGTATGTCATCCTGTGACTCAAAACCAGAGCACAAGCATGAAAGCCGAAATACCATAAGCCAATGGTATAGCCAAGATACCACCAAAACATGGAGCTGAGCCAAATTGGCTCAAAATGTATCAAGGGAAAGAGGAAACTCACCCCTTTCCAAATATACAAGTCCCATCATCATAGGACAAAGAATAACAAAGTTATTCATGCTCAAAGTTATTGCTGAGCATAAACCTTAATTTTCACCTCTCATCTGAAACACAGAGTAAGAGGCTTAACCCCATCAAATGGGTATGCAAAATGAAGCTCTAAGGAAGGGCTATTCAATGGTACCAGACAAACTGATCTAGCACCAGTATTACAGAAGTTATGGTCAAATTCAGGCCAAATAAGGGTGAATAAAACATTCACCTCTCATCTAACTTCTACAGCTTTAGTGTGAGATACCTAAAGTCAGGCCTTTTTGGAAAGAGCACAATCAGGGCTATCTTATGGTGTCATCCATTTCCTCATATGTCAACTAGAACAAAAGCTATGGGGCAAACAAGCCCAATACAGCTTTTGCCCAAAAACACGCAGATGTACAAAATATCTTGTACATGGGATAACTTTGTCATATTTAATGATAACCATATAAAATAAGGTACCATTGTGTAGAACACATACAGGGATACACACTGAACTCATTTTGAGATTGATATCTAAAAACCTGACAAAGCTATGGTTTTTTTAAGGTCAAAATCCCACATTTTGTCCAATACAGTCTTACCATGGGATAATATCCTATAACCATGATTATGAGGTGTCAAACAGACAAAGAAGCATGTTTATACTTTAATACCTCATAGGTCAGTCAATACTGGGGTCCCATACAGTTTCTGTACAGAATTTTATGTGTCATACACATCAGAAGAGGGCTATGTGGTCCCCAGATGAAAGTTTTCACCCTGTATTGGTGAAAACTGCTCAGATGTGGTTTCAAAACCACATCTGAGCCCAATACAGGATATACAGGTCCTTAAAAACCACAAGCCTGTCTCAGAGAGTGAAGAAATCTTCACTTCCCCTACGTGGAAAGGTCTAACAGCCCTTCCACCCCATTTCAGGATAAAAAGGAGGCTTTTCACAGCCAGAAATGCTTTCCTCATCCTTCTCTTACATTCCTACATAGTACAACTGTCAAAAACAGTTATACTCTTGGAATATAACCAGGTATAATTATAATGTTAATTATTGTAGTCTTTATTATTGTCATCCAACAGGTAAAGCTGCACCCAGGGCTTTCAACAGCACTCACCACCACTATTTCTTAATATTAAAGCCCTTATTCTTTATTATCAAGCCTTTTTATTTAAATTTTACCATGTCACAGTCATATTTAAAAGTTTTAAATAGTCTTATTACCCTTTTATCATAGACTAAGCCTGACAGTATCTTTTTTAGAAGATACTATTGATATTTGTTTTGGTATATTGGAAAAAGAAAGCTTTTGTCTCTTGTTTTCTCCAATTTTGAAATATCTGTCTTTATGGTTATTGATGTCAATACCATAAATATTCAAGTAATCATTTCCAAGAATGATGTGTTGAGATGTGCAATTGTCCATTATTACAATCTCAGTCTTCATTCTAGCACTTCCTGATGGGTGTGGAAATACAAGATTAGTGTCCAATATATCCAAAGGGTACATATTATTACTGGAACTACTAAATTGTACGCCCTCTATTGGTATTAGATGATTTTTCTATCCAGGGAGTATGGTTTGAAGATAATCTTTACCTACACAAGTACAAAATGCCCCTGTATCCAAATTCACTTTGGCTTCAGTATCATTCATCAGAATTGATGTGATACAAGATGCTCCTGCAGTGTATCCTTTACCTCTAGCAGGTTTGGTTTTACACATTCTGGCATCTTGGATATTGATCAGGTTATGACAGTCCTCAATGTACTGTGGCAAGTGAGTATGGACTTCTGTGACCTCAAAGAAAGCTGTAATGTTTTCAATGGGATCGTCCTCTACTGGTGTATCCACGGAGACTGCAGAATCTAGGTCAGATTCTTCTTTCTCTTCAGTGCACTGAACTTCATTGATTTTTGTCTTTTTGGTGCAAGTGTTGGCTAAATTTGAAGTGCTTCCACATTTATCACACTTCAAGACAGGTCTTTCAGGTCTTTTGTCCTCTCTGGACATCTTTGGGACCATTTTGGACTCTGTAGGGATTTTAGTCCAAGCTTTACCAATTCTTGTTCTATTAATTATATCTTCCATTTCATTGATGTAGTCCTCTGTTGAACAGGGTTATACACATCTGCACTTGATAGAATGTTATAGTTCTCCTCCACATTTTCTTAATATTTTCATATTAATCACAGTGTCAGACATATCTGGGTGTAAAGCAAATAATATATCTTTTTGCTTGAAGAACCAAGTAAGTGGCTTATCTTTTTCTGAGTTAAAAATGGCACTTTCAAAAGAATTCTCCATTTGGAACCTCCAAGAATTATTGGCCCATTTGGTAATCATTTCAGATTTCCACCAAGACCAATCATGTCTTCCATGATCTTGTCCCATCTTGTAATACCATTTCTTTGCAGTTCTGGTAAACAGAGATTGTAATTTGCCCACTATAATTTCATCAGGTATGTGAAAGTCTTGCAAAATATCAATAGTTCTGATGAGCTTGATATGGTTGTATTCTCTTTCACCAGAGAATGCTGGCCATTCTTCCAATTTGGGAATATCTTTTGAAGAGATAACATTTTCTCCTAAGAATGGGGTCAAACTTCCTTTAACAGAATGTTTTTCTTCAGTAAAAGGTGCAGAATGTCTTGGAATATGTGGTTCATAATTCTTATGAATCTGTTCTACATTTGCAATGATTTCATTCTTTAACTTCTGCCTTTAACTGTCACTGTTTTCCAAATGTGTGGAAAACTGATTGGTATTTTTAGTTATTTCCAAGACATGATCTTGCAGAATTCTAAGTTGATAATTGATGTTTAAAATGGAAAGATCTTCCATTTCATCATTTTGAACTTGATATTTACTGCCAGTTCTGTCACATGTATTGGTAATTGAATCAAGTTTGACATTTGTCAATTGATACCATTCAGTATACTTCTTATCATTTCTTTTCAATTCACTCATGTGCAATATTATTTTATTTGATTTTGCATCAAATTTGCCAAGTTCTACATCAATACTAGATTTAACAAAGTGTATTTCATCTATTATTTGCGTGGAAAAGTCCTGTTCATCCTTTCCTGCTCTTTGGCTTTGAATTCCATAAGAGTCCTGGCCATATTGAAGACACTGTCCACAGCTGAAGGCTCCAATTTGGGAATCCTGTACCCTTGTGGGTAAGGTCTGTGCCAATTGGCTTTGCCTTTGCCCTTGCCTTGATGATTCTTGGGATCTTTCTGCTTCTTCTGAGGTCCTTTGGGCTTGTCTTTGGACACTTCTGGAGCTGCTTTGGAGCTGGTAGACGCCATTGGGCCTTTTGTCTCCAAAGCTGGAGTCATTTCCAACTCCTTCTTCTGGTATATGGATAAAACACTTTGGTTCTTCAACCAATTCTTTATCTTTTTGACTTTTTTTTGCAAGACAATTGGCTCCAACCTCCTAAGATTTCTATGGTCTTCTCCTGACCCAGAAAGCTCCTGATGTGTAAGTAGGCGCTCATGGCCCCCTTCCAAAGGCTTGGGCATATTTCCCACTCCTCTTCTTTGGATGCTCTGAACCAATTTTTGTATTGGCATTGATAAATTTCTATTTCTGCCACTTGAAAGTGGTTCAGCCCTTGAAATATTATCATGAATCAGTCCAGATTCAGAATTGACGTCAAAATTTGTGTATACAGACCTTGGGGAATGGGGGCAACTCTGGCATCCTCCATATGTGTCTTTCTTGAGGAAGATTTGACACTTCTGGATTTTGTCTTGCCTCTTCCTTGTCCACATCCATCATTTTGGACTGAATAGTTGCTTCCATTTCTGGTATGCACCATTTTCATGTCAATTAAAGATAAAATAAGAATTAGAAACAGAAAATGTGCACCTTTTGGTCGTTGTTTGGATTGTTCTGTTTTTAACTAAGTGCCTACTTTAGCAATTTGCACTTCAATACTGTCTTCAGATTCTGGACTAGTAATTTATCTTTTACTGAGTCTGTTACCAGCTGCACAGTATTTGATTAAAGACACTAGAGAAAAAATTGAAGAAAATTATTTTTTTATACTTTTTAAGAGATTTTTGAGATTTTTTATGAATTTTTTTATTTTTTTTTAATGTTAAAAGAAATTTATTCTTTTTAAAGGAAAGAAATTAAAGCTTAAGATTCTAAATCAAAATTAATTCAGAGTAACTCAAAGAATAATTTTATAAGTTTTTGGATGTGAAGAAACCATGTGTAAAAACAGTATAAAATGAAACCAAATTCCTGAATGAAAAATATTTCAAGAAAATTTCAAAAATAAAAATAATTTCAGCTTTAAATTGAAAGAAAAAAATTATTGAATTAATATATTTTAGAACTTAAAAATATATTGATTAAGGGTACAAGGTTCAAAAAACACAGCCAGGCCCCCAAATGTAAGATGTGTCTATGAAACTGTTGATAATATTACTATTAATCAACATTACTATTACTTGTCTTATGAAATATAATGATAAAAATTATTATAACCACAATTAAATAATTAAAGAATTATTTCTTTTACATGTTATACACTACTAGTGATTGTAACAGTAAGCAGTAATTATCTTCAAGAATAATTTAATAATAAAGTTATTTTAATATATAATTATCTTTTACAAGAATAATTATGAAGATAATTCTTGAAGAAAACTATTACTAGAGAAAAGCTTCAAGAATTGAGATAAATTACTGACTATTAATCAAATGAACCTTTTTAGAAGATAATAGTAGAGAAATTTGACATGGAATTGTGGATTTAATGGATCAAAATTGATTTATAACAGTATCACAACAAAATATAGTTGATTTCTATTATTTCAAATCTTTCTGATTGATTTCTGAAAGAATAAGAGACTTAAGAAATAGTTTTAACTAATACTTACTTGCTTGGTAATAAAGCTATAATATAATAATGTGATTATCTGGCAAAAACAGCAAGAGGAGGCCTCTTTTAAGTCTAAGAAAGGTCACAGAGGTGTTCCATGGAGAAAACGGAAAAGCTATTGAGTGATAAAAAAATAAAACTTTTTGGATTATTGATTGCATCATTGGTTGTCACATAAGATTATCATAATTACTTAATTGAGGCTTTTAGGTAACTACCAACCCATTTATGGTTAAGAATAAAAGGAGTAACAACTGTAGATATTCTTTTATTCCAAAATAATCATTGATTTCTCAAAGTTATGAATTTTATTTGAATTTTCATTACAGTATTTATTTTCTGTAAATTTTTAAAGATTCTGTGTTTCACGTGGAATCATCAAACATGGACTGTAAGGTAAACTTTTTATTTTACATATAAAGATATAATTATTTTTGGTTTTTGGATTAATTATACAGCTTTCAATTTGTCCTCAAAGTTTCAGAAAGATTCATTAAGAATTGTACTTTTAATGAATTTTTGAAGTTTTTACCTCATTTCTATGTAGAATTGCAAATAGCAGTATATGGCTGGTTGCTATGAGGTAAATCAATAGATACTAGTCCAAAAAGGGTTTTGATTACTCTTTTGGGGCTTATCCATGGTAAGTCATTAATAATTGACATGGTTACGGGAGTCTAAGTTGTTCTTTACCTCCTTGGCATGTCAAAATAGCAGGTTATTTGCTATTTTCTTACAATTTACTGGAGTTGTAACATGGTAAGCAAGTTCCCAAAAGGTTTTGGTTTCCTAATTGGGCCAATATCAGCCATAAATCCAAGCTTTGGAGCTGTTCATGCCTCAGAGGCCTCAGAAGTTGGGTACCCTGGCTCTCTTTGATGTTTTTTGTCCCCCTTGCCTATTTTTTTACATCAAAATAGAATTTGAAGCTTCAAGTGAGATATCCACTATGGTTGTACCAAAGGTGCATGTACAAATAACATGATATTAAGTGCCTAAAACATGAATAACACTATTCTTAGTGTATATGTAACATGGTATTTCTTACATTCCCGTTATTTTGGCGTAAAATAGAGAAAAACAAAAGTTTTCACAGATCTTTTATGTGGTATTGAAGTATTTTCCATATTACCACCTCAAAGAGTTGATTTGAGCTTATTCCTCTATGGAGCTACCCTGGGTGAATTTTTGTGTAGAATCCAAATCCGGCCTTAAATCCATGGATCTACTTACTCAATGAAAGGTTATTCATCTTCTCTGAGATCAAAAATGATGAATTTTGAATATATGCATGACTTATGGGTTATGCATAGTTCAAAATCTATTTTTAAGATAATTGTGGCATATTTCGGTATGTAAAATAAACCTCAAGGCTAACAGGAAGAGCACCATATAGAAGGCACATGTGTAACAGATATAGGCACAGAATTCTTTAACGAAGTAAAGGAAAGCTATAAAATGGATAAAAACTGCCATATCCTATGCCAACTTCTAATGAAAGACTGTAAAACCCATCACTTTCATCAAAACTAGATGAAATATGGAAAAAGGAATATGATGAAGGAAGATTCCACCTCCTTGATGGAAGCATTCACCATAAAACTAAACATACATTTGTTATGGCGTTAACAGATAGAACTCCAATAAACACTATACTACATGAATGTCATGATAGTGTTGCAGCTGGACATCTCTCAGAAGACAGAACACTAGAGAGGTTAAAAACCTGCTTTTTTGTGGCCAAATTGGAAGAAAGATGTTGCAGAATACTGCCAAACCTGTGACAGATGCCAAAAAGCAAACAGAGCCACAGGTAAAAAATTTGGAATGATTATCCCAATCCAAGAACCAAAATCCCCTTGGGAAATAGTTCACAAGGAATGGGTAATAGCATTACCTCCAGGAGGAGACAGAAGTTACAATCCTTTCCTAGTACTAGTTGACAGATATAGCAAAATTCCAATGTTTTTACAATGTCACAAGTATGATACAGCTATGCATATAGCCATAATGATATGGAATAAAGTTATTAGCCACACAGGCTTATTCCAAAACATCATAAGTGATAGAGACCCAAAATTCACTTCAGCATTTTGGACAAACCTTCATAACCTGTTTGGAACAAAACTATCATTCTCAACGGCTTACCACCCCCAAACTGATGGTCTAGTAGAAAGAATGATACAGACCTTAGAAGACACAATCAGAAGATTCTTTGCATATGGGCTAGAATTCAAAAATTCTGATGGTTTTACCCATGATTGGTGTACATTAATACCAGCTCTTGAACTAGGATATAAAACATCAATCCATTCTTCAACTGGAAAGACACCTGCAATGCTAGAAAAAGGCTGGAATCCAAGACTCCCTTATGATACCCTCAAAAAGGACTTAGTGGATATACAACCAACAGAAAGTAGCTTCAAGTGAATGCTTGACAAAACAAGACACCATGCAAACAGATGTATCCAAGATTATTTCAAGTATTCTAAAGAAAGTTGGGATAAAAGTCATAAACCACTTGACCTCAAAATAGGATACTTGGTCCTAGTGTCAACTCTAAATTTCAATAATATAAAAGTTGCAAAGAAATTGAAATATTCCTTTGCAAAACCGTTTATGATAAAAGCACTACATGGACCTAATGCTGTCCAATTAGAGCTCACAGGTTAACTAATGAACAAACACCCAACTTTCCCTGTAAGTCTGATAAAACCTTACAGCTCAAGTGACAAGGAATTCTTTCCACTAAGAAACAAATACCACTTGAAATACCGCCTTTAGAGCAAGGAGAAGAAAAGAACATTGTAAAACTCCTTAAGGAAAGAAGGACAAGAAACAAAAAAGAAAGGGAATAACTTGTAAGGTATAGAAATGCAGCTCAAGAACATAAATGGCTACTTGAGAAAGATATGACAAATTCTGATAAAAGTTTGAGAAGGTTCAGACATAAAAGAAAGGCTAAAGAATAGAAAAATCAAGCATTATTGAGCATCAAGACTAACAAAGTCAATTGAAGACATAGAACAATGGATAATACCCTAATTAACTATACCAGATTGTGGTAGAATCTTTTTTGGTGGTAGGGAATGTGAGCCTTTGAGATATGACCACATATCCAAAAAAGGTCACAACAAAATTTCTGTAATAATTATACTTATAATAATTATCTCAAAGGCTAGTAAAAATAGCATAAATAAGTACAAAATCTGAATTAACTCAGCATCTAATGAGTAAACATGTGAAATGAGCTACACCATTAGATTCCTCATGGTAAAATACACATATGTCATTTTTATGGCATATCTGAAAAGTCAATAATTACTGAGGAATAACTAATAATACCTTGAAAAAAGTATAAAGCCCTATTTAGCTCAGAATCCAATGAAATAACATGTGAAATAAATTGTACCATTGGAATATCCATTTAAAGCTACACATAAAACAATTATGAAGATATTCTCTAAAGTCAATACTTAAGGAATTAAGCTGAATATATGCACTTTTTTGGTCAAAGCATATATTCATGGCTTTTAGCTAATATCTCTTGAAATATACAAGATATATGGATAAACAAAAATAAATTCACCACGTAATTACTTTAAGAACACAGATATGAACTTTATTTTCCAAGTTATAAACAAGGTTAAAACTTGTAATGGATTATTGAATAAAATCAATGGAACTGTTGACCACTTTGCTAGGAAAGTGGTTCAAACTGAAAAAGAAGTAGACAGGAATATCTTACTAGTTCATACGTGAATAATGATGTAATTTCTATTCTAATATTCAAGGTATAACCCCTTGAAATCATGGTTTTAAGCTTAAAATATTGTAATAACCACTCATCAGGGGTAAGGGTATTCATTCACACACCCACTCAGACACCTCAAATCAGCAAATCCAGTATCTGCATCAGCATTCAATTTCAGCAATCTTCATTCTGAAACATGCATACAGCTTGGTACCTCAATACAGCCTGTCAATACCTGTACAGGCTGGATTCACCCAATACAGTTTCAATACACCAACTTGAAACTGTATAATCACTCAAATACACCACACCTCTTGTACAGGTTCTGTACAGCCATACAGGACCTGTATTGGCCAGACTCAATTCAATCATCAAATATTCTCATGAAAATTCTTCCTCTGGATCAGGGCTGGTGATTCTCACATATACCAGCCCCTCTTTCTCCCCCCTGGGGACTTTTCCCCAGTTAATTAATTTAGTTTATTTATTATTTCATAATTATTCTTATCCTTATTTTGGGTATTATAATTATTTAATCTTAAGTTAGTCTTTGCATTTTTCTCTTCGCCTGTACAGTATGAGTTGGGTGGCCATATCCTTATTAACCCTTCTCTTTCCATTCTGACAGGTTGAAACAGTGGACTTGGACTTGTTTGTGGTTGGCTCTTCTATTATTTTACTCTTATCCTTTGTTGCTGCTTTTCTTATATTCATTCTTGTAGTAATCCATCTTAACACTCTTAAGTGTATCTCATCTTATCTTATCTCTGAGCCCTCCATAAGTGAGTCCCAGTTTACTGAGTGCCAGGCCCTCTTCACTTCGAAGAGCCCCTGTGACATTAAATTAATTAACTCATATTTGGTTCTTTCTTTTCATTCATTTATATTCATTTTCTCTCATTCATCAATTATGATCTCATTTATGATTTAACGATCTTTAATGATTATGATTTTCTCTTTTATCAATTTTCATCTCATTCATTTCATTTATATGAAAATTGATCCTTTCTTCTTTCTTAATCAATGCTGACCATTTCATCATTTCATTCTATTTTATCAAATCAAATTTCTCTGTGTTTTTATTCAGGTCTTATTCAGGAGTAATTGATTGGTTATTTGATTGGATTATTCATTGGGATTCATTGGTTGATTGGGTTATTGATTCAGGATTTCATTTGGATTATTGATTGACTTTTGAACTCTCAAGATATTGATTGATCCTCAAGAATTTATTTTGATTTATTGATTGATTTTGACTCATCAAGATATTGAATTGATTTCTGAAGATTTTGAATTGATTGATTGATTCCTCAAGACCTTGATTTCATATTGAAGACACTGAATTATTGATTTATTGATTATTGATTTACTCAAGATTATTGATATTTGATTTGAATTGATTGCTGATTGATTGAATTGATTTGATTGTTGATTGAATTTGATTTCACCTCAAGATTTGAATTGATTTCTCAAGATTCATCAAGATTTTATTGTGATTGATTTGGCCAAGCCTGATTATTCTTCTTAATACCATCAAGTTATTTTAATTCTTTTCATAATGCCAGTCCAGCATAGCCCACCAGCAAAGAATACTAGATCCCAGAAAATTCCGGCTGTTCTCACTCATACAGCAAGGGCTCCTCTTGACCGCACACCATCAGTTCATCAACTGAGTGCAAACTTGGACAGAGGACCACCAATGGAAGGAGCAGCACCCTCAAGAAGAGGTGGAATGAAATCTAGAAGATCAAGATCCTTTTCTGGACTTTTGGGTGGCTACCCTGGCATGTCTGAAGGTGCAAGAGCAAGATTAGGGGAAGTTGAAGATGAAGAGGGGGAAGAGTCTGTGGAAGAGGAAGATTCTGGGGAAACTGAAGTGGCAGATGCCTTGGCAAATGCTCCAGAGGTGCCTCAGGGTTCTAATCTAGCCCTTTCTAGTCAACCTCTTGTCTCTCAAACTGATCCAAGTCTCCTCAAGATGATGGAGCAGATGACTCAATTCATGGGACAACTCACTCAAGCAGTTGCCCCCAGGGACAATTCCAAAGCCCCTGCTTTCAAGACTCCATCCATGAAGGCACCTGATTCTTTTGATGGTACTCAAGCTCATAAATTGAGAGGGTTTATCCAATCCTGTCAATTAATCTTCCATAATGATCCAGCAAATTTCTTCTCTGACAGGAATAAAGTTCTTTACTCAACTTCTTTTCTCACTGGTAGGGCTGGAAAATGGATTGAACCCTATCTCTCAAATATCTCCAATGAAGACCCTTCCTACCTCCTCAATAATTGGCCATTATTTGAATCTCAATTATTCACTCTGTTTGGTGACCCCAATGAAGTCAGGAAAGCTGAACAAGAGTTGGACAATTTGAGGATGAAGGAAAGTGGTCATGTATCCTTGTACATTGCAGATTTCAGAAGCTTAATGTCAAGAATTGGAGATTGGGGGGAAAGAGCTTATATCCATGTTTACAGAAGAGGATTGGCATCAAGATTATTGGATCAGTTGGCTTCTCACCCTGGAGCTTTTGATACTCTTCAAGAACTTATGGATGTCACTTTAGAATTAGACACAAGATATCATGAGAGGCAAAAGGAAAAGGGTGGCAATCAAGAAAAGAAGCCTCCAGTCAGTGGATCCAATCAGTCTAGGCCTCCTCAAAACTCATTTCCAAAGAGGCCTCATCAGAAGAAGAATAAGAAGGGCAAGCAATTTCAATCTTCAAAGGACAAACCCCATGCTGCTCTCCTCAATAAGGACAATAAATTAATTGGTTCTGAAAAGGAGAGGAGGATTAAAGCAGGGTTGTGTAATTTTTGTGGTGGCGAGCACCCAATTGAAAAATGCTTCAAGAGACCTCAGAACAAGCCTGGGTCATCATCAAGAGGCTTCCCTAGCAAGCAGGGAAAAGCCTGAGTGGGGATCATGATGTGTTCAATGGTTCTCACTTATTTCCTTCAAGAGCACAATTGTGCACTCTGAATACTAGTGTCAAGAAATCTTTGAAGTTTCTTATTTTCTCTTCTGTCTCTGATATTTTTTATAGTATTCTCATTGATTCTGGTGCTACAAACTCTTTTATTGCAAAGAATTTTGTTCTCAAGTACTCATTGACTATGTCAGAGCTCCCGGAAAAGATTCCTCTTTTCATTTTGGATTCTAATGAATCCCCTGCCTTGTTCATCACCCATTATACCAAGTGGGTAGTTGACTTTCCTTCCTTCCCAAGCTTTGAATGGCACTTCTTTATCATAGATTCACCCAAGGGAGAAGACCTGATATTGGGCTATGATTTCCTTTACCATTTTAATCCCATTATTGATTGGAAAAATGGATTGATCACCTATGATTCTAGTCATAAGGATTCTAGTGGTATTATTCCTTCTACTAGTAATGACTTATCCACTGCTGTCAACAGTGTTGCTCTGGCTGGTGAACTTAAGACACCTTCCATTCCTTCTTCTGTCCATATCCCTTCCATAATTCCCTCTCAGTCATTACTTCCATTAAGAGATGAAGTCTTCAAAGAGATAAAGGATGTTGGAGAAGATGTTGCCATATCTTCACTTCATCTCTTTCAAGGGGATATGGACCTTCCTCCCTTATCTTTTCATGCCTCCCTGGAGGAGCAGTGGGATGAGGAGGAAGAGCCAGAAGAAATTGAAACTGTGTTGAAGGTAGTCCCTCCTGCTTATCACCAATTTTTGGATGTATTCTCCAAGGTGAAAGCTGAGAAACTTCCTCCACACCGCGCCTGTGATCACCATATCAAATTGGAGGGTCTTCTACCTCCAATTGGTGTTATCTACTCATTATCAAATCAAGAGTCAGAAACACTGCGGGCCTACATTTCAGAGAATGTAGAGAAAGGTTTCATTAGACCAAGCTCCTCTTAAACAGGAGCACCTGTCCTTTTTGTAAAGAAAAAGGATGGAGTTCTTCGTTTGTGTGTTGACTACCGCAAACTCAATGCTGTCACTAGGAAGAACAGATACCCTGTTCCTCCTATGAACCAGCTTCTTACTGTATTCAACGGTTCCACTATCTTCTCCAAGATAGACTTGCGTGGTGCATATAACCTTCTGAGAATCAAAGAGGGGGATGAGCACTTAACTGCCTTTAGAACCAAGTATGGTGGTCATGCCATTTGGTTTGACCAATGCTCCTGCTTCCTTCCAGAATCTAGTAAATGATATCTTTGCCAATTTTTGGATGTGTTTGTTGTGGTCTATTTAGATGATATTATGGTCTTTTCCAGCTCTGAGGAGGAACATGTCAAACATGTGGCCTCTGTCCTCCAAAGACTGAGGGACAATAATTTGTTTGCCAAAGCCTCCAAGTGTGTATTCCATGCCTCAAGTGTAGAATACTTGGGCTATGTTGTTTCAAGTGATGGCCTCAAGATGGATTCTTAAAAAGTTCAGCAAATCCTCAATTGGCCTCAGCCCAAAAACATCAAGGCCCTTCAATCTTTCCTTGGCTTTGCCAATTTTTATCGACGTTTCATTAAAAATTATTTTAAAAAAATCACTTCTCTCACTTCCCTCCTTAAAAAAGATTCTCCTTTCATCTTCAATGAGGAAGCTCTTAGTCAGTTTCAATCACTCAAAGAAGCTTTCACCTCTGCTCTTATCTTATCTCACTTTAATCCTTCTCTACCTACTATAGTGGAGACTGATGCTTCTGATTATGCTTTGGGCGCTGTACTGAGCCAGGTGAGTGACTCAGGAAAGCACCCCATTGCATTTGATAGTCGCAAGCTCTTACCAGCTGAACTCAACTATGAAATTCATGACAAGGAACTCCTTGGCATAGTTTGGGCTCTCAAGCGCTGGAGAGCATTTCTTCCTTCTCTTTCCAATCCTTTTGAGGTCTTGACAGACCACTCTTCCTTGCAGTATTTTATGTCTTCCAAAGTTCTTACTCGTCGTCAGGCCCGTTGGGCCGAATTTCTCTCAGAATTTCATTTCACTATCACTTACCGCCCAGGCAGGCTGGCCACTTTACCAGATGCCTTGTCACGTCAGGACAACGTGTACCCAGAGAGGCGGGTGGACTTCATCAGCAAGAATCCTCAAAATTTTCATCAAGTACTTAAGCAAGATGGAATTCAAGAGTCAAGATTCTTCTCAATCAAAGTGGAAATTTTCTCAGATTTAGTGGACAAGATTCAAAAAGAAGTATGGCAAGACAAAGACTATAAAGAAATACTCAAGCAACTAGCAAGAGGTGAATCAGTTCCAGATTATTCTCTTGAACCTCAAGCCAAGTTATTATTATTCAAAGATAGAGTGGTAATCCCAAGCAATGAAGAACTTCAACTCAATATTCTTCAAAAGCGTCATGACTCACCATTGGCTGGCCATCCTGGCCAGGAGAAGACCCTCAAGCTCATCAAGAGGGATTCTTACTGGGCTGGCATGAATCAATTCATCAAGGACTATGTGTCCTCATGTCAGCAATGTTCAAGAAACAAGAACATTCACCACAAGAAGTTTGGACTACTCAAGCCTCTTTCAATTCCGTCTGGTCCTTGGAATTCGTTATCAATGGACTTCATCACTCAATTGCCACTGTCAAACAACTTCGATTCAATTTTAGTAGTTGTGGACAGATTCTCAAAAATGGCAATCTTCATTCCAACCTATGGAACAATCACTGCTCTGGACTTAGCTCAAATCTTCATTAGTCATGTATTTTCCAAGCATGGCCTTCCAGTCAGTATCATCAGTGATAGAGGATCCTTATTTGTTTCATCATTTTGGACTCAATTGTGTCAGCAGCTCAAGATATCAAGAGATCTTTCAACTGCATTTCAGCCTGAAACAGATGGACAGACAGAGAGGGTAAATCAGATACTAGAACAGTACCTTTGGATGTATGTCAGCTATCATCAAGATGACTGGTACACCTGGCTCCCTCTGGCTGAATTTTCCTATAATAATGCAGAACATTCATCAACCAAGCAATCACCTTTTTTCACCATTTATGGAAGAAATCCCAGCTTTGACTCAATCCACATTTCTCAAGACTCACCTGCTGGAAAGTTATCAACAAAACTCCAATCAGTACAGCAAGTTGTCAAAGAATAATTAGAGTCAGCAATAAGGAGATTCAAGAAGTATGCAGATAGAAATAGGGCAATTCCACCTGATTTCCAACCTGGGGACAAAGTATGGCTATCCTCCAAGAGCATCAAGACCACAAGACCAACCAAGAAGTTATCAGAAAGATGGTTGGGACCTTTTGAAGTTCTGAAGAAGATTGGAAGTCATGCATATCACCTCACGTTGCCTCAGCAATGGAAGACAGTTCACCCTGTATTCCATGTGTCCTTATTAGAACCAGTCAAGCATTCAACTATCCCAAATCGACATCAATTTCCAACAACCCCAATCCTGGTGGAGGAGCAAGAAGAATGGGAAGTGGCTCAGGTTCTGGACTCAAAACTCAAAAGAGGTAAATTATGGTATCTTGTAGAGTGGAAAGGATTCAGTGAAGACCCAGAAAGAACCACTTGGGAACCAGCTTCCAACCTTACCAACTCACCAGACCTTGTCAAGGATTTCCATTCATTATATCCAGACAAGCCTGGTCCCAATACCTCAAGAGTTTTATTTTATGGTGCTTGGTGGGGAGAAGAAGTTATGAAAGTAAGTTCCTCTCCTGGCATGCACCTTTAAGGGGGTATTCTACCCATATGTTGTTGTAAGCATTACCTTGGCCACTTTGTGAGCACTTGTCAATTCTTTGGACAGGTTCAGGAAGCATACAACATCAATACCCTCCATTTGGACCTTATCAAGATATGTCCAAATGTTTCTTTCTTTCTTTATTACCATTTCAATTTATGCCAATCATCATAATTCAAGACATTCTTTACTTCAAGTCATTTACGGCAATTCATTTCAGAAGGCATTTATGGCAATTTATTTCAGTTTTATGGTGCTTGGTGTGGAGTGGAAGTTATGAAAGTAAGTTCCATCTCCTGGTATGCATCCCTGAGGGTTCTACTTCTTGTAAAACATCACCTTGGCCACTCTGTGAGCATCAAATGCTTGGTCTTCATTTTTCAGACACTTCTTGGCCAGAATCAAGCAACTCACTACAAGAAGGACCAACCATCAGGATTTTTCTTTATTTCTTTCTTTACTCTCATTTTCTCTTATACTTTTATTTTTCTTTCTTCTTTACTTGTATAATTTTCTTTCTTTTATTTCTTTAAAGCAGCAGCATCCCCTCCCAAATCATGTATTGGGAGGTTCCATTATTTTTTCATCTTTTTTAGTATTTATAAGAGTGGGGGTAGAAGTCAAACAAACATAAACAAGGACAAGCAACTGGTTATACTTACCCAATTCACCAAAATTCAACTAGAGGTCATGGTTAACTCATGGCTGAAGATACGCAAGCAGAAGATTCAGTACGGCAGAATCAGTCCAGTTGTAGGCCAAAGATTTGACCTCAAGGAAATGGGGCCATAACTCCTTTATGCCCCACCTCAAAGCCTCTCTATTCCAATCCATGGCCGCTTTGGGGCTGGAGTCATCACCCAGGGCCTCCCCTGCAGCTATGGGGAAGGCCAGGGTTTGGTGGTCCTGGACCCCACCAATGGGTCCAGGCCATAAAGGTGAAATTTTGCTAATTTGGGCCATTTTAGGTCCCATGACCCCCTTGGGTCCCCAGCAAATTTGGGCCCAAGGGGTCCATTTTGGCCCTGGGGGCTTCCAATAACCCCCACGGACCGCGGACCGCGGCGTACGGCCCATGGACCGCGTACCACGGCGTACGGTCCACGGCCCACGGACCGTAGGACCCCAAAGACTTCAAAAGGCCAAAACAGCCAGAAAATTGCAAAAAACCACAATTTGGCCATAAAAGGCCATGGACCAAAGTTTCACCCAAAGACACCAAGAGGCCAAAAAAGGCCAAAATGGCCATAAATTCAAGGATCCTCAAGATCCTCCATAGAGAAGGCACCAGCCCAAAATCACTATAAAGGGCTGGTTGAGGCATTTTGAAGGCCATTGGGGACAAGACCCCTGAATTCTTGTCCCCATCATTTTCTTTGATTGGGCTGGCCAGATGAGTACACTTCATATACTCATCTGGCACCATTTTTTGAGCACAAGAGCTCAGTGGCCATAATTTTGGGATAAGACCCAAGGACAAGTGGAAATGACTGAATCAGAAGAAAAGCGTATTTCGAAGTGGAATGTTTACTCAAATTTCAAGAAAAAAAAAAGGGGGGAATCAGATTTAATTGACAGAGAAAAATTGAAGATGGATTGTCAGGATATTGGTCAAGAGGAAAAGAATTTTTGAAAAAAAATGTGGGAATATTGAGATGCCACTCAACAGCGGCAGCGTATTATGGTGTTCAGGAGCCCACCAGTTTCAAGAGGGGGATACTGTAACAACCACTCATCAGGGGTAAGGGTATTCATTCACACACCCACTCAAACACCTCAAATCAGCAAATCCAGTATCTGCATCAGCATTCAATTTCAGCAATCTTCATTCTGAAACATGCATACAGCTTGGTACCTCAATACAGCCTGTCAATACCTGTACAGGCTGGATTCACCCAATACAATTTCAATACACCAACTTGAAACTGTATGATCACTCAAATACACCACACCTCTTGTACAGGTTCTGTACAGCCATACAGGACCTGTATTGGCCAGACTCAATTCAATCATCAAATATTCTCATGAAAATTCTTCTTCTGGATCAGGGCTGGTGATTCTCACATATACCAGCCCCTCTTTCTCCCCCCTGGGGACTTTTCCCCAGTTAATTAATTTAGTTTATTTATTATTTCATAATTATTCTTATCCTTATTTTGGGTATTATAATTATTTAATCTTAAGTTAGTCTTTGCATTTTTCTCTTCGCCTGTACAGTATGAGTTGGGTGGCCATATCCTTATTAACCCTTCTCTTTCCATTCTGACAGGTTGAAACAGTGGACTTGGACTTGTTTGTGGTTGGCTCTTCTATTCTTTTACTCTTATCCTTTGTTTCTGCTTTTCTTATATTCATTCTTGTAGTAATCCATCTTAACACTCTTAAGTGTATCTCATCTTATCTTATCTCTGAGACCTCCATAAGTGAGTCCCAGTTTACTGAGTGCCAGGCCCTCTTCACTTCAAAGAGCCCCTGTGACAAATATTGAATTTCAACAGGAATGATGAGTTGCAAGAAAAATCATCAAAAGTGGAGTTTGGATGATGTAATGAAATTCTCTTGGAAGTTTAATAAGGACATGCCAAGCTATCAGAATCCACTCTCAGAATAGCTTTAGCGTGTATAAATTAAAGGTTATTAATGATCAAATTTAAACATCAAGTTGATCATTTATGATCACTCACTGTAATCTTATTTTCAGTTTAACAGTTATATAAGTGATAAAAATGGTGAATAATATTATTTTATGATTAATGCTAATAAAATAAACAAATTTTAAGCTTCTTCCAAGCCTATGATGCCATCAAATTTAGAGTTATAGTGATAACTCTAAATAATGGCATGATAATGAGATAAGATGGTTTGATCATGATGTAATCATCACTAAGCCTTAAAATACTGATCATTTCTAGTAAATACTATTGGTACACTTCTACTAGAAGCCCACTGGTCTCCAGAAGGGAGGTATTTACTATAAATAGAGCTCTTTTTACTCTATTTTCCCCTCAGATGCATCAAAACATTAAAAGAATCAAATCAAAAGGTAAAATCTTTATTCTTTATATATAAATATTTTATATTATCAAAGACCAAAGGTAATTGTTATTATAATCATCATTTTTGATGTGATGACTTCAATTATTCTGCTGTTTTGCTATAATTCTCTTAAAAATCTCATTCCCATGTAAAAATCAAGAAAATTTGTAATTTCTCTTATTTTTATTTTTGAATACAATTTAAATAAGTTGTATTTATATTTTTTGGCATAAGTTCATCCAAAATTATGATATTAAGTGTCAAAATTAGGTTATTTTCTCCATATTATTGTCAGCCTGTGACTCAAAACCAGAGCACAAGCATGACAGCCAAAATACCATAAACCAATGGTATAGCCAAGATACCACCAAAACATTGAGCTGAGCCAAATCAGCTCAAAAGGTATCAAAAGAAAGAGGAAACTCACCTCTTTCTGAAAACATAAGTCCCATCACCATAGGACAAGAAATAACAAAGTTATTGCTGAGCATAAACCTTAATTTTCACCTCTCATCTAAAATCTAGAAGGAGAGGCTTAAACCCATCAAATGGGTATTCAAAATGAAGCTCTAAGTCAGGGCTATCCAATGGTACCAGCCAAACTGAGCTAGCACCAGTATTACTTGAGTTATGGTCAAATTCAGGCCAAATAAGGGTGAACAAAACATTCACCTCCCATCTAAATTCTACAGTTTTAGTGTGGGATACTTGAAGTGGGGTCTTTTTGGAAAGAGCACAATTAGGGCTATCTTATGGTGCCATCCACTTTTTCATATCTCACCTATAACAGAAGTTATGAGGCAAACAAGCTCAATACAGCTTTTTGGCCAAACCAGGCCTATGTACAAAAACCTTGTACATGGGATAACTTTGTCATATTTCATGATAACCATACCAAATTGGGTATCATTGTGTAGAGCTCATACAGGGCTATTCAATGAACCAACTTTGAGCATGATATCTCAAAAACTGACAGAGGTATGGCCATTTGAAGGTTATAATCCCACAATATGACCAATACAACTGTATTATGACAGGATACAGTTGGACTCTGATTATGAGGTGTCAAATAGACAAAGAAGAATGTTAATAATTAAATACCTCATAAGTCAGTCAATACTGGGGTCCCATACAGTTTCTGTACAGCATTCTACGCGTCATACACGTCAAAATCAGGCTGTGAGGTCCCCAGATGGAAATTTTCACCCTGTATTGGTGAAAACTGCCCAGCCCAATACAGGGCATACAGGCTGTTTGCAAACCACAAGTCAGTCCTAGAGAGTGAAAAATCTTCACTTCCTCTATGTGGAAAGGTCTAGCACCCTTTCCACCCCATTTCAGGATAAAAAGGAGGCTTTTCACAGCCAGAATTGTCTCCTCATCCTGCTCTTGAATACCCTACATAGTAAACTGTCAAAAACAGTTTTACTCTTGGGTAATAAGCAGGTATACTCTTAATTTAAAGTATTGTAGTCTTTATTATTGTAACCCAACAGGTAAAGCTGCACCCAGGGCTTTCAACAGCGCTCACCACCACTATATTCCTTATAGTAAAGCCCTTTTTATTATTAAATTAACCCATCCTTAACCCTTATAAAAACATTTTAAACTATTTCCCACGTGTCACAGTCATATTTTTAGTTGTAAATAGCTTTATTACCACTTCAACATAGACTCATCCTGACAATTATTACTATTTATCATTCTTCAATTAATATAAATAGTATTTATATTAATATATAACTTCAATATTGGTAAGATTATTGTTATTAATTGGTTTTTATTAATAAGACACAATTTTTTACACCTTTATTGTTTGTTTTTAACAATAATAAAATGCTTTTAAATATATTAATATATTTATTTATGATATTATTATATTTATTTAATAATATAATTACATTTCTATGCCTTAATTATAATAATTCTTGATTATTATAATTTTTTTTATCTTATTTCTTTTATTTATAAGGACATTCAGAGTACAATAAGAAAAATATTAGTAATTTTTACTTATTTTATCATAGTCAAACCTTACACTCCCCCTTGGAGCCAAGATTCCTTTTCCCCCCCGGAATGAATCCTTCCAATTTATTTTTCCTTTAATTCCTCATCATGTATTATACTTATAATTTACATATGTAATTCAATTGAGTTTTTTTCAGTACACAACTGTAATAATTGACACCTCATTTGTAAATCAAAGTTCACTTATGTAATACACATGCACATTTTGACATTTCAATTTAAAATACTTCAATTCCTCATAACTTCTAAACTACACACAACACCTCAATTTTAACACAAAATTTGATGGTTAACACCACAAATTATGTGAATTAAATTAAGGCTTTGAGTATCTTCAACTTTTGTAAAGAAAATACTAAAAACTTGATTTAAACTTATTTAGAGTTGAGTTACAGAAAATTCACCCAGAGGTCACCCCACCTTATTTTTTATGAGGAGTCCAATGGTGAAATAGTTTTCCTATGTTCATTTTTAGGATAAAAAGTTATCATATCTTCTATTTAACGTTTTTCCAAAAATATTTTAATTTTGGCATTTTTGTTGAAAATTCATTTTTACTTAATTTTTTCAAGTAAAAATGTGTTTTCACAAAATTAAATTTCCATGTAATTTTATTTTTGAATTAGAATTAAATTTTAATTTTCTGTGTATAAATTTATATTTATATTTTAATTTTTTTTTTGATAATATAAATAAATTTATTTCATTTACAATTGTATATTGTTTTATTATTTGTGGTCTTTTGGGTATCTGAAAATACCTCTAAGGCTCACACCCCACCTTATTTTTTATGAGGAACTGAACAGTGAAATAATTTTCATGAGCTTATTTATCAAGAAAAATTATAATAATTTTAATTTGAATATTTTTGTTCATAATTTGTTTTTACTTAATTTTTTTGAAGTAAAAGTGTGTTTTCACAATTTTAAATTTCAATGTACTTTTTATTTTATATTATAATAAGATTTTTAATTTTGTATATAACTTTTACATTTATATTTTAGTTTTTTTTGAAATATGAATAAGTTTATTTATTTATAATCATAACATAATTTTGTCATTTGTGGTCTTTTGGGTATACAAAAATACCTCTAAGGCTCACATTACTATTTTAGTAATACTATAAGAATAAAAGGGTTATCTAATAGGTTCATACTGTAATATTCCACACCATTTTTTAACCAGACCAAACCTTGGTTGTACTCTGAATAGTCAATAGAGCTTATTTATAAGCATAATTACACTAAATTATACTACCAAAATGTCCATTTTACACCAATAACCTCCACATCATCCATAATGCTATACCATCCTCACCAAAAAGGGGTGTATGTATTTCAGAAAGAAAAAGTCATTAAAAAAATTATATGTAAATTAGGTATAACATACCAAAATTTAATTACAAAATGTACTTCAAAGAAATTTAACATTACATCTTTCAGAAAATTATCCACCTTCTTAGAAACCTCCAAAATAAAGTAACAAGTATAAGAAAACTTCATTGACATCTAAATCCTTTGACCTAAATAGCCAAACCATTGTAGTTCTTCCTTACACATGTATTTCTCCTAATCTCAAAGAATCTTATAGCTACACAGCCACCTTGGATACAGAAAAAGGATTGTCACATGAAATTTCTTTCATGCTATTAAATTCACTCAATAGCCTCAAAATATCACACAGAAACCACAGCTTCCTAAAGATAAGACATAACATGTGTTATCACAACATATCCAAATCTTCATATGACTTCATCAAGGAAAGCAGAAAATCCACCTCTGAAAGAAAACTTCACCTGACCTCAATTGAAATTTCATGGAGGAGCTACACAGCCTTCTTACCTGCATTACATCCATAGGCATCTTGAGAAAAACACAAAACCAGACTGATAATACTAAATAATGTCTTTATTTGAATAAAACTACAGAAGATCACCTCATCATCACTAAAACTAAATCTGGATCATGTCAAAAATAGAAGGAAGTGCAAACAAATTCTCACATAAAACATAATCACCTGACCTACAAAATTAAAATTGAAGGGTATCATGTGACTTCCAAGTAACCAAAAGCATAGTATGTGATAAATCAAAAAAAAATCAATCACCTGAGACATGAAAGTGAATTTCTCACAAAAAATGGATTTGCATGAGGAAATGAAGAGGAAGTAAAGTGGAAGAGTTCATTTCCTATGGAAAGCCTCTTGCTCTAAAATTCATGAATAGGGGGTCTTTCACCTCACATATCAGATTTTATCTTATAGATTTATATCCTAAGAAGTGCAATTAATCAATCCCTTCTATGGGAAGTATCTGAGTATATTATAGGGATTTTTATTTCCCAGCATATAAGCTCAGTGGGATTATATATTGACTTAAACTTACCAAGTAGAAAATCTCAGTGGAAATTAATTATTGATAAAATATTTATCTATCCATCAGAACATCATTTATCAAAGCTCAAAGCTATCTTACCATTATCCAACCTGCAGTTTTGAACTATTACCTTCATATCCATATTTCTCTATCATCCTTATTTTACACCACAGAAACCCCATATTTCAAAAGAACTATTGATCCCTTTACAAATAAATGTTCCTGTATTCTTCTATCATTTCATCTTACAAAACTTATGATTACCCATACAAAGATTTTAAAACTATCCTAAGAATAAATTCACCAAAACCTCATAAAAAAGGAGAAAGTACTGAGAAAATCTTACCAAGAAAAACATATAAAACAGCTAATAATCCCCTTGTAATTTTTAAATTATCTTCATTCCTGTAAGATTTGACTATGAAACAATAAGTAAAAATTACCAATATTCTACTTATTGTACTCTGAATGTCCTTATAAATAGAGTAAATAAGATAGAAAACATTATAATAATGAGGAATTATTATTATTAAGGCATAAAAATGATTATATTATTGAATAAATGAAATAATATAATTTCTATTATAAGTAAATAATATAATAAGTAAATATATTAATATATAATAATTAATATATTTAAAAAGACTTTATTATTGTCACCAACAAATAATAAAGGCGTAGAGAGTCGTTTTTTATTAATAAAAAACAATTAATAACAATAATATTACTAATATTAAAGTTATAAATTAATATAAATACTATTTATATTAATTGAAGAATTATCAAAGTAATAATAAGAGAGAATAACCTACTTTTAACACTTAATATAATAATTTTGAAAATCTTTATGCCAACAAATATAAATACAATTTGTTAAATTGTATTTACAATAAAAAATAAGAGAAATTACAAATTTTCTTGATTTTATGTGGATTTGAGGTTTTTAAGAGAAATATAACAAAACAGTAGAACAATTGGAGTAATCACATCAAAGATGATGATTATAATGAAGATTACCTTTGGTCTTTAATAATATAATGGATTTATATATAAAGCATAAAGATTTTACCTTTTAATTTAATTGTTTTAATGTTTTGATGCATCTGAGGGGAAAATAGAGTAAAAAGAGCTCTATTTATAGTAAATACCTCCCTTATAGAGTCCAGTAGGCTTCTAGTAGACATGTACCATTGGTTAATACTAGAAATAATCAGTATTTTAAGGTTTAATGATGATTACATCATGATCAAACCATCTTATCTCATCATTACGCCATTACTCAGAGTTATCACTATAACTCTAAGTTTGATGACATCATAGGCTTGGCATAAACCTAAGATTTGTGTATTTTCTTATTATTAATAATAATCCAATAGTATTCACCAGTTTTATCACTTATATGACTGTTAAGCTTAAAATAAGATTACAGTGAGTGATCATAAATGGTCAATTTTGAGCTTAGACTTTGATCATTAATAACTTTCAACTTATACACACTACAGCTATTCTGAGAGTGGTTTCTCATAGCTTTACATGTCCTTATCAAACTGCCAAGAGAATTTCATTACATCATTAAAACTCTATGTTTGATGATTTTTCTTGTAACTCATGTTTTCTGTCAAAATATAATATTTTGAACTTCAAACCATAACTCCAAGGGGTTATACCTTGAATATTATAATAAAAATTGAGTAATCCTTCACTTTTGAACTAGTAGAATCTGACTGTCCACTCTTTTTTAAGTTTGGACCAGTTTTACAACAAAGTGGTCAACAGCTCCATTGATTTTATTCAATAATCCATTACAAGTTTTAACCTTGTTTATAACTTGTAAAATGAAGATCATATCTGTGTTTCTACAGTAATTACGGGGTGACTTTATTTTTACTTTATCTCTCTATCTTGTATATTTCAAGAGATATTAGCTAAAAACCATGAATATATGCATTGACCAAAAAGGTGCATATATTCAGCTTAATTCCTTAAGTATTGACTTTAGAGAATAGCTTTATAATTTTTTTTATATGTATATTTTTATGGAGAAGCCAATTGTACAATTTCTTTCACATTTTGTTTCATTTGTTTCTGAGTTAAATGAGGTTTTGTACCTTTTATAAGGTATTATTACTTATACTTCAGTAATTATTGATTTTTCAGATATGCCATAAAAATGACATATGTGTATTTTACCATGAGGGATCTAATGTTGTAATTTATTTCACATTTTTCTTCATTAGATTCTTATTTAATTCAGATTTTGTACTTATTTATGGTATTTTACTAATTTTTGAGATAATTATTATAAGTATAATTATTAAAGAAATTTTTTTTTGAACTTTTTGGATATGTATTCATATCTCAAAGGCTCACAATTCCTGAAATGTATATAAATTTCCTATTTGATATCAAATCACACTACTTTTTTCATTTTGAATATACTATGTTTTACTGATATAATGGTTTATTTAAAATAAAATGGTTATGTTTTATGTATTGAAAACAGTCATTCTTTATTTAATGTGAAACATTCATAGTTTATTCAATAGAACATATTATTGGTTTGCTTAATATAAGCTAGTAATGGCTTATTTAATCTGAATCACTCATTATTTACTTAATATAAACCAGTCCAGGTTCCTCATGATGAGGAATTAATCACTTATGATGTGGAATTGATTGCTTGTTATGATGAATTGATTCTAAATGATGAGGACTTGATTACCCTTGATATTAAATAAACCATTAAATCATTAATACATTGTCTATTAAAAATGAAAAGAACAGTGTAACTTAATATCACATAGGTCATGTTTATGCATTTATTTATAATTTTTTTAATAGATCCCATTAGGGACTTACAAATTTGTATTTTTTTAATGCAAAAGTCAATGAGACATTCTTATTGTGGTCTGTGACCTCCAAGGAAATTTCTTCAGGATCAAAGGATAGTAAGGTAATAAAAATTAAAGCTCTTTTCTACATAATCAATTAAGAATTCAAGAGTAGCTAACTGTAATGTCCCCTGTAAGTTTGGTCTATGAAACAACAAGTCAAATCGGAATAGTGTAATAGTATTTACCTCAAAATCAATGCAATAAAATATAATTTATTATCACCACAAGATTTAGGTTTTTAATTACTTTCAAGTTTTAATTATTATATTTTTTGTTATAAGGTATATTTTTTATTTCAAATAAAAGTGAAATTATTTAATAACTCTATATAACAATTATTTTATCACCAAAATATGCTATAAAAGTTGTTGAAATGAAGGTAATATTTCTCTACCAGAGTAAATAATACTTAAAAGTGTTTTAATGTCACAATAAAGCTATGTGAACTAAACATTATTTCAAAATATTATTCAAAAAGAATAATTTAATGGAGATTTTCTTTTAAGAGATAATTAGAGAAATTAAGTAAAAAAAGAATCTATAGCTATAATTATTTATAATATTTTAAAAGATACAGTTCATATATGTCAAAATATCAATTAATATTTCTAAAATAAAATCAAACCAAGAAAACATAAGGTCAAAAACTTTCAAAGGCATACAATATAAGAGCAGAAGTTTTTTTAATAAGCTCAAAAACATTAATTGTGTATTTACAACAATGATTTACAAATTCAAATAATATCAACTATAAGTATTGATATACTATAAAGATTTGAATTATTATTCTTGATTTTGTTTTTGTTGATTAATTACAAACATAAATATCCATAATACTTTTATAATACTTTATAGTAGTCTTATTTAAATAAAAGCAATGATAGGATGAATGTTGGAAAAAAAAGGAAGATTTAGCTTCTTTTAGGTCTACAAAAACTATCATGGAAATTAAAAGTCATTAACCAAAAAAATTTATAAGTGAGAAGCAAATTTCCTTATTTGTATTTATTTTTGCATCTGTATTTGTGATTCAAAACTATCATAATTACTTAATTATGTCATTTCACATGGATACCAACCCATTTATGGTTAAGAAATAATTAATTTAAAAAATTAAAGATTCTCTTATTTAAAAAATAATCTTTTTTAAAAATCTATCAGCTATATTGGAAATTTTATTACAGGATTTAGTCTCTGTTATTTTTTGAAGATTTAGTGATCCATGTGGAATAAGTAAGAATGGACTGTATTTAAACATTTTAATTGAGATTTTTAACTACTGATTATTTTATATTTTTCCATGGATTAAGCCTTCTCAATAGGTCCTAAAAGCTTCAGAGAACTCTCTTAAGAATTTCATTTTTAATGAATTCTTGAGGTTTTACCTCATTTTCCATGTGGTTCAGGCTAATTTGTGCTTTGACACTAAGTATAGTTCAGGCAAATAGCATAGTGAAACCTGTTTTCTATTAGGTAATTTCATTTATAATACTTTAAAAAAGAGTTTAATTTGTTCCTTTTTTGGCTCATCTATTTTAAATCATCAAGAAAAGACATGGTTACAGGATTAAAAGTTTCTCATTACCTCCTTTCCATGTCAAAATATCAATTTATTTACTATTGCCTCATGGCTCAATGGGACTTAGCCTTAGTAATAAGGATCACCAAATGTTTTTAATATGATAGCTGTGTCATAATCAGCCATGGATTCAAGAACTGGTTATAACTATCCATCAGAGGGCCCATAAATCTGGTACCCTTCCTCTGTTTGATATTTTTTGTTCCCCTGAGCTATTTTCTTTGTCAAAAGAGTTATTCAGCCTTCAAGACTGATATACACTATGGTTTTAAAAATAAATTAATGTTAGCTCTACAAAGAACAATAATTTTAGTGTATATTGAATATGGTATTTATTAGAATTCTATTATTTTGGCTTAAAGATTCAAAAAACAAAAGGTTACACAATATTTTATGTGGTATTGATAATGAGGTGTTTAAGAATTCTTCATATTACCACCTCATAGATTTAGTTTAATATTATGAGGTTGATTTAGTTAATCTAAGTAAATCTATGTGTAAAGTCCAAATATGGACTCAAATCCAGTGATTTAACTCCCTACAGAAAAGATACTCATATTTCCTTTTTAAAAAATGATGGATTTTTAATATGTTCACGATTTATGGGTCTTGAATATTCCAAAAATTTATTTAAAGTTATTTGTGACTTATTTCTTTTTATGTAAAACATACTTCAATACTCACATCCCATTCCAGGTACTGCTTCATTTGAATCTTAAAGAGGTTTTCACATGATAACTAAATTCCTTATTCCTATGATTTGTTTGAGATACAAAGGAATTGTAGTAAAATAATAATTATAATTTTCTATTTCAATTTTATCCAAGAATTATTTATTAATAAGAAAGATTTCCACTCCTAGGAAGAATATTTAAGATATTAGAATATCAAAGTTTCTGATTCTTTCAAATACATTAAATTGTAAGTAAAGGACTTTTAACCTTCCTTGGAAAATATTTAAAATATTTTTCAAGATTCTAAAGAAAATCTATTTACTTAAATTTACCCTCACCTATTCATTAAAGTTCATCCCTTAGACACACTTTAAAGATTTCAATTTTAGCTATCATAACAATATTATTTCTAAATATCCATATAATCAGAATTTCCTATGTGATAATAACTGTATTATATTATATATCTCACAAAGCTAAGTTATGTATAATTAAGTTGGTTTTCCTATTATAAACAAATTAATTGATAAGTAAAATAAATATCCTGTAATTACTCATTTTGTACATGTTTTCTAATTTTGAACCTATTAGAAAAGTAATATTAGAGTAAAATGGTAAAATTAGAAGTCTTTTGATAAGCCATTAAAATAAAAGCTAATTGCTAATATAAAGTCTATATTCTTCAAAATATCTCTCTAATAGAAAATAATACTATTCTTGATCTTATTTAAAAGCTAAAACTTATCTAGGTTTATTCTCAATATATCATTTAATGCTTTAGGGAGAAATATCTTATGGTTTGAAATGAAATTAGAAATTAGGAATTACTTTGAGATAAAATAGTATTAAATTTATATTGTGAATAAATGGCTTTATTCATATTTTCAATATATATGAATGTATGATATTGAATAAATAAAAGAGTTATTTAGAAAGGAATTGATAATACTCCAGATCTCTTTCTCTCCTAAGTGAGAAGAAGTTCCTTGAAATATAAATATTTACTTCTCTTTTCACCTTATAAAGCTTGAAGATGGGAAAAAGCTTGAAATACCATCGTACCAGCTACTAATTATAGGTTTGAGTTAGATCTTCTAGATTATATGGAAGATATTAAAGTCCTAAAATCATTATTAGAACAATGGAATTATGTGACTTTCTAAAGACACATGATAAGTCATTACAGAATTCTATAAGCTTAGTATATATAATAATCTTGATAAGAAATAGTCAAGAATTTCTTTAAATAAGTAAAACATCTCATTTTAGAAAATTGACCTTGATTATGAAAGTATTTCAGCTAATTTAAGTTCATTAATGATTAAGGCTGAAAAAAAAATATACCCTATTAGTTCTTCCTTCTACTTTTTTTAATCTCATTATCTATATACAAAAAATTGTCACTTTATTCTCTATATATATCATTAATTTAATTGTAAGTTATTTAATTTTAAAATCAGGAATTCCAAATATTTTTAATCAAAAATTAAGATTCTGGTCAATTTTTTTTAGCTTATATTCATGTTGGAATGGAAAAGTTCTTCAGCTGGGAGAAAATGAAGGTCAACTAAAAGCCATAGGTATTTGGGAGCAAAGGAATGCATGGGTGTTGTGACTTACACAGAAGGAGTCAAAACCCATATTTTTTAAAAATTCAAAATACTGCACTTAGCTCAAAAGGAATCTGAATTTTTTTTTTTTAAAGATTTTATAAGATCATGCATGAGAAATTATATTATATGGTAAGTTACTTTTTTTTTTTCTTCTTTTAACTTATTATGGACTCAACTTAAATGAATAAGCAGTATAGCTCTATAAAAAAAGGGAACTGAATATGAATCCTACATAGATTTCAAATCATATTATATTTAATTGTTCTTTATCATTAATTTTATAAAAAAAAAAAAAATGAAATATTTTCAAAATATAACCTCAACAATATTGTTTCAGTAATCCTTCAGATTTATAAAAGATTTAAAATTTATGAAGTATGAAACTGATGCAATTACAAATCAAATACTTCCTTATTTATTGAACTCAAAAATTATCATTATACTTATATATCCAATGGTATTTCAGAAATCATAGATTTTTTTTTGATAAGCTTATAGTATTAACATTTTTATTTTTTTTAGCAAGGTTACATCAAAACATTAAAGTACTGGATTAATGTGTCAGATAAGCAATAATCAAAGGATCACAAACAAATTATTATCAGAATATTAGAAATCATTCATCACATAGTAAGTTTTGTGTAGTTTTTTTTTCAATGATTTCCGCTATTAAAAAAAGATTAAATTCACTCATTAGCACTGAAAATTCTAATCAACCAAATTTAAATTGAATTCCTACTAATTCAACACAAGAAAACTGGTGGCAATCACGTAAGGCCAAAGAAACAAAGGCTTCACAAGGTCAACACACCATCATATTATGATCAGTAGTGATAGTATGCCTTTGTTAGCCTACCTTACAACATAAATTTCTCTTCCTACGTTGTGTTTGACTTAGAGAAGTCATATTTTTTTGAGGTAAAATGCCTTTTTGTATACTTTGTTTGATTTTTTTTCTAGGAAGAATTGACCAATTTTTTATTCCTAATAAAAAGGTTGAATAATTAATCCTCTACACAAAGAGTCCCATCAGTTTTTTTAAAATTAATCAAATTATTTGTTTTTTTGGTTATACACATTTTTTGTATTTTTTTTCAAGTTTTGATGCTAAATTATACGAATCCAATGAATGTTTGATGAACTTGAAAAAAAAAAAAAAAAAATTCACACGATCAAAAGCTGGGAACCTAGCGTTGGCATCCTTATTTCTTTAATTTCTGATCATCATCAAATTGGCTTTGTTCGTCGATCATGGCACATTTCTTGAATTTTGAAACGCACAATTGGAGAAAATTTCACTTGTCATGGATCGTGTTGGTTTCTTGGCTTGTGTTTGCGAATGTTGTCACTACGATGGATCACTCTAACAACTGGGCTGTTTTGGTTTGCACCTCTAGATTCTGGTGAGCCTCCATGACTGTGTCACGATTGATGAAAGCTAATTTCTTTATCTTTTTGAACTTGGGTTTTGATCTCAAAACAGGTTCAACTATCGAGTTAGCCAAATTACTTTCTCTTGATGGCGTGCCTTATCTGGCCATGAAGTAGTGTTGACCTACGCTGTCTTATCTCGCTCAAATTCTTTTGGTTTGTTTCCTGTAGCACATAGCTAATACTTTGGGCATGTAAGGATTTGCTTTGAATATACATCCATACTTCCATCATATTTCTTATTAGCCTTCTAGTAAATCGTAGGTATCGCTCGGTCAAACGACTTGGTATACCTGATTCAAACATAATATTAATGCTCGCCGATGACATGGCCTGTAATCCGCGCAATATGTTTCCTGGAACAGTTTACAGTAATTCTGATCGAAAGCTTGACCTTTACGGAGACGGCATTGAAGTTGATTATCGAGGTGATGAAGTGTCGGTGGAGAATTTCATCCGATTGTTAACTGGTCAGTTAATTTCGGCTCAGTCATTTAACCAGATAGCACAAAGCTCCGACAAAGCCGACGATTTCCTTTTCTTGTCATAATTATTTATTTAATGATCTCCATATAGGTCGTGTGGTAGAAGGAACTCCACGCTCAAAAAGGTTAATGACCGACGAGAGATCCAACATTTTGGTTTACATGACGGGCCATGGCGGAGAAGAGTTTCTCAAATTCCAAGACTCTGAAGAGATAAGTGCTTTTGATCTAGCGGATGCGTTTCAAACGATGTGGGCAAAAAAGCGGTAAGCTCATTAACATTCTTAAATTTGCCAAAAATGGCCGTCTGATTTGACGTAATCCATTTCTACCCAATATGGAAGCCAACAGATACAATGAAATATTTTTTATGATTGACACATGTCAGGCTAATACCTTGTTTACAAAGTTTTATTCGCCAAATATTTTTGCAACCGGCTCTTCTGCTAAGGGAGAAAACTCATATTCTGTGAGCTTTAATAAGTTATTAAGAATGATCATGACGCTTTACTGATTTTAGCAAGTGCAGCATCATGCCGATCAAGACATTGGAGTGGCAGTAGTTGACCGATTTAGTCACTTTGTGCTTAGTCATTTGGAAAACATCAACAAAACATCTTCAGCTACCATGCAGCAATTCGTCAGTTTACATGTTGCCTTTTGACGAGCCAATGGTATACAACTTTTCAGGTCCTGAACATGTTTTGAATTACAGGTTGATGCATATTCTTTTGAGGAGTGCCATTCAAATCCTGGCCTTCGAACTGATTTACTCAATCGACCTCTCAACCAAATTTTGATGACTGAATTTTTTGGTGGTGTCAGCTCAGTCGAACTAGTTTCTCTGCCACATCAAGCTTTCAATAAAACCTATGTCTCTAATCGGGAGATTGAGTGGAAACCAGTGCGCTCGAATGATTTGCCCCCTTCTGATTCCCCGAATGGATCGCCATGGGCAACGCCACTCCTACACCAGATAAACCAGTTGACCAATAGTCACATGGCCGGGATCGTGATGCTGGCCTTAACTGTGTCTGCACATATCTGGGCCGTAAATGTTAAATAGTTACGCGCAATTTATAATGTTGTATTTTGCATATACGGTGTGCGACCATCAGGCAAGATTAAGCGCACCCAAGGCTTTTGAATGTCTATATTAAACTTTTAATAATGCACATTCGCTCCAGTGATTTGCCTAGGCAAATGATCGGTCCCAAAATTGAAGGCGCCATCCGCCTCATGGAATGAAGAAAAGAAGGACATAAGTAATTGAAAACATGTTTGCCCTTTTTCAAGCCTTGGAGGACAATCTTGGAACTGCAAACGACAGTTGTTTTTCCATTACATTCTTGGGGTGTGTAAAATTGAGTTGAAGGGGCAGATTATTTTGCAGTGGACACCCAAGCGTAATTTCGCTAGTGTTTATTAATAGTTTTTTGCCTGTTTCTTTTTTACACCCATCATAAACTTGGATGTATGCATTGGCAGCATTGAGATGATCCTGAACTAAGGAAAGAAAAATGGATAAACTATGGCTCAATGAAGAATTTGTTTTGGATAGGTAAAATGATCTAATGTGAATTTGAATAACCAAGTTGATTGTCTCCTGAGGGAAAGTTAAAGCATGACATGTAAAGCTCAGAGAATTTGACTGCAAAGTAATATTCCACTGAGAGATAAATATTTTATAATTATAAATCAAGACTGAAGAAAGTGGCACTGGAATTTGAGAAGGATAAAGAGAGCTTAAATATATGAATGGTTAGTTTTAAATTATAATATTCAATTTTAACCTCATAATTCAATTATTCTTGTTTTTTCTTTTAACTTTATAAAAGCTTTTTGCTTAAACATGATTATTTTCTTGAATTTCATAAAATAAGAACCAATACCTATCCTTTTGCTATTCTCCACTTATTTCTTTGAGACATTCTAAGTTCTTATAAGCCCTCAAGTGTTTCTAATCAATCAGAGCAAGATGATATGGTATAAAATTTATATACTTGAATGATATTTATCATTTAGAGAAGATAACTTGGATCTTAGAAATGAATTTTATTTTATTTTATTCAAAATTATAGGAGTTTGATGAAATAATTAACTTATCTAATTTTTTTTAAAATTATTTTTCTCTCAATTCTCAACAAATTATTAATTTAATATTAAAAATTTGAGTACTACCTCATTACTCTTCAATCTTATTCTCACATTTGATATCTTAATTCAGTTGATCTGAAAGTTTTTTTTTTTTAAAAAAAAAATATATTGTCTTTATAAACTTCATTTATCTTCATCTAACCCATCATAATCCTTATTTTTTTTTTTTTCAATTTTGAATTAATATCTTTTTTTTTTTTTTTTTTTTTTTACTAATTAATTTTTTTTTTTTTTTTCAAGTTAATAAAATCATTCAATAATATCATCTCTTTTTTTTTTATTAAATTATTTATTTTTTTCAATTTAACTCTTTAGTTAATATGATATATAAAATCTTTAAGAATTATTATTAAATTTAAAAATTTTGATTCTAAAAAAAAAATTTGTATATTTAATAATTAATAATTAAAATTTAAAAATTTAAAGATAATATAAATCATTATAAGAAGTTCTTTACAAAAAAAAAAAAAATTGTATTTAAAGTAATTACTCCTTTATTAATAAAAAATAAAAAATAAATTTAATTTAAAAAAAAAAAAACAACTTTTTTTTTTAAGTTTTTTTTTTGAAAAACTTTAAATTAAAGAAAAAAAAAAAAATTCACATTTTTACTTTCATCTTAACTTTTATATATATATTTAAATTAATTTTTTTTCAAAATAATCAAAAAGATGGAATTATTTCTTATGTTTGATTATTTAATCTTCAAAAAAAAAAAAAAAAACCTTTAATTTTCATTTTATTTTGTTCTTCTCCTTTATTCAATTATTTTAAATTTATTTTTTCGAAATAATATATTGAAAAAAGATCTCAATTTCTTTGCTTTAAAGATTTCTCTTATAGGGATTATATATATATATATATATATATATATTTAACTATATGATTTTTTTTGTTATTTTTTTTTTTTCAAAAGAAATAATTATTGGTTAATATTTAAAAAAAATGTATTTTCCATTTTATTTATACTTCTGTAACCACTTCTTACATAGTAAATTTTATTTTTCTTCAAAAAAAAGTGGCTGTAGTAATCCAAAATAAAAGAAAAAAGCCTTTTCTTTTGGCTATGTTAGGAGTTTTTTTTTGTAATAATATAGAATGAAGTTTCTCTTGATACTAATATATGTAGACTTATCATGATCAAAAATAATTTTGTTTTTTTTAATATATTCTTGATTGTTTTTTTTTTGAAAACAAAGTGCTTGATAAATAAAATTTTGTAAATTGAATGTAGAAAGCTATAAGTGAATAGGAGATGAAATAAATAAATACCACTTACTTTTCTATACTGACCTAAAACACTTTCCAAGGAATATTATAAAAAAATGACCATAATAACCTAAAATCTCAAAAAATTTACATCCATAAAATAATGATTTTTCACCTCTTTATTTTTTTTTTTTATAAAAGACCAATTTTTCCATTAAATATTTCCTTGAAAAATACTCACTTTTACTTTAAATGTTTTTGTTTTTTTTATATCTAAGCCTTAAAAGCAACTAGTTTCAAAATTATGATCTTAATAATCATCCTTTTTTTTTTCTCCCTTTCCACTACTTATATTTTCCTAGTTTTTTTTTTCCAAAATTTGTATATCTTCTCTCAAAATTCACTTGATTTTTTTTAGAGATGTTTCAATTCCAAAAAGGTGTCAAATTTAATAACCTTTAGAATATCTGGGCTAGATTTCTAATAAAATTGAAAGAGAATAGAGTTATTCTGTGATTTATTTGATTTAAAATCTTATTATTAAAAAAAAAACAAAATTAAAGAATATCTAAAAGATTATATTCTCAAATATTTTTGAGAGAGAAAACTTAAAAAAAAAAAAAAAAAAAAAAAAAAAAAAAAAAAAAGAAATTAAGATTTTCTTTTTTACTTTATTCCAAGAAATATTCCAAAAAAAAAAAAATTATTTTTAGAAATATTAAAATTTAAAATCCTAAATTTAGTAATTCTTTAATTAAAATAGTTTTTTGTAACCCTACCTTGATCAGAAAATTTGATTATGATTAAGATTTCCAAATTTCTACTTCTATCTAATATTCAAAAATATTCAAACTGACTTATTAAGTCATAAGAAGTTATCCAAAAACAATAATCTTTAGGACCTATATCAAAATCTAAAAATGATCAAGAAAGAAAACATTTAGGTAAAACAAATTTTTTATTCCCTTATTTATATTCTAAATAAAGAAGATTTATTGTAAAAAGGTAAAAGATACACAAATTAACAAACTGAAAATTTATTTTTCAAACTTCCTCTTTATTTAAAGATTCTTTAATAATATCATAAATCTATTGATATGATTTAAAAAAGAAAAAAAAGGAAAGAAATTCAACAAATTAAAATATCTTATATGTTTTTCCTCCAATAATAAGAATTTCTATTATTCCTTTTTTTTTTCTAATTATATTTATAAATTTAAAATAATAATATTCAAAATTTTAAAAAATTCCAATAAATTGATTCATAAAAAAAATTAAATATTCTTCCTTAATCCCATATTATTATTATTTATATTAGGGGGTGTCAAAGTTACCAAATCCCACACTCAAAATCCCGAGTTTTTTTTTGCCAAAATCCCACATTAATTTTTTGGGATTTCAGAAATCCCACACCTCAAGAGGTGAGGTATTTCCACCCTTTAGCTTCCCATAAAGGCACATTTTTCAAACACACAACTCAGTAAGGGCATGTTAAATTGCATAAAAATTTCCTTCTCTTGCATAAAATCTAAATACACTCATCATTTATTAAGTTATTTGATTTCAAATTTCATTTACTACCAGCCGTTTCTTTATTTACCATGCCCAAGGCATCGCAAAGGCTACCTTTACTTCAGACCTTGAACTCACTTCAGTTCATCGATGCTCTCAACTCTGATAGTGATTCTGATATCCAGGAAGATATAATCTTATTAGATATGATAACCTCACAAAGATACATCAATCCTCGTAGAAGATATCCATCTCATTACATGTATACGATGAATGATTTACAGACATTATCATCTGAAAAGTTTCGACAGCTATGTAGGACAACAAATGAATCATTTGAAAAATTGGTTGCACAAATTCAAGCTGATAAAACCTTTCATAACTCATCACAAAACAAACAACGCAATCCTGCCATCCAATTGGCTGTGGCATTATCAAGGCTAGGATCAAATGGAAATGGGGCCGCTTTGGGAAAGATTGGAATGTTGTTTGGAATTAGCCATGGGGCTATTGTGTTGTACACTCAAAGAGTCATTCAGATATTAATGAAGTTGAAGCGCAAAGTAATTGTGTGGCCAACAATAGAACAACGCAGAGAACTGTCTCAAGTAATGCAAGCAGAAGGCTTCCCTGGGTGCATTGGGTTTATTGATGGGAGTCTCATACCATTATCACAACGTCCTCCCAATGATGGTGAAGCGTATTTTGATTGCAAAAAAAGGTAAGCTGTTGAATCTTTATTCTTTATTTCAATCTTACTGATGGTTTACATATAAGGTATTCTATGTCAATACAACTGGTTTGCGATATCAACAAACAGTTCACTGCTCTGCATGTTGGTTGTACTGGGTCACTTCATGATTCGAATGTCTATCAACATATGAAAATAGCACAAACACCTCAAGAGTTTTATGAAAAGGATCAGTACTTACTTGCAGATTCGGCATATGCACGCTCTCCTTGGGTTGTTCCAGCATATAAGGGAGTTGTAGCACATAATGAAGACAACCGTTCTTTCAATTACTGTCTAGCAAAATCAAGGGTCAGAATCGAGCATGCAATTGGGATTTTGAAGGGGAGGTGGTTTTCTCTAAGGGAAATGAGAAATCAAATGAGGTATAATCATGAAATTGAATATTTTGTTAGTTGGGTTGTGTCTTGCACGATTTTACATAATATGTTAGCTCAAATTGGTGATGAGTGGTTTGATTTATATGAAGATGATGACCCACCACAAGCGGAAAATCTGGCCAACAATGACATTGGGGAAGATGTGCTAAATATGCGTGAGAAAATTAAACCAATCACTTTGGCATGGAAAAATAGTCAATTGTAAATTTCTTCAGGACCAATGTTTTATGTACTTAATTTAATGGCATACAACGGAGTGGAGATGTTATTCATAAAATAAAAGTATTTACAATTAAGATTTTTTAGTTCTTTTTTGATCCTGCATATTTCTTTCAAAGTACCCATTGACTCTTGAATTTATTTTGGTGGGTGTCATTTTCAAGAATTTGTCACCTACATTAAATAATTTATGGTTTATTTGAAAAGAACATCCAAAATGAGTAATTGTGTCATGATTGATAATTTTGGGAGGTGGTTTTGTTGTATGATGAACCATTGTTGATGTCTTCCAAAGTATTTCCATGATGCCAGGTTTTTTTGAAAAATCGATCTCCATTTTTAATTCAGGGAAGTGTAAGCCATGTCCAGAGGGGGTGAAGATAGTAGGAAGTGGAAGGAAATCTTTTTTTGATACAAAAGAAAAAATAAAATAAGTCCAGGCATTGAGATTGTTTAAATCTTTGTGTGGCTTATTGAAAAATCCATCTTGGGTGACAATGACATTGGTAAACGATTTGAATCCTTCCTTGGGATTGGCAGAAGTCCATTTGAGTTGACTGAAGTTGGGTAATTGGGCTTCTTCCATTAATGATTGATTTTCATTTGCTTCTAATTTTGAAAAATGGGAGATTCTTGAGTAAATGAATTCATCATATTGATGAAGCTTGATCCATTGATTGTTATCTGTTTCAATTTGATGAGGAGTTAAACCAGGTTTTCTGGAGTAAACACCTAATAATTTTGTAATTAGTCAGTAATTATTAAGGTAATATGACAAAAAGATCACACACCTGCAGATTTTCCAGCATCAGAACCAGTTTGAAACCCAATACCTTTCATAATGCCACCTTGGAGTTGCTTATTGGTTTTAATTTCTTGTCGATTTTGAGATAAGGACATTAATTTCATGATGATTTTTTGCAGCATTTGATAGTGGCCAGAAGAATTATCAAATGGGGTTATTTCATATATGATGACAGGCAAAAACGGCTTGGATGTTTTATTAATGAGGATATAAGGATGGGGGAGAGTGTTAAGTGATGGAAGTTTTAACCATGAGGCATTGGAAGATTTCTTGTCAATCCAAATTGTTGAAAAGTTTTTAAATTCTTTTTTCGAATGGCCAAGGTTAGACATTATTTCTTTTGAATCATGGATGCGTTGTCTTTGGCTTTGGGTGAGCTTTCTTTTATTATTTAATTTGGGATTTTTATCCTCATGATGTTCTATATTTGGTTTAGTCCTAACCATGACATCAATAGGAGTAATATGAGCTTCATCATCTTTCAAATCATTCTGATGATGTGCTGAGTCTGGTTTAGTCCTAACCATGACATCATCAAACTGATTGGAAGAATGAGAGGGAGGAGGAGATTTTTTTTTGAATTTTAAGGATGATGGAAGGGATGGGAAATGAAATGACATTGCAAAATAAATTATTATAATTAATCCTCCCCTATATGAACAAATAAATAAAAAAGTGAAACAAGAATGAAAATAAAAAATAAATCAAGGGTCAGTAATGATTATTATCCCAAAAATTCAAAAAAAGGAAAAATTAATATCATCAGTAAAAAAAATATTAATATCAGTCAATAATTTTTCAAATAAAATAAATGATTTAAAAAAAAAAAAAAAATGATGATCAGTCATTGATTCAAAAAATAAAAATAAAAAATGAGTATCAGTAAAAGATTTATGAGTTAAAATGAATGAAAAAAAAAAAAGAAAAAAAAACCATCAGTAAAAAAGGAATCCCAAAAAAAAATCAAAAAAAAAAATAAAGATCAGTCAAGGATTGTTGTAATAAAATGAAAGGATAAAAAAACACAAAACAAAAAAATCAGTCTTCCTTTATAGCTGATATAATTGAAAAAAAAAATAAAAAATAAAAAAAACCATTCTAATGGCCTCTAGGGGCCATTAGAATGTTAAGTGATTAAAACGACGCGGAATCGATTCAGAATCGATTCGGAACGATTTGAGGGCCTCAGGCCCTGGAACCTCCCAGGAGCCTACTTGGGAGGTTCCAGGGATAGTGAGGTGGGGGGTTTTGGGAGGTGGATGATGGGTGATGATGGTGATGGGAGGGTTAGTTGGGGCTGATAAAGGTGATGGGTGGGTGAGTTGTGGATGATGATGGTGATGGGAGGTTGAATTTGGGAGGTGAAAAAAAAAGAATAAAAATAATTTAAAAGACAAAAAGGAAATTACCTACAGAAAAATTAAAAAAACATTAGCAAAAAAGGATTGTGATTGAACAAAAAGGAGAGAAATTCACTTACCTGAATTTTAAAAAAAGTGGGTTTTTTTTTTTAGAGGGAAGGGTGAAAAATAAAAATAGAAAAAAATTAATTGAGAATTAAAAAATAAAATTTAAAAAAAAAAGATTTAAAAAAATTGGTGAATTTTTTTTAAGAGGGAGGAGTGAAAAGTAAAAATGAAAATAAAAGTGAAATTTAAGATTTTAAATTCAAAAAAATAAAATAAAAAAGAGGTGTTTTTTTTTTTAAATTGGAGGGGTGAACAGTAAAAATAAAAAATAATAAATTAAATGAAATTAAAGAAAAAAATCAACTTTTAAAAAAAAATTAAAAATTAAGAATTAGAAATCAAAAATCACCCAAACAAGGGTCTTTGCCCATTTAAAAGTTGAAACCCTTCAAAATAAAAAATAACCATTAAATTTAAAAAAATATATATAAAAAGATAAAAAAATTGACCAAAAAACCATAAAATGACATTTTCATAAAAAAGGAAAAAAGCTGTCATCAAATTTGATTTTTGATCAGACTTCATATAAATTATCAATGCAAAACTTGCCCAAATTTTCAAATCAGCGGCAAATTGCAAATAAATGTCATATGAACTTGGAATGGCAAGTTGGTGCGTCAATTATGCATAAACATTGAAATTTACATTTGGTAATAAAGCGGAGTTAGATTTCATGACATAAGATCAATAATTAAACATAAACATAAGATTTATTGAACAAGCACCATATAAATTGCTCACATTACATATATGTAATAAGCTATTTTTTATTGACTAACGCCAGAATGCGTTCCAGCTCCCCGATTGGCCTGCTTGATGACAATGCCGCTATATTGAGATCCATCTGGCATTGCCTTTCCTTCAATTCCAATTCACGATTCCACTTTTCTTTTTCAAATTCATGTTTCTTTGCATTTTGCTTCTTGTCAAACTCCATTTGTTTTTGTAACTTGACTTCTTCAAACCGTTGTTTTTCCATGTTGCACACTTTCTCTTCATTCCACCTCTCCCTGTCCCACTCCAAACGTGCATGATCACTGATTTCACGGGCTAATAAGCATGAATTTTGTCAGTAGGATTCATAATAGTAACCATAATTGCAAGTCATACCTTTGTTCCGTGATTAAAGTAAATTTGCATAAGTAGGTGCAAACATATCCAGCGACCTTTTCCTAGAACCACTCTTGTCATTCAAGTTGGGTGTCATGGCTTGATTACGCTTTTGTGTTGAATGTGTTATGGATTTACTTTGCTGGTAAAAGGAGAAATAATCAACAATGGATTACATAAGAATCACTCTTAAATGTACTTACCAAATCATCTTGAAGGTTTTCCACTGGAACCAAGTTATCATCATTATGAAGCAAACAATCCAGATTGTGAGGTGAATCCAAGTGATTATTCTCCTTTGAAAAGCAAATGGGCTTTAATTATCTGAGGTATAAAAAGGAAGAGACCATAGCGTACCTTATCAAGCAAAACATCATCATCCTCACCATTGAGACTGTCTTTTTCTTGCGAATCATAGCTTGGGATGGGAGTGACATTGGGCTTGTGGCCAAAGAGCACATCCATTTCTGCATAGCAAGGACACATACTTTCCAGCTTTTCACTCATGGATTTTATTCCTTTACTCTCATCTTCTTCCGTTATTCCAGCCCCAGTTAAGTTTTCGAATTTTTTGGCTGCCATATATTTCTTTTTATATGTTTGCCATCAATCTCGGATGCTGCTTGAACTAAGGTTTAGGCGATTTCGCGATTTTTTGTTGACCTCAATGGCCATAAGCTGAAACCCATGCTGCTTTGAGGAAGGAGGTCTTCCAATAGTTGTTGAACCGCTAGTACCAAAACATGACTCAAAATTGGACTTGACTGAAAGCCAATTAATTATTGTTAAATAATCTGTACGTATTAAGTGACCTGATGGATGAGGCAGGCCAGAGGTGATCTTCATATCTGTCTTGATTTGTCTTGCTTTGGATCGAGGCATTATTATATGGATGATAAAGTATAAATGGACTATCAGCTGTTTGGTCAGATTGTCCAAAATGGAGTTTAGAAGAACATGTTGTACAGGTATGAATTGTGAGTACTCATTTTGGTTAGGTTTCAAGCTGAAATCCCAGATGCATGGGATTTGGTCAAAATACCATGGGATTTACACATAAAAAACCTGGGATTTAGTGTTGGGATTTGGGTTCCAAATCCCGTGTTATTTTAAGGCGGGATTTGGTGACTTTGACACCCCCTATTATTATTATTTATATTATTATTTTTTTATCTATTTATAATAATAATATGAAAGAAATTATTTTCAAAATTAAAAAAATTAATTTTTTTATTTTAGAATATAAATAAATAAATATATATATTTATCAAAAAAAAATTCAATTAATTTAAGATTTTTTTTTTTTTTTGAAAACTTATTTAATTAAAAATATTTGAATAATAACTTAATTAATTTTAGGGAGAAATTCAGAATTTCCTATAAAAACCAATATGTCACAGCCATGGAGACAGGTAGGGCATTACCACTCATTACTAATGGAAAATCTTCCAAGACCTAATCAGAAAGGGGTTTCATGGAAGTTTCACCAAATACAGTTCCAATCCTCAATACAGCTCAATACAGGATTCACCAAACACAGGTGTTATGATTCAATAGTTCTCTCATGATATTTAAACTGATTTTTAATAGTTCAAATCATCCTTAATTTCTTATTACCCGCACTCATTTCTAGAATATATAGTGTAATTACCAAATTCTGTTAATCATGTCCACTTGAGGTTTCCTAAAAGTTCCACACGCTTCTATCTAGGTCAAGATTGTCCTCCACTATTCTTACACTCCCCCTCAATCTTGACCCCAAATAACAACTTTTTTGACCATTCAAGATGTTTTAATGGACCCAATTGTTTAGTAAGAATGTTGGCCAGTTAATTTGTTGTTGAGGTCCATTGAAAGGTAATGTTATATTTTCTAATTAAATTGTTTATCATATAAAAGTTTCTTTCCAGACTTTTAATTCTAGTTTTTGACCCTTGCAGGATCATTATTGAAATGCATCTTTATTTGTTAATCATCCACACAAGTCTGCACAAGCTGGATTGTGAATGTCAATACATTGGTAGCCATTGCCAATGCTATTAATTATGCAGCACACATTGATCTTGCCACTAATTTTTGCCTTTGAGGTCCCCATTCTATTGTACAATTGAATAATTTAATAATAAATCTGCTAGTCGATCTTTGAAATTCACCTTGCCAGTCTGAGTCACTCCATAACTCCAATGTTTTGTTGGTTTTGTCCGGTATAAATATCAATTTTCTATCCTCAGTGTGTTTTAAATAACCCAGTAAGTGTTTCAATGCACTCCAATGTTCTTCCTGAGGCTAACCAGAATATCTGGCTAAATATCCTACTGAATAACTCAAATCTGGTCTAGTTCCCAATGCTAAATAATTTAACGATCCAATTATGGATTGGTACCACTTTTGTTCTATTGGTGTATCTTTACTTGTCTTTAACTTAGTTTCTGGTAGAACCAACAATGTTTGCAATAATGGTGAGTTGTTTTTTTTGCTCAAAGTGTTGAATGATTTGCTTAGCAAAATCCAATTGAGACAGTATCATCTTGTCATCATCTTGTTGAATGTTAATTCTTACTATTCTGGTAATTGTTTCCACCAATTTGACCTTCAGATTGTTTGTTAATTGTATTCTTACCCTATTCACAGCCTCTTCATCATTTGAAAGAATTACCCCCTCATCAACATGCATCCAAATAAAAATAATACTTTCTCCCTTTATACACCGATATATTAATTGATCAAGTTCTTCAGCTATAAAATCCATTTTCAACATGATAGATCTAAAATGTAACCACCAACATCGCCCTGCCTGTTTCAATCCATACATTGCTTTATTCAATCTCATCACTTTTCCAGTCCACTCTGGAAGAAATTCACTTGGTGAACTTACATATACCTCTTCATCTAACTTACTATGGAGATAAGCACCTGATATATTGAAACAGCTTATTTTCCACTTAAGTCTTGTTACCATAGCAAAAAGTAATCTCATAGCCATCAAATATTCTGTTGGAGCATATGTGTGTTCACAATCAATCCCATATTGCTGACAAAAACCCCTGGCAACCAAATGGGCTTTGTATGTTATTGAATGTGGTACATTCTTCTGCTTGATATCAAAAATAAACCTTGTTTTGATCACTTTAATTTTTGGTTTCTTCTTCACAGGAGTCCATACATTCATGCAATCAAATGAATACAATTCTCTTATTATTTCTTCTTCCAATAGTTTCCAATTAACATTTCTCTTTGATTTGTTTATACTTGTGGGAATATCCAAATTGTGATGTGAGTAAGCTTGTTCAATTTGATTGTCTTGTTAGTTTCAGATTTCTTTTGTTCTTTCTTCTCCTAAATTTAGTTGAATGTTTTTTAAAAAATTTTGTACTTTAATCTTATCAGACTGTGGTTTTGTCTCAAAATCTAAAAACTTAATAGAATTAGAATTGATTACTTTTTTATGTTCAATATCCCCCCAAAAAAAAAAATACCTGTAGCTATCATCTTGAAAACCTATTAAATGACAAATCCTCCCCTTGTCATCTAGCTTCCCTTTTTTCTCCAAAGGAATATGAACAATAGATTTTGCACCAAATGGATAAATTTGATATGGCTGAGGTTGTTGGTCATACCATAATTCCAAAGGTGTCCAATCTCCTGTTCATTAATTGGGGATTCTATTATGAATTTAAGTAGCACATTTATAGGCATAAAACCAAAAAAGTATTTGGAAGCCCTGATTCTCTTATCATTTCTCTAGCCAAATCTCCTAATGTTCTATTTAATTTTTCTGCTTCTCCATTCTGCTCTGGTGTTTAAGGGCTTTTAAATAGTTGTTGAGTGCCCATATTTGTCAAATTTATCTTAAAATTTTATCCAATGTATTCTTTTTCATTATCCTTGTGTAAGAATTTCACTTAGTCACTAGATACACTCTTAATTAAACACAGAGTGTCAGCTAGAATCTTATGTACCTGATTCCTTGTCTTAATAGGAAAGCAAAAAAAAACAAAAGTAGATTTATGATCATGTAATGTTAAAATATACTTATTTAAATGAATATCAGGAATGGGTAATGGACCCATAACATCTGAAACCATTAAGTCTTGAGGAGAATCTTTTGATACTTTGTCTGATTCTTGCATTTATCTCCTTGTTATCTTAGCAACATGACAAGGTTCACAGAAAAAAGTTGACCATGAACTTTGGTCAAGGTTTTTTAAATATAGTTTCAAAAAATTGTTTAACTACTTTATTGGACAAATGTCCTAATTGACAATTCCACTCATATGATAATTTTGAACTTAATACTCATATAGTTGGTTGATCTGATATATTTACTGTTGATGGAAGTATTCATCCCTGGTTAATGAATTTAGAAGTACAATAAAATTTACCCAATTTATTGATGATCTCAATATCTTTCTTATTGAAGTTAGCAACATATCCTTCATCCAAAAATTGACCAAAGGACAAGAGTTTCCCTTCAATGTCTTTACAAAACAAGATTTTATTGACTTCCAAGTTGTTGTAAGGAAATTGAATTGTTCCCTTGTGTGTTTCATAAATTTGAAATGATGGAGATGCAAGATCAAATGGTAATACATGATCCAATTTTTCTTTATAAATAAAAAGATTAATCATTCCACTCACATGCACCTGTGAGACAGTGTCAACCATGCTTTCAGTTCTGTCTCCAGTCACTTCCTGTATTGCTGGCTCATCAACTGCCATAGGTGGAGGTGCTTTTTCTAATTTCAAGTTATCTCTTATTATTGGACAAGTAGACACCCAATGAATGACCAACATGTTGTAATCCTTGAGATTTACAATAATGAAATTCCATGCCATGTTGTTGTCTTAGCGTTTCAGATGGTTTCCTATTCCCTAGCTTTATGTTCAAATTGACTTGTTTTATTTCTTTTTAATTTGGAATTTGCAGTGCTCAAACTTGTGAATTAGCTGAATTGTTAGTTTTTGTTCTTATAAAAATCTTTGACATTGAATTGGATAGCTGAGAAATATTATTCCTGTTTAGTGTTTGATTATGGTGAGCTATCTTCATTACTGATTGAGAAGTTCTGGGTTTGTCCTCTTCCTTTCATGGAAACTAGATACAAATTAATTAATTGTTTTACATCTATTGAGTTAAATGTTTTTGATTTTTCAAGATCAGAAGAAATTGAATGAAACCATGCAACATGCAAAATTCCAGTAAGTGGTGGAATCAGTATTTTCAAAAACAATCCTTGTAATTCATCCTGTATTATCAATCCATTCCTTTTTAATTTCTCAAATATAATAAAAAATTCTTGTAAAATAATTAGAAAAAATTATTGGTTTTTGTGGTTTTGACATATTGATTAACTCATAAATCAAATCTAATTGAACTAATTGAGAAGATTTTATAAAGTTGTCTTTCAAAATATGATAAGCATCCTTTGGAGAAAAGGTATGCTGTATCATTTCTACAATAGTAGAAGAAATAGTTTGTTGAATAAAGAAAAATAATGCTCTCATGACCTTCAGAGGAGCTTTGAAGGTATCAAAAGTTTTTAGTAAATTTCATTTTATGAAAAATGTACATGATTACTTCATCTATTGCTTGGCACTAATTATAAAAATTGGGAATCATCTGATTTTAATTGAGGAATAAAAGTAGTATATTTAGAAGGATTGTTTATAAATGTGTTAAGGGTAGGAGATATAGAAGTTGACATAGTGGGCGTATTTTGTTTGTTATCAAAAGGGTTTGATTGTTACATGAAGGAATGAAATTCAAAGAAATTTGAATCAGAAGAATTATGAATCATTGTGTTAGGATCTGGTATTAATTCAGTAAAAAGAATATGACTATTGGAAGAATCAGATTTTTTTAGATCAATAAGATTTACCACTTTGTAATAATGACATTCAATATTAATGAGCAAGACTTTTAACCTGTTATGATTTAATAATTCTCTCATGATATTTAAACTGATTTTTAATAGTTTAAATCATCATTAATTTCTTATTAACCTCACTCATTTCTAGAATTTTAAACTTATTAATTTAGATTATCAAAGAGTTAAGAATTTTAATAAATCATAGAACACTATAGCCTAGTTTGTGTCCACCTAATTTAATTAAATGAGAAATTCAATGTTGGAAATCGTTCATTGATCATCTTCAATCGAGCCATAGTACGCTTACACTAAGCTAGAGTCCACTACAGTACACTCATCACTCATCAGTCATCAGTCATCAGTCATGGCTGAGTCACTTTTAACCTAAAGTTTTATAAATCTGGATAAATTTTTTGTTTCTCGATCTTCTTCATGGATTCTTATTCAAATAAATCAATCACCCTCTCAAATTCAAATTCAATCAACTCTTCTTCGATCGCTAATCTCAATCAAACTATTCAAACTATTCAAACTATTCAAACTCAAACCAATCTCAATTCTCATCCTTCTATCATCACTCCAACTTCCTCGCAAACCTTTCATCATTCCTTCAATCCATCCCACCTATCATCATCCGTATCACAAATCGGTTCAAACTTTTTCACTAAACTCTACCAAAGACTTGATTTATTAGATTCAAAACAAAAAACTTGGTTGGGACTTCAAACTATCTTCAATCTTTCAAAATTTATCACTTTTATCATCATCTTAATCATCTCTAAAAATCAATCTTGCGATCAACCTTTGAGACTTTACATCTTCATTCACTTAATTCATACTACCATCTGTTTTCCTTGCGCTTTTTATTTGGCTTCAATTCCCTTAAAGTAAATCTTTCAATCTAAATCAATTTGATCCTTTTGACTCATCATCTTCATTAATCTTCATTTTAGTCAAACCTCTCAATCTCAATCATCAAATCATCAATCTCAATCTACAATTCCTCAATCTCAATCTCAATCAAACTCTTTAATTAATAATAACTCTCCAAAAATATTTCATTATATACGCGCCATTCATCATTTTGCTTGTCTAACTACCATCTTTTGGTTTTTCTTGGGTAAGTCATCATTCAATTAATTCATTTTCTCAATGAGTTCAATAGCTTAATTAATTGTTTCTTTTTCTCACTTATTTCTCATCAAATCATTAAAGGAAATTTTTATGTTTTTCAAACTTCTACCTGTCAGCATACTTCTAAACCTGTATTTTATACTTCATTAATGTAAGTCTTTCACTTTCACTCTAATAAAATCATTTCATAATTTAATCTTCTTGAAATTCTTTAGAATCTTAATCTTCAATTATTTCTACTTTTTATCAATCGTCTTGGTCGTCTTGGCAGTAACTTTTTGTTTACCAATAACTCTAGTTGAGTTATCACTTATTCTCTTCTTTATTGCTTTTCTTACTCTCTAATCTTGAATTATTTCAAGCTCGGTTTACAAATTTTTGGTACAAGTTTAAACTCTCAAGATACCATCGGACCACTCAAAAAGTCAGAAATTCAAAAAATCCCAATAGTCGTCTATGTCCCCGAAAATTTTTTATTTCAAAATCAATCTCAAAATAATCAATTTCTTACTTGTACTCAATCATCTATCACAAATTCATCTCAATCACACTCTCATCAATTCAGTCCAATCGAGCGTCTCAAAAAACTCTTTAGTCATCCTTTCATTAATCAATCAAAAACCTCTTCTAAAAATCATCTCAATATAGATTCTAATCCTCCATACCCAATTCATCCTCTCAATTCATCTCAATCCACTTGCGCAATATGTCTAATTGATTACCTTCCTCCATCAATCAATCAAATCCAAACTTGGGAAAAACTTCGCAAATTACCAAATTGTCAACATTGCTTTCATCAAGAATGTATTGATATTTGGCTTTCTAACACTGCTCGTTGCCCACTTTGTCAAGCAACCATCACTTCAAAAAAAAATATTTCAACTTTCTTGCAAGTTGTATGAAATCTAAAACTTTTTTAGGCTTTTGGATCTTTCAAACCGTCATCAATCTTGGATTAAATTAACAAAAAAGATATATTCAAATAACATCAAAAAAAAAAAAAGGATCATTTTTAACTTTTCTGATTTGGATCCCAATAGGAAATCTTGCTTAAAGAAACTCAAATTTATTTGTAATTTATTCTAGTCCTGTAAAAAAAACTTGCTTTATTTCTCCATCAATACTCTTAATTAAAAACAAAACAAAAACAGATTTTCAAAAAAAAATAATCTAAAAAGTATTAAGACCTGAACCATTTACATAAGCAAACACTTGAAAGTTTCTTGAAAATTTACTATTCTCCAAAACCAGCTTCTTATCAGACTGGTCCTCTTGCATTGAATTTGTTTTTTGTTGACTGTGGCAACTAACAAAATCACTACAAAAAAGTCTGATCTTCAATCATCATCTCAATATGATGGTAAAAATTTAAGTCGGTTCCTTAAAACAATATCAAGGCTTGGAATACCTCAAATACTAACTTTTTTTCATAATTTTGTTTTTAATTCCCCTCAAAAAAAAACTTTTCATTTTGTCATTGATTAATCCCTCCTAATCCAAAAAAAACAAAGAAAAACAACAATTTGTTTTTTTTGACACTTAAAAGAAAATTATTGAAAAGAAACAACACCCTTTATTTTTAATATTTAATTAAAAAAATCATTTCAAAAAAAAAAAAAACTGAAAAATTTTTAAAGAAAAAAAAATCACTCAACCCTTTAAGAAGGAGTAGGGAGGCTCTTTGGTAAATTCAAACTTAAAATTTTTGTTATCTCTTACATTATTATCATTATTATCATCATTTAATTCTTTAATTATTTTAAAATTTCTATTTTTAACTTAAATGAATTAATTTAATTTATCATTTTATTTTATTTTTAATTTTATCATTAATTAATTTGATAATATATTAAAATATTTATATATATATATATATATTTTTACAATTAATTCTTAAATATAAATTAAATTATATAATTTTAATTAAATAATTTTTTTTTTAAAAAAATGATATATATATTATAATATAAAGATAAGAAATTTTTTAAAAAAAAAAAAAAAATTTCTCATTAATTAATTTTTTTTTTTTCATTTGTCAACAATTCTCATTACTATTATTTATTATTATTATTATTATTATTAATTTTAAAAAAGGGTTTTTCTTTTTTTGGTAAATAAAAAAAAAAAAAAAAAACAAAAAAAAAAAAAAAAAAATTAAATTTAAATTTAAATCCTAATTTTTTTTTTTTTTTTATTTATATATTATATGTTTTTTTTTTTTTTTTTTTTTTTAATCAAAATTTTTATTAAATAATTTGATGAAATTTTTTTTTTTTTTTTTTCATTTAATGAATTTCCTTTATATATATATCTTTTTTATTTTTATTTTTTTAAAAAAATTACAAAAGTTTTGAATTTTTTGATAAAAAAAAATAAAAAAATAAAAAGATTTAAGTTTGAATTTAAGTAATAAATAAAACTTAATGATAATTAAATAATTGATATATAAATTATATATATATATATATATAAATCAATTAATTTAAATTAAAATTATAAAAATAATTTTTTTTTCTTGAATTGAATGAAGTTAAATGTAGAATGGAATGAAAAAAAAAAAAAGAAGGAAAAAAAAAAAAAAATTTAATAAATAAATAAATAAATAAATATAAAATTTTAATTTATTTAAAATTTATTTTATCAATTAAAAAAAAAAAAAAAAAAAAAAAAAAGGATTTTAATTAAATTTTTTAAATTTTTTTTTTTTAAATTTTTTAAATTTTTTTTTTTAAATTTTAAAAATTAATTTAAATTTAAAGTAATTAAGAAATAAAATTTAAAAATTATAAATATTAAATTAATAAAAAAAGGGAAAAAAAAAAAAAAAAATGATGAGAATAGAATAATAGAGAGAGAGATGATATTAAAGAATTAAATTAAAATTATTAAATTAAAAAAATTTTTTTTTTTTTTTTTTTTTTTTTTTTTTTTTTTTTTTTAATAATAAAAAAATAAATAAAAAAAAAAAAAAAAAAAAAAAAAAAAAAAAAAAAGAAAAAAAAAAAATATTGAGTTTTAAAATAAATAAAAAAATAAAAAAATAATAATAATAATAATAATAATAATTCCTTTTTTTTTTTTTTTTTTTTTACTTGATTAAAATTTAATTCAAAATATTAAAAATAATGAAAAAAAAAAAAAAAAAAAATATTTAATTAAAATTTTAATAATTTTTTTATTTTTATTTTTTTTATTTTTTGATTTTTTTTGATTTTTTTTATTTTTTTTTTATTTAATTTCAAGTTTATTTTTTATTTTTATTTTATATTTTTATTTTTTTTCAAGTTTTAAAATCAATTGAATTAATGAACTTTTTATCATTTTTTTTTTTTTTTTTTTTTTTTTGTTTTAAGGATTTTTAAGATTTTTTTTTTAATTTTGAAGTTTTTTTTTTTTTTTTTTTTTTTTTTAGGAATCATGACAACTTAATTAAAATTAATTTTTTTTTTTGATCAATTTTACTAAATTAAAATTAAAATGTTTTATATTAAATTAAATAATTTTTTTCTCATTTCAATTATTATAAACTTTATGAGGTTTTAGAATTTTAAGTTTTTAAAGGAAAAAATTGAAAACAAAAAATTGAAATAAAACTCAATTTTAAATAAAGATAAAAATTTTGAATTTATAAAATAAAGTTAACCATATATAACTATAATTTCTTCAAAAAGAATAAATTAAAAATTTATTTCAAATTTCTATTTAAAAATATTTTTTTTTAAGTAAAATGATGAGTATCTTTTAATAATCATTTTTATTTGCTTATACCTTTTAAAAGAGAATTCTTTTTTTCAAATTAATATTGATTTAAGGATCTTAAAAAAGCTAAAAAAAATATTTGAATTCAAATAAAAAAAAATAAAGGATTATTTAAAAACTAAAACAAAAATATAATTTTTTTTTTTTTTTTTAGGGGTGGGGTCAAAATAATAAAATAATGAAGTATAATGTATATTTCAATTAAGAAAAAATCAACTTGAATAAAATTTGGTAATTAAATCTCTCAGTTATGTAAATTAAAGTTAAAAAATATTTTGGCTTATGGATTTTAATAAAAATTTAATATTTTCAAATAGTAATTAAACCCTCAATTCAAAATAACTTAATTTTTTTTTTTTTTTTTTTTTTTTTTTAAAAAAAATACATTTTTTTATAAATTGATTTTTTTTTTTTCAATTCAATTAATTTAAAATATTAAAAAATATCTTTTAATATATATTAAAAAAAAAAAAAAAAAAAAAAATTAAATATTTCAAAAAAAATTTTTTTATAAAAAAAAAAAAAAATTAAATTAAATTAAAAATCTTAAAAATAAAAAAAACTTTAATGATTAAATTAAATTTTTTAAAAAATATTTTTTTTAAAAAAACTTAAAAAAAAAAAAAAAATCTTTAATTTATTAAAAAAAAAAAAAAAAGAATTAAATATTAAATTTTTAATTGAATTTAATTAAAAAAAGAAAATTCTTAAATAATTTATAATTAAATTTAAAATTTAAAATTCTTTAAAAAATTTTTTTTTTTTTTTTTTATTTTATTAAATTATTATTATTATTTTTTTTTTTTTTACAAATTTTAAAATTTTTTAAATTAAGATTTAAGATTTTTTTAATTTAATTTTTTTTTTTTTTTTTTTTTTTTTTTTTTTTTTCTTTTTTTTTACTTATTAATTAAATATTAGACTAAAAAAAAAAAATTAATTATTAATTTTTATTATAATTATCTTATTTATTAATTAATTAAATTTAAAAAGTTTATTTTCAAAATTAGGTTTTTTTTTTTTTTTTTTTTTTCTGTGTATAATTAAGTAAATAAAATTAAGAAAATTCCTTTTCTTTTTATTGAATCTTTTTTTTTTGTCTTAATCTTATTTTTAAGGTTTTTTTTTTTTTTTTTTTTTTTTTTTTGTGATCTTTAGTTTTTTGGAAATCTTTTTTTTTTTTTTTTTTAAAAGAAATTATTATAAAATTAGGGTATTGGTAAAAACACGTAATTTTATGGTAAAAACACGTAAGGGATGGTTTTTAAATGAAATATGGCTATTTATGGCATTTATGATGCCATTAATGCCATTTGTGGCATTAAAAATTCCATTTATGGCATTAACAGTGCCATTAATGGCATTATCAATGAAATATTTCTGATGCCATTAATTCCATTTATGGAATCAACAATGCCATAAATGGCATTAACCATGCCATAAATGGCATTAACACAATGGCATTAACAGTGCCATTAATAGCACTATCAATGAACTATTATTAATGCCATTTATGGCATCAACAATGCCATTTGTGGCATTAAAAATGCAACATTTCTGATGTCATTAATGCCATAAATGGCATTAATAATGACACATTAACAAGGCCATTAATGGCATTACTAATACCATGAATGGCATTATCAATGCAATAAATGGCATAATGCCATTTATGTAACACCATAAATGGCATTGTTAATTCTATTTATGTAACACCATAAATTGAATTGTTAATTCCATTTATGTAATTCCACAAATGGAATTTTTGATTCCATAAATGGCATTTTTGATGCCATTTATGTTATAGTTAAGGCCATTAATTCCATTTTTAAGGCCAATGTTAAGGCCATTCATGCCATTTTTAGGGCCATTTATGGCATTTTTAAATGCATAAATGGCATTGTCAAGGCCATAAAATTCAATTTATGGCATTTCTGTAATGCCATTTATGCCAATTTTCTGGCCATAAATGGCATCTGTATGTCATTCTTGATGCCATTTATGGAATTATTATGTCATTAGTGATGCCATTTATGGCACTTTTGATGTGATAAATGGCACTGTTAATGCCAAAAATCAAATTTTAACTTCCACTCATCATAAATTAAAGTTTGAATTCAATTTATGTCATTAATGGCATTTTCAATTTAATTACAAACATGAACAAAAAAACAAAAAAAAACATGGACTTTTTGGGCCTACAAATGTTCTTTCAAAAAAAATACCAAAATGTTGGGCTTCTGGTTTATTATTCTCAACATTCTCACCTTCATTTTTTAAAAAAAAATATTGAAATTAATAAGTGGGAACATTTTTAATGAATTTTTTCAAAAAAATGGGCCATTTTACCAAATTGCCCAAAATAGAAAAATTGGGCAAAAAAAAAAATTGAAAAAATTTGGGGACCTTCACATCCCATGTCGGAAAAAATATGGCAAAAAAAATTGTTAAAAATTCTCAAAAGTGAGCCTGAGGAATTTTTATAAAAAAATTAGGTTACTTACGTGTTTTTACCATAAAATTACGTGTTTTTGCCATAATTTGGTAAAAACACGTAAGGGCTTACGTGTGTTTACCAACACCCTAAAATTATTATAAAATTTATTATTATTTATAAAAGAAGTCTTTATTTAACTTAATTGAATTTTTTTTAATTAATTTAATTGAATTAATATTCTATTTATTTTAATAATTCTTCAATTTAATTCTAAAAATAATCTTTTAAACAAATTTAATGATAAGGTCAATAATTAAAGATAACAGAATATTAAGATTCCTTTGATAATGAAAATATCTCATTTTTAATAAGATCCTGTTTTTGATATAATATTGAATTTAATTCTTTCATTAAATTAAATAATTAATTTTATAATATTTGGATTTAATTATAATTATTGTTAGTTGTTTTTTTCTTTTTTGATTAATTATAAAACTTTTTTTTAAAGGATAATAAGAAATTATTCCTGAGATATTTGAAGATATATTGAGAAAGTTTAATAAATATATTAAAATTTTCATAAAGATATCCTTTCAACAACTTTGTTTTTTTTTTTTTTTTTTAAAAATTTCAATTGAAATCTTCATACTTTTTTAAATATTTGAAAAAGGGGCTAATTTTCCTTTTTAATATATAATTTTATTATGGAATTAGAACCTTAAAAATTTTGAAGTTAATTAGAATACTGAATAGAGAAAATTGTTTATAAAAAAGAGAAAAAAAAAAAACCCCTTAAATGAGATCAATGTGTTTCTGAGATAGTTGAAAATAGTTTCATTTGAGTTCTTCTGTAATTTTGACCAAATTTTTAAAATATTTCTTTTTATTGAGAAAAGTAAAACACCTAAATGATTTCAAAAAACAAAAAAAAAAAAACAAATAATTAATAATAATTATTAGTTGAAGAATTTTTTTTTTTTTTAAAAAAAAAAAATAATATTAATTAATTTCATTGTTTCATAAATTTTTCTAAAATTTTGGTGAACCTCACTACTTGATTGAAATTTTGAAGAATTTTTTTTTTTTAATATTTTAAGTTAACAAGAATTTTTTTTGTTTTTATAGTAATACCCACTTAAAAATTTGAATAATTTTGAGATCAATTTCCACAGAAAACAAAGGAGGGAAATTTATTTTAAAGGATTTTAAGGGAAAATAGTAAGTTCTTTAAGTTTAATCAAATTAAAAATCAAACATCACAGAAAAGGTTTTATATGATAAGATTAAATTTAAAAAGTTTTGGAAGTGGGAGTTTTTATCTATTTTTATTGTTAAAAAAAAATCATAAGAAATTATAAAATTTATTTAAAATATTAAAAGATTTAATATTTCAGAAAAAAAATGAGTGGATGTGACTCAAATTATAAGATAAGGAGTTTTTAGTGAATTTATAAGATTTAAGTATTTTAAAAAAAAGGAATTAAATTTAATTTTTCAATTAAATAAATTCTTTTTTTAATTATAAATGTATTTAATCTTTCATTTTGGTTAAGAGATTTCATTTAATTTGGTAAAGATTAAAGTTTGAAGAAATTAAAAAAAAATTGACTTTAGAGATTCCTCTTTATTGAGATTCCTATATCTTTAATGAGAAAAATTATTTGATAGTGGGACATAATTAGGTTCTTGATTGATGAATGTGAGGGTCTAAAGCTTATAATTTAAATATTTTTTTTTAGTATAAACAGAAAAAGTACAATTTTTTTTTTCTTGATAGTGTTTTTTTTTTTTTTTTTAACATAATAAATATTACTAATATAAAAAGATCTTTAAAATCTGTTTTCAATTATTTATTATTTTCAATTTTTTCTTCCTTTTATAAAATTCTTAAACTTCAAATTTATGAAAAAACTTTTTGTAATATTTTTTTTTAAAAAAAAAAAATTAATCTAATTTTAATTTTCCTTAAATAAGTAGATTTAAAATTATGAAATTACTTATTTTAGAAAATTAATAAAAATGATTATTTTTTTTTTAAAGAAAAATTAAAGGTCTTCTGAGAAAAAAAAAAGAGATTATAAAAAGAAATAATAATTTTTTGGAACAAAAAATTGGAAGTTATTTTTTTTAAAAAAAGGAATAAGAACTGATTTTGTTAGAATTAGAAATAATAAATTTTTTTAAAAAAATAGTTTTACTGAACAATTTTCAATTCAATTAAAAATAGAATTACACCACATCTGGTGTTAACCATAAATACTTATGTACTATAGAATTTGAAAGTAATCGAAATTTTCTTATGTAAAATTTCAAAATGTTTGCATGTATTACATGAGTTAACTTAAATTTACATATGAGGAATTAAGAATTACAGTTTTTTTACCTTAATATTTAAATTGAATTACATATGTAACTTTATAAGTATTATACATGATTAAGAGTTAAAGAAAAAATAAATTGGAAAGATTGATTTTTTTTGGAGAAGGGAATCTTTTATCAAAGTGTTCCAGAATACTCAAAATTACTCTCTCACAGGAATAGGAGGTAAAATTCTATGAAAAAGATTATTACTTTTAACCTGGTATTGAATTACAGGGTTTCTGACTCAATTGATGATGAGGTTTTGATAGAAACCAAGGAAGTTCTAAATTCTTCCAACAGGGTAAAGAAACCTTTAAACAGGAAAAAAACTCACAAAAGAATATTTAACCTTTCTAATGGGGTCTTACACACATTCTGAAATTCTTTTGAAGTATTTTATTTAACAACATATTACTATATTAATGGCTGGTTTTCACGACTAAAATGGCTAAAACCAGCCCTTTTTGGGTCTAAACCAAGGGTAAATGATTCAATAATTGAATTTTATATTTTCAATATTCTTTCTCATAGCTGGTGGGGTCCAAATTTACCCCTTGTGGAAGAAAAATTGTGTCTATAAAAAATGTTCTTTTTCCCCATATTCTCTCTTAATATTAGAATATTTCCATTTTATTAATAGAAAAATAAATAATATAACCAACCATTTAAGTAATGATTATCATCTTAACAATTTGAAAAATTAACCATAATTATAGTTTTTGAATTTGAGAATCATTTTAACCCTTATACTCTCCCAAAAGTTAATTGAAGCATCTTCAATAAATTCAAACTTTTTAGCTTTTTTTTTTCAAATTCACTCTAGTATATTTTTGGGAATGGTTTTATTTTAAAATAGAATAGCTTTGATATTGTAATTTATTAATATATTTCAATTCTTTTCTCAATAAATTCAAAATGAATTGTTCTTTTAGAGATCATTTTGAAGCCTTGAATTTATCTTGTAGAGTACTTTTGGATCAACCTTCATTGTTTGAAAAAAAATGAAGATTTATGATATTATTGTTTTTAAGTAAAGTAAGAATGAAAAACTAACTTCAGGATTCCAATATTTTTGCCTTTTAAAGATTTTGAACACAGGAAAAGTACTTTATCTTTATCAAATTCTCATATCCATACCTTAAAGCTTGGCTGTTTTTCAAGAAAAATGAGAGTTTTATTTTAGAAAAATTAAATAAGATCTTTTTTTAAGAGAGAAGGTTTTTCTCAAGAAAAAATAATAGAGGAAAGATGAAGGAATTTTTCTTGAAAAAAAAGGGGTTTTTTTAGAAAATTTGAAGAGGCTTTTATAAAAAAACAGAAAAAAGTAATAATCTTTTTTTTATCAAGAAGAGGGGATTGGTTTTGTTCAAAAGGTATATATATTGTTTTAAAAAAATGGAAGTTTATTTTAGAAATTTTGTGTTTGAATTTATAAAATTCTATGTCTTTTTGAAAGAAATTGTGTTGGAAAATTTTCTCTCAGCCAAACAGATTGTGAGGGATGTTCTAGTTTTTGTTAGCCCTGGGTTTTACTAAATTTTTACCAGTGTCAGAATCAATTTAGCCAAAGGGTGGCATGAATTTGGAAACATAAAAAAATTAATGTGGCTTTTTCTCAAAAAAAAAACAAATATCAAATTACCTTTGCATTTCCAAAAAAAAAATTTTGACATATATATATATATTTATATATTCAAATTTTCCTTAATGATTTTTTCCACAAAAGAAATTCTAATTTGAATTTGAAAAATATTTTCATTCCTTTATTTTCAATTTAAAAAAAATAAAATAAAATTGGTAAATATATACTTCCTTTTTTTGTGTTTTCTAATTATTATTAAAAAGAAAATAAATAATTCAATTCAATTCAAGTTCATTTGAATTGAATGTGAGTTTAATTAATAATATTGAAAATATAAAAAATAAATTGAGTTATAGATACAATGTTTCTTTTTCAACTTCTTTATTCAGTATAAGATATATATGTGAGCTTTTGAGCTATGACCAAATATCCAAAAAGGTCACAAAATAACCTTATAATAACCATTCTAATAATAAGAATTAAAACTATTATCTTAAAATAGGAAAAAATGCTATAATTAGGAATAAATTATTCATTAACTCAGAATATAATGAATAAAAATTTGAAATAAATTATAAAATTGAATTCCTTAGGGTAAAATACACATATAAAATTTTTATGTCATATCTGTAAAGATAATACTTACTGTGTAACAAGAAAAAATGCCATAAAAAGGCATAAATTATTGTTTATCCTAGAAACCAATGAAACAGCATGTGAAATAAAATTCACAATTGAATTCCTCATGAATAAATACACATATAACATTATTATTTTATATCTGTAAAGTCAATACTTAAGGAAATAAACTGAATATATGCACTTTAATGATCAGCACATATACTCATGGTTTTTAGCTTATATCTCTTGAAATATACCTTATAGAGAGTTGAACCAAAAAAAAAATACATGTAATCACTTTAATAATAAATACATGAGCCTTATTTGAGAAGATATAAGCAAGGTTATAACTTGTAAGGGTTTATTGAATAAAATTGCTATAGCTGTTGACCACTTTGTTGTGAAAATGCTCCAAGCTTAAAGAAAATTAAATATTCAGGTTCTACCTGTTTATATGTGAATAATTATGTATTTTTCATCATTATATTCAAGGTAAAACCCCCTGAAATCATGGTTTGAAGTTCAAAATAGTAAATTTCAACAGAAAAGATGTGCTACAAGAAAAATAATCAAAAAAAGAGTTTTGATTATGTAATGAAATTCTTTTGGAATTTTAATAATGACATTTCAAGCTGTCAGAATTAACTCTATGAGTGGCTGTAGTGTGTATAAATTAAAAGGTTTTAATGACCAAAGCTTAAGCTTAACAGTCATATAAGTGATAAAACTGGTTAATACTATTATATTATTACTAATACCAATAAATTCCACAAATTTTAGGCTTCTTCAAAGCCTATGATGTCATCAAACTTAGAGATATAGTGATAACTCTAAATAATGGCATAATAATAAGATAAGATGGTTTAATTATGATGTAATCATCATTAAGCTTTAAAATACTGATAAATTCCAGTTGATACCATCATTAAGCTTCTACTAGAAGCCTGTTTGACTCTAGGAGAGAGGATTTTACTATAAATAGAGCTCTTTTTACTCTATTTCCCCCTCAGACACAACAAAAACATTAAATTATTAAACCCAAAGGTAAAAGCTTTATTTTTCTTATATTGAACTATGAAATATTCAAAGAATCAAGTTTATATTTATTATAATCATCAATTTTAATGTTATTAAATCAATTTTTAATTTTTTTTGTTAAATTTCTCTAAAAATCTCTAATTCCACGTAAAGACAAGAATATTTATAATTTCTTTTAATTTTTATTGTAAATACAATTTAAATAAGTTTTATTTATATTTTCTGGCCTAAAAGTATTCAAAATTATTATATTAAGTGTTAAAAGTAGGTTCTTTTCTCTTTTTACAATGATTTCTCCTTATTATTATTTTTAAAAAATTCTCAAATTAACATAAATAGTATTCATATTAATTTATAGCTTTAATATTACTAATATTATTGTAATAATTGTTTTTTATTATTTAAAACCAATTCCTTACATCATTATTATTTGTTTGTAACAATAAGAAAGTGCCATAAATATATTAAACTATCATATATTAATATATTAATCTTTTTGATATATAATTTATTATATTATATTCACTTGATAATATAAGTATTTTATGACATAATTATAATGATCTTTCATCTTATTCTTTAAGCTTCATAGGAACATTCAGAGTACAATAAGTAAAATATTAGTAATTTTTACTTATTGTTTCATATTCAAACCTTATATTTGGGTGCCTGGCCATGATATTTACTTACAAGACCTTTTAAAAAAATTCAAATTGGGTTTATCCAATAAAAATTATAATTATAATCATAAAATTATATATTAATCTTATATTTATTGATTTCAAAGCTACAAAGGCATTTGGAAAGCAATTTTACTGTCTTACAGGTGGTTTTTAACATCCTTAGACTTGCAAGAACTTTCTTTGAGTGACTCTAGTAATTAAAAAAAATATTTATAAATTGAAAATAAGCTTATATTATAATTTAATTCCAAAAAGAATCATTTTAATTTTTATTTTATTCTTGAAAAATAAAAATAAAACATAATAAAAAATAAAAAACACAATAAAACAAATAATTTTTTTGTTCATTTCTCTTATTTTTTAAGATATAAAACCAATTTTTATGTGGAAATTGCTATATATTCTCAAAAATAACACTTTTTATAAAAAGACTTATATTTATTTGTCTTTTTGAGTGTTTGAAGAAAACCCAAAAGAAGACAACCAGACTACTGTTGAGAGATTGGTGGAAGAAACTTGTGAAAGTTCATCAAAACCTGTTGCCAATAGGAAAAGAAAGGCCAAGAAATTAGTCTTTCCAGGCCCCACTGTTCAGGACACTGAAGGTGATTACCTATGTTGAAATTGCCATAAAAGGATTTTTAGTGTTCTTAAATTTCTTTTTATTTCCTTTTTATTGATTATGAATACTAGAAGAGTTTCCCAATACTACATCAAATAAGATGGAACTGGATTCAGAAGTAGAATTGATCCCTCAAAAGGGAAAAGAAAGGGAAAAATCCCCAGTGGAACAAAATCCACACAAGGAAGTGCCATATCCCAAAGGAAAGTCTCAGAAATGCTCATAATATCTGAGCCAGAGTTGGAACTAAGTATGAGAGACTCCAACAGGTACAAATCACATTAAGAGGGCTCAAATAGAAATATACATGAGCCAGTACAAACAGTACTACACCATGTACAAGGACAAGGATTGGGAAATTCTGCCACAAATCCACTGAGGAGTGATGAGCTCCTGGCACATCCTGGAAAAGTTCCTCAAAGAGGAGGAAATAGTCAGATACTCCAATGTATGGAATCCACTATCATCCAAACCTCAGATTAAGAAGATTAAGGAATACCATACCAAAAAGGGGGAGTAAGCAAGGAAGAAGCCCAAGTACCTTCTACAAGCAAGCCACAAGTCAACCAACCCCCCAATAGGGGAAGAAGAAAAAGGAAAAAAATTGTAGGAAACCATATTCCCTAAGTCATGGGATTCTAAAAATTAAAAAGATGCCATGGAAAATGTCTTCAACATGGCCAGAACCTTGATGGAATTCAAAGACAAAGAGGAACAAAGAATGAGACAACCCCATTTCCCAAAGAGATAAATTTGTCTCCTGATGTTGTCAATACCTTAACAGAAATTAAAAATAGTATTTTACCTATAAAAGACATTAGAAGTAGATTATTATCTTTACAAGAAATAAATAATAGTTTATTATCATTAATACAAATTGTTGTGCAGAATAACAAAGCAATTAACAGGATTAAATTTATGGTTGAAAATAATAAACCAAAAGTCTTAATTGACAATAGTCAGGGATTAATACAAGGACAACAAGAACTGTATAATTACATAAAAGATATAAAAAAAAGACTTTGATAGTCAATTATGGTGTGAGTATTGATAATCTGACAGAAAAATTAAACAAATTAAGCATTTCTGTTGAGAAATTTGAAGAAAAGACTTCATCACATCAAAAACTACTTCTAGACCATGTAGAAAAAAGTGATTAAGTAATAATGATTCTTAAAGATGACATTATTAAGTGAAATAAGACATATTACTGAGAAAATGGATGAAATAAATGAGGATAACTTAAATATGCCAAGGCTATCAACCCCATTTTATCACATAAGAAGTCCTGTTAAGCCAAAAGAGGAAATAACAAGTCCATTCATATCATATTTGTGCCATAAAGATAACAATAAAGTCTTAATGAAGGAGGCACCTCAGTTGAAAGAATGGCAGAAATTTACAGGTGAAGGTGAATATGACCATATGTCATTTATTAAAACAATTGACATTCTACAAGAGGATTATAACATACCAGATGAATTAATCAATACCAGATTATATTAATTATTTGAAAAATCTTCAAAAAGATGGTATTATGGCATGAGAAAACAAATGAACAAAAATACCTGGTCTTGCTGGAAAAATGAAATAATCACCAAGTGGGAAAATGATTCCTAGAGCTCCAAAATAGAAAATGAATTTGAAATGTGTAAGGTTTGACTATGAAACAATAAGTAAAAATTACTAATTTATTACTTATTGTACTCTGAAGGTCCTTATGAATTGAATAAATAAGATTAAAAATATAATAATAATAAATAATTATTATTATTATGGCATAAAATAATTATATTATTAAATAAATATAATAATATAATTTATATTATGAAAATATAATATAATAAATAAATATATTAATATAAAATAATTAATATATTTAGAAAGCTCTTTATCATTGTTACCAACAAATAATAAAGGCGTAAAAAATTGCTTTTTATTAATAAAAAACAATTAATAACAATAATATTACTAATATTAAAGTTATGAATTAATATAAATACTATTTATATTAATTAAAGAATTATTAAGAGAGTAATAATAGAGAAATTATTATAATAAGAGAAAATAACCTACTTTTAACACTTAATATAATAATTTTGAAATATTTTACGCCAAAAAATATAAATACAAACTTTTCAAATTGTATTTACAGTAAAAATAAAGAAAATTACAGATTATTCTGGATTTTAACGTGGAAATGAGTTTTTAAAGAGATTTTTAGCAAAAACAATTAAATAAATGATTTAATCACGTCAAAATAGATGATTACAACAAGGTGGTCTTTGGTCTTTAATAATATAATAGTTTTATATATAAAGAATAAAGAAATTACCTTTGATTTAATTGATTTAATGTTTTTGATGCGTCTGAGGGGAAAATAGAGTAAAAAGAGCTCTATTTATAGTAAATACCTCCCTCCTAGAGTCCAAAAGGCTTCTAGTAGACGTGTACTGATCATACCCACTGGAATTGATCAATATTTTAAGGTTTGGAGATGATTACATCATTATCAAACCATATTACATCATTATTACACCATTATTTAGAGGTATCACTATAACTCTAAGTTTGATGACATCAGAGGCTTGGCAGAACCCCAAATTTTGTGGATTTTATTAGTTTTAATCATAAACTAGTAGTATTCACCAATTTTATCACTCTTAAGACTGTTAAACTTAATTTAAGGTTACTGTGAGTGATCATAACTGCTCAAATTAAGCTCAAACTTTGATCCTCAATAACTTTTAAGATTTACACGCTACAGCAATTCAGAGAGTGAATTCTGGTAGCCTGGCACAACCTTATTATTCTGCCAAGAGCTTTTCATTACATCATCAAAACTATAATTTTGATGATTTTTCTTGTAACTCATCTTTTCTGTCGAAATTCAATATTTTAAACTTCAAACCTTGATTTCAGGGGGTTATACCCTGAATTTAATAATAAAAAATTACATCATTCTTCACGAATGAACTAGTAGAATGCAACTGTATACTTTTTTTAAGTTTGGAACACTTTCACAACAAAGTGGTCAACGGCTCTGTTGATTTTTATCAATATTTCATCATAGGTTTTAACCTTGTTTATAATTTGTAAAATAAAGTTCATATCTGTGTTCTTACAGTAATTACGTGGTAACTTTATTTTTGGCTCATCATTCTATCATTTATAGTTTAGGAGATATTAGCTATGATCCTTGAATATATGCGTTGACCAAAAAAGTGCATATATTCAGGTTAATTCCTTAAGTATTAACTTTGGAAATTAGCTTATTAATTGTTTTATATGTGGATTTTCGTGGGGAATCCACTGGTACAATTTATTTCACATGTTGTTCCTAATTTCTTGAGATAAATAAGGTTTTATGGTTTTTATAAGGTATTATACCTTATAATTCATTAAATATTGACTTTACAGATATGCCATAAAAATGGTATATGTGTATTTTACCATGGGGAATCCAATGGTATAATTCATTTTACATGTTGATTCATTGGTTTTTAAGTTAAACCAATTTTAGTACCAATTTATGGTATTTTTTGTATATTTAAGTAATTATTTTCAATGTATAATTATTCTAAGTAATTTTAATATAATTATATTAAAGGTATAATTATTCTAAGTCTTTTTTGTGACCTTATTGGGTATGTGGTCATATCTTAAAGGCTCACATTCCCTACCACCAAAAAAGATTGTACCACAATCTGATATGTGTTGTGGTATTCCATACCAGTTCTTCCAAGGTTCAAATCCACAATTTCAAAGCTAAAACTTTGATCAATAATAATACTAATATATATATATATAAATAAAATAAAGATAAAAAGTGAAAGATAAAATTAATAAAAAAAAATGCAAGAAAAAGCAAGAGAATTATATTAAAATAACAAAAACAAGTATTCCACTGGAATCTACATCAAATTTTACCTATAGTCACATATTGCCTCAACCCCATAATGTCAATAATTTTCTAGATATCATGGATTAAAGAAGAGAAATGATACTATACACTCTATACTAGGTACAACAATATGCTTAAAGATAATGCAGCTTGTCTAAATATTCAATATGAATGAACATGTGTAGTATTACATAAGTGACACAATTACTCTTACAGGATCATGTGTTACATGTCTTGACATAAAAAAAAAACACTTACATATAAGCTAACATAGTGTTACATTACTCAATCCCCACTTAAACTCCCATAACCAAACATTACAGGTATTAATTACAAATTAAATTTTACATAGAGAAATACTCAACTGAATACAGATCAAGGCTGTGAAGAGGAAAAATAAGGTTAGTAGAGATAAGAATACAGTTTTTTAAAATGGTGCAATCAACCAAACATATGGTGCAATATCTGTATCAAATGACACCATTCCAAATTTAACCACCAGCAAAAATGTCTCAAGGCTGTGAAGAGGAAAAATAAGGTTAGTAGAGATAAGAATACAGTTTTTTTAAAATGGTGCAATCCACCAAACATATGGTGCAATATCTGTATCAAATGACACCATTCCAAATTTAACCACTAGCAAAAATGTCTCAAGGCTGTGCATAATAAGAATAGAGTTTAGTTAAAATAAGAGTATAATTCAAAAAGTATGGTGCAATCAACCAAACATATGGTGCAATATCCTGAACAAATGACACCATTCCAAATTTAACCACTAGCAAAAATATCTCAAGGCTGTGCACTGACAATAATAAGGTTCAGAATGGTGCAATCAACCAAACATATGGTGCAATATCTTGATCAAATGACACCATTTTTAATTTACCCACCAGCAAAAATGTCTCAAGGTGGAATTTTTTCTAAGTCCCTTGTTTTTGGAAGGCTCTATGGAGGGCCCAAAAGGTATAAATAAAGGGCCTCTCTCCCTGTTTTTTCCCCCATGCTTCTGATTCAGACAATAATCTTGAGGATCAATCCATCCCTTCTCTAGTAGGATAATCTAGTATTTATATTGAAAAATATCAGTAGCAAGGCTCAGTATCTTATAGTATTATTGATGATTAATTAATGAAAGATATTTATAATATTAATGAAAGAGCTTAATATTATTTAATAGTCTTACCATTATAGTAGTAGTGCTGAAGTAGTGTTTGAAGATATTATCATTAGTGATCTTATCTAATTTATCAATAACCCTTCTTTATAGAAGGGATATCATCTTACCCTTATACCTTATATCATAAGCCCTTTAGGTATATTGGATTATATTTATATTGATCCTAATAGTATTATATTACTATTATATCATTTATATCTTACCCTTATATTAAACAGAACCACCCCTAAAGAATTATCTTACCCTTGAATTATTATAGCTATATTGATAGTATTATTAAATCACCTTTAAAAGTATTAGCTAGCTATCAAGATTATTATTAATATTAATAGTGATCTTAAACAATATTATTTAAAATATTGTAGGTATTGAAAGAAGGAATACTAGAAGAATTAATTAAAAATAATTATAATCAATAACAAGAAAGTTAAGCAAACCTAAATTATTAAAAAAAAAATATTAAATATTACCATTATTATCATAGTGATCTTTTATTGACAGACTGATAGAGACTGCTGAAGAAAATTCTCTAATTGAAAAGCCACAAAACTAAATAATTGATTTGTGATCTCATCAAAAAGGGTATCTTTTTCAGTATATTTAGAGGGGAAGCTAATACACCTTAGCACCCATGGTTATTGGATAATTCTGAAATTCAAAACAGAATCACCAATAATTTCCCCCTCAAGGTACTGCCTATTATTTATCCCACAACAAAAGGAGTTCCCACATCTGGTGTCCCAACAGTGGCCTTCAAATCTCAAGTATCATTAATAAGATCACATTATCAACCTTAAAAATCATAAAAAATCAAAAATAATCAATCAAAAAAAAATAATCAAAAATTAAATCATTGTTTAGATCACAACTATAATGGAGGAATCATCATCCTCAAAGAAGGCTCTAACCTTGGAGGAGGAATTGGAAAAAGAGCAGTCCAGAATTGAGGAATTAGGTCAGGAAGAAAGTGAAGAAGAGGATTTTTCTTATTTAGAAAATGATGAAGAATTTCAGAAGAAAAGGTTAGAATTACCTAAGGATATGGAAAGAGCTGCAAGAAGACATGGAAAGAAGACAAAATCAAGTCAATTCTCACCTGAAACTACTGGGGATGCAACTATTGAAAGAATGCTCAGACCCCAGAAACCATCACCATCACCAACCCCAAAGACATTTGCAACATCCACACCAGGAACATTGCCAAGAGCTGCAAGATTTGCAAAAAGGGTACATATTACAACACCAACTCAGCAACCTGAAAGAGTTACAATACCTACATGAAAGATTGTTAGAATAAAGGCAAAAGATTATAACCTCAACTTTGATGGAAGTGATGTTGAGGATTTTATCAAGAGAGCTGAAAGGATAGCATCAATTGAAGGAGCCAATGAAAGGGATTTGGCTATGCAAATAGCATTCTGGAGTGAAGATAAGGATATCAGATATGAAATTGAAGGAATGCCAGGATATGAAATGGAGGATTGGGATCAATTGAAAAAGGAAATGATAAGTAAATGGGGAAAGGTGGAACCAGAAAGAAGACACAGGAAAGATTCATTAACAAGACTCTTTAATCAAACTCAACAGGAGGGAGGAGTCAAAAGTTTGTCCCAATACAGAAAGTTTATTGGGGAATATGACATAATTTCAAAATATCTGCTGAAGTATGGGTATATCAAGAAGGAAAATGATTATCATGAAGATGTCTTTGATTCCTTATCACCAGAAATTAGAAGTAGTGTTACTAAAGAAATGATCAAAGACAGAACCATGGTTCAAGCAAGAGATGGAGGATATATCTTACCTGAGATGGATATCCTCAGAAATTATATTGAGGCAGAATTGGAGGCAGCAGTAGTTATTAAAGGGAAATCACAATTATCAAAGTCAGATGAAATAAAAAGCAAAAAGAAAACCAGATTTGAAGATGAAATCTTGGAGGAGGTTATCAAGCAAATGAAAGATATTACAAAGAAAATAAAGAATCCACCAGCTCAAGAGGCTCATGTCAATGAAGCCCCAAAAGAAGTCAACCCAATGAAGGATGTGTTGGACAAGCTGAAAGAACTATCAGAGGCTGTTAATCCACCAAAGAAGGTCTGGAAGGATAAACCAAATACACAAGGATCAGGTTTAGCACCAAATGCACAACCATTCAGACCAAGAAATACTCAGGCACCTTTACCTGCAAATTATCAACCTTATGTTCCAGCACAACTGTATCCAAGGCCACCCTTAAAGTGCTATTACTGTTTTGAAAATGGTCATTAATTGACAAGATGCAGCTACCTGGCAGAAGATATGGAAAAAAGAATTGTTAGTAGGCAAGGATTAAATTTCCTTTACCCTAATTTCCAAAGAGTACCCTCAGAAGGAACCAAATCTCCAAAGGATTTAGTCAGGGAATTTGATAAGGAACAAAAAGAGATTTCAAACAAGATAATTGAAAAGGAAAAGCCTCTATCAAGACCAGAAGATCAAAAGATAGTTGAGCTGAAAAAGGAAGAAAAGGAAGTTTCAATTGCTCAAGTAGAAGACTGGGGAAATTGGGAACCACCAACAGTATCTTCACCCACTGAGATGTTGGAAACACATGCAACTCTCAGACAGACAAAGCAAAGATTGGCTAAGCAAGAAAACCAAAATAGAGAAGATTCTCAAAGTAAAAAGCCTATACTACCAGGAACCTATCATGAGGATGAGGCTGAAGAAGAGATGAAGATGATTGTTCCAACCAAATATAAAGATAAACATACAAAAAGAGATGAAACATTTGAAGGAACTGAAAGTAAAGAAAAAGAGAATGTTGAGGAGGAAAGTGAAAAGTTAAATATAAGGATGGTTCACCACAAAACTGAAAAGAAAGAATTCATAAAGGATAAGAAAGAAATAAAACCAAAATTAGCAATTGAAAATGTGATAAAGAAAATCTTGGAACAGAAAATTAACTTAACCTTGGAAGAAATATTATCAGTTTCACCAACCTTCATTCACAGGCTTCAAGGGATTTCTCTTGAAGAAAAGGAAGCTATGAAATCAGTTAACACTTTGGACATTAAAGAAGATGTTATTTCTATAAAAATTAAAGACTTTGAAAAACCAAGACTTCATTATGCCTGTCCACTTGGGTTTATGCAAGTGTTTGTTGGAAAAGAAGAATATCCAGTAATGGCACTGGTAGATACAGGATCAGAGCTCAACATAATCACTGAAGATGCAGCAATAAAAGCCTCTCTTCCAAACAGAACGCTCAACATGAATTTAAGAGGAATTGGAGGACATACAACATCATTAATTGGATTGGCTGAATTCACACAAGTACTTTTGCCTTCTGGAGAAGAAAAAGAAATTCATTTTTTCATTGCCAAGGGAGCAGTGCATACAGTCCTTGGAAGGCCCTTCTTGGCAGACAATAACATTAGATTGAACTTTTCACAGAAACAAGGTGAAATATTTAGCTATCAAGAAGCAGATGGTAGAAGATTATGTATGCCAATATGCAAACCCCATATGTTAGGATGGCAAACAGGACCACCAAGAGGAATGGAGCTTTGTTCAATGGGAAAAATAAAGGATTGGTTTAGCAAAGTAAAATTAAAAGAAGCTGAAGATAAATCTAAAGAAAAAATAAAAGGTATTTTCAAATCAACAAAAAACAAAGATTATAAAAAGATAAAGTCTATGGAATGTAATTTAGATGAAAGATTATCCATAATGGATAGGGGAATAGAGAATGAACCTCAGGAGGAAGTGGAAGGAGACCAACAGGTAGAAACACAAGAGCCAGAACAGGGACCATCAACAGAAGCACTATCAAACCAAATAAAATCAGAAGAACCAAAGTCATTAGCCTGGTACTTAGACAAGGCAATAAAAGAAAACAAGGAATGGGCTACATTTGATCCCAAAAAGTGGGAGGAATGGATCAACAGAAATCTACCACCTTCAAGTGAATATGAAGATTATGTTAAAAATAAAAACCCTCAAGTAAACAACTTAAGCTTAAGCCCATGCCCTGACTTCTGGAAAATTGATGATGAACCTGAAAACAATAAAAGTTATATATGGAAACAAGATGAAAAATCAAATTGGTATATGGAAGAAGTCAATGAAGCAGAGAAAAAGGAAAATAAAATTAGCTATAGACCAATTGACACCAATGGTATGTTATATCAGGTTATGGTTAATGGCTCAGAAATCATAGAAGGACCACCAATACATAGCAGAAAGAATGTGTTTGTCATATTTTCCAAGCAAAAAAACCCACAAGATATGGAAATTGAAATGAAGCCAGAAATGAACAGTGATCAATACTGTGAAGACTCATTGGAAGATCTTAGAAATAAAATTAATGACTGTTTCAGAGATGAAGAATTTATGAAGGAATACAATAAAGAGGAATATAATCAAACTGATGAATTCCAAATACATGAAATTTCTCAAGATCCTCCAAAGAAGAAAATAAAGCACTCCCATGCTTATGAAAATCTTTGGGAGACCTACAACAATCATGACTCTTTAAAAGAAATTAAACCAAGATTATCTTCACATTCAAAGCCAGAAGCAAATTTGATAGAAGTTGAAGTCTCACCATTGCAAAAAGATCTCATGAACACTATTCTGTCATATGATTTAAACCCAAAAAGCCCATGGAGAATTGATAAAGACAAGGAAATGGACTTGGAAAAAGAAAGTTTCTTGAAGTATTATGATGAAATGTCTTACTGGCAACTTCCAACACCTGAAGAAGAGCCAGATTTCATAATTCTTCCCTACATTGAATTCAAAGATATATACTTTGAGGGTCCATCAAAAGTAAAAGGTGGAAAATGGTTGAAGAATCTTCCAGGATATGACCTGTCAAAATTAGACTTCATGGAGCTCTTGAATGAGGAAGGAATTAAGGGTAATTTGGAAAACCAGTATTGGGAGGAAGTTTTTTCCTTTGATGAACAAACAAGGAAGGCTCTTTATGATGGTAGAATTTGGCCACAAGAAGACTTCAATTTGCATAATATGGAGCTTCTTGGTGGAAATCTTTTCTGGGAAGAGTATGGATACCTCTTTATACACAAAGAAGAAGGATTCATAAGAAATTGGAAAGGTAATACCCTAGAAGAAAGGAAGAAAGGAAGGAAAATACTGGGAGAAATAGCCAAGGATATATGTGTGAATAGAATTCTTCAGAAAAAAAAAAGGAAAATGGGTTTCATGAATTGAATATATTTTTCTGCACATGTAAAAAAAAAGAAAAAAAAAACTTGAAAAAAATTAAAAAAAAAATATAAAAAAATATAAAAAAAAATATAAATTCAAAAAAAATTAAAAATTAAAAATAAATTTATGAATGATGATTTGGGGGTATGCAAGAGTTTTCAGCTGTAAAAGTATCATAAGGCTATGTTTAAATTGAATGGGGGTGGGTGTCTGTTTCTTATTCCACCTCTAATGGTTTAAGTTTTTGGGATGAAATCCTTGGGAATTTCAATATGAATTTCTATTCAATTTTAATATCAATATCATTAATTTCAAGACCTTTTAAAAAACAGAAAAAAATTGATAAGATCATAATCTTCAATAAAATTAACAAAAAATCAAGATGCCAAAGCTTGGATGTTATGGGGATGAATTGTTGGAGGATGAAGAGATTTTGGATCAACGGCAATTGAAGAAGCAATATGAGGAATTTATTTTTGAGTGTGAAGATGAATTTCAAGAATGTCAGTCATCAAGTTACCAATCAAGAGAAGAAAAGGAAAAATTGGAAGAAATAAGGTTGTTATTGGAGGAACTTAGAGTTTTGAATGAAAAATTAGCTTATTATAGAAATTACTTACCATCAATGAGAAAAGTACAGCTGAAGCCAATTCTGAAAACCTCCAGCTTACATAGTTCAAAAACAAAGAAGAGAAGAAAATCAGTAAAATTCCATTTAAATAATCAAGTCTAGTATTTTTGGCAGTGACTTCCTGCCTTATCAAAGAGGACCTAAATATTTCTCACCTTATTACTTAGAACTTCAATTGATTCAAGTTTTTGGCAGTGACTTCCTGCCTTATCAAAGAGGATTAATTCTTTAAGAAATATTTTACTTAGATTATTTATTTCATCCACCTTTACCAAGAAGCTATTATAATTATTCATATTTTTTTTAACATCAAGAAACCATTAGCAATTTTTTTATCATATTTTATATTTTATAATCATCATGTCTGAAACTAATGAAGCAGACAATACCATCTGGATCTATTGGCCACACTCAGAAAAAAACGAAGAAAGCCAAGACCTCTGGATTAATCATCATTTTCAAGGACTTAACAATGAAGACCAAAGATGGGGCTTACCAATTATTGAATACTTCAAGATACCAATTATTCAAAGTATTCCCTTTATTGAATTTGAATATTTATTTGGAAATGAAGATATTACTCAAGAAACCCCTGCAGAAGCCTATTTAAGCCAGCTTCCTGGATCAAACCTTTCAAAACTAGAATTTTTGGATATACTTAATTATGATGGAATTAAAGGAAATCTCAATAATGACTATTGGAATGAAATTCTCTATATGGATTCAGATATAAGGAGCAGTCTTTACTGGGGAACAATACAAGCTCAGAGATGGTTTTGTCTTGAAGAATATCAAATTGAGGGTAGAAGTATTAAATGGAGAGGGGACTGCTATATTATTGAAAAGGGATTGGATTTTGATTTAGAGGATAAAGTCTTACAATTAATAATTATAATGAAGAATCACCAGTTTTGTTTGAAGCAAGAAGAGTGGAATAAGTTATGGAAAGCAATTTTCAGCAGCAAGATTGAAATGAAAATGAAGAAGAATCAAGATTATTTTAAGAAAATTATTCTTCAGAAAATTAAAGGCCCAGCATGGCCTTAAACTGCAATTCAGTTATTTAGTTACTGTTTCTCTTATTCTATTTTAAATCAAGATATCCAATAAAAAACACAGAAAATATTAACACATGCAAGTACCAATGATACATGATGGCCCAGCATGGCCTTAAACTGAAAATTTAATTTATGCCTTTTCTGTCATAGTATAGAAAAAAAACAAAAAAAAAATATAAAAGAAAATTAAAAAAAATCTATTCATAATCAACAAATCAATCAAAAAAAAATCTATATATAACTAATAAAACAATAGAAAAATGAATAATTGATATGGAGTTCATAAGTGATATCTGTGGTCAAGATATTTCAATTGATATAAAAAAAAAAGCTACAGTAATAAAACAAAAAAAAGAGCTGGTTATCAAATTCATCTAGAAAGATTGCTTTAGTTTTTTTACTCTGTAATAGTATCAGTAGTTTCTCATAGTTAAAAAAAATAGGGGTGGTTAACTATTTCTTATACCACCCAAAGCACAAGTGGCTATAAGTTTCGGGGAAAGTGGGACTTTAAAAATTAAGCATCAGTTTATAAATTTAATCAATCAAAATCAATTTAATTAATTGTCTTGAAAGAATTCACATATTAAATTATAATTTATTTAAGCTTATTTTCCATTAATAAAGTACTTAGATATTTCTTGAATTCTCAATTTCATGAATAATTACCTTTCATATGGTCAGAAAAAAAAACACTTATCATTGCACTTCTTCAAAAGAAGATCATTGTTTGTTAAAAGACAAATTCAAGTTTCAATTTCAAAAAAAAATAATTTCAAAATATAATTCAACAAAATAATCTGTAAACAAGGAAGGCTTAATCAGTATTATGTTGAAATTGAAAAAAAAAAATGAAAAGAAGTTTCATTAACTTACTAATACACTAATAGGGCTTAAATTAATATCGAAGATCTCAAATATACAGCACAGGATTTCTTCATTTTTCACAAAAAAAAGAGGATATGTTGAATAAAAAATACTGCAATATTTTTTTTCACTACAAAAAGACTACACATTTTAGAAGGAAGAAGAAAAAAAAACTCATCAGTTGTGTGCAGTATCAATCCTCAAAGGGAAATTATAAAGAAACGAATCTTAACATTCTAGAACTGAATCAATCAGGAAGCCAAAATGGAAATGATTGAGCTGAACTCCTCAATACACATACATGCTACACACATACACACAGAATGCACACACACATAGCACATACATAGAATCCAACTCACAAGGAGGGGTGACCAGCTTTTTTTTAATTAATCTTTTTTCTTTTTTTAATTTTTAATTTTTTAATTTTTTTAATTTTTTTTAATTTTTTTTTTTGAAAAAAAAAATAATAAAAAAAAACTGGCCACCCTCCCTTGCTTTGAAAATGAATTAAAAGAAATAAGAAGATAAAGAAACCAATAAAATAAAAACCAATTCATGAGTAAAGAAGAAGTAATATTTCAAATAAATATGAGATTATAATGAATAAGATAACATTATAACAGTATAAGTATCATAATATTATGATATTAGAAATAAAATAATATTAAAATATAAATAATATTATAATACTATAGTATTCTAAAAGGATAACATACAATCCCAAAATCCCATATCACAGTAGAATATCATAATTATATAATGAAAATGAATAATAATAATAAGGATATAACCCTTAATGATATGATAATAAATAATATATTATTGAGTTAAAATTTAGATATTCAAATAAATAATAACTTTAATATATATATGAAATACACATAAATGAAAATATATAAATCCAACTGGCCAGGTTGAAATTATATAAATTTATCTTTGTATAAATTGCATTTTGGATATGCAGAAATTATATATTTATATAAATGGGAAAAAAGTAGTTAAAAAAGGCATATATATATAAATAGAAGAAAATCAGGCATTATGAATTCTTCAAGAAAAGAAAATATAATAATACAGAAAAGCTCAAAATGAAGGCATCAGATGAAGAGAAACTGTTTCAGAATGATGAAAGCACCTGCTTCTTTTATAGTAAAATATAACAAAAGCATAACATCATTTCACCAGCACCTTTACAAACAAATTACAAGGTTTTAAATTAATCACACAATTATGTGTTGAGTTGATCATATGATTCTTTCCATTATCTCATTAATTAAAATACCTCATTTTCAAAAAAAATCTATCATAGCTAAAGTTTACACAGCTTCTAGCCAAGCACATCATATATAAGAATAAATGAAATCATTAGTTGAAATTGATAAATTATATTTAAGGTTTGCACAGCTTAAATGCAAACACATCATATATCCAACCAAATGACATCATTCTACTTTTTTAATTCATCACATGATTTTCTTAATTGAACTATACTTATTAGAATAATGATATTTCAAATTTTTTGATCAAATGATTGTTTCAATTAAACAACAATTCATTTTTTTTGCACAGCTTTTTTGTATCACATCATATTTAGAGTTTACATAGCTTACATCTGCACAGCAGTAATTCAAACACATAATGTGAAAAATTGAATGAGTTTATTTTTACTTTTTATATTCATCAAATGATTCTCTTTGATAAGATGATTTGGATTCAAATCATATAATTTAAAATTAAATCATTTTTATCAATATTATCTCAAAATTCATTACATAGTATTAGAAGAAAACCATCTACTGACTACAGAGCTAATAAATCCTAGTAATAGAGTAGTATATCACATCATTAAGAGGTGTTTAAGCAGTTCGCTTCATCCCTCTAAGTCAATTTTTAACTATTACTTACTAAAAAACTACCCAGAAAGACAAAACAAATGATGAAAATCACCCTATTTCATCATAATTACTAATCAATTGAGAAAATTTTATATTAGATAGGGTTATTATTATTTTTATATTAAAATAAGCTCATAAATAATATATTAATAGTTAGAAATTAAAAAATTAACTACCTCTTATTTTAATTAAAACTTTAAATCAATATAAACAGTTAAATTTGAATTTATCAAGATTAAACTAATAACTCCAAAGGAATCAAGACAAACAAAGGAAATCTTTCAATTTATGATTCAGATGGTATTAACAATTTCGCTTCAGTTATGTTGTATCCACAGTACAAACCAAAAGATGTTTATATCGAGATTAAACCTAATATATTACACAGACAAATTTACACAACATATTTTTCATGTATTTAATCCTTACGCAAGATTAATAACGAATTTCCTCAGGGGAGATCTCTTTATTAATCTCTTCGCACATTTCACTAACAAATAATTTATATTTTTATTTGAAACATTAGGTACGCTACCCAAAGGGGAGATTAAAATAAACAAAGTTAAATTGTAATTAATAGCATACCTATAGTTTCAATATTTTATATTAGAAATAAACTTAATTCATAAAAAGCCACGAAGATTAAAATTATAATAGGTTATGGGCCTTTGTCTGCCAGCAGCATTTGTTCATTGAGATAAAAAAAAAAAACTTTTATTATTTATTTCTTATAACCTGGCATCAACTACTCGCTCCGGTAAACCCTTTAAACTCGCTATGAATAATCCGGAAACATCAGTTCCCGACTTCTCAACCTTGAAAATTCAAGACAAAAGTGATTCTGTCTCTAAAGCCGATAAGCAGGCTGAACTTTTTTCTCGTTTCATTACCATCGCTGAAAAGATTCGACCAAAATTGTCAACCAATGGTGCAAATTTCAACACTTGGTCTTGGAATATGATTGAAACATGGGCGACGGTCTTTCTTGGCAATGTATCGTATTTTGAGGGCTTAAGTCGTGATGACAATTATCGGCGTAATCTTATTGCACTGGCATTTATACGCCACAGCGCTGAACGGCCTTTATTTAACTCAATCACTTTGAGGATATTTATGCCGAATGCGCGGAATTTTTATCAAGCAATCAATGATCGCTTCAATCGTGCTTTTTGGTCCTCCATCGTCCATCATGCAAGCCTTGCTTTCAACCCTATTGATCGATCTTTGGATCCCAATCAACACGCTCTGTGCCTTGGGGAAGCAATAGAAGCTATCGAGAACCAAATGGGTCCTCTTGACAGCACTAAAATCCTTACTCTATCTCTTTTTTTCTCTATGCCACACCTTCGGGATAAACTTACTTCTGCACTTGATACAAGATTGGCTATCAATCCTTTGCTCGCTGTTCGGCCCGAGGACATCTTGGACATTGTTTGACAAATGTCTTCTTCTGCTTCTTCGTCCATTGTCGATGAATCATCTCAAGTAGCTCGAATTGATGCTGCAAAACCTCCGCTGGATCATAGGGCCAGGGGCCAATTGAAAACACCCCCTCGGACTGGCTCCTCAAGTCATAAATCTTTTGGCGCATCTTCTCCTATTATGTCTTGATCTGATGATTGGAAGAAGAAATGGCTGACACCCAGGAATCCTTGTTTTCATTGTGGTGAATCGGGTCATTGGGTGCCTGACTGCCCTGCTAGAAAAAGAGGAGTTGCTGCTCGTGCTCAATCTTCTCAGCACTCTGCTTCTGTGGCTGCAATTGGAGTTATTCCTATGTTTGAAAACACCAAAGCTCTGTTGGACTCGGGTGCCACCCACTCGGTGGTAGGGGACATTTCGCTCTTTGTTAACATTCGGCCTGCTAATATGAATCTGTCTGTCGCTTCATCCCATTGATTTTCTGTAGAAGGCATTGAAGAACTCAGATTAGAAAACCCATCCGGAAGACTTTATATTAAAGACGTTCTGTACTGCAAAGCTATTACCGGTATTGTTCTCTCCATCGGTCAAATGATTTCTCAACAGATAATGGTGACTTTTTCCCGTAATTGCTTTATATTGGAACAAAATAATGTATCCTTTGTGTCCTTCAATCGCGCCAACCGCTGGTTTCTGCCCCTCTCTCCGCCTTGCTCGCCTGATGTATCTCTCCAGCCTGTAGAGGTTTCTGAAAATCCCCCTCCTCTGTCTGATCCCCTTGATGATAGCTTTCTTTGGCACCAGCGATTAGGCCATCTGTCAATTCGGAATATTAAACGTTTATTGAAATTTAGCGCTGCCACTGGCATTTCTCCCTCTTCCTTAAATGACATTAAGTTATGTCATCCCTGTTCACTTTCTAAAAGTGAACATCGCCCTTTTCACTATTCTTCTCGCCAAATGATAACCCAACCTGGTGATGTGATTGTTGCTGATCTCATGGGACCCTTCCCTCTGAGTTTTGACTCAAAGAAATATATCTTGGTCATCCAAGATCACTTCGCTAGGCTGGCTGCTGTTATTCCTCTTTCCGATAAGGCTGAGGCCAAGCACCAACTTCGATTGTGGATGATTAAATTCATTAATGTGACCGGCTTTACTATTAGGCGCCTGAGGACGGATATTGGTGCTGAATTTAAAAATAATTTTTTAGCTGCTTTTCTCCATGAACGTGGCATTATCCATGAAACTTCAATTCCCTATGAGCATCACCAAAATGGCAAGATCGAAAGGACTAATCGTTCAATCTTGGAGATTGCTAGAACAATACTAATCGCTTCTCAACTTCCTAGGGAGCTGTGGCCTTATGCCTTCCGACATGCTGTTTGGATTTTTAATCGGGTACTGCATGCTGACGGTGTCACTACACCTTATGAAATTATTGCAAAACGGAAGCCATCTCTCGCTCCACTGCGTGTTTTTGGTGCGAAAGGGTATATTTACGATCACTTATTTCGGAAGGATCTATCTGAAAGGGCTACTGTTGGTTATCATCTTGGAGAAGCTCCCGACTCCAAGGGATGGTTGTTTTGGGTCCCTGAAGGGGCTAGTGTCAAATTTGATGAGGCTTGTTTCTGGCGCAAGGAGTCAGGGAATGCCGCCTGTTCGATGTCGATACAGGTTAGTAATATCTTTGACACCTCGATGATTAGAATAGTTGATGAGCAAGATAAGTTTGTGGATTCAATCAATGTATCGTTTGACCCTCTTAATGCGGCCCCAATCAACTACACAATGGCGCTCTCATCTGCGGAGGCACCCAATTGGAATATAGCTATCAACGAGGAAATTGATAGTATGAAAGCGCAGGATGTTTTTATTGTCTTGACAATAAGTGATGCCATAAAGGAGGTCCCGCGTGAAAGTATTTTGAGCACTAAATGGGTATTCACAAAGAAATCAAGACCAACGCGATTTAAAGCACGATTGGTTGCTCAAGGTTTTAGGCAAATTCATGGTATAAACTTCGAAGAAACATTCGCACCAACACCGACATTCACATCTTTGCGGCTGCTATTCTCCATCGCTCTGAGAAAGGGATGGAAGGTGAGAACGTTTGATGTTAAGGTTTCTTTTCTCAACAGCTTGATCGACAGACCTGTATACATATGGCCCCCGCAGGGTTTGAAGCTTGCCGCTAACTCCGTCTTGAAACTGAAGAAAGCCTTGTATGGTACAAAGCAGGCTGCCAGATGTTGGTGGTTGCACTTGCAAGAAATATTGAGAAATATTGGTTTTGTTGTTAACTTGGAGGATACTAGTACTTACTATTTCGACTCACCCATGGGCCAAGCAATGCTGTGGATTCACGTTGATGATGGGTCTTTGGCGGCATCTTCCGATGAGCTTCTTTCTTTTATCTCTTCCAAATTAGATGACGCCCTTAAAATTAAATGGGACGATGTTATTAATGGGCTTGTTGGAATTTCGATTACGGCGACAAGTGATGGTTTCAAATTTCACCAGCCTGACCTGCTCTCTAAACTCCTAGAAACTGATGCAAGTAACATTACGGCTCGTTCACCTTTGCCAGCCAAATGCACGCTGGAATCTTCCACTGGGGGCTCTATGGATAAGGAGTATTTGCGGCAGATTGGAATGTTACTTTACATTGCACAGGGCTCTCGACCGGACATATCTTACGCGGTTAACTATTTGGCTTGATTCTCGCTGGGGCCAACATCTTCTCACTGGGATGCGCTTCGGCACCTTATAGGGTACCTTAGGTTCACTCAGCATGAAGGAATCCTTTTATCGAAATGTGCAGAAACATCAATCCGCTGCTATGTTGATGCGAACTGGGGAGGCGAGGCCAACAGATCGACGCATGGATACATCCTGTTCCATGGCGACAATCCTATTGCGTGGAAATCAAAACGACAAGCGCTGGTGGCTGGATCGACTTCTCAGGCCGAATATTTGGCTCTATCCTTTGCAGCCAAGGAATGCTTATGGATTTCCCATCTGTTTGCACCCATTCTGCAATCGCCAATCCCTAACCTCCTATCTGACAATAAGACCGCTATTGGAATTGCAACGGACTCGGTCAGTCGAAAACAAACTCGCCATTTGATAAGGGAATTTAATGTAATCAATGAATATATTGTGAGAGGCAAGATAAGATTGGACTGGATATCTACTAAAGAGCAGTTAGCGGACATCATGACCAAAAGTCTGGGGCACGTTGCCCTGAAAAATATCAACACTTCTATTCTGCGCAATTAATTCAAATTATGTTGTGGAGGGGAGTGTTGTATCCACAGTACAAACCAAAAGATGTTTATATCGAGATTAAACCTAATATATTACACAGACAAATTTACACAACATATTTTTCATGTATTTAATCCTTACGCAAGATTAATAACGAATTTCCTCAGGGGAGATCTCTTTATTAATCTCTTCGCACATTTCACTAACAAATAATTTATATTTTTATTTGAAACATTAGGTACGCTACCCAAAGGGGAGATTAAAATAAACAAAGTTAAATTGTAATTAATAGCATACCTATAGTTTCAATATTTTATATTAGAAATAAACTTAATTCAAAAAAAGCCACAAAGATTAAAATTATAATAAGTTATACTATTCAAAAGATAACTTTAGATTACATATAGAAGCCCCAGAACTATCAAAATGACATCACCAAGCATTGATTTTTGATAAAAGCTAACAGTATAATATAGGGTTATTAAAAAATTGATAAATAATTAAATTGAATCTAAATATAAATTAAGAACATGGCCCTATTTAGTTGATTAAATTAATTGGAATTAAATTAAACTTCAAGCCACAATTAATTCTACACCCTAACCCCTTATCAATACAAAATCTTGAGATTTAATTACTAAATTAAAAGAAATCCAAATAAATGATAGCAAATCTTTGAAACATCATGAATAATTCATTAAACACTTTGCTTACAGCCTACTATTGAAAAAATAACTTTAATATACATACAGGAACTTTTTATATATTGAAACAATTAAAACAATCTAGTAATTTTTAATTGAAATTATTTATATACATATAGAAATTTAATTAAACAATTTCAATCAGTTAATAAATTATGAATTAAATATAAATTAGAGTTTATTTGATAATTAAATAAATTTCAACAAAATTAAACCTTATTGAATTAGGTTTAATTGAATTAAACTTTGAGCCATGATTTGTTTTACACCCTGAACCCTACTCAATAGGAAACTTGAAATTAAGTTATCAAGTTTACAACAATTAAAAATTATTATATCACTATGTTGATATATCATTGAGGTATGATTTAGAGCTTCGCTTCAGCCTTACTAGTCAAAATAAGACTTTCAATTACATACCAGAACCTTAAATACATTCCAAATAGAAATTCAGAAATCAATATAAGAATTTTATTAAATAGAAAAATTTATTTCTTATTGAAAATACTGTAATAAATTAAGCTTAATTTTCAATTAAATAGAAAGAATAGATTATTTCAATTAAATCAATTTAAATTTACAAGCCACCTATCATACTCACAATTCAATTCTCTGAATCAATTAAAAGAAAACAAATCAAAACTATCAGCAATAAAATCATCATAAATAATGATGTTGCTAATTAAACATATGATTAGAAGTACTTTTAGCAGTTTGCTTGAAGCTCAATTAGCAATAACACCTTTTAGATTTAGTTTAAAAAGGTATTTGCTATACAAAATAATTTTTTTTAACTTAAAATTTGATTAAAAATGATGATGAATTTTTTTTATTTTACTTATTTTGAGTTACATTTGATAAGAAATTTTTTTTATCCAAATATCTATTTTAACTAAATGAGAATAAGGAAAAACTAAAAGTTTATCCCTTTGAGTTTGAGTTTTGAAATATATAAATTATGTTAGTTTCTGTGAAAAGAAAAAAAAATGAAGATAAGTATAGGTGTTATACAAAAGTATCATTTATATAGCTCATTACCCTTGGCCATTAGATAGAAATAGATAGATCAATTAACCACATAATAAACCAGTTTTTATATAAAATTATTGGTCCTCTATGACCTAAAACTGGAAATTTGCTTTTTTAATTGAATTTATTATTATTGAAATATATTTATTACTATATCATGATAAATAGAATAATGATATCTTACAATTAATTAAATGATCCATTTATTATTACTATATTGCATATCAAATAGCTTTTAGATTCAAAGAGGAACCTTCAAGCCAATGAGGGTCCACTATGACCTAAAACTGGATTAATTGGTAAAATTATAACATAAGCTTTTTTTTCTTTTGGGTCCTCTATGACCTTAAACTGAAATTATTTCTTATATTGGATTATCATCAATCAATCTATTATCTTTTTTAAGATTCATTCAATAACCATCTTAATAAATATCTCAATATATTTACACTGAGCTTAATAGATGACTTCTAAATTAATTGAATATTTATTATTATGTATCTTCCATATTATTTCTGCTTAAAAGGGTCCTCTATGACCTTAAACTGTATTCTTATTTCCAAATTTATTAATTAATTGCACTTATAAATTTCTATTATTGTTTCTTCAATAATATTATGAGAATTACTATTTGAAATATTATATATAGGTATTCAATTCATACTCACATTATATACATACCTTCTCAGAGTAAAAATATTGATATGCATCAGTATAAGTCCTCTATGACTTTAAACTGGAAAATTATTTAAATTATTAAATTTATCTTTGATCTTTTATTTTTTATATTTTTTTTAATTCATTTTTTTTATTTATAAAAAATTCATTAATTTCAATTTGGTCCCCCATGACCTAAAACTGGAAAATTATCCCTCTACTTATTATCTATTTTAATTAGGACTTAAATCAAAATAATATGATAATATATAGAAATATTTATTACCACATAAGCTATAATATTGATTATAGGTGGACCTTAAAGAAACAGGTCCTCTATGACCTTAAACTGGACTTATTTCTTAACTTGGATTACAATTAATGACTCTATTTCTTATTTCATAACCATATTAATAAATATCTTAATATATACACTTAATTACAATATCTTTTTCAATATTTATTTTAATAATTAATTTAACAATAGCTTGATAATAAGTATGGTCTTCAAGTATTTATTTTTAAATTCATTCAAAAAATGAGCTCTCTATGACCTTAAACTGGATTCTTATTTCTCTATTTATTAATTAATCTCACTTATAGATTTCTACTATTTTTTCTTCAAGCATATTATGAGAATTACTATTTGAAATATTATATATAGGTATTCAATTAATACTCACATTATATTTATACCTTCTCAGAGCAAAAATATTGATATGCATCAGTATAAGTCCTCCATGACTTTAAACTGGACATTTTTTTATTTCACAATATTATAAATTAGCCATATGGAGTATATAGCAAAAAAAAATTAAAGAGTATTGGAATACTCATTTTAAATATCTATTTTAATTTCAAAATATCTTTATAATTAATTTAATATTTGATTATTTATTTCAAACTTCATTAAAAAAAAAGAATGAAGTCCACCAAGACTATAAACTGGAATTTCTTTTTATTATTATTTTTTTTACTCAAGAAATAATTTAAGTCCACCAAGACTCTAAGCTGGAATTTCTTTTTATTATTACTTTTTACTCAATAAATATTAAAAGTGCACAAAGACCATAAACTGAAACTTTCAATTTATCATTTTTAAATAAATGAAGATTCAACTATATGAGTCCACCATGACCTTAAACTGTAAATATTAAAATCTCAATATTATATAAGATTATATATGAAAAATTCAAGTATATATATATAAATAAATATAAATATATATATACTCAAAAAAAAAAAGAATAAATCATAAGAATTATCAATCACTTAAAGATTAGAAATATGATGTTTATTATCAATATTACTATAAGGAAAATCTCATTCAGAAAAGAGAGGCTTTAATGGTCTTCCTGCTCTAGGTGGCACTTGGACAACTGGTCTATATGTACATGAAAAATACATATACACTGAGCAGCCAAGGTCAGACCTGGTCTGATGAGGGGAAATATCTCTGAGTTGATTAGAGCTATAGCCTTGTAGACTGCCATTATATAGTGTCAGGCCACCAGAGAAATTAAAACCTCTTCTTAGTATGGATAAGACTCAAAATAATAATAATAAGAATAATAATAAAGCTAAAAATTCAAAATTTGGCAAACAAATATTACAAGAATCAAAGACAAAATACAAAGAAAGTAGAAAAACCAACTACAGAAATTTAAATGGAGAGGGGGTCTTATCCCAAACCTGAAGATTAATGTTACAGAAAGAAAGAAGAAAGAAAAAAAGATCTCTTAATAGTAACTTGAAAGCTCAATCATGACATGATGAATTTTTTGGAAGATGATAAATATAGACTGGTTTTCTTTTAAGCTCATGATCAAAACCATCCTGAAGGCATATTCAACACTAAGATTATGAGAATTTCTTTCAATATATAAAATTGGCAATTTAATGAATCCATGAAGGGAGTAGTGGAATGTTAAGTCCTTGTATGACTTAAAACTACAGGGATGGCACACCTGAGGGCTTATAATCTATTTCTTTATTTTAGTCCATGAAAGGAGTAGTGGTATTAAAGAAATAATGTGAAGAAAGAAGAGGTCAGATTTGAAATGGTTCAAATAAGATCCTCAAATATATGTGATAAATTGGCCAAAGAATAAAATATTAAAGAAAGAAGGACAAAAATTTAGAATTGAAATATGCAAGGAGATTGGTAATGACTGAAAAGAAGAAAGAAATATCTATCAACCCAAACATTTTATGAATTATTGAGCCTCAAGGTAGCTCAAGTTGATATTAGTATAAGGAATTTTTCAGCTTAAAGAAAAAAAAACTGCCCTTGGATCAAGTCAAATTGAAGACCAGGAGGTCCTCAGCATGACATGAAGCTGCTCCCTTGTGAAGAAATGGACAAGGGGTCTTATTGTCCTTGTATGACATAAAAAGGCAGGATTTTGTATACCTAATATACAGGGTCTGCACACCTGAGTTGTAGGGTCCTGTATGACCTTAAACTGCAACCTCAAATGTATGGACAGAAAAAGATAAAAGAATTTTAGATTTATTTAATTTAATAAATTATTAAGATAAGGAGAAGAAATAAAGAAAATAGAAGAATTAATACTATATTGATTTCAACTTAACCAGTTTTAAAAAAAAGAAAAAAATATATAAAAAAATAGAAATATCAAAGAGAAAAACAGAATCATTTCAGTGATATTACAAAATGGATTACCAAAATAGTGCAGCAAAATACAAATCAGTACTCAAGAAGGTTTGCAGCAAGTCAAATAAAAAAGCTCTATCCAAGAGGAAAAGAGTTGGACTCAGAGGAAGAAGAGGAAGAAGGAGAAGAGGAAGTTGAAGATGAATCTCAATTTAAAGATGAAGAGGACTTTGATGAATAAAAATCCTTTTATTCAAAAAAAGGGGGGAAATGTTTGATTGTTTTTTTAAAAAAAGTAAGTGGATTATCACCTTGAATGCTGGGGACAGCATTAAATGGAGAGGGGGATGTGGTATTCCATACCAGTTCTTCCAAGGTTCAAATCCACAATTTCAAAGCTAAAACTTTGATCAATAATAATAATAATATATATATATATATATAAAATAAAGATAAAAAGTGAAAGATAAAATTAATAAAAAAAATGCAAGAAAAAGCAAGAGAGTTATATTAAAATAACAAAAACAAGTATTCCACTGGAATCTACATCAAATTTTACCTATAGTCACATATTGCCTCAACCCCATAATGTCAATAATTTTCTAGATATCATGGATTAAAGAAGAGAAATGATACTATACACTCTATACTAGGTACAAGAATATGCTTAAAGATAATGCAGCTTGTCTAAATATTCAATATGAATGAAAATGTGTAGTATTACATAAGTGACACAATTACTCTTACAGGATCATGCGTTACATGTCTTGACATAAAAAAAAACACTTACATATAAGCTAACATAGTGTTACATTACTCAATCCCCACTTAAACTCCCATAACCAAACATTACAGGTATTATTTACAAATTAAATTTTACATAGAGAAATACTCAACTGAATACAGATCAAGGCTGTGAAGAGGAAAAATAAGGTTAGTAGAGATAAGAATACAGTTTTTTAAAATGGTGCAATCAACCAAACATATGGTGCAATATCTGTATCAAATGACACCATTCCAAATTTGACCACCAGCAAAAATGTCTCAAGGCTGTGAAGAGGAAAAATAATGTTAGTAGAGATAAGAATACAGTTTTTTAAAATGGTGCAATCCACCAAACATATGGTGCAATATCTGTATCAAATGACACCATTCCAAATTTAACCACTAGCAAAAATGTCTCAAGGCTGTGCATAATAAGAATAGAGTTTAGTTAAAATAAGAGTATAATTCAAAAAGTATGGTGCAATCAACCAAACATATGGTGCAATATCCTGAACAAATGACACCATTCCAAATTTAACCACTAGCAAAAATATCTCAAGGCTGTGCACTGACAATAATAAGGTTCAGAATGGTGCAATCAACCAAACATATGGTGCAATATCTTGATCAAGTGACACCATTTTTAATTTACCCACCAGCAAAAATGTCTCAAGGTGGAATTTTTTCTAAGTCCCTTGTTTTTGGAAGGCTCTATGGAGGGCCCAAAAGGTATAAATAAAGGGCCTCTCTCCCTGTTTTTCCCCCCATGCTTCTGATTCAGACAATAATCTTGAGGATCAATCCATCCCTTCTCTAGTAGGATAATCTAGTATTTATATTGAAAAATATCAGTAGCAAGGCTCAGTATCTTATAGTATTATTGATGATTAATTAATGAAAGATATTTATAATATTAATGAAAGAGCTTAATATTATTTAATAGTCTTACCATTATAGTAGTAGTGCTGAAGTAGTGTTTGAAGATATTATCATTAGTGATCTTATCTAATTTATCAATAACCCTTATTTATAGAAGGGATATCATCTTACCCTTATACCTTATATCATAAGCCCTTTAGGTATATTGGATTATATTTATATTGATCGTAATAGTATTATATTACTATTATATCATTTATATCTTACCCTTATATTAAACAGAACCACCCCTAAAGAATTATCTTACCCTTGAATTATTATAGCTATATTGATAGTATTATTAAATCACCTTTAAAAGTATTAGCTAGCTATCAAGATTATTATTAATATTAATAGTGATCTTAAACAATATTATTTAAAATATTGTAGGTATTGAAAGAAGGAATACTAGAAGAATTAATTAAAAATAATTATAATCAATAACAAGAAAGTTAAGCAAACCTAAATTATTAAAAAAAAATATTAAATATTACCATTATTATCATAGTGATCTTTTATTGACAGACTGATAGAGACTGCTGAAGAAAATTCTCTAATTGAAAAGCCACAAAACTAAATAATTGATTTGTGATCTCATCAAAAAGGGTATCTTTTTCAGTATATTTAGAGGGGCAGCTAATACACCTTAGCACCCATGGTTATTGGCTAATTCTGAAATTCAAAACAGAATCACCAATAATTTCCCCCTCAAGGTACTGCCTATTATTTATCCCACAACAAAAGGAGTTCCCACAGTGTGATTAGGGTATCATCCACTGTCCTACCTCTTCATTAGACTTTATCAGTCCTGAAGCTCAATAATGCTTGATTTTGTTATTCTTTAGGTTTTCTTTAATGTCTAAACCTCCTCAGTAGTTTATCAGCATTTGTTATATGTTTCTCAAGTAGCCATTCATTTTCTTGAGTTGGATTTCTATACCTTACAAGGTATTCTCTTTCTTTTTTGTTCCTTGTCCTTCTTTCTTTAAGGACTTTTACAATTATTTTTTCTTCTCCTTCTTCCAAAGGGGGAATTTCAAGTGGGGGTTTATTTCTTAGTGGAAATAATTCCTTGTCACTTGAGCTGTAAGGTTTTATAAGACTTACAGGGAAAGTTGGGTGTTTATTCATTAAATCACCTGTAAGCTCCAATTGTACAGCATTGGGTCCATGAAGTGCTTTTACCATAAATGGTCCTGCAAAGGAATCTTTCAATTTCTTTGGTCCTTTTATGTTATTAAAGTTCAGAGTTGATACTAATACCAAATCTCCTATTTTGAAGTCAGGTGGTTTATGACTTTTGTCCCATCTTTCTTTTGCATATTTGAAAGAGTCTTGCATGCATCTGTTTGCATGGTGTCTTGCTTTGTCAAGCATTATCTTAAAGCTGCTTGCTGTTGGATGTATGTCCACTAAGTCCTTTTTGAGGGTATCATAAGGAAGTCTTGGATTCCAACCTTTCTCTAGCATTGCTGGTGTTTTGCCAGTAGAAGAATGGATTGATGTCTTATATGCCAGTTCAAGTGCTGGTATTAGTGTACACCAATCATGGGTAAAACCATCAGAATCTTTGAATTCTAGCCCATAAGCACAGAATCTTCTGATCATGTCCTCTAAGGTCTGTATCATTCTTTCTGCTAAGCCATCAGTTTGGGGATGGTAAGCTGTTGAGAATGATAGCTTTGTCCCAAATAAGTTATGGAGATTTGTCCATAATGCTGAAGTGAACTTTGGGTCTCTGTCACTTATAATATTTTGGAATAAGCCTGTGTGGCTAATGACTTTATTCCATATCATTATGGCTGTATCCATAGCTGTGTCATCTTTATGACATGGTAAGAACATGGGAGTTTTACTGTATCTGTCAACTAACACTAGACATGCATTATAGCTCCTGTCTCCTCCTGGAGGTAGTGCTGTTACCCAATCCATATGAACTATTTCCCATGGGGATTTTGGTTCTTGGATTTGGATCATCATTCCAAATTTCTTTCCTGTGGCTCTGTTGGCTTTTTGACATCTGTCACAGGTTTGGCAGTACTCTGCAACATCTTTCTTCCAATTTGGCCACCAAGAGCAGGTTTTCACCCTCTCTAGTGTCCTATCTTCTGAGAGATTTCCGGATGCAACACTATCATGACACTCATGTAAATTAGTGTCTATTAGTGTTCTATCTGTTAAGGCCATAACACTTGTGTGTTTTGTTCTATGGTAAAGGATTCCATCAAGGAGGTGGAATCTTCCTTTATCATATGCCTTTTTCCATATTTCATCTAGTTTTGATGAAAGTGATGGATCTTTGCAGTCTTTCATTAGAAGTTGGCTTAAGATATGGCAATTTTTGTCTGTCTTATAGCTTTCTTTAACTTGGTTAAAGAATTCTGTGCCTATGTCTGTGACACATATTCCTTCTATATGGTACTCTTCTTGTGGTACCCATGCTGGATTATCAGGGGTATTTGCTAAAGCCCATCTGCTAAGACCATCTGCATTTTTATGAATATTTCCAGATTTATGTACAATAGTCATATTTCCTCTATATTCTTGGATAGCAATTTGCCATCTCAGCATATGTCTATTTGGAGTCTTCATATTTAATAGTGATTTCACAGAATTACAGTCTGTGATTACATCAAATACTGTGCCATCCAAATAATAATGCAGTTTTTCTAAAGCCCACACTAGGCATAAGCATTCCATTTGGTGTTCTCCATACCTTGCTTCTGTTGGCTTTATTTGCCTTGAAATGAAACAAATTGGTCCTTCCAATGGTTTATCATTGATAATTTGTGTTTGGTGAAGTGCAGCACCTAATCCTTCTCCACAAGCATCAATGTATAGTTTGAAAGGTAGTTTCCAATCTGGCATTAGAAGAAATGGGGCATTTGTTAGTGAATTTTTCAATTCTTCATATGCCTTGACCCTTTCTTCAGTCATTTCATAAACTGTTTGTTGGTCACATAATTTATATAAGGATTTGGCAATTTTTGCAAAGTCCTTTATATGCTGTCTATAGTAACCAGCAAATCCTAAAAAGGATTGCATTTCTTTTTTGGTTTGAGGCATTGGTTTGAGTAGTACTGCTGCTACTTTATTTTTGTCTATGCCTAGACTAAGTCCAGATACAATATGTCCTAGTGCTTTTAATTCACTATATGCAAAATGACACTTTTTCAAGGAAATTTTCATATTCACTTGGACTATTTTTTGTAGTACCCTTTCTAGTCTTGTAAGGTGATTTTCATAAGTTTCTGAGCAAACTATGATATCATCAATATAGATAATTAACCATCCTTCTGATAATTCTTCAGGGAATATGGTATTCATCATTCTTTGATAATGGGAAGGTGCATTTTTTATCCCAAATGGCATTCTTAAGTACTCAAAAATTCCACACTGGACTATTATTCTTAGTAGTTTCTTGACATTGTCTGTTAAGACATTTTGATGAAAACCCTTAAGAGCATCCATAGCTGTGATGAACTTAGCTTGTGACAATTGGGTCAATGTCTCATGGATTCTAGGTATTGGATATCTGTCTGGAATGGTATAGGTGTTCAGGGCTCTGAAGTCTCCTACCATCCTTGATTTTCCATTATGCCAAGTTATAATGACAGGTGTAGTAACTTCTACTTGTTCATTATGTCCAACCTTTCTTAATACTCCAAGGTCCATTGATTCTTTAATGTGCACTTCTAAGGCTTCTCTAGCCCTTGGACTGGCTGGATAAGCAGGTCTTCTTAATAAAGGTGGGTAAGGCTTTTCTACATTAAGAATTATATCCACTTCATGTCCAATTATAGCACCTAGTGGCTCTTTGTCAGTTGCAAAGGCATTTTTATACTTAAATAAGAGGTCAATCAATTTTTCTTTCATTTTTTCTGTTAATTCTTGATTGAATTCTGCCTCTTTAAGTTGTTCAGATATAAAAAGTTCCTTTTCTGGAATTTTTTCTTCCTTCTTAATAACTGTGATTTGTTTTTTGTTATTTAAGAAGCCAAACTTTTGTCTTTTGCTATCTCCTATGGTAAAATATCTATCTTTTTGGTTGGAGATATCTATACCATAGATTGATAAGTAGTCATTCCCAAGTATGAAATGCTTACTAGTACAGTTGTCCATTACTACAAACTCTACTTTAATTCTGACACATTGTGAGGGATGAGGAAAAATTAGTGTTAAATCAATTATTCCAAGGGGCTTCATGCTCTCACTTGCACTACTAAATTTGACACCTTGTATTGGCATAAGTTTTTCTTGCCAGTTTGGGACAATGGTTTTTAAATAACTTTTGCCAACACAAGTGCAATATGCTCCTGTGTCCAAGTTAACTTTTCCTTCTTGGTTATCAACCATAACAATACTTATACTTGATTTTCCAGCTGTATATCCCATTCCTCTTGCAGGTTTGGTTCTATACATTTTGGAATCTTGTATGTTTGTCAGGTTTGTGTCAGATGTTCCAACTTGTGGTAAGTTTGAATTAACATCCAGTACTTCATAGATTATATCAATATTATTAATTTGTGCATTAATTATATTGATTTCATCACTTTCAGAGCTTTCTGACTCTTCTGTCTCTTTTTCAGAGTCAGATTCCTCTTCTCTGTCATTTTGGTTTTTGGTTTCCACAATTTCATTAATCTTTGCTTTTTTAAGGCAATTATTGGCTAAATGTCCAATACCTCCACATTTATGGCATTTTCTTTGCTCATTATTGTTGGATGTATTGGGCTTAAAGGATTCTTTTGATTTATCTTTTTTGATAAATGGTTTATTTGGGCTTTTAATGTCCAATTTTTTCCAAGTCCTGCCAATTTTTGTTCTTGTCACTATATCTTCTAGTGCATTTATATACTCTTCTGTGGAGCATGGTTCTATAAATCTGCTTCTTAGGGCATGTTCTAGTTCCCCTCCACATTTTTTAAGTATTTTCATGTGCACCATCTTTTGTGACATTTCTGGGTACAGTGCATTAAGCCTTTCAACTTGTTTCAAGAACCAAGTTAAAGGTTTGTCTTTCTCTGGGTCAAAGAAAGAGTTCTCAAATGCATTTTCTATCTTATACCTCCAGGCATCATTTGCCCACTTGGTGATTATTTCTTGTTTCCACCAAGACCAGGTATTTTTACCATTTGTTTGTCTTATGCCATAATACCATCTTTTTGAAGATTTCTCAAACAATGAATGTAATCTTGCAGTGATTAATTCATCTGGTATGGCATAGTCTTCTTGTAACATGTCAATTGTTTTAATAAATGACATGTGGTCATATTCACCTTCTCCTGTGAATGTTGGCCATTCCTTCAATTGAGGTGCTTCCTTCATTAAGACTTGGTTATTATCTTGGTGACTCAAGTCTGCTATGAAAGGATTTGACAGTTCCTCTTTTGTTTTAACAGGGCTTCTTATATGAGAAAATGGTGTTGATAACTTTGGCATATTCAAATTAGCCTCATTAATTTTATCCATTTTTTCAGTAATAAGCCTTATTTCACTCTGAATATCATCTTTCAGATGCATTCTTGCTTCATCACTTTTTTCCACATGGTCCAAAAGTAATTTTTGGTGTGATGAAGTCTTTTCTTCAAATATTTCTACAGAAATACTTAATTTATTTAATTTTTCTGTAAGATTGTCAATACTCACATCATAATTGATTTTCAAAGTCTTGTCTTTGATATCTTTTATGTATTTATACAATTCTTGTTGTCCTTGTATTAATTTTTGAGTATTGTCAATTAAATTCTTTGGTTTATTATTTTCAACAATAAGCTTAATGTTGTCAATTTCTTTCTTGTTTTGCACAACAATTTTTGTTAAAGAAGAGAAATTGTTATTTATTTCTTGTAGTGATAATAAACTATCTTTAATTTCTTTTAGAGGTAACATACTATTTTTAATTTCTGTTAAAGTATTTACAACATCTTTGGACCAGGTTATTTATTTGGGAAATGAGGTTGTCTCATTCTTTGCTCTTCCTTGTCCTTGAATTCCATCAAGGTTCTGGCCATGTTGAAAACATTGTCCATGGCATCCTTTTGGATTCTTGGGATCCTGTAGCTTGGGGAATATGGTTTCCTCCAATGCTTTTTCTTGTTCTTCTTCCCTTCTTGGAGAAGTGGGCTGGCTTGGGGCTTGCTGGTAGAAGCTACTGGGGCTTCTTCCTTGGTTGCTTCCCTCTTTTTGGCGTGGTAATCCTTGATTTTTTTTGATTTGAGGTTTGGATGACAGTGGATTCCATCCATTGGAGTATTTCACTATCTCCTCCTCTTTGAGGAACGTTTTCAGGATGTGCCAGGAGTTCATCACTCCTTGGTGTATTTGAGGCAGCATTTCCCAATCTTTGTCCTTGTACACTGTGTAATACTGCTTGTACTGGCTCATGTAGATGTCTATTTGAGCCCTCTGAATGTGATTTGTACCTATTTGAGTTACTCATACTTAGCTCCAATTCAGGTTCAGATATCATGGGCATTTCTGGGACTTGCCTTTGGGATAAGGCACTTCCTTGTGTGGATTCTGTTCCACTGGGGATATTTCCCTTTCTTTTCCCTTTTGAGGGATCAGTTCTACCTCTGAGTCCAGCTCCATCTGATTGGATGGAGTATTGGGGACCTCTTCTGGTAGTCATAATTTAAGAAAATAAGAAATAAAAGTATTTTAGGATAAAAATTCTTTTTATGGCAATTATAAAAGAGGTGCTCACCTTCAGAGTCTTGAATGGTGGGTCCTGGAAAGTCTAATTTCTTAGCTTTCTTTCTTTTAGTGATAACTGGTGTTGGAGAACTTTGACAAGTTTCTTCCACCAATCTCTCAACAGTAGTTTGGTTGTCTTCTGTTGGGTTATCTTCAAACACTAAAAAAGACAAATAAATATAAGTCTTTTTATAAGAAGTGTTTTTTTTTGGCAAGATATGGCAATTTTCCACGTAGAAATTGCTTTTATATCTTTTTTTAAAAATTTGAAATGAATAAAGGAATGAATAAAAATTAATAAAAAAAAAATAACTTTTTTTTTTATTGGTTTTTTTTAATATTTTTTAATATTTTTTATATTTTTATTTTTAAAGAATAAAATAAAAAATGAATATTATTCTTTTTACAAAATTAAATTATAAAAAATTATTTTTAATTTATAAATTATCTTTTTTAATAACTAGAGTCACTCAAAGAAAGTTCTTGAAAGTCTAAGGATGTGAAAAAACCACGTGTAAGACAGTACAATTGCTTTCCAAATGCCTCAATAGCTTTTAAAATCCATAAAATATAAAATTATTATATAAGTTTATGATTATGAATATAATTTATTATTGGATAAACCCAATTAGAATCTTTTTAAAGGTCTTTTAAGTAAATATCACGGCCAGGCCCCCAAATGTAAGGTTTGACTATGAAACAATAAGTAAAAATTACTAATTTATTACTTATTGTACTCTGAATGTCCTTATGAATTGAATAAATAAGATTAAAAATATAATAATAATAAATAATTATTATTATTATGGCCTAAAATAATTATATTATTAAATAAATATAATAATATAATTTATATTATGAAAATATAATATAATAAATAAATATATTAATATAAAATAATTAATATATTTAAAAAGCACTTTATTATTGTTACCAACAAATAATAAAGGAGGAAAAAATTGCTTTTTATTAATAAAAAACAATTAATAACAATAATATTACTAATATTAAAGTTATGAATTAATATAAATACTATTTATATTAATTAAAGAATTATTTAGAGAGTAATAATAGAGAAATTATTATAATAAGAGAAAATAACCTACTTTTAACACTTAATATAATAATTTTGAAATATTTTACACCAAAAAATATAAATACAACCTTTTCAAATTGTATTTACAGTAAAAATAAAGAAAATTACAAATTATTCTGGATTTTAACGTGGAAATGAGTTTTTAAAGAGATTTTTAGAAAAAACAATTAAATAAATGATTTAATCACGTCAAAATAGATGATTACAACAAGGTGGTCTTTGGTCTTTAATAATATAATAGTTTTATATATAAAGAATAAAGAAATTACCTTTGATTTAATTGATTTAATGTTTTTGATGCGTCTGAGGGGAAAATAGAGTAAAAAGAGCTCTATTTATAGTAAATACCTCCCTCCTAGAGTCCAACAGGCTTCTAGTAGACGTGTACTGATCATACCCACTGGAATTGATCAATATTTTAAGGTTTGGAGATGATTACATCATTATCAAACCATATTACATCATTATTACACCATTATTTAGAGCTATCACTATAACTCTAAGTTTGATGATATCAGAGGCTTGGCAGAACCCCAAATTTTGTGGATTTTATTAGTTTTAATCATAAACTAATAGTATTCACCAATTTTATCACTCTTAAGACTGTTAAACTTAATTTAAGGTTACTGTGAGTGATCATAACTGCTCAAATTAAGCTCAAACTTTGATCCTCAATAACCTTTAAGATTTACACGCTACAGCAATTCAGAGAGTGAATTCTAATAGCCTGGCATAACCTTATTATGCTTCCAAGAGATTTTCATTACATCATCAAAAGTCTAATTTTGATGATTTTTCTTGTAACTCATCTTTTCTGTCAAAATTCAATATTTTAAACTTCAAACCTTGATTTCAGGGGGTTATACCCTGAATTTAATAATAAAAAATTACATCATTCTTCACGAATGAACTAGTAGAATGCAACTGTATACTTTTTTTTAAGTTTGGAACACTTTCACAACAAAGTGGTCAACAGCTCTGTTGATTTTTATCAATATTTCATCATAGGTTTTAACCTTGTTTATAATTTGTAAAATAAAGTTCATATCTGTGTTCTTACAGTAATTACGTGGTAACTTTATTTTTGGTTCATCATTCTATCATGTATAGTTTAGGAGATATTAGCTATGATCCTTGAATATATGCGTTGACCAAAAAAGTGCATATATTCAGGTTAATTCCTTAAGTATTAACTTTGGAAATTAGCTTATTAATTGTTTTATATGTGGATTTTCGTGGGGAATCCACTGGTACAATTTATTTTACATGCTGTCTCATTAGTTCTTGAGATAAATAAGGTCTTATGGTTTTTATAAGGTATTATACCTTATAATTCATTAAATATTGACTTTACAGATATGCCATAAAAATGGTATATGTGTATTTTACCATGGGGAGTCCAATGGTATAATTTATTTTACATGTTGATTCATTGGGCTTTAAGTTAAACCAATTTTAGTACCAATTTATGGTATTTTTTGTATATTTAAGTAATTATTTTTAATGTATAATTATTCTAAGTAATTTTAATATAATTATATTAAAGTTATAATTATTCTAAGTCTTTTTTGTGACCTTATTGGGTATGTGGTCATATCTCAAAGGCTCACAAAATGTCCTTCTTTGAGCCAGGTAAGGACAAACCTCGGACTTGGTTCTCAAAAAAAGTTGAGAGATTAAATGAACTGTACCCAGAAATGCCACAAAAATGGTGCATATGAAGATACTCAAAAAATTTGTAGGAGAACTGAAACACAAACTGAGGAGCAGGTGAATAGAGCCATTCTCCACAGAAGATTAAATCAATGCACTAGAGGAAATAGTGACAAGAAACAAGATTGGAAGAGGATGGAAAAAATTGGACAGTAAAAGTCCAAATGAACCATTTATCAAGAAGGATAAACCAAGGGAACCTTTTGAAACCAATACATCCAGCACCAATTAGCAAAGGAAATTCCATAAATGTGGTGGTATTGGACACTTAGACAATAATTTTCTCAAAAAGAAAAAAAGAAATGAAATTGTGGAAACAGAAGACCACAGTTTTAAAGAAGATGAATCTGATTCAGAAAAAGACAGTGAAAAGTCAGAAACTTCTGGAAGTGAGGAAATCAATATAATTAATGCAAAAATTGATAATATTTATTTAATATATGAAGTACTGAATGTAAATTCAAAGTTGCCACAAGCTGGAACATCTGATAAAAGCCCATCAAACATACAAGATGCCAGAATGCATAGAACCAAGCCATCTGAAGGAATGTGATATACAGCTGGAAAGTCAAGTATAAGTATTTCCATGGTTGAAAACCAAGAGTCAAAAGTAAACCTGGACACAGGAGCATACTGTGCATGTGCTGGAAGAAGTTACTTGAAAACAATTATACCAGATTGGGAAGAAAAACTTATACCAATACAAGGGGTTAAATTTAGTAGTGCAAGTGAAAGCATGAAGCCCCTTGGAATAATTGACTTGACATTATTTTTTCCTCACCCTTCCAAATGTATAAGAGTGAAAGTAGAGTTTTTAATAATGGACAACGGTACTAGTAACCATTTTATACTAGGAAATGATTGCTTGTTGATCTATGGCATAGATATCTCTAACCAGAAAGACAGATATTTTCCCATAGGAGATGATAGAAGACAGAAATTTGGTTTTTTAAACAATAAAAAAACTACTGTAATAAAGAATGAACAGACAAACCCAGAAAATCATTCATTCATAAGTGAACAACTCACAGAGGCAGAATTAAACCAGGAATTAACAGAAAAAATGAAAGAAAGATTGATTGACCTCTTATTTAAATACAAAAATGCCTTTGAAACTGATAAGGAACCATTAGGTGAAATCATTTAACATGAGGTAGAGATTATTCTTAATGTGGAAAAATCTTATCCACCTCTACTAAGAAGACCAGCTTACCCAACCAGCCCAAGAGCTAGAGTAGCCTTGGAGGTACACATTAAAATATTAATGGACCTTGGGGTATTGAGAAAAGTAGGACATAAGGAACAGGTAGAAGTCACTACACCTGTCATCATAGCTTGGCACAATGGAAAATCAAGGATGGTAGGGGAGTTTAAAAATTTCAATACCTATACTATCCCTGACAGATATCCAATGCCCAGAATCCATGACAAATTAACACAATTGTCACAGGATAAGTTAATTGCAGCAATGGATCCTCTAAAGGGTTTTCACCAAAATTCCTTAACAGACGGAGCCAAGAAGCTACTGAGGATAATAGTCAATTGTGGAATATATGAATATTTTAGGATACCATTTGGTATTAAGAATGCACCTTCCAATTATTAGAGAATGATGAACACCATATTTCCTGAATAATTATCAGAAGGATGGTTCATAATCTATATTAATAATATCATAGTTTGCTCAGAAACTTTGGAAAATAACTTAAAAAGACTGGAAAGAGTCTTACAAAAGATAGTTTAAGTAAATATAAAGCTTTCCTTGAAAAATTTTCACTTTGCATATGATGAACTAAAAGAACTGGGGCAAGGTGTATCTGGATTAAGCTTGGGAATAGAAAAAACCAAAGTAGCAGAAGTACTACTAAAGCTAATATCCCAAAAAAAGAAAGAAATTAAATAATTTCCAGGATTTTCTGGATGATACAGGCAGAATATAAAAGACTTTGCAAGAATTTCCAAATTCTTATATATGCTCTGTGACCAACAGACAGTTTATGAAATGAATGAAGAAAGGGTAAAAGCATATGAGGAATTGAAAATTTCTCTCAAGAATGCCCCATTTCTTCTAATGACAGATTGGAAACTACCTTCCAAACTGTACATTGATGCTTGTGGAGACGGAATAGGTGCTGCACTAATGTAAGATGTGACTATGAAGCTGATGATAATATTACTATTAATCAACAGTACTATGTCTGTTCTTATGAAATATAATAATAAAATATTATTATAACCACAATTAAATAATTAAAGAATTATTTCTTTCACGTGTTAAGCACTACTAGTGATTTTAACAGTGAGTAAGTAATTGTCTACTAGAATCAATTACAAGAAGAATTTAATAATAAAAACTTCTTTATTAAAATAATAAAATTATTTTAATATATAATTATCTTTTGCAAGAATAATTATAATGATAATTCTTGAAGAAAACTATTACTAGAGAAAAACTTTAAGAATTAAAGATAAATGACTCACTAATACTCCAAAGAACTTATTGATAGATAAAAGTAGAGAAATTTGACGTGGAATTTTGGACTTAAGGGATCAAAAGGATTTATAACAGTATTACAACAATATATAGTTGGATTCTATGATCTCACATCTTTCTGGTTGATTCTGAAAGATTTAAAACACTTAAGAATAGCTTGTAGCTAATACTTACTTGTTGGTAATAATGATTTAATAAATTGATAAGATGATGATGATATGGAAAAAACAGCAAGAAGAGGCTTCTTTTAAGTCAAAAACAGCTCACAGAGGCGTGCCATGGAGCAAACTGAAAAACCAGTGAGTGAGAAAACAATAAACCTTTTTGGATTAATGATTGCATCATCTGTTGTCACGTAAGATTATCATAATTACTTAATTGATGCTTTTACGTGACTACCAACCCCAATATGGTTAAGAATAAAAGGAGTAACATCTGTAAATCTTCTTTTATTCTAAAATAATCATTGATTTCTCAAAGTTATCAATTTTATTGCCAATTTCATCACAGGTTGTAATTACTGTGAATTTTTGAAGATTCAGTGTTTCACGTAGAATGGTCAAATATGGACTGTAAGTAAAACTTTGAATTTTACTAGTAAAACCATAATTCTTTTTGGTTGTACCATAGATAAGACAGTTCTTCATTGGTCCTGAAATTTTCAGAAAGATTCATTAAGAATTGTATTTTTAATGAATTTTTGAAGTTTTTACCTCATTTCTACATAGAATTGCAAATAGCAGTATTTTGCTGGTTGCTATGAGGTAAATCAATGAATGTGGGTCCCAAAAGGGTTTTAATTACTCTTTTAGGGTCTAGTCATGGAAAGGCATCAAGAATTGACGTTGTTACAGGAGTCTAAGTAACTCATTACCTCCTTGGCACATCAAAATAGCAGGTTATTTGCTATTTTCTTATGATTACAGTAGGTGTAACTTGGTAACCAAGTTCCCAAAGAGTTTTAGTTTACCAATTGGGCTAAGATGAGCCATGGATCCATTCTCTGGAGCTATCCACGCCTCTGAGGCTTCAGAAGTTGGGTACCCTGGCTCTCTTTGATGTCTTTTGTCCCCCTTGCCTAATTTTTACGTCAAAATAGTAATTTAAGCTTCAAGTGAGATATCCACTATGGGTGTACCAAAGGTCTATGTAAGAATACCATGATATTAAGTGCTCAAAACATGCATAACACTATTCTCAGTGTATATGTAACATGGGATTTCTCACTTTCCCATTATTTTGGTGTGAAATTAAGAAAAACAAACATTTTCACGGATCTTTTATCTGGTATTGATGATGTGGTATTGAAGTATTTTCCATTTTACCACCTCAAATACTTAAATTGAGCTTATTCACTCTATGGGGCTACCCTAGGTGAATTTTTGTGTAGAATCCAAATCTGGTCTTAAATCCATGGATTTACCTACTCAATAAAAAGTTATTCATCTTTTCTGAAATTGAAAATGATGAATTTTGGATATTGCATGACTTATGAGTTATGCATAATTTGAAATTTCTTTTTAAGATAATTGTGGCCTATTTGGGTATGTAAAATATACCTCAAGGCTCACAACTAAACCAGACACAAATCATTACTGAAAAACCTGTTGAGGGACCAATTTGCTTTATTTCAAGACAAATTTAACCAAATGAAGCAAGATATGGAGCAATCCAAATGGAATTTATTTGATTGGTGTGGGCTCTAGAAAAATTGCACTACTACTTGGATGGAACAGTTTTTGATGTAATTGCAGATTGCAATGCTGTAAAATCACTATCAAACATGAAAACAACAAATAGACACATGCTGAGATGGAAGATTGCTATCCAAGAATATAGAGGAATTATGACCATAGTTCATAAATCTGGAAATATTCATAAAAATGCAGGTGGGCTTTAGAAAACACACCTGAAAACCCAGCATGGGTACCACAAGAAGAACATCATATAGAAGGCATATGTGTTACAAATATTGGCACATAATTTTTCAATCATGTTAAAGGAAGCTAAAATATGGGAAAGAATTGTCATATCTTATGCCAACTTTTGATTAAGGATTGCAAAGACCAATCATTATCCTCCACACCAGATGAAATCTGGAAAAAGGCATATAATGCAGGAAGATTCCACCTGCTTGATGGAATAATTTACCATAGAACCAAACAAAAAATGTTTTATTAAATTGACAGATAGGACTCTGATAAGCACTATAATACATTAATGCCATGATGGTGTTGTATCTGGACATCTATCAGAAGATAGGACACTAGAGAGGGTAAAGATCTGCTCTTGGTGGCCAAATTGGAGAAAATATGTTTCAGAGTATTTCCAAACCTATGAAAGATGTTACAAAGAAAACAGAGTCACAGGAAAGAAGTTTGGAATAATGATTCAAATCCAAGAGCCAAAATCCCCATGGGAAATAGTTCAAAAGGATTGGGTAACAGCCTTACCTGCAGGAGGAGGTCGTAGTTTCAATGAATGCCTAGTACTAGTTGATAGATACAGTGAAACCCCAATGTTCTTACCATGTCATAAAGATGAAACAGCTATGGACACAGCCATAATGATATGGAATAGGGTCATTAGTAATACTGGCTTATTCCAAAACATCATAAGTGATAGATATCCAAAATTCACTTCAGCATTATGGAAAAACCTTCACAAATTGTTTGGGAAAAAATTATCATTCTCAACAGCTTACCACCCTCAAACAGATGTTTTAGCAGAAAGAATGATAAAAAATGTAGAAGACATGATCAGAAGATTCTGTGCTTATGACCTAGAATTCAAAGACTCTGATTATTTTACCCATGATTGGTGTACCTTATTACCAGATCTTGAACTGACATATAAGACATAAATCCATTATTAAACTGGAAAACCAGAACTGCTACAAAGAATGTTGGAATACAAGACTTCCTTATGATACTCTCAAAAAAGACCTACTGGATATACATCCAACCACAAGCAGTTTAAAAATTATGCTTGACAAGGCAAGATGTCATGCCAACAGATGCATGCAAGATTATTTCAAATATGCAAAAGAAAGATGGGAGAAAATTCATAAGCCACCTGATTTCAAAGTAGAATACTTGGTCTCAGTATCAACTCTAAACTTCCATAACATTAAAGGCCCAAGGAAATTGAAATATTCCTTTTCAGGACCCTTTATTATAAAAACACTACTTGGCCCTAATGATGTGAAACTAGAACTCACAGGTGAATTAATGAATAAACACCAAGCTTTCCCTGTAAGCCTGGTAAATCCTTACAGCTCAAGTAATAAAGAGTTATTTCTCCTAAGAAATAAAACACCACTTGAAATTCCCCCTCTAGAAGAAGGAGAAGAAAGGAAAATTGTAAAATCCTTAAAGAAAGGAATACAAGAAACAAAAAAGAAAGGGAATACCTTGTGAGGTATAGAAAACCAGCTCAAGAAGATGAATTTCTAGCTGAGAAAGATATTACTAATTCTGATAAGCTATTAAGAAGGTTTAGACATGAAAGAAGACCAAAAGAATAGAAAGGTTAAGCATTATTTATGTCAGGCTGAGTCTATGATGAAGCTGTAATAATACTATTTAAAGCTTTAACTATGACTGTGACACAGTAAAATTAATTAAAAAGGGTTTGGTTTAGATAATAAGGGCTTTACTATTAAACAATAGTGGTGGTGAGCACCGCTGAAAGCCCTGGTTGCAGTCTTACCAGTTGGATCACTATAATAAGAGGTAAAATACTTAGATTTAAAGTATAACTAACTTTTTTTCAAAGAGTATAGCTTTTTTTGACAGTTGTACTACGTAGGAATTTAAGAAAAGGATAGGGATTCCTTTTCTGGCAGAGAAAAGGCCTCCTTTTATCGTGAAGAGGCTGGAATGGCCCTCTAGACCATCCAGGTAGAGGAAGTGAAGATTTTTTCACTTCAGAGTACTGGCTTGTGGCTTTCACTAGGCATGTATACTTTGTATTCAGCTCAGATGTGGCTTTGAAACCACATCTGAGCAGTTTTCCCCAATACAGTGTGAAAATTTTTATCTGGGGACCACACAGCCCTCTTCTGATGTGTATGACACATAGAATTCTGTACAGAACCTGTATGGGTCCCCAGTATTGAATGAACTATGAGGTATTCAAGTATAAACATGCTTCTTCATCTGTTTGACACCTCACAATCATAGTTATGGGATAGTATCCCACAGAAAAGGTGTATTGGCCCAACTGTAGGATTTTAACCTTAAAACTGCTTTATCTTTGTCAGTTTTTGAGATATTGGGCTGAATGTTGGTTCATTGTGTAGCCATATATGAGATCTACACAATTGTACCTAATTTGGCTGGGTACAATTAGATAGCGTGAAGTTGAACCATGTACAATTTTTGTTATTCAGATATATGGCTTTCTCAATATCTGTATGGAACTTGTTTGCCCCATCACTTTTGTTGTAGATGAGATATGAGGAAATGGATGGCACCATCAGATAGACCTGATTGTGCTCTTTCCAAAAATACCCCACTTTAGATATCCCACACTAAAACTGTACTAGTTAGATGAGAGGTGAATATTTTATTCACCCTTATTTGACCTTATTTTGGTCATAACTTCTGTAGTTTTGGTGCTAGCTCAGTTTGGCTAGTACCATTGGATAGCCCTTACCTAGATCTTCACTTTGAATACCCATTTACTGGGGTTGATCCACTTACTCTTGATTTCAGATGAGAGGTGAAAAGAAAAGTTTATGCTCAGCAGTAACTTTGTTATTCTTTGTTCTGTGACAATTGGACTTGTGTATTTGGGAACAGACAAGTTTTCTCTTTCTTTTGATACCTTATGAGCTGGTTTGTCTCAGCTCCATGTTTTGATGGTGTCTTAGCTTTACCATTGGTTTATGGTATTTGGCTGTCATGCTTGTGCTCTGGGTTTGAGTCACAGGCTGACAATAAATATAATTTAATATTTGATAAACCCAATTTGAATTTTCTAACAAGGTCTTTAAAGTAAATATCAGGGCCAGACCCTGAAATGTAAGCTTTTACTATGAAACAATAAGTAAAAGTTACCAAAATTTCAATTATTTTACTCTGTATTTCCTGAATCAAATGAATAATAAGATTATAAACAATTATAATAATAAGGTATTACTATAATTGTGCCGCAAAAATATGTATATTATTCAAAAATAATAAGATAAAATAAATATATTAATATCTGATAATTGATATATTCATGGAAAATCTTTATTGTCAAGAACAAATAATAAATGCGTGAAAAATTGTTATTCAATAATAAAACATAATTTATAGCAATAATATGCCTGATATTGAGGTTATATATTGTTATAAATAATATTCACACAATAAAAGAGCTATTAAGAATTATAATAGGGAGAAAACAACGTATTTTTAACACATATATAGTCAATTTAATTTATTTTACACCTAATAATGTAAATAAAACTTCTTCAAATTTTATGTACAGTGAAAAATAGAGAGGATTACAAATTTTACTATTTTTATGTGTATTTAGAGACTTTAAGAGGAATTAACAAATGATAATGAGATATTGGTATAGTCAAGTATAGAATAGTGATTTCTGGAAGATAAAAAACTTTTTTCTTTAATAATATAAGAGCTTTATATTAATGAATAAAGAAATTTACTCTTTATTGAATGTTTTTATTGTATCTTTTGTGTCTGAGGGGGAAAAAGAGGAAAAAGAGGTCCTTTTATAGTAAGTATCCTTCCTTCTGGTGGCCATATACCTTTTTATAGAAATTTACTAATGTTATCCACTGTAATTAATCAATATTTTAAGTTTTGGTTATGATTACGTCATCATGGAACCTTTTTATCTTAATATTACACCATGTCTTAGAGTCATCACTATAAATCTAGTTTTATGACATCATAAGCTTGGGATACGACTTTTTTTTCTGTATTAAAGTATTTTTAATTATAAAGTACTAATATACACTGGTTTTATCTCTTATTCAACTGTTATAATTAAAATAAGATTAGAGTTACGGATAAGAAAAGACCATCTTTGAGCCTTAACTTCAATCTTTAGTAATGTTTAAGTTTTTCATGCTACTAAAATTCAAAGAGTTAATTCTGATATCTTTTGATTTCCTTACTAAGTATGTAGGAGTATTTTATTACATAATAAAAACTCCATTTTTGATGATTTTTCTTTTAACTCCTCTTTTCTGTCAAAATTTACTATTTTGGACTTCAAAACATGATTTCCTGGGTTTATACCTTGAAAATCATCATAATCATTATGTCTTTCTTCATTTATAAACTATTAGAATCTTAATATCTAATTTTTTCTATGTTTAGATCACTTTTAAATTTAAGTGGTCAACTGGTATTGCTATTTTAACCAATTTCCCATTCTTATTCTTAACCTTGTTTATTGCTTGTCAAACAAAGATTGCAAATTCATTCTTACAGCTATTTAGTGGTAACTTTGATATTTAATAAAGGATTTAACTTTTATAATTCAAAATATATGAGCTAAAGACCATAAATATATGCACCAATCATAAAAGTGCATATATCCAGGTTATCTCAGTAAGTATTGGGTTTACAGATATGAAATAAAAGAGCCATATGTGTAGTTTTTGATGGGAAAACCTATGGTATAATTTATCTCACATTTATATTTGGTGGTTTCTGAGATAATCAAGAATTTATTCTTTTTTATGGAATTTTTACTTATTTGAAGATTATAATTTCAATTCTTATTATTAAGATAAGTTTTTAAAGTTTTTTTGTGGAATTTTTGGATAGTTGGTAATATCTAAAGGCTCAAAAGGGGTATTGGTATGGTATTTTCTGATATGATGATCCTACATTCTTTAGGATAGTACCATTGGGTAGCCCTCTTTGAGCTCTTGAATAAAACTGTGAAGTTTAATAAAGCTAGCTAACATAAAGCTTACCATCACAAATAAATAAGACATTGCATAAAAATACCAAAGGGAAATATGAAAAGCCCACCTGTGAGGTTTAATAAAGCTAACTAACAGAAAACATACTATCAAAAATAGATAAGGAAAAAGTACAACATAAGTTTGTTGTTTTATTTATACCCAACAAACACAAGAGAATATTCATGATAGTATTACAAAACAAATCTTTCTTAAATTTATGGTGATAAGTACATGGAGATATATCAGCTATTTACAACAGGATCAGAGATGAAATTGTCAGAGATCATCATCTTCAGAGAAATTGCTTTAGTTTTTGTAATACCATGGTAACTATTTCAAATTTTGACAAAAAAATCCCAAATTCTGGGGCTTCTATCCCAACTACAGCTTTCAGAGTATATTTCAAAATTAAATATTATGCTAAGAAATATTTCACAGCTTTGATGAGATGATTAATTCTATTTTATTGGTAATAATAAGAATAATATCTTATTTAAGGGGAATATTTCAAATTGCAGATGGTAACATGTGCAGGATGTCTTTATTAATGAAATTATTTGTTTTTGTAGCCTTATTTTAGCTTTATCTTGTTTAATAAAGTGTTGAAGATGGTTATTTTACTATTCTTAGTTGAGACCATAATCTATGGTATTTTGAGTATCATGATTGTACCGTAGGATTTATACAAAGGCTTGTAAGAATATTTTTGTTTTTAAAAGAGGTTCCTTCTTAATTTATCCTAAAAAAAGGAACAATTAATTTATCATTCAATTATTGATGAATATTCAATTTAATTTAGCTTATATTTTATGTAAATAAGCAACTTATTCCTTTCCATGCATAATATTTGTACCCAAAATAAGTATTTCAAAATCTCCTGGGGACTTTTATTTGAAGAATCAACAATTTATTTCCCATTCAGTATATGCCACATAGCTATATACTTTCCCTTAACATAGGGTATTAATTGCACAAACTAAATAAAAAAAGAGTTCAATCTATTCCTTGAAAGGGATTGAGTTGATATGTAAAATATAATAATCTTCCAAAAATGGTTGTGTTCTTCATTATGAGAAGTTCAGAAAAAAATTTAAAATCCACAGCAATTCAAGAGCTTTGTCAATTGGGAAGCTTTCTGTGTAATCTTAAATAATTTATTTTCACACATTGGTGATCAATGGTTAGATCTTTTGTGAAAGAATTAAATTCCGGAATTACAGGATATTGACTAAAATGAAGATATTTAAGCAAATTTAAATATGCATGAAATGGAAAATTTAGTAAAATTTCAGTTTCTTAATGCACAATATCCTACACTTTTAGATAAATAGTAAGAAAAGGAATCCTAAGTCTCAATACCACTTTGATTGATTCAAAAATTTCAGTTGAAATTTTGAAAAATAAGTGAAAAACAATATTCCTTACTAATTAGAAAGAAAACTATTTAAGAATTTTTTCCTTATTGAGGTCTATCATATTGATGATGAGTTTTTTCCACTTAATCAGGTAATATGTCTATAGATTTATTACTAATATTTAATAATCTGATATCATTTTGAGATATATGTATACAATCAATTTTGATAATGGTTTTTTGGATTGATTTAATACTTCTGAGATGTTCTACATTATTTGAATTATCACAGGCTGTGTTAAAAACTCTGAGATGAAATTTATTACTAGTTGGCTTAAACACCATGCGAAAGTGGCTCCACCTAATAATAGGTATTTCATCTGTAATCTGAAATGGGAAATGGATTGGATTCAGGTGGGACATATAACAGAAAGCAGATTTTTGAAATAAATTCAAGTTAAATATGCAAGCCACAAATTTTCAGTTGAACTGGCTCAATATCATTGTTTGTTCAGGATTTTCAAAGCTCAATAATTCAAAAACATTTATGAAAAGGATCATTCCCTTTCTCAATTCATTCTTATTTCAATTTTACTTGAAATAAGCTAATTACAACACAAATCAAGATTTTAGTGCTGTTTTGAAGGTATTTTCAAGAATATTTTAGTTTTACTGTAAACTTTCTCTTTATTATTTATTTGAAGAAATAGAAGTGTAAGGTGTGGATATGAAACTTTTATTAAAAAATCAAGTACTTTTCCTGTCCTCAAAATTTGTATAAGGTAAAATTTAATGTAGAATAGTAAATTTTACGATTTTTCAAAGCAAAAACACACAAAACTTATTTCTTTTAACCTTTGTAGTTTAAAAAATAATACTATGAAGATTTATTGTTTTACCAACAACAAACATTTATCCAGAAATACTCTAAAAGAGATATTTGAGGCTACATAAGAAATTTCTTCAAGAGCCATTTCAATTGGAATTAATTAAGCAAAGAGCTTCAGTAAATAAATGAGAAAGAAATCCCTAAAATGAAAATTACAGAGAAAAAATTCCTAAAAGTGGCCAGAGTGAATTTGGAAACAAAGTGACAAAGTTAAAAGTGATGAAAGATGCTTTAATTTGCTTATGGAGTGGTTCAAGAGTAAGAATGATTATAAGAGTTACAAACAATGTTTATAATGATTCTTTCATGTACTAAGAAGTTCAAAATTATATAAAATTTGTGGCTTGATTCTTTTTTCATTGGCTTAACAGCTTTTAAGCCAATTATAGAAGGAAAAGATTATAACATTAAGAGAAAAAGTGGGGCAAAGAAGAAAGTCTTTAATAGCCACCAATTTTCTTACTCCAAAGGTCAAATTTACTCTCTTCAGCTGTGAAAAACACTCTGACAACAGAAGATCCAATTATGGCATCACTGAACCCTTCTTTGGACTAAAAAAGGGCTGGTTTTAGCCAATTTAGACCCTTAAATCAGCCATTACTATGTTAATACCTTGTTTCAAGCCTTAAAAGTACTTCATAATGTGTTTAAGAGATGTCAAACCCAGTTGAAACTGTTTTTACTAATATTGTTTCAGCTTAAGGGTAGTTTTACCCTCTTGGCAACAGTCAAAACTGCCCTGGTTGGTATCAAAACCTCATCATCAATTGAGTCATAGGGTCTGTGACTCCATTTCAGGCCAAAATTTAATAACCTTTGCATTAATTTTGACATCCCACACCTGCCAGAAAGGAATTTGGGGAATCTGGCACTCTTGGAGCCAAGATTCCTTTTCCCCCCAGAATTAATCTTTCCAATTTATTTTTTCTTTAATTCCTCATAATTTATTATATTTGTAATTTACACATGTAATTCAATGGAGTTTTTACAGTATACAACTGTAATAATTGACACCTCATATGTAAATCAAAGTTCACTGATGTAATACATGTGCACATCTTGACAATTCAATTGAAAATACTTCCATTCCCCATAACTTCTAAACTACACACCACACCTCAATTTCAACACAAAAATTTATGGGTAACACAACATGTGGTGCAAGCTAACTTAAGTTCTTAAATACTTTCAGATTTTCATACAGAAAATACTAAAAAACTCAATGTAAGCTTATTTAGAGTTGAGTTACAGAATTTTCACTCAGAGGTGACCCCACCTAATTTTTTATGAGGAATACAATGGTGAAATAATTTTCATAAGTTTATTTATTGGAAAAAAGCTATAATAATTTTAATTCAACTTTTTTCCAAAAATATTTTTTTAATATTTTTGTTGAAAATTTACTTTTACTTAATTTTTTCGAGAAAAAATTATTTTTACTTAATTTTTTCAACTAAAATTGGATTTTTAAAATTTTGAATTTTAATGGAATTTTTATTTTATATTATATTAAAACTTTTTACTTTTGTATATAAATTTCTTATTTATATTTTAATTCTGTTTGTGTAATATAAATAAATTCATTTATTTATAATACAACATAATCTGTTATTTGTGGTCTTTTGGGTATATAAAAATACCTCTAAGGCTCATTAGAAGAGTAATATTTAAATTTAAACCCTTGTTGTTTTGGAATACTTATAAATTGATTAGATATCCTCTAAATTAAGTAGGTATTTTTTGAATATATAGATAATATGAAAGAGATACATTTAAAACAATGTGGTTTCTGTAAAAGAAATTCTTGAAGAGGGAGAAATTTCATACCTGATTTATTTCCTCTTCCTGCAGTAATATTTTTCATTTCTCATTGAAAAAACTATCAAGTGAAACTATGAAATTTTATCCTAAGCAGAACATTACAAAAATATTACCTATAAACATTGAATATTACCAATATTTTAGGGTGCAAAATATTTTATAGGATTATTGGTCACTCACATTTGTAATCTATGAGACTGGATTGAATAATATTTGGTTCAAGCTATATAATTGAATACTTTTTTCCTTATACAATTACAATTTTTTAATTGATAGTAATTCTGAAATTAAGAAAAAAATATTGCTTAGTAATAGAATAGATATTTCTCCTTTCCATATACAATATCTTGCCCTTTATTTTTTGAGCTAATGAATTTTTTCCTTTTTGAAACCACTTCGTATTTAACTCTGCATATTCCTTATAGAAAATTATTAATTCTGAATTAAGAATTTTTATGAAAGTGATTCTTTGACTAAAAGATAAATCAAAATAATTTTCCAACTCTTTTTAATTTTGTAAATTTTTATTTCATGAAAATTAGGACAAGATTTGAGCTCTAATACCTAGTATTTTGGAATTTTATATGAATAAAGGTCAATTATTGTTTGAGAAACAATTCATAATATGATATTTGATATTTCATCAATAACAATAATAGGATGAAAATAGAAAATATTTCAATATTGGATAAGGCAATTGGAAATTTAACTAGAAAGGAAGCTAGTTCTATTAACAAAAACAAATTAAGACATAAAAGGGAAATAGATTTTATTGGTCAAAGAAAAAGTAAATTTTCAAGATTAACAAAACGCTCACTTATCTATATGAAACTACTAATTCCGAACAAAGAAAAGCTGTCTATTTTGCTTCGTGTTTTATCTAAAAACAACTCCTTGTAGCTGTAGTTGTGAGAAGAAGGAGATTTGAAAGAATTAAATATCATTCTTATTAAAACTAAAAACCAATTTAAAACCCAACTCAAAGAAGTATTAATGACATTTGAAGAGACATAACCTGAATAAATGAATATTTTTAACCTTCATTCAAGCTAAATATTTGCTTAAATGAGAATGTTCCTTTTATTTCACTTTATATTTCACTCATTTTTTGGCCTTTTGGTACTTTCTGGAAGAGCTATTTGTACTTCACTTCAAGTCTTCAAAGCCCTTTATGTATCTTTTAATCATTAGTAATTATGAAGGGTCATGCACATATAATAAAAGGGTGAATATGATATCTTGATTATATGTTTTAAAAACATTCATCACTCCAAATTTATTGTGTGAGCTTGGAAATAGTAAAAAAAGAACAAAAATATCAAAACTGATTGAGGAAATGATTTTATAATTTCTCAAAGACATGGGGAACACCTGTATAAGCTCTTTATTGTAATTAATTAATACAGATTGAAAGTGACTCAAAAGTATCTCCTTCTGAAGAAATATCAAGTATTTCTTTGTTGTAATTATTATCTTATTTAATCTTGAAGAAAAATTATAGGTATAAAAATTCCTTTCATAAAAGTTATTTCCAAAAATTAATCAAAAAGCTACTGAGAGGATAATGAAGTCAGATATTCTTAGGGAAAGTCATATTATCTAAGAGCATAACATATGTATAGTAATAGGCTCTTTATGAGGATTATTCAATGTAATAATAAGTTTAATTTATTGAAGTATATCAAATATCTAATATGAGAAAATGTTTTGTCAATTATCTCCATATTTATGCTGAACAAAGGTATTAAAATATTAGCTCAATTAAGATTATTAGAAGAGAAAAGAAAGAAATAATCTGGATTTCTTTTAGAAGTAATCTAGAAGCTATACAAATATCACTTCCGAGGTTTTTCAAGATTTTTTCAAGACATGGTTCCAATTACTTCTCAATATTTTAGCTTTTGTTACTCAAAATTATCAAAGACATTCACCTGGATTTTGATATTATCTGTATGTAAGCTCATAATAATCTTTTTTCCAAAGTTTTCAGAAAAAATAAAAAAAATTCGTACACTTCATTTATGTTGCATTTGAATTAGGAAGCATATTATTTTTTAAATGGAAATATTATTATATTTTGGAAATTATAATATCTTTGTTATTCCATTTTCAATATGCACATCGGCTTTTAATTTTACCAATATTATTATTAGATAAGGTTTTTGGAATACTTTTGACTCAATTTTAAGACTAATATTTTCATGAAGTACACATATATTACGTGACTTGATCTTCATTTTGTAAAATTACTCACAAGATGAAAATTTATGATTAAAATTATTAGGAGTATATTTAAGGAAAATTTTCCTATTAGTGCTGAAAATGAGTTTTGTTTTCAACTTAAATATTTCTAATCTTTAATTTTAAATAATAAAATATAAAGAAAAAACTCACAGAAAATGAATTCAAAAATATAAAATAAAAATGTAAAATTATCTCAAAGGAAAATTATTGAAAAACTCATCAGAGCTGAGCTGAATCAACTTTTTTGTTATATACTATTCATTATCATAATCAACCTTTTCCCTCTTTATATCATCCTTCTATCTGAAAATTTTTTTCTTGTTATCTGTTTTAATTATGTTATACATTATTATTATGATTATCATTTTATATTAATTTGTTTAGTTTCTAAAGGTTTTTTTTATTCTTGTAATTTTTTGTTTTTTATTTTTTATTTGTTTGAGTTATTTTGTTTTTGTAAGTTTCTTGAATTGTTGTATTTGAATTCATTCTTCAATGAAGATATTATGAGCGGGTCCTGTAACCCCTTCTACTGTAAAATTTTTGAAAATTGTCGACTTTTTTACCTTAGAAGGATGTACTGTACTGTAAAAAAAACCTCTTCTTATTGTGTTTTTAAATTAAAGTCTTTAATATTCTTTTTCAAAGAAAGAAAGTAGAAAAATTTAGTCTCAGTAGAGCTGAATTATTTGATTTAAAAAATTGGAAATTTAAAATTAAAAACACAAGAAAAAGATGTTAGTCTTATCAATAAAAAAGATTTGATTTAAATTTATTAAATGACAAAATACATTACAAAATACACAAAAATAAAGATAATACTGGCAAAATTATGAAAAATATACTTTTTGTAATTTCTTTATTAAATTTCTTTTTCCAAAAAAAAAATCTGTAAATATCTCTCCTATCCATTAATGGGAATTTGAATACATAAAAAACCAAAGAACTATAGTAATTGAGTTTTTCATTTATAATGGTTCCTTTTTGTCAGTAATATTTCAAATCAAAAATAAGAATTAATTTTATGATATTCTAAGTATACATACTCAGAGAATCAAAAGGAAATCTTTTTTCATTTTTAAAACTTTTGCCTTTATTGAGGCCTCAAAAAGATAAAAGGAAGTGTCTAAATTGAGATTATATCTATGAAACTTAATTTTTACAGTATATTATATTTTCATGAAGATGAAAAAACAAATAGAAAATAATTTTAAATTATTCCAAGTTCTGAATATTTGATACAATTTAAAGCAGAATATATCCAGCTTGGAAATTATGAAATGTTCCTTTGGCTTGGAATAACTTGGAATACTGATAGAAAACTGAATTATAGCCCCAGACTACTTCCAGAAAGATTCCAAGTCGAATTACAAATGCAACACTTGCTTTCAGGTGTATCCATTTTTCTCATGGTGAAAATTCCTTTTAATTGGCTCAAAGTCTCCTTTTTCAATAAGTGTAGAGATTTCCTATATCCAAATATTATTATCCTTTTGATTTAAATCCACCTTTTCATAGAAGCCATATTTAGTAATAATTAAATCGAATTTCTCTTTTCAAAGGACTATTTTCATTGCTGTTCCATATTTCTTTGACTGGGTTGGGAAGTTTTAGCTTGATACATGACTTTTTGATACCAATTAATGTTTTCAATGGATAAATAATTAAGGGTGTTGGTAAACACACGTAAGCTTTTAGTAAAAACACGTAAGCCCTTACGTGTTTTTACCAAATTATGGCCAAAACACGTAATTTTATGGTAAAAACACGTAAGTAACCAAATTTTTTTATAAAAATTCCTCAGGCTCATTTTTGAGAATTTTTAACATTTTTTTTTGCCATATTTTTTCTGACATGGGATGTGAAGGTCCCCAAATTTTTTCAATATTTTTTTTTTTGCCCAATTTTTCTATTTTGGGCAATTTGGTAAAATGGCCCATTTTTTTGAAAAAATTCATTAAAAATGTTCCCACTTATGAATTTCAATTTTTTTTTTTTAAAATGAAGGTGAGAATGTTAAGAATAATAAACCAGAAGCCCAACATTTTGGTATTTTTTTTGCAAGAACATTTGTAGGCCCAAAAAGTCCATGTTTTTTTATGTTTTTTTGTTCATGTTTGTAATTGAATTGAAAATGCCTATTATGACATAAATTGAATTCAAAATTTAATTTATGATGATTGGACGTTAAAATCTGATTTTTGGCATTAACAGTGCCATTTATCACATCAAAAGTGCCATAAATGGCATCACTAATGACATAATAATGCCATAAATGGCATCAAGAATGACATACAGATGCCATTTATGGCCAGAAAATTGGCATAAATGGCATTACAGCAATGCCATAAATTGAATTTAATGGCATTGACGATGCCATTTATGCATTTAAAAATGCCATAAATGGCATGAATGGCCTTAACATTGGCCTTCAAAATGGAATTAATGGCCTTAACTATAACATAAATGGCATAAAAAATGCCATTTATGGAATCAAAAATTCCATTTGTGGCATTACATAAATGGAATTAACAATGCCCTTTATGGTGTTACATAAATGGCATTATGCCATTTATTGCATTGATAATGCCATTCATGGTATTAGTAATTCCATTAATGGCATTGTTAATGTGGCATTATTAATGCCATTTATGGCATTAATGGCATCAGAAATGTTGCATTTTTGATGCCACAAATGGCATTGTTGAAGCCATAAATGGCATTGTTGAAGCCATAAATGGCATTAATGGCATCAATAATATTTCATTGATAATGCCATTAATGGCACTGTTAATGCCATTTATGACACTGTTAATGCCATTTATGGCACTGTTAATGCCATTTATGGAACTGTTAATGCCATTAATGTCATTGTTAATGCCATTTATGGCACTGTTAATGCCATTTATGGCACTGTTAATGCCATTAATGTCATTGTTAATGCCATTTATGGCATTGTTAATGCCATGTATGGAATTGTTAATGCCATTTATGGCATTGTTGATTCCATAAATGGCATTAATGGCATCAGAAATATTTCATTGATAATTCCATTAATGGCACTGTTAATGCCATAAATGGAATTTTTAATGCCACAAATGGCATTGATGGCATCATAAATGCCATAAATAGCCATATTTCATTTAAAAACCATCCCTTACGTGTTTTTACCAATTGATGGTAAAAACACGTAAGTTTTTACCAATTGATGGTAAAAACACGTAAGTTTTTAGTAAAAACACGTAAGCTCTTACGTGTTTTTACCAATACCCATAATTAATTATCAAATGATTGAGTTGATAAATTAAGTCTTTCTTACTCCAATATTTATTATGTTGATTAATTTTACCAGTTTTTAAGCCTCTTTTTCTTGAATAAAAACCTGCTTATTGCCCTTATCAGATTCCTTTTTAAAGCCAATACCCGTAATAATTCCACCTAATAAGCTGAAATAATTTTCAATATCTTGAATATTTTATGTTATTGTATTTGTTAATTTAATCAAACTTCAGATATTGGATAATTTGGAATCTCTTTGATTGAGCTAATGAACTCGATAGATTGATATTATTATATTATGGGGGTTTTCAGGCTCAATATAAATTTATTGTTTGTATTAAAGATTGCCTTGTTGTAGCTGAAGCTATCAATAATTCTCTTTTTTTATCTTACTGAAATCATTTTGAAATTTTTGGTTTTCTTAAAATTGAGCTCTAAATAATCAAACGCAGCTCTTCTTAGCTTGGTAATTTACATTTGGATAGTCTTAAAGGATTTAGTGTATGGTGTAGATGATGTACTAATACAATCATTCTGATTATGGTCTGATATTGATTTTTTTATAGCCATTCCATAATCAGAAATAATCATTTCATGATTATTTAGAGTGATTTTGTTTCAAAATCTAGATCTTAGACTTGGAGAAATGGAAGAAGCTGTGATATAGTAACAGCCCAATAAAATATATATTCCACTCCTTGGAAAAGAAGAGAGGAAAATTATCAGTAATTTCATTCAGAATTATAAATATTTGAGAAAAAAAAATTTCAAAATATCAAAAGGAAATTATCAGAAGTTAAGAGAATATTATTTAGAAGGCTCTAATTATCCTCCTACATTTATTATAAATTCCTTTAAAATAAATTTGGATTAAATCTAGAAGTTTTTTATATCAATACAAAGTGATTATTCAACAAAAATCTAATTAGCTACATCTAATAAAAAACTAGAGCAATAATAGTCATTAGCTACAGGTTTTTCAGAAAAATATGATTTTCATTAGTAGAAAGTTTAAGTTTTGACAATTAAAAAAAGGAAAAAGTACAAATATTTTATATTTGTTACTCTTAATTTACTTATTAGTGTTTTAACAGATAAAAATAGTTATTAAAATTAGCAGCTTAATTGTAACTATGGTTTCATATGTTGATATACATGTACTTATCATAATAAAATAAGGAATGAATATAATGATTATTTATTTAGTTTTCATACTTAACAGATATATAGATTCAATAGAAACTAATATTCCAAAAATACAATTATAATTTTTTCCATAAAGTAATGATTTAATTGAGACTTTTATTCGATTGAAAATTGACAATTAATAATTAAAATAATACCAGAATTAAAGCTATATATAATATGAACTATTTATATTATGAATATCATGCTGAAGGTAGTTTAAAGAGAGAGAATTATGATAATAAATGCAAATAAACATCTCTGTAAGCTTTAAATAATAACATTGAAAAGCTCTATGCTTGAAAGAAGTAACTAAAATGATTATGATAGGTATAATGAAATCCTTAATCTCTTTACATGGCATTGAGGTTTTTTAGAGAAACTTTACAGAATTAAGACAAAGATTATAAGATACAAATATAAAATTATTGATGTTATTGACTGCCTTTAGTATTTAAATTAATTTAGTAATATTATAAAGGATGAATTATTTTAACTAATAAGCTATGGTATTTTTGATCTTTTAATTTCTGAGGGGAAAACAGGGGAAAATGTGTACTTTTTATATCAAATAAAGTTTTCCTACGGACTATAGTAATTATATTAGATTTCATGGATTAGGTTGACTAGAATTAATTAGTTTCTCCAGGACTGATAATGCATATGTAGCTATTGCACAATTTTGTTTTATCATTAAACCATTTCTTTAAATTTAGCTCTGTAAATTTAAATTTCTGATCTCATGGGCTTTGAAAACAATTAATTTGTATTAATACCAGTATTTTCAGCCTTAAATAACTGCAATGATTCAATATCATTTCCCTATGATCATATTATACCTTAGATTTGATAATGAATTACTATGAGTTTTGAATTATATCATATATCTGGTGGTGTGTTGAGATAGTTTTCAATTATCTTATTAAGTATTTCAGGGGAGTTTATTAGTTCATAAAAACTCCATTTTTTTATAATTTTGCTTTCAATAGGTCTTTTCTGTGGAAATATACTATTTTTAGCTTCAAAAAAGGATTTTAAATGGCTGTTGCCTTATTTTTATCATATCTATTTAATTTTTCTTCATTAATAGCCCTTTAGAATACAACTGAAGACTTTATTTTAGGTTTTGACTATGTTTGGTATGGAGTGACTAACTGATATGGTTATTTTGAGTAATAATCTTGTGTATTTCCATTTTTTCTACTTAAATCTTTGATTATACATTTAAGTAATTTATTTACAAAATGCATAAGCTAATATTTTACATTATAATAATTCCTTCATCATTTTAAATAGAAAAATACAAGCTAAAAACCATCAATATACACTCTAATCTTCAAAAGTGTATAAATACGGGTATCTTAGTAATAGTTAGACTTAGAGATATGCCATCCAAGGGAAAATATCTTGGAAATTTGATTGGGAATACAATAATTCCCTTCATTCCGAGATTTTACTCATGAGTGAATGATAAAATAAGGAGTTTATACCTATTTGTGATATTCTTCTTACAATAGAGGGGTATTTCTTTACCACACTGATATTCTGGGTTATTTTCAAAATTATTTCGCCTTAATAGTTGTAATTATTTATATTAATTAGGTATTTCATATAAGTATTCTTAGTAAAATGATACTTATTTTTATTTATAGTAAGTTTTATGGTATGCATATAAAATCAAGTTGTTTGTGGATAGAACTCTATTATTTATTATAAAGGTCTTTCATGAAATTGTTAGAAAGTTGTTCATATATAAAATTCTCACAATAATAAAAGGATAAGTGGGTGGAATGAAATATAATTCAGGAAACCAACTTACAATTTATCAAAAAACTCATGGTTTATTATGGGAGTATTTGATGCAAAATAATAGAAAACTTTAAATATTCAAAATAACAAGTTCTGTGAATTCAAAAAAATTACATAAATGTTGAGCTCAAAAATCTTGATTTTAAATCTCAAAGATATCAATTTTACCACTTGAACATCCCTGGGATCTTTTCAAAGTTTTTCTTCAGGAATCAAGCAAGTGAAACCTATTTATTTTATTGATTTACTCTTTCTTCTCCCTTAATTTCATTCCCCAGCCCTCATAGCTTAGCTACATAATATCACACATCATTAATACACTCATAAAATTATCAAAAAAGAAATAAAACCTGATTCAAAATCACAAAGTTATTGTCACAGCCATCACTAGGGGTAAATGGCATTCAACCTTATCCCCACTCAAGCTTACCAAACAACAAAATAAGCCTTTTTTACAAGACTCGAGATTCAGACTTACTCCTTTGAGGCACCCAATAAAGTTTGGATTCGCCAAAGGAAACCTGTCATTCCTCATACACGATGGATTAACAAATATGAAATTGTAGAATAACCCAGCCTCCATACACCTCCTTTATAGGACCTTTACTTCAAATAAATGAATATTCGAAATAGCTTCCTTAATTGGACCAGATCTGGTTAATTTTAACATATATTAGCCCCTCTTACTCCCCATGGAAGCTTTCTCAACAATTCATCAATATATATAATTTATTTTTGAATTGAATTTTATTCTTACTTTTGGAATACTATATTCTTGCTTATGAATTTAGTCTTAACCTAACATAAACTGTTCAATAGGTTTTTGGTTTCCATAACCTTATGAACCGTTCTGTTCTTTCTGACAGGCTTAAACAGTAGAATTTGGACTTTTCTTGATTGGCTCTTCTTTTGTTATTGCTTATCTCTGAATTTTACTTGAACTGAATTCTTAGATTTTTTTTTCTTATTAGTGATTTTACTAATTTCTTACACTTCTAGAGTATCATTTCCATTTCTTATGAGCCCTCCCAAAGTTTATCCGATCCCCTAAATGCAAGGCCCTTTTCATTTAGAAGAAACACTGTGACAGCCATTTGAAAACTTCCAACTAATTGTGTATGATCAATTGGCTTTCAGTTAGTTCCAGCTTTTTTTTTTCTTTTGGAAACTCAGCGACAACATCCATAGGTTGGCCACCTTCCTCAAAAAAATGGATTCCAGCAGATAGTGACCAAATTAAACAAAAACTCTGGAAATATATTGAATCTTAGTACAACCAACATGAATGAAAAATGAAGAAAATACAAGAAAAAATGTGTGTTCCAAACAACTTTCAATAATCACTGAATAAAGAAAAAGTTCTTATTATGATGCGAAAGGGTATCAAAACAATATTTCAAACGCTTGAGTCTATTCTCCCTGGATTTAAAGAAATGGATTTTATTTTTTGGGAAAAGCAAAATGTGACTCCTTTAGAATCATTCTATTTGCAATATAAATTCTCCAATTATGAAGTTCTACAAAAATAAATAACAAATTTTCTGGGGTAACAAAAATCAATATTCAATGGATAGTGTATTCGTATTAATAGATTGTTTACATATTATGTTTATCTTCTTGAATATAAAATGAGAAATAAATAAGAGCACCGTTTTTCCAATAGTAATAGTGAGCCAGAACCAGATAAAATTTAGGAAAATATCCTTTTTGATAAAGCTTTAAGCTTCATTATCAAAAAGATCATTATCATTCTTAATTGATACTATGAAATATTGAGGACATATATATATATATATATATATATTTATATATGATTGAAGTATAAAAGGTTATTCAACATAATGAGGAGAGTATACATGATCGTTTAATACAGAATAATAAGAAAAATAATAATAAGGAAAGAATAATTCAAAATCCAAGCCTCCATAGAGCCGCCAATTCAGGTAGATATTATGAGAACTTCAAGATTATTAGTATTTAAAGAAAATCACATGATTAATTATCAGAAAAAGATACTCATACATTGGATTCTCATCAAAAATTTAAACTCTCCTTAGATTAATTTTCAAAGTATACATATAGGAACCTGATCTATGAAGTTTTTTAGCATGTGATATAAGCTTCAATTAATTCCTAGAATGAGAGAATTAAAAATGGAAGGAAGAGAAAGAATCTTAATTTTTGAAACCAAATTGAGGTTATAAATACAAAATATTGGATATCTTATCTCTGGGAGAGAAAATTGAAAAGTAATCAACCTTTAAGTAAAATAAAATGATTTCACAAAGAAAATTTTAAAGATATGTATTTAAATTTCAGAAGATATTTTCAAAAGGATATGTAGGATCAGGAGCTGTAACTAAAAGAAAAAAAAATATATTCTTATTCAACAGTGGCCATGGTGAGCTCAGGATGGTCTTCTCCAGAGCTGGAAGGAGTTATGAGGCTGATTGATAATTCTTACCTTGTGTCTTTTTTTCAAGTCATAATAATAAATTAAATAATTAAATATCAATCATTATTTTTCTCAGTGATTTTTTATCAATATTATTGATTACTATCAGCTTTGGATACTAAAATTAACTTTTGGTTAAACAGAGATTCATTGTTAGATCCAATCTCAAGAGCTCTTAGAATTATTTGAAATGTTTCAAATTAATGACAACCTTTCATATTAAATCCATTGATAATTATTTTACACCAATCAGATACTTTTAAGTAGCTAGAATATTTCCATTCTTTGATTTCTTAAAATACCTCACTCATAAGAATCAATACCTTCATCTTGATTATAACCTCTAATTCTTGGGGAAAATTACCTTTTTTTCAGATCAGTTATGCCTCCGGTTCTAACTTGGAGGTCTGTATTTCAGCATTAATATTTCTTGTAGCCAATATCGAGAGGTGCATTTTCCATTTGACTTATTCCCTTCTATCTTTACTCCTTCCTTTTTTCTCTTGGATTTAAAAGAAACATCAGTTTTTCCTAAAACCCTTTTTTTATTTCTATTTTTTTAAAATATTGAAAATTAATATTCTCATTTATAGATTTTATTTCTACATACTTGTTTTATTTTAATCCAAAGTGGTTATCTTGTAATTGAATTTCCGAACCAATAGCTTTTGGGCTATAATCTATCAGTAATATTTAAATTGCTACAAAGTATTTCATAACAATCATTCTTTGAGAATTCCAAATAGAAAAAGAACATCTTACCATTATAAGTATATATACTTATTTTTCAATTGCAATCGTTGACCTGTCTTCAATTTTAAGTTAAATAACATATTACATTCAAAATCAAACAAATAATACTAGTGGCCTTTGAATTAGCATAATAGCTCAGCTCAATTTATCACATACCAAGTAGAGTATGTATATACTATGAGAAAAAAATCTTAATAAAATGGTTATTTTGATATGAGAACAGGATTTCAACCTCAATAATATTAATAATGAATTAAATTTTCTATATGATAAGTCACCCAATATTCCTTTGGGAATTTGTTTTTGGAAGTATAATTCCAAACTTTTATTCACATCAAATCATATAAAATAAACTAAATCAAATTTCTTTAAACATTCCTCTCAAAGAATGATTACTTTATTGGTAATCAGAAACAATGTAGATAAAAAATTAATGGTTTCATGTATGAAATATTATGGAACCCACTTTGGGATGGTCAAGTAAGTATTGGTCCATATTCTTCTCCAAGAAAATATCTGAAACTATTGTGGATTGTCAAGAAGTCACCTCTCTCACCAAACAGGCTTGTGTTATTCTCAAAGAATTTTCAAAAGAACTATACTCTCAGTACTCAACCAAAAAAAATGAAAAAATTCAGAATATGAAATACTGGGATTTCAAAACTTTAATTTATCTTACTCTTTTTGTAAGACTTGTCTATGAAACTCTTGATAATATTACTATTAATCAAGAGTAGTGTGACTGTTCTTATGAAATATAATGAGTTTATTCATTATAACCACAAATAAATAGTTAATTGCTTAATTATTTCTTTCACTTGTTATACACTACTAGTGATTATAACACTAAGAAGTAATTGTCTACTAGAGTCAATTACAAGAAGTATGAATAATAAAACCTATTATCAAAATGATATAAAATTATTTTACTGTATAGTTATTTTTTAAAAGAATAATTATAATCATAATCATTGAAGAAACCCATTACTAGAAAAACATTTAATAATTAATTGTAAGCAATCACTAATACTCCAATAATACCTTTAAAATAATTGGCAGAGTGATTTGACAGATTATTTGTGGATTTAAAGGATCAAAATAGATTTATAGCAGTAATACAACTGTATAAAGGTTAAGAACTATTGAAAGTAGTATACTTCCTTTATTCACTGTCTTTATGATTGATTATTAAAGAATTAAAACACTTACAAAAAGATTAACTGATACTTACTTGTAGGTACTAATGATAAGATGATTATTGGAAAAACAGTAAAAGTAGGCCTCTTTTAGGTCTACAACAGCTCAAAGAGGCATTCCATGAAGAAAGCTGAAAAAAAGTGAGTTTAAAATTTTCTTCATTAATTTTTTCATGATTCCATCACTTGTGGTCATGTGAAATAATTATAATTACTTAATTAGGTCAATTTATGTGACTACCAACCCATTTATGGTGGGGAAACAAAGGAGTAACAGCTTTAAATATCATTTTATTTTAAAATAAACCTTAATTTCCCAAATTTATCAATTTTTTGGAGATTTCCTCACAGGTCGTATTTTCTGTGAATTTTTGAAGATTCAGTATTTCATGTGAAATGATCAAAAATGGAATGTAAGTAAAACTTTCAATTTGAACTATAAATCTATAATTATTTTTTATTTTAGTATTTATTGTCTCTTTCTCCATTAGTCCCAAAAGGTTAATAATTATTTATCAAGAGTTGTATTTTTAATTAGTTTTTGAAACTTTTACCTCATTTCTACAGAGAAAACCAAATAGTATAGTTATAGCTGGTCTCCATGAGGTAAATCCTGGTATACTAGTAAAAAAGGATTTGAATAAACATTTTTGGGTTTATCAATTGAAAATAATTAATAATAGATGTGGTTACAGGAGTCAGAGCTGCTCATTATCTCCTTGTCACATCATAATAGCAGCTTATTTTCTATTTTTGCATTATTTAATAATATTTTAACTTGGTAACCAAGTTCCCAAAAAATGTTCAGCAGACTAATTGTGCCATGATCAGCCATGAATTTGATCTTTATGGCTTTCCACCTCTCAGAGGCCTCAGAGGTTGGGTACCATGCCTCTCTTTGATGTCTTTTATCCCCTTTAGCTATTTTTACATCAAAATAGTAATTAAGGATTAAAGACTGAGATCCACTATGGGTGTATCAAGACTTTATTTAATAATAAAGTAATTTTGAGCTGAAAAAAAATGCATAACACTATTATTGGTGTCTATGTTACATGGTGTTTCCCACATTCCCATTATTTTGGTGTGAAATTGAGAAAAACAAAAAAATCCCAATTCTTTTATGTGGTGTTGAAGTGTTTTCCATATTACCTCCTCATGGAGTTAATTTAAGCTCATTGACACTATGGAGTTACCCTAAGGTGCATTTTTGTGTAAAATCCAAATCTGGAATTAAATTCATGGATTTACTTAAAAACAAAAGAGTCATTTATCTCTTACTAAATGAAAACTGATTCATTTTGGATATATGAATTACTTATGGGTTATGCATAGATCAAAATTTATTTTTATATTTATTGAGGCCTATTTGGGTATGTAAAATATATATCAAGGCTCACACTTTTTATTATTGATATTTTTCTAATGACCTAGCTTATACTAATAACTAATATTATAATTTTACTCACATTTATAAAAATTGATCAGAATTTTTACATTTTCTTTCAATTCCTATCAATAAACACATTGATCAAATTTGTCTCAGATATCATCATTTATTTTATTAAATTTTCTCTTTTCAAGATTATTTCTTGAATATTAATTTAATTGTTTATAGTACTGTAGCTTCCAAAATTCTATGGCATGTTGGAAAGATATTACATTTCACTTTATATCCTAATGGTAAAGCTAGTGGAATCTTTTTAAGGATCTTAGGCTCAAGCCAAATATCCCAAAAAACCTTCAATATTTTCAAATCATTAAATGAAGGCAAACTCTCTTTGCACTAAATTTTGCTTATAAAAGCTCAATTTCAAACAGAATTGCTTCTAACACTAAATTATTTTTATTGGGTGTTTGAAATTTGAAATCAAAAATAATTCAAACACAATAGACTATATGAATTCAATTTTGATGATCACAATTTCATTGTAATTAGAACTATTTATGTTTTTCAGTATTTTTCATTCCCCCTTTGAACCCGCATAATCAAAAAATTACAAGAATTTGCTATTAAATTAATCAATAATTCTTTGTTTAGATATTTCTTTCCAAGCACCTTTCTAAATAAAAAAATCACATTTTTATAGGATCTCACATAAAATCAAAAAAAAAAAAATATAGAGTTAGTCTATTTTTTCAATTAATAATCTTGCTTCATGGAAATTTTCAAGTCTTAATCTAATCCCAAATTTTGAATACTTGACCATTATTGACCAAATTGGATACCCTTTTAAGGGCTGGTCTATTCATAAATTTAGTCACATTCATAATAAATTTTAGACACAATTATATGAGTAATTAAATATCCAAAAAAAAAAATTAAAAATTGGACTGGCATTACATTTTTCTGAGGGATGACCAGTGGCCTTTAGGTATTCCAATTTATTTTTGTATTCTTGTTGGTTATTTTTAAACACAGAGGTTTAGCTTAGTATTATATTTATTGTGTTCTGAGTTTTTATTTCAGGCCTTTGATCAATCCTCATATTTTAATATACACTTGAGTTGTATACTGATCCTGGAAATAAAAAATGCAATAAAATTAAACACTTATCAAAATCACATACTAGCTGGACTAACATATAATAGCTCAAAAAAAGTCCATTATCAGCTTTACTAATACCCTTTATAAAACGCAATGATAGTTTATATTATGGTTGTAAGATGTGACTATGAAACTGATGATAATATTACTATTGATCAACAGTACTATGTCTGTTCTTATGAAATATAATAATAAGAAATTATTATAACCACAATTAAATAATTATAAAATTATTTCTTTCACGTGTTATACACTACTAGTGATTATAACTGTGAGCAGTAATTGTCTACAAGAATCAATTACAAGAAGAATTTAATAATAAAAACTTCTTTTATTAAAATAATGAAATTATTTTAATATATAATTATCTTTTACAAGAATAATTATAAAGATAATTCTTGAAGAAAACTATTACTAGAGAAAAACTTTAAGAATTAAAGATAAATGACTCACTAATACTCCAAAGAACTTATTGATAGATAAAAGTAGAGAAATTTGACGTGGAATTGTGGATTTAAGGGATCAAAAAGGATTTATAACAGTATTACAACAATATATAGTTGGATTCTAGGATTTCACGTCTTTCTGGATGATTTGGAAAGATTTAAAACACTTAAGAATAGCTTTAACTAATACTTACTTGTTGGTAATAATGATTTAATAAATTGATAAGATGATGATACGGAAAAAACAGCAAGAAGAGGCTTCTCTTAACTCAACAACAGCTCACAGAGGCGTGCCATGGAGCAAACTGAAAAACCAGTGAGTGAGAAAACAATAAACCTTTTTGGATTAATGATTGCATCATCTGTTGTCACGTAAGATAATCATAATTACTTAATTGAAGCTTTTACGTGACTACCAACCCCAATATGGTTAAGAATAAAAGGAGTAACAACAGTAAATCTTCCTTTATTCTAAAATAATCATTGATTTCTCAAAGCTATCAGTGTTATTGCCAATTTCATCACAGGTTTTAATTACTGTAAATTTTTGAAGATTCAGTGTTTCACGTAGAATGGTCAAAAATGGACTGTAAGTAAGACTTTTAATTTTACTAATAAAACTGTAATTATTTTTGGTTGTACCATAGATGATACAGTTATTCATTGGTCCTGAAAGTTTCAGAAAGATTCATTAAGAATTGTATTTTTAATGAATTTTTGAAGTTTTTACCTCATTTCTACGTAGAATTGCAAATAGCAGTATTTTGCTGGTTGCTATGAGGTAAATCAATGAATATGAGTCCCAAAAGGGTTTTAATTACTCTTTTAGGGTCTAGTCATGGAAAGTCATCAAGAATTGACGTGGTTACAGGAGTCTAAGTAGCTCATTACCTCCTTGGCACGTCAAAATAGCAGGTTATTTGCTATTTTCTTGTGATTACAGTAGGTGTAACTTGGTAACCAAGTTCCCAAAGAGTTTTAGTTTACCAATTGCGCCAAGATGAGCCATGGATCCATGCTCTGGAGCTATCCACGCCTCTGAGGCCTCAGAAGTTGGGTACCCTGGCTCTCTTTGATGTCTTTTGTCCCCCTTGCCTAATTTTTATGTCAAAATAGTAATTTAAGCTTAAAGTGAGATATCCACTATGGGTGTACCAAAAGTCTATGTAAGAATACCATGATATTAAGTGCTCAAAACATGCATAACACTATTCTTAGTGTATATGTAACATGGGATTTCTCACTTTCCCATTATTTTGGCGTGAAATTAAGAAAAACAAAAATTTTCACAGATCTTTTATGTGGTATTGATGATGTGGTATTGAAGTATTTTCCATTTTACCACCTCAAATACTTAAATTGAGCTTATTCACTCTATGGGTCTACCCTAGGTGAATTTTTGTGTAGAATCCAAATCTGGTCTTAAATCCAGGGATTTACTTACTCAATAAAAAGTTTGTCATCTTTTCTTGAATTGAAAATGATGAATTTTGGATATATGCATGACTTATGAGTTTTGCATAATTCAAAATTTCTTTTTAAGATAATTGTGGCCTAATTGGGTATGTAAAATATACCTCAAGGCTCACATTCCCTTCCACCAAAAAAAAAAATTGTACTACAATTTTATTAGTGATAAAAGAATAAGGCCCCAAGGGGGGTTAATGTCCACTGTCCAACCTCTTCACATTACTCAGATCAAGTAATTTGAAGCACATTTATAGACATATTCAGGCTTGTGGCCTTCTTTCATGTCTAAATCTTCTTAAGAGTTTATCTGAGTCAGGTATTTCTGATTCTGCCATCCATTCATCTTCATGTACTGGATTTCTATATCTGACAAGATATTCTCTTTGATTTTTACCCCTAAGTCTCCTTTCTTTAATGACTTTCTTTATCTTTTTGTCTTCATTCTGTTCCACAGGTGGTACAGTTAAAGGAGTTGGGTTTCTTAAAGGAAACAATTCTTTATCAGCTGGTTGATAAGGCTTTATCAAGCTGACTGGAAATGTGGGGTGTTTATTTTCCAATTCACCATTCAATTCCACTTGAACTGCATTGGTTCCATGTAAAGCAATAATGACAAAAGGTCCTATATAAGAATCTTTAAGTTTCTTTGGGCCTTTGATATTATTAAAATTCAAGGTTGAAACTAGAACTAAGTCCCCTACTTTGAAGTCTGGTACTTTATGACTCTTGTCCCACTTCTCCTTTGCATAATCAAAAGCATCATCCATACTTTGTTTTGCGTGGTGTTTTACTTTATCAAGCATTATCTTGAAGCTGGAAGCTGTAGGATGAATGTCAATCAAGTCTTTCCTCAGTGTGTCTGCTGGGAGTGTTGGATTCCATCCTTTTTCTAACATAGCAGGGGTTTGTCCTGTGGAAGAATGGACTGATGTCTTGTATGCCAATTCTAGTGCAGGTATCAGAGTGCACCAGTCATGGGTAAAGCCATCTGAGTCTTTGAATTCTAATCCATAAGCACAAAATCTGCTGATCATGTCTTCTAAAGTTTGAATCATCCTCTCTGCTAGCCCATCTGATTGAGGGTGATATGCTGTAGAGAATGATAACTTAGTCCCAAACAATCTATGAAGATTGGTCCAAAGTGCAGATGTGAACTTGGGATCTCTGTCACTTATGATATTCTTAAATAACCCTGTATGAGAAATAACTCTACTCCATAAAAGAAGAGCTGTATCCATAGCAGTGTCATCTTTATGACATGGTAAGAATATGGGAGTTTTGCTATATCTGTCTACAATGACTAAACAAGCATTATAACTTTTGTCACCACTTGGAGGAAGTGCTGTGACCCAATCCATGTGAACAACTTCCCAAGGGGATTTTGGTTCTTGAATATGGATTATTAATCCGAATTTCTTGCCTGTGCTCCTGTTTGCTTTCTGGCATCTATCACAGGTATGGCAATATTCAATGGTTTCTTTCCTCCAAGATGGCCACCATGCACAGTTCTTCACTTTTTCAAGTGTTCTGTCTTCTGACAGGTGTCCAGAGTAGATACTATCATGACATTCATGAAGAATGGTATTGATAAGTAATCTACTACACAGTGTCATCACACAAGAATGTTTTGTTCTATGGTAAATAATCCCATCAAACAAGTGAAATCTTCCTTCAGAATAGGAATTTTTCCAAACTTCATCAAGTGCATTAACTAAAGATTTATCTTTGCAGTCTCTATCTAATAAAGAAGTCAAGATATGGCAATTCTTGTCTTGTTTATAAGATTCTCTGACTTCTTCAAAGAATTCAGTCCCAATATCAGTTATGTTAATTCCTTCAATTGGAATCTGTGGTTCAGCTTCCAAAGGTACATAAGCTGGGTTATCAGGAGTGTTGGCTAAAGCCCATCTACTAAGTCCATCAGCATTCTTGTGAATGTTTCCTGCTTTATGAACTATAGTCATTTTTCCTCTATATTCTTGAATGGCTATTTGCCATCTCAACATATGTCTGTTGGGAGTTTTCATGTTAAGAAGTGATTTTACTAAATTACAGTCAGTTATCACTTCAAAAACACTGCCATCAAGATAATAGTGTAGTTTCTCAAGTTCCCATACCAAACATAAGCACTCCATTTGGCTTGCACCATATCTGGCTTCTGTTGGTTTGATTTGTCTTGAGATATAAAAAACTGGTCCTTCTGTAGGTTTGTCATCAATAATTTGGACTTGATGTAGGGCTGCTCCTAATCCATCTCCACATGCATCAATGTACAACTTAAAAGGAATATTCCAGTCAGGCATGAGGAGTAAAGGTGCTTCTGTAAGGGCTTTCCTTATCTTCTCATAAGCTTTGATTCTCTCTTGTGTCATCTCAAACACAGTCTGTTGATCACAGATTCTATAAAGTGACTTGGCTAGAATTGCAAAGTCTTTCAGGTTTTGCCTATAGTAACTGGCAAACCCAAGAAAAGACATCATTTCTTTTTTATTCTGGGGTATTGGTTTAAGTAACACTGCTGCTACTTTGTTTTTGTCAATACCCAAGATTAAACCAGAAACAATATGTCCTAATGCTTTGAGTTCTTCAAAACCAAAATTGCATTTTTTAAGTGAAATTTTCATGTTCACTTCTGCAACTTTATGAAGTACTCTTTCAAGTCTTTCAAGGTGCAAAGACCATGAATCAGAACATATGATAATATCATCAATATAAATGATAAGCCATCCTTCAGACAATTCTGTAGGAAAGATGGTGTTCATCATCCTTTGATAATGGGATGGAGCATTTTTAATGCCAAATGGCATTCTAAGATACTCAAAAATACCACAGTGAGTGATAATTCTAAGTAATTTCTTAGCTTTGGGCGTCAAAACATTTTGATGGAAGCCTTTCAATGCATCCATTGATGTTATATACTTGGCTTTAGACAATTGAGTCAAGGTTTCTTGAATTCTAGGTATTGGATACCTATCTGGAACTGTGTAGGTATTCAATGCTCTGAAGTCTCCAACCATTCTTGACTTATCATTATTCCATGCAATAATAACAGGTGTTGTCACTTCAACTTCCTCATTATGGCCTACTTTCCTTAGCACACCAAGTTGGATCAACTCTTGGATATGTTTTTCCAAGGCTTCTCTAGCTCTGGGACTGGCTGGATAAGCTGGTCTTCTAAGTACTGGAGGATATGGTCTGTCAATATTAAGAGTAATATCAACTTCATGTCCTCTTATAGCGCCTAATGGTTCATTATCAGAGGCAAATGCATTTTTATATGTGTATAACACATTAATAAGCTCATTCCTCATCTTTGGTGACAATGATTGATTAATTTGTGCTTCAACAAGTTGATTAGTCACAAATTCATCTTTGTAAGTATCCTTGACAGAAGATACTACAGATATCTGTTTTGGCATATTGGAGGATATTGGTCAGGTTGCAGCAATCTTCACTGTACTGTGGCAAGTGGGTATGGACTTCTGTGACCTCAAAGAAAGCTGAAATGTTTTCAATGGGATAGTCCTCCACTGGTGTATCTTCAGAGACTGCAGAATCTTGATCAGACTCTTCTTTCTCTTCAGTACACTGAATTTCTTCAATGACTTGAACTTCATTGATTTTTGTCTTCTTAGGACAAGTGTTGGCTAAATGTGAAGTACTTCCACATTTATGACACTTCAAGACAGGTCTTTCTGGTCTTCTTTCCTCTCTAGGAATCTTTGAGACTATTTTGGACTCTATTGGGTTTTTAATCCAAGTCTTACCAATTCTTGTTATGGTAATGATATCTTCCATAGCATTAATGTAGTCCTCTGTTGAACAAGGTTCCACACATCTGCTTTTGATAGCATGTTCCAGTTCTCCTCCACACTTTCTTAATATTTTCATATTAATCATAGTGTCAGACATATCTGGGTGTAAAGCAGATTGTCTGTCTTTTTGTTTGAAGAACCAAGTAAGTGGTTTGTCTTTTTCTGAGTTAAAAATGGCACTTTCAAAAGCATTCTCCATTTTAAACCTCCAAGAATTATTGGCCCATTTTGTAATCATTTCAGATTTCCACCAAGACCAATCATGTTTACCATTATCAATCCTCACTTTGTAATACCATTTCTTTGCAGTTTTGGTAAACAAACAGTGTAATTTTCCCACTATGATTTCGTCAGGTATATTAAAGTCTTCTTGCAACATATCAATAGTCCTGATTAATTCAATATGGTTGTATTCTCCTTCACCAGAGAATTTTGGCCATTCTTCTATTTTGGGAATATCTCTTGCAGAGTAGGCATTTTCTCCTAAGAATGGTGTAAGACTTTCTTTAACAGAGAGTTTTTCTTCAGTTAAAGGTGTAGAATGTCTTGGAATATGTGGTTCATGATTCTTATGAATTTGTTCCACACTTGCAATTATCTCATTCTTCAACTTTTGCCTTTCACTGTCACTTTTTGCTAAATGTATAGCAAATTGATTGGTGTTCTTAACTATTTGTAAGACATGGTCTTCAAGAGTTTTAAGTCTATCATTTACTCTCAAAATGGAAAGATCTTCTGTGTCATTATTCTGAGTTTGACATTGGTTCTCAATTCTTTCACAAGCATTGCCAATTGACTCAAGGGTGACAGTTGTCAATTGATGACATTCAAAATGTTTCTTGTCATTTGTCTTTAAACTATTTATGTCTAATGTAATTTGCTTTAGCTTTGACTCAAGTTTGCCAATTTCTAAATTAATACTTCTATGTACATCAGTTATTTGCGTGGAAAAGTCCTGTTCATCCTTTCCTGCTCCTTGGCTGTGAATTCCATAAGAGTTCTGGCCATATTGAAGACACTGTCCACGGCTGAAGGCTCCAATTTGGGGATCCTGTACCCTTGTGGGTAAGGTCTGTGCCAATTGGCTTTGCCTTTGCCCTTGCCTTGATGGTTCTTGGGACCTCTCTGTTTCTTTTGAGGTCCTTTGGGCTTGTCCTTGGATGCTTCTGGAGCTGGTTTGGAGCTGGTAGATGCCACTGGTGCCTCTGTCTCCAAAGTTGGAGTCATTTCCAACTCTTTCTTCTGGTCTATGGATAAAAGACTCTGGTTCTTCAACCAATTCTTTATCTTTTTGACCTTGTCTTTGCAAGACAGGGGGCTCCATCCTCCTAAGAGTTCTATGGTCTTCTCCTGACCCAGAAAGCTCTTGATGTGTAAGTAGGAGTTCATGGCCCCCTGCCAAAGGCTTGGGCAGATTTCCCACTCCTCTTCTTTGGCTGCTCTGAACCAATTTTTGTACTGGCTCTGATATATTTCTTTTGCTGCCACTTGAAAATGGTTCAGCCCTGGAAATATTATCATAAATTAGTTCAGGCTCAGAATTTACGTCAAAATCTGTTGGTACAGACCTTGGGGAATGGGGGGCAACTCTGGCATCCTCCAGATGTGTCTTTCTTGTGGAAGATTTGGCACTTCTGGATTTGATCTTGCCTCTTCCTTGTCCACATCCATCTGGTTGGACTGAATAGTTGCTTCCATTTCTGGTATGCACCATTTTTACGTCAATTTAAGGATAAAGAGTAAAAATAAAGATAAAAACACACCTTTTGGTGGTAATTTATTCTTTTCAGAATTAAATAAAGTGCCTCTTTTAGCAATTTGCACCTCAATACTGTCTTCAGATTCTGCTTCTGAAGATTCAGGACTATTGATTTATCTTTTACTGAGTCTGTTACCAGATGCACAGTATTTGATTAAAGACACTTAAAGAGAAAAAATATGATAAAAGAAATTATTTTTGTGTTTTAAGATATTTTTGAAAGATTTTTTATAAATTTTATTATTTTTTAATATAAAAAATTATTCTTTTTAAAGAAAAAAAATTAAAATTTAAGATTTTGAATGAAAATTAATTCAGAGTAACTCAAAGAATAATTTTATAAGTTTTTGGATGTGAAAAAGCCACGTGTAAAACAGTATAAAATTAAACCAAATTCCTCAATGAAAAAGATTTCCAAAACAATTTCAAAAAAAAGAATTATTTTGACTTTAAAATGAAAGAAAAAAATATTAAATTAATACATTTTAGAGCTTAAAAATATATTAATTAAAGGTACAAGGTTCAAAAAACACGGCCAGGCCCCCAAATGTAAGATGTGACTATGAAACTGATGATAATATTACTATTGATCAACAGTACTATGTCTGTTCTTATGAAATATAATGATAAAAAATTATTATAACCACAATTAAATAATTATAAAATTATTTCTTTCACGTCTTATACACTACTAGTGATTATAACTGTGAGCAGTAATTGTCTACAAGAAGAATTTAATAATAAAAACTTCTTTTATTAAAATAATGAAATTATTTTAATATATAATTATCTTTTACAAGACTAATTATAAAGATAATTCTTGAAGAAAACTATTACTAGAGAAAAACTTTAAGAATTAAAGATAAATGACTCACTAATACTCCAAAGAACTTATTGATAGATAAAAGTAGAGAAATTTGACGTGGAATTGTGGATTTAAGGGATCAAAAAGGATTTATAACAGTATTACAACAATATATAGTTGGATTCTAGGATTTCACGTCTTTCTGGATGATTTGGAAAGATTTAAAACACTTAAGAATAGCTTTAACTAATACTTACTTGTTGGTAATAATGATTTAATAAATTGATAAGATGATGATGATATGGAAAAAACAGCAAGAAGAGGCTTCTTTTAAGTCAACAACAGCTCACAGAGGCGTGCCATGGAGCAAACTGAAAAACCAGTGAGTGAGAAAACAATAAACCTTTTTGGATTAATGATTGCATCATCTGTTGTCACGTAAGATAATCATAATTACTTAATTGAAGCTTTTATGTGACTACCAACCCCAATATGGTTAAGAATAAAAGGAGTAACAACAGTAAATCTTCTTTTATTCTAAAATGATCATTGATTTCTCAAAGTTATCAATGTTATTGCCAATTTCATCACAGGTTTTAATTACTGTAAATTTTTGAAGATTCAGTGTTTCACGTAGAATGGTCAAAAATGGACTGTAAGTAAGACTTTTAATTTTACTAATAAAACTGTAATTCTTTTTGGTTGTACCATAGATAATACAGTTCTTCATTGGTCCTGAAAGTTTCAGAAAGATTGATCAAGAATTGTATTTTTAATGAATTTTTGAAGTTTTTACCTCATTTCTACATAGAATTGCAAATAGCAGTATTTTGCTGGTTGCTATGAGGTAAATCAATGAATATGAGTCCCAAAAGGGTTTTAATTACTCTTTTAGGGTCTAGTCATGGAAAGTAATCAAGAATTGACGTGGTTACAGGAGTCTAAGTAGCCATTACCTCCTTGGCACGTCAAAATAGCAGGTTATTTGCTATTTTCTTGTGATTACAGTAGGTGTAACTTGGTAACCAAGTTCCCAAACAGTTTTAGTTTACCAATTGCGCCAAGATGAGCCATGGATCCATGCTCTGGAGCTATCCACGCCTCTGAGGCCTCAGAAGTTGGGTACCCTGGCTCTCTTTGATGTCTTTTGTCCCCCTTGCCTAATTTTTATGTCAAAATAGTAATTTAAGCTTAAAGTGAGATATCCACTATGGGTGTACCAAAAGTCTGTGTAAGAATACCATTATATTAAGTGCTCAAAACATGCATAACACTATTCTTAGTGTATATGTAACATGGGATTTCTCACTTTCCCATTATTTTGGCGTGAAATTAAGAAAAACAAAAATTTTCACGGATCTTTTATGTGGTATTGAAGTATTTTCCATTTTACCACCTCAAATACTTAAATTGAGCTTATTCACTCTATGGGTCTACCCTAGGTGAATTTTTGTGTAGAATCCAAATCTGGTCTTAAATCCATGGATTTACTTACTCAATAAAAAGTTATTCATCTTTTCTTAAATTGAAAATGATGAATTTTGGATATATGCATGACTTATGAGTTTTGCATAATTCAAAATTTCTTTTTAAGATAATTTTGGCCTACTTGGGTATGTAAAATATACCTCAAGGCTCACAATGGTAATGCCAAATAAAAGTAATAATACTTCTTTTTTGGTAACAATGAAGCTGGCCATCATTAGGTGTTCTTTGGGGTAATGAAAGAAGAATACCATAAATAAAAAATTCAACTAGGGAATTCTTAGCTTGCCTCACTTGTGATATTTCACCCCTTTCTTGTTTCATTGGCCATAAGATGTATGTTTACTTCAGATTCATAAGGAATCAAATGACTCTCTGTGTATATAGAGCAACTGAAACATTTCTAATACCAAAAAATATTCCTATTAATCCCAACCAATGGACAATTCCCATTTAAAAATATTCTTGAAATGGCCACTTCTATCTGAATTTCTGGCTCATTTTGATTATAATCCAAGTTTTTCTGACAGAATTTATCATTCTTTATAAGAAATATCAAAGAAACAGATGTGGTGTATGCTGTATGGAATAGCTTCTTTTTCTTTCTATGAGGAAGACCTTACAGATTATCTTCTCTCAATATATATTGAGAGAAAAGAATAACCCCATGGTCTGAGGTATTTCTTTTTATAAATTGAATTAAAAGCCTGTATATTGTCTTCAGCCTCTTTATAAGAGTAAATTTCATTTCCATGTGGAAACTTTTCTGCTGAAATATTCTTTTTAATGAGAGGTTTTTATGATGTATGTGGAATTGTTTCATTTCAAAACTTCAATCACTTGTTTTAGCTGTTGTTTAGTGTATGTGAATGAGGTTCAAAAAAGGTGTAAAAGTAAAAGTATGTGAATTTGAGTTTTTAGTTAATTTGACGGTAAAATGAATAAATATTGAGAAACAGTTATGTTTATAGCATTTTTTAATAATATCAATAGTATAGGAATTAAATATTTGTCACATAGCGACCCAAAATAGAAATCCTCATGAGGTGTGGTATTTTTAAAAAGACAAAAATGAAATTCAATATTTTGACAAAAAAAAATCAGTGTTCAAGAGTAGGGATTTGGAAAATTTGAACCCCCCAATAGTATTATGGAGATCCTAAAAAAATTTAGTGGCTTGAATGAGAGAAAGCAAAAAAAATATATTAAAAGCTATAATAAAATTGTGAATTGATCCTGAGGAGAATTCATAAGATCTATGAATAATTCATTTACTTTTTGAGGTTGAGAAGATTTTATTTTGAAATTTGAAATTTTCTCATCAATCCTTTTAAAAAAGAAAAAATTGAAAATTCTTTATTTCAATATTTCAGATTTGCTTTTTAGAAAGAATAAAATGGAAATTGGAAGAGTCTGGGTTATTTCTATTTTTTTAAAGTGAAATTTAATTAAATTTTTCAAAAGAAAAAGGGAATTGTTTTCTCAAAAAAAAATCTTTAAATCAAAGGAAAGAAAAAATAAATTCATTTATGTTAGTTTTGAATAATAAATTGAGATTAAAATCAATTATATAATTTATTTTTGTAATTTCCTTTATAATTGAAATTTTGACTTTCTTTTTTCTGAATTTGTTGAGAAAACTTCAAGTTGAGAAACTCATTAATTTTAATAAAATTATAGTTTTTTTGAATTTAATTTCAAATAAACCAGATTATATCAATATAAAAATTCAATTGATATAAACAAAACAAACATTTATCAATAATAAAAACCATTAAATATTAATTTTTCTTTATTAACTTTAAAAGCCTCTTGAGATATGAAATAGGAGTTTACAGACTCAATACTACAATGTTAAGGTCCATTTGCTTCTTCATTTTTGATTCCAATTCTTTTTCCCGCGTATATTTCTCAAAAATTGCTGATTATTCTGTTTTTTAATCAAACTCCATTTGTCTTTGGATTTTTATATCTTGAAATTTCTGATCTTACACCTTTCTTTCCAAGTAAGATTTTATTTTCATCTACTTAATATATCTTTCTTTGTCTAAATGCAGCAAATTTGAAACCTTTTCCTATTCCCATTCCTGCTTATCCCATTTTAATCCTGTACATTCCATCATTTCAATGCATATCATGGACAAAATAAAAATTAAATTCCAAATCTGAAAGAGACACAGGAAGGATCCTCACTCTTTTTAAAGGGTTTATAATAAATTGGTATATGATAGCAAAACCACAGTCATGGTTTTATTCCTTCCTCCACTTAAGTAATCTAAATTAAAAAATGATACGGATTTTTGATCTATAACCGTATAAATATTGTATTTTCTATTCTGTTGATTTCCCAGATTAATTGATAATTGGGATTTAAAAAACACCACTGTATTGAGCCAATTAGCTCCTTCAATTCTTATCCTTATCCCCACATTAATTGACTCAGACTCCTTATTTTTCACACAGAAATATATTTATAAGCATCACATTTAAATTGAATAAGAAAATAAATATCTTTAAATCAACAATATTCTTTTATGGTACTAATATAAAATTTTACTCACCTTCAATTTTGGATTTATTTAAATGTCTAAAGTCACACATGATTCCACTTTCTGTGAGCTGTAACTTTCGATAAAAGTATTTTTTGGCATATTTCCAAAAAAAGACTACATGTCATAATAGAATAGACACATATTTTGTAGCTTATATGCCATTTTTTATACCTTTATTTTCATCATCTTCAGTTATTGAATATCCCTTAATATTTTAGACTTCTTTATCTGATTCAAATTTATTTTTATCTGTATGCCATCCATCTCAAGTACTGAAATCTTCAATATTATATCTGCTATGGGGTTTTGGTTTTACTTAAAGATTCATGAGTTGGACATCATTCTACTTGCTTGATGTAGATCCACTAGTTCCAAAGCATACATTAAAGCTTATTTGAATATTCAACCGTTTTCATATACATGAATAAACTTCTTGGGTAAGATGTCCATAAGGATGATATGAGCCCCCCATTGGGTTTTGAAAATTTCTAGGCCATGTTTTGTTTTGTCAGGGAATTTCATTTTGGCTGTAATCCTCAACAGAATGAACTGGATGGTTCAAAGAGTGAGACTTGAAGTTTAAAATCTACAAGAGTGATATAATTTTAATTTAATTATAAATGATTTAGTTTAATGAAGGATGGTGTTTTGATTATCAGATTCAAAGATTATCAAAAGATGGTGTTGACTTATTATAGCTATATTTGGGCTTGGTGGAGTTCAAAATCCCGAATTTAGCTAAAATTTAAAATATCACTGAAATCTCAGGGGACTCAGTTGATTATTTTTTCAAACTTCATGATTTTTTTGAATTATTTGATTGTGGGATTTGGTAGGTTTGAGACCCCCAATTTTATATGAAATAATTTTTTTTGTATAATTCATTTCCATGAGAATTATAGTATCAAAATGAGGTTTTTTTTTGTTATAAATATAATATTTATATATACTTCGAAGTTATTTTGACTGTTTTTATAATTTAATTTACAATTCAAAAGAAAAACATTAATGAAGGTATGTGTTCATTCTTTGTATGACCCATTCTAAAATTATTTTATTCAATATCTATTTACATTTTTATGAAATTTATCAAAAAAAATATTGAATAAAATTGTTTTTTATATTCCTTTAATATTATTTCTCAAATGAAATTTAGCTTTGTATTTGAAAAAAAAACTGGAATTCTTATTTTTTCTTTTCACGTAGTTTTTTCTGAATGAAAAAAAACTAGAGTTTTGGATTGATCTTTTCATAACTTGAATTTCCCCAATTTATGAATTATTTTTTTGATATTTGAATATTTAAGAAAAAAAGTAAGAGATCTTAATTAATTCAAAATAAATGAAGTCTTTTTTCAATGTAGGTTTTAAAAGTATAAGTCTTTGATTATTAGAACATGAATTTATAAAAATCAAACTCAATTATCCTATGAGGCCTCATTTACTATATCATGCTAAAGAGAGTTTTCCACAAAAACTCAGTCATAAGAATATTAGGTTTAGATTTTATCTCACAAGCTATCATACCTTCCCATTATGCTACTCATAAAAATGGAGTATTCTTTCAGGCCAGTATCTGGAGACAATACTCTGGATAAGAGTGATCTGCAAAATATTTGTTTCCCAATCTTCTTTCTTTGAGAAAACACTCAAAAGAATGATTTCTGTGATTTTTTTCAAAGTTAAGTTTTGGAAATAATGAAACTACTGATTTAGAATGTGAGCTTTTTTGACTATCAAGGCATGCTAGGAACATTACTACAAGCATATGTGAATTATACAATAATAGTAATCAAAACCATATATATTTTCTGATGGCAGTAGAATTGATCAAGATTTGATTTTGTGAGTCAATATTGAGATAATATCTGAGAAGGCTAAAATTGCTTAGTTTCAGAGCTTCCTCCAACAAGCTTTTTGTTGTCTTGAGCTCGATTGATGAGGCAGTTTGTGAGGATAGTGGAGTTTGATCAACATTGTTGCAGTTGAAAATTAAGGTTGGATTGAATGAATAGCTTCCTGTTAAGTTTCAAGCAGCTTTTTTAAAAAACTTGAGATGATTCGTCTTTAATTTAAAATGTGATGGATTGATTGATTGAATTTTCAAGATAGGAAGGATCTTGGAAATCTCTCACTGACTCTCTCAAAAGAATTTAATTCGGATTAGTTCATCTTCAACAAAATAATGAACAAGAACTCCGCAGAATGCTTTCGATTAACACTTTGGATCGATCCAGAACCGCCACCACCACCAGTACTGGTTTCATTCCCTCAAGCTACTGGATTCGATTCAACAGACGCAGCTAATTGTATCAGACTCAATTCTGCTGCCATCGAACCAAGCACTGTTGCTCCAGGTGATTTGCTAGAAATAGTGCCGCTTTTGAATCCTGTCCAATCGATTCAAGGAGACTCATTTGCTACTGCTCCTCGTTGGAACCATGAACCTGGTTTTATGTTCATCGTTCGTCAGCATACCCTTGTCAGTCAACAAGGCTTACAGGTATGGTTTACGTCTTTTGGCAGAAAATGGCATATTGGGCTCAACTGACTTGGTCGAGATGGAGGTTTTCTGAGTCGTTTTAAATTTAAATTATAATCCTTCCCTGTCCTTGTAGATTTCTATTCCAATCGTTATTGCCAAGGCTTTTGATCTTGAAAGATTTAATCGCAATGAGGTCCTTCTACGAAAAGTAAGAAATCATCCAAAGCTTCAAATGATTTGGTCATGATATCGACCGCCATTCAATCTGATTATCGGCCCTTCAGATTCCAGCTCCCCCCCCATCTTCGTACTGCGTCGATCACATGGAACTTTTTTTTCGTGATCAGTGTCTAGGCCCAGGAGAAATGTGTCAGGCCCATTATTTTAGCGAGTTAAATCGCATTTATTATGCTCACTAACCCAAGCATTTAGGGCGAATGTCGGTGAGGATGATTGACAGCTGTGGTTGGGTTGGACGTGAAGTTTCATTGGGCGCATTGAAGGTCAAAACTAAAGTAGGAAGGCTTTACATAAAAGGGAAAAGAGTGCGTCTTGTTGATCACTACATTCTTGAAACTTTTATACTTTTCAAATCCTTAAAAATTCAGGAGAATTGTTATTTTTAGGCTTTGTCTGGTTATATTACTCCTTTCACCAAGTTAATCTTTAGATCAGAAAGCGCTAAATGTGAAGCTGTCATTCAAGCTACTGTTCTGCGAGGTTGACAACACTGATTATTCAACTTTTTCATCACGAATAGACTATTTGTTCATTCAGATTAGTTCGGAAATGTGGCTATTTGAAGAAGATGGGTCTATGTATCATGAAAAGGCCTTATTGTTTTTAGAAGAGCTTTTTAATCGATGGGAGAAGATTGGCGCCGGTCACCTTCTTTCACTCGTCTTATTCTCAAGAGTTTTTTATACAAATCAAGAAAAAGACGAGATACCACCACCTGTCTTAACTTTTGAGGATGGCAGAGCCTACAAAGACTTTTATAAAGTCAGCCCTGTTCGCCGTTCAACCTTGCCAGGTCATAACTTTTGCTTATTATAATATTTATCTCTCAGGTGGTCGTCGATTTACAACCATTAGGACGACCTCAAAAAGTTCTTGATGATGTCCGGGAAGAGATTGTCAATTTTCAAAAGCGCGTTTTTACTTATCCAAACTGTCACGGCCAAGAGAAATTAGCTGGCACGTTATCTTATGCGGCTGAGGGCAACATTCTAGAAGCAATGGGAATCTCTTGCAACTCTCTCGATGAGCACTACATTGACCCAGACCTTCGACGGACTGGCGTTTCAATCGTCTTTCTGACAGCTGGTACATGCGTTTATCATGTCAATCAGATGCTGCTGCGGCTAACTACCGAGCGATTTATTGCTCATGGAATTAGAGTTAATTATGTTAGCCTGGCCAAGATTCCACTTCATGCGGTGCCACTATTTCGGTTCTCAGCAGCAGATCCAGAACATTGCGCAGTACACGACAAAGTTACCACCACTCGAACCACTGATCCTTTCCTAAATCCCATTTACTTTGATCCTCCTTCACCCAAATCAGTCAAATGCCTGCATTACAGCGTTCCTTTCTTTGTAGAATGTTCCTTCTTTTCTCGTCATCAAGACTTACCTTTTCGCATACACCGTTTTAGGCCTCGATGTCGCATGCCTGAAATCGAAAATGAAATTGGTTATGATTTGACTGGTATTTCACTTCCTTTCCTCAGTGAAAGGTTGCCGTCATCGGCAACCAGCGATGATCCCGAGGCACGTAAACTCGCCAGACAATTTCACGATGCGCAAGTCATGGACGCACCAATTTCGACATATACACTGCCAAAGGCATGTAAGGATCTCAATAATCTGTCTAGCTTCAGAACAGTTGTTGACGGATTAGCTGTCGCAACTATCGAAACAAAACGCGTACCTTCAACCAAATATGAAGAAAGCAATAGATCCCCGCTGTTAAAAGCCACTGTCCCTCAAGGATCCATGGACTTTTTGCAACTAGCCAACCAATCATCAGCTGGCCTTTCTGTGCCACCTATTCTCAGCTCGGATATTAGCCGAGGTCGCACTCTTTCATCAACTACTCCGCTCAACAGTGTTAAGTCTAGCACTCCAGCTTTGATCACTCGACTAACAAACCTTTCGCAACCACAGCGCTCAATTTGGCCTTGGTCAAGTGGCACCAACCCTAGCACGGTAAAAAAAGAGGCATATGCGCCAAATCGGTCTTGCAGTCCTCCTGGAGTCCTTCGATCCTCTTCATCTGGTGAACCCAATACAGCTAAGGCTGCTGGTGCATCAACATGGACTGGGATACGTGGATCAAAAGGTCAAGTGACTCGCACACGTCGATCAGACACTATTCACTCCGCCACAAATTTGATGCCTTTTATTAGTCCTTGCACAAGGATGCCTTCATCCTCTTCAATGCAACGTGATATTGCCTCGGCAGACTCAAATCCTCCAAACTCTAGCCGGCGAAAATTGAGGTCATTTCCAGCCATTAAAAAATTTAATCCGTCGAATGCCAATTGCAATGCGTTTGACTTGTCACAATATCGAAGGTGGAATGCCCTTTGTCCACGATCTGGCAACGACAGGAGATATATGAAATGGAAATCACTCACAACGCCTGCTTGTCTTCCAATCACCACCGATTTTTCACCCAGTCAAGAAGAGCTGAATGAATCGTATTTACTCGCTGAATACGAGTTTCCTATTAATGATTCCTCATTCCTGGTCAAGTCTACCATTACATCTTGCAATGCAGAAGAGTCTATGCGAAATCACGCAGCCTCTACTTTACGCGAAGCGGTTTCACAAAGAATTGGGCAGTCTTTTCAAATCGTCACCCCCGAACTCCCCACTCACTTGACTGAACTGGCTCCATCAGCTCGACCACGACGGCTCTCACTGGTCGGAATCGTTCAAGAAGCTGAAAAGGGCCAAGGGGCCCATGTAGACCTTTCCTTGAGTGATTACTACCACAGACTATCGATTAGGGGACTTGAAAGTGGGAAGCCCAAGTTATTTGTTCAGATATACACACGTCATCGAAATTGGAAAACCGATTCATATATCTGTCGCTCGGTAATATGTTGGCCGAATGAAGTGCCCTGCTGGCATGAGTTTGAAACCAAATTAGAGTTTCCACATCCGGATTCTGTCAATTTCAAAACATTGGATAAAATGGTTGTTGGTCTTGATGAGGAAATTCTTTTCAACGACCACCTTAGATACTGGAGAACGCGAGCAGTTTTTTTACCAAGCCCCACAACCCATAATCTTAGTGATTCTGAATCGTCATCCAAATGCAAGACTGTCCTTTCTGATGACCAAAATCGATTGGCAGGAATGCTGAAACTGCAAATTACTTTACGGCACGTGAAATGGCGAAGTTCTTCTGATTCCGGGATTTTGGGACCTACATTAAATTTCACCACATCCGATGTTTCTCAACATGTTCGGTACGAGTACGAACGATCTTCTTTTGTTGCCTCGCTTTCTCAAGATCAGCGTGATAAAATTGGCCGCATACTGAATTTAAGAGATCCACTGAACGTGATTGTTGAGGCTATGTTACACCCATCGTGTGGAGTTGATGTAAAATCACAATTGATTCAATTAAAATTGATGGAAAACGTATTTCAAGGCGATAAGTTTGTATCCTTCTTGAAAAATCAGTTTGACTTTAAAACCAGAGTTGAAGCTTTGGACTTTGGTCGACAGCTTGAAGCAAGGGGCATGTTTAAAGAAGCCACTAATAGCAGTCAGCCGCGCCAGTTGATTGATGGAATAAGACATTATCAATTGAACCCTGAGTATTTTCCTGCCAAATCAGCACGTACATGGTTTGGATGGGCCAACATGAGTGAAGATAAGAAACGTTGTAGCTCAGCTAGCAGAATGCAGTGGGAACGATTGATCGTCAACATGACTCGAGTGGGTATCATCGATTTAGATCCGATTGGTAAAAGTGATCGTAGCGAGAAAGCAATTCTTCATTGTGATATTAGTCATTCTCCTATGAATGCATGGCATATTGAAATCCAATGGCTTGGGATTACTCCAGTGCTGGTGGATGGACTCTTGCAACACTGGGCCAGAATTGTTGAAAGATATGGAATTAAAATGGTGGAGCAAAGTACCAGAAGTTTGACTGAACTTGCAGAACATAACCCTCTTTACAAAACCGTCAGAATTGAACTAGCCCAAAGGCCACCCCAGTTAAATGAATTAGAAGAATTGGTGCCAGCCTCTGCGTCACCAAATTGTTATTTTGAAGGGCAATTTTTGAGAAGTCAAGGGTTTGTGTTAGATGTAGAAGCAGAGCGAAACTTTCCTAACGATGTCAACGTCATGTATTCGTGAGTTGCATTCCATTCTCATGTTCCTTTTAAAATTCACAGTTGAATTGAAGAACAGAAAATAATGAGCCAAAACCATAATTTTTGTTTGTCGTAGATATCGTCGACAATCATTTGAATATTCACAATTTATTCATTCTTCGGGTTTAGTTATTGTTCAAGTACAAGAAGGCTGTTTTGTTTGGGCAGATAATTTGGCTGGTAGAATTAATTCAAATCGACGATTTTTAGGCGATGGTGGTAGTGGATTAAATACATCCATTGCAATCGATACAATTCAATTAAAAGACTCATTCACAAGGATTTGTAAAAATAAAGATTTCTTAAAAGATTTTTGGGATGAATGTTTGATGAAATTAAGTAAAAAGTAGTAAATAAAACTGCACTTTATTTTGAGATCAATAATTAACGAAATATAAAAAGGGCGAACAAGAACTTGAACAAGACAACGACATATATACTTGGACATGCACATAACTTTGGATGATTTATTTATGATAATGCTTTCTGTTGAGAGTAGACTTTACAAAAAAACAAATCACAAGGCTTTTCAAGATGCTAACTGCCTCCTACACTTAGTTTTAAAGGACGCTCAAACAATTAGCCATCTTTCTATTTGCTGAAAAAATCCTTTGTGACAAACTTGTGTGTATGGCTGAACTGTTTTTTTGAGATGAAGCAAAATAGGTAAAATAATTTGCGTACATATTCAAATCACAATAAGGAATGGTGTTCATGATGATGAGCAACTTTTAGAGTTTGACAGCGTGTTTTTTTATTTTCATTTGCAAGGAAATAAATACAAGAATTAAGATATGCTAGTATAGTAAAATATTTTTTCAGTTGAAAGTGATACACAACATAACTTATACAAGCCGATCGAGATCCTTAGGTGAATGGATTTGAGGCATAAGGTACTACAGCTAACTCAAGCCGGTCCTTAATTTGGATAAGAATAACCATTGTATTGATCTAAGTCAATAAGTATCACCTTTTTTTAATTCTTAAAAGCTAAATAAAATAATAATACATTCAAAATATCTTCATCATTCTTTAATTAGACTAAATTTTTTTAAGTTTTTTTTTTAAAAAATAACAAAAAAATTCTTATTTTTTATTTTCACTTTTTTGCTGAAAATTGATGAATTAATTAATGAATTTATTTTATAATTGAATTAAACAATTATCTCATTATTAAAAAGAGAAAGATTATGAAATCAATAATAATATTACTGGTAAATTCATGTAAGTATTCTTATAAATGTGCATAAACTCTTATTTAATTTAATAAAAAGAAAGGAAAACTTATATATGTGTTTTTAACATAAGTTGGTGAAAGAAAATAAATGTTTAATAAAAAAAGAAAATTATAAGGAATGTTTTATATTTTATATTTTATATTTATATTTTTTTTACCCCTACAAAACACAGGATAAATGAATTTTAAATTTTTAGAAATTATAATTATAATGGAGATTTAAATATTTTTCTAATTTGAAATAATCTTATTTATAAATTTTGACAAAAAAAAAGAAAAAAACTTTTAGAATTTTACAATTGAATTTTTAATTTTATATTAACTGTAATAAGTTTCTTTTTTTAGGCAATTGGTAAATCTACATAAGTTTTTGGTAAATTCATGTAGGTATTTTTACACAGTCTTACATATAATTTCCAATTTTAATAATTTTTTCATAAATTCTTTTTTTTTGTTTCCGCCCTCCTTGAGGGATTGTCCAGCCATAATAACCTTTTCAGACTTTTTGGTTTGAAAATAAAAACTACCAATCTGGTCTTTTTTGGCCAAAGTTGATAGCTCCTCAACAAAATTCACAAAATTAGATACCACTTATGAAATTACAAAACTATTATTTTGAAATAAAATTCATTTATGTCATAAAGGTATGAGAAAAAACTTATCTTGTAGTGACAAATTTTGATACCAATATTCATGACTGATTGTGTACTCTTTTTTGGTTGTAAAACCTGAGATTATACACAATTTGTAATGGGTTTCAGGACCAAGAGTTCTAACAACAAGATGAAATTTTCATGTCTTCCTTAAATAAATACCTTTCATTTAAGAACTAAATTGAATATTCCATAAGTGAAATCTCATGTTATATTTTATTCCTTAAAATATCTCAAAATAGTTATTTTGGCCATTTTGGCCCAATTAATTTTGAAAAAAGAAATCTAATTTTTTTTTTGAGGGTTCTTTCATACTCCAATTATTTTTAAAATGAAAACATAAATTACAAAAAAAAAATAAAAAAAAAGAATTTTAAGGCAAAAAAACACATGATTTGTTATATGGATTTGCCAAAAGCTTAAGTGAATTTACCAATTGCCTTTTTTTAATGTGAAAAATTCAATGAAGCTTTTTAGATTTCATTTCAATTTCATTTATTAATAACTACTAAAGTACCTGAAAAAAAAGTAGTCTGGCCTTTTAAAAAATGTGGTTTATCACAAACTGTATTAATTTTGATTTGTTTTGACCATTGATAGCTAAAAATTGTGAAATAATGCACTTTTAAACACAGACTGAAATAAACATTTATTAATTATTTATGAGAGAATTGAAAAGCCATTTTTCTGATGTGGCTATTAGAATTCAAAGGGTATTATTAATTCATTTCATAAAACCTCAATTAGTCTCACATAAAGTTATTAGCCACTTAATCCTGAAAGTCTGTAAACTAATAAGATTAAGTTAATAGCCAAATAAATTTCTTCAAGTTTTTAACTACTTAGAAAGAATTTTTTTTATGATTTTGGAATAAAAAATTGGAGTATTTGATTTGTTATTGTTTTTTTTAAACTTTGAATTAATCTTAATTTGATTAATAAAATACTGATATCCACTATATAATTGAAGATGTTTTTTTAAATGTTTATGTGAGAGAACTGAAAATATATTTTAATAAAATTCTTATTTTTAAGTGGAATTTGGAAAGTATTTTTATGTCATTGTTTCTTTTAAAGAATACCTAACATCAATAGATGCCTTAATACAGCCCTGAGAACAAAAGAATGTTAAGTTATGAAAATTTAATCCATGATAAATGGAAAAAAAATATATACTGAGTAAATTATTGGTTAATTATCCTCAAAAATTCTTCATTTTGTAAAGAAAATATTTCAATTAACAAAAATCTGAATTCTGAAAATATTATTTTTTTTGAAGGAAAGTCTAAGTTCCTATAATTAAGTTATTTTTAAATTAATTAATTAACAAAGATTCAGAGCTTAGTGGGACCTCTGACTTTTGATTTGAAATTAGACCAAAAGTTTCAAGCTTTGTTTAATTGTCAATTTTTAGAAATATTATTTCCTCAAGCTAATGATCACAAATAGGAGGCTAAAAAAGGCCTTAAGGACCCCCCCAAATTATTAAAATTTTACCTTTAATAAATAAAATACCCATGAGACCAAATAAGTTCTCATTAAAATTGTGAGATTGTTCCAAAAATGATTTCAATGTGGTCCTCAGAAATTTATAACTACTAACCTTCCTAAATATTTCAAAAATGTTACAAATATTCCCATTATTATAGATCAATTGTAAATAAAGATTGATATTTTTGATAAATTAAACAAATTCTGAAAGATTAAGGCTGATAAAATGAAGTCCAAATTACTATTGGTATTATTTTTTCTGGATGAAATTCCAAAATTTGGGTAGAATTATTTTTTCAGAAAAATTTATTATTCATTTTCATTCATAATCTTCTATTTTATTTAAAATAACCTAATTTTAATAAGTATAATAGTAATATGTTATTCAATTTTTCAAGGTTTAAAAAATAGATTAAGAAATAATTAATTTTATTTATTTTTAAATGATCTTTTATCAATTTTCAAGAAGTATTCAACAAATAAGTCAAACTTGTGATTTGATTATTCTTCATTTTTGATTCTATTATCCTTGAAGGTATTTTTAAATAACCAAAAGACCACAAATACAAATTATAATTAAGTAGTAAACTTGATAAATGTGCTTTTATTACTTCTCATCTAAGTAAAAATGAAAAAAATAACAAACATATTTTCAAACAAATTAATAATGATTAATAAAATTTTGAAATTATTTTCTATTCAGAAAAAAAAAACAAAAACAAAAAATTGTTTGAAAATTTAATTTTTCCAAATATTGTTTTGAAGAAAAAAAGTTATATGAAAATAAATGTAAAGAATTTCATTCTTTAAAAAAAAATTAATAAATATATTACCATAAGATTGAATCTCTCATTAAAACATTAACTGGGTTAATTCTTGGGGAAGATTTGGTAACTCAAATAGCTTAAATTTAAATTCAAGAAGAGTTTTACATGACATATTATTTTAGCTATCATTTTTTGGTGTGAAAATTGGTAAGTGCATATTTTAAAAGTTATGAAAAATGAAAATGCATTTTTTCAGAAATCCAACATATATGAAACAACTAAACTACCGCTTGAATATATGAAATAAATCTTAAAACATTTCTTACTGCAAATTGAAACTGATTTACAAATTTCATATAAATATTGAAGTAGATGTGGATGAATTATAATGATAAAAATTAGAAAGATTTGAGATTGGGGGAGAAAGGAAATCTTTTATTAAAAGGTTCCAGACTGACTCAGAATCCTCCAATCTGATAATGAAGCTTAAAAACTCAGGAAAATCTGCTTTCAATTTGGATTTTAATCAATCAAAGGGTCTGTGAAATCATGAAAGAATGGGGTTTGATTATGAAGAAGGTTAGTTTACATGAATTATTATGGGTTAAGATCACCCTCAGCTGTTTCAAATCCATGAAAAGAGGTGTTGTAAACTTCTGTTGAGGAATTTTATACTTATCTTTTCATGTTTTTAGTCCTCACAGATTACAATTATTATAAAAACAATAGTTTATAGGATTAAAAGTAGAAATTCCCAGACCAAACCAGGGCCCAGTAAGCTGACCATTCCTTGAGCTAAGTGAGACTTTTTCTGAATTAATATTGAAAGGATCTATAACCATAATAAAGGAAATTTGGAATATATGAAAGAATGGCTTCCTGATCCCAGATTTGATTTTGATACCAAAAATTCTTACATTCATCATTTTTATAAATAAGATATGATATTATTTTGAAGCTTTTAGAGCCATTGAAAAACTTTTATAATAAGCTTTAACATTGAGACACCTCAAAATTAAAGTAAAGAATATTTCATAACTTTATACCTTGTCACTCAGATTATGAATTTACTTTTATTATCAAATTTGGGTATGTTTTTTTCCAAAATAATAAATAGATAAATTATTCTTATTTCAATTTCATATATAAAATTTATCAAATCATTTAAAAAACTTTGGAATTTGAATAAATTTCATATTATGAAGAGTAAGTATACCAAAGAAAGCTATATTTAAATTCTAAAGGTCATTTAATTTATATTATATCCCCTTCCTCAAGCCAAATTAAAACTTCCACCAGCTTATATAGCTCTTAAAGATAATATATATCATACAATATGTATAGCTGACCATTAAATTTTCCACAAGAAAGAATATATTAGAAGCCATTACAAAAGGAAATCCATATTTGAAAATAGTGGAGCTGAAAGATTTAAAAATAAGTCTCATATCTCATTTCCCGAATAATACTGAAGCTTAATCCAAAGAATCAATATAGAAAACCTCACTGATATAGTAGGATATCCATCATTATAGCTACACTTAAAAGCTCAATAAGACTGGTAAGTAGCTAAGAATATTAGAGGTAATAGTCAACATAACAAAAAGCTATCCCCACCGGCGGGGGTAGAAGGTCCGACCCAGCTTTAAACTTGCTATTATTATGTGGTCATTTTCCAAGCCAGAGTTTAAAGATTCAGAACTCATTCACAATTTTAATTAAATTATTTAGCTTCTGGAAATCTCAAACAACCCTTTATTCCACAAAATTCTTTGAAAGAAAAATCAACAGCTTTGAAATGAATACAAATTCTTTGGTCATTAATTTTTCTTTACAAGTCTCAAAATAAAAATACCCACTTTACTTATCTCATATCCTTCCTTTAATGTTTCTTTTTTCTCTGGAATTTCATCTGTCAGACCTCAAGACTTCCAAATTTGAAAATATTTACATCAAAAAATTATCTATCATAATTTTCTCTAACTCACTAAAAAAATATGTATGTTTTATTATTATGTTCCCCAAAAGCTGAATTAATCTTGATTTTTAAAAATACAACTCAAATTAAGAGATATCATGTCCTTCTTTATGAATTGGGAATTTGTTTGTAAATTTCTTGTAGATATTAGATTCAAAATAAATATCTCCCAAAAAAATTGATCAAGTATGTTTTTTTCTCTTATCCTCCAACTCCAATATCTTTTTTTCAAACTTCAGACCAAATATCATTCCCATTTAGCCAAATTTCAAGATTCAATCACTGTCACACCTTCTTCCCATTATGAAGAAAACTGGAGACCTCTTATTACCTAGAAAGTATTTACTTCCATCTAAGATAACATTCAATATATCCACAAATTTTAAAATAAGCTAATTAATATAAAAATATCATGAAATGCTATATAATTTGTACAAATGCTATTGCTAAGAGAAAAAATTATCATATTCTACTGTGGTGGGGGAATAAAATTTAACTTGGGCTCTTCATAATTCATTTTATAGAAAAAACTCAGCAGTACTAAAATGATCTTTCAAATAAGAAACATGTTAAATAATCAATAAACATCCATAAAAATACCAGTTTAAGAAAGGAATTCTCAGCTTAAATCTTTAACCTCTTTCTATGAAAAAAAGTTAATTGGATTAAAGGTATGCACTAAGCTTCTATAGTTTAAAGATAAGGAATAAATATTCAAGATTTTTACAGCCTGGAATCTCAAAGGAGGAAGTGATTAATTCACAGAAAATTACCACTCATGAAATCAGTATTAAAATTTCTCATAATTATTTTTTCCAACAAAAGTATATGTTTCAAAATAATCCTTGCAATTGAGTTTGAAATCTACTTCATATTATCATTTTTGTACTAGTAATAACCTTATCACCATGGTGATATTTCATGATGCACAATTAAAATCTTCAATCTTTGAAGAAAACGTATCAAGGTGAAAAATTTCTTGCAAACATTCATGCACTTTTATATCAATATTCCAATCTAATTGGAAACAAAAAAATTTGATGCTTATGTCAAAATGAATAACTTTTATAGATTTTTAGGACTGAATTGTGAGCTTCATAATAAGAATCAAATACAAAAATCTCATTTAGTGGGAAGAATAATATACTTAGTTTCAAAGCTCCCCCCAAATTTGTAGGCCCTTATAGAATATTAATCATGATAATCATTTTCCAAAAACTGCAGGGACCATATTCAGATCAATATAATGATCTTAAATTGGTGGTAAAACTGATATATTTCAATAGGCTCACTTCATCACTGAATTACAAATAGTTTTCACATGGTATTTATTTATTCAACCTTAAAGGTCTAACATATGATTCTTCCAAGAAACCACCTCCCAGAGATTTTTAAGGATTGGTACCCTTCAAGTGTAGCTTATAAGCAGACAGCTTTGAATAAGTTTTTCTTCTTCCTTTGAAAAATAAAGAACTTATTCAAGCTTATCAATTTGAATATTCATATAGTCTTATACATTTAGTGAGATCTAAAAAAGGTAATACTCAAAATCTCAATCCCCTCAAAAGGGAACTGGAAAGGAGTTTTCTAATCAAATAGTGATGTTGGAATCTTGAAATGACTCCTTTAAGCTAGAAATTTTATGCATAATTTGCAAACCTCACCTGTATATAAATTTACTTATATTTCTTAATTATTAGCTGGTACTAGGTTTTGATTTGACATTTTTCATCTAATATTAATTCAGCCCATTTATATGCAAAACTCAAATGTGTACAAAATAAGTATCATTCTCTTTCTTTCTTCAAAAATAACTTCTATCAATTTTTTCAAAAATGGGGAGTTTAAGCGGAAAGATTGGATTCTAATCATAAAAAATTGTTTCATGCAAAGTTATGTTGCCATAAAGGAGAAATTCTAACTGTGCCTTTAGAGACATTTTGCTTTTTTTGAAATTTTGTCACTAAAATGTAAAAAATGAAAAAGAATTTCAAAGTAATAGTCTAAGGCCTTTTTTGTTTTTATTTATTGAGAAAAAGAATTCTTCAAGAAATTTAAGTCAATATTCAAACCCATGTTTTTTTTTTCATTTCAGTGGAAATAATTATCAAATTATCATTACTATACTATCTAGCTTTAGAGATTCAAATAACATCAATTTACAGGAGGAATGTTTGAAGTGGAAGATTTCAAAGTTTGTGAGAAAGGAATGTTGTAATAAATTTCTCTATGTATGTGTTTGGAATCTGATAAAACTTGCTTATCTCAATAAAAACACTCAGTATAAATTCTCCGGGTATCTAAGTCAAATAATATCAGGGTATCCTTTGTGATTTCCTTAGAAATTGTTAACTGAACTAGTAAAAGGTCAAATTTTTGGTTCATTTTGGAAAAAACCAATTTCCCCAGAAGTGATAATATTAGAAATTGGCTCCTAAAGATCTTCCTGCCATGGCTTTTTTAGAAATATGGATAGAATAAATTTTAACCTTCATTAAAATTTGCCTCAAACCTTTTTCCAACCCACATGCAGTGGCCATTTTGTGGTCCAGTTGAACATAAGCTGGATAAAGGATTGATTAACAATTGAATCTTATTGTAAACTCCTGAATTGAAAAAACATTAAGAGTCAATTTGAGCTTATTGATTCAGATCATTGACACATAAAACCTATTGAAGTAATTTAAATAAGAATCCTCTATCAAATTGTCAATCATTTTGATAAAACTGATATACATGGCCTTTGAGCTTTTTTACATGTCTTTTGATGATGATGGGATATTGATATGAATTCTGAATTCAACTTTAAACTCAATATATTTCAATACACAGGAATTTATCACATCCAAACCCATTGTTTTTTATACATGTAAACATTTCTAAATAACCATGCTGTGAGCCTTGAGGTATATTTTACATACCCAAATAGGGCACAATTATCTTAAAAATAAATTCTGAACTATGCATAACCCATAAGTCATGCATATATTCAAAATTCATCATTTTCAATTTCAGAAAAGATGAATAACTGTTTATTGAGTAGGTAAGTCCATGAATTTAAGGCCAGATTTAGATTCTACACAAAATTCCACCTAGGGTAGCTCCATAGAGTGAATAAGCTTAAATAAACTATTTGAGGTGGTAATATGGAAAATACTTTAATACCACATCATCAATACCACATAAAAGATCTGTGAAAATTTTTGGTTTCCTCAATTTCACGCCAAAATAATGGGAATGTAAGGAATTCCATATTACATATACACTAAGAATAGTGTTATACGTGCTTGTGGCACTTAATATTATGGTATTCTTAAATACACTTTTGGTACACCCACAGTGGATATCTCACTTGAAGCCTGAATTTCTATTTTGACATAAAAAATAGTCAAGGGGGATAAAAGACATCAAAGGCAGCCAGGGTACCCAACTTCTGAGGCCTCAGAGGCGTGGAAAGCTCCAAATCTGGAATCCATGGCTGATCTTGGCCTAATTGGTAAGCTAAAACCTTTTGGGAACTTGGTTACCAAGTCAAAACTTCATTATATCATAAGAAAATAGCAAATAAGCTGCTATTTTGACATGCCAAGGAGGTAAAGAGCAGCCTAGGCTCCTGTAACCATGTAAATTATTAATGAATTTCCATGGATAAACCCCAAAAGAGTAATTGAAACCCTTTTTGGACGAGAATCTATTGATTTACCTCATAGCAACCAGACATATACTGCTATTTGCAATTCTATGTAGAAATGAGGTAGAAACTTTAAAAATTCATTAAAAATACAATTATTGATTAATCTTTCTGAACCTTTCAGGACCAATTAAGAACTGAATAATTCATATAAAAACCATAAATAATAATATTTTCATAAGTAAAATGAAAAGTTTTACTTACAGTCCATCTTTGATGATTCCACATGAAAATACTGAATCTTTAAAAATTCACATAAAATACACCCTATGATGAAATTTCCAAGAAAATTGATAACTTTGAAACATAAATGATTTTTTTGGAATAAAAAAAGATTTAAATTTGTTACTTCTTTTGTTCTTAACGATAAATGGGTCAGTAGTCATGTAAAAGCTTCAATTAAGTAATTATGATAATCTTACGTGACAACAGATGATGAAATCAATGATCCAAAAAGGTTTATTGTTTTCTCACTCACTGGTTTTTCAGTTTTCTCTATGGCATGCCTCTGTGAGCTGTTGTTGATTTAAAAGAGGCCTGCTCTTGCTGTTTTTTCCAGAATAATCACTTTTTTCAATTATACCTTTATTGCCAACAAGTAGGTATTGGTTAAATCTTTTCTTAAGTGTTTTAACCTTACAGAATCAATCAGAAAGACGTGAAATCATAGAAATCAACTATATATTTTTGTAATATTTCTATAAATCAATTTTGATCCATTAACTCCACAATTATCTGTTGAATTTCTCTACTATTATCTTTAATCAGTTCCTTAGAGTATTAGTGTGTGTTTTTGTCTTAATTCTTGAAGTTTTTCTCTAATAATAGTTTTATTCAAGTGTTATCTTTATTATGATTCTTATAAAAGATAATTATATATTAAAATAATTTCATTATTTTAATAAAGAAGTTTTTATTATTAAATTCTTCTTGTAATTGATTCTTGTAGACAATTACGGCTTACTGTTATAATCACTAGCAGTGTATAACAAGTAAAAGAAATAATTAATTAATTAATTGTTTAATTGTGGTCATAATAATTTTTATTATTATATTTCATAAGAACAGTCATAGTACTTTTGATTAATAGTAATATTATCAACAGTTTCATAGACAAATATTACACATGCTACCTCATGCATATACACTATTTTAAACAAGTTTTCAATTAATTATATCATAATTAAGCTGTTTTCTTTGCACTTTTATCTAGTTTCTTGTTACAATTCTTTCATATTTAATCAATAAAATTTCAATCATTGTGATATTTATAGTTTGGGAATGGTTTTTATCACTATTGGCTTCATTTTTTATAGATTATTATTCTCTTATTCTCTAATGATTTCTGCCTTTTTGAACTTATGGCTTATTTCAATTCTCCATTTCATTTGATTGTCTCATAATTTATTTCTTTCTTGTTAGTTTTTCATTTTGAGTCAGCTTTAGTAACTCTTTTCTATTGTTATTTCATTGTTTTTTGAATTCCAAATTGTTTGAATTTTCTTTTTATGTTGTTTTTTGTTTCTTTGGAATTTTTTTAAATTTCCAAATTTTGACAAATTTCTTTCCATTTGTAATTTTATCAAGTATTTTCTTAATTTTCTTATTTTTTTTTTGCAATTTTGGATTCCTTTTTTTTCCAATATATATATATAGATACAATTTCTTTTTTTATGGGTGCAGATACTCCAAATCAGTGCAAATGCACTGATTTTCAGTGCAAATGCACTGATTTGGAGTATCTGCACCGATAAAAAAAAACCAAAACAATTAGTAAAAAATAATTAAATTCAAAGAAAAATTCACATTTGAATATTTTCAAAAAAAAATGAAATTAAAAGAAAAAATCAAGTCAAAAAAATTAACCATATTCAAAACAAAGAGAAAATTAAAAAGAACTGAGAAAAGCATATAAAAAACATGCAGAAGAATTTAAAAAAAATAAACAAATGGATAAAATTAAAGAAAACACCAAAGACATTTTTATTTCTTAAACAAAAACAAAATATGATAAAATAACCAAATAAAAAAATATCAAAGGAAAAAAGAAAGTTAAAAATATTTTTAAAAAATTATAAAAAAAACAAAATAAAAGTGAAAAAATTGGAAAAAAAGTCAATTTTTCTGAATCATTAACAAATAAGTTGGTGTAAATATCAGACAAACCCAGTTCCATGAAAAATAAAAAGAGAAAGAGAAAATTGAAATTTGAAAAAGAAATGTGATTTTTTCCTTTTGAACAATCTTCCTCATTTTTATTATTTGCACTTTTCCTGGAAGGAAATTGTGTAATCAATAATATTTGAGCTACAAAGAATAATTTTGAAGAATAAATTAACATTTATGGAAATAAATAACTGATATGATAGGTGAAGCTGTTTTACCAGAACTGGGAATCATAAAAATTCAATAATTGAATTGTTTGTAAGCTTGAATATAGAAAACCTTTGAGAAAATGAACTGAGTGTGAAGGATGATGAGGTAATAAAAAAGACATAGAAATTTGAAAAAAGAATCAACTTAGCCTACATAAGTAACATTGTTATTTCCTTGAACAATGATCAAACTAAACAAAATGGTAAATTTAAGCAGGAAGATACCTGTAATAATGCAATTTTTGCAATAAATTGACAGACAATTATGAATCTTGAAGAATAGAATTAGATGAATATTATCAATAATAAGAAGAGTACAAATATTCAAAATGAAGTATACTACTCCAGATTTAAAAATAGAAATCGCTAGACATTAAGCTTCAAACACTTGTGAAAAGAATTGTTTTGACATAAATATGGGATATTAATGAGTAATAATAAAAAGAAATTTTTATCTATCAAGAAGATATTGAATCCTTTCCCTATACCTTTTAAAAGGCTTATAAAGTATTTAAGGTGCAAAATATGGCTGGGTAATGTTTCAGTTTTTCTTTTAAAAACAGTTAAAAGTTAGTGTTTTGGTAATGGTTGCACATGTTAAGTGAGTTTATTCTTTCAATAAAGAGGGAAAATGGAATGAATATTGATATTTTAAGCAAAATTAAATAAGAGAGGTTTCTTTTCCTGTTCAAAATTGTTTTCATTCAAGACCCCCTTACAATAATTAATATTGAACATGTTATGTATAATGACACAAACAAATATAATGGAAAATACATAATATTCTATATCAATTGAATATGTGGATAGAAGTATATGCAAAGATATTTCAAGGTTAGAACCAATGTTTCAACCCAGGTTGAAAAAAGGTTGGATCTGGGTTGGACTTGCTACCCCTGCCAGTGGGGGTAGTTTTTTTTACCATTGTGAGTAGTGGTATTAAAGTAATGATTAGATAATGATACTATTATTTATAAGCTTATTGGAATCTCAAATAATATCAGCATTGAAAAGATAACCATAGATGATATGCTATGGAAGAGTAATTTTATCATTAAATATTCTCAAAATACAAATATTATATAATTTGTATTAAAAATATCAAATATGGATAGCTAGAGTAGCTTTATAATCAATTATTACCCTTAAAAATATTCCAATTCTACCTTATAATAGTTATCATCTTTGCTATAAAAAGATGAATAAGCAGAATTGAGATCTCTACAGTTCAATATTTTAACAAAACTCAAAAGAAAACCATTCTAAGAATAGTTCAAAAATTATATTTATCATCAAGCTTATTCATTATAGTTAGTTAATAAGCTAACCTCCCATATTTTAGCATAATATATGGAAATATTTATTCACAGAAATAAGTTTTTCTAATTAATTATCATTCTACTACCTAAAAGAAAATATATCTAGTAAGCTCATAAATTGATTTGAGTATTATTGTGAAACTAAATCAGTTCTAGTTGAAATTATTCTCTCAGTGTCAAAAACACAATCTTTTGATTTATTTTGTGATTCCTGAGGATATATAGGTTTAATTTTTTGAACTATTTTCAGGGTAGGATCAGTTTCCCATAGCCATATAGTTGGTGGTAAATATGTGGTTTAAAAATATCAATAATATATTCTTCCTAAAGCTGAGTCCATATTTTATCCCAAATTCAAATGAGGTTCCTAATAATTTTCTAATAGATTTAAATTTAGAAGAATTTGACTAATATAATTATTATTTATAAGAGAAATATAGTATGGATTTTGATTAATTCTAGATTGAAAGGAATATTTAATTTTTATTTATTCATCCACCTAAAAGTATCAAATATTTATTACAAATTTACTCCAAGAATAATGTTTTCTAAATTAATGAATAGGCATACTGGATAAATTTTATTTTGGGAGTAGAATAACAATTTGTAATTCACTTTAGGTAATATTCTGATAGAAACTAGTCAGCTTTTAATCTCTTATGGAGACCTTTCACAAATACAATACCTATGTATTTAGTAATATTTCAGTTTTCATTGGTTTTATTTGTAAATACACAGTTTTAGAAAGCTTTTTCAGTCAGGAAGGAGATTCAATGGCAGTAAAAAATATATTAAATTGGATATTTTCTTACTTTTTATTGATAGAAGAAATTTAGTCACTCTGCTAAGGGCATTCAATGATTTGATTGTAATTCTCAGGGGATTATGAAAAGTTTTGGAAACTTTTTGACCATCTTTCTTTAAATTTTGGAATATTTTCTTAATAAATTAAAGGATGAGTCTCATTCACAGGGGAATGAATTAATGGAATCCAGAAATAGACGTTTTTTTGGTAGTAATTGGTTCTTTTGAGAGGAATTTTTGTCATGGTTTGGGTGGATATCCTCCAGGAGTTTGGTGAAAGAGGCTGTATCTGATCCATTTGGAGTAGATAATGGAGGTATTTTGGAGGAATAGGTCTCAGGAATATCTAGGAAAGAGGATGGATAGTTTTTTATAATATAATTTTTCTTAGAATTTTCAAAAATTATTATAACATTGAATTTAGAATTTAACATTCTGTTAAAATAATGTGTCTCCCTCTTCAGACTCTAATACAACATGTTCCCCTAATTTATGCTATCATGATTACTTTAATTATAGGATAAGAAAAATTTCAATCAGAACTGCCTGCATTATTCCATCACCAAGGTCCATGTGATGTCACATCACAAGATTTTGATTCATTTTAAATCACATGTCTGTGTTTATCTATGCCCCATGTGATTTTTAATCCGCCTATATAGATGTGATGGAATAATTCTTATTACATAAACAGTGAAATGGTTCATTTTACATGAACCTCAGGTTGTTGATGTAAAATCAACCATAGGTTGATGTAAAATCAACCATAGGTTGATGTAAAATCAACCATAGGTTGATGTAAAAGCAACCATAGATTGATGTAAAATCAACCATAGGTTGATGTAAAAGCAACCATAGGCTGATGTAAAATAAACCATAGGTTGATGTAAAATCAACCATAGGTTGATGAAATTGATTCCAAATGATGGGTTATTGATTTCACATCATGAGGAGTTGATTCCACATGATGAGGAATTGATTCCACATGATGAGGAGTTGATTCCAAATGATGTGGAATAAATTCCACATGATGAGGAATTTATTTCACATGATGAGGAATTGAGTCCACATGATGAGGAATTGAATCCACATGATGAGGAATTGATTCCACATGATGACGAATTGATTTCACATCATGAGGAGTTGATTCCACATGATGAGGAATTGATTCCACATGATAAGGAATTGATTCCACATGATGAGGAATTCATTTCACATGATTCTCAGTGGATAACCCATGGTGGGGAATTGATAGCCCAAAATCAAAAATTAATCCCTCATGATGAGGAATTGATATACCAATTCAAACTTCAATTGGTAATACATAAAACCTTGATTGATTTTACATCAACCTTGGTTGATTTTACATAAGCCTATGGTTGATTGTACATCAACCTATGGTTAATTTTACATCAACCTATGGTTGATTTTACATCAACCTATGGTTGATTTTACATCAACCTATGGTTGAGTTTACATCAACCTATGGTTGATTTTACATCAACCCATTGTTGATTTTAGATCAACCTCTGGTTGATTTTACATAAAAAACCTGAGGTTCATGTAAAATGAACCATTCCACTGTTTATGTAATAGAAAATATTTCATCACATCTATATAGGCTGATTCAAAATCACAGAGGGAATAGGTAAACCCAGAAATGTGATTTAAAATGAACCAAAATTTTGTGATGTGAAATCACATGGACCTTGGCGATGGAATAATGCAGGAAGTGATTCAATGAAGACCCAGAAAGAACAACTTGGGAACCAGCTTCCATCCTTACCAACTCCCCAGACCTTGTCAAGGATTTTCACACTTTGTATCCAGACAAGCCTGGCCCAAATGCCTGAAGAGTTTGATTTATGGTGCTTGGTGGGGATTGGAGTTTATGAAAGTAAGTTCCTCTCCTGGCATGCACCTTTAAGGGGGTATTCTACCCAGATATTTTGTAAGCATCACCTTGGCCACTTTGGGAGCACTTGTCAATTTCTTTGGACAGTTTTAGAAGGCCTTGCAACATCAATACCCCAAATTTGGACCTTTCATCAAGATATGGCCAAATTTCCTTTTTCCTTTTTTATTCTTTTTCTTTCTTTCACAAATATTATTCCAAATTATGCCATTCAATATTATTCAAGACATTCTTTAACTCAAATTCATTTATGGCAAAGTTTTCTATTCTATTATGATGCTTGGTGGGGAGTGGAAGTTATGAAAGTAAGTTCCATCTCCTGGTATGCATCTCTGAGGGTTCTACTTCTTGTAAAACAACACCTTGGCCACTCTGTGAGCATCAAATGGTTGTTTTTATCTTTTCAGGAAAAATTATGGCCAAAATCAAGCAACTCACCACAAGAAGATCAATCCTCAGAAGTTTTCTTATTTCTATTTCTTTACTCTCTTTTTTCTCTCAATTCTTTTTCATTTTTATTTTTTATTTCATTTTCTTTTACTTGTATGATTTATTTTTCATTTCTTGTTTCAAAAGCAGCAATTATAACTCCCATATCTTGTTTGGGGATTCAATTCATTCAATAATCAAAGAGCAAAACACTAGTAATGGTAAAGACCAGCTACAGATAACCCTCATAAAAATTTCTCCAAGTCAGCCTTGAACTTATCTTCAAGTCAAATTTCAAAGTCAAGACCAAGCAAAACATGGAAAAATCCAAGTCAGAAAGTCCAATACGGCAATTTGAACTTCAAGAACAGAGTGAAGCACAAGAAAATAGAAGAAATTATCATCAAAAACTGTTTCATAGGCCAAATTGGCCATTTTCATGCATTTGCGCATTTTGCGCATTTTTGGCTTCATTCTTCTTCAAAACATCAAAATCTATGTTTTATTCAATTCTTCAGCAAAATATGCCATTTTGACCATACTGGCATATTTGCGCATTTGGCGTCATTTCTCTTCAAAAACTCAATTTTATTCAATTATTCATCAAATATACCATTTTAATGATATTGGCATATTTGCGCATTTTGGCCTCATTTCTCTTCAAAACCTTAAAAAACTCATTTTTATTCAATTATTCATCAAATATGCCATTTTAATGTTATGGGCATATTTGCACATTTTTGTGCATTTATGGCTATTTCAACTTCAAATCATGTGAAAAGGGGCAAAAACACCAATCTCAATTGAAATCATCCAAAACTTCATTATCTTGCATTTTGCGCATTTTGGCCATTCTGACCAAAAATACCATCAAACAACAATGTTGGGGAACAATTAAAGGAATTCTGAAATGGTCCAAGAAAGAAAAAAGGACAATTTGGCCCAATCTCCAAATGAAGACAAAATTGATGGAATGGCAGTGGGTTCTTAGGACATGGATCTGAAATAATTTTTTATCATAAGCCATGAGGACTCAAGACAAAATGAGTGAAGAACTATGAAATGAGGAGGATATCAAAGAAATAGCAGAAAAAATTGATTAAGTGAAGACAGTTATGAAGTGAAGAAGAATCAGAATCAAGACAAAGAAGAAGGACCTACAAGTTATGAAGCTGAAAGGGGTTGAAATTATGATCTATGAAGAGGAACTTTGAGAGATGAAAATTGGGAATTGGGGGGAAGAACAAATCAGTTGATCTTATCAAGAGTCATTACTTCTATGGTGCTCAGAACTCACCACTTTCAAGAGGGGGATAATGTCACAGCCATGGAGACAGGCAGGGCATTACCACTCATTACTAATGGAAACTTTTCCAACACCTAATCAGCAAGGGGTTTCATGGAATATTCACCAAATACAGTTCCAATCCACAATACAGCTCAATACAGGCAAAACCCAAATACAGGCCTGTACTCAATACAGGCGCAAATACCTGTATTGATTCAAATAACTGTATTGGATACACCAATACAGTTTCACATCTCAAATACAGGTTCCTCAAACATACAGTCATGGTTTCTCAACACTCAAACACCAGGCTGGCACTTTTTCACATATACCCGCCCCCTTTCACCCACCTGGGGGTTTTTCCCCCAGTTAATTAAAATATTGGATTTATTATTTAATATTATTTTATTTCTCATTAAGAAATATTATTTTATTAATTAGTAAGCTAGTCTTTACCTTCCCTCACCTGTTCAGTAGAGTCCTGGTGGCCATATCCTTTATTAATCCTTTTCTCTTTTCTGAACAGGTTGAAACAGTGGTACAGGATTATTTGTGGTTGGCTCTTTATTATTGCTTTTGTTTTTTCTCTCATATCTTTTTATGCTTATTATTTTATGACTAGGAATTTATCCTCTTATTTCATTACTCTTATCAATTGAGTATTTTATTCTGAGCCCTCCATAAGTAAGTCTGTTCACTGAGTGCCAGGCCCTCTTCATTTTGAAGAGCCCCTGTGACATTGGGTAAGGTCTGTGCCAATTGGCTTGTCTGAGGTCCTTTGGGATTGTCTTTTGACTGTTCTGGAGCTGCCTTGGTCCTTCCTTCTCCAAATCTGGGGCCATTTCCAACTCCTTTTTTTGGTCTCTGTATAAAATACTTTGGTTCTTAAACCAATTCTTTATATTTTTGATTTTTTATTTGCACAACAAGGGACTCCATCCTTTTAAGAGCTCTATGTTTCTCTCCTGACCCAGAAAACTCTTGATGTGGAAGTAGGAGTTCATGGCCCCTGAAAAAGGCTTGGAAATATTTATCATCCCTCTTCTTTGGCTTCTCTGTACCAGCTTTTGTACTGGGACTGATATATTTCTATGGCTTCCACTTGGAAGTGATTCAGCCCTTAGAACATTGCCTTGAATCAGTTCAGGCTCAGAAATAATGTCAAACATTGTTGGTACAGACCTTGGGGAACTTCAGGAAACCCTTCCATCCCCCAAATGGTACTTTATCAAGGGATTCCTACCAGGTATTGCCCTTGTCTTCCCTCTTCCTTTTCCAGAGCCATCTGGCTGGACTTAATAGTTTCTTACATTTCTGGCATGCACCATTTTCACATCAATTAAAGCGGATATGAAGAGTAAATACAAGGAACACATAACCTTTTGTGGTTGTTTGGATAACTCTGTCTTAAATAAAGTGCCTCTTTTAGAAATTCACACTTCAATGATTTTTTCAGATTCTGGACTGGTAGTATATCTCTTACTGAGCTTTTTACCAGCTGCAATATACTTGATTAAAGACACTAGAAAAATTTCATAAAAGAAAAATTATTTTTTATACTTTTAAAATATTTTGAATTTTTTTTATAAGTTTATTATTTTTTTGATATTAAAAGAAAATATTTTATTAAAGAAGAAAATTAAAATTTAAGATTTTGAATGAAAAATTAATTCAAAGTAACTCAAAGAAGAATTTTGTAAGTTCTTGGATGTGAAAAAGCCATGTGTAAAACAATATAAAATCAATCCGAATTCCTCAATGAAAAATATTTATAGTAAAATTCAAAAAATAAAATAATTTTTAACTTTAAATTGAAAGAAAAAATTATTAAATTAATATATTAATTGAGGCTTGAAAGTTCAAAAAATGCAGCCAGGCCCCCAAATATAAGATGTTTCTATCAAAATCTTGATAATATTACTATTAATCAAGAGTACTATAACCGTTCTTATGAAATATAATAAATAAATTCATTATAGCCACAATTAAATTATTAATTACTTAATTATTTCTTTTAACTGCTATACACTACTGGTTGTTATAACAGAAAGCAGTAATTTTCTACTAGAATCAATTACAAGTATTAATAATAAAACTTCTTATCAGAATAATATAAAAGTATTGTAATGTATAATTATCTTTTTCAAGAATAATTATTAATATAATTCTTGAATAAAAATTTAAGAATTAAGTAAAAAAACTCACTAATACTCCAATAATACCTTGAAAGGAATTGGTAGGGTGACTTGATGGATTAATTGTGGATTTAAGAGAGAAAAATTTCTTTATAGCAATAATACAAAGATATAATAGTTAAATACTATTTTGAATAGTATATTTCTATGAATTAAAGTATTTCTTATTGATTTGGAAAGATTTAAAACACTGTAAGAAAAGAATAAACTAATACTTACATGTTGGTACTAAAGATATGATTGAATAATAAGATGATTTGGAAAAACAGAAAGAAGAAGCCAATTTTAAGTCAACAACATCTCACAGAGGAATTCCATGGGAAAAACTAAAAAAAACAGTGAGTTAGAAACCATTAATTCTATTTATATAATTGGTTACATTACTTGTTGTCATGTAATATCATAATTACTTAATTGAGTCATTTCATGTGACTACTAACACATTTATGGTTAAGAAATAAAGGAGTGACAGCTTTTAATCCTCCTTTACTTAAAAATAATCATCAATTTCTCAAATTTATTAATTTTATTCTATATCTCAGCACTTATTGTATTTTCTGTGAATTTTTTAAGATTCAGTGTTTCACATGGAATCATCCAAAATGGGCTGTAAGTAAAGCTTTTAATTTGAATTATTAATTAATAAGTATTTTTGGCTTTTATATGTATTATCTCTTTCTCCATTTCTCCTGAAAGTCTCAGAAATATCCATTAAGAATTGTATTTTCAATGAATTTTTGAAGTTTTTACCATATTTCTATGTAGAATTGCAAATAGCACATTGGTAGCTGGTTTGCATGAGGTAAATGAAAGTATTATAGTTCAAAAATGGTTTCAATTAATCTTTTAAGGTTTATCCATTAGAAATAATTGAGAATTTACATGGTTACAGGAGTCAGAGTTGCTCCTTACCCCAGTGTCATGTCAAAATAGCAGCTTATTTGTTATTTTCTTATGATTTAATGGTACTTTAACTTGGTAACCAAGTTCTCAAAAGGTTTCAGTATACTAATTGGACTATGATCAGAAATGAATCCATGATTTAGAGCTATCCATGCCTCAGAGGCCTCAGAAGTTGGGTACCCTGGCTCTCTTTGATGTCTTTTGTCCCCTTAGCTATTTTCATGTAAAAAATAGCAATTCATGATTAAGGACTGATATCCACTATGGGTGTACCAAAGCTGTATGTAAGAATACGGTAATATTAAGTGCCACAAACATTCATAACACTACTATTAGTGTATATGTAACATGGGATTTCTCAAATTCCCATTATTTTGGCATGAAATTGAGAAAAGAAATCACAATTCTTCTATGTGATATTGATGATTTGGTGTTTACGTATTTCCATATTACCACCCATGGAGTTAATTTACGATTTTTCACTCTATGGAGCTACCCTAGGTGAATTTTTGTTTAGAATCCAAATCTGTCCTTAAATCCATGGATCTACCTACTCACAAAAAATTTATTTATCTTTTCTTAAATAAAAAATGATCAATTTTGGATATATGCATTACTTATGGGTTATTCATAGTTTAAAAGTGAATTTTATATTTACTTTGGCCTATTTGGGTATGTAAAATATACCTCAAGGCCCACAATTAATGAAATAATAAGCTTCAATTTATTGAGTTTTTATTTCAAATTCTAAATCAATTTTTTAGAACATTCAAATTCTTATTATACCACAATTATTAAATTTTAACATTTTTAAGTTTTTGTAATATTCATAAATTAATTCAAAAAAAATAATATGCCTTTTTTTGAGGAATTTTAAAATTCAAAAATATAAATTCTCTTAATCTTAATTATAATTTGATGAAGTAAATATTGGAAAGTTTTCTTGATAAAATTTATCTAATATAAGGAAACACTATTTTTAAAAGCTCAAAATACCATTAATAAAATAAGGGTCAATTAGTCATTTCTGAAGAAACCCTTCAATCATGTATATAACTTAGGATTCATCTATAAACCTTTTACAAAGTAATTATCAAGTGTAAAACATTTATTTAATTTTTTTCTTAAAAGAATAGATAAATCAAGTTCCAGAAGTTACAATGGAAATTTAAAATTAATTGAAAATTAATAAAAATACAAATTCCATTAATTTTGGTGTAGTGAGATTATAGGTGTATGAGTATTTTCAAAGATATTAAAGATTCAATTCCATTTTTTTGCTCTGATAATATTTAGAAACTCTATATACCATAAAGATATTATTATTACTAACATCCATTGCCCAAAATTTCAAATTTGACTTATTACAAGCTTTAATTATATAAAGAAATCATGATTTCCTTAACTATTTCTTTTGTTACATGGAAGCTTATTGACTTTACAAACTAAAATTTATGACAAATGAATTTGTAAGATGTTACATTTCTCATTTTATATAAAGCTATTCCAACCTTCTCTTTTATTTCTGTTCCCCTGAAAGCCTCCTTATGGCAATTAGTAAGATGGAGATCCAATTATTTCACCAACAAATAAAATTTATATCATGCAAGATAATCTTGAAAAGCATCTCTCATTTCAGAGTTCTTCATGATTTGATAGGCTGAAAATTTGACCATTGTTTATTTATTGACACTCTTTATGTGTAATGTTTACAATTTTCAGCCTATGAAATCCCGTTACTAATATCAATGGTATAATTGAATCAATTTGTCTTGCTTGTGATACCTGAAGTAAGCTTTCATTTGGAAGATTTTTTTGAGTTGTGAATATAATTAAAAATTACAAAAGAATTTCAATCAACACAAATAACTTTGGAATTGATTTAAAATAAAAAATGAAAAAATTAAATTTAAATTTTGAATTTAAATTTAATTAAGAATAAATTTTAAAATGAAACTAGAAAAAATCATCAACTTGGACTTAATCAAATGATATCAAAATGATAATAATTTCCTTTTTTTAAAAAAATAAAATAAAATGAAAAACTCTTCATATTTCTATTTTTCTTTTTTTGATTTTTTTCAAATTATTTTATTTATTTATTTATTAAAGAATGAAATTAAAATTCAAATAATTATTTTGCCTTTTTTTAAAAAGAGAAAAAATAATAATAATAATAATAATAAAGTTTAAAAATTTCAAATATAAAGAAAATTGAACGTTTTTATTAAATTATAATTGAAAAGTGTTTTGATTTAAATAAATAATGGGTGTTGGTAAACACACGTAAGCCCTTACGTGTTTTTACCAAATTATGACAAAAACACGTAATTTTATGGTAAAAACACCTAAGTAACCTAATTTTTTTATAAAAATTCCTCATGCTCATTTTTGAGAATTTTTAACAATTTTTTTTGCCATATCTTTTCCGACATGGGATGTGAAGGTCCCCAAATTTTTTCAAATTTTTTTTTTGCCCAATTTTTCTATTTTGGGCAATTTGGTAAAATGGCCCATTTTTTTGAAAAAATTCATTAAAAATGTTCCCACTTATGAATTTCAATATTTTTTTTTTAAAATGAAGGTGAGAATGTTGAGAATAATAAACCAGAAGCCCAACATTTTGGTATTTTTTTTGCAAGAACATTTGTAGGCCCAAAAAGTCCATGTTTTTTTATGTTTTTTTGTTCATGTTTTTAATTAAATTGAAAATGCCATTTATGACATAAATTGAATTCAAAATTTAATTTATGATTTGTGGAAGTTAAAATTTTATTTTTGGCATTAACAGTGCCATTTATCACATCAAAAGTGCCATAAATGGCATCACTAATGACATAATAATGCCATAAATGGCATCAAGAATGACATACAGATTCCATTTATGGCCAGAAAATTGGCATAAATGGCATTACAGAAATGCCATAAATTCAATTTTATGGCCTTGACAATGCCATTTATGCATTTAAAAATGCCATAACTGGCCTTAAAAATGGCATGAATGGCCTTAACATTGGCCTTAAAAATGGAATTAATGGCCTTAACTATAACATAAATGGCATCAAAAATGCCATTTATGGAATCAAAAATTCCATTTGTGGCATTACATAAATGGAATTAACAATGCAATTTATGGTTTTACATAAATGGAATTAACAATGCCATTTATGGTGTTACATAAATGGCATTATGCCATTTATTGCATTGATAATGCCATTCATGGTATTAGTAATTCCATTAATTGCCTTGTTAATGTGGCATTATTAATTCCATTTATGGCATTAATGGCATCAGAAATGTTGCATTTTTGATGCCATAAATGGCATTAATGGCATAAATAATATTTCATTGATAATGCCATTAATGGCACTGTTAATGCCATTTATGACACTGTTAATGCCATTAATGGCATTGATAATGCCATTAATGGCACTGTTAATGCCATTTATGACACTGTTAATGCCATTAATGACATTGTTAATGTCATTTATGGCACTGTTAATGCCATTAATGGCATTGTTAATGCCATTTATGGCATCAGAAATATTTCATTGATAATGCCATTAATGGAATTTATGGCATTGTTGATTCCATAAATGGCATTAATGGCATCAGAAATATTTCATTGATAATGCCATTAATGGCACTGTTAATGCCATAAATGGAATTTTTAATGCCACAAATGGCATTAACGGCATCATAAATGCCATAAATAGCCATATTTCATTTAAAAACCATCCCTTACGTGTTTTTACCAATTGAAGGTAAAAACACGTAAGTTTTTAGTAAAAACACGTAAGCTCTTACGTGTTTTTACCAATACCCTAAATAATATAAGTAATTTTTTTAAAAAAAAATAAATAAATAAAGAAAATTTTAATTTTGAATTTTTATTTGATAAATAAGTTTAATTGAATTCAATTGAAATTAATTTTTTAATTTTTTTTCAAAAAAAAAAACTACTCAAAAAGAATTATTTAGGCTTAAGTTTTTTATTAGGTTTTTGAAATTAATTTCAAAAATATTTTAAAACCAATTTTGATTCCAAAAATTAAATAATTTTTTCAAAAAAAAATAATTCATATTATTCTTCAATTTAAGTTAAAAAAAATATTCTTTATCAAGCTTTTATTATTTATTTTTTTACAATTCATTATTATTCTTATTATTATTAAATTCAAGCTTTCAATATTCATAATTTTAATTTCCCAATTTAAAAAATATTACAAATTCCATCCTTGATTCAAAGCTCTAATAATATCAAATATTTAATCAAATTTTTAAGTCTGATAAAGAAATAGAAGATGAAGGGGATTCATTTACCATGAGCTTCAATCCAAAAAATTCAAACAAAATTCAAAATACAAATCAGCCAATGGTTGATACCCCACCCAGTAAAAATTCCACTCAAATAAAAAACAAATTAATAATGAGTAATCTTTATCATATTGGAAACAATTAGGGAATGATTTTATGCTTAATAGATAACAATGGGATCATCACCGTGTTAATGCAAAAGCACAGTAATTACAACAAGATAACAAAAGAAATTAGAAAAGTATATTTTTGTGAAATGGAGAAATAACTTATTAGCTTTTGAATATGATGAAGGAGCTTCATATGGATTATTTCATAATTCATGGGACTACCACCTGCTTCATTCCTTGGGAAAGTTTTTTCAAAACTCATGAAAATTTAAGGAATGATTACTCACTGTTGAAAATGTTGTTATTTAAAACCCTTTAGAGGATTTACAACAATTCTGAAATAAGTTTTATCCCCTTAAGTCACATTCAATTCAGCTAATTAATTTATTTTAATATATTCATAAGGACTAATTTGATGAAACAGGGGGGCTATATATGCAGCTTCAGTATCATAATATAATGATGGAAGTGAGTCTTTCTTATGAATTAAAGCTTAAATTTTTTGACTATTGGATAAATTCAGGTGTATAATTTTCTTCAAGGAATAATTTCACATAATTATTGGGGAAATAAGGCAGGAATGGAATGAAGAATTTTCGCTTAATACTCAAGTTTTTGGGGAAAAACTCAATCTCCGTAGGATGAAATATCTTCTGGACAAGATTGAAACAGGGGTGATAGTGGTTGTCATATTGGAAGTGATAAAGAAGGCTCTTTATGAGAAGGATGTGATTAGGAGTTCCTTGAAGGAATTAAGAAAAATAAACAATAGCCAAAACTTCTGGAGATAATGGCCACTTGAGGAAATTGAGTAAGAATTTAATGACACAATTCTTGAAGTAAAACAAGAATCTTGAAAATGGGGGTAAATTGATTCATTAATAAATTCAGGAATTAAATGAATATAAATATGCAAATCATATAAGCTCCATTGATGCTCATGCTACAGAAAGGAAACAATAAATCCAAAGAGCATAACCTATGTGATATCAATTCACACTACTTTGGTTTATTTTAAATATACAATAACTGCCTGAATAAATGCATAAATATTACCTATGTGATATCAAGTCACATTACTTTGGTTTATTCTAAATAGACTTAGTTTTACTGATTAAATGGTTTATTTAGTATAAGCCATTCATGGTTTATTTAATATAAACCAGTCATGGTTTTTTTATTTAATATAAACCAGCCATGGTCTATTTGATATAAGATAGAATGTAACAATTAAGGTATTAAGAAAGAGAAACTATCATGAGGGAACAAAAAGAAGAATTTCATGCACATTAGGCAAAAATTTCTGCTTAAGAACAACAACATAATGATCAAATAAATATGTAAATGATTAAAAAATTTTTCAAGATGAAAGAGATTCCTTTGAATGATCTCCCTTCAAGCTTATGGATGGGACAATAGGTGCATTGAAATATTCTATTTATAAGGGGATTCAATAAATTTAAGCTAAAAATCATTGAATATTATTTAAGTTGAAGCACAGACTAACATAAAAGCTCTGATAACATTATAATTATTTTTAAAAGTGTTTCTGATTAAAAAAACTTAGTTTTTTATATTTTATTCCTTTTTTTGAGCTTTTATATCTATCATAATTTGTTAAACTGTTTAAAAAGTAAGTATTTATTTGTATTTATGAAGGGAAAGAATTTTTATATCTCAATATCCCATTAGGGAATTTATAGATATAAACTTATTATTCTAATCTTCTTTCACTTATATACATTCCATGCCTATTTTAATCCCACTTGTTTTAATATTCTAAATATTTAAGGTAAATTAAACATTTTTATTATGCCTTCTTTTGATTAAAATTGGGGTATCTAAATAAAAAAGCCTTTTACAACTCCAAAGTTTTATTTATTTTCTTTTATCCATTAACACCTAAACTGAAGATTTTTTAAGAAATTTATTATTTTTGCATAATTTAAGTCAATTAATATATAATTTACTCAAATTTACCATCCACAAGTTCCATTAAAAAAGGTTAATGATATTATTCTCAAAGGATAAGCAAAACTGAGAAAAAAAATCTTTGTAGCATTTCCAACATATGACAAAAAAAGGTTATTAGCTTGGTAAAACTCAAAAAAGAACAAGCAAGATCTCAAATGAAATCATAAAAAATTTCATCATCACAGAAATTGATTTCAGAACAAGATGAATTAATAAGAAAATTAAAAAAGAAATACTCTGACTAATCTAATGAAATTTAGAAGAATCTTCCAAAATTTTCTTAATTTCTTTCAATTTGATTAAGTGTGTGATGGTCTTATTATTTTATATTTCTTTGTGTGTAAACTCATTTAGCTTAATCCTGAAATTTATTTTATATTAGATTAATAATTTTTAATGATAAATTCTTTTTAGAAACCATTAATGGATATTTTTTATATTTAACTTCAACCTCAACTACAAAATAAATATCCAAGTTAATTAAAAATATATTATTTAACTAATCATAATGTTTTCAAATAAGATTTTACTACTTTTTATTATAAAGATACACATTTTTATCTTATTTTTTAAATTTTCTATCGTTCCACTCTTTGTTCTTCCAAAAAAAAATATATTTCACACATTAGAAAATTTTTGATGATTAATATTAAATTTATTATGTAAAGTCATAAAAGATAAAGCCACTTTACCTGTGTGTAATAGCACAATCTATCGAGGTGATAGTGGACAACATAATCTATTCTTCAAGTGTCCAAATTCTTGTTCTACTATTATTCTGAATTTTTTTTAAGTTTAGTTAATATATCACTTACATCAACATCAATTAAGCTTACCTTTTATATTAATGGACATGATTAAAACACAATTTATCATTATTTTGACCATTTCTGGAAGTGATGAGAATTGGAAGTCTTGCAGAATATCCCAAATTTACAATGAGTAAGCAATCAGGAGGAAATCTGGGCACTCCATTGATTAGGTCCTTCCCAATTTTTGATTTACTAAATACCTTTCTATCATGAATGGAACTTGGAAGTCTTCCAAAGACCTTTTTAGAAGTATGAGCTCAATATTCTGTTGGATACCTCAATAAGCTAACCCACTTACAATACAAAAATTACCTTGGGAATCAACATTACACTGAAAGACAATTGAATGCCAAGCTTTTTGATTCACATAAGAATCCCATGGATTGTCTAGGGGCATTATTATTGGGATATGTGTCCCATCAATGGCACAAAGTATATTGGTGAGTCCTTGTCATTTCTTAAATGTTTCCTTCATTTCTTCCCACTTCTTCACATAAAAAAAATCAAAATGAACTTTGAGTCAAGTGAATTAAATGAAGATTTTGAGATATAATAAATAACAAAATCAGTTTTAGTTTAAAATCAAGACAAAACCATAGGGGTTTTTCCTTAAGATCAATTACTTATCATTAAACCCAACAACATTTTAAAATTAAAATTAAAATTATACAAAATTTCCAAACAAAAAAAAGGTAAAAGATTTTTTTTAAAAAAAAAAAAAATTGAAGAAATTAATAATTAATGTTTAATTTTATTATTGAACTTTCATAAAATATTAGAAAGACACTTAAAGTGAATAAAATCAATTTAAAAAAATATTTTTTTTGTTTTTAAAAAAATAATAATAATAAAGGCCACTTGTTTTGACTTTGTTGTTTTAATCTTCTGACATAAAATTCTTAAAATCAAATTAACCCTAACCCTTAAATTGAATTAGTCTTATGCGGAGAAGTGCACTTTTTAAAGGGTCTTACTTATTTTTTTGCCGTTTCACCGTCAAAAAATAAAAAAATAATAATTAAAAATTAAAAAAATTTAAAAAATTATGGTTTGTGAAAAAGTTAAGTTATTTTAAAAATTTAAATTATTCATATTTAATTTAATTTAAAAAAAAACTTAAAAATAATCTTATTTTTTATTTTTTATTTTTTTTAGTGTCAAAGAAAATTTTCAAAAAGTAAAAAAGAAAAAACAACAAATCCATTCATTTATTTAATTATTTTCTTAAAATTAATATTTTTCTTCTTTTTTTTCTGTAGGTTCAAGTTTAGCTACACCTGAAGTTAAAGGTATTATTGGATCATCAAATAATTTAAATCAATTTCAAAATCGTAAAATTGGTGAAAATAAATTACTAGTTAAGTCTAATTGTTTAATACTATTTTTTAATTAGAAAAATAAAAACATAATTGTTAATTACTATTATTATTTTTTATATATCTATGTATTTATATTTTAGACTTCAAAAAATCGTTATACTCCTTATGCTTCTACATCTACATCTAAATCTACATCTTTAAAAAATTCATCTCAATCTTTAATGGGTAAATGTTTAACTTGTAAATCTAATGTAACTAGACCTGCGGCAAAATATTGTCAAAATTGTGCTTGTAAGTTATATTCTTTCATCTTCATTTTTATTTTTATTTTAAAAACAAGTTGGATTATTATCATAAATTGATTTCGTTTTTTTTTTGAAATTTAGATAAAAAGGTAATCTTAATATCATTTTCTTTCCCTTACGCCTTTTTTTCTTACTTTTCTATTCATTTCATTACATTCAATTAAAATATTCTAATCTTATGGTTTTTCTTTTGAAAAACTTACCCTTCATAGGGTTTGTGTGCAATGTGCGGAAAAATGATAATAGATGTTACGTATTCACAACAAACAAGTAAATAAATAAATAAAACAAAAAACTTTTTTTTTTGTAGATATATAGCCTTTTTTTATTACTGTTCAGGTGGTCTTTTGTTTTGGAGCCTCATGTTTTATCTTAAAATGCTTTTAATAATTGATGCCTATAAACATTGTTTGTACTGCGTGTTGTCCAAACTAATTTTATAGCGTCAAAACAAAAATCAACTTGATCCTTAAACCAATGAATGACTTTTACGTCTCGTACATTGGTCTGGGCTGATGACTTCAGCCTCATTCATCGACTAGACAAACCAAGCATTCAAGTTATCCTAAACTTTCCTCTAAAAAATGATAAATTTTGAGGGGTTTATAATAAAAATTTAAAACTCAAATGCCAAGTTTCATCTAAGCAATCATCAGTGCAATGTTTGTTGTTGCGTTCAACATCCAAATCTCATCTTAGCTTCTACCTCCTTCAGTAAAAAACCTTGTATAGTACAGAATTTCATTGAATATTTACATTCTTTACAAAATTCATCACTTTTTCATGCCTGAAAGGTCTTGACCATTTTGCACATTTTGTTCGACTTCCAGTTAGTATATTGAGGACCTGCCGATTTTAATGAATGAAAAAATAGCCACGCAAATTATGCTTACCAAAAGAAATTAATGTCCCATGGCTAAGATCACACTTTGCTTTAACCAGAGTTTCGAGTTAATTTATCTAAAGCTCTTGTACCAAGCTCTTGCCAATCTTGAGACGTAACCCTGACAGATTTTAGTGCCCCAATCAAATTAAATCAAGTTTTAATCAAGTGTTTTACCAATTTGAAAATGAAAACCTAGAATTGATACGCGAGTAAACACCCACCAAAAGGATTCACGATTTTTCATAATATCGGCTAAAACAGCGCCACCCAAAAAAACCATATGCTTTCGTCTCGGAGGATCCTCAATCCTAATCTTAAATTTCTGTCATAAATTCTCATCATCAGGCAAATTAGCTGCTTGCTTTTAGATCATGTTACAGCTTTGACTTGCTAGACTAGTCACTCACACTTAAGCGTTCGGGATCACCTCCCAATACTCTCGTCAAATACAATTGTTTCATTTCTTTTTCAAGTCGACTAGGAAGACCCGGATACATGCTCGATCCACCGGACAACACGATGTGCTTATATAGTTCACTTCGCACATCAAGTGCAGCGGATTGAATGGTATTAAATAGCAATTCTGGGTGATGTAACGCAATAAAAAGCATCAGCGGCGGCAACATAAGCAACATACCCTGCCTTGCACGTACCAGCGACGCCAGGTGATTCAACATCCACAAGATGTGGTTGAAACATACATTCTGGGGCCCCAAATCGTTCTTGGCCAACCTTGATCACTCGTCCATCTGGTAGCTAATGATGCAAAGCATTAAATGGAATGTATATTCACAGCCCCCAATTTAGTAAGTCATCAGTGTTGAGTTACCACTTACAGTGTAGTTTTCGACTAAAACTGTGGTTTCTTCAGACAACTTATTATCTAGGTCCAAATCGTAACTGTTCCGGCCCAAAGTAGAAATAATGATATTGATCGTAATAAGGAAACATTTCATGAGAAAACTCAAAAATCAAAACACTAACGATACATAGCATAATTTTTCCTTGATTTGACGAATGGTCTCAAAATCAGCTGTTCGATTAAACGCATAGCCCCTCATGAGAAGTAGTTTGATGAGATATCTATCAAGAAACAAGTTCAAAAGTTGTAAATTGGCTTTCAGCTTGATTTATGATATCAGGTTTCGTCAATTCAACTTGCCTCGTGACGTCACGACCAGCAACATCTAAACGTCTTGTAAGATGAGGAAGTGAAAAGCCATCAAAGACAGGGACTATGTGAGTGACACCATCGCCAGAATCCACAACTACACCTGTTTGTAATCCTATGTAAGAAAAGGAAGTGAATGATGCATAAGCAAATTTTAAATCATAATCTTGAGAGTACGTTAAGGTTAACCTTGAGCGTATAGCGTTAAGACGGCTTGAATTGCAACGTAAACTCCGCCAAATTGATACTTTTCAAACATAACTTCACACATTTTTTCTCTATTTTTAACTGGATTCATTGGAGGTTCAGTTAATAAGATTTTCCGACCGGTTGTATCAATCTTAAGTTTTTCATTGAAAGTGTAATCCCATAAAAGTAACATATCATCCCAATTTTTTACGATTCCATGTTCCATTGGTTGTGTGATTTGAAGGTAATTACGATGTTCTGAGGCATGATCTCCAATCATAACATCTTTTAGAATGATCGACTGAGATCCTGGACCGTTTAAACGTTCTTCGGCACGTAAGATCGGTCTTCCAACTAGTGATGGAAAAGTGTGAGCCGGAAAATCTAAAAAGTAAAAATTGAGCAAAAGATAAACCAAATCATTTCGAAAAGAATGTTGGTATCATAAATACTTTTTAAGAGTTCTTGAATTTGGCCATAATAACCATTAAACAAAATCTTTCAACTTACTTGAACCAGCAAAACCACACTTAACAAATCCAGTTCCTATTCAAACAAAAGAAATTTTTAAAAAGTTGTTTAGATCATAAAATTGATTCAATTTTCAAATTAGACTTTATTATTACTTACCATTATCGACTACTAAAGGATTATCAAAATCAGTTAAATTGGCCATTTTTTTTGATCGAAGTAATGAGATTAAAATTAAAAAAAGTCGATGAAGTTTGAGTAAAGATTGAGACTATAATCAGTCAATCAATCAGATTAAGATTGTTAAAACTAAGCTTTGAAAACTTATTTAAAAATAAAAAATAGATTAATTTAATCCTTTTCAAAATTTGAAGAAACATGGATTAATAATTACCTCTTGATCAATCAAAGCAAATAAATCAAGAAAGGAAAAAATTAATTCCTTTTATTTCACTTGAAATCAAAAAAAAACTTGGTTTTTTTATAATAAAACATTCATTTATTTAAGTAATACCTTAACATTAAGTTAAAAAATATTTATCTTTCAAATTTATGTCAATTAAATAAATTTTCAATTAGTTCAAAATTTAAAATTATTAAAATAATTTTAAAAATAATTTAATATTCATTAAGTAATAATTTATAGTAACTTTTTAGAATCTTGGTAAAAATTTTAATTAAATTTTCATAAAATTTTAATTTTAATTTTAATATTTGATGTTTTTTTTTTTAAAAAAAAAAATTAAAAAATTAAATTAAATTCAATTAATAAAAATTCAAAAATTTCTCTATTTCATTTTTTTTCTTAATAAAAGAAAATAAAAATAAAGTTCAATAAAAATACAAATAATTCAGAAAAATTTATTTTTTTTTGATTATTTTTATAATTTTAAATAATTATAAATTAAGTTTTTTTATAAAAGAATAAAATTTTGTTTAGTATTTCAATTATTATTATTATTTTAGTAGAATATACTTTAACTTATAATGTTTACTGACTGTATCATTAAAATTTTTAATCTCATCATTTTGAATTAATTTATTAACTTAAAATTGAATTTAATTCAAGATTACTTGATTCATTATTTTTTTCATCTTTATCACCTATTTTTTTTAAAAAAATATTATTAATCAAAATTAGAAACCAGATATGCTTTTCCTTCTAACCATAAGTGATGTTTTTTTTTTAAAAAAAAAGATATCTTCAGCTTATATTTAGTCAAGCAATTCAAGTAAAATTCTATTTTCAAAATCAATAAGTTATCCCTCTTGTGAAAAAAACAAAAAAATTGAAAGATTTATTAGAATCTTTTAATTTTAGGAAGTTTCTGAAAGCAATAGTTATACAAAATTATTGCCCACATCATTTATTACATGTGAAGTGGTGTTTTGAAAAAATATAATCGTCAAGAAAAATTAAAGGATTTTTTAAAACTCCTACTTTATATCTTTTGTTTTTGACTGTTCAATTCTTTGGATCATATTAAAAAAAAAAAACTTGATTTGAAAATTTATGACTTTAATTTTCCACAAATACAAAAATTAATTTAATATTAAATCTTCAGAAAATATTCTTTTCATAAAGAAACATAATGATTTTTTTTGTTGAATTTAAAAATTTAAAAATTAAATATTATCTAATAATAATAGCCTATATACCATGAAACCCTTTGAATAATATTGTAAAACTTCAAAGAAATTGTCTTTATTCAGAACTCTTTCCTTTATTTTTGGGATATAAAGGGGACTAAAAATTTATCTAAAATTCAGTCATAATATATCACAAACTGAATTGGAGCTATTAGAACCTTTTTTAAGACCCTTATAGTAAGTTTTACTCAAGCAATAAATCAAAGCAAAATTGAAGGATAATGTCACATGGTGAACTTTGAGCTACAACTTGCCAGTATTAACCTGTATTTCAACCAGTTCAATAGCCTTTTCCACTATTTTCAGACTTATGTCTTATTCTTTGAAATGATGTGCAGTTTTTTCTTGGAAAATGCTTAATTCACAAGCATGGATTTTGACAATTTAAATGTTGCTCAGAAATGAGAAAGAAATACAAATGCATTTTATAATGTAGAACAACAATTTGAAACTGAGTAACTTTTTCCTTGTTATAAAAAACTCAGATTTTCTCCCATTCCTTTGATTTCATTTTACCCAAAATTAATAAATCAAGGCACTAAAGCAGACCTTATTTTTTTTTCTGTTAAAAGTAAGGGAATTTCTTGCAGCTTCTGCTTGTTTTCAAAAATCTAAAGCTTAAATCCATTAAATTTCCCAAAAAGAAATTTATCAGAATAATCATATCAGTAATTCATGCTATCAAAAAAAGAACAGCATAAAGAATTCACAATTTAATTTGAAGTCAATATATTTTGTATTAATTCCCAAAAAAAAATTCTTGAAGGAATTCTTAAGACAGCTAATAATTTACTTGTACTGTGATTTTGAATAAAAGTGATTTTCAATATTGGGTGAGGATGGAATAGGATTCAAAAGAGTTGTGAGTCAATGATTAATTGGTGAACATTCTTAAACAAGAAATCAGAAAAAAGCACTAACTTCATTTTTTTCCAGAATTGCTAATTCTAATAATCCTTTTGCAAATATTCTATTCCAAAATCAGAATTGAACCTTTTGATTGGGTTAATTCAATCATTTCTTACAAGTCTGAGCTTTGATGGTGGTGTTTCTTCTCAGGACAATTCATGAAGTATCTAAACAAAATAATGGAATAAATCAATATATATATATATATATATATATATTATTTTTTAAGGCTAGAAGGTAGATGAATAGAATCAAATGAGAAATTAGCAATATAGAAGAAAATACTTGTGCTACAAGATCTAACAGAAATTAGAATGCAACAAAAAACAAAATATAATTTATTGTTGAAAAAAAGGGACATCTGAAATAACTTATAAGATTTCTTATGGTTATTTTGAAGAGAATTTAAATTACTTCTCAATAAGCTTCCTAAAAATTAGAGTAAAAAAATAAATTTGGAATAAAATTAAGTGGAGGAAGTGGTTAATAAATTAAGGATTAAATGTTAGATGCAAATTGAAAATTGATATAAATGCTTTAACCAGGGGTTTTTGAGCTCCAACTAAGGCTGTGATTTTCTGCTGAGCTTAAACAAAGGCCACAATAATACATGGATCTTGTGGACCAAAAACCAGTCCACAAATTGAATGAGTTTTGAGTTCAAGGAAATTCGAGCTTGCCATTATAAAGTAAGTTTCTTGCTTAATAGATTGAGAAATAATTTGAAGTGGAGATTTAGTGATTAAATATGAGTGATCTGACAGATAGATAATTTTGATTGATATAAAGGAAGTTGAAATTCATGTTAATGTGTGAGTGTATTGATGATCTGAATTAGTGGGTCCACTAAAAAAAAAGACCATTCATTTAGGTTTCCCTTGTGCAAGATTGTGGAAAATTTCTAATCACTATATGCTTTTTTAATACTTAATTACTTTATGTCTTTTTACTTATATTTTCATTAAAACCTCTCATTATAGAGAAAATGGTCTTTTAATATCAACATATTTCTTTATAGCTCACCTTTCATTTCCTAAATGAATCATAAAAATCATTCTAGATAATCCAAATATCATATATACTTTCCCCTAAACTTATATAGAACCTGCAGAGAAACCTATCTCATAAAGACTCAATGATATTAAATCTACTCCAGTGTATACAAGAGATGGAAATACAAAGAAAAAGAAAGAAATAGAATTCTCAAAACTTTGATTTTCCTTCCCTAAAGAAACTGAATTTATCCACAGATATCTCAAAGTCAACTTCCAAAATTTTGGAGAAAAAACAATCCCAGAAAAAAGCAACAATCAAAAAAGAAGGACTTTGAAAAAAACTTATCAACCAAAAGGAAAAGTAAATATAAAATGACCATGAGTGATCACCCTCCTTGATTTGAAAATACAAAGGTTGGCTGGTCCTTTATTTTGAATTTATTCCAGCCTATTGAAGAAGAATTAGATTATTTACAGGAGGATTTTTACACACACATCAAGATTCTCTGGGATATAATTAAGAAGGAAGCTTTTCTTACTTCCACACATCCAGAACAACTATCCATATTTTCTCAACGATTTTCAAATTCAGAACAAGTTAAACAAGCTATAAAAGATGACATACCAAAATTACTTCCTCTAGATATAATTGAAATTATTTGTGGACTTCAGGGGAAGAGAAAAAAGGTTTGAAAAAGCATTTTCAACTTATCTGATTTCATGATTCCATATGTGCAAGTCTCATCATCAAAGTAAGGAATCATAAGATGGGCTCAAAATCTTGACAAACAGTCTGACTAATTTTATAATGAAGCATGTTGAATAAGTTCATTGGAGACCTTCAGGCATATTATTATTTGAAGTGCCTATGTCTTTATTAATATAATTATGGGTTATCTTAATGATCTTGATCTATTGACAAAAACATACAATCATTATGTCCCTTTCTATATGGCTGGAACTTATTGTAAGGAAGTAAATGAAAAGGGAACCCATCAGAAAAAGAAGAAGAGGATACATTTCAGAAAGATTTCTCAAGGGTAAGCTTTCAAAATACATAAAAAATAACAATGATATCCATAATCTAACAGCATTATTGATGTAGCTGCAAGATCCACAATACAAGTTTGCAATTAGCAATGATCCCCCAAAGAAATACCAGAAAATATTGAAACCAGTTCAAGAAAATAGTGATAAAGAATTCTATGCAAAAAATATATATTAAATAGCTTGAAGAATCCCTTTCAGATCAGAATCAGCCAACATATTCATACATAAACTTGATGAAAAGATAAAAAACACAAATGATGTAATGGAGATTTCATCAAACAAGAGAAAGCAAGCACACATCAAAGAACCAACAATAAAAAGCTTCCAAAATGCTCCATGTAAGGTGTGGATATGATACTTTGATTAAAAATCAAGTACTTTTCCTGTCCTCAAAATTTGTATAGGGTAAAATATGATTGAAAATATTAGGATTTAAAATTTTGAACAGAAAAGAGGCTAGATTTAATCTTTTTAACTTTCTAAGTATGAGAAAATAATATTATAAATATTCATTGTTTCACCAACAATAGAAATTTATCCAAAAATACTCTACAAGAGATATTTAAGGCTACAAAAGAAATTTCTTCAACAGCAATTTCAATTGGAATTAATTTAGAAAAGAGCTTCAGGAAATTAATATGAGAGCTTAGTCTCTAAAAAGAATATTAAAGAGAAAACATTCCCAAAAGTGACCAGGATATATTTGAGAACAAAGTGACAGAGTTAACAGTCATGAAAGATGCTTTAATTCACTTTTGGGATGGTTCAAGGGTAAAATTGATTATAAGAATTACAAACAATTATTATAATAATTTTTCATGTGACTATAAGGTTCAAAATGATTAAAAAAGGGTGTTTTGAATATTTTATTGATGCTTTAACGGTGTTTAGACTAATAATAAAGGGAAAAGATTATAAAATAAGGAAAAAGTGGGGCAAAGAAGACATTCTTTTATACCCACCAATTTTCTTACTCAAAAACTAAAATTTAATCTAATCAGTTGTGAGAAACACACTGCAAAAAGAAAATCCAATTATGGTATCATTGAACCCTGGTTTAGACCAAAAAAGGGCAGGTTTTAGCCATTTTATCCCTTAAAACAGCCATTAATAAAGTAATAACTGGTTTCAAACCTCCAAAAAATGTTATAATGTGTGTAGGAGATCTCAAAACTAGGTCAAACTTTTTCTACTAGCATTGTTTATCTTAAGCGTAGTTTTACCCTCTTTGTAGCAGTTAAAAATTCCCTGTTTTGTAGCAAAAACTTATCATCAATTGAGTCACAGACCCTGTGACTCAATTCCAGGACAAAAGTGATGCAATTTTCATGGATTTTGACATCTAACGCCTTTCAGAAAGGAATTTGGGGGAGCCTTGCACCCTTGGAGCCAAGATTCCTCCCCCCAAAATTTTTCTTTCCAATTATATTTTTCTTTAAATCCTCATCATGTATTATACTAGGAACTTAAATATGTAATTCAATTGAAAATTTACAGTACAAAACTGTAATTATGAATTCCTAATATGTAAGTCCAAGCTCACTTATGCAATACATGCACACATTTTGACATTTCAATTCCTCATAGCTTTTAAGCTACACACCACACCTCAATTTTAACACAAAAATTGATGGTTAACACCACATGTGGTGTGAATTAAATGAAGTTTTTGAGTATTTTCATATTTTAATACAAAAAATACTAAAAGCTTAATTTAAGCTCATTTAGAGTTGCATTACAGAATTTTCACTCAGGGGTGACCCCACCTGATTTGTTTTGAGAAATCCACTGGTGAAATCACTTTAAAAAGTTTATTTTTAGGAAACAAAATTATAATAATTCATATGAACTTTTTTTCCAAAAATAATTCAATTTAAATATTTTTGGTTAAAATTAATTTTTGCTTAATTTTTTCAAGTGAAAATGTATTTACACAATTTTGAATTTTAGTGGTAAATTATAACTAATTTTTGTATCAAATCCTTATCTTTATAATGCAATAATGTTTTTATACATTAAAATTAAATTTATTATTTCTAATTATAACTTGATTTTATTATTTGTGGTCTTTTGGGTATATAAAAATACCTCTAAGGCTCACATTCCCTCCCCCTAAAAAAAGAATATTACTTTGTAATATTGTTATTTCTAGTGTTTATAAATCTTCTGAGAATTTTGGTAGCTTCAGGTATGTCCTTCTCTTCCAACCATTCATTTTCACAAGTTGTGTCACTGTACCTGATGAGGTATTCCCTTTCTTTTTTAGTTCTAAATTTCCTTTCTTTTTGAACTTTAGTGATCTTCTTAGTACCAGATGGCTTAACAGGAGTTGTATTCCAGGGAGATTTAATCCTTAAGGGGAATCTTTCAGAATAACCAGATTTTTAGGGTTTTATCAAGCTTACTGGAAATGTAGGGTGCTTACTACTAAGTTCCTCAGATAATTCTACTTCAACAGCATTTTCCACATTAAGGGCCTTAATTAAAAAAGGTCCTGCAAAGGATTCTCTAAGCTTTTTTGCATCTTTTGATGTTATTTAACTTTGTGGTGGATACAAGTACCAGGTCTCCTACTTTGAAGTCTGAAGTAGAATGTGACTTATCCCATTTGTCTTTTGCATATGGAAATGAGCCCTTCATGCATCTTACAGAATTCCTTTGAAGATAGAAGCTGTGCAATGTATTTAAACTAAGTATTTCCTCAAATAATCTTGGGGTAGTCTGGGATTCCATCCTTTCTCCAGAATAGAAGGAGTTTGATTGGTACTGGAATGAAAAGATATTTTACATGCTAGTTCCAGTTCAGGTAGAAGGGTACACCAATAATGGGAAAATAAATTACAATCCTTGTGGTCTAAGGCATATGCACAAACACTTCTGACCATATCTTCCAATGTTTGGATCATTCTTTTAGCTAGGTCATCAGTTTGTGGGTGATAAGCTGTAGAGAAGGATAATTTGGTCTTAAATAATCAGTGAAGATTTTTCCATAGTGCTGAGATAAATTTTGGATCTCTTTCAGTAATAAATTTGGTTAATATGCCAGCTAATGATATTACTCTATTGCATATTAAAAGAACAGTATCTACGGCTGTATCATTTATGTGACATGGTATAAAGATTGGAGTATTACTAAATCTGTCAACAATTACTAGGCAGGAACTATAGCTTCTATCACCTTCTGATGGTAGGCCAGTTACCAAATCCATGTGGCCGATTTCCCAAGGTCTACTGGGTTCTTGGATTTTGATCATATGTCCAAGTATTTTGCCAATGGATTTATTTGCTTTTGAAATCTGTCACAGGTTTGAAGTATTCTGAAACATCCTTTTGCCACATTGGCTAACATATGCAGGTCTTAATTTTATCTCTTGTTCTTTCCTCAGATAGGTTCCCTGAGAAGAGGCTGTCATGGCATTCTTTTAACACAAGATTGATTAAGGACCTTTCCACATCTTTCATGACACATGCGTGTTTAGTCCTATGGTAAATAATTCCATAAAGTAAATCAAATCTTCCTTAATCAGATTACTTCTAACATATTTAATCAAATGAATTTATTAAGGAATTGTCTTTAGAATCTTTGGTAAGTAATTGGCATAGGATACTAAAATTCTTATCTTGAGTATAGCTGTCCCTTACTTCCTTGAAGAAGGTAGTGTTCAGTTCTGTGAAACTGATCAGTTCTATTGGGATTTGTGGAGAAGCTTCTTCTGGTACATAAGAATGATTTTCAATGTCATTTGGTAATGGCCATCTGCTAAGTCCATCTGCATTCTTGTGAATATTCCCATCTTTGTGCACAATGATCATATTACATGTATATTCTTGTATGGCTATTAGAAATCTGAGAATATGACTGTTGATTGTTTTTATGTTAAGAACTTATTTCAAAGTGGTCCAATAGTTTATGAATTCAAAACAACATCCTTCAAGAAAATAATTCAATTTGTACAAGGCCCAAACAAGAAATAAACATTGCATTTGACTTGCTCCATATATGGATTCAGTTTTTTTATTTTCCTAGATATAAGACATATGAGTCTTTCCAAAGTTTCATTATTAATAACTTGGAATTGATGAAGTCAAACTCCTAGTTCATCTCCTGATGCATCAATATGAAGCTTAAAGGTTAGCTTAAGATATGGTATCAGTAGAACTGGAGCAGTGGCTAAAGATTGTCTTAGGGATTGAAAGGCTTTAACTATATCAACAGTAATTTCAAATACTAAATATTTGTCACATAAATTATAAAGAGGTCTTTCTATGGATGCAAAATATTAAATATTTTTTCTGTAGTATACTGCAAACCCTAGAAATGACTACATTTCTTTTTTGTTCTGAGGCATAGGCTTTAGTAGTACTGCTTAAACTTTATTTTTTTGAATTTCAAGGGATAGACCAGATACCACTTTTCCTAGGGCTTTGAGCTCTTTGACTCAAAAATGACATTTCTTTAAAGAAATCTTTATTTTTACAGATTTTATTTTTCCCAAAACTCTAGATAATCTATAAAAATGTTTTTCCCAAGTCTTAGAAAAGACAATAATTTCATAAAAATAACTTATCAACCATCCTTCTGAAATTTATTAAGAAAAGCTTCCATTCATCATTCTTTGAAAGTGTGAAGGTGCATTTTTGATACCAAAACGCATCCTCAATTATCCATAAATGCCAAAATTGAAAATCATTTTCAAGTATTTTCTTGCTCTTTGTGCCACTAAGTCTTGGTGGAATCCCTTTAGGGAATCCATAGTTCCGATGTATGCTTCTTGAGATATTTGAGTAAGGGAAATTTGGATTTTTGGTATGGGATACCTATCTGGGACAGTGTAAGTGTTTAAAGCTTTAAATTCCCCTACCATCCTGGATTTTCCATTATGCCATGCCACTATGACAGGTGTAGTTATTTCTAATTCTTAATTGTGGCCAAATTTTATTATTACACCAAGGTCCAAGAGTTCTTGAATGTGAGTCTCAAGGCATTATCCTGATTTTGGGCTTGCTAGGCATGCAGGCCTTCTTAAGAGTGGTGAATAAGGTCTCTCAATGATCAAAATGATTTCAGATTCATGATCAATAATTTACCCCAATGGTTCTTTATCTGATTTGAAGGCTTCTTTGTGGTCATATAAAAGGGCAGAGAGTTCATTTTCCTGTATATCAGTAAGATGAAGACTTATTTCAGCTTCATTAATTTTTTCTGACTTGAAATTATCTATATCTAAGCTGACTTGTAATACTTTATTCAATGTAATTTGTCTTTTAAAAGTTAAAAAGGAAAATTTCTGATGCTTATTGTAACCAATAGTAAAGTATCTGTCTTTGTTTTTATGTGAATATATGCCATACATGATCAAAGAATCATTTACCAATATTGAATGGGTACTAGAGAGGTTTTTCATAACAAAAAATTAAACAGTAATTCTTAAATTTTAATTTATATGTGGAAATATTACAGTGTTTTCAAATATTCCCAATGATTTAATTGGATTTCTTGCACTGTTGGATTTTATGCCATCAATTGGTAATAATTGATCTTCAAAATTTGGTACACAGTTCATGTGAAAAGATTTTTCAACAAAAGAGAAGAAGGATTCTGGGTCAAGTAACAGATTAGTGGCTTTTTTTTCAATTACCACCTCTGTTTTACAAGAGTTTCCAGCTTCATAAGCTTTCCCCCTTTTTGGTTCAGTTTTCATAAGCTGTGCATATTGAATTTTTTATAAGTCAAGTTGACTATTTCTCAATTGTTGTAAATGGGAGTAAGATTCCATCATTTAAAATTTGAAATTGAGATTTTCTATATCTTTTGAAGATTCATAAAACATTTATGATTTATCATCTGAATTTTCCTCAATTAAATCATCTTTTTCAACATAAGGTTCTTTCTAAATGTCAATTTCATTCATTATCCCTCTTTTTGAAAATTTATTAGCTAGATTTGTGGCTCTTTGGGAACTATGGAGCTTAATGATTGTATCTGCAGATTTATGTTTCATATTACTAGTATTTTCTCTGGGGGTTTTTTCCACAGAATCTTTCCAAGGTATATTGAACCTTGTTTTAGGATTTATCCCACTAGGCAAAATTTTTGTTACTGTGGTTACTTCCTTTGATATATTTATAATATCTTATGCTGAAGATTTTTCAGTAGTCCTGCTTTTGACAGCATGCTCCAAGTCACCTCCATTGTCAGGCTGAGTCTATGATAAAGGTGTATAATAGTATTTAAAAGCTTTAACTATGACTGTGAAGCAGTGAAAATAGTTTAAAAAGAGTTTGATCCATAATAATAAAAGGGCTTTACTATGGCATAATAGTGGTGGTGAGCACTGCTGAAAGCCCTGGGTGCAGTCTTACCAGTTGGGTTACTATAATAAGAGCTACAATACTTAAGTTTAGAGTATAACCTGGTTATTTGCAAAGAGTATAACTGTTTTCGACAAGTTTACTACATGGGAATTCAAGAGCAGGATGAGGAAACCTTTTATGGCTGTGAAAAGGCCCCTTTTTATCCTAAAATGGGGTGAAAAGGCTTCTATAAGTGAATATTTTCACTACCAAGTACTGTATTGTGGCTTTAACAAAGCCTGCATAGCCTGTATTGGGCTCAGATGTGGTTTTGAAACCACATCTGGGCAGTTTTCACCAATACAGGGTGAAATTTTTCATCTGGGGACCACATAGCCTGATTCTGATGTGTATTACATATAGAATGCTGTACAGAACCTGTATGGAACCCCATTATTGAATGAATTATGAGGTATTAAAGTATAAACAGCCTCCTTTGTCTGTCTAAAACCTCATAATCATACTTATGGGAGAATGTCCCACAGTAAGACTCTATTGGTCTAATTGTGGGATTTTGAGCTTAAAACTGCCATACCTTTTCCAGTTTTTGAGATATCAAGCTCAAAGTTGGTTCATTTAGTAGCCCTGGATGTGTTCTACACAATAATACCTCATTTGGTATGGTTATCATTAAATATGGCAAAGTTATGCAATGTACAGGTTTTCTTGTACACATTTATGATTTGCCCAAAAACTGTATGGAGCTTGTTTGCTCCATATCTTTTTTTCTAGATGGGATATGGGGAAATGGATGGTACCATCAGATAGCCCTGATTGTGCTCTTTACAAAAGGACCCACTCTAGGCATTTCACACTAAAACTGTAGAAGCTGGAAGAGAGGTGAATATTTTAATCCCCCTTATTTGACTTATTTTGGTCATTACTTCTGTGATTCTGGTGCTAGCTCAGTTTGGCTAGTACCATTGGATAGCCCTTACTTAGAGGTCCATTTTGAATACCCATTTGATGGGGTTAAGCCTCTTCCTATGTATTTCAGATGAGAGTTCAAAATTAAGGTTTATTCTCAGCAACAACTTTGAGCAGGAATAACATTGTTATTCTTTTTCCTATGATGATGAGATTTTTATATTTGGAAAGGGGTGAGTTTCCTCTTTCTTTTGATATCTTTTGAGCTGATTTTGACCAGCTCCATGTTTTTGGTGGTATCTTGGCTATACCATTGATTTATGGTATTTGGCTGTCATGCTTGTGCTCTGGTTTTGAGTCACAGTCTGACATACCCTCCCTCTAAAAAAGGCTCATCACCAATGAGAATTTTTAGTCCTCCCGGAGGTCCTGAATCTCTTTATATGAAGGTTCCCATTTGGTATGGCATCTTCTGCCAACCACTTGTCTTAGTCAGCTGTCTGGTTCTTGAATCTGACTAAGTACTGTCTTTTCTCCTTAAAATTAAGTCTGATCTTCCTGGCCTTGATGATTTTCTTCAAAGGTCCAGAAGAATCCACCACTTACACTATTTCTGGTGGGGTGGGGTTCTTCTTCCTGGAGGGGAATTTGTCCTCTTCTGTATGGAAGTATGGCTTGACTAAACTCACTGGAAAGACTGGGTGTTTCCTGGAAAATTCCTCTGTGAGTTTGACTTCCACTGCATTTTTCCCTATCAATTTAATGATAGTGAAGGGCCCTACAAATGAGTCTCTCATCTTCTTAGGTCCTTTGAGATTATTAAAGTTCATGGTAGACACCAATACTTGGTCCCCTTCCCTAAAGTCAGGTTCCATGTGTCATTTGTCCCACCTCTTCTAATTATATTATTTTTCCTCAGCTATGCATTTGGCAGCTGTGTCACAAGCCCTCTTCCACATTTCATGGAAATCTTTGGCTGTGGGGTGGATGGTCAGAAGATTTTTCTTCAAGTGATCTACAGGAAATAGGGGATTCCACCCTTTCTCTACCAGTGCAGGTGTTTTTCCTGTGGTAGAGTGCTGACTTGTATTATAAGCCAGCTGGACTGCTGGTAGAAGGGTAACCCAGTCATGGGTGTATCCTTCATGGTCCTTGTATTCCATGCCATAGGCACAGAATCTTCTAAGGATGTCCTCCATTGTCTGGATCATCCTTTCAGCTAATCCATCTGTTTGTGGATGGTAAGCTGTGGAAAATAAAAGCTTGGTGCCAAGCATGTCATACAAGTTTGTCCAAAATTCAGATGTGAACTTTGGGTCCCTATCACTAATAATGATTTTTGGGACTCCACAGGTAGATATTATGTTATTCAAAAATAACAGAGAATTATCCATGGATGTGTCCTCCTTGTGACATGGTAGGCACCTCATACTCTTTCTGAACCTATCAACTATGATCAAGCAGGTGTTGAAGTTCTCTTTGCCTCCTGGGACAAGTCCTGTAGCACAGTCCATGTTGATGGTTTCCCATGGGTGTTTGGGTTCTTCTATGTGTTGAAGTAACCCATAGTTCTTCCCATGTTTCCTATTTGCCTTCTGGAATCTCTCACAAGTGTTAATATTCACTCAACTCTTGATCCCATTTGGGGCACCAAGCTGTGCTTACTACCCTTTCCTTGGTCCTGTCTTCACTCATGTGTCCTGTATAGGGACAGTCATGGAATTCTTGTAGGATCAAGGATATATGGTCTCTGTCTATTATTGTGAGTTCACTAGTGTGCTTCTCTCTATGGTAGAGCAGGACATCTATAAGGAAAAATTTGTTGTCCTTATAGTCCCTCAACCAGGGTTCCTCTAACTGGGATTCCAGTTCTGGGCTCCTGCACTTTTGTTGAAGGAGTTGCAACAATATGCCACACTGTTTGTGTTTGGTATATGTCTTCATCACTGCATTGAAGCATTCATTATGAAGTTACGAGGAACATATTCCCAATATGGGAGTTTATGTTCCTTCTAAATCAGTGTTTCCACTGCCTGGGGTACCACTTTCTGGTGCACATTCAGAAAATTTGAAGTTTTCCTCCTATCTATTTCCATGAAATGGATAGGGATCTTGGCTGCTACTTCAGGGTCATAAGATGGATTGCTTTTGACATTATCCAGTGGCCATATTCTGAGGCTATCCGCATTGGTATGACTTTTACCTTCTTTGTACATGATGGTCATGTTCCCTATATAGTCTTGGATGGCTATTTGCCACCTCAACATGTGTCTATTGGTAGTCTTCATGTTTAGTAAAGACTTCAAGGGTGTGCAGTCTGTGTAGACTTCAAAGACTGCACCCTTCAAATAATAATGGAGTTTCTCCAGAGCCCAGAATAAGCATAGACATTCAGTCTAGGTGGCCCCATACCTGGATTATGAATCTTTCAGTTTCCTAGAGATGTAACATATTACTCCCTCTCTTGGTTAAACATCTACTATTTGTCTCTGGTGAAGGGCTTCTCCCAAGCCTTGGCTACATTCTGCATCTATGTATAACTTGAATGGTAGTTTAAAGTCAGGCAAGATGAGTACAGGTGCATTTGTGAGTTCATGTTTGATCCTCTCATATGCATCCCTTCTTTATTTGGTAATTTCAAAAACTGCATCTTTTGAACATAACTTGTATAGACTAATAGTTATCTGGGCAAACTTTTTGATGTAGTTTCTATAGTAGCTAGCAAACCCAAGGAAAGATTGCATCTATTTGATGTTTCTTGGTACTGATTTTTTCAGTACTGCTGCTACTTTGTTCTGGTCAATTGCCAGACTAAGACCTGAGACTTTATCTCCTAGAGCTAGTAGCTCTTTTTGGCCAAAATTAAACTTTTTAAGTGAAATTTTCAGGTTGATGGGTATGCATTTACTTAGCACTTTGTCTATTTATTGCACATTGTCTTCCCATTTCTCTGAGTATATAATTATGTCATCAAGATATACTACAATCCAGCCTTTGAATATTTCATCTTGAAATATTGTGTCCATCATCCTTTGGAAGTGGGATGGTGCATTTTTGATTCCAAATGGCATCCTGGTATACTCATATATGCCCATATGGCATATGATTATGAGTAATAGGCCATTCTGGTGGAAGCCTTTCATACAATCCATCTTGGTTATGTATTTGGCTTTTGCCAGTTTGTCTAAGGCATGAGGTATCCTGCATATAAGGTACCTGTCAGCTTTTGTGTAGTTATTCAGACCTCTGAAATATCCACAAAGCCTAGACTTGCCATCATGCTAGGGGATCAGGACAGGAGTAGTAATTTCCACTATTTCATTGTGTCCAATCTTTCTGATGACATCCATGTCAAGGAGTTCACTGATATGTTTTTCAATTTCCTTCCTGGTTTCCAGACTTTCTGGGTATGGAGGTCTCCTGAGCATGGGTGGGTAAGGTCTTTCCACATCCAGATATAGTTTTATATCATGGCCTCTAATTTTGCCTAGGGGTTCTTCACCAATGGGAAATGCTTGTCTATTTTTCTTCAGAATCTTCAGTAAGCTTAGTTTCTGTTTACTGGTGAGGGTAGTGCTGAACTGACCTTCTCTGAATTCATTTGGTAGTTCTTCCAGTGGATCCTGGGTAGATATTTGGTATATATCAAGTGAAAATTTCTTTTATTTGTTGGTACCAATGGTAATGTGCCTGTTTTTACTATTTTAAATATCAATACCACACATCCTCTGATACTCTGTCCCCAGTAAGAGCCCTTGGATGTGGGCATCATTAAGCACTACAAACTCTGTGTTGAGTCTGATATTACCCTTCCTATGGGGTATAATTATCTCTTTGATAATTGTCCCAATGGAAGTCATCTTCCCTAAAGCAATTTTGAAGTTCTTTGTCTTGGTGAGAAAGAGCTGTTTTTCCCAGTTTGGGAAGTGGTTGTCCAGATACTTTCTGGCCACTATGGAGCAGTGTGCCCCACTGTCAATGATCAATAGGTGTTGAGCATTGTCAATGCAAACAGTCATTTTTGTGGCTGTCCCATGTATATAGGCCATTCCTTTGGTTGGTGTGACCAGGAATGTTTGTGCATCCTGTGTATGTTTGCACAAGTGTTTATTGGTAGTGTCTTGTGGCATGCCTGCTTCCAACTGCATGTCCTGGATTTCTAGTGGGGTTTCCTCTTGGTATTACACTAGAAATTCTTCTCTTGGGTCTTTTTATTCATAAGATTTTTCTCTGATGGCAGCTTCCATAGAGTCTGATTCAGAATCCTCTGTTGGGGATTCCTGCTCTGGGATGTTCTAAATGGCATAGAATTTTTTCTTTGCCTTTGGACAGTTGTTGGAATAGTGGTCTGTTGAACCACAATTGTGACAAGAATTTTTCTTCTTGGCCACTTCTGTCACCCTTTCCCTGGGTTTGTCTTTAAACTCCACCCTGAAAGGTTGTTTCTCTTTGAAACCACTGCTTTTATATGGGGTGTATTTCCCTATATTAGTTCCTTTCCTTACATCTTGTAAGGTATTTGAAATGTCATCTAGAGTGAAATTTTGGTTTCATCTACATCTTACTTCATGCTCTAATTCTCTTGGCATTTGTGTCAGGAGTGTGTGATTCCTCATCTGAATGTTCATTTGAGGATCAATGGCTTTAAGTCTTTTATACTGTCTAAGACACCATTCATATGGATCTTTGTCCACTGAATACTTGTCATTTTCAAATGAAATGGTATTTTGCCATATCCAAGTACCATTGCTGTACTTTTGGATGATCTGAATCTTCCACCATGGCCAGTTTCTTCCATGGATTTCTTTCATTTCTGTGTACCATATACTAGCATGTCCTTTGAATGTTGTATTAAGTCTAGCAGTGATCCAGTAGTCTGGTATTCTTGGTACATCAATTAAGAGTCCATCAATATAATATATGAATTCCATATGATCCAATTCTCCTGGTACAGAGAATTTGGGCCAGCCTGAGGCCTCAGGAATCTGTTTCAAGGCTTCCTTCTCTGAATAGGACATATTATATACATCCTGGTATTGTGATGGAGATCTTGCCTTATTCATAAACATGGCATCTGGTTTGATGTCATCTTGGTGATATGGATTATCCATAACATGGCCTTGTGGTTGGGGCTTCAAGTTATGGTAGAAATTAAACAGTTTGTTTATGTATTGATCCAGACAATCCCTGTCCCTTTTTCTGTGGTGTTATTCTTCAGAGACTAGATTAAGTCTTTTGTTGGTTTCTTAAGAGGCTTTGCTCAATTGAGCATGTCCTTCTTGAAGGGTTTTAAAATTTTTTTCCATGGATGCTGTTAATTTTTTCATCCTCTCATGGCTTTCTTCAAGTTCTGCAAACTGCTTTTGAGTTTGCTCAGCATATTGGGACATTTGTAACCACAGTGCATCACTGTTTAGGTTACTCTCAGGTGTGACAACATTATGTTCAATCTGGGTGAGGGTAATATTTCTATTAAGGGGACTACTGATTCCAGAGCTATGTACAACTACTTCTGGTTCTTGTGCACTTCTTTAACCAAATCCAATGGATTCTAGATCATTGGGTCTGACCCTCTTTTCCTTTGGTTGAAGGTGGTCTTGTCTTTGCCCTTGGATCCTTGTCTTCTCCTGGAAACTTCCTGGGATTGTGAAGAATGGTGACTCTTGGCCACTTATCTGTTGGTTTCTAAATGGTATGAAGCCACTGGAGAGCTGATTTGGCCTGCTCCTTGTGAGCTTGAAGGAATCTGAGTATGCCCTGTCTGGGTCAGCTGTCCTTCTATAGCCTGGATAGTGGCTTGATTCTCCCTTATTCTGTTTTCCCACACCTCCAGGAGTCTGAACTTCCTGGTGGGATTCCAGCCTTTGGTGATTACCATAAGGTCTTTGAAGTCTATCTCTTGGAGAAATATCTGCTGGCAACTTGCTCCAAGTTCTTCCCAGTGGGATGCCAGGTTGAACCTCTTGTTGTCCATGCTCCATTGAAATAAATCTTTGAGGAGTTGGTGGACCTGAAGAACTTGATCCATATCTTTATAGTCCTCTGGTTTGAGGTTCCTTTTGAATTGGAAAGTGAATGGCAGAGTGGGTATGATTTCCCTCAGTGTCTTGCCATCCACCACTGTGTCCAAGGTGTCCTTTTCCAGGTATTATGGTTCTGGATAAGCCTTCTCTGTCCTCTGGCTGGTTCCTTTGGAAGCCAAGGTCTCTGAGGTGTACAGGTGACATATCAGTGTTTGCAAGAAGTAAAAAACTTTATTTTCTTAGGGTATTTACCTTTGACTGTGCCTTGTACAAATTTGTTGTCTGCTGCTTTTGGAAATTTTCCTTTAGAGGTCAAAACTGGGTTAATTATGATAATCTTCCCTGTACAAGTTGTTAAGGTTGGTTTACCTTGTATTGAAGCAGAGTTTTGTGGTTTTCCATTCCTCTGAGGGGAAATGGGTGTCCACTTCTTTGCTGTTATGAGGCCTTCACTGTGCCTCTTTCCTTTGCCCTTGCTGCCCTCTGGTTCTGAGGGTGTCACTGGGTCTCTAGTGGGATGTAGTTTTCTTCCACTGAAAGAAAACAGGAAAAGAGGGCTTGATGTCAGTCAAGACATCTTCATATGCTGTTTGAACATCTATGAATGGTTTCCGGGCTGATATATTTCTATATTATTCCCTTGTATAATTACAGTGTAATTGAATTAACTATTCCACATCAGAAGTACAGCTTACAGATATCTGGTACACTGTTTGTATACCAATATATCACAGATTAACTTGTAATTAGCAAGTATAAGCTGAAAGAAAATGTGGTATGTAAGAGGGTAATTGAATTAACAATACATTCAACCATGCCTCAACTGTTGGTTTTACAGTAAGAGGTGTCCTTATTTAATTAAAAAAAGGACTTTATTGGTGGCTTAAAGTGTTTTTATATGTAAAACACACCAAAAATAGGGGTTGTTGTGGTGATTAAACAATAATCAACCATGCAACAATATAATTAAATAAAGATAAAAGATAGTGGTATACAACATATACCACTAAAGAAATATATATATAAGATCTGTTTTATATTTTTTTTCGGAAGTTATGCTTAAAAAGATAAAACAATATGGCAGAATATAATAAAATAAGTAAAAAACTCACTTGTAAGGTCCAAAAAGTCAAAAAACACTGCCAGGCCCCCAAAATGTCAGGCTGAGTCTATGATAAAGGTGTATAATAGTATTTACAAGCTTTAACTAGGACTATGACACAGTGAAAATAGTTTAAAAAGAGTTTGATTCATAATAATAAAGGGTTTTAATGATGATAAAAGGGCTTTACTATGGTATAATAGTGGTGGTGAGCGCTGCTGAAAGCCCTGGGTGCAGTCTTACCAGTTGGGTTACTACAATGAGAGCTACAGGACTTAAGTTTAAAGTACAACCTGGTTATTTTCCAAGAGTATATCTGTTTTTGACAGCTGTACTATGTAGGAATTCAAGATCAGGATGAGGAAACCTTTTCTGGCTGTAAAAAGGCCCCATTTTATCCTAAAATGGGGTGAAAAGGCTTCTAGACCTTTCCACATAGACAAAGTGACGATTTCTCAATCCCAAGTACTGGCTTGTGGCTTTCACAAAGCCTGTATAGCCTTTATTGGGCTCAGATGAGGTTCTGAAACCACATCTGGGCAGGTTTCACCAATACAGGGTGAATATTTTCATCTGGGGACCACATAGCCTGATTCTGACGTGTATTATGCATAGAATGCTGTACAGAACCTGTATGGGACCCCAGTATTGAATGAATTATGAGGTATTTAAGTATAAGCAAGCTCCTTCATCTGTTTGACACCTCATAATCATAGTTATGGGATATTATCCCACAGTAAGACTGTATTGGTCTAATTGTTGGATTTTGAGCTTAAAGCTGCCATACCTTTGTCAGTTTTTGAGATATGAAGCTCAAAATTGGTTCATTGCATATCCCTGGATGTGTTCTACACAATGGTATTTCATTTGGTATGCTTATCACTGAATATGGCAAAGTTATTCCATGTACAAGTTTTCTTATACACATGAATGATTTGCCCAAAAACTGTATGGAGCTTGTTTGCTCCATATCTTTTGTTCTAGATGGGATATGGGGAAATGGATGGTACCATCAGATAGCCCTGATTGTGCTCTTTCCAAAAAGACCCACTTTTGGTATCTCACCCTAAAGCTGTAGGAGCTAGACAAGAGGTGAATATCTTAATCCCCCTTATTTGACCTTATTTTAGTCATACCTTCTGTAATTCTGGTGCTAGCTCAGTTTGGCTAGTACCATTGGATAGCCCTTACTTAGAGGTCCATTCTGAATACCCATTTGATGGGGTTAAGCCTCTTACTCCTTATTTCAGATGAGAGATGAAAATTAAGGTTTATGCTCAGCAATAACTTTGAGCAGGAATAACTTTGTTATTCTTTGTCCTATGATGATGGGAGTTGTATATTTGGAAAGGGGTGAGTTTCCTCTTTCTTTTGATACCTTTTGAGCTCATTTGCCTCAGCCTCATTTTTGGTGGTATCTTGGCTATACCATTGATTTATGGTATTTGGCTGTCATGCTTGTGCTCTGGTTTTGAGTCACAAGCTGACATCCACATTGTATCAGAATTTTTCTGTGGATAATAAATTCTGACAAATCAGAATATAGTGCTGTTAGGCTGTTTTTTTGTTCTCAAAACCATGGTAAGGCTCTGTCTTTTCCAGAATTAAACTTAGAATATTCAAAGGGTGGTTCCACTTTAAGTCCCCAAGCATCATTGACCCACTTATTAATGATTTGGGATTTGTACCAAGTCCAGCTTTAGCTACCATGTGCTTGTCTTAACTTGATATATCATCTATTGTCTAACCTGTTAAAGAAAGTGTTTAATCTTTCTGGTAGTTCAAAGGCTTCCTTTATCATTTAAGTAACTCTAATGAGCTCCATATGGTTATATTGTAAGGTTTAGATATCATACTTTGCTTGAAAATCAAGTACTCTTCCTGTCCTCAAAATTTGTATAAGGTAAAATTGACTAAAAAATAGTATTAAATTAGATTTTTAAAATAAAACATGCCAATTTTTTGGTTTTTAAATCTATAAGTTCAAATCAATATTATTATAAAGATTCATTGTTTTACCAACAATGAAAATTTATCCAAAAATACCTTACAAGAGATATTTAAGGCTACAAAGGAAACTTCTTCAAGAGCAATTTCAATTTGAATTAATTGAGAAAAAGACTGCAGGTAATTAATATAAGGACATAGTATTTGAGAAGAATATTAAAGAGAAAGAACTCCCAAAAGTGATCAGAGTGAATTTGGAAAAAAAGTGAAAAAATTTAACAGTGATGAAAGATGCTTTGATTCACTTATGGGGTGGTTCAAGGGTAAAAATGATTATAAGAGTTACAAACAATGATTATAATGATTTTTCCCATGGTTAAAAGATTGAAAATGATTTCAGAAGGGTGGTAAGAATATTTTATTGATTGGTTCAACAGTGTGTAAACTAACTATAAAAGGAAAATATTCTAAAATGAAGAGAAAAGTGGGGAAAAGAAGACATTCTTTTATATCCACCAATTTTCTTACTTCAAAAGTAAAATTTACTCTTGCCTATTGAGGAAAACAATATGACAACAGAAAAGCCAATTGTGGCATCATTGAAACCTGTCTGTGAGCCTTAGAGGTATTTTCATATACCCAAAAGACTACAAACAAAAATTAATATACAAACATAAATAAAATAAATTTATTTACATTATTAAAATAAAAATAAAAATATGAATTGAATTTATATACAAAATCAAAAATTTGATTATAATTTAAAAATAAAAACACATTAAATTTGAAAATTGTATAAACACATTTTTACATGAAAAAATTAAGTAAAAATGAATTTTCAACAAAATTACACAAAACAAAATAATTTTGGAAAAAAGTTCAATAAAATTTATCATAACTTTTTATCTAACAAATGAAAATATAAAATTTATTTTACCATTGGATTCCTTATAAAAAATTAGGTGGGGTGTTGGCCTGTGACTCAAAACCAGAGCACAAACATGACAGCCAATATACCATAAATCAATGGTATAGCCAAGATGCCACCAAAACATGGAGCTGAGCCAAATTAGCTCAACAGGTATCAAAAGAAAGAGGAAACTCAGCTTTTCTGAAAATGTAAGTGCCATCACCATAGGACAAAGAATAACAAAGTGATTCACACTCAAAGTTATGGCTGAGCATAAACCTTAATTTTCACCTCTCATCTGAAATACAGAGTAAGAGACTTACACCAATCAAATGGGTATGCAAAATGAAGCTCTAAGCCAGGGCTATCCAATGGTACCAGCCAAACTGGGCTAGCACCAATATTACTGAAGTTATGGTCAAATTCAGACCAAATAAGGTTGGACAAAATATTCACCTCTCATCTAACTTCTACAGTTTTAGTGTGAGATACCTAAAGTTGGGTCTTTTTGGAAAGGGAACAATAAGGGATATCTGATGGTGTCATCCATTTCCTAATATCTCAACTAGAACAAAGGTTTTGGGGCAAACAAGCCCAATACAGCTTTTGGCTAAAACATACATATGTACAAAAAAACTTGTACATGGAATAACTTTGCCATTTTTGATGATAACCATATCAAATGAGGTACCATTGTGTAGAGCACATTCAGGGCTACACACTGAGCCAATTTTGAGGCTGATATCTCAAAAACCAACAAAGGTATGGCTTTTTTAAGGTCAAAATCCCACAGTTTGGCCAATACAGCCTTATAGGGGGATACTATCCCATAAGTATGATTATGAGGTGTCAAACAGAGGAAGAAGCTTACTTATACTTCAATACCTCATAGTTAAGTCAAATACAGAGGTCCATACAGGTTCTGTACAGTTTCTGACGCGTCAGGAGCACCAGAATACACCTGTAAACTCCATTGGTGAAAATTATCACCCTGTATAGGGTAAAAATGACTACTTGTGGTTCTAAAACCACATTTCAACCCAATAATAGCCTGTATTGAGTGTATAAAACCACAAACCAGCCCACAGTAGTGAAATGTTTTACTCTGTGGTCATGTGCAGAGGTAAACCACCTCCAACTACTCCAGAACAAGATAAAAGGAGGCTTTGCCTCACCAGGAAGCAAATCCAGCATCCTGTTCTTGATATTCTTACGTGGTATAACTTCTCAAAAGAAGTGGTACTCTTAGAATTTAACAGGGAAAATTACAAATTATAATTATTTTAGGGTTTATTATTGTAAACCAACAGATAAACACTGCACCCAGGGCTATCAACAGTACTCACCATCACTAAATTCATTTAGTATAGCCCTTTTAACCATCTATTGTCTTAATTCTCATCTCTATTTTCGTGTCACACTCATAGTTATAGCTTTTATTTGTCATTTTAAATCTATATCATAGAGTCACCCTGACATTTTGGGGGCCTGGCCTGGTTTTTTACCTATTTTAGACAAAATTTTAGCTTGTTTTCACTATTTTTAGCTTATATTCATGCTTTTTAGAGTTATTATCCTTGTTTTATTGCTTATTTTCACTTTTCTTAAACCATAAGAATCACTGAAGGGGATTAATTTTGTGTTTTTTCTCTATTCTGATTTTTTTTACTCAAAAATAAAAAAATATATAAAAACATAATAATAATAATAAAAAAAACTGTATACATATCCTTTTTTTGAAAAATAATATTTTTCATTTTTGAAGAGTTATAAATATATAATTTATATTTATAAAATATTCTCTTTTTATAATAAAATAAAAACCATATTTTATTATTGTTTTTTTTTCATAATATATACAAAGTATATATTATTTAAATTTTTTCTTGAAGAAAAACTCTGATAATTCTTTTTTTTCACCCAAATTGGTGTGAAAAATTGATTATTATCATTACTATTGACAATACCAATAATAATACTTCATAATAAAATAAAAACCATATTTTATTATTGTTTTTTTTCATAATATATACAAAGTATATATTATTTGAATTTTTCTTGAAGAAAAACTCTGATAATTCTTTTTTTCACCCAAATTGGTGTGAAAAATTGATTATTATCATTGTTATTGATAATCTCAATAATAATACTCAATAATAAAATACAAATCATATTTTATGATTGATTTTTTTTCATAATATATACAAATTATATGTTGTTTGAATTTTTCTTACAGAAAAACTCTTATAATTCATTTTTTCACCCAAATTGGCGTGAAAAATTTATTATTATCATTATTATTGATAATTTCAATAATAATACTTCATAATAAAATACAAACCATATTTTATTATTAATCTTTTTTTAATATATACAGAGTATCTATTGGGGAGAGTTGATTGATATTTATTATTGATATTTTCAATGATAACTTGTCCAAAGTGACTTATAAATTCCTAACAAAAAAGGGATTCAATCAACTAGCTGAAACTCTCACTTTACAAATCAGAAATGATACCACCTCATTCCCAAGAGTTTGGATTTCCAAGGGATTATTCCTTACAAAGAGAAAAAACCATCAGTTGGAATAGAGGCCTGGATAAGAGAGAAGTTGAAGTTGTTCAAAGTCATAATACATGGCAAAATGAACCTTTCTACACTTTCCAAGATGGGTTTCAACAGCAAACCTCCAGGAATGGCTTGCATAGAACAGTTTGTTCTAACCCATCAAATTTTCCAAGAACTTCTTCAATGGGGAATGGAAGACAGGGAATTCAAACCAGATTCTCACTACAAAGAACTTGTAGAAATTATTCAGAAGATTTCCCTCAAAGAGATATTCTTCAAAGAACTCATCATAGACAAGAAATGGAACAAGAGATAGCACACTCTGACCCTTTCAGGCTCATGAGGACTGGTAACCCAACCAAAATCCCTATTGGCTTCACACCACTCAGGAACCAGCAGATCAGTGACCAAGTGTCACTATACTTTCCAATCCAAGATAGAATCCAGGAGAGGAAGAGGATCATAAGGCAAGAGCAAGACTTCTTTCAACCAGAGGCTGAAAGAGTCAGATCCTATGATTTAGAAATTGATGCACCTGTTGCAAAAAGTAAAAAGAAACAACAAACAGCTGTAAATACTTCTAATGCACCTAGCAGCCCTATGATAAGGAATGATATCTCCACTCAGATGAAACACAATGTTGTGATACCTGAGAGTACCATAATTAGTAATAATCTATGGTCACAATCTTCCCACTTTGTAGAACAAACTCAAAAAAAGTTTGAAAGACTCCATGAAAGTATTTCAAGGTTACAAGAGGTTTGTACCTTACAAACCAAGACTATTCATACTCTTCAAGAGGACTATATTGAACTGTATAAAGCCTCAGAAGATTCCAAAAGAAGACTAAATCAAGTCTTAGAGGAGCAAAATCACTGCAAAAGGGACAGGGAATACCTGGATCAAGATATTGACAAATTGTTCAATTTCTGCTAAAAAATGAAACCCCAAACACAAGGGCATGTTTCTGGAAACACTCCATACCACCAGGAAGACATCAAACCATATTCTGTATTGGTGAATAAGGCAGGGTCTCCATCCAAATACCAAGATGGAGATAATATGTCTTATACTGAACAGGAAGCCTTGAAACAGCTTCCTGAGGCCTCAAGCTGGCCCAAATTCTCTGGAACTGGAGAGTGTGATCATATGGAGCTCATAGATTATATTGATGGACTGTTCACTGATGTAACAAGTATACTAGATTACTGGATTACTGTCAGATTAAATACAGCTTTTAAAGGACATGCTAGTATTTGGTACACACAAATGAAAGAAATCCATGGCAGAAGAAACTGGCCATGGTGGAGGAGCCAAAGAATCCAAAATTACAGAAATGATACATGGATATGGCAGAAAACCCTTTCATTTGGAAATGATAGATACACAGTGGACAAAGATCCATATGATTGGTGTCTGAGACAGTCAAAAAGGTTGATAGCCATTGACCCTCACATAACAACGGAAATGAGAAATCACAAACTGTTGACAAAACTACCAGGAGACTTAGAGCATGAAGTAAAATGCAGATGCTCCAAAGAATCCACCTTGGATCAAATATCCAATACTTTGCAAGAAGTAAGGATTAGAACATCTATTGGTAGATACAATACCCATAGTACTGGTGATAACAGGGAGAATCCAACCCTGGAAGCCAAAGAAACTCATGATTCAGAATCTGAAATCACAACAGGATTTCACAACTGTGAATCACCCAATCACTATGCAGAAAATTCTCCCAAAGACAGGGAAGAGATATTTTCAAGGGAGGAAGAAACAAGAAAAGACCAAGAAGGTCATGAATCTGACTCTGATAGTGTGGGGAATGGCTGTGGAGATAATTCATACAGTGAACCCAACCCCCATGAGGAATATTTGGTGGAATTCAAGAACCATGGAATAGAGGAAATTGGTTCAGTCCACTCCCAAAGGAGGAAACCAATGACCAAACACCTGGATGGTTTGAAACATAAGCCACCAGACAGGGAGGGTATGACCACAAGAAAGCTGTTGGCTCATGGTCAAATGAACCATGCTAATACCTCCAAGAAGAGAGGAAAGTCTCATCAATGATGAGCCTTTTTTTAGAGGGAGGGTATGTCAGCCTGTGACTCAAAACCAGAGCACAAGCATGACAGCCAATATACCATAAATCAATGGTATAGCCAGGATACCACCAAAACATGGAGCTGAGCCAAATTAGCTCAAAAGGTATCAAAAGAAAGAGGGAGCTCAGCTCTTTCTGAAAATTTAAGTCCCATCACCATAGGACAAAGAATAACAAAGTTATTCATGCTCAAAGTTACAGCTGAGCATAAACCTTAATTTTCACCTCTCATCTGAAATACAGAGTAAGAGGCTTAAACCCATCAAATGGGTATGCAAAATGAAGCTCTAAGCCAGGGCTATGCAATGGTACCAGCCAAACTGGGCTAGCACCAATATTACTGAAGTTATGGTCAAATTCAGACCAAATAAGGTTGAACAAAATATTCACCTCTCATCTAACTTCTACAGTTTTAGTGTGAGATACCTAAAGTGGGGTCTTTTTAGAAAGAGCACAATCAGGGCTATCTGATGGTGTCATCCATTTCCTCATATCTCAAGTAGAACAAAGGTTATGGGGCAATAAAGCCCAATACAGCTTTTGGCCAAAACATACATATGTACAAAAAAGCCTGTACATGGAATAACTTTGCCATTTTTGATCATAGCCATATCTAATGAGGTACCATTGTGTAGAACACATTCCGGGCTACACACCAAACCAATTTTGAGGTTGATATCTCAAAAACTGACAAAAGTATGGCTGTTTTAAGGTCAAAATCCCACAGTTTGGCCAATACAGCCTTATAGGTGGATACTATCCCATAAGTATGATTATGAGGTGTCAAACAGAGGAAGAAGCTTTTTTATACTTCAATACCTCATAGTTAAGTCAAATACAGAGGTTCATACAGGTTCTGTACAGTTTCTGACGCGTCAGGAGCACCAGAATACACCTGTAAACTCCATTGGTGAAAATTTTCACCCTGTATAGGGTAAAAATGACTACTTGTGGTTCTAAAACCACATTTCAACCCAATACTAGCCTGTATTGAGTGTATAGAACCACAAACCAGCCCACAGTAGTGAAAAGGTTTACTCTGTGGTCGTGTGCAGAGGTAAACCACCTCCCACTACCCCAGAACAAGATAAAAGGAGGCTTTGCGTCACCAGGAAGCAAATCCAGCATCCTGTTCTTGATATTCTTACGTGGTATAGCTTCTCAAAAGAAGTGGTACTCTTAGAATTTAACAGGTATAATTATAAATTATAATTATTGTAAACTAACAGATAAACACTGCACCCAGGGCTATCAACAGTACTCACCATCACTAAATTCATTTAGTATAGCCCTTTTAACCATCTATTGTCTTAATTCTCACCTCTATTTTCGAGTCACACTCATAGTTATAGCTTTTATTTGTCATTCTAAAGCTATATCATAGAGTCACCCTGACATGGGGTCACCTCTGAGTGAAATGTTTGCAACTCAACTCTAAATAAGCTTATATTATGTTTTTTGTATTTTCTGTATAAAAATTGAAAATCCTCCAAACCTTAATTTTATTCACATCACATGTAGTGTTAATAATTAATTTTTGTGTTAAAATTGAGGTGTTGTGTATATTTTAGAAGTTATGAGGAATTGAAGTATTTTCAATTGAAATCAATTGAATTGTCAAAATGTGCACGTGTATTACATAAGTGAACTTTGATTTACATATGAGGTGTCAATTATTACAGTAGTGTACTGTAAAACTAAATTGAATCACATATGTAAATGCTAAGTATAATACTTGTTGAGGAATTGGAGGAAAAAATAAATTGGAAAGATTAAATTTGGGGGGGGGGGAAAGGAGCTCTAGCTCTAAGGGGGAGCCAGACCCCCAAAGTCCTTGCTGACAGGCATGAGATGTCAAAATCCACGCAAAGGCTCATTACTTTTGGCCTGGAATTGAGTCACAGGGTCTGTGACCCAATTGATGATGAGGTTTGATACCAACCAGGGCCGTTTTAACTGTTGCCAAGAGGGTAAAACTGCCCTCAACATAAAGAAAACTTAGTAAAAACAGTTTTAACTGGTTTCTACGTCTCTTACACTCATTCTGAGGTGTTTTGAAGTCTCTAGGCCAGGTATTACTATAGTAATGGCTGATTTAAGGGTCTAAAATGGCTAAAACCAGCCCTTTTTTGGTCTAAACCAGGGTTCAATGATGCCATAATTGGCTTTTCTGCTGTCAGAGTGTTTTCCACGAGTGACAAGAGTAAATTTTACTTTTGGAGTAAGAAAATTGATGGCTATAAAAGAATGTCTTCTTTGCCCCAATTTTCTCTTCATGTTAAAATCTTTTCCTTTTATAATTAGTTTAAAAACTCTTAAATCAATCAATAAGAGATTCTGGCCACCCTTTTAATATCATTTTAAACCTTTTAACCGCATGAGAAAATTATAATCATTTTTTGTGACTCTTATAATCATTTTTACCCCTGAACCACCCCATAAGTGAATTAAAGCATCTTTCATCACTGTTGGCTTTGTCACTTTGTTTCCAAATTCACTCTGGTCACTTTTGGGCATGTTTTCTCTTTAAATATCTTTTTTAAAGACTTTTTTCTTTAATTAGCTACTTGCAGTTCTTTGCTCAATTAATTCCAATTGAAATTGCTCTTGAAGAAATTTCTTTTGTAGCCTTAAATATCTCTTGTAGAGTATGTTTGGATAAATCTTTATTGTTGGTAAAATGATAAATTTTCATTATATTATTTTTTTATACTTACAAAGTTAAAAGCAATAAAATTGGCTTGTTTTTCTCTTCAAAAATACTATTTCTTACTATTTTGAAATAATTTTACCTTATACAAATTTTGAGGACAGGAAAAGTACTTGATATTTTATCAAAGTCTCATATCCACACCATACATTTGGGGGCCCAGCCATGATATTTTACCTGTGATATATTTTTTTACTTTTTTTAATCCATTTCTTATATTGAAAAATTTAAAAAAACATATATACAAAATACTTATAATTCAAAAAATCCATAAAAAAATAAATTTTTTCATATTATAAGTGAGGCTTACATTTTATTTCTTTTTTGAAATACCCTTTTTTTACTTAAGTTAATTGACTTTTCCATTGATTTTAGTGTCTGAAAACGTAGTAAGACAAGAAAACATTGAAACAGCCTCAACAGTTACCTGCATTATTCCTTCCAGTACTATTAATTCTTACCATAATAGTACTGTTATTGTGACTCAGAATAATCAACCTGAACCAATTTCTTCTGAATTGATCAACTTGGATATAAGTAATACTCTTCAGAAAGCTGAGAATTTGGCCAATAGTAAGTCTTTGACATAAAATTACTATTTTAAAGCTTTTTAACCATAAAATATGCCTTCAACCAGATCAGGAGCAAGCTATAACCCCTCAAGCAGCTCCCAAAAAGGTCGGAGACGTGATTATGGCAGAAGCCAATCAGTTACAGAAGGACAAGGGTCAGTTGATGACTTCCAAACTAAGGAATTATGTCATTCTGAAGCTGATAAGACTGTTTTACCTTCAAAAAGAGCTGACACCGCCACAAGAAGCCTCAGTGGACATTTACAAAGCCAGCCAGAAGGCTTACAACAATTCATTGCAGCGCAAAGAGTACCAGAACCTTGCATATCTGTGGAAAAACTGCATGAATTCTTACCTGACTGTGAGAAAATTCCTGGGCCATCCCAACACTTGCAAGTTACTCAATGGATGGCATCCATTGATGGAAAAGAAGAACATGATGCTCTTAACAGCAGAATGGAGGAAAAACAACCCTCCACCACCAAAACAAGTGCCAAAGACAGCCCCAGTGGCCATAAGCAGCAATTCCAACATGAAAAAGCAGCCACAAGCTCAAAACAAAGGCAAAGGAAAGGCACCAGCCACAAATCCATACAGCCAGGGCTACAGGATGCCATGGAAAATGTATTTCAGATGGCCAGAACAATGGTGGAATTACAAAAGAAGGAGGAAGCCAGATTAAAATATCAGAAATGATTTCTGATATTTCTGATTCTATCCTAGAATTGTATGAAGCTATAACTGACGTAAAAAGTCATATTTCTGATAAAAATTCATCAATTTGTAACAATCTTAAAACAAATAACTTGAGTCTGAGCCAAATAAATGGAACACTTATGTGTTTTGAAAAAGCTTTAAGAACAATTAAAAAATCCAATAATGATAATTCTTTTTGCAATAAGATAAATGAACAATCTGCCATTATTAACAAATTAACAGACAAATATTCTAAATTCAATATTGATGACATAATTGAAACAAGAATCAAGCAAGCCATAAATATTATCAAGAAAGATAACAAGAAAGTCCCTGATGACATTTCAAATTAATTTACTGAAGTAAAGACATATACCATTGCCTTGAAAAAGTGTTTTGATGCTTCACAAGAAGAAGTATCAGAATTATCAATGAAATTGAATCAAGTCACTGCTGATAATACAAGACAGACAGAGTTATGGAAAGAACTGACATATAAAGAAGAAATGTATAAAATTGAAATAATAAATTTAATACAAGCCTTCCAACATGAATACAGAAGTTCCCAAAGGTGTAGCAAAAGTAAGATGAATGATATTCAACAAATACTGAACACCTTACCAAGAATGTCTACACCTCTGAATCATAATGAGGGCACAAGAATTCCAAATCCACAAGTATTGGATTCTGATAATTAATAGTTAAAAAATGAATTTTCCACTTCTTTTCATAACTTGGAACCATCAATGGGCCAAGCACTTTTGAAAGAAGTACCAATACTTAAAGAATGGCCTCACTTCAGTGGTGAAGGAGAATATGACCATATGTAATTCATCAGAGGAATTGAAGTGATTAAAGAAGATTTTAATTGCCAGACATATTGGTAACAGAAACATTTAACACCTTGTTTACCAGATCAGCTCACAGATGGTATATCAAATTAAGACAAGAACATGGACACCAAAGTTGGACTTTGTGGCAAACCCAAATTATCAACAAATGGGTCAATGATGCTTGGAGATTTAAAGTGGAAACAGCCTTTGAATCTTCCAAATTTAATGCTGATAAAGACAAAGCTTTACCATGGTTTTTTCAACAAAAAGACAGATTAACAAAATTGTATACTGACATGTCAGAATTTATGATCCACAGAAAGATTCTGAGACAATGTGGAGGTGACTTAGAGCATTCTGTCAAAAGCAGGACTACTGAACAATCTTCAGCAGAAGATATTATTAATATATTAGAAGAAGTAACCACCAGAACCAAGATTGGTTCTAGTAGGGTGAATCTCAAAGCAAGGTTTAATACACCTTGGAAAGATTATGTGGACAAAAATCCCAAAGGAAACTCTAATAATGTTAAGTATAAATCTGCAGGTACAGTCAGAAAGTGCCATATTTGCCAAGGCACCACCCATTTAGCCAATACATGTCCAAAAAGGGGGGAAATCAATGAAATTGACATTGAAAAGGAACCTGATGTTGAAAAAGAAGACATAATTGAAGACAATTCAGATCATAAGTCATCCATATTTTCTGAATCTCCAAAAGATATAGAAAATATCAATGCCACCTTTGACATCATGGAATCTTATTCCCACTTGCTACAATTGAGCAATGGTCAACTTGATTTGTCAAAAATTCAAGATGCACAACCTATGAAAGCCAAACCAAACAGGGCAAAAGGTTATACAGCTGGTAACTCCTGTATAACAGAAGTGGTAATTGATAAAACCACCAAACTTTTACTTGACCCAGGAGCCTTCTGCTCTTGTTCTGGAAAATCTTTTCTTAAGACTTGTGTACCAAATTTTGAAGACCACTTGTTACCAATTGATGGCATAAAATTAAATAGTGCAAGTAATCCAATGAAAGCATTGGCAATCTTTGAGACCAATATCATATTCCCACATATTAATGGAAATTTCAAAATCACTGTTGAATTTTTTGTTAGGGAAAATTGCTCTAGTACCCATTTTATATTGGGAAATGAGTATTTGATCATGTATGGAATAGACTTACACAACAACAAAGATAGATACTTTACTATTGGAGACAATAAGCGTCAAAAAATTTACCCTTTTACTATTTAAAACACAAATTACAGTAAGTAAAGTAGCAGAAGTCAACTTAGAGTTGGAAAGATTCAAATCTGAACAGTTAAATGAAGCTGAAATAAGCCTTCATCTGACTGAGAATCAGGAAAATGAACTTTCTTCCCTTTTATATGACCACAGAGGAGCAGTTCCATCAGACAAAGAACCTTTGGGAGAAATTATTTGTCATTAAGTTGACATCATCCTTAATATTGAGAGACCTTATCCACCACTCTTAAGAAGACCTGCATACCCAGTAAGTCCCAAGTAAAGAGAAGCTCTGGAAACCCATATCAAAGAACTTCTGGACCTTGGTGTAATAAGAAAGGTTGGGAAAAATGAAGTAAAAATGACTACACCAGTCATAGTGGCATGGCATAATGGAAAATATAGAATGGTTGGGGACTTGAGAGCTCTGGACACTTACACTGTTCCAGACAGGTACCCAATACCAAAAATCCAAATTTACCTGACCCAAATATCTCAAGCAGTGTATATAAGCACTATGGATGCCCTTAAAGGATTTCATCAAAATGTAGTGACACCAAGAGCAAGGAAATACTTAAGAATTATTGTTCATTGTGGAGCTTATGAATATTTGAGGATTCCTTTTGGAATCAAAAATGCACCTTCACACTTCCAAATAATGATGAATGAAATTTTCCCTGAAGAGCTTTCAGAAGGATGGTTAATCATATACATTTATGACATTATTGTCTGTTCCAAAACTTGGGAAGAACATATGTACAGGTTAGCCAGAGTCTTGAAAAAACTCCAATCTGTCAACATGAAAATTTCCTTGAATAAATTCCATTTTGTATTTAAAGAGCTTAAAGCACTGCGACATGTAGTATCTGGTTTATCCCTTGTAATCAACAAAAACAAAGACGCAGCAGTATTTCTGAAACCTATGCCTCAGAATAAGAAAGAAATTCAGCTATTTCTGGGGTTTGCAGGATATTACAGGCAACATATTAAAGATTTTGCATCCATAGAAAGACCTCTTTATAAATCATGTGACAAAGACACAGTATTTGAAATGACTGTTGACAGAGTCAAAGCCTTTGAATATTTGAGACAAGCCTTGACCACTGCTCCACTCTTACTGATGCCAGACTTTAAGATGCCTTTTAAGCTTTATGTTGATGCATCAGGGGATGGGCTTGGTGCTGCACTTAACCAAGTTCAGATTATCAATGATAAACCTGTGGAAGGACCCATATGCTTCATATCCAGGAAAATCAAACCAACTGAAGCAAGATATGGAGCAAGTCATATGGAGTGTTTATGCCTTGTTTGGGCTTTAGAAAAACTCAATTACTTTCTGGAAGGATGTGTTTTTGAAGTAATAACAGATTGTACCACTGTTAAATCACTTTTAAACATGAAAACACCCAACAGACATATGCTTAGATGGCAAATAGCCATACAAGAGTATAGTGGCAATATGACTATTGGTCATAAAGATGGGAATATTCATACAAATGCAGATGGACTAAGCAGATGGCCATTACCAAATAATATTGATAATACTGCTTATGTGCCAGAAGAAGCTTCCCCACAGATCCCAATAAAAGGAATAAGTGTTACAGACTTGAAAACCACCTTCTTTGAAGAAGTAAGACACAGTTACACTCAAGATAAGAATTTTAGCATCTTATGCCAATTACTTAACAAAGACTGTAAAGACAACTCTCTAATAAATGCCTTGGATAAAGTATGGAAGAGATCTTATGATGAAGGAAGCTTTCACCTACTGGATGGTATAATTTACCACAGGACCAAGCACACATGTGTCATGACAGTTGTGGACAGGTCATTAATCAATCTTGTACTGAAAGAATGCCATGACAGCCCCTTTTCAGGACATCTGTCTGAAGACAGAACAAGAGAAAAATTGAATACCTGCATATTGTGGCCAATGTGGCAGAAAGATGTTGCAGAGTATTGCAAAACCTGTGACAGATGTCAAAAGGCAAATAAATCCACAGGCAAAAGACTTGGAAATATGATCAAAATCCAAGAACCCAGCAGACATTGGGAAATTGTCCATATGGATTGGGTAACTGGCCTACCACCAGGAGGTGACAGAAGTTATAATGCTTGCCTAGTTATTGTAGACAGATTCAGTAAAACTCCAATCTTTTTACCATGTCACAAAGATGATACAGCCATGGATACAGCTCTTCTACTATGGAATAGAGTAGTTTCATGGACTGGCATATTCACAAATATCATTAGTGACAGGGATCCCAAATTCACTTCAGCACTGTGGACAAATCTTTACAAATTATTTGGCACTAAATTGTCTTTCTCTACAGCCTACCACCCACAAACTGATGGTCTAGCTGAAAGTATGATACAAGCCTTAGAAGACATGGTGAGAATATTTTGCGCATATGGCCTTGAAGTCAAAGATTGTGAGTAATTCACTCATAATTGATTTACTCTTCTACCAGCATTAGAATTGGCATATAAGACATCAATTCATGCCAGTACCAATAAAACTCCTGCTATTCTAGAAAAGGGATGGAATCCCAAGTTACCCCAAGATTCTTTAAGAAAGGATTTGGTTGAAATACATCCTACAGCTTCCAGCTTCGAAGGAATGCTATACAGAGCTAGAAAGAATTCAGTAAGATGCATGGAAGACTCATTTTCATATGATAAAGATAAATGGGACAAATCACATGCCACTTCAGACTTCAAAGTGGGGGATTTAGTACTAGTATCCACCACCAACTTCAATAACATCAAAGGATGTAAGAAGCTCAAAGACTCCTTTGCAGGACCTTTTGTTATTAAAGCCCTCCAGCCCTCCATGGAGAAAATGCTGTTGAAGTAGAACTATCTGAAGAACTTAGTAATAAGCATCCTACATCTCCAGTGAGCTTGATAAAGCTATATAAATCTAGGGATACTGAAAAGTTTCCCTTGAGGAATAAAGTTCCCCAAGTTGTACCTCCTATTGAGACATCTGGTATTAAGAAGATTATCAAAGCTCTGAAAGAAAGAAATTAAGAACCAAAAAAATAAAGGAATACCTTGTTAGGTACAGTGACCCAACTTGTGAAGATGAATGGTTAGAAGAAAAGGACATACCTGGAGCTACCAAACTTCTCAGAAGATTCAGAAATACTAGAAATAAAAATATTACAAAGGAATGTTCTTTTTTTAGGGGGAGGGAATGTGAGCCTTAGAGGTATTTTCATACACCTAAAAGACCACAAACAAAAATTAATATACAAACATAAATGAAATAAATTTATTTACATTATTAAAATAGAAATAAAAATATAAATATGAATTTATATACAAAATAAAAAATTTAATTATAATTTAAAAATAAAAACACATTAAATTTGAAAATTGTATAAACACATTTTTACTTGAAAAAATTAAGTAAAAATGAATTTTCAACAAAATTACACAAAACAAAATAATTTTGGAAAAAAGTTCAATGAAATTCATCATAACTTTTTATCCAACAAATAAACATATGAAAGTTATTTCACCATTGGATTCCTTATAAAAAATTAGGTGGGGTCACCTCTGAGTGAAATTTTTGTGACTCAACTCTAAATAAGCTTAAATTAAGTTATTCGCATTTTCTGTATAAAAATTGAAAATCCTCAGAACATAGATTCAATTCACATCAAAGGTAGTGTTAATCATCAATTTTTGTGTTAAAATTGAGGTTTTGTGTATATTCTAGAAGTTATGAGGAATTGAAGTATTTTCAATTGAAATAAATTGAATTGTCAAAATGTGCCGTGTATTACATAAGTGAACTTTGATTTACATATGAGGTGTCAATTATTACAGTAGTGTACTGTAAAACTCAATTGAATTACATATGTAAATTTTAAGTATAATACATTATGAGGAATTAAAGGAAAAAATAAATTGGAAAGATTAAATTTGGGGGGGGAAAGGAACTCTAGCTCTAAGGGGGAGCCAGACCCCCAAAGTCCTTGCTGACAGGTGTGAGATGTTGAAATCCACCCAAAGGTTCATTACTTTTGGCCTGGAATTGAGTCACAGGGTATGTGACTCAATTGATGATGAGGTTTTGATACCAACCAGGGAAGTTTTAACTGTTGCCAAGAGGGTAAAACTACCTTTAACATAAGGAAACCTTGGTAAAAACAGTTTTAACTGTTTTCTACGTCTCTTACACTCGTTATTACATGTTTTGAAGGCTATAGGCCAGGTATTACTATATAGTAATGGCTGATTTAAGGGTCTAAAATGGCTAAAACCAGCGCTTTTTTGGGCTAAACCAGGGTTCAATGATGCCATAATTTGCTTTTCTGTTGTCAGAGTGTTTTCAACGACTGACAAGAGTAATTTCTACTTTTTGGAGTAAGAAAATTGATGGATATAAAAGAAGGTCTTCTTTGCCCCACTTTTCTCTTCATGTTAAAATCTTTCCCTTTTATAATTAGTTTAAACACTGTTAAACCAATCAATAAAAGATTCCAACCACCCTTTTCATATCATTTTAAAGCTGTTAACCACGTGAGAAAATAATTATAATAATTTCTTGTGACTCTTATAATCATTTTTTCCCCTGAACCACCCCAAAAAATTCACTCTGGTCACTTTTGGGTGTGTTTTCTCTTTAAATATATTTTTTAAAGACTTTTTTCTTTAATGAGCTGCTTGAAGTTCTTTTCTCAATTAATTCCAATTGAAATCGCTCTTGAAGAAATTTCTTTTGTAGCCTTAAATATTTCTTGTAGAGTATTTTTGGATAAATCTTTATTGTTGGTAAAACAATTAATTTTCATTATATTATTTTTTTATACTTACAAAGTTTAAAACAATAAAATTGGCCTTTTTTTCTCTTTAAGAATACTATTTCTTACTATTTTTAAATAATTTTACCTTATACAAATTTTGAGGACAGGAAAAGTACTTGATATTTTATCAAAGTTTAATATCCACACCTTACACTGGCTTAGACCAAAAAAGGGCTGGTTTTAGCCATTGCTATAGTAATACCTGGTTTTAAGCCTCAAAACACGTCAGAATGTGTGTAAGAGACTGAGAAGCCAGTTGAAACTGTTTTTGAAATTATTGTTATATCTTACGGGTAGTTTTACCCCCTTGAAAACAGTTAAAACTGCCCTGGTTTGTATCAAAACCTCATCATCAATTTAGACACAGACCCTATGACTCAATTCCAGGCCAAAATTGATGAGCATTTGCATGGATTTTGACATCTCACTCCTGTCAGAAAGGAATTTGGGGGTCTGGCTCCTCCTTAGAGCCAATATTCCTTTCCCCCCAGAATCAATATTTCCAATTTATTTTTTCTTTAATTCCTCATCATGAACTATACTTATAATTTACATATGTAATTCAATTGAGTTTTTACAGTACACAACTGTAATCATTGATACCTCATATGTAAATTAAATTTCACTTATGTAATACACACACACATTGTGACATTTCAATGGAAAATACTTCAATTCCTCATAACTTCTAAGCTACACACTACACCTCAATTTTAACACAAAAATTGATGGTTAAAACCACATGTGATGTGAGTTAAATTAAGGTTTTGAGGATTATCAGTTTTTGTACAGAAAATACTAAAACTTAATTTAAGCTTATTTAGAGTTGAGTTACAGAAATTGTACCCAGAGGTGACCCCACCTTATTTTTTATGAGAAGTCCAATGGTAAAATAATTTTTCTACATTCAGTTTCTGGGTAAAAGGTTATGATAATTTTTATTTAACTTTTTTCCAAAAATATTTCAATTTCAGCAATTTTGTTAAAGATGCATTTTTACTTAATTTTTTCAAGTAACAATGTGTTTTTGCAATTTTAAATCTCAATATAATTTTATTTTTAAATTATAATTAAATTTTCATTTTTGTGTATAAATTTAGATTCATTTTATAATTCTTGTTTTGATAATATAAATAAATTTATTTTATTTATAGTTGTATCTTTTATGCATGAAACCAAGCCCTAAGTTCTTTACTGGAGTCCATTATGGAATCCAATTCAACTCAGACTACCTTTCCCCAATTTTTAACTGTTTTTCCAGCACTTTAAGCTCTATATGCAAATGCTAGTCTATCCTGTTTCTTTTGGGATGTGAAACTTTCATCTGACTCATTGTTTTTGTTTATCTTGCACCATGAGAAGAGTTTTGTTGCTGAGTGCAATAAGAATCCTGCTACTTTGTGGGTAGCAATGATGTTTTCAACAAAGGCACCAAGGGGGAATTGATGTGTTGGTATATTTTTAGGTTTATTTAGCTCTAGTAAGTACTCCACCAAATGTCTCAAGAAATTGTTAATTGTAATCATTTTTGGTTGATTTCGTGCAGGAATGATTCCTGCAATAAATATGTATTGGTGTTTATTTTTTACAAACAGTGGAAGGTTTAAGCATTTCAAGGCAAGAACTCTTAGGGAGTTTTGCTTTCTAGAAATTCTTTTCCCCAAAGGATTAAACCAATCAACAAAAAGTGAAAATTAAAGAGAAAGTGAGTCATAATTGTTATGCATGTCACTTTTTCAGCTTCTACATGAAGCTGAATTATTGTAATTGACCACATCTACTGAGCTTGTAACCAAACTCTGTGGCCACTACTTAAACAAAAATTCAACCTGAGGTTAGAATAAAATCAGTGTAACAAATCTGAAAACCTTTGACTGAAATATACACTTATTGGTTTTTTAGTGCATATATTGTTCTTTTTGATGCTGTTTTTTCTTGAGTATTGTGTAGTAATTTTCAATCAATAGCTTATCCCATGTCTCAAAAAGTGCAACCCCACATGGTGAGAATTTTGGAGTGGCTTGGTATTTTCATTATGATGGTGAAAAATTAATTTAAAGAGAATAGCATGGTTGAAAACAAACATCATATAAAAGTTTTGCATCCAGATTCAGAAATTTCATTAATGTCCAAAAATACTTTGGGAGTTCCTTTTATGGCTCAGTTTTTTCTGCATGTTTTCTGAAACTCTTTATTATATAACACAGGAACTTTAATGATTTTTTACATTTTTTCTGAACAAGGCAGCAAATAAGATACAGCCATTAAATAAAAAACAAGACAAAATCTATAGAAATATTCTGATGGTTGGCTTAAATTGTTTTTAAGCTATAAATATAACTAGACATTACTCATTGCAGTCATTTGTATTATGAGGCTCATAGCATTGGTTGTCTGATTCCTGTGAATTAAAAGTAGCTTGAATTTCACTCTTCTAATAAAATGTTTTTTGTCTTCTAATAAGGTCAGGGAATTTGTCCTGAAAAATTTTCACATGTTTTTTCTCCATACCATGATTTATCAGCTTGCTATTTTTTCTCCAATGTCCTCAGTCTGTACTAGGATGTACCCACATCCCTCAATGGTATATACCTGATTCATAAATAAATGTATGCTGAATAGATTTGGAGAAAGTGCAGAGATCTCGCTCAGATTTCATTTCAAGCTGAAAGGTGACTAGAGATACTATAAGGTTTAACAATAAGTAAAAAATAAGAGATGAAGTAACAAAAAAACAAATTGAAGAATAAAATACAAATTTTGTATTGTGGGATCAAAACATCACACTATTAATTCACAGGAAAGGGTAATTTATCCCTTTCAACCATCTGCTGGTAGTCTGAGTACTGCACATAAAGTCGTTCCAAATACAGAACCATACAGTTGGGCATCATTGTTTTCTCCAAAAACAGCAAAAACATGAGTTATATGAGCACACATCATTTCCCAGAAATACAGAATGGTTTTACTAATAGTGTTTGGAAAGAGTTACCTTTTTTGAGGTCTGGAAGACAGCATTGCAACAATAAAATGGTTACCAAAATAATGGGTTTTATTCTTTTTGGAGACAGGAGGAGGTCTCAAGCAAACAATCAAGAATTGCTGGGGTTTTTGCTCTGTTTGTGGACAAGGGTTTAATCCCTTGGAGGCTCTTGTGGTGACTACTCTAGATCCATGAGGATGACATGGGTAATAACATCCTCTAAATTCACTTCAGGATTCAGCCCTCTGAGCCCAGGGGTAATTTCACATGATGGAATGTGATCTACAAATTTCCAGTATCAACTGGTCTTTCAACCAGTTCAATAGCCTTTTCAGCAAGAACTCCCTTTGTTGAGGTCTGGCAGACAGAATTGGGACAACCATGGAAGATTATTTACTATATCTGCTTACAACTGAAAAATCTAGAAATATTTCCTTTTGATAATTTCAATGAAGAGTCCTAAATTCACTCAATTGGCCTCTATTAAGTATATTGCTATCAAAATCCCCAACAGGTAGTGTTTATTAAATGTTCTCAAGGTGAAATTTAACTTTAAAAATAGAGAATGATTATCTCAATATATTTTAAGTATAAGATAAATTTAACAAAGGGTCTTGATATTAATTCCAAACTTAGAAAAGGAGAAAACTATCAGCTATCAAGAATTATTTCTACCCTTCCTTCTTGATAGAGATTCGTAGGATATCTGAAAGCCTTGTAAAGTGTATGACATAATTTTTAATTATTAAAAAATCATAACTAATGTGAATACCCAAGACAAATGATTTTTCATAAAGCAAAATAATGGATGGCTTGGTTTTTAAGCAGATCCATGGAGTTAAATTCAGATTTGAATTATTCAAAACAAAATACATGTGGTATATTCATATAATTTATAATCTAGATATAGACTTATTGGGTTATAATTTATGGGATAGTTCAACACCTCATGATGAATAACACAGAAAAAGAATATTGAAAGTTTTTTTTTACCTTTCTAAATAAAATTGATGTAATTTCCAAGAAAAATGTATGAAATACCAATTAGTATTAGTTTAATAAATATTTTTCGAATTTATGTTTACTATATTTTTTAACAAATATCTTATTAAACCATATTGAGTTTTTCACTTGGGGAATGAGTTGATTATTTTACTTATAAAATCACTAAGGGGAGAAAATATTATTAGATATAACCAGAATACCCCAAATTATGACGCCTTAAAAGCTTAGCAAGCCTGTAAGGATTAATATAAGGTTGAAAAACTGCTTAATAAAGCATCTCAAGATTCTTTAGATATTAGATAATAGGAGGTGTAAAATATAAGAAATCCCAACTTAGAAATATTGATTTTTTTCGCTTAAAGCTTACATCTTATCACTGGGATTTCAGAAATACCACACTCATAGCTGCATGGCATTTTAAAAATAAAAAAATCTGTATTTTTAGGGACAAATCCTGAGTTTCCATACCTCAAATTCAACCCCTATTTATATACATCTATCCAAAAAGCTCAATATATTTTGCATAAAAAATCCTCTATTGCATAATGAGATTGAGACATAGCTTTCATAATTTCAGAAATATAATTTTATCACCTTTCAGTATATAGCACTCATATTGTTGCCATATTGATGCCAAAGACTTCAGAAAGGATACCATTACTTTGTGAATTGAATTTCTTTCAGTACATACTTGCAATTGAATCTTATTCATATTATGGCCTAGATAATCACATTTCACTATTGAAGAATCTCAGCACACAAAGATATATTAGTCCCAAAAAAATGATCCCCTCATCCTATATATATACCCCAGGATATTTGGTCAAATTATGAAGTGAAAAATTCCAACAGATATGCTGTACTAAACATAAATCATTCCATCAGCTGTTATCAATGATTCAAAGAACAAGGAAGCTTACCCAGCCATTCAATTGGCTGCAGCATTTTCCCATTTAGGATTCAATGGCAATGGGTAATCCTTTGGTAAGCTTGGAATTCTATTTGGTTTTAGTAATAGCGCAATTTTGATTTATACTCAGAGGATCATAAAGGTTTTGGTTAAGATTCTAAAAGGATGATATATCTTGGTCAACAGCTAAAAAGCAAAAGAGAGATTTCTGAAGTAATGGAAGCAGAGGAATTCCCTGGATGCAATGGATTCATTGATTGGAGCCTCATACCTTTTTCTAAAAGGCCTCCACCAGATGGGGAGGCATACTTTGACAAAAAGAAAAGGTATTTTTCAAAATTCATTATAAATTTATTTACATAAACTGATTTAATCAATTTGTGTATTTGATTTCAATTCATTTAGTTTTTGATGTCAATAAGTGCTTTATTGCACTTCATGTTGGAGGTGCAGGCTCACTTCATTACTCTAATCTCTATCAGCACATTATGATCTCCAAGACTCCCCAGGAATTTTATTACAAAAAATAGTACTTCCTTGTAGATTCACAATATGCAAGCTCACAATAGATCATCTCAGAATATAAAGTTCAATAATACCATTCTGAAAACCATCAAAGTTTCAATCTAAGTTTTTCTAGGTCAAGAGTATGTATTGAACATGATATTGGTGTTTTAAAGGGAAGGTGGGTGTGAAATAAAGAAGAGGCTAAATTTTTTTTTCAATGGGTGGTAGCTTGTGTGATATTTCACAGTGTATTAGCATGAATTGGAGACCAAGGGATTGACTTATATGAAGATAGCAGCCCATCTGATTTAAAAAATATAATGGAACCTGAAGGTGTAAATCTCCATTCAAATATTTTTGAGCGCATCAAGCCATTAGATTTGGGCTGGCTTAACAGTAAATAGAATGTTGAGCAAATAGAACATAAATATTGCTTAGAATCATAAATAATTTTGTTGAATGCACGTTATATTAGGAGTTGTTTACAAAAAGTAAAATTGGGGAAGATTAATGTTCTTTGATGAAATAATGATTTGAAATATTTTACTTGAAAGGAATTAAACTATTTACAGTTTTTTTAACTAAGTCTTTTTCAATCTTGTGAGTTTTGTTGTATCTGCCCAATAAATTTTGAATTAATTTCATTTGGAAACAAATCTTTTTTCCAATGTTAAACCATTTCTTGTTGATCTGAAAAGAGAAGCCGAAATGAGTAATGTCTGGATGGGCATTTAATTCTTTTGGGGATTTTATTTTTTGATAAAGGCAGGTTTCTGTTTGAAAAGGGATTTTTATTATGCCTTCTTTTCTGGAAATATCAAAATCAAACTTGAGTCATGGAAAAGATAATCCATGACCAGATGGATTAAGAACCATTGGGATAGGTTAGTAAGTATTTATAGTTACAAAAGAAAATATACCATAAGTCCAAGGTTTCAAGTCTTTCTTATCTATATGTGCCTTGTTTTGAACACCATCATAAATAATAATAGCAATGCAGAAGGTTTTCAAATCATGTGATGAGTTTTAGTTCAATTCAAATTGACTGAAAATGGGAAATTAAACATAATTAATGAAATTTTGATTTTTTTGTAGTGCCATGTTGGAAAAATATTGAATTATTTAGTGAATAATGTCTTCATATCCTTGCAGGTTATGAAAACCTTGATTATCCTGATCAATATTATTTTGAGTTAGGTCAGGCTTTATTGCATAAGCTCCAGCCCATTTTCCAGAATTAAATCCCTGAAAAAGTCTAATATCTTTAGTAATACAACCAAGCAACGCCTCATTGGTTTTGATGGGTTGACAATTTTCAGAAATATTCTTTAATATTATTATGAGATTTTGAAGCTTATACAAGATTGGTGAGAGATTATGTAATGAATCTATTTGATAAATTATAATTGGTAAGGAGGGATTTTTAGTCTTACAAATAAATAAATATTTCTGATTAAGAGTATTGTAAGGAGGGATTTTAAGCCAGGTTGAATTTTAATCCCTTTTTTTATCTAGTCTGATCAAATAATGAGAGTTATTATTCACTTGTAGATATTCTGTATTTTGATTAAGGTATTGTATTGTTCTTCTTTGTTTTCCATATTTGGAGTGATGATTCTGAGTAACATCATGAAATTTAATGCAATTAAGAGGTTGAGTCCCAACAATAATCTTATAATAAGAATGACAAGATTTATCATGAGCTGAAACAATTTTAGAATTATTCTCATGAAATGGTTCAGTCCCAAAATTCAAATAGCTTTAACATTCTGAGGAGTTTGATGAGGAAGGAGGGTTGAGTTTTGTTTTTTTAAAGTGTAATGAGGGAGGTAGACATTTACTGAACATAGTTTAACTATCAAATAGCTGAAGGCAGCACAATTAAATATTTCCACCACTACAAAACAAACAAAAGGTCAGTATGATGTCACAGGTGAAAAAGGAGAAAATTAAATCAATTGGGTTATGGTGGCAGGTGGTGGGTGCCATGGATGGTAGGAATTCCCCCAATTTATTATAAACTGAATGGGGGTTGGTGGAAGGTTCTGGGGCGCATAGATGGGAAGAAGGCCCCCAATTTATCGGAAATTGATTGGGAGTTTGTGGCAGGTGGTGGGGCCATATATGGGAGGAAGGCACTCAATTTATTAGAAATTTATTAGAGGTTTCTGGCAGGTGGTGGATGGCTGGATGGCTTTAAGGCCACCTTTCAATTTATTGGAGGGTAGTGGCAGGTGGTGAGGGCCAAGGATGGGAGGAAGGCACCCAATTAAGGGTTGGTGGAAGGTGGTGGATGGTTAGAATGCCACCCTCCAATCAATTTCTGATTGATTGGAGGCTTATGGAAGGTGGTGGATGGTTCATATCAATTGTGGGTTCTTGGGATGGCTTGAGGGGTGGAACTCCCCCAATTTATTCACAAATAAATTTTTGATTAATTGGAGGAGGTGGGTTGGTTGAAAAAAAAGGTAAGTAGAAATTCAAAACAAAGAGAGAGTGATTAATAATGAAAGAAACATTGGTAATCCTCCAATCCATTAGAAAACAATTAGTGATTTTTTATCTAATTTTTTGGAAGAGGTTGGAAGGGTGTTGAGGTTTGTATTTTTTGTTTTTGACATGATATATTAAAAAAGCCACAACTACCTATAGCTTTAAAGAAAAAAATGTAAGTATTGATTAAAAAAAGAGAAAAGGAAAGAACAAAAGAGTAGAATTTTGAAAGGGCTGGAAGCCCCCCAATTGATGAGAAATCAATTCCCAAAGCAATTTCTCATTGATTGTAGCTGATGCACAGGGGGTGGCAGGGGTGGTAGTTTGCTCAATGTTAAATAAAGTGTTTAATAACAAAACAAAGCTTACCTATAAAAAAACAACCAAATTATGTTTGAGTTATGTTTTTTTTGAGAAAAGAAGTTTTGAAAAGAATTGAATTGGTTCAATTTTCAAAGAGGATTGTAAAATTAAACAACCAAGAAAATTATTGTATTTTAGTTTTGTTTTAGCCTGATAGTTTGATTCAGAATAAGGCAAAAAAAATTGTTTTCAATAACATGCTTTTCTTCAAAAGAGGAAAAAAATAAAAGTTGACCCTGAAATTTGGTCAAGTTTCAATTTTCATTTTTTCTTCAAAAGAAGAATTTCAGATAAAATTCCTTCAATAATTTGTTTTAACATAAGAGCCAATTCTGCATGCACATATTTTGGTAAAGATAAGTAAAAGGAACTATTTAAACCAAATATCAAGAACAGAATCAGCTTGAAAGTACACAACAAACCCAAAAAACATAAATAATATTTTCAAAATCCATGAAATTCATTTTCCCAAATTCTGGAAGACTGATTGAATTTAAATTTTTTACTTGTTCCTTAAATTAACATTATTTTCTTATAAAATCAAAAAGCAAAGCATAGAATCTCATTTTATTGGGCTTAGTCTATTATGAGTTCATAATAATAGTATATAAAAGCTTAACTATGACTGTTACACAGATAATAGGTTTAAAAATAGCTTTAGAGATGGATTATAAGGGCGTTACTATAAGAGAATAGTGGTGGTAAGTGCTGTTGAAAGCCCTGTATTCGGATTTACTAATTGGGTTATTATCATAAAGTCAATAGTAATGAACTTTATAGTTATACCTTATTATTTTCCAAGAGTATCACTGATTTTGACAGCTGTACTACATAAAAATTTAAGAGAAGGATGGGGATTTCTCTTTTGGGAAGAGAAAGGCGCCTTTTTATCCTGAAATGGGTGAAAGGGTAATCTAGACCTGTTCACATAGAAAGAGTGAACATTTTCCACTTCCAAGGATTGGCTTGTGGCTCGTATAATTCCTGTATAGCCTTTTTTGGTCTCAGCTGTGGTTTTGAAACCACACCTGGGCAGCTTTCACCAATACAGGGTAAAAGTTTCCTTCTGGGGACCACACAGCCCTCTTCTGACATGTTTGATGCACATAATTCTGTACATAACCTTTATGGGGACCCCATATTGACCAACATATGAGGTATTGAAGGAGAAAAAAAGCTCCTTTGTAGATTTGACACCTCATATTCAAGAATATAGGAAAGTATCCCACAGTAAAGGTCTATTGGCCCAAAGATGGAATTTTTGACCTTATAGCTGCCATATGTTTTTCAGTTTTCAAGATATTGAGCTCAAATTTGTTTCATTTTGTAGCCCTGTATGGTGTTTACACAATGATACCTCATTTGGTATGGATGGAATTAAATATTGAAAAGGTATATTATTTTTCATTCCTGTTATTCAGATATGGATTTTTCTCAAATCCTGTATGGAACTTGTTTTCTCCATAGCTTTTTTTTCTAGATTGGACATGGGGAAATGGATTGGACCATTGGTCATCCATTACTTTTGTAAGATGTGACTATGAAACTGATGATAATATTACTATTAATCAACAGTACTATGTCTGTTCTTATGAAATATAATAATAAAATATTATTATAACCACAATTAAATAATTAAATGACTATTTTTTTCATGTGTTAAACACTACTAGTGATTTTAACAGTGAGCAGTAATTGTCTACAAGAATCAATTACAAGAAGATTTTAATAATAAAACTTCTTTTATTAAAATAATAAAATTATTTTGATATATAATCATATTTTATAAGAATAATTATAAATATAATTCTTGAAGAAAACTAATTATTTAGAGGAAAGCTTTAATAATTAAGAATAAATCACTCACTAATATTCCAAAGAGCTTATTTAAAGATGAGATAGAGAGATTTGACATAGAATTGTGGATTTAAAGGATCAAAATGTATTTATAACAGTATTACAACAATATATAGTTCTATTCTATGATTTAGCGTCTTTCTGATTGATTCTGAAATATTTAAAACACTTAAGAATAGCTTTAACTAATACTTACTTGTTGGTAACAGTGATTTAAATGATAATAAGATGATGGTGTGTAAAAAACAGCAAGAGGAGGCCTCTTTTAAGTCAACAACAGCTCACAGAGGCGTTCCATAGAGCAAACTGATAAACCAGTGAGTGAGATCACAATAAACCTTTTGGATTATTGATTGCATCATCTGTTGTCACGTAAGATTATCATAATCACTTAATTGATGCTTTTACGTGACTACCAACCCCAATATGGTTAAGAATAAAAGTAGTAACATCTGTAAATCTTTTTTTATTCCAAAATAATCATTTATTTCTCAAAGGTATCAATTTTATTGCCAATTTCATCACAGGTTGTAATTACTGTGAATTTTTGAAGATTCAGTGTTTCACGTAGAATAGTCAAAAATAGACTGTAAGTAGAACTTTTAATTTTACTAGTAAAGCCATAATTCTTTTTGGTTGTACCATAGATGATATAGCTCTCTATTAGTCCTGAAGGTTTCAGAAAGATACATTGAGAATTGTATTTTTAATGAATTTTTGAAGTTTTTACTTCATTTCTATATAGAATTGCAAATATCAGTATTTAACTGGTTGCTATGAGGTAAATCAATGGATAAAAGTCCAAAAAGGGTTTTAATTACTCTTTTGGGGTTTATCCATGGAAAATAATTAAGAATTGACATGGTTACAGGAGTCTAAGTAGCTTTTTACCTCCTTGGCACGTCAAAATAGCAGGTTATTTGCTATTTTCTTAAGATTTACTCTAGTTGTAACATGGTAACCAAGTTCCCAAAGTGTTTTACTTTACTAATTGGGTCCAGATCAGCCATGTATCCAAGCTTGGAAGCTTTCCACGCCTCTGAGGCCTCAGAAGTTGGGTACCCTGGCTCTCTTTGATGTCTTTTGTCCCCCTTGCTTATTTTTCACATCAAAATAGAAATTTAAGCTTAAAGTGAGATATCCACTATGGGTGTACCAAAAGTCCATGCAAGAATACCACGATATTAAGTGCTCAAAACATTCATAACACTATTCTCAGTGTATATGTAACATGGGATTTCTCACATTCCCATTATTTTGGCGTGAAATTAAGAAAAACAAAAATTCTCACAGATCTTTTATGTGGTATTGATGATGTGGTATTGAAGTATTTTCCATTTTACCACCTCAAAGAGTTAATTTGAGCTTATTCACTCTATGGAGCTACCCTAGGTGAATTTTTTGTGTAGAATCCAAATCTGGCCTTAAATCTATGTATTTACTTACTCAATAAAAAGTTATTCATCTTTTCTGAAATCAAAAATGATGAATTTTGGATATATGCATGATTTATGAGTTATGCATGACTTATGAGTTATGCATAATTCAAAATTTCTTTTTAAGATAATTGTGGCCTATTTGGGTATGTGAAATATACCTCAAGGCTTACAGCTGTGCATTTTGCAAAAATACCCCACTGTAAGTATTTCACAACAAAACTGTGGAAGCTAGATGAGTGGTGAATATTTTATTCACCTTTCTTTGGCTTTAATTTGGCTATACCTTCTGTAGTTTAAATTATATCTCAGTTTGGCTAGTACCATTAGATAGCCCTGACTCAGAGATTCAATTTTGAAACCCATTTGATGGGCTTCAGCCTCTTTATATTGAATTTAGATGAGAGGTGAAAATTAATGTTTATGCTCAGAAATTTCTTTGAGCCTGAATAGCTTTGTTGTTCTTTTTCCTATGTTTATGGGACTTGGATATTTGAAAATAGGTGAATTTGCTCTTTCTTTTGATACCTTTTGATCTTTTCTGGCTCAGACCATGCTTTAGTGGTAACTTACTCTACCATTGGGTTATGGTATTTTGGCTGTAATGCTTGTGCTCTGGTTGTGAGTCACAGGCTGACACAATTTGACAAATTCACCTCTTTAATTCTTCTAGAGGTTTTTGAGAGTCATAAAATTTCAAAATATGTTGCATATTTATTGCAACAGCCAACTACATACATTTTATGGTCATTCCACATTGACCATTACCAAAAATAAATCTAAAAACAAACATCATTATGACTTGGATAGTATCATTAACATGAGAAATAAATCACAAACACACCTTATATTCAGCTCTTGATTTGACTGAAAATTCTTTCCAAATCAGATATTGAATTCAATGAGCCCAACTGTCACATTGATGCCAGAAACCATCAACAAGCACTCAAGCTCTCCACTCAGGGTCATGTTGGAACAGGTGGTCCCCCAACACCACCATGACTAGACCCTAGGTTGCTTGATTGCGCAATCATCACAACTGAGCAGAAAAGGCTACAAGATCAAGGTTGAATTTCCTTGATCTTTTTCTGGTATTATAGGTCACAGTTCCACCATCTGTGACGCCAACATTGCAATGGCAAAGTCTGTTTTTTGTCATTTTTCACACAATTAAAGGTCACTTTTCCACTTTTCCTCTTCAAAATTTTATTTTTGTTCCTGTTGTTACTTTTTGGCTTCAAGCTTGGACTTTGATGGGGCCTCTTCAAATTTCCTGGTATTCAATTTTTTTTTCCCACTCAAATTGTAATTCTTTTTCCTTCATTTCCAGAGCTTTCTCAGGTTCAATAACTTTTCCATTTTTTTCCTCATTCCACTATAAACATGCTCAATCATGGGCCTCCAAATCTATGGTGTGTTATTCCATAACATTAGTATCAGTTTCAAGCTTACCAGAAAACTAAAGAAAATGAAATTCAATATATCCAATGGCTTTGAAGATAAATGGAAAGCTTAAAGTAAGGTATTTCTATAGACACAGTTGCAATTCTGGACAAAAAAGCAAAAGAAAACCTTTCTGTCTCAGTTGACAAGGAGGATCTGTTCACCTGTGGATTGGTCATGTAGCTGGTTCAAGCCACATTGAAGGCAATTTCAAAAGTATTGTTTTTGAAGTTTCAAGAGGAATAAAAAAATAGAATAAAATATTTTTGGAAGAAAACAGAGGATAATTTTTCAAAGAATTACTTTTAATGTAACCCATAAGCTGGACATCAAATTGTACAGCAATTGCACAGCAGCTTATTAATCTTTCCAAATACCAACCACAAATTTTCCAAAACTTATCAGAACATCATTCAATTGGTGGGAAATCAGATTAATTGATGGTACACACCTATAGTTAAAAATTTATGTGATAAATTAATCTCATTGGTCATAATTCATGTCCAAAGTCCATCAAAGGAATATCACCATCTTATTGGTCAGAATTCAAATTAACTCCAGGTGCATACCTATAATTACCAATTGAAATGACAACCTAATCTCATTAGTAAGAACTTGGAGCCCATGTCACATTGCTACACCAAAACTACATGTCTCACCAGCTAAAACGTCTCAAATATGAGTTTTTCTAAGTACCCTGTTTTGAGAAGCTCTATGGAATACCAAAAGGTATGATTAGAGGTCCTCTCTCCCTCATTCCACCAAGAATCATGGAGCAAGCTCCCACTATCCAGGATCACAACCATACCTGAACTAGCAGGATATCTAGAGTAGTAGTGTTTTAGTCTTGAAAAGCTCATTAGCTTAGTATTAGTAGAGAATAGTAGTATAACCATAATGAAATTCTTGGTAACCTTGCTCAGTAGATTAGTATTATTAAAAGAGGAGAAGAAGTTATATAAACTCATCATTAAAAATTACTAAACCAATATTAAAAGATTTAAGTCCAGCCGTTTTATTATTAGTATTAATATCGAAAAAATCACTGTAATAATCATGAAGCCATAAAGTAATATGTATTCTTATCAGTCCTATTAAGATAAAAGAAAACCTTAGTCTTCATTTTATCAACAATTTTAGTTTTGAATCAGAGTTTTGACTGTAGTGTTATTGATAGGTTTGATTTAGAGACTGCTGATAAGTCTTCTCTATCTGTTAAAGCCACAAGTCTTATTTTATTTTGTGATTCTTTGTAGTCTGACTATTACTTATTATTTAGAATGGAAGTCAATACACCTTAGCACCCACAGTTATTGGAAAATTCTGAAATTCAAAACAGACTTAGCAATAATTTCCCCCTCAAGGTACTGCCTTATTTCATCCCACAATGGTTCATTATATTAGCCCTTTTACTATGAGTTTCAAATGTCAAAGAATTGTAGCATTCTTCCTATTCTCAATTCTTTTTTAGTATAATGGAGAAAAAATATCATAAGTTATTTTGCATTAACCATTTGTGCCATTAATATTGTAGCTTGAGCCATGCTTTCTGCTTTTTGAAGTTCTGTCTTGGTATTTTTGGTAGCTAATTTCTGTGAATAAGCAATATTAATAATAATGGTACCCCATTTATTAAAAAAAATTAAATTTGTATCTTCATTTTCATAATTATCATTTTTGTCACCAAGATTCAACATGGGGTCAATTATGAGTTATTGATATTTAATATTTATTTCTTCCTAAAATCAAGAGGAATAATTTCCAGAACTATTCATTGACCTCATCAGCAGAACTTAGTTTGGAATCCACTTTCTCTTCCTCTTCCTCATTTGAGTTCAATTCCTCTTCTTGTGCATCATGAGTTTCCCATGGTTTCATATTTGGTTTGTGACCAAAGAGGGAATTCATATTGGAAAAAAATGGCCACATGGTCTCCAGATTTTCACTCATATTATTAACTCCCTCTTTCTCATCTTCTTCAGTGATTCTAGCCCCAGTTAGTTCTCATCCTTTCTTTGTAGTTGTATATTTCTTCTTGAAAGTATGCCATTGGTAACAAATTCTGGTGGAGGTGAGATTCAATTGGTGATGGGATCTCTTATTCACCTCCAGATATATCAGGTGGAAACTATTCCTCTTTCTTGAAGGGGGTTTTCCAACAGGTTTTGCACCACAGCTCCCAAAACATGCATTGAGTTTTGATTAATTGCTTAGCTAATTTATAATAAGTTAACAATTGGATTGAGTGAGGTGTATAGAAGGATGAAAAACACCAGAGATCTCTTTCATGGTGTACTTCTTTTTCTTGATTGATTGGCAGGGAATTTTGTGTAAAAAACTTTCTTAAAAGCAATATAATTGAGGTTTGGAAGGAAAAATAGCTGATGATCCTGTTGGAACATTCATAGAAGACTTAATTGAAATTTCTGATCCAATTATGTTACAAAGGGGGTTAAAGTTCAAAATCTCATTCTGGGAAATTACACTAAATCTGTGAGAAACTGATCTGAGATTGTGTTGCATTTGTAACCTAAAGATTGGTCCCTTTTCCCTGGGATTTGAACCTTAAATCCATTTTTGGGGGGGTTTGGAATTTGGTATATTTGGAACCCCCTAATAAGACTAAAATCTATTAATTCATGAAAATTCAGGTATAAGGATATTATTTTTACATGAAAAGAAGGTAATTAGCACTTTATACTCCTAAAACCATGTAGAAATCTGAATAGTCACCATGAATATACAGAAGAATGATTTATGGATTATTTTTTGAAATAATATCTCAGTAAATACCAATTAAAAAAGGCCATTGTTCTATTTCCATGCCTTAAATGCATCCAAAATTCAAAAAAATCACAACCCTCATTAAAATTTCAGTTTTTGATAAATTAATCTCAATATTTCAGGAATATTCAATAAGCTCTGAAAATTGAATTTTATTAGAAAAACCTTCTTGAATTAGTTTTTGAAAGCTTTTATTATAAGGAAAATATTCTCAATGATTCACCAAAAATATATTCTCCAATCGAATCACCAATAGTAATCAAAATCTTGAGCAGATTTTTTTCATTTAATAAGAAGGGAATTTTTACATAATTAACTTTATCAATACTTGGAAAAAATTTGGTTTCAACTATTTAAAGTAACATAGCTAGACAACTATAATTTTTTCATGTAACAAGAAACTATGAAATAACAACTTCAAGTGATTTAATTAATTTACCATTAGATCATTTTTTGTAGCTTAGGCCATTTATAGGCCCTAGGATATGTTTTAAAATAAATAAAATAGTTCTTTTTAGATTTTTATTCAATTGATATACTCCTATTATTATATAAATCAATATATAACCTATATAATCAAGAAAATTGGTGAAAATTTTGCATTTTTCAGGCTTACCAGGAATTCTTAAAAATGAATAGTATTATTATAGAAAATTGTGTTGTAAATATTTTCTGTTTTATTTTTGATTATTTATCTACTCTTGAACTTAAAATACATAAACCTTTCTGTAGAATACTCATTCCAAACTTTACCTCCAATTTTCATGTTGAGGTTCTAGGAATATAAAGCAAATCTGATTGTTTTTTTGATGAGAACTTTTTAATTAATTAATTCATGATTAGCTTATTTCAAATATAATGAAGTTTTTAATTTTTATGTATTTTTTGAAGGTTTTTTGTATGAATTTTTTTTCAACAATTATTTATACTATTCTTTGATAATATATCATTTTGTAAGAACCAATATTCATATATCATTATTTTAAGTAATTATAGTATACAATTAGTTCTTACCCTTATATTACTAGCAGTAAATAAAATTTAAAAGATTAATGATGAAATTAGCAATTTTTATTTGTGTATATGATAGCTTCACAGGGGCTTTTGGGGAAAAAAGCTTTTCCTGGAGCTCAGTAAATAAGACCTCACTTGAATGGATTTCAAAGAATGGAATGATAAAGCAAATATTTAGTATATTCCCTTAAAAATAACGCATTAAAAATAAGCCAATGGCCAAATATCTAACCAAGGATATCCTTATGTCACTATTTGAACCTGTCAAGAAGGAATGAAGGAATCAGAAAGGATATTCCCACAAATATTCAAGGAACAGGAAAGAAAATGGTGCAAAGAATTGACTCAATATTGCCACTATTAACTATCAAAAGATAAAGCGAAATTAAGTATAAAATTAATTAAAGTATATTAGTGATTTTATGTTTGATCCTCCCATCTCAAGTCCTACTCTCCTTGGTAATCTCAAAAACTAAATCTTTTGAAAATAAATGATATAAGCTGCTAGTTATGTGGGAAAACGTTTTGATATGGTTTCTGTAGTATCTAGCAAGCCCAAGAAAAGATTTCATCTCTTTGAGTTTCTTTGGTACTGGTTTTTTCAGTACTTCTGATACTGTTTTCTGATCTATGTCCAGGCTAAGGCCTGAGAATTTATTTCCCGTAAAAAATAGTTCCTTTTGGCCAAAATCACACTTCATAAGTTAAGTTTTCAGATTCATTGGTGGCATTTACTTAAGACTCTGTCTATGTACTGCACATGGTCTTCCCATGTTTCTGAGCATATAATGATATCATCAATATATACTACCATTCAGCATTCCAATATTTCTTCTTGAAATATTGTGTCCATCATCCTTTGGAAGTGGGCTGGTGCATTTTTAATGCCAAATGGAATTCTGGTGTACTCATATATACCCATTTGGCATATGATTTTGTGTAACTTTACATAGCTTGGTTTAACTCAATTTTGGTGGAAGCCTTTCATAGAATTCATCTTGGTGATGTATTTGGATTTTACCAGCTTATCTAGAGAATGAGGTGCTCTTGGTATAGGTTACCTGTAAGATTTGGTGTAGTTGGTCAGTATTCTGAAGTCTACACATAAACTAGACTTGCCATCATGCAAAGTGATAAGGACAGGTCTGGTTACTTCCACTTTTACATTGTGTCCTATCCTTCTGATGACATCCATATCTAGGAGTTAATTCACATTTTTTTCCATTTCTTTCTTAGTTTCCAGGTTTTCTAGATATGGAGGTCTTCTAAGCACGGATGGATAAGGTCTTTACACATCCAGCTATAATTCTGTACCATGGCCTTTAATTTTTCCCAAGGGTTCTTCCCCTATGGCAAAAGCTGGTCTATTTTTCCTCAAAAACTTTAGTAAACTAAGCTTCTGTTTAACAGTGAGGTTAGCACTGAATTTTCCCTCTTTTAATTCATTAAGTAATTCTTCCAAGGGTTCTTGGTTAGACAATTGGTATATATCAAGTTAAAATTTCTTTTCCTTGCTTGTACCTATGGTAATATGCCCATTTTTACTATTTTAAATATCAATTCCATAGATCCTTTGGTAGTCTTTTTCAAGCAGGAAACCTTGGATGTGGGAATCTTTAAGAACCCCAAAATCTGGGTTGAGTCTTATTTTACATTTCCTATGGGGTATAATTATCTCTTTGATGTTAGTCCAAATGGATGTCATCTTTCCTGATTCACTTTTAAAATTATTTTCCCAATTTGGGAAGTGTTAATCCATATCTTCTCTGGCTACTATTGAGAAGGGTGCCCCACTTTAAATTATAAATGGTTTCTGATCATTTTCAATACAAATATTGATCTTAGTGTCTGACCCATGAATGTATGCCATTCCTTCATATGGTGTTAATAGTAATTTCTGTGAATCTTGTGTGTTCTTGCACAAGTTTTTGTTTTCAGTGTCTTGTGGTAGTCCTTCTTCCAACTTTATGGTCTGAATTTCTAGTTGTGTTTCCTTTTGGTACTCCACCAAGAATTCCTCTATTTGGTCTTGTTCATCATCAGAGTTTCCTCTGATGGCATCACCCATAGAGTTAGATTCAGAATCCTCTGCTTGGATTTCTTCCTCTGGGACTTTTTCAATGGCATAAATTTACTTCTTTTCCTTTTTAGAGTTGCTAGCATAGTGCTCTTTTGATCCACAATTGTGACAAGAGCTCTTCTTCTTAGTCACTTCTGCCATTTTGTTCTGTGTTTTTCTTTATTGTCAACCCTGAAAGGCTGTTTCTCTCTGAAAATATTGCCTTCTTATGGGGAATATTTCCCTATATTTGTCCTTCTCCTTACATCTTGAAAGGTGTTGGCAATTTCATCTAGGGTGAAGCTTTGGTTGCATCTTCATTTTGCTGCATGCTCTAGATCTTGTGGAATTTGTGTCAATAATTGGTGATTTCTCATTTGAATTTTAATATGAGGATCAATGACTTTAGGTCTTTTAGAATGTTTGATACACAACTCATAACAATCTTTTTCCACTTATGATTTTCCATTCTTGAATGACATGGTCTTTTTCCATATCCAGGTACTATTATTTTACTTCTGGATTATCTGACTCTTCCACCATGGTTTTCTTTCATTTCTGTGTACCAAATACTAGCATTTCCTTTGAATGATGTATTCATTCTTACTGTAATCCAGTAGGCTGGTATACTTGGAACATAAATGAAGAGTCCATCAACATAATCAATGATCTAGCTCCATATGATCATATTCTCCTACACCAGAGAGCTATGGCCAACCTGAGGCTTCTGGAAGCTGTTTCAGTGCTTCCTTCTCTGAATAAGTCATTTTATCTCCATCTTGGTATTTTGATGGGTATCTTTGCTTATTATTCAACAAGAGATCTTGTTGGATGTATTCTTTTTTGTATGGAGTGTTATCCAAAGCATTTCCCTGTTTTGGGGCTATATGTTTTGGCAGAAATTAAACAATTTGTTCATTTCTTTATCAAGACATTCCCTCTCCCTTTTTCAGTGTTATTGATCCTCTAAGACTTTTTTTAGTCCTTTTTTAGTCTCTTCTGAGGCTTTGCTTAGCTTATAATAGCCTTTTTGAAGAGTATGGATGGTTGTTCTTTTTTAGGGTATTGGCTCTTGTAGCCTTACATGATTTCAAGGAGGTTTAAGAATTTTCTTGAGTTTTTTCTGGAAATTGAGACATTTTTAACCACATTTCATTTCTATTTATGCTACTCTCAGGTGTAACAACACTATTTTCATTCTGAGTGTGGATAATATTTTCAGTAGAACGGTTACTGATTCTATCAGAAGTATTTACAACTATTTCTCGCTCTTGTTTACTTCTTTAACCAAGTCTAACAGCTTCTGGATAATTTGGTCTGGCTCTTTCTGCCTCTGATTGAAAGAAGTTATGTTTTTTCCCTTGGAAACTACGTTGGATTTTGAAGAATGGTGACTCTTGGACACTGATATTCTGGTACCTGAATGGTGTGAAGACATGGGGGAGTCTGTTTTTATTACTCCTTGTGAGCCTTAAGGAATCAGAGTATGCTCTGTCTGGTTCAGTTGTTGATAGTGGATTTATTCTCCCTTATTCTGGCTGCCCTTGCCTCCAGAGGTTTGAGTATCCTGTTGACATTCCATCCTTTTGTTATTTTGAGTCACAGGGACTCTTGGGGAAAACAAGAGTGGCCTGAAACTCAGAAATCAAGAACTCACTTGGAGGGCTCCAAAGGATAAAGAAATCAATAAAGGATTATATTTCTTTAATGAGAATAGGAGTAAGGACAAATATGCCAAAGATAAGAAAAGAAAGCAAGCCATGAGCCAAAGATAATAAAACAAACAAAAGGCCAAAGAGCCAACAAAATGAATCCTCAATCTACTGTTTCAACCTTACAGAAAGAACAATTGGATTAGTAAGGGATATGACCACCAATATCCACTGAAAAGCAAAGAAGAAGGTTCAAATGACTGACTTATAAATATCAGTATTTACTTTTGAGGATGAAAAAAAATAGAAATAAATCCAATATATTAATCAGCTGGGGAGAAGTCCCCAGGGATGGGCAGGTGGCCAGTATATGTGAAAGGTTGATCACCCAACTGTATTGACTGATCTGGGTCAATACAGATCTTCTCATATTGAGAATTGAGCTGTGTGCCTTGAATTCCCACAGTGGAATATGAATTGGCCCGAAAAGGCCAATTCCATACAGGTTGCCTCAATACTACAGCCTGTATGGACCAATTGAGCTGTTCAAGGAGTTCTGGAGCTCTTTATGCCTTGAAAACTGATTTTATTACTAACAACATCTTCAAAACACCCTTGAAGAATCTTGAGCCAGTATTCCCTTTGTGGAATACTTTTGAAATGAAAATCCAACACCTGAAGGGCCAGTGATTGGCTTCCACAAATGGTCTTGTGACTACTACCATGGATTGCAGACTTGAGTACTTGAGCCTTCCTTCAAAATGGACTGATGGGCTAGTGACATTACTTGAAATGAAAGAATGGAGTCCTTGAAACATCATCATTATATTTCCAAGGAAAATGGTGCATAATGGTATATAATACCATATATGCCCCATTCCTGGTTCTGTCACAACCACGTATTTTGACCCTCCTCCTTGATGGCGGCGGCAATCCAACCTGGAGCCAAGTCGGGGCCAATTGGCCATGTCATATCATTTATGGCCAATTGACCCCTCTTGGGTGTTCCATGGCTCTTACGCCATAACCCATTCCATTGGCCACGTATGGCCACCATCATCTTTTATGGCCTTAGGCCATATCCTGCGTCATTGGTCCTCTTGGCCAATTTCCACCTCACCAACCCCCAGGCCTCCATCACTGTTTTTGGGCCTGGGGGGTCCCTTTGTCTTCTAGGGGCTTCCAGGCCCCATGGCCACTTTCATTGTCTTCCTGGCCACCCCTTTCATTAGGGGGGTTTTGGCCTAAATGGCCTTTTTGGGCCATTTAGGCCCCCCACGGCTTCTACGGTCCGTAGGCAGATTAGGCCCCTTTTGGCCTAATCCAATGAGGCCAAAAGGGGCCAAAGGGGGCAGCCACCTATCCCCCAAGGCCAGGTGGGCCCACCTGAGCCAATTTTGGCCACCAATCCCATGGACCCAAATTGGACCAAAAAACACCTTGGATCCATTTTTGGCCATGAATCCCTCAGGACCCATTTTTGGCCCTGGACCACCATGGACCAACTTCACCGTCATGGCCTCTGGCAACCACCAGAGGTCACCAAACCATCTCAATAAGCATTTCCCTCAACTTAAGGGAAGATTGCTCCATTCCTCCATGCACCCCGTACTCAAGGTTGCAGGAGTGGTGCATATATGGTGTTATATACCATTATGCACCATTTTTGCTCAGCAATTCAATGGTGACGTTTTCAGGACCCAAATCAACCTTCTTAACTCAAGGTACCAAGATCCAACGCCCATTTCGAAGGAGGACCTTTGGACTCATCAGTTTAGTAATCCATGGCGGCAATCAGAAGACCATTCAAGGACTCCAACCACCTGGCTCAGCAGGAGTTGGGTTGGCAATTTCATTCAGGGTTATTCTAAGGGCAATTCTCAAAGGTATTACATCTTTTCAATCAGTTGTCAAGGTATCAAGTATTTCAATACTCCTTGGACAACCCAATTCATCCATACAGGCCTTGTTCAATCAACCTGTATGGCCTTGGCCCAATTGGGCCATTTCTTATTCCACTGTGGGAATTCCATCACACAGTTCAAACTTCAAGATGGCCAGAACTGTATTTCCCGATTCGGACAATACAGTCATTGATCCACCTTCCAGGATCAACCTTTCAGTTTTTCACATATACCGGCCACCTTTCATCACCTGGGGACTTTTTCCCCAGTTAATTAATATACTGGATTTATTTTTATCCTTATTTTCTTTTACCTTATTAAAGTTAATACTGATAATCTTAAGTCAGTCATTCAGCACCCTTTTCTTTTATTTCCTCGCCTGTCCAGTGGATATTGGTGGTCATATCCTTATACTAATTCCATTCCCTTTTCTGGCAGGTTGAAACAGTGAATTGAGGATTCACTTGGTTGGCTTCTTTATTATCTTTGGCCATTGGCTTCATCTTTTTCTTATCTCATCTTTTGGCATACTTGTTTTCTCCCATATTCTTTCTTAAAGAAATTTATTCTTATTATCCTTTTATCTTTGGAGCCCTCCAAGTGAGTTCTTGATTCCTGAGTGCCAGGCCCTCTTCTTCCAAGAGCCCCTGTGACATTATATTAATTAACTCATAATTCTTCTTCATTCATTCATTCTTTTATTCTTATATTTTAAATTCATTCATTCATTTCATCAAAATTATGATTCTTTAACGTTTTATGATCTTATGATTCTTCGTCACCTCTCAATTTTCTCTCATTCATTCTTCATTCTGAAAATTGAAAGCTGACCCAATTTCTATTTTTTGTTATCTTTTCAATCTCATTCTTAATCTTAATCAATCTATTTTTATCCATAATCCAAGCATTTTTATCTTTGGTTCTCAAGTTATTCATCAGGTTATTCAGACACGTTCTTCATATCAGGATTCACTTTGATTTATTCCTCAAGAATTTTTGATTTTTTGGAAGAATTCACTTGAAAATTGATTTGATTGACTAATTTGACATAATTGAAATTGACCTCAAGATAATTGATTGCCCTGAAGATTTTATTGATTTTGCTGATTATTCACATCAAGATTTTTGACTCAAGAATTCATTTTGATTGATGGAATTTTTCTGCAAGATTTTGATTTGATTTTGATTGTTTGATTGATTGATTTATTGACTTCAAGATTCTCATTGATATTAATTTTTACTTCAAGACTCATTTGATTTGATTGATTGACGTATTTGAAGAATTTTGATTCATTGATTATCCGATTTCCTCAAGATTTGATTGTTGACTTCGTACTTCAAGAAAATTTTGATTTTATTTCATTTATTTTGATTGATTATTCCTGAAATCATGCCAGTTCAACATTCACCTCCAGCAAGACAGACCAGATCTCAGGCCAGAACTCAAGCTGTTCTGACTCCAACTCCAAGGGCTCCTCTTGACGGTACCCCAGCAGTTTCTCAACTGAGGGCCAGATTGGACAGAGGACCCATTATGGAAGGAGCAGCACCATCCAGGAAGGAAGGAAGAGGGCCAAGAAGATCAATGTCTTTATCAGGAGTGGTTGGCGGATTCCCAGGATTTTCAAGAACCAGTCCCAAGGTTCAAGGTGAAGATGGTGAAGAGGAGGAGGAGAATTCTGTGGAAGAGGAAGAGTCTAATGGCACTGAGGCTGCTCCTGCTCCTGTGGGAGCATCTGAGGGCACCAGAGGACCAACTCTAGCCCAGTCTGATCAGCCTGCCTCTCATCAGTCTGAACCGTCTTTAGTGGCCATCATGCAGCAGATGACTCAAATTATGGCCAATCTTCAAGCAGCTTCTTCCTCTGAGTCATCAAGACCACCAGCCTTCAAGACTCCATCTATGAAGGCACCAGAATGTTTTGATGGGACTCAGCCCTTCAAAGTCAGAAGCTTCATTCAATCTTGTCAACTCATCTTTCATAATGATCCGGCAAACTTCTCTCAAGATAGAAAGAAGGTTCTTTATGCCACTTCATTCTTAGTTGGCAGGGCTGCAAAATGGATTGAGCCTTATCTTTCCAACCTCAATAATCAAGACTCAAATTATCTCCTCAATTCCTGGCCATTATTTGAATCCCAATTGTTCACTTTATTTGGTGACCCAAATGAAGTTAGAAAAGCAGAAGCTGAATTGGATGGCCTTAGGATGAAAGAAGGTGGGCATGTTGCTTTGTATATTGCCGATTTCAGGAGTTTAGTTTCAAGAATTGGGGATTGGGGTGAAAGAGCTCTTATTCATCATTTCAGGAAGGGCTTGGCCTCCAGGATTCTGGATCAATTGGCCTCCCATCCTTCAAACATTGATTCTCTTCAAGACTTAATGGACGTCAGCCTGGAACTTGATACCAGGTACCATGAGAGGCAGAAGGAAAAGAATCATCATCAAGAGAAGAAGCCTGAAGCCTCAAAGTCTCACTCTTCTCATCATCAAGTTTCTTCAAGTTCAAGACCAAAGAAGAAATTTCATTCTCAAAGGCGGGACAAGCCCCATTCTTCATTGCTGAATAAGGACTTCAAGTTGAAAGGTTCTGAAAAAGAAAGAAGAATCAAGGAGGGCTTGTGTACTTATTGTGGTGGGAAGCATAGTCTTGAGTCCTGTGTCAAAAGGCCTCAAAACAAGCTTACCCAACCGTCAGGCAGTTTTCCCAGCCAGGGAAAAGCCTGAGTGAAGATCATGTTGTGTTCAATGGTCTTCAACGTTTTCCTTCCAGAGCACAATTGTGCATTCTGATTACTGGTGTCAAAAATTCTCTTAAATTTTTTGTTTTCTCTTCTCTTTCTGATGTTTTTTACAGTATTCTCATTGATTCTGGTGCTACACACTCATTTATTGCAAAGCAGTTTGTTCACAAGTACTCATTGACTACGTCAGAACTTCCACAGAAGATTCCTCTTATCATTTTGGACTCCTCTGAGTCCCCTTCCTTATTTGTGACTCACCATACTAAATATATGGTTGAGCTCCCTTCCTTCCCAAGCTTTGAATGGGACTTTTTAGTCATTGACACTCCCAAGGGAGAAGACCTCATATTGGGCTTTGACTTTCTTAATCATTTTAATACTTCTATTGATTGGAGGCAAGGGCTGATCACCTTTAATACTGATCAAAAGGACTATTCTGATCCTTCCAATTCCTTCCGTAATGACTCTTCTTCTGCCAAATCAAGTGCAGCTCTGGTTGGTGATTCTAGAACACCATCAGTTCCATCTTCTGTCCATATTCCTTCCCTTAATTCCCATCTGTCATTACCATCATCTGGAGATGAAGTCTTCAAAGAGATTCAAGATGTTGGGGAAGATAATTCTGTATCTTCACTTCATCTCTTCTTTGGGAATATGGACCTTCCTCCTTCATCTTATCATGACTCCCTGGAGGAGTTGTGGGATGAAGAGGAAGAGCCAGAAGAAGTAGAAACCGTGATGAAGGTTGTTCCCTCTGTTTATCACCAATACTTGGATGTATTCTCCAAGGTGAAGGCAGAGAAGCTTCCTCCTCACCGTGCCTGTGATCATCATATCGAACTGGAGGGGTCTCTACCTCCAGTTGGGGTGATCTACTCTTTATCCAAACAAGAGTCAGATACACTCAGGGCCTACATTTCAGAGAATGTAGAGAAAGGTTTCATCCGGCCAAGCTCCTCCTCAACAGGAGCACCTGTCCTCTTTGTTAAAAAGAAAGATGGTGGCCTCCGTTTGTGTGTTGATTACCGCAAACTCAATGCTGTCACTAGGAAGAACAAATATCCTGTTCCTCCTATGAACCAGCTTCTTAATGTCTTTAATGGTTCTTCTATCTTCTCCAAGATTGATTTGTGTGGTGCATATAACCTGCTCAGAATCAAGGAGGGTGATGAACATTTGACATGCTTCAGAACTAAATATGGCAGTTTTGAGTACTTGGTTATGCCATTTGGGCTCACCAATGCTCCTGCCTCTTTTCAGAACCTTGTCAATGATATATTCCAAGATCTTCTTGATGTTTTTGTTGTGGTTTATTTGGATGACATTATGGTCTTTTCCAAATCTGAGGAAGAACATGTCACTCATGTGGCCACTGTTCTTTCCAGACTCAGAGCCAATAACCTTTTTGCCAAGGCTTCTAAATGCCTTTTTCATGTTTCTAGTGTAGAATATCTTGGTTATGTTGTTTCTTCTGAAGGCCTCAAGATGGACCAAGCAAAAGTCCAGCAGATCCTTAATTGGCCTCCTCCAAGAAACCTCAAGGCTCTTCAATCCTTCCTTGGCTTTGCCAACTTCTACCGCCGTTTCATCAAGAATTATTCAAAGAAAATCAGTTCACTCACCAGTTTCCTCAAGAAAGATTCCTGTTTCCCCCTCAATGAGGAAGCTCTTAGCCAGTTTCATCAACTCAAAGAGGCCTTCACTACCGCTCCAATCCTTTCCCACTTCAATCCGTCTCTACCCACCATTGTAGAGACCGATGCATCCGATTATGCTTTGGGTGCTGTACTGAGTCAGGTCTCTGACTCAGGAAAACATCCCATTGCATTTGACAGCCGCAAGCTTATTCCAGCAGAACTCAACTATGAAATTCATGACAAGGAACTCCTTGGTATAGTCTGGGCTCTCAAGCGCTGGAGGGCTTTTCTTCTTTCTCTGTCCTCTCCTTTTGAAGTTCTCACCGATCACAGTTCCCTTCAATACTTCATGTCCTCAAAAGTACTGACTCGCCGTCAAGCCCGCTGGGCTGAATTCTTATCTGAATTTCATTTTTCAATCACTTACCGCCCTGGCCGCCTAGCAACTCTTCCAGATGCCTTATCACGTCGGGACGACGTCTATCCGGAGAGGGGGAGGATTTCATCAGCAAGAATCCAATGAATTTTCAACAACTCATTAAGCAAGATGAAGTTCAACCCTCAAAGGTTTTTGCAGTCAAGGTGGATTCTCTTTCAAATTTGATTGATTCAATTCAGAAGAAATTATGGCAAGATCCTCAGTACAGAAGTATCCTTGAAGATTTGGGTAAAGGTAAATCTGTCCAAGATTATTCTCTTGATTCCTCCTCCCAACTTCTTCTCTTCAAAGATCGGGTGGTAGTCCCGAATGACTCCACAATCCAACTCAGCATTCTTCAAAAGCGTCACGATTCTCCTCTAGCTGGACACCCTGGCCAAGAGAAGACTCTCAAACTTGTCAAGCGGGATTTCCACTGGTCCGGCATGACTCAATTCATTAAGGATTATGTATCATCCTGTCAACAGTGTTCAAGAAACAAGAATATCCACCATAAGAAGTTTGGACTCCTCAAACCTCTTCCAATTCCAAATGGTCCTTGGATTTGTCTCTCAATGGACTTCATCACTCAACTGCCACTGTCCAATTCCTTTGACTCAATCCTTGTCATAGTGGACAGATTCTCAAAAATGGCGGTTTTTATTCCAACAATGTCTCCAATAACTTCTTTGGATTTGGCCCATTTATTCATCAAGAATATTTTCTCAAAGCATGGCCTCCCATCAAGCATTGTCAGTGATAGAGGTTCACTCTTTGTTTCTTCCTTTTGGACCAATCTTTGTCAGCAGCTCAAGATTTCAAGAGACTTGTCAACTGCTTACCATCCAGAAACTGATGGACAGACAGAGAGGGTAAATCAGATACTAGAACAGTATCTTCGGATGTATGTCAGTTATCATCAAGATGATTGGAACACCTGGCTCCCTCTGGCTGAATTTGCTTACAATAACTCTGACCACTCTTCAACCAAGCAATCACCATTTTTCACTGTTTATGGAAGAGATCCTCAATTTGATTCAGTTCACATCACTCAAGATACTCCTGCTGGAACGTTATCAACAAAAATCCAATCAGTACAGCAAGATGTCAAGAGAGAACTTGAAGCTGCCATAAACCGGTTTAAGAGGTATGCAGATAAAGGTAGAGCAAGTCCACCTGTTTTTAATCCTGGTGACATGGTATGGCTTTCTTCCAAGAATATCAAATCAACTAGACCCACCAAGAAACTGTCTGAAAGATGGTTGGGTCCCTTTCCAATCTTGAAGAAAGTCAGTACTCATGCTTACCACCTCAAGCTTCCATCTCAATGGAAATCCATCCACCCAGTCTTCCATATCTCACTCTTGGAACCAGTCAAGACATCAACAATCCCAAATCGGCATCAAGAGCCTCCTCCTCCAATCATTATTGAAGAAGAAGAGGAATGGGAAGTCTCTCAAGTACTGGATTCAAAGCTCAAGAGAAGAAAATTATGGTATCTGGTGGAATGGAAAGGTTTCAGTCAAGATTCAGAAAGATCCACATGGGAACCAGCTGAAAACCTCAAGAATTGTCCTGAACTTGTCAAAGATTTTCATTCGTTATATCCTGACAAGCCAGGACCCAATTCTTCAATGGCTTGAATTTTTATGGTGCTTGGTGGGGAGAGGAATTACCAAAAGTAAGTCCCACTCCTGGTATGCACCTTTAGGGGTATTCTACTCTTCTTTGTTGTAAGCATCACCTTGGCCACTCTGTGAGCACTTTTCAATTTGGACACAGACTTCGTGGCCCGGCTTTCAACACCCAAATTCCAAATTTATGGCCATTTACACTTGGGCAAATGGACCATTCCTTTTTTTTATTCTCCTTCCCAAGACTTTATTCTTTCAACACATTCATTTATCAAGATCTTTCTTATTTATGGCACTGGCGGGAGTGGCAACTACTAAAAGTAAGTTCCTCTCCTGGTGTGCACTTCCCTGAGGGGTCTACAATCTGTCAAAACATCACCTTGGCCACTCTGTGAGCACCTGGCATCAAATTCTTTTATCCAGGTCCTTGGTCACTTGCAAAATCAATTGTCGTAATCCGTGATGAAGATTGGATTCCTCCTCAAATTTCATCTTCTTTATTTTTCTGTTTCTCTCTTTATATCTGTTTTCTTTTCTCTTTTACTCTTTATATTCTTTTAAAATTTCTTTTCTTATAACTCTTTAATGCCAAAATCTTTACGTCAAATCATGTCTTCAACTTTGTCAAAGCCAAATGTCAAGAGAAGATCAAGTCAACCTCAATTCATATGCCAACAAGCTTATCAGTTCAATTCGTCTTTTTAAGATTCAATACCTCTGGAATCCTTACGTCAAATCCGTCTCATTAGCCTCAACAGGCCTCTACCTTATCTTGGTGCTCAGGAGCTCACCATTCAAGGTAGGGGGGGTACTGTCACAACCACGTATTTTGACCCTCCTCCTTGATGGCAGCAGCAATCCAACCTGGAGCCAAGTCGGGGCCAATTGGCCATGTCATATCATTTATGGCCAATTGACCCCTCTTGGGTGTTCCATGGCTCTTACGCCATAACCCATTCCATTGGCCACGTATGGCCACCATCATCTTTTATGGCCTTAGGCCATATCCTGCGTCATTGGTCCTCTTGGCCAATTTCCACCTCACCAACCCCCAGGCCTCCATCACTGTTTTTGGGCCTGGGGGGTCCCTTTGTCTTCTAGGGGCTTCCAGGCCCCATGGCCACTTTCATTGTCTTCCTGGCCACCCCTTTCATTAGGGGGGTTTTGGCCTAAATGGCCTTTTTGGGCCATTTAGGCCCCCCACGGCTTCTACGGTCCGCGGTCCGTAGGCAGATTAGGCCCCTTTTGGCCTAATCCAATGAGGCCAAAGGGGGCAGCCAGGTGGGCCCACCTGAGCCAATTTTGGCCACCAATCCCATGGACCCAAATTGGACCAAAAAACACCTTGGATCCATTTTTGGCCATGAATCCCTCAGGACCCATTTTTGGCCCTGGACCACCATGGACCAACTTCACCGTCATGGCCTCTGGCAACCACCAGAGGTCACCAAACCATCTCAATAAGCATTTCCCTCAACTTAAGGGAAGATTGCTCCATTCCTCCATGCACCCCGTACTCAAGGTTGCAGGAGTGGTGCATATATGGTGTTATATACCATTATGCACCATTTTTGCTCAGCAATTCAATGGTGACGTTTTCAGGACCCAAATCAACCTTCTTAACTCAAGGTACCAAGATCCAACGCCCATTTCGAAGGAGGACCTTTGGACTCATCAGTTTAGTAATCCATGGCGGCAATCAGAAGACCATTCAAGGACTCCAACCACCTGGCTCAGCAGGAGTTGGGTTGGCAATTTCATTCAGGGTTATTCTAAGGGCAATTCTCAAAGGTATTACATCTTTTCAATCAGTTGTCAAGGTATCAAGTATTTCAATACTCCTTGGACAACCCAATTCATCCGTACAGGCCTTGTTCAATCAACCTGTATGGCCTTGGCCCAATTGGGCCATTTCTTATTCCACTGTGGAAATTCCATCACACAGTTCAAATTTCAAGATGGCCAGAACTGTATTTCCCGATTCGGACAATACAGTCATTGATCCACCTTCCAGGATCAACCTTTCAGTTTTTCACATATACCGGCCACCTTTCATCACCTGGGGACTTTTTCCCCAGTTAATTAATATACTGGATTTATTTTTATCCTTATTTTCTTTTACCTTATTAAAGTTAATACTGATAATCTTAAGTCAGTCATTCAGCACCCTTTTCTTTTATTTCCTCGCCTGTCCAGTGGATATTGGTGGTCATATCCTTATACTAATTCCATTCCCTTTTCTGGCAGGTTGAAACAGTGAATTGAGGATTCACTTGGTTGGCTTCTTTATTATCTTTGGCCATTGGCTTCATCTTTTGGCATACTTGTTTTCTCCCATATTCTTTCTTAAAGAAATTTATTCTTATTATCCTTTTATCTTTGGAGCCCTCCAAGTGAGTTCTTGATTCCTGAGTGCCAGGCCCTCTTCTTCCAAGAGCCCCTGTGACAGGTTCCTGCAGCATGGGGTCCATGATTGAGGACAGGGTTTCCCTTTACTTGAGGGGGAAACTCTGCTGGAAGTGAGCTGGTGGCCTCTGGTGGTTTCCAGAGGCCATGACTTTTGTCTTGGGATGAATGGCAATTTTTGGGTATTTTAGGGTTTTGGCCAAAAATCCAGGTCAGGTGGGCCCATTTTTTGTTTGGGATCCACTGGACTGGCCCCTTGGCCTCATTGTATTTATTCCAAAAGAGGCCTGAATGGCCCAAAAAGGCCATTTAACCCTCAGACCCCCTAATCAAAGGGGGTGTGCCAGAGACCCTCTAGGCCCAAAATCAATGTGATTGGCTTGTGGTTTGGTGAGGTTGGGAATGGGAAAAAAGGGTCAATGGAGAAGGATATGGCCAGGAAATGTGGGTGTGTCCCAAAAGCCATTAAACACCACAAGAGGCCAATTGTCCATAAATTGAGGTCAAGATGGAACTGCCATAAACACCAATTGGGGGGTTATTTCTCATGTTTGTGACATTACCATGGGGTCTTTGATACATATCTTCTGGTAGCCTGCTTCAAGTTCTGCCCAATGTGAAGCTAGGTTGAACCTCTTGCTGTCCATGCTCCATTGGAAGAAATATTTGAGGAATTGGTGAAGCTGAAGAGCTTGCTCCATATCCTTCTAGTGTTCTGGTGTTAGATTCCTGTTTAATTGGAATATGAATGACAGTGTGGGTATGATCTCCCTCAGTGTCCTGCCATCCACTATGGTGTCCAGACCCTGGTCTGTCCTCTTGTTGGTTCCTGAGGTGTATAGGGGACATATTAATGTTTTCAAGCAGTCAAAAACTTTATGTTCTTAGGGTATTTTCCTTTGACTGTGCCTTGTAAAGAAGTTTTTTCAGATGCTTTAGGCAATTTTCCTTTAGAGGTTACAACTGGGTTGATTATAGTAATCTTCCCTGTACAAGTTATCAAGGCTTATTTACCTTTTATGGATTCAGAATTTCGTGGTTTTCTAGTCCTCTGAGCGGAAATTGGTGTCCACCTTTTGTTTGATATGAGTATTTCACTGTGCCTCTTCCCTTTTACCTTCTGCACTTCTGTAACTGAGGGTACCACTGATTTATTTCCCTGTTACTGGGTCTCAAGTGGTATGAAATTTTCTTCCACTGAAACAAAGTATAAGTACTTATGTCAGTTAAGACTTCTTGTGATTCTACTTGCACATCTAAGAGTTGGCTCTGGTATAATATATTTCTCTATTATGCACTTGGATTATGATTTAAAATTGAAATTATCAATTAAACATCAAAAAAACTGTTTTTGTGGATGTATGGTCTACTCTTTTACCCCAATATCTCACAAATTAGCTTGTAATTAGCATGTATAATCCTACAAGTGGTTCTGTAATGAACAATTGAAATTATTAATATATTGGCCCATGCCTCTGAAACTGTTATTTACTGTACAGAGGTCTTCTTTCTATCTCAAAAGAAGAATTTAGAGGGCTCTTAGTTTTTTGATATCAAAAACACACCCAATTTTTCCTGTGGTGATTGAATTATAATTAAACCATGTCAAAATTTCATAAAAAATCACAACATTATAAATTATGTACCACTGGAAAAAATAACAATATATATTATATTAATATAATATTTCTTTATTTAAAGGTAGTTTCAAGCTAAATATGGTAATATTAAAAGAAATAAAAAAAGAAATTGCTCACTTTGTATGCCAAAAAGTCCAAAAAAGCTCAAAAGAATATAGTCAGGCCCCTTAAATGTCAGTCTGAGTCTATGATAGGGTGATAATCATAGTATATACAAACTTAACTATTATGTTGACACAGATAATAGGTTTAAAAATAGTTTTAGGTACTGATTATAAAGACTTTACTATAATAAAATAGTGGTGGTCAGTACTGTTGAAAGCCCTGGATTTAGCTTCTCCCATTGGGTTATTATAATAAATTCTACAGTAACAAAGTTTATAATTATACCTGATTATTTTCCAAGAGTATAACTGTTTTTTACAGCTGTACTATGTAGGAATTTAAGAACAGGATGGGGATTTCTCTTTTGGGCAGAGAAAGGTCCCTTTTTATCCTGAAAATGGGTGAAAAGGTCCTCTAGACCTGTTCAAATAGGAAGAGTGAACACTTTCTACTTCCAACAACTGGCTTGTGGCTCTTATCATTCCTGTATAGCCTGTGCTGGGCTCAGATGTGGTTTTGAAACCACATCTGGGCAGCTTTCACCAATACAGGGTTAAAATTTCCTTTTGGGGACCACACAGACCTCTTCTGACATGTTTGACACATAGAATTTTGCACAGAACCTTTATGGGGACCCCATATTGACCGAACTATGAGATATTGAAGTAAAAAAAGCTTCTTTGTATATTTGACACCTCATATTCAAGGATATGGGCAAGTATCCCACAGTAAAGGTGAATTGGTTAAACTGTGGTATTTTAACCTTAAAACTGCCATAAATTTGTCAGTTTTCAAGATATTGAGCTCAAGGTTTGCTCATTTTGTATCCCTGGATGGATCATACACAACTGTACCTTGTTTAGTATGGATGGCATTGAATATGGAAAAGCTATACCATTTTTGAGTTCCATTATTCAGATATGGATTTTTCTCAAATCCTGTATGTAACTTGTTTGCTCCATAACTTTTGTTCTAGATTGGGTATAGGGAAATAGATTACACCATCAGTTATCCATAAGTCTTCTTTTACCAAAATGACCTCACTGAAAGTATCTCACACCAAAGCTGTAGAAGTTAGATGAGAGGTGAATATTTTATTGACCCTTATTTGGCTTGAATTTGGCCATAGATTCTGTAATTTTGATTCTATATCAGTTTGGCTAGTACCATTGCATATCCCTGACTCAGAGCTTTAATTTTAGAGCCCTTTTTCTGTATTTCAGCCTTTTTATCTGTATTTTAGATTAGAGGTGAAAATTAATGTTTATGCTCAGCAATTGCTTTAAGCCTAAATAACTTTGTTAATCTTTTTCCTATGGTTATGGACTTGCATATTTGGAAAGATGTGGATTCCTTTTTCTTTTGATACCTTTTCAGCTGTTTTTGGCTCAGCTCCATGTTTTGGTGGTATCTTACTCTACCATTGGTTTAGGTTATTTTGGCTGTCATTCTTGTGCTTTGTTTTTGAGTAACAGGCTGACACAATTTGGAAAATCCACATCTTTAATCCTTTGAGAGGTTTTTGATGGTCATAAAAGTTCAAAATATGTTTTATATCTATTGCAACAGCCAACTAAATATATGTACAGTCATTCCACATTGACCATCACCAAAAATACACCAAAAACCAATATTTGTATTTCCTGGATAGTATAATGCACATCAGAAATAAATCACAAAAATAACTTATCTTCAGTTCTTAATTTGACTTAAAATCCTTTCCAAATCTGATATTTAATTTGATGAGCTCAACAATGCAATGGCCCAATCTGATTTTTGTCATTTTTCACACAATTAAAGGTCACTTTTCCAATTTTCCTCTTCAAAATTGTGTTTTTGTTCCTGTTGTTCCTTTTTGGCTTCAAACTTGGATTTTAATTGGGCCTCTTCTAATTTCCTGATATCCAATTTTTTTCCTGCTCAAATTAAAAAAGAATTCCTTTATTGCCATAGCTTGCTTAGTTTCAATAATTTGTCTATTTTTTTCTTGATACCACTTCTTCTTATCCCACTCTAAAAATGCTAAATCATGGGCCTCCAAACCTATGGTTGAACATATTAGCCCTTTTAATGATAGTTTCAAATGTCAAAGAATCATACCTTTCTTCCTGTTCCCCATTATCTGTGAGCATTATTTAGAAAAAATATCATAAGCCATTTTGCATTGTCCATTTGTGTCATTCAGATTCAAGCTTGAGCCATGATTTTTCTTTTGTGAAGTGCTGTCTTGGTATTTTTAGTGAATTAATTCTGTTAATAAGCAATATTAATAATAATGGTACCCCAATTCTTCAAATAACTTACATTGATATCTTCATTTTCATCATGATCATTTGTGTCATCAAAAATTCAAAATGTGGTCAATTATGAGTGATTGATATTCAATATTAATCACTTCCTACAATAAAAAGGAATAATTTTCTGAACTATTAATTGGCCTCATCAGTAGATCCTACTTTGCAATCCACTTTCTCTTCCTCTTCTTGTGCATCATGAGTTTCCAGTGGTGTCATATTTGGTTTGTGACCAAAGAGGGAATCCATCTTGGCAAACAACGGACACATTGTCTCTAGCTTTTCATAAATATTATGAGTCCTCTTTTCCTCATCTTCTTCAGTTATTCTAGGCCCAGTTAGTTTTCATACTTTTTTTAGTTGTATATTCCTTCTTAAAAGTATGCCATTGATCAAAATTTCTGGTTGAGGTGATATTAAATTGGTGATTGGATCTCCCATTCAGCTTCAGAACCATCAGGTGGAAAACATATTTTTGAGGAGGTCTTCCAAGAGGTGTTGCACCACTACTTCCAAAACATGCATTAAATCTTGATTTATTTCTTAGCCAATTTATAATACATTAACAGCTGGATTGTGTGAGGTGTATAGAGGGATGAGAAACACAAGAGCTCTCTTTCAGGGTGTACTTCTTTTTCTTGATTGAGTGGCAGGAAAGTTTGTGTAAAAAACTTTCTTAAAAGCAATATAATTGATGTTTGGAAGTAAAAATGGCTGATGATCCTGTTGGAACATTCATAGAAGACTTAATTGAAATTTCTGATCCAATTAGGTTACAAAGGGAGTTAAACTGCAATATCCCATTCTGGGAAACTGATCTGAAATGGTGTGGGATTTGTAACCTAAAAATTGGGCTCTTTTCCCTGAGATTTGAACCTCAAATCCCACATTTTTTTTGGGTTTGGGATTTGTTATATTTGGAACCCCCTAATAAGAATAAAATCTATTAATTCATGGAAAATTAGATATAAGGATATTATTTTGATGTGAAAAGAAGGTAATTAGTACTTTAGACTTCTAAACCCATGTAAAAATCTTAATATTCATCATTCATATACAGAAAAATGGTTCATGAATTCTCTTTTTGGAATAATATCTCAGTAAATACCACTTAAAACAGGCCATTGTTTTATTCCCATTCCTTGAATACATCCAAAATTCAAAAAAATCAAAAAACACATTAAAATTGAAGCTATTGATAAATTAATCTCAATATTTCAGGAAGATTAAATAAGCCCTCAAAATCAAATTTTATTAGAAAAATTGGCTTGCATTTAATTTTCAAAGCTTTTATTATAAGGAAAAAAATTTCAATGATTCACAGAAAATAAATCTTTTAATGGAATCTCCAATAGTAATCAAAATCTTGAAAAGATTATTTTCATTTGATAAAAAAGGAACTTTTATATAATTAACTTTCTCATTACTCAGAGACAAACTGGGTTTTAACTATTTGAACTAACACAGCTAGACAGCCATAATATTTTCATCTAACAAGAAACTATGAAACAATAGCTTAAAGTGATTTAATTAATTTAGCACAGGTTAGGTTTTTGTAATTTAGGCCACTGATAGGCCTTATGATATGCTTTAAAAGAAATACAATAGCTCTTGGTATCTTTTTATTCAATTAATCTAATCCTATTATTATATAAATCAATATATAATTTATATAATCAAAAAAATTGGTGCAAATTTTGCATTTTTCAGTCTTACAGAAATTCTTAAAAATAATAGTATTATTATGAAAATTTGTGTTGTAAATATTATTGTTTTATTTTTGATCTTTCATCTACTCTTGATTTCAAATACACAAATGTTTCTGTAGAATACTCATTCCAAACTTTACCTCAAAGTTTTACATTGAGGTTCTAGGAATATAAAATGAATCATATTTTTTATTTTGATCAAAATTTTGGAATTGATTAATTGATAATTAGCCTATTTTGGAAATAATTTAGTGTTTAAGTTTTCTTTGTTTCTTGAAGCTTTTTTTGTATGGATTTTTCTTCAAAAATTAATTGTATTATTCTTTGATAATATATCATTTTGTAAAAATCTCTATCAATATACAGTTCTTGTAATTAATTGTAATACACAATTACCTCTTACCCTCTTATTATTAGTAGTAAATACAACTCAAAGAAGCAATGATGAAATTAGAAATTTTGATTTGTGTATTTAGTAGTTTCACAGGGGCTCTTTAGGAAAAAATAGTTTCCTGGAGCTCAGTAAATGATACCTCACTTGAATGGATTTAAAATAATTTAATAATAAAGAAAATATGGAGTATATTCCCTTAACAATAATGCAGTAAGAATAATCCAATGGCCAAATATCCAACCAAGAATATCCTTATGTCATTATTTGAACCTGCTAAGAAGAAATTAAGGAATTAAAAAGGATATTTCCACCAAAATTCAATGAACAGAAAAAGAAATGGTGCAAAGGATTTACTTAATATAATCAGTATTAACTATCAAAAGATAAAACAAAATTAAGTATAAAAGTAAATAGAGTAGATTAATAAGCTGGGGAAAAGTCTTCAGGAAATTAAAGAGTGGCAATTATATGTCAAAAGCTGAAAACTTGATACTTGCAGGTTGAAATCACAGCTGTATGATTAGTGGATAGCTTTTCTGTATTTTTTGAGCAATATTCCTTGGTCATATTGGGAAATGAACAGGTTATATGGAAATGGATACAGTATTTAGCTTAATTTAACAAAAGGGTCAAGGTCATATAGGCTTCTTTGGCTGTAGTCTGTATGGCTGAATGGAGTGCTTCATGATTTAATGAGCTTTGAAAACTTGACAACTGGTCTTAGCCCCTGAAAGTAAATGAACAGTATTTCCCCAAGAGAATACTGAATGATTGATGGTACACCCTTATTGAAGGGGGAGGCTGGTCTTGATTGACTTCAACTGTTGTTTCTGGAACTTTTCCTCTTGAATTGGTTATCCTTGAGGACATTTCAATATGAAAAAATGAGATGAGAAGAGTTTAATGGAAATATCAACCATTAAAAATTATTATTAATTATATTATGCTCTATTTTATAGATTAAGGTGCCCATAAATCAAGACACTTGAAAAAATGATGATTGCAGATGTTAGGTGGAATAACCCATTACCTCTTTTTAGGCTACTAGAACTAGGCGCTCTGAGGGGTTTCCATAGGCCATATGGCTATCTATGTGCTCCTTGATGTTTATTTCCATCTTGGAAAATTTTTTCCCTGAATTTAAAGATGTATTTTGAACCCCCTATGGGCTTTGGTACTTTTTCTGCGGCCATAGGAGGCTCCCTGAGGGGTAAGGATAAAAAATGGTCCAAAAAACAGGGTACAGACGCTGTGAAAGGTCCCAAAGTGGAAAACCAGATTTTTTTCCAGGAATTTCCATATAACTAGATCGAAGGAATTATTCCTTGAATGATGAAACAAGTCTTTCCATAAAGGCTGTGATGGCTGATTCAAAATTTTCTGAAATTGTTTTTGACAATGATTTGATCTTGATAAATATCAATATAATCAAACTTTTTGTAAACAGATATTAAGGTATTTCCCAGTAACCTTTTGTAGTAGCTGATATTTGGGTTCTCTAAAGCAATATATCTACAAGATTTATCAGAAGAAAATTTGAGATCACAAATGAAATCCATGAATCTATGAATATCTCAAACTGAATTTATTATAAAATAAACTCCTGAATATTTCACAGCCACATTAAGGTTTTTCTGTTATTGATAATTTATTATCACTCTTATAGAAATAAAAATCTATTAATTAGCTCAAATATCTGTTATTTAGAGCTAAATCTATGAATGTGACATGGTATGATAATCATTAATTCAATGAAAAATCCTCTACTATGTGATTATAGTGGTAATGAATATTTTGAGAGGTGGGGTTTCAGATATTATGAGCTAATTAAACCTAATTACAACTAAAATAATTAATCTTTAATTATAAAAATTCAAACATGAAGGAAATACCATTCTAAAAAAGTTTTATTACGTTTGGATATAAGAATTGATGACAAAAAGCTTCATCAATGTGAAAAACTACTATTTATATTATTTTGAGGTGTCCTAAAGGTAATTTCAGTATTCAAATTCTTCCATTAAAATAAATTTTATTAATTTAACTCACTTGCGGTTATAATTACTCAATAAAATCATAGTTGTACCTCTATATGGGTACGGCAACTGTTTGGCCACATAGAAGGTTCTATTTTACCAAAAGAGTCAAAGATTTTAATTTGTATTATGACAGGAGAGTTACTCATTAGTATATAAGATCTATTGGGGCTTAATTTATTCCTTTTTTCTCTATCAACCTTTCTGGAAGGTCCATACCTCTATTTGGTGTTTTATCAGCTCATAAACTGTGGCTTAATTTTAATACAGGCACCAAAATCGAGAAAATTACCATTAAAGGGCTCATTAAAAACTAAAGGGAGTTTTTAAAAATTTCAGAAATCTCCTCAAAGCACAAAAATTAATTATGGGCACCTAAGAACCTTGAGAAATAAGTGACTCAAAAGTTATTATACATCTAGAAGTCTACAGGTTCCATATTTTCAATAGGCAAAAATCCCTTCCAGTAGCTGCCTCTCTTCAATTTTAGTGATAAAAGTCTCATACCAGTATAATAATGTGTTTTTATTCTATCTCTTCAATATGGTAACCCACAAGTATGGTTTTCATACAATTATGACCCCGATAGTGGGGCTTGGGAGTTTTATGCAATAATTTATAAGCTTTCAAAACTTCCAATCAGTAGATATTCTTCATTTTTGAAGATAAATAATTTGTAATTGGCCCATTTTTCCCCCTATAGGGTTATTACAAATTGTTTATCATAGGTATACCCTTATATTAGTTATGCCACAAATACAGGAATTTTAAGTACTTTTAGCCTATAGTACTGCAAGTGTGAAAATTATTAAATGAGAATATATTAACAAGATGCTAGAATAGAGACTTAATAGAGGTTTCAAATAGTATTTCATTTTAATATCTTTTATACCATTCATGTTTTAAGGTTACCTGTATTCTATTCTCCCGGTAAAATAGAATTTTTGCTATTTTTCCTCCAATGGCTGTTTTTATCAAGAAATGACTTTCTAAATGGGAGGTCTAAAGCCATATTTATATTAATATATTACATCTGTCAGGCTTAATCTATGAAGAAGCTATGAAATATTAATGACAAGCTTAAAATACCACTTAAGATTAATTGAAATGGATCTACTATTTAATAATACTGGTGATGAGTCTTTTGAAAGCCCTGGTTTCCCCAATTATATTTTGGGTTACAATAATAAATTAAAAAATGATTAAAATTATAATTATATATAATGTAATCTAAGGGTTAATTCCGTGTAAGACAGTTTAACCACATAAGAATAAGATAATAAGATGATAGGGGGTTTTCTTATGGGCGAAATCCTCCTTTTATGTCAAATCATGGTGGAAAGGGGTGAATAACCTTTTACCACACTGATTAAGTGAAAGCTTTCACTGAGGTGGTCGGTTCATGGTTTAACACGGCCAATATAACCTGTATTGAAGCTCAAATGTAGTTTCAGAACCACATTTCAACCTATTTTTACCCATATAACATATAATATTTCTCCGATGGCTAGCACAGGAGCTCTCAAGAATCCAGGAAGGGTCCCATGATGTAAGAATCAGGTCTATGGGACCCTTTTTACTCAATCTAGGAGTAATCAATGTAAAACACAAGCTGAATGATTTTGACACCTCATAGTTCAATGGTATGTAATAATTTCCCACAGTTCTACTCCATACAGTCTGTAATAAAGCTTTCCAGAATTTATGATTGGTTATCAAAATATAAAAAGCCTCTTGGAGGCTTAGAAACCACATAACTCAATAATGCCACTGGGTGTAGGATTATAGCCTTAAATCCTGAATGATTTTGTCATTTTTTGGGATAAAGGGCTCAAAAGTGGCTAATATTGTAGCAACAAGTAAGCTCAAAAATATTGTTACACATTTGACCCACTTTGAATTAGGTATTCCAAAGCTAAACAGGCTCAAATTATATTTTAATTTTTGTAAAATAGTGATTTTCTACTTTTAAGAGAAAAAAGCCAATAACCTTTGAGCTGTTTAAGATAAATGAATAATAGTTAAATTTTCATTTATCCCCTCTCTAGCCTCTCTAGAAAATGTGTTTTTTGACAGGTCTCTCATCAAAATTATTGAAACTAAATTATAGGTGAAAAAAGAGTATTATTTCTCAAAGTTGTTCAAATAATATATTAATGGTAATTTCTGATCCAATTGTGCTACAGTATTTTAGGTAATGAAATTTGATATCCTTCATTGAGAGCCTTTATGAAATCCTGAATTGTATTGGTATGTGGTTCAAACTTTATTTTTTAGATGAGAGGTGAATATTAAATTCTATACTCAGAAAAACTTTATAACCTTCATAAATTGGATAATTCTTATTTCTTGGTAACGAGAATAATGTTTTCTGAAAGGGATATATTTCCTCTTTTATGTGGGAGAACTTAAAAAATGTCTTTGTTTTTTACTTTTCTCTATTTTTGTGTCCTTATCATGACTTTATTTGGTTTAAGTAAATGTTAAAGGTGTGTATTTCACTCTTTTTTGTGTACCGTTTTTGTGGTAATTTTGGATGACATGCTTGTTCTCTAGCTTTGAGTAACAGGCTGAAAGTAGATCTTATTTAGATAATCAATAATAATCCACATTTCATGGGGCTTTCCTCATTGGTGTAGATGTTATCAGGGTTTTAATTAACATTTCTCTTTGTTCTTTTGTTTTAGGAATTCTTATGATGCCATATCTCATTGATTTCTTGTTAAATCTTTCTGGGAGTGGTATATCATAGTAGATTTTGATTTAATTCATCTTTATTCATGATATATGAGCTATATTGGCTCTATATTCTATTTTCCTTTCTTGGCCTCTAGTGGCTATATCTTGTTTTTGGTATATTAATCTCATCCCTGTGCTCTTCATTTAAGTGACAGGCTTAGAAAGGATTTTTACAGAGTCAAATTCTGAAATCGGAGGAATAAAAAATAGTTTAATTGAGAAACCATTGACTTGATACTTTTTTTAACCATCTTTTTTCATTCCATAACCAGTACCCTTTTTTCAATTTTTAAGCTCTCATATAGTTCTTTTTATATATTCACCATTTATCTTAAGTACTTTCATCTGATAGATCTAAGATTTTATGATACTTCTTATTAGCTTTGATATCAATTATTTAAAAGTCATTTTGCTTTATTTACGGTTACCTTCCTACCGATGTTTATCCACTAGTCCCAAAAAATGAATTGAAACTGGCTTTAATCTTCAAAAAATTGATTATACATAAATAATTGATTTGTGTAGGAGGTAAAGAGCATGGAGAGCCTCCCATTGACTTTTGTGAATGGATGAGGAATGTAGTGTTTTTTAAGGGAATTTTTTTTATAGTAGGAATAATGAGAAACAAACTCAAAGCTTAACAGAATGAGACTTTAGCCTGGAAAGCCACAATGGAGAGCTAATATAAATGAATTTCAAAGGGGTTTAGTTGAATGAAGAATAAAATCTTGATAGTGATATTTGGATATTATGAAAAGATGGTGCTTATTTCAAGTCAAGCTTAGGTTGGGTGTCTTAAATCCTTAATTCAACCAAAATGTAAAATATTAATTAAATCCCAGGGAGCTCATTCAAAAATTATGGTTGTTGTAATATGGGATTTCAGGGTGTATCCTTATTTTTTTGAGTACAGGAAATGGTAGATTTGAGACCTCCTAATATTAGAACTACTAATGATTATTTTTCTGAAATTATTATTAATAACTACATTTTCCTTATTATAGTATATTTATTAATATTAAATTACATAAATAATTCCTCAAGAGTATGATAACTATATATCATGGCTTCAGTTTTCAGGATATTTCTATTAAGATCAGAGGGAAGCTTGGATTAAGGTGGATCTATTTTTCACCAATATCCATTTTTATATTTTTATATCGGAAAGCCCAACTATATATTTTTATTTACTAGATTATGGATAAAAGGAATATCTAAAAACTTTATTGGAACAAAATTCTCCATATTCATTAAATATTTTGTTAATTTTGTCAAAATTCACATTTTTTCCTGCTCTCTTATTGAAAAAAGTCTTTCATTGGTTAAAATAATTTTTATTATACTTCTATTTGTGAGGAAAGTCCCAAAAGACATATTGACTTATATTTTGATATAATCAATTCAATTTTACTTAATACAGATTAAAAGAGTTTCCCATTATTTTTTCAAATTGATCTTTATTTCTTTATGGAATAATATTCTTTCCTTATTTTTGAATCTTTAATCTCTTGTAATAATAGTAATATTCTCTATTATCAAAATAAATTATCCATTTCTAAGCTCAATCTATGTTATTTAAGCTTAATATTTTCTCTGAAAACTCGGATTATATAGATGGAATTTTTCTAATTAAATGACTTTTTATCATTAAATTTTATATATATATCAAATTTGATTTTTAGGAGCAATATATTTTTTCAATTTTTGGCAAATTTCAATTGCAATTAGTTGTGTTAATTTTTTTTGGAAATCCTTTCGTCCTAAAGAAAATAAGATATAAGTTAAATTTAATCCTATTATCATTTAATAATATATTCGAAAAAATGTAGATAATTTACAATTTATTTTTATTGATATTTATATTTTAAAATAATTCTAATTCTTGATATTGTAAATTTTAATCTTGATTTAATTCAAAAAATCATTGGATTCACTTTGAAAAAAGAGTTATTAGGGGTGCTCAAACATTGCCGGAAATGGCCGTGAGATACCACCAAATACGGCTGTTGGATTTAGTTATGTATCCATGCCATATTTCCCATAGCACTCGAGATCCCCAAATCACCTCAATAAATTTTTTTGGGGGGCCTTGTGCCCAGGATTCTGTTTTCCTTTTTTAACATCATTTTTCATCCCAGTCTTTTCTCTCTCTCTCTCTCTCTCTCTCATCAATTTTTTTGGCCCTCAGGCCCTCAGTATTTTATCCAAAGATCTTGTTCTTTTTTAAAACTAATTTTCAAATTTTCATCATCAACCGAACTCATCTTTTCAAATGATTGTTTCCAGAAATCATGCCACAGAAATTGCTGCACCAGCAATTTCTGGAATACCTGCTCAGGAAAAAAAGAAATCACAAGAAACATTACTAACATGGATGCAATTTTGGTGACACCAGATATACCAAGCATTGGAATGATGATATCTGATAATAAACCAATGTTGGCAATCATGGTTGAGTGGATGATAATTCAGGAGGATTCATTGAATCAATTTCTGAGGAGGGTTACAAGAAGTCAGTAGGTTCATATTTTCTAATGATTTTGCTGTAAATGCTTGCGCTTGCTGTTGTTGATGTTTTTTAGTTATCTTTATTTGCGTGATGTATACACTACATGTGAGGAGTTCAGTTTGGCTTGTTTGTTGGATATGTCTGAAAGAGACTTCAGGGAGTCGATACGGATGAGCCGACATAGCTTTTCTCAGATTTATGACATGATCAATACAAGTCATCTCTTTTGAAACAACAGTCATTGTCCTCAACTTGACTTGTTCCACCAATTGACAATGGCCCTGGAGCATCTTGGAAGCAATGGGAATGGGGCATCCATTGGTCGTCTTGCAAGGACATTACAGATTAGTCGGGGTGCTGTGGTAAATGTGACCAGAAGGGTAATCGGAGAATTGTTTTCATTGGGTTTTCAGTTTCTTCAATGGCCCAATCAGGCAATGCGGGAAGAAATTTCGAATGATATGGCCAGTGAAGGATTCCTCAGGTGTGTTGGTTTTTTAGATGGGACTACTATCCCATTGTTTCAGCAACCTGGAATAGATGGGGAGGTCTTTTATGATCAAAAGAAACAATACTCTTTGAATGTAAAATTGGTTTTTGATTCACGAAAGCAAATTATTGGGCTTTTGAGTGGTTTTCTAGGACCCTGTGGTGATATCGCGGTCTACAAGAGAATGGGAATTTATTTGTGCCCACATGACTTTTTTGATAGAGGTATGTATGCATAAATTAAGCTCATCTCAAATTTGAATTGGTACTTATTCTGATGTGATATTTAGGTAAATACTTACTTAGCGACTTGGCCTACCCATTACGGCCCAACTTAATCCCATGTTATAAGGGCACAGCGGCAGAAAGACATGATAATCAACTCTTCAACTACTACATTTCTCACTGAAGAGTTCAAATTGAAAATTGTGTTGGTATCCTTAAGGCTCAATGGGCTTTGCTTAGGAACCTCCGATTATTATGCAATTCACCTGAGCATATGGTTGATATCAATAGGTGGATATACGTTTTTGCTGTCTTGCACAACATCTTAATTGATAAGGGGAAAAAGTGGGATTTAGTTTATGGTCCAAAAATTCCCAATGACAAGGTCCAATATGATCTAAGAGCTGATAGCTTAGAGGCTTTGGATCATTGCCAAGATGTGCAAATGGCTTTCTTGCAGTTCCATGGTGATATTTGAAAACATTTTTGTTTCACTAATTTATTTCAATCTCTGTACTTATATAAATTACAAAATGCAATGATAACTGTTTTTTGAACTTAGTTTAAATTTATTGATTAGCATCACAAATCCCCCACTGAGAGTTGGCTTCATTGCCTGTTTAAATAAAATAAAAACATGAAAAGTCTTTGAAATTGTTTGTGAAAAAGCTTAAAAACTAAAAAATGGTTTAAACTTTCATTAATTCACTTTTGAATAATTAAAGACTTTTGTTTGTCATGATGCTGTTTGTGGTAAATGTTACAAAAGATCAATTTGACTCTTTCAATTTTTAGCATGAATGGCCTTAGGTTCCATTATCAGAACACAGGTCCTCATGGATTGATGGGTTTACAATTATTATCCCTTTGCTTACGTCCAATGGTTCCAAAGTTAGATCTAACTCATCTCAATAGTCTTAATGAACAAAAAAATTCAAAATTATTCATTCATTGCAAATTAACAAAAAAAAAGAACAAATCTGCTCATTGCTTTTTATGATTATTTTCTGTTTTGCCCTTTTTAGCTTTATAATTTTAACTGGTTATTTATATATTTCTAGAGCATAGCATAATGACATGGTTGAGACCAAAATACACAAAAAGTCAGATAACAGACTCAAGCTAATTTCAGTAACACTTCAATATCAGCACTTGACTTCCCAGAAATCAACAATTTTTCTTGTTTTTCCTTTTCAGCTGCATCATGCTCTGCTTGCTGTTGTTTCAAGACAAGCTCATGTTCCATACTTTTGCGTTCAACACTAATTATCTTCTGCTCTAACTTGTATTTGTGTTCTTTTTTCTGCTTTAATAATTCTTTCTTTTCCTCCCATTTTTTTCTCTGTAACACAAAAAATTCTTCCATAAACTTCCATTGCCACTGTAGTTCAGCATGTTCCTCTTCATTGTGCAATTGTTTCAAGTTTTTGGGCCCTCAATTGGTGACATTGGAAGTTGATGGGGTGGAGTCCAAGTCCACCTTAACTTTTGGACTACCTTTAACCAGTTTAAAATTTTTGCGCCCTCCTTTTCTGACCTGCCAGAATGATGGCTTGGAATCTGATTTGACCTTTATTTTTGGATCTTCTGTAATCAGCTCATCTGCCTTTGGTTTTTTTGGCTTTTGCACCCTTTCTTTGTTGAACCTTGTATCTTGTATGCTGAATAGTTGGATTCTGAACCACTCATCAAATCGGAATTTGACACATCTTCAGTGGGTTCATCTGGACTGGTTGTGAGGTCAATTATGTAGCTTTTGATGTTTCTTGCATCCAATTGATCTAAACAAACCACGTTTGCCTTTCTACCAAATACATGATCCATCCTTTGAAAACATGGACACATTTTTTCTAGCTTTTTCATAAGTGTCATACCCATTTCTTTCTTGGTTAATCCTGCACCAGTATTATTTTCCCAAACTCAGGTGGCCATATAATTTCTCTTGTAAGTAGTGAACTGTTGTGAAAAATGACGTCCTGTAGGGTAAAGACCTGGATTGAGCGAATTGAGATAAGCCACAAAATCATTGTAAGCTGCCACCCTAGTTATGAGTCGCTTTCCCACGTTGGTTTTGCTTGTCTTTCCAAAGAAATGATTGTAATGCACTTCCTCTTCTATGTATGTACAAATATTTCTATAGTCCTTTTGAGTAAATTTTGGATTTGTATCGTTTTCTTTTCTTGATTTATAACTTCTGCACTTCTTCTCCTTCACTTGTTTTTCACTGGGTTGTATAGGAGCATTGTCAGTCATTGTCCAGCTTACTGCACTTGCTGATTTTGATGAAGCCAAGTTCATCCTTTCCACAGATTGAGTAATTGGGCCGGGACCATATGTACAACCCAATTGCTTTCCAGCTGGCGCGTGATCTGAAAAGACCCTCAAGGGGCTGTGTGTGCTAGATTGATTTCCAGTTGGCACACCATCTGAAAACACCCTCAAGGGGCTATGTGTGCAAGGTGTATAGACTACAGGCCTATCATGGTAGTGATCTTCAAATGAATGGTTTGTTGCTGATGTGGCATTGGTGGGTGGAGTGCGTGTTGTATGTTTCGCTTCATTATTGGCATCATAAATTGACATTGGGATGAACTGGGTTAATGAAATAATCACTGATCATCTCATTGGGATTTTCCCATGAGTAAAAGATGACCAATTGTGATTGTTTTCTTTGGTAAACCATCTTTCAATGTCTTCTCCTGGCGTAATTACTGGTATTTGGGTGGGCATTTCTTGTAGGTAAATATCTCTTGTCAGGAAATCGTTTGATTGATTTGGCATCATCTGAAATATTCCAATTTACTCACATCAGCATCATTTAATGAAGAATACCAATATCCGGCTCACTGTGTTGACCTCCTAAAACACATTTAACAAAATCAGACAAAATCAAAGAATCCTAATAGCCAAAATGATGAATTGATGGGCTTAATACCAGAGATAGTGAGCCATAATTGATCATTTCTAGCCAAAATAATGAATCAATGGGTTGAATACCAGAGATAGTGAGCCAAAATTGATTGTTGATAAATAGAAGAAGGAGAAAATCAAGAAATAGGAGATTTGAAGTGAGGAAAATTGGAAAAATGATTGTAAGAGGCGGGAGAAAAGATTAATCAAAATGATGGGTCCCAGGTTAGACCTGTGGTAAGAAAAACCCAAGGTAAATTGGGGACCCTGTTGTAATAATACAAGCAACAAAATTATAGCCAAAACCTAACATAGTGATACTATTATTTAATATCCATAACACAAAATCTACTTCTTAAATTTACAATTGAGAAAGAAAGATCTGCTCCTTAGGGGAGATCTTTCTTTGAGCATATCTTTCTTTCAATTAAAATTTTTATTTTTATTATCTTGAACTAACGATCAAAAATTTCTAATTAATAAATAAGTACGCTTATCTCAGGGGAGATCTTTCTTTCAATTAAATTTTTTATTTTTATTATATTGAACTAAAGATTAAAAATTTCTGATTAATAAATAGGTACGCTTATCTCAGGGGAGATCAATTAGTACTTGTGGTTACAAATTATCATACCTATTTATATTAGTGCTAGCTTAAATCAAGAAATAAAATTTATATAATTAGTTAACAGGTTATGGGCCGACTGCCAGAAGCGTAATGATTGTCAATAAACCAAGATCTCATATTAGATATACCCTTGGCTACTTGCCTCACATCAATTTATAAAACAAATACCTTACATCCTGGATCCATCAATCACTCAATCCGGAAAAGTTTTCTCGATATCCCCTATAATGAACAAACCAAACCCAATAGTCTCCGGAATGGAAATGGATCTCCTGCTTCAATCCAATAAGCAAGCTTATATATTTAATCAATTCTTCCAGTTGGCTGAAAGAATATGACCCCGGCTTACATATGATGGCCTCAATTTCACTTCATGGTCAAAGAGTCTTTTCCACGCTTGGAGAATGTATTACAATGGCAAAATCAAATCTTTTGAAGAAGACGTGAGTGATGAAAACCATCTGCAAAATCTAGTAGCTATATTTTTTATTGAAAACAGTATTGACTACAATTCCTATGACTCAATCATTTCATCCATGACAAAACTTGACGCTAGGCAAATATATCAGGCAATAAATCAATGCTACAACAAGCCATCATGGTCCTCTATTGTTCATCATTCCAAAACACTTTTTACTCCAGCCAATCGACTTGATGAAATAGACAAGTACGCGATCTCTTTCCATGAGGCCATTTTGCGAATTGAGAACCAGATTGGTCCTTTGAATTCAGAAAAAAACGCGACTTTTGCAATTTACTTTTCAGTAACCTTGCTCTGTGACCACATTACTGCGGCCCTGAATACTAGACTAGCCATTAATCCTCATCTAAAAATCCGCACTGAAAACTTACTAGACATGATTTGACAAATCAACACTGCATCTCCTAGTTTTGATCATAGTACCAACCTTGCTCAAATGAATGCCTCCTTTCCTGGCCACAAGCCAAAACAAGATGGCATAAAATTAAGATCCATTTCAGAACCCCAAAAACCTACACCTAATAATGATCAAACCGGAAAGAAAAAGAAAGCATATGACCCTTCAAAGCCTTGTTATTATTGCGGTAAACTAGGCCATTAGACACCAACCTGTCTGGTCAAAATCAAAGCGAACAAATCTAGGCTCAAATTTAAAGAACATGCAGCTAGTGTAGCGAGTTTTGATACCTACCCCTCAATTGAATCCCTTGAGGCATTTCTGGATTCTGGTGCAACATCACTCTCTTCACATCAATTTCAACGACTAACATGATTTTGTCTGTCACATCAAATCATAAATCTGTGGTAGTCGGCATTGGAAGAATTAATCTAAAAATTGGGGATAACATTCTGGAAGTCAAAGATGTCCTTTACTGTAAGGAAATTCCTGGCATCATCTTATTGATTGGGAAATTATCGGATCAATTAATTGATTTCAAGTTCTACAAAAATAAATTTGTCCTTAATTAATCAGGGAATATGTTTACTAGCTTCAAGAAAAATTCCCAATGGTTCCTTCCTGTATATTTTCCCTCAACTATCTCTGCTATTGCACCTGTTCCTTAAACTCCTCTTGTACCAAATGACCAGCTCCATGAAGAAAAAGCTAATAGCGTTGATTTGAATTTATTATGGCACTGACGAACGGGCCACCTATCTATTAGGAATTTTAACTGCATGATGAAATTTAACACCATTGTTGGCCTAAAACCCCTCACCCTCCAAAATATTGGCGTATTCCATCCATGTTCTATTGCAAAAATTAAGCATCTACCTATAAAGAATGTGTCTTGAGATATGATAAAGAAGGCTTGTGATGTAATAGTAGCTGACCTAATGGGGCCTTTGCCCCTCAGTATGAATAACATGAAGTATGTCCTGATGGTTCAGGATGTTTTTTCAAGAGTCCTTGTAGCTATCCCATTAATGGATAAGAGTGAAGCAAAATCTAAGTTAAAAAATTGATTATTCAATTCATTAATGTCACTGACAACACCATCAAAGCTGTTAGGAACAACAACAGGTCCAAATTCAAAAAAACAGCTTTGATGATTTCCTGAAGACTAAAGGAACAATTCATGAATTTGTGTTGCCTTAAAAACATTGTCAAAATGGGAAGGTTGAAAGAAGCAACCACACTATCTCTGAAATGGAAATAACAATGCTTATCTCATCGAACATACCTATTGTTTCATGGCCTTGGGCATTTAGACATGCTACATGGATTTTTGACCAATGATTACACTGTGACAAGGAGAAGACTCCGTTTGAAATTTTGGGTAACAAGAAACCTTCATTAGAATTATTGTGAGTTTTCGGAGTGAAGCCATTTATTTTAAATCACACATCTAGAAAAGACCTGTCCTCAAGGGCAACAGTGGGTTATCACTTAGGTCTTTCTGAAGATTTGAAAGGTTGGCTTTTTTGGGTTCCCAGGAAAAGAATAGTGGTAAGGGCAGCAAGCGCAACATTTGATGAAAATGTTTTCTATTCCTCTACTGCAAATTACAGCTCACATTTACAATCTATCCAAGCAACAAACCTTTTTGATAAATCAATGATAAATGAGATAAAGCAACAAGATAAACTGACAGATTCAATGACAAAAGGGGGTGACCCAAAAAATATTTTGCCAACAACATATTGTGATGTGATTTCTTCAACAGAAAAGAATAAATTATTGGGCGCTATTAAGGAGGAACTCAAGAGAATGGATGAAGAAAAAGTATTTGATATAGTGGACTTACGGTACGCACTGTCCATAGTCCCTCATGAAAGTATACTCAGCACCAAATGGGTGTTTGTAAAGAAACCTGAACATTACAAAGCAAGACTAGTTGCTAGAGGCTTTAAACAAATCCATGCTATAAATTATGAAGAGACTTTTGCACCAACAACTTCATTCAATGCATTGAGACTACTATTTTCAACAGCACTTTTGAAGAAATGGCCCATCAAGATGTTCGATGTCAAAGTAGCATTCTTACATAGTGTAATTGACAAACTCATGTTTCTTTGGTGTCCTCAAGGTATGGACATTCCCAAGTTTGAAGTATTGGCAGTAAGAAAGGCTTTATATTGGATAAAACAGGTGTCTTGGTGTTGGTGGTTACACTTTAAAGAAATATTATCCTTGATCAGTTTCCAATCAAACAACAAAGATCCAAGTACATACACATTCATGAAGGAAGCTGACATATCTATACTATTGATTCATGTTGATGATGGAGAAATTACTGCATCATTGAAGGAGCTGATGGGGGAGATAACACATAAAATTATCAAGAAACTCAAAGTAAAATGGGATGAAAAGATTAGTAGCCTGGTAGGGATTAGCATCAAAAAGGTGCCGCAAGGTTATAAATTCTCACAAATGGATTTAATTGAAAAGTTGAGTGGGCTTAATCCTAGTAATGTCACATCTGAATCTCCTTTAGCTATAGATTGTAAGCTTGAATCCAATCCTGTGTCAAGTATGGACAAACCATATCTAAAAAGAATTGGTATGTTGCTCTACATTGCACAAGCTTCTAGGACTGACATAGTCTATGACGTCAATTATTTGGAAAGATTTTCAATGAACACTAACGCATCTCATTGGGAGGCTCTTGAAGATCTTATTGCATATGTAAGAGGCATTAGGATGTTAGGTATCCTGATGGCAAATGATAACTTGTCACCAGCAATGCATTGTTATGTGGATGCAAGTTGGGGGGGAGAGGGAGATTGGTTGTCACAAGGTTACATCATCTTACATGGAAAGAATCAAATCTCTTGGAAATCAAAGCAACAGTCAACGGTGGCCTCATTTACTGCACAAGCAGAATATATGGTGTTATCTTTTGTAGCAAGAGAATGCATTTGGATATCAAATCTTTTTCAGTCAATATTGGGAGACATGATTCCAACAATGCTTTTGGACAATAAAAATGCTGTTGGAATTTCTACCTCATCAATGAACAGGAAGCAAACACGACACTTAATACAATAATTTAATCCAATAAACAAATGTATTGCTTGTGGAAAGATTTCACCAGAATGGGTATCTACAAACAACCAACTTTCCAACATTCTGATAAAGGAAATGGGTTCCATCAAAACCAAACAGTTCTGTGACATTGTGAACTGGTTATTTTGTGTTATGAAGGGGGGTGTTGTAATAATACAAGTAAAAAAAATATAGCCAAAACCTAACATAGTGATACTATTATTGAATATGCATAACACAAAATCTACTTCTTAAATTTACAATTGAGAAAGAAAGATCTGCTCCTTAGGGGAGATCTTTCTTTGAGCATATCTTTCTTTCAGTTAAAATTTTTATTTTTATTCTCTTGAACTAATGATTAAAAATTTCTAATTAATAAATAAGTACGCTTATCTCAGGGGAGATCAATTAGTATTTGTAGTTACAAATTAACATACCTATTTATATTAGTGCTAGCTTAAATCAAGAAATAAAATTTATATAATTAATTAAAAGACCCCTGGAAAAGGCTTCTGGCTTGCCTGATTCAGCCTTTCCCATGCTTATTTCCTTTGGTAAATCCGGAATTCATTTTGCCTCATTTGCGGCAATGTTTGAGCACCCCTATTGGTTTACATAATTTAAAAAAGAAAATATACTTGAATTAAATGTTATATTATAGATAATTTCAAATTTCAATTTACTGATTTAAATTACAAATTTATTGATATTTCCCCAATATAATTCTTATTTATATAGCTATATATTCATTTAATCAATTTTGATTTAAAATAAAAAATAAGTCAAAAAAAGAAAATGCAGTAATATTGGAAAAATAATTTAATTTAGACTTAATAATTCATATAGGTATTAGGGCATCTAAAACCTTACAAATTCAAAATTGAAAAAATCCAGGTTTTTGAGGCAAATACCACATAGAAATACCCTGTTTTCTCAAATATAAATGCTGTATTTTTAAACATAGTGACCCTCCATATCACCAAAATGTGTGATTTCTAATTTAAAACCCAATTCATTTTTCAATTTGCAATTTCCAGTCTTCAACCAATCAAATCCTTTCAATAATTTTGCCATAATCATCTACTTATAAACTTCTATAAAACAATACTCATAAATAATCTAATTTACACTTTACTTTTCAATTTATTTTCTTCCACTTGATGATTTAATTTTTTTATTCTTCAATGATTCTCAATTTTATTGAGCTTGTAATAAGTCTGTTGAAATATTTCATGTATCAAAGCTCAAAGGGTTAATTAATCTCACAAATCCATTCTATCACCATCAAAAACTTCTGTCCACCTCACTCAGGTAGAGGATTTATTTATAATAAAATCTTTAAAGAAAAAGATTTAATTATTTCTCTTTTTTTGTAAAAAGTAGCTCAGAGTCAGTTAAAGATTGAGATGGAAGGCCATATTTAAGGAAACAACATGGATTACAACTTCATAATATTTATTTCAATAAGATATCCTGAAACCACTTAAATTTCATGGCAGAAATAATTCAGGAACAATAGAGGACACATCAGAAGAACTATACCTTTGAAAAAAACATTTGAGAACTCTACTGAATGAGGGGTGACTGAGGGTTATGAGATAAATTACATAGAGACAATGCATGATAATATGAAAATAACTTTCTCTTTATAAAATGAAATGGATAATTTATTTGGTCACAAGCCCAATATTACACTAATCATGACATTTGATTTTCAGGAGGAAGCTTTTGTTTCATATTATAAGAATAAAATTGATCCAAACCTATAATTATGTGTTTATTGTTTATCTTGAGGTATCAATACTAATATATTTTATTATTTGAAACTTTAAAATGTTACCCTTGAAGAAATAAATCATGAAAAATTTTATTAGAGTAAGGCATTAGGGGAAAATCAAATACAGCAGACCAATATTCAAGCTCAAAATCTTAATAACCTGAGTGCTCTTCATTTTTCAAATTTTTCCATTCTTTTTACAGCTAAAAATTGGAATAGTGATTCAATTTACACTCATAAAATTCTGGGAAATTTTAGCCTGAAAGATTGTAGTGGTGGGAGGAAAAAATAAATACATGTTTTTTCACCATCTTATACACATTTATTAGATATTCAAATAAATAGTTGGTCAATAATATTCATTTTCTTTTCTTATAGTATTTTAAACTGCCCCAATTCAACATTTTCAGTGGTATAAGTAAAAATGGAATGACACAAAAGTGGAGGAGGTCAAGAAAATCAAGCAAGAAGAAGTCTTTAAGGTTATGAAACTTTTTTTTAATTGGAGAAGAAGGTGGAGAATAAGATTTAAAATAGACTATCCTTTGATGATAGAAAAATTCAGTGCCAATTGGATTTCAATAAATAGAAATTTAATAAGGAAATGGTGTTTAAAGGTAAGCGAAAGCAGATAGATGTGAAAAGTTCTGAAATGAGCTATTCTGAGAATTTATTTTAAATAGAGAGGATATTTTATTCAATTAAGAAGTGATTTTGAAATCTTTTGAAAGATATCCTTAATCAGTTTCTCATTTTTTCAATGCAATAAACAATAATTTATTTTTAGTAAAAGGATAAACATTTTTGCAAGAGAATTTGTTGAGATAATTGTAAAACCAACTCTTCAGAGGTCCCAAATTATTTTCTTTAGACTTTTCAATATGTTAATTTGGAATATTTGAAATAAAATGTTTTTAAAACTGAGCTATTTTTAACAAACAGAATAAATTCAAATGTAACATTTTACATTCAATTTTGTTCAAAATGATTCTATTTTATTTTATTTTTCAAATTCAACAATTTGTCAAAAAAATTAAGCCTTCTTTTAACTAAGAAAAATCCATCATCAATAATCATCTTTGCTTACTAGCTTAAATCAAATTCCAAAAAAAAAAATCCTCAATTTCAACCTGTTTCATAATTTCAAACTTGTTTTTTTATTTCATCTTCACTCTTAAATCAGTCCAAAAATTCATTCAATTCAGTTTTTGTCTGTTAGCTCCACAAAATTAAATTTTTATTAATGTAATTTTGAATTTGAATCCTTAGAATTCATGGTTAACTGATTTTCTTTTTTTTTTCAAAAAAAATTATCTCTAGGTTTCTCACCTATACTATTTTTTCAAAAAAAAAAAAAAAAAAATGGGTGGGAAATTCTGATTTTATTTTTCTTAGGATGTTATTTTCTTCTCATTTTTTAAAATTTAATTTCTATTTTTTTTTCTTGATTTTTTTTTCTCAAAAATTCCATGATTCATATATCTTATAACCTTCAAAATCATCATAAACTATCTATTAATTCTTTTGCTTTTCATAATTAAATATTATCTCTCCCTTACCAGAAATCAATCCCTTACTTTAATCCATTTCACCCACCATCACCCTTTAAAAGACATTACATTCATCCTCAAGAATTCTCAAATACCATCAACATGCAAAAAAACATTAATTGCTTTTTTTTTGAACCTAAAACTACTTAGAATCCCTTCAAAATCATTTTTGAATGGTTTTTTAAAGGAATTTCTATTTCACTTAATTTTATTTTAATTATTTTATAATTAATATTTAAAATAATAAATGAATAAATAAATCATTCAAAAAAAAATTGGAATAAATTCTTTTTTTTTTTTTAATTTTTTTTTTCCAATTTGACTTTATATTTGATATATTTTTATTTACTTTGAATATTTTAACAATATAATAATGATAAATTATTTAAAAAAAAAAAAATAATTTTAATTAAAATAAAAAATCTATTTATTATTTCTATTTTGATTATTAAGAATAGCTATTAAAATTATATCTATGATTATTTTTTATATTATATTATAGGAATTTATATGGATGAATTAAATAAGCTAAATTGTAAAGAAAATACTGATAATTTTGAATAAAAATCCTGGTGATTCCTTTCTATATTGATATGTTGATTAAAATCTTACTTGTGCAAAGAAAAGGTAAAAAAATGGTAATTAAATGAACTGTTTTTTATATCACATACAATATGAAGTGTAATTTAGTACCTAATATTACCATTATATATAATTACTTAAAATACTGCTTAAATTTGAAATTTTAAGCCTCCCAAAAGAGTAACTTTTTATTATAGTCAAAATATTATTCACCATCGTTTTCAGGATATTATGAAAATTCTATCAAGCTCCCATTAATAAAGTCAAGATAACCTGGAAGCCCCTTGTAATAACTGACCTCCAAGTCTTTGGATATTTCACCAGAATGAGGACACTTTATCTTTATTTGTTTTAATTTCATAAACAATGAAAGAAAGCTATGAGTATATAGCATAATATCCTCCTGAGTAACTGAAAGAATTGTTGAATTTTTTCCCAATGCCTCCCTATTTCCATTAGATCCCAGTATTTAAAATTAAATTTACAATTTAATGTAATTGAATAATTCCTTTTAGCTTGAATAATTTTTCAATGGTATATTATTCTGCATCATCTAAACTAAGCTTTGGAAAGAGAAATAGGTTCTATGGAATGATTGTTTGAATTTATCTTCAGTTAAGCTGATCAAGTCATTTTTTGTATATTTATTTGGTTCAGGATTTGATTTACATTTCTGAATGTACCTTTTTTCATAAATTTCATGTAAAAAGTTACCTTCTTGAATTTTATCATTATTTTCATCTTCAAAAATTTATATATGATACAAATTTGATGAATCATTTAAGAGCTTGCCATAGGTTTTTTCGGGGGGGGGAATTACTAAGTGTGGTTTAAAAAAAGGATAGCTGTGGTGAGGAATTATAAGCTTTTAATCTGAGTGATTGATTTTAATAAGAGATTTCTAAAATAAAATGGGGTATTTTTTTTGGAAAATGAAGTATTTGGTACCCAAGAACCTAATTTTTTAGTTCCTCAAATCCCAAATATAATTTGGGGTGGGATTTTCCAAGATGCCAAAAATTAAATGTTCAATTTTTCTAAAAAAAAAAAAAATAATCATGATTTTTAATCTGTTATTTTGAATTTTCTGGATTACCTATTATATTAATTTTTTGAATTATTTAATCAAAAAAAAAAAAGATGATAAAAAGAATTTTTTTAAAAAAAAATAAAAATGAAAAAAGATGTATTAATTTTTTAAATTGAAATCATATTTCTATTAATTTAGATTAGATCAATATCAAAAAAATTCATAAAAATCTATTTTTGAATTTTATTTTATAAAAAAATTAAACGATTATTTTATTAAATTTTTTTCCCTCAATAAGAAAGAATTATTATCAATTGATATAATGATTCATTTCTATTCTTTAAACAAAAAAATATGTGTTTCTTCTCTTTTTTTGATGTTTGAATATTAGTTAAAACTTTAATCTTAAAAAAAAAGAATGATTAAATTTTTGAAAGAATTTATTTAATAAGCTCTAATTTAACTGAAGAAAGGGTATGAAAAAGATAATTCATTAAATATTTGAAGAATTTAGTTTTCTTTTTATAGAAATATATTTATTCTTAAGAGGTTTTAAAGGATCTTATAAGTCTTTTAAATTTGGCCTTGAATATTATTAGACTGTAAAATATGATCTAATAAAATATTTCATTTTTCTTCTTAATTCTAAATAAATAATTATTATTTTTAAGCTTAAAATAATAAAATAAAAAATTATAAAAAAATTATTTTTAATAAAAATAATGAGATTAATATTTCTTAATATTATTAATGATTTCAAAAAGAATCTAGTTAATCAAATGATCCAAGATATTAAATATTGAATAAGCTAATAGTATCAATGAATAAATTAATCTCTTGATATATCTTCAAAATCCTCATTTAAATTAGCATTTTCTTGATTTTTTTTTTCATATTAAAAATATATTTTCATTATATATATGAATTCTTACTAATCTAGAAATAAAATTTTCAAAGGATTGATTTATTATTAAAAATCAGGGTAGATTATTATATAAGTACTTAATGATTCTCTTATTAAAAAAAATTAAAAAAAGTTCAACTGAATATCAAAATAAAATCTTTAACTTAGATTTATATATTTCATTTTATGTGACATATGATGAGGATAATTAAAATCATTTTAAATATATAAATAAATAAATAAAATTTTTAAACAAAGATAATATTTAAAAATATTTAGTTAGAATATATAATATTTTACTCAAATTATTAAAAAAAAAAAAAAAAAAGCTTAAACAAAAAAAAAATTAATCTATTAATTAAATAATAATTTCCAGAAAATAAAAATAAAAATAAATTTCTTATAAAATTATAATTATTTAAAATTTATAAATTTAATTTATTTGAATTTTTTTTTCTTATTCAAATTTTTTTCATTTTTTTTTTCAATAAATAAAAAAACCTTAATTAAAAATTATAATAAATTTAGGAATTAAAAAAAAATAATTAAATTAAATTTAATACTTTTATTTAAATTTTAATTTCAAATATTCATTCATTTATAATAATTATTATAAGAAGTTTAATCACACAAGCACACACACACACACACACACATACACACAAATACACACAAACAGACATACACACAAACACAAATTAAAAATTTTTAAAATGTGTTTTAAATTTTCTTCCATATTGTTTTACATATTGGTTATGTCTTTAAATTATGAATTTTGAAAACTTTTTAAAATTAAATTGAATAGTAATTTTTAAAGATATTAATAAAATTAAGATTATGATTTTATTTTTTTTATTTTTTTATCAATCAATAGAAATTTTCATTAAATTTGTAGAGTTTTTTTTCTTTTTTCTTTTTTTTGGTGTTTGTACAGTACATCAATGATTTCTTTTCTGACTTTCTAACAGATGAGCTTTTTTTGTATTGAAAAGATAAAATAAATTTCAAGGAGGTAGATTATAATTAGTAGATTGGTGGGTGAGCTATAAAAAAACCTGAGAAAAGTCATCAACCTTCTAAGATGAGTCAAGTTCTCATTATGTTAGTGTCCTTTTGGGTTGTAAATAAACTGCTGAGTAGGTTTTGTTGAGTGCTGTTGAGGCGCAGAATGAGTGAGTGCGCCTGAGTAGACTGGCAGCTCCTAGCCGGCTGAGTTTGAACTTTGAGCTTAAAACTCCGATTGATCGATCGAGATGAGGCTGCTCCTTCAAGCCAGTCTGACTTTTACCACTCATTTAACTCTTCCATCCACTTCTTATCACCTCTGAAAGACTCCAAAATATTCCCTAAACCTTTTCATTAATCGATCATGGCATCACCCTCTCAAGTTGAAACTAAGTTAGTGTGTCTTGAATGATTTCTGATCAAGTCAAGCTAGGCTCACAGCCCTTATTCGCCTTCTATCAATTAATAGTAACATCCCTGTTTATGCCGCCGCACCTCTGCCACCAGGATGGACGGAGCATAGAGGTGAGTTTCAGAAAACTCACTACGTTTTGGCGGTTTTCAAAAAGGAGATAACGATGATGAAATGTTGGAATTTTGCGATTAGACCAAGGCGCTTATGCACCTTAATTTAGATTCAACTAAAGTCATTAATCAAGCTTACACTTCTTAAATTTATTCACAATTTCTTCTAGCTCCAACTGGTCAATTTTATTATTATCATGCTGCTTCAGGCGAATCGACCTATGTGCGCCCGTCCATTCAAATCATACCAGCCAATAGCGATCATTCAAGTAACAACTCGAATGGAAATACCACTCAATCTAATAAAGTGGCCGACAAGAAAGCTTCTACCTCTAAAAGGAAGGAAAAACCCAAGATCAAAGAACCAATTCCAGAAACCGATTGGATGAAAGTAACAACAACCGAGGGAAATGTATTTTATACTAATTTGGAAACAAAGGTTTCTAGTTGGACTGTGCCAGATGAAATTAAAGCTCAAGTACAATGTTATGAAGAGCAAGAATTTAGAAAAAAAGAGGAATTAAAACGAGTCGAAGAAGAGCAAGCCAGAATTAAAGCAGAGGAGGTCAAACGCGCTCATGAGGCTGAGCAGAAACGATTGATTGAATTGGAAGTACAGAAAGTGAGAGCCGAGGTTGAGGCCGAAGCCGTTTTGAGAGGATTGAAACGAAAAACTGAAGATCAAAGTCATCTCGCTACCACCTCATCTGTCCAACCTCAGGCATCAACATCATCGGTATCCCATATTGATGTTGGAACAACATTAGATGAAAGGAAGACAAAGTCAGCAAAGCTGGAACTAAAAGATGAAGATCAAGATGAAGAATGGCAACGCCAGATTGCTGAAGAAATGGCTTTAGAGGCTTCAGAAGAATCAAATACTACCAATGCCACCCTAATTGGGAATTCATCCACTCTTGGTGCACCAGGGCCTGCCCCAGCTAGCGGTCTTTCACCTGAAGAATTGAAAGCTATGTTCAAAGTTTGGTTTTGGCATCCTTATTATAATTCAAGACAAACTCTACATGCCCATTTGTCACTATGCTGAACTTTGGTTACATTTATGCCTCTTCTGATTTGTATCATCATGTTAGGCAATGCTTCTTGAGAAAGATATTAATCCCATGGCGCCATGGGACAATGAATTGCCTAAATTTGTCATGGATTCTCGGTATTTAGGTTAGTGGACATTTCCTTTCTTAATGATTGGTAATTTGGAAACGAACTCTGCCAATACATATCTTTCACTTGGTTTTCTCTTTTCCAGCTGTGTCTTCAATGAAAGAACGTCGCGACTTGTTTGATGAATTTTGTAAAGAAAAAATTCGACAACAGAGGGCTGCCAAGGTAGCAGCTCCTAAAGTTGATGTAAGAGAGAATCCTTCGGATTTCATATCACATCCATTGCTTCCTACTAACTCATTAGTTTCATTTTATGATAATAGCCTCCCCAAGCATATCGATCATTGTTGATCGAGTTTGTAACTTCTACTCGAATGCTATGGGAAGATTTTAAGACGAAGCACAAGAAAGATGCTCGATTTAGAAATTTCGGCCGAGATGATCGCGAAAGAGAGAAAGCATTCAAAGGTTGGTTGAAAGAATTAGGAGAACAGAAACGGCAACAATTGATTCGATCTGAAGAACAATTTCTCAAGTTGCTCGAGGAAAAGGTTGATACTGCTGATGAATGGAAAGATGCAAAGGAGAAAATTAAGAACGAACCTAGATATTTAGGAATCAGCAGCAATTCTATGAAAGAATCATTATGGAAAAAGTGGCGCGAACAAAAAACTGGATCATAGTTAACTTTACTACCTTTTTAAAAAATAAAGGTTAAGGTCAAAAGAAAGATTTTTAAATTTGATTTTCTCAAATTTCGTTGAAATGACACTTGAACATGAAGATTTTTGTTTAAAATTATCATGAGGCTCAGCAAAACTATTCAAAATTAATATTAATAATTAATAGAGTCGCAAATCAATACTTGAAATTAATGAAAATTGCAAAAAGAAAAGTTATTTGAGCTCAAGTGACCGCATATAAGAATGATCTTTCATTTTTAGTTTTTTGAGTGGATAGATTGAAAAAGAGTATGATTAAAGATCGCATCATATCAAAATCAATATTGATTGCATTACGCTTTATGATAAAAAGAACGGTAATGATGGAAATTCTGAAAAACAAAATACATTTGAGAAAGACTAGAGAAATAGTGCGTTAAAGATTACAATTGGAATCAATAGAGATTCAAAATATTACTTGCTATTGAAAGACTCGTTTGTAAAAATTGATGGGAAAATCAATCAAAACGCAATGTAAGGTGCACGCAGAAAAAACATTATCGTTTTTACGTCGACATAGTTTTGACGCGTTATTTGATCTCAAAACCCGAAGCAGCATCTTGGCCTATTGAGTAAAGCAATTAAGGAAAAGATGTGCATAGCTGAATGGATTTCCTTCTTTCATGATGTATCTTGGTACCATTGAAATTTGACTTGATGAGCAACCATGCAAACCAGTGTGCCTGATAGAGTTTCATTCGGTAATTCTTACCTGATATTGCTTGGTAAATATGAAGCGGTGATAAGATACGCATTTATTGCGATTAGTTGAAAAGAATTTTTTGGTTATATTGAAAAACGTTCAAAAGTGAAACCAAGTCCAAAAAGGTTCTGCATCTTCCCAAAAGAGAAATATCAGATACCTCATCAAGTTAAAAAAGTTTTAGATTATTTTTTGACTTTTTTTTTCTTTTTGAGATTATAAAATAAATAAATTAAGAAACTTTTGATGATGTTAATTCAGAGAATTTTTTTTGAGAAGAAATATTTAATTTAATTATAAAAGAATGAATATTATTTTTTAAAAAAAAAGTAGAAAAATATATTTTGAGAATAATATAACATTATTTTTTTTAGAGGATTATGCCGTGTCTAGCAAGTTTGGTGTGTACTGTACAGTGGGGTGACAAAACTGTCCGTCCACTTAAAAAAAAAAGTCCGTCCGTCCTTTTTTTTTTTTTTTAAAAAAAAAAGTACGTGCTTTTTTTTTAATAATAGAAAGACTCAAGCTCACAATTTCTTATTTGTCATAGGCTCTCTCACTTAAATAAATTAATTATATTCAAATTTCCATTCATTTTAAAATAAATTTGTATTTGTAGCAAAATATTTAAAAAAAAAATAAAAATAAAATGTAAATAATTTTTTTTTAATTTAGTAATTAATCAAATAAAGTGCCCAATTTAACTACCATCTGGTGGGACCCCCATGCTGCAAAATGACAGCCCTCATTCTGTTGGGCATTGACTGGATCAATTCCCTGAAATAATCTTTGGGCATGTCATTCCAGGCAGCCTGCACTGCAATTCATAGTTTGGGTAAGGTTTTTGGGTGGAATTGTTTGTGAATGATCACTTTCATCTTCTTCCATGCATTCTCAATGGGATTTAAATTGGGGGAATTTGATGGCCACTGAAATTTGACGATGCCTTGAGAGTCTTTCCATTGGCGAGATAAGAGAGAAGTATGAACCGGTGCGTTATCTTCACAAAGCGTAAACGCTTGACGTTGTGGCGCCTGTTGCTGTTGTTGCAAGTGATCGTAAAAGGGTAATAACCCTATCAAATAGACATTGTCAATGAAACCTTGGGTTTGGCATGTGTTTGGGCCCATAATGACAAATGGTGATTGTTTGGTATCACAAAAGCCTGCCCAAACCATAATGGACTGATGTCCACTATGGTGCTGAGCTACTTGGCAATCAAAAGAGTATCACTCACCCTGAGTTCTCCAAATGCAAGTGGGGGTTGGGTTTTTTGAAAGCTCAAAGCTGCTCTCGTCCGTCCATATGACTTTATTCCACTCTTCAAGAAGCCAATTGACGTGAGCTCGTGTGAAGGCTAATCGTTTGTCGAAATGCTGAGGTCACAAATGAGGCTTGACAACAGCAATTCTTGAGAAGATTCCTTCTTTATGAAGGACTCTTTGAACCGTTTGCGATGAAACCTCCTTCGTAATCGAATTGGTCATTTCATTCAGGCTTGCTTGTCTTTGGATTTGAGTGACCCGCTTGAGTTGTTGAATATCACATTCATTCAATATAGGCTTCCTTCCTGGCCTAGGCAAGTTTTGAACTGTTCCACAATCAGTGAATCGCGTTACAATATCCTGAATTGAAGTCTTGGGAATTCCGGTGAGTTCACTTATTTTTCACAGTGATAATCCAGTGTCACACATCCCAAAAATCCTTGCTTTGGTTTTGTTGTTGTATTGATGAGGCATGGATGCAGCAATGTCAATGTAGGTTGAAATTTAAAACCTATCTATATTTAAAATAAACAATGTTAAAACAAATCACAAGAAAAGCAAAAAAACAAAATACTCACCGAAAGAAAACAAAAAAGTAAGTAAGAGTCAAAAGAAGATGAGTAATTTAAAATAAAATAAAAATCTGAGTAATTGAGAGTAGAAAAGAGAAATACAAAAATATAATAGTAGAAAAGAAAAAAAAAGAAATTGGGATCTTGGTTGGGGACTGGGGGTGTGTGTGGGTTGAAGTAAGTGGACAGACAGTTTTGTCACCCCACTTGTACTGTACTACACCTAGTATACAACAACAAAGGCATTTGCAAAATTTAAATTTTAAAAAACTCTTACAGTTGGACAGTACAATAAAGTTAAAATTTGACAAAAATAAAGGCAAGAATTTCCTTTTTATTGATATTTGATAAAAATTGAATTAAATTAAAGCCAAGTTTAAGATCAGAGTTTTAGAAACAATTTCAAAACATTTGGAGTTAGGTTTCAGTTTAGATTTTATGTCTTTTTGATAAATCAAACTTTGTCTTTGTATCTTTACAAAATGGAAGATCCTAAAATCATCCACATCACTTCATTTTTTAGTTTCTTTTGGGCATTTTATTTATCATGCTACAGCCATTTGAGGTATAGTGATCATTGGGCAATACAACGTGGGGAGCACTTCAATCCATGAAACAGCAAATCACTATACACTGAATCAAGGTTCATAGGGCTATTCCGAATGGGATGCAACAGTTTTTTTACACTAGTCCATTCAATATCCATGAACATCTCAAATTAAAACCAAGAAGACATTCAAAGCTTAAACATAGAGGAGAAAGTTGGTGTTATGCTCTATCAAATTAGCCATAGTAGCTCATATGAAACAGTGGGGCACTTATTCAAACATTGGAAAAGCAATGGCTTACAGGGTATCAGCAGAGGTAGTTCAAGGAATTTCATTAAGCTTGCATGTTTAAATTTGATTTTCTATTATTCAAGATCTAATTCAGTGGTTTGCAATCAGACTTCCAGCTGTGAATAATGATGCTTAGTGGAATGTGATTAGGCAATCTTTCAAGAACAGACAAGGACTTACCAACATAATTGTCACAATAGATGGCACCCATATTCCAATCATTCCACCTCCAAATGATAAGTGGAATTCATATGTCAATTGTAAGGGTTGGCATTCAATAGAATTTTAATGTATTGTCAATGGTGAATAGAACTTCAGAAATGTGCAAAATTCTTTTAATAGATAGTAAAAGATTAAATAAATATTTGGACTTTGTTTGTAGGTGTTTGGAGGATTGCCAGGTTCTATTAATGATAGTGGACTGTTTTTCAAGTCTCAGATTGGGAAGGACTTATTGAATATCATAGCAAGATTCCCATAGGACTGTTTACTCATCAGGGATTCTGGATACTCAGCCAAGTTTTCAATACTCACACCATCCAAAAATATGAGGGATAAAGAACATCTAAAATTCAATAACATGCACTCTTCAGCTCAGTAAGCATTGTAGTTTTTTTTCAATAAAGTATAGAAATAAATTACTTAAAAATTATATCTTTGTAAAAAAATTTTCAAACAAGATTTTGGGATATTGAAAAATATATTTCAATGCTTATTATCACCTCAGGCTATTCTTCCCATCAATACAGGTAAAGTAACCATTGCATGCATGATTCTACATAACATTATCAATGGGAATTATAGGTAGTTTAATTGAAAAAGTCATGTATACTGTTGAATTTATTGTTTTAGGAGCTTAATGGTAATACAATCAAAAACATTAGTACATATTGGAACTTTTTGTTTGATAAATTTGAATGAAATAAAATTTTTCTGGAAAAACATTTTGACTGTTTATTTTTCACATATGAAAATTACTGAAAACAAGACATGTATCATTATTAACAAAAATCTACCTCATCATTGAAGGTAAAGGTTTAAGAGAAGAAATATGTGCATAAATCTTCATGAAATCTGTTCAAAGTCATGTTGTAAAGTAAATAATTCTTCCTTGTAAGAATTTAATATATATTTTAGGCTGTAATCTCTTTATTTTATGGCAATTTGAAGATGTGAGGTTTTAGAATCCATAGATTTGCATTGTGATTTCAAATGGGCTATTTCAATTTTGTAAAAGTTTAATTTGATAATCAAATCATCTGTTTCTTGGTGAACATTCACAAAACCGTCATCATTTTCTGAAATGTTGGGCTTGTTCTGATTTGAGTTTTCTGAATCAATTAAATAATTACAGTTTTCTTTTAATGAGATAATTTGATTAGAATATAGATATGGAGTTTGGTTATGTAATATAAGAAAATTCTCATACTAAAATGTATTTTAATGGGAATATAGCTAAATAGTAACCAAAATCATCTTTGTATGGGAAAAAACCATAAGAAAATCATTCAGATGATATTTGAGAGGGTCCTAAAAATTGATTATTTCTAATTTGAATATTTTTATTGATAATTTTAATTTAAAATTTTATTCCAAAGAATTCAATACTTTCACTTGATAAACAGATTAAATAAAAATTTCCTATACAATTTGAATTAAATCATGTACATATATTACAATTTATTTTGTGTATAAAATCACCTTTTTTTATTCTTTTTTGGGATTTCAGAGAGATCAAAATGAATTTTAATTTCTGTTAGTTCCTCAATTCAAAAATTACCTTAATGCTGAAGTTGTACCACTTGGCTATCTTTAAAGCTCCATAAATATCTCTCAGTTAGGGCATATCCACTCTGGTGACTTTGGAAAACATCATCAACATTGCAATATTAATACAATCTAATGATAGTTAATATTCCACACACCTGCGCTCCTCTTGAAGAAATTGTTCCTCATCTATCTTCTCTTCCCTCTCTTGATTTTTCTGCATCATCATCATTAGTGGGAATAAAATTACTTGCATGTTATTATGTCACATTGATGCCAGAAATCATCAACAAGCACTTGAGCTCTCCACTCAGGGTCATGTCGGAACAGGTGGTCCCCCACCACCACCATGACTAGACCCTAGGTTGCTTGATTGCACAATTATCACAACTGAGCAGAAAAGGCTACAAGATCAAGGTTGAATTTCCTTGATCTTTTTCTGGTATTATAGGTCACAGTTCCACCGTCTGTGACATATTATTTATATTTGTCAATAACAACCAATCCCAACTAATTGAAGAAAAGCTGAAACTTTATTCTTGACTTATAAATCCATTTCAATTTCTTCACCCAGATGCATGAATATTTTCCCCCAAACTCAAATGTCTGTGTTTATTGCCTTCTTAATTAGTACTAAGAGTATTTTCTTCTGCTCTTCTTCTTCAGTATCACCATTTTTTCCCTTAATTATTCCCACAACTATTAAAGTTGATTTTATTTGTCATTTCATTTTTATCTTGTGATTGTTTCTGTGTGAAATCACCCAATTCCATTGCAATTTAATTAATTTCACAGTTTTATATGTTCAATTAATTTAGTATATCATAAAGATTTTACAATGGAAATTCATTAGTTTCTTGCCAAAAAAAATCTTGAAATTAATTCCCTTACTTCCTTTGTCATGAAATAACACTGAAAATGTGTGTAAAATCCCACACCTCTAGTAGTATCACAGGAATATTTAGTAATCTAAATAATGTTGAATTAGTATATTCAGTAAATAAAAAGATACTGGAATTGACTTACTCTATATGTTGTCATTAATGCTTTATAATGGAACTCTAAGGTATCAAAAGACAAATACTTTTTGGGATATTAATGATTTTTAAAATAACATGACCATTAAATAAATCCCTTTGTTTTAAAATCCATCATTGAATCCAACAAGTCTTTCATACTGTTCTAATTCCATAGAAAACAACCTTGGAAAAATTTTATTTCTATTGATTTGCAAGGAGTGTTTAAGTTTTATTAAGTATTTGTGCTTACACATTGAAAATTTCATTTATTAATCTTTGAGGCTTCAGCCAACATTCAAGTTTCACTTTTTAATGAACTTGGGATTGCTCATTATTTAATGTTTTATCTTTTTAATTGAATGTTTGAATTGAAGTATCCAATAAGTTATTAAATATACCTTCCATGATGAATTTTATTGAATTTTTTTTTTTATTATTTTCCAAAAAAAATCTGAATTTTAACCTTGTTTTGAGAATAAAAAACTAATTTTTTAATAAGCAGATAATTTTGAGTATGAAGTCTGATTGACCATTATGAAATATTAACACAGAGAAGAAAAAAAAAGAAGTAATTCTAAATTAAGAAGAAAAACAAAAAATAAAAAAATAAAGTATTTTTTGAAATTATTTAGTAAAAAAAAATAAAATTCAAAATAATTCTCAAAAAAAATAAAATAATTTTTTTAATTTTTTTTTTTTTTTTTTTCAAATTATTTTATAAAATTTTTCTCAAAACAAAATTATAGATCAGGTTTAAATTAAATTGAAAGCTTATTCAATTTTTTTTTTTTGAATTAAGCTTTAGTATTGACAAAAATAAATTATCAGAAGTGTTACTTGATCCTATACCCCAAAAGAAAGAAGAAATAATGTCTTTTCTTGGATTTTCCAGTTACTATAGGAGGAATCTGAAGGATTTTGAAGTTCTATCCAAGTCAATATACAGAATATATAATCAACAGATAGTATTTGAGATGGCACAAGAGAAAATTGAAGCATATTAGAAGATAAAGAAAGCCCCCACAGAAGCGCCTTTACTTCTCATGACTTACTGGGTTATACCTTTCAAGTTTCACATTGATGCACGTGGAGATGGATTAGGGGAAGCCCTGTATCAAGTCCAAAGTATTAATGTCAAACCAACAGAAGGACCAGTTTTTTACATCTCAAGGAAAATAAAACCAACATAATCCAGATATGGTGCAAGCCAAATGGAATTCTTATTTTTTGGTATGGGCACTTGATAAGTTACACTATTATGTTAGTGGAAGTGTTTTTGAAATAATAGCTTTTTCACAGGGGCTCTTGATGAAAGCAAGAGTGGCCTGGAACTCAGGAATCAAGAGCTCACTTGGAGGGCTCCACAAGGATAAATAAATAACAAAGATTTTATTTTTTTAAAGGGGAATAAGATCAAGGACAATTATTCCAAAGATAAAAGAAAAAGTAAGACAATGGTCAAAGATAATAAAAGAGAAATCCAAAAGCCAAAGAGCCAACCAAATAAATCCTCAATTCACTGTTCCAACCTGCCAGAAATAATAATGGAATTAGTGAAGGATATGACCACCAATATCCACTGACAGGTGAATAAAAAGGTTCAAATGACTGAATTATAACTATCAGTATTTACTTTTGAGAATTAAAAGATAATAATAATAGAAATAAATCCAATATATCAATCAACTTGGGAGAAGTCCCCAGGGATGGACAGGTGACCAGTATATGTGAAGAGTTGAAACACTGATCTTGGGAGGTTTATCACCCAGCTGTATTGACTGTTTTGGGTCAATAAATATCTGGCCATCTTGATAATTGAACTGTGTGACTGAAATCCCACAGTGGAATATGAATTGGCCCAAAAGGGCCAAGGCCATACAGGTTGCTTGAATACAGCCTGTATGGAACAATTGAGTTGTCCAAGGAATACTGAAGTTCTTGATGCCTTGAAAACTGGCTGAATGATTGATAAGCTCTTGAAATTACCCCTTGAATAATCCTGAGATGAAATAATAACCCAACTCCTGCAGGGACAGGTGGTTGGGGTCCTTGAATGGTCTTCTGGTAGCCGCCAGGGATTGCAAGACTGAATGACTGAAAAGTCTTCCTTTTACATGGGTGATGGATTTGTGGACTTGAATTCAAATGACATCTTTGGGTCCTGAAAACATCACCGTTGGATTCCTGAGCAAAAATGGTGCATATTGGTATATTATACCATATATGCACCACACCTTCCCCTGAATTGAGGGGAAGCCTTTCTGGAACTGAGCTGGTGGCCCTTGGTGGTTTCCAGAGGCCATGGTTGATTATGGCCAATTTGGGGTCCTGGGGTTCTTTTGGCCGTTTTGGGGCCAAAATGGGCTCAGGTGGGCCCACTTGGCCTTGGGGGCTAGTGGACTCCCCCCTGGGCCCCTTTTGGCCTGAGGCCAAAAGGGGCCTAATAGGTCCCACGTACCACGGACTGTGGGCCATAGAGTCTGTAGGGGGCCTAAATGGCCTTTTTGGGCCATTTAGGCCATATACCCCCTAAGAAAAGAGGTGGGCCAGAGGCCTATGGAAGACAAAATGGACCCCCCCAGGCCTAAAACAAAGGTGTTGGCCTGGGGGTTGGTGAGGTGGAGAATTGACCAAAGAGGCCAATGATTGAAGGATATGGCCTGATTACATGAGTGACCAGTGAAAAGGGATATGTCCCAAAGGCCATAAAACACCAAAAGGGGCCAATTGGCCATAAAACTGATGATATGGCCAATTGGCCATAAACTGGGGTCAGGCTAGATTTTCCATAAACACCCATTGGGGGGGGTGATTACACATGGTTGTGACAGTACCCCCACCTTTAATGGTGACCTCCTGAGCACAAAACCCAGGTAGAATCCTGTTGAGGCTTTTGAGAAGGATTGGAAATAGGGAATCCAGAGGTATTTAATCTTGAAAGAAATTTTATAAACTGGTAAGAGGTTGGCATATGATGTGAAGATGACTTGGTCTTCCTTTGACATTGGGATTTGGAATTTTTGAAGAATTTAAATGATGTAAAGATTTTGGAATTAAGACTTATAAGAAAGAAAATTTTGAAAAAGTATAAAGAAAGAAAAATAAAATAAAAATGAAGAGAAATGAAATTATTGAGGTGGATTCCAATCTTCATCACGGAAGTTGAAAGCTGATTTGAATTGGCCAAGGACCTGGAAAACAAGATTTGATGCCAGGTTCTCACAGAGTGGCCAAGGTGATGTTTTGAAAGATTGCAGAACCCTCAGGGAAGTACACACCAGGAGAGGAACTTACTTTTGGTAGTTACAACTCCTGCCAGTGCCATGAAAACAAAAGAATTTTGGTGAAGGAATGAATTGGAAATAGAAAGACTTTGGAAGTGAAATGAATAGTCAATGGTCCATTTGCCCAAGTGAAAATGGCCATAAGGATTGGAATCGGTGTTGAAAGCTTGGCCATATTCCTGTGTCCAGAAAATTGACAAGTACTCACAGAGTGGCCAAGGTGATGATTACAACAAGAAGGACAAAATACCTCTAAAAGTGCATACCAGGAGTGGGACTTACTTTTGGTAATTTCCCTCCTCACCAAGCACCATTGAAAACTTAAGCTCTTGAAGAATTTGCTCCTGGCTTGTCAGGATACAAAAAGTGAAAGTCCTTGACAAGTTCAAGGCAATTCTTGAGGTTTTTGGTTGGTTCCCAAGTGGATCTTTCTGGGTCTTGACTGAAACCTTTCCATTCTACCAAATACCATAATTTTCCTCTCTTTATCTTGGAATCCAGTATTTAGGAGACTTCCAATTCCTCTTATTATTCAATGATGATTGGAGGAGGAGGCTCTTGATTAAAATTTGGGATTGTTTATGTCTTGACTGGTTCAAGGAGGGAAATTTGGAAGACTGGGTGGATTGATTTCCATTGGGATAGAAGCTTGAGGTGGTAAGCATGAGTACAGACTTTCTTCAAGATTGGAAAAGGACCCAACCATCGTTCAGACAGTTTTTGGGTGAGTATTGTTAATTTGATGTTCTTGAAAGAAAGCCATACCATGTCATAAGGATTAAAAACAGGTGGCTTTCTCTACTTTTATCTGCATACCTCTTAAACCTATTTTTGGAAACTTCAAGCTCTCTCTTGACATATTTCTGTACTGATTGGATTTTTTTGATAACTTTCCAGAAGGAGTATCTTGAGTAATATGAGCTGAGTCAAATTGTGGATCTCTTCCATAAAAAGTGAAAAACAGTGATTGTTTTGTCAAAGAGTGATCAGAGTTATCATAGGAAAATTCAGCCAAAGGGAGCCAGGTGTTCCAATCATCTTTATGATAACTGACATACATGCAAAGGTACTGTTCTAGTATCTGATTTACCCTCTCTTTCTGTCCATCAGTTTCTGGATTGTAAGCAGTTGACAGATCTCTTGAGATCTTGAAATGCTGACAAAGATTGGTCCAAAAGGAAGAAACAAAAATTTAACCTCTATCACTGACAATTCTTGAAAGAAGGCCATTCTTGGAAAATGTATACTTGATCAATAAACGGGCCAAATCCAGTGCAGTTATTGAAGATATTGTTGGAATAAAAACTGCCATTTTTGAGAATTTGTCCACTATGAGAAGGAATTGGACAGTGGAAATCAAGTAATGAAATCCATTGGAAGACAAGGGACCATTTGGAATTGGAAGAGGTTTGAGGAGTCCAAATTTCTTGTATTGGATATTCTTGTTTCTTGAGCACTATTGACAGTATGATACATAATCCTTGATAAATTGAGTCATGCTGAACCAGTTGAAATCCCACTTGACAGATTGGAGAGTATTCTCTTGACCAGGGTATCCAGCTAAAGGAGAATCATGACGCTTTTGAATAATACTGAGCTAAATTGTGGGGTCGTTTGGGACCACCACCCAGTCTTTAAATAAAAGGAGTTGGGAAGAGGAATGAAGAGAATAATCTTGGACAGATTTTCCTTTACCCAATTCCTGAAGGATACCTCTGTGTTGATAGTCTTGCCACAATTTGTACTGAATCAATTCAATAAAATTTGAAAAACACTCCACCTTGACTACAAAATATCTTGAGGGTTGGACTTTGTCTTTCTTAATTAGTTGTTGAAAATTCATTGGATTATTGCCAATTAAATCCTCCCCCCTCTCCGGATAAATGTTGTCCCAATGTGATAAGGCATCCAGAAGAGTAGCTAGGTGGCCAGGGAAGTAAGTGATAGAGAAATAAAATTCAGAAAGGAATTACGCCCAGAAGGCCTGGCAGCAAGGAAGTACTTTTGAGGATATGAAGTATTTCAAGGAAGAGTGATTGGTGTGAACTTCAAAAGGGGAAAAAAGTGAAAGAAGAAAATCCCTACAGCTCTTGAGAGCCCAGACTATGCCAAGGAGTTCATTGTCATGAATCTCATAGTTGAGCTCTTCTGGAATATGCTTGTGGCTATCAAATGAAATGGGATGTTTTCCTGAGTCAAAAACCTGACTAAGTACAGCACCCAAGGCATAATTGGATGCATCAGTCTCTACAATAGTTGGTAGAGAAGGATTTGAGCTGAGTTGAAGGCCTCTTTGAGTCGGTAAAACTGGCTAAGAGATTCCTCATTGAGGGGAAAACAGGAATCTTTCTTGAGGAAACTGGTGAGTGAACTAATCTTCTTTGAATAATTCTTGATGGAACAGCAGTAAGAGTTGGAAAATCCAAGAAATGATCAAAGAGCCTTGAGGTTTCTTGGAGGCAGCCAATTGAGAATTTTCTGGAATTTTGCTTGTCCATCTTGAGGCCTTCAGAAGAAAAAAAATATAAACTAGCTACTCTACACTAGAAACATGAAACAGGCACTTGGAGGCCTTAGCAAAGAGGTTATTGGCTTTGATTCTGGAAAGAACAGTGGAAACATGAGTGACATGTTCTTCCTCATATTTGAAAAGGACCATAATTTAATCCAAATAAGCCACAAAATTAACATCAAAAAGATTTCAAAAAATATCATTGACAAGAGGAAGGACCATTGGTGAGCCCAAATCGCATAACCAGATACTCATAACTTCCATATTTAGTTCTAAAAGCTGTCAAGTGTTAATAACACTCCTTGATTCTGAGCAGGTTATATGCACCACACAAATCAATCTTGGAGAAGATAGAAGAACCATTGAAAACAGTGAGGAGCTGATTCATAGGAGGAACAGGATACTTGTTCTCCCTAGTAACAGCATGGAGTTTGCGGTAATCAACACACAAACAAAGGCCACCATCCTTCTTCTTGACAAAGAGGACAGGCTCTCCTTCTGAATAGGAGCTTGGCTGTATGAAACCTTTCTCTACATTCTCTGAAATGTAGGCCCTGAGTGTATCTGACTCTTGGTTTGATAAAGAGTTGATCACCCCAACTGGAGGTATAGACCCCTCCAGCTTGATATGATGACCACAGGTGCAGTGAGGGGGAAGTTTCTCAGCTGTCACCTTGTAGAATACATCCAAGTACTGGTTATAAGCAGAAGGAACAACCTTAATCATGGTTTCTACTTCTTCTGGCTCCTCCTATTCATCCCACAACTCCTCTCAAGGGAGTCCTGATAAGATGAAGGAGGAAGGTCCATATTCCCAAAGAAGAGATGAAGTGAAGATAGAGAATTATCTTCTCCAAAATCTTGAATCTCTTTCAAGACTTCATCTATAGAGGACAGTAGTGACATATGGTAATTAAGGGAAGGAATATTGGCAGAAGATGGAAATGATGGTGTTCTAGAATGACCAACCAGAGCTGCACATGATTTGGCAGAAGTAAAATCATTACTGAAAGAATTTGAAGGAAAATAATAGTCCTTATGATCAGCCCTTGCCTCCAATCAATAGATGGATTAAAATTATTAATAAAGTTAAAGCCCAATATGAGGTCTTCTGCCTTGGGAGTATCAATGACTAAAAAGTCCCATTCAAAGCTTTGGAATGTAGGAAGCTCAATCATATATTTGGTATGGTGAGTCATAAATAAGAAAGGGGATTCAGAAGAGTCCAAAATGATCAGAGGAATATTCTCTTGGAGTTCTCACATGGTCAAAGAATACTTGTGAACAAACTTCCTTGCAATAAATGAGTTTGTAGCACCAGAATCAATGACAATACTGTAAAACATATCAGAGAGAGAAGAAAAGACAAAAAATTTAAGAGAATTATTGAAACCAGTATTCAGAATGCATGATTGTTCTCTTGATTGAAAACAGTGAAGACCATTGAACACAACATGATCTTCAATCAGGCTTCCCCCTGGGTGGGAAATTTGCCTGCCAGTTGGGTAAGCTTGTTTTGAGGCCTTTGGAACAGGACTCAAGACTATGCTTCCCACCCCAATAGATACATAAGCCCTCCTTTATTCTTCTTTCCTTTTCAGAATTCATAACTTGAAGTCTTTATTCAACAAAGAAGAATGGGGCTTGTCCCTCTTCTAAAAATTCTTCTTCTTTTTTTGACTCAAATTTGAAGAGTTTGACTTTGAGGCTTCAGTCTTCTTCTCTTTTTGCCTATCATGGTACCTAGTATCTGTCACAATGATGTCTGCCAGACCTCAGCAAAGGGAACTCTTGCCAAAAAGGCTATTAAACCGGTTGAAAGACCAATTAATACTGGAAAGTTTTAGATCACATTCTGCCATGTGACAGTACCCCCAGGTTTAGAGCACTGCATCCCAAAGTGCATGTAGCTGATGGTATTACCCATGTCACCCTCATGGAGTTACATTAGTCACAACCAGAACCTACAAGGAACCCCCAAGGGGCGGAACTCTTGTATGCCAATGGAGCGGAAAACCCAGCAATTTCTGGTTGTTTGATTGAGACCACCTCTTGTCTCCAACTGGAATCAAACCCATGACGTTGGTAACCGGTTTATTGTCACAATGCTTTCTTCCAGACCTCAGCAAAGGGAACTCTTTCTGAAAAGGCTATTAAACTGGTTGAAAGACCAATTAATATTGGAAAGTTGTAGATCACATTCCACCATGTGACAGTATCAAGCTCCAGGGTAATATCCATTAAGTCTTGAAGGATGGGAGGCCAATTTATCCAAAATCCTGGATGGAAATCCCTTCCTGAAATGGTGGATGAGAGCCCTTTTACCCCAATCTCCAATTCTTGAAACCAAACTTCTGAAATCAGAAATTTATAAGGAAACTTGTCCACCTTCTTTCACTCTTAAGGCATTCAACTCTGCTTCAGCTTTTCTGACTTCATTTGGGTCCCCAAATAAATTAAAGATTTGTGAATAAAATAAATTTTATTAATTCAGAAGGTAGCTTGGGTCTTGATTGGCAAGATTGGAAAGATAAGGCTCGATCCATTTTAAAGCCCTTCCAATAGGAAATGAAGTGGAATAAATGATTTTCTTTCTTTCTTGAGAGAAATTTTCCAGATCATTATGAAAGATTGATTTACAAGACTGAATAAAGCTTCTAAATTTGAAAGGCTGAGTCCCATTAAAGCATTCTGGTGCCTTCATAGATGGAGTCTTGAAGGCTGGTGGTCTTGATTCCTCAGAAGATGAAGCTGCTTGAAGATTGGCCATAATCTGAGTCATTTTCTGCATGATGGCCAATCAAGATGGTTCACACTGATGAGACTGGGCTAGATTTGGCCCTCCAGTACCATGGGATGCCCCCACAGGAGCAGGGACACCTTCAGTACCTTCAGACTCTTCCTCTTCCACAGAATTTTCCTCCTCCTCTTCACCATCTTCACCAGCACCTTTGAAAGTGGTCCTTGAAGGTCCTGGAAAGCTGCAAACTACTCCTGAAAAAGAACTTGATCTTCTTGGCCCTCTTCCTTCCTGGATGGATGGTGCTGCTACCTTCATATTGGGTCCTCAGTTGATGAACTGATGGGGTGCCATCAATAGGAGCTCTTGGGGTTGGTGTGAGAACAGCTTGAGCTCTGGCCTGAGATCTTGTCTGTCTTTCAGGAGGTGAGTGTTGGATAGGCATTATTTCAGGATAAGAATGAAAATAAATTAATAAAAAACCAAAATTTGAAGATGAGAAACTTGAGGCAATTCAAAAACAAAGCTTGAAGTCAAAATCAAAATCAAATCTTGAGGAAAAATTAATGAGTCAAATGAAAATCTTCAGGTACGTCAATAAATCAATATGCTGAATGAAGTCTTGAAGTCAATCAATAAATATTTCAATTCAATCAAATCAAAATCTTTCAGAAAATAAATCAATCAAATAAATTCTTGAGGAAAATTAATTTATGTAAAAATTCTTGATTTGAAAAAAGCAGAAAAAACAATAATCTTCAGGTCAATTAAATTTCTTGAAGTCAAAGTCAATTTTATTTCAAATGAGTCAATCAAATCAGGATAAATTCGATTCCTCTTTAATCAAAATTATTGAAGAATAAATCAAATTTAATCCTGATATGAAGAATTTGTCTGAATAATCTTTATGACCAATTTGAAAATAAATCAAAAAAATTAAAATAAGACTTGAATTAAGATTTGAAAATAATTAATGATTGAAATAATATTTAAAAGAGAAAAATTGAAATAAAAATGGGTCAGCTTTTAATTTTCAATAATGAAGAATGAGTGGAAGAAAATTGAGAATTGACAATAAATCATAAAATTCATAGGCATTGAAGAGTCATAATTTCAATGAAATGAATGAATGAATAGAATTAAAAGAAATTATGAGTTAATTAATATAATTTCACAGGGGCTCTTGATGAAAGCAAGAGTGGCCTGGCACTCAGGAATCAAGAACTCACTTGAAGGGCTCCAAAAGGATAAAGAAAATACAAAATATTATATTTCTTTAAAGGGGAATAAGAGTAAGGACAATTATGCCAAAGATAAAAGAAAAGGGAAGTCAATGGCCAAAGATAATAAAAAGAAATCCAAAAACCAAAGAGCGAAAAAAATGAATCCTCAATTCACTGTTTCAACCTTCCAGAAAGAGTAATGAAATTAGTAAAGGATATAACTACCAATATCCACTGACAGGCAAAGAAAAAGGTGCAAATTACTGACTTAAGATTATCAGTATTTACCCTAATAATGAAAGAAGAAAATAAGGATAAAAATAAGTCCAATATATCCATTAACTGGGGAAAAAGAACCCAGGGAAGAAAAGGTAGCCAGTATATGTGAAAAGTTGAAGACTGATCCTGGAGGCTTGATCTACCAGCTGTATTTACTGTTTTGGGTCAATAAAGATCTGGCCATCTTGAGAATTGAACTGTGTGATTGAATTCCTACAGTGGAATATTAATTGGCGCAAAAGGGCCAAGGCGATACAGGTTGCTTGAATACAGCCTGTATGGACCAATTGAGTTTTCCAAGGAATACTGAAGTTCTTGATGCCTTGAAAACTGATTGAATGATTGGTAACCTCTTGAAATCACCCCTTGAATAATCATGAGATGAAGTAACAACCCAACTCCTGCAGGGCAAGGTGGTTGGGGTCCTTTAATGGTCTTCTGTAGCCACCAGGGATTGCAAGACTGAATTACTGAAAAGTCTTCCTCTGAATTGAGGGGAAGCCTTTCTGGAACTGAGCTGGTGTCCCCTGGTGGTTGCCAGAGGCCATTGGTTGATTATGGCCAATTTGGGGCCAAAATCGGCTCAGGTGGACCCACCTGGCCTTGGGGGCTAGTGTACTTCCCCTTGGCCCCTTTTGCCCTCATTGAATTTAGGCCAAAAGCGGCCTAATAGGTCCCACGTACTGCGGGCCGTAGAGGCCATAGGGGGCCTAAATGGCCCAAAAAGGCCATTTAGGCCATAGACCCCCTAATCAAAAGGGGTGGGCCAAAGGCCCTGGTGATGGCTGGAGGGGCCAGAGGCCCCTGGAAGACAAAATGGACCCCTTATTCCTAAAACAAAGGTATTGGCCTGGGGGTTGGTGAGGTGAAGAATTGGCCAAAGAGGCCAATGATTTCAGGATATGGACTGAGGCCATGAGTGGCCAGTGAAAGGGAATATGGCCTAAAGGCCATGAAACCCTGAGAGGGGCCAATTGGCCATAAAAATGATGATATGCCCAATTGTCCATAAGTTGGGGTCAGGCTAGATTTGATGTAAATGCTCATTGGGGGGTGATTACACATGGTTGTGACAAACTCACTGTAATTCAGTAAAATCTCTTCTGGACATGAAAACAACCAAAAGGCACATGTTAAGATGGAAAATATCCATTCAATAATATAGAAGACATATAACTAAATTTCATCAGGACAGAAATATACATAAAAATGCTGATGGACTTAGCAGGTGGTAATTAGCCAATACCCCAATAACCTAGATTATGTACCCCTAGAAGCAGAACCACAGATTGAAACTTAAGGAATTAACGTAACTGATATTGGGACTGAATTCTTTGAATAATCTAGGGAGTCATATAAAAAAGACATTAATTGCCATATTTTGACATCCTTTCTGGATAACTACTGTAAAGACACAGATTTAGTCAATTCATTGGATGAAATATGGCAAACTTCATATTCTGAAGCACTATTTCACTTGTTTTCAATCATAATATACCACAGAACCAAAAATTCTTCTGTAATGACATTATGAAGTAGATTTCTTATTGATCCCATTCTTCATGAATATAATGATAGCATCTATTCTGGATGCCTATCAGAGGACATGATAATTGAGAAATATAAATAACTGTGCATGGAAGCCATCTTGGAGAAAAGAAACCATTGAATATTTCCAAACTTGTGACAAATTCCAGAAAGCTAACAGGAGCCCAGGCAAGAAGTTTGGATTCATGATCCATATTCAAGAAGCAAAATACCCTTGGGAAGTTTCTCACATGGATTGGGTCACAGCACTTCCTCCAAGTGGTGACAAAGGTCAGAGTTCTTCCTTAGTAATTGTAGACAGACATAGAAAAACTCAAATATTATTACCATGTTATAGAAATGACACTGCTTTGGATACAGCTCTTCTTCTATGGAATAGATTTATTTCTCATACAGGGGTATTTAAGAATATCATAAGTGACAGAGACCCTAAGTTCACATCTGCAATTTGGAGTAATTGTCATAGATGTTTTGGGACCAAGTTATCATTTTCTGAATAATACCATCCTCAAGCTGATGGTCTGGAAGAGAAAATGATTCAAGCTTTAGAAGACATGATAAGGAGATTCTGTGCCTATGGTTTATATTTCAAAGGCTAAGACGGCTTTACCTATTACTGATTCACTTTGATACCAGAATTAGGACTGGCATAAAATACATCTTTTTATTCTTCCACAGGTCATGCTCCTGCTATTTTAGATAAAGGATGGAATGCACAACTCCCAGTAGACACACTGAGGAAATACTTGATTTAAATTTGTCCTACAGCTTTCAGATTTATAATTATGCTTGATAAATTAGAAAATCATGCAAAACAGAGAATTAATGATTATTTTGAATATGTAAAACAGAATTGAGACAAGAGTCATAAAGTACCAGGATTTAAAGTAGGGAGCTTATTCCTAGCTTCAACCTCAAATTTTAAGAATATCAGAGGCCCAAGTAAACTCAAAGATTCTTATTTGAGAGATTTTGTAATTGTTGCCTTACATGAAACCAATGAAGCTCAAGTGTAACTGAGTGGTTAGTTGGAAAATAAATACCCCACCTTCCCAGTAAGCTTGATAAAATCTTATCAACCATCTGATAAAGAACTGTTTCCTTTAAGGAACCTGACTCTTTTAACTGTACCACCAGTGGAACAGAATGAATACAAAAAGATTAAAAAAGACATTAAAGAGAGGAGACTTAGGGGTAAAAATTAAACAGAATATCTTGCCATATATAGAAACACAGTACATTAAGACTAATGTCTGGAAGAATCAGATAAAAATTTGGGAAGATTTAGGCATGAAAGAAGGCTAAAAGCCTGAATATTCCTATAAATTTTTTTAATTACTTGATATGAGTAATATAAAGAGGTTTTAAAGTGGATATTAACCCACTTTGGGGAATTTTGCTTCTTTAAATCATTGATAAAACTGTATTACAGTTTCATTTTTTGGCTGGAGGGAATCTTAGCCTTGAGGTATATTTTACATACCAAAATATGCCTCAATTTATATTGAAACAAATTCTTAACTATGAATAAATGGTAAGTCATGAATATATCCAAAATGTATCATCCTTTATTTGAGAAAATATAAATAACTTTTTTGTGAGTAAGTCCATGGATTTCAGGCCAGATTTAGATTCTACACAAAAATTTACCTAGGGTAACTACATAGAGTGAATAAGCTTATATTAACTCTATGAGGTGGTAATGTAGAAAATACTTAATCACCACATCATCAATACCACATAAAAGAATTGTAAAAATTTTGTTTTTCTCAATTTCATGCCAAAATATTGGGAATTTGAGAAATCCTATGATATATATACACTGATACTACTCTCATGCATGTTTGTGGCACCCAATATTACAGTATTCTTACATAAATTTTTGGTAAATGAATAGTGGATATCAGTCTTGAAGCCTTAATTACTATTTTTGACACAAAAATAGCTAAAGCAAACAGAGGAAATCAAAGAGGGCCAGGGTACCCAAATTCTGAGGCCCCTGATGCATGGATAGCTAAAACTATAATCCATGGTTGATAATTATTCAATTAGTATACTAAAAACTTTTGGTAACTTGGTTAAAAAGTTTCAGTCCCATTGAATAATAAGAAAATAGCAAATTAGCTTCTATTTTGATGTGACAAGGAGGTAAGGAGAAACTCTGACTCCTGTAACCATGGATAAACCTTGAAAGAGTAATTTAGAAATTCAAAGAAATAGTTCAGAAATTATTTATTGATTTGTGCTTATAATAAATTTATTTATTATATTTAATAGGATAAGTAATAGTACTCTTAATTAATAGTAATATTATCAATAGCTTAATAGACCCATCTTACAATCAGCCATGGATCAAATCTCTAGCTATTCATGACTCAGAAGCCTCAGAATTTAGTTACCCTGGCTCTCTTTGATGTCTTTTGTACCCTCTAGCTATTTTTGAGTCAAAGATATCAATTCAGGCTTAAAGACTGATATACACTATGCATGTACCGAAATTGTGTCAAAGATATCAATTCAGGCTTAAAGACTGATATAAACTATGCATGTACCAAAACTGTATGTAAGAATAATGTAATATTAAGTTCCCAAAACATGCATAAGAATATTCTTAGCTTATATGCACTATTTTATTTCTCAAACTCCCATCATTTTGGCATGAAATTGAGAAAAAAAATTCACAATTCTTTTATGTGGTGTTGAAGTTTTTTCCATATTAACACCTCATAGAGTTAATTTAAGCTTATCCAATATATGGAGTTACCCCAGGTGAAATTTTGTTTAGAATTCAAATCTGGCCTTAAATCCATGGATTTACTTACAAACAAAAAAGTTATTCATCTTTTCTTAAAATGGGAAATGATGAATTTTCAATATATGCATGCATGACTTATGGGTTGTGCATAGCTCAAAGGTTATTTTCATATTAATTTTGTCCTATTTGGGTATTTAAAATACACCTCAAAGCCCACAATCAATCTTAAATGGTTTTTAAATTTCAATTATGCACCTGCTTAAATACTTGCACCACTTGAAGCTCCACACTTCTTATGTTTACTTTCAATTCCACAAAAGTAATTTTTAATTTAACCACCAGCTATCATAACAAGAAGCCTTTATTTTTTATATTCTTGTCTTTCTTTATTTCAATAGAATTAAGAACTCATTTTTAATAATTCATAAGAATTACTAAATTCTTAGTTTATTAGCACAAAAAATAACCTGTTTCTACACATTCATTTAAAAACAGGCTCAAATTTGTAAAAACAAATTTGATTCTTTTCTTAAATCTTAATCATTATTTTTTAAAATTATTATAAAGTTTTATATTAGGTACAGTTATATATATCTGTACCACCAAAGATGCACAATTTCTCAAATCAATTAAAATTCCTTGACATTCTATCCTATGTTTGAATATTTTGTGGAAAAATAACTAATGAATTTATTTAAATTTATTTTAACAAAATATAAAGAAAAAAAATTACTTAATCGTAAAATGAAAAGAATTTGAAAGATGATTGCTTGGAATATATCAATAGTATCACCAGATCTTAAACTGGATAAAGATTTTTAATACTTCCTACTACTTATTAAATAATGTTTTTTTGAAATGCAATCTGATAAAAATTAGATTTTTTTTTCTTTAAAACTTGATAAATTAAGATACAAAAATGTTGAAAAAAATATTTCAAAAAATCAAATAGACACAAATAAAAAATATTTTAAGTTTTATTTTCTTGAAAACATTTCACATATTTGAGCTAAGAGAAATATTTGGGGAAGAAACTCCACTTTCAATGAATAATATTAATAAAAAAAATATAATTTGAATGATATTTATTTATTTTTCGGAACAGGAAATTTAAAAAGAACTTTTTCAATGATCAGAAGCACTATTTATGAATGTAAAGGTTTATATTTTTTCTGCTGCACATCATAAACACCCCACTAACTCAAACCAATTGAGATCATTTTGAGGGTTTATTATCTTTGAATATTTTACCAAAATAGTATTTTTTCCTTCATCAAAAACAATGTAAAATTAAAATAATTAATACCTTATCAATCAAAGTTTATTTATATATCATCTTGTTTTAAGTTTACTCAAATTTTCAGTTCTAATATTTTTCAAATAAACAACTAAAAATTGAGCTTCTTAGAATGAAAATGTTTGTTTTATATATTTTTTTATTTCAATATATTTGAACAAACATAACTGAAAAAAGAATATGTCTCTTATTTTTGAATTATATATATATTTTATCCACTTTATTAAATCCAATTAACAAAACAATTTTATTTTAATACCTAAATTAAATAAAATTTGATATATATTTTTGTTATCACTTCATTTTACTTTTCAAAATCAACAAAAAAATATGTTTAATAATGATAACAACATTTTTTTGAAAATTGAATCTGAAAAATTATAAAATTATCAAAAAGGCTTACAAATAGCTGAGGGTATTATAAGATAAAAATATAACATAATTCTTTTTCATTGATATATATATACTTATTGAAATATTTATTCATAATTTTAATTAATGAATTTACCTTTAATGAAATCAATATTATTTCTTTTTTTTAATGTTAAATACTAAAAGCTAGGTAAAAACTATATTTCAATTTCTTAATATTATTTCATATTTCATTTTCTTTTAAAACAAATCTATTCAGAAAAACAAAATTTCTTTAATTAACTGAATTTATTTAGTTTTAATTTTTCTAAGAAATATTCTTTAACCTTAAATAGAATAATTTTGAAAAAAAATTCCACCCTTTCAAAAATAAAAAAAGATTTATTTATCCTACCTTAAATTTTGGATTCAAAAATAAAATTAAAGCTGAATATTATAAAATATAATATTTTTCTCACACCAAAAAGAAAAAAATCAAGAGATTCAATTCAAAATTTAAATTTTCATCATTTTCCATTAAGAAAATATCTTAACTATTGATTTAAAAAAAATATTTTATATATATATATAATTTTATGATCTTATTTATTTTATTTTTTATTATTTTTTTAATCTCAATTTTAATAAAGGATAAAATATTATTATTATTATTATGATTTATTTCTAACACTTAAAAAATAATTTCTTTATTTTTTTTTTTCAAAATATAAAGAAAACAACACTAATTCCAAAAAAATTGAAAAAAACATAAAAACAATCAATAAAATTAAAAGAAATCAAGAAAAAAAATTCAATTAATGTAATTTAAGAATAATAATAAAATTTATTCTTTTAAAAATTAATTATCTTAATTTATTTAAAGAATAGCTAAATCAACACTGCTGTTTTGATAAATTGATACTTAGGCCTCATGAAAACTTGGATCATAGCATCAATTTACTAATATTGAACCAAATGAATGCTAACTCTTTTTTGATCGACTACAAAAGGGTATCTTATTCTTAAAAATAATTTCAAGGAAACAATAGAAATTTCTTCTTTTTATTTTTTAGGAAGTTGGGGTATTGAAGGCCAAGCCTTTTTTGGAAAAAAAAATTCTAAAGGGGCTATTTACCCAAAAAAAAAAACCAAGGGAAAAAATTTGGACAGAAATAGAAAGATAAGCCTCATTCCCCTAAATGAAAAATCTTTTCAGAAAGAGTTTAATCCATTTGGTATTCCCCCCCCATTTTTTGTGCCTCATGGGATTTTTTTGGTAGGGGGGTTATGGTGGCCTCAAAAGAAGAAAAATGGGCCAATACCCCAAAAATAACTCACAAAAAAGATTTTTTTTGTGTAAGTAGCCAAATTCACTCATAAAGATAGCCAGACTATGTGAAAAAAATAAGGCAATGAAATTTTGATCCCTAAAAATTGATGTTTTGTGAAGTATTTATAATTGTTTGAAAGGGCCAAAATGTTGAAAATGAGGCATTATGACACCTCGTGGCTGAAATTTGGCCATTTTACTCAATTAAGGAAGAAAAATCGGGTATTTGAGCTTATTAATATATTTCTAAATGTCTTTAAAATTAAATAACTCATCCTATGTCATTTGAGACCTCTATAAAGCTTCATGAATGGATTTTTCATAGTTAAAATTGATAATAAAACTGGTAACTCGACTTATTTTGTGAGGAATTAATTTATAAATTTCAAAGAATAAGCCATAACTAGCTCTCATTTTTCCAAAGTAAGAACTGAGCCATGCTATTTTTATATCTTTTGAGGAATATTTCCCAAGTATGAGTGTTTTGGATAATGATTGGAACACCCCATAGTTTTTGAAAGAGTTTCTTTTTGCAATTAATGTTGAGATAAAGTATTTTAAATACAGAATAAGGCTCAAAGATCAAAGGCGAAACTTAACAACTATAAAAAAAATAAAACAAAATAGGGAGATCTTAGTTGGAGGAGAAGAAATAAGTATAGAATGTGGTATACTATATCTTTGAGTAAAAGAAAACTAGACTTTTTTACCTGTTGAAAATTAGATCTCAAAATTCTCGAATTTAAATACAATATTATTTCTTTTCTAGAGAATAATATATTTAAAATTCTTTCAAATAGTCATCAAACCCATCGCACATAGCTTTGATTTTTTCATAAGGCTTCTTGTTTAAACCAAATCTTTACACTTTTCCACATATCCTAAGTATAATAAGTGAAATATGCCATACTTCTGAAGTCACAGTGACCATCTTCAACCAAATTTAGTGGCTCCTTGAGGTATTAAATCATTAAACTTGGGAGTAATTTCATCTCCAAATCCTTGTACTAGATAAATTCATATTATTCATACTGAAAAAAAATAAGAAAACTTAAATAACTGATATTAAGCACACTTATCTTTCAAATACGTTTTATTAAGTTTTATTTGATTACAAAATGATTAACTTCCAAGCCCATCATACAGAAATTAATATTTTAACCTTTAAAATATATTTATATATTGAAACAAATTAATAAATATAATTCACAAAATAAACTTAATTATAATTATAAAACTATCATTATGGATACAAAATAAATTGATAAAAAATGAATTTAACAGAAATAATAATGATAAAATTGAGATGATAATTAGTAAAAATAATAATATATAGCTTCTATCATCATCATAAAACTAATAATACAATTTTAACTTATATCCTTATTATACTCTCATTATTAATTAATTATTGATTAAAAAAATATTATACATCTTATTTGAATATTGAATTATATTTATTATTGAATTTGATTCACAAAATTGAAATATGAGTTTTGTTAAGAATTCATTTCAATTAAATATATATATATATATATTAAACCATTATAATAAGCTTGAATGATAAATTTAATAGAGAATCATTTATTAATTATAAAACAAAATCTCAAAAATATATTAAAGTCTAAATATCAAAGTAACTGTAATATTTGAATTTTACAAACTGATTAAAGCACTTCATAAAGCTTTAAATCTTGAATAAATCATAATTTTGTCACATATATCCAATTCTCATACTAACTAAGTTGTTTTTTCTTTATTAATTCTGTATTAATTCTATGTAAAAATGATTTTTTCATTCTAAAATCAATATGATTTAAAATAGGACCTTACATATTTTTCGTCATCAATACTTCATGGGGTAAGTGAAAAGAATAAAAAGATTAAATTTTCACATTATTTAAAAATCTACTAATTGTTTGCTGAATTATATTTAGAAATCATTTTATCTTTGAATGATTGGGTAGATCATTTTGGTTTGAAATTAGTTAAAGCTTCAAAATCAAACTCACATAATTTTCAAAACACATATAAATTAATATATATTTCATATTTTCTCCTAAATTATTATTAAAATGATTTTGAAAGTCTAAAATAGTTGATTTTGAAAAAAAAAGATAAAATTTGGGCTTTAATTAAATTCTTTTTTTTGCATTCCAAATTTTTGACACTTTTTGAAAACCCTCTTTTAAATTACAGTCAATTTGAAAACCATGGTGTCTTTTTTTTATTCTTTTTGAGGTATCCAAATTTTTCTAATGAATATATTTTAGAATATTTTTAAATAAGGTTAAGAATTAATCCATCCCTTATTATTTCATAACAAACACCAGTCAATTTATCAAAATATCAAAATTAATTTATGAATAACCTTTATTCACTTTTCTTTTTTTGAAAAATAAATAAATAATTGAGTCAAGTTTTTTTTTCTTATAATTAATTTTAATAATAGATAAAATTAATAAAAAAAATATATTTTGAAAACTTTTTTTTATAACTTAATATATAAAAACTTCATTTTGTTTTATATATATCTTCAATAATATATATATACCTTTTTGTTTTCTTTAAATTTAAATTCATTCAATAGAATAAATTCAAATTAAAACAATCTTAAAGATTTAAAAATTAATTTTATAATTATTAATTAAAAAAGAAATCAAAATTTATTTTTCAATATGAAACAAAATTATTATTAAATTTAATAAATAAATAATATTAATTTTAAAAATATATTTTCCTCATAGTTCTAATTTAAATATTTAAGTTTAATTTAAAAATTTTATTATTTATTATTTATTTTATTAATTCCTATAAATAAAGTTCAAAAAAAAAAAAAAAAAAAAGATTTATTTTTTCATTCAAAACTTTAATTTCAATTTATTTATTTATTCATTATTATTATCTTAATAATTTTTATTTTTACCTTTTCTTTTTTTTTTGCTTAATTAAAATTAAAATTATTTATTTATTTATTAATTTTTTTTATTTTGTTTAATTTAGTTAATTTTATATTATTTTTTTTCATTTTATTTGAAATTTAGTTAAGATATATATATATATGAATTAATTATTATTTAATTTAATTATTATCTTAAATTAATAACCTATGATCCTTTTTTTTTTTTTTTTCAAAAAATAAAAAAAGTTTCAGTAATTTGAAAAAAAAAAAAGGATTTTTATACATAAAAGACTATAAAAAAAATTAACTTATTAATTAATTTGTTTTTAAATTAATAATAATATATTTCTTTTTTTTTTTTTCTTATTTAATACTTTTGATATTATTATTGATTTATTCATATTTTTTTTTAAAAAAAATAAAAAAATAAAAAAACAATTTTTAAATGTTTAATAAATAAATTTTTGATAAAAAACATTTTTTTTTTTTTTGCGGTTTCAATATAATGGTTCTTTTTTTTTTTTTTTATTAATTTTTTTTTTAAAAAAAAAAAAACTATTATTTTTAAGATCTTAAGATATTGATTTTTTTTTTTCATTTATTTTGTAAAAGTTTTGTTTAATAAAGGATATTATTTAATTATTTTGAGTTAGGATTAATTTTATTTATTTAATTTTTAATTCTTGAAATGAATTTATTATGATATTTTTTTTTCAATAGTTTATGGTAATTTGTATGTGAGATAATAACTAATTGGTAGTTTTATTGGGATCTGTTTAAAAGTTTATAGAGTTGAAGTTGGGTTTTTGGGAATTTCCTGTTTTACTTGAATAATTTGATAAAAAATTCTTTAACACAAATGAAATACATTTAATGGTTCTTATACTTAAGGGTCAGATTCTCAATTTAAAAGGAATTATAGAATTGAGGGTGTCCAGGGATAAGTTTAATAGCTTTAAAGAGACTTTTGTAAATTTTCATTTCAAAAAATTATGAAACTAATCTCTTTTTTTGTTAAGAATTCAATACATTTTATCTACTAAACTCTCTTCTAGGTATTTCATCTTTTGAGCACAAAATATTAATACATGGGTTTTCCTTAATTTCAAAGCAAGTAGGGTATAAGTGGACATTATCTTGTGAGAAACTGGAAAAATAATAAATGAAAGGTCAGAAAAGTGAGTACATTGTTTAAGATCCATTTATTTTATTCACAATTTTTATTTCCAAAAATCTTGGGTAATCAATTTCAAATTTAATAATTCTAATTACTAATCCTTTCCCTTTGTTTATATTTATTTGAATATTTTTCCAGATCTAATTGATTTTAGTTTTTTTATATGGAAAATTCTGAAATGTTCTCAAATTGTATGGGTGAAGCATGTTTTTTCTTAAGTTAATTTATGACAACTTTAAGTAATATACAATTGGGAGAGTTGAAATTCTTAGGAGAGAGATTTTAATGATACCTTGAGGTTACTGATGTTCCTTTTACTTTACTTGTTTGGGTGGGAATAGTCACTTGATGATCTTGCCTGATGTTTATGATTGTAGCCAAAGTTAATATCTGGAGTTTATTTTTATCATTTTCTTTACTAATGGTCTTATTGAATAAAGTGATAATATTTTTATGATTTTTTGAATTGAAGGTAACATTCCTTATTCTTTCTTAGTTTTCTTGTTTTTCTGAGTTATTTTTTTTTGATTTCTTTGAGCCTTGAAACCAATGCATTAACTCAAAAATTGGTATTTCCTATGGAGTGAATCATATTTTTTAATAAGCTAATGATTTTTGTTTGATTAATTTTTAATTTGTTCAGATAAATCTTTAATGTAATCTATTATAGTGCATCACAATTGTTAGATATGATTTTTTTTCTAAAAACTTGTAGAATTTTTGATTTTTAATGTTTTTTTTTTTCCTTTAAAAAGAGGAAATATTATTTAATTGAAAGAAATCTAGTTTTCCAAGTAAGTTTACCTTGGTTTTTTATTAATATTAATACTAAATAATATAGTAGATTAGACATTAAACACTTAAAGAATGATTAATTAAAATAAGTTTTCAAGTTTTTAACAAAGAAAAAAATTAAATAAGAAGTACGGGGGATTCAAACTTCAAAAAATCTTTTCTAAAAATTAAAATTGTTTAAAAAAAAAAAAAAAAACAGAAAAATTACAAAAATTCATCTTTATTTTTTATTTTTTTTTTTAAGAAAAGTCATCCTCGGTTTTTTTGCCACGTTTTATCTTTTCAATCTTTCAATTTCAATTTAAATTTAAATTTTTTAAAAAAATTCTCAAATTTAAAAAAAAAATAAAAATAAAAAGTTATGAAATTAATTTTAATTCTTTTAATTTTTAAAATTTTTTTAATTAAATTAATTAAAACTCAATTTAATAATATTTTTGAAGTTAAGTATAGTTTAATACATTTTAAAAATAAATAAAAAAATTATTTATTCAAAAATAAGTAATATTTTTGCATATTTAAAAAGAAAACAAAAACTGATTTATATTTTTATTTTTTTTCATAATAATAATAGCAATTATTTAATCAAGGTGGTAATAGTGATAGCCATTCTAGATCACATCATCATCATCATGAAGATCATCATCAAGATAATGAAAATCAAAATAATTTTCAAAAAGGTTCTTTTAATCAATTCAAAAAATTAAACGAAATTACAAATTGTAATCAATATCTTTGTCCTACGTTAGTTTGTTTATTTTTTTATTCAGATTTTGATGAAATTTTAACTTTAATTTATTCTCAAATAGAACGCTTGCTTGTGTTTCTACACCATTTGATTGTCCTTGTTCAAATGAAGAAGATATTAAATGTCCGATTTCCGATAATAATTCTAAAGATTCACCAAACCATTTCGTTTGTACGCGAGCCCCAGGTTGTTCAAGAATTGAAAAATCCCTTAAATTGGGATCATCCTTGTCGTAAAAGGCTCAACTTTTTTACTCGTGATTTTGGGAAAAATCCCTTATAGTCCAGTTTCATTATATTAGCTTTGCCCGTGCTTCAACTCAGCCAACATGCACTTCATGATAGAATGCCAATTTTCACCATCTCCAAATTATGGTCTTTTGTTATTATACTCAACGCAATATTTTAAAAACCCCCAATTTTACTTCAATGGATTTCAGGTTTAGAAATAGAATTCGAGTTGCACTTTGCAAGGCGAAACAAGCCAGTAGGTGCAAAGCTTAAGATTTCTAACATGCACTTTACAGTCTTTGATCAGAACAAAATTCACTACACAAACAAAGCATTGAGATGATTCGAGTAACCAAAAAAAAAAATCTCAAGAGAAAGCCATCAGGAAGATTAAATGGTAGTGCCCAGAAAGACCTTGTCAAATGAGGTCGAGGTTTATAAGCGCATACTAGCAATACCCTGACTAATTCCATTAGCGCTACCACCATTTACATCCCATACCACCACCTTGCCATCCACACCACTAGTACTGATATGAGTGATGGCACCATTAGTACCGGCAAAGTTTCTAACGTTGGTGATAGTGTTTGAGTGCACTGTATCAACGCCAGCTCGATTACCAGTTGACGGAGCTGTATCCATCGCTGACATGACTCCACGCGAGTCAGCAGACCGAAACAGATTAAATGCCTCGTTATTCAATCGACCGATTCCACTCGAAGGCGCTCGCTGATTTTGGTTAGATGAATTTGCTTTACCTTCATCAAGTGTTTTGACGAGTTGCCAACCAGAATTCAGATTGCCTTGAAATACTAATGGCTGACAGTCATGACCAGCGGCGATAAACATTTGCTCTGAGCAAAAAGTCAGTGAGACGAGAGGAAGACTTGGGAGCTTGATGACGTAGATGGCATGAGGGGGTGTTTCTGGTCCACTAGGGTAAACGATCGTCACGGCCGAGTCATGAGAGACAAAAGCAAGTGAATCACCACTCGGAGAAAAGCAGACATCGTGAACCCAACCACCAGAAGGAGCAGAAAAATCGCCACAAATCGTATTAAATGGCACTCGTTCACCCCATACAGTCGGTGCAGGCTTAGAGTCAACACCTTTGATATAAGCGCTCAAAACTCGACAAGTCGAATCCGCCGAACCAGCGGCAAGCAAAACTGAGTTTGGATGCCAGGCGAGGCTAAGTACGGTTGATCGTAAGGGTTTCTTGAGATGTTTTGCAACCCACCAATTTGATTCATCATCATATTGACATACTGCTATCGTACGAGCACCTGATCCAACAGCGAATTTGGCTTCATCTGGAGACCAACGAACAAAAGTTGCAGATCGATTTAAACGAAGTAAAACTAAAGTAGGTTGCCAAGTAGGTGGACCTTGTGGATTAAGAGGATCAGGACCATATTGCCAAACATAAGCATTTCTATCTTGTGAAGCAGTAACGATTTGGTTTCTTTTAGGGGCCCAATCAATTGATGTCACCACTTTATCATGCTAAAAATATATTTAATTAATTAATTATACTTGGGTCTTTATTTTTTATTTTATTTTTAAAAGGGGGACTTACATCATTAAGAGTAAAATTTAAATTCCAATTAGAATCATTAGATTTTTTAAAAATTTTAACTTGATTAGAATTTTCACAAATAGCAAGATCTTAACCAAAAAGAAGAAAAAAAAAACAAAAAAAAACAATTAAAATTAAAAATTCAAATTATTTAAAAAGAAAAGGAAAGGGACTTTACAATTACGATCTTGATTAAAAGAATGAGCTGTAATAAAATTATTAGAAAATTGATTAATTTCTAATGCCATTTAATTTTTCTTTTTTCTTTTTAATTTTTAATTTATTTTTGTTTGTTTTATCTCAACTTAGGGAGGACTAACAGTCTACAACCCTATAAATATCTATATATTTAATTTAAATATTATAAAAAAAAATTATTTATTTTGATTGAGATTTTTTTTTTTGAGAGGAAAATAAATAAATTTATAAATAAAAGAAATCAAAAGTTCAGGGGAGCGGGGTCGGGGGTTGAGCGACAGGTGAAGGAAATTAAAAAAGAAATCAAAAGGTGGCTGTTTGTGTTTATTTTTTTTAAAACCCTTAACCCTAAATAATTATGATTATAATTATTAAATTCATATTTTATATATTTAAATTTTTAAATAAATAAAAAAGGATTATTTTTTTTGTTTTTTGTTTAGATTTTAAAAAATTTACTTTGAATTAAATTAAATTTCTTAAGCCAAAAAAAAAAAAAAAAAAAAAAGAAAAGAAACTCATTATTATTATTGTTATTTATGATTTATTATTTTTTTGTTTTTTTTTTAATATTTAAGTTTTTAATTATTTATATTTATTTTCAAATAAAATAAAATAAAAACAATTAATTGTTATTAATATTATTAAATTATTTCTTTTTAAAATAAAAAAATAATAAAAAAAATAATAAAAAAGAAAAGAAAAGAGAAGATTATATTTGAATATTATTTTATTTTTTTTTGTTTTTAAAAGTAAATTGAAAAAAAGAAATATTATTCAAATAATAAATTGTTTTTTTTTTATTAGACAATTTCTGATTTTATTCATGAGAAAAAAAAAAAAACTATTATTATTAATATGAGGAATACCTATGTTGTTCTTTTTTAACTTAAAAAGAATATTTCAAATTATTATAAATTTTTAAATAAACTAAATATGAAATATACCAATAGGTCTCAAAACTACCAAATTCTAAATTATTGATTATATAAGATTTTGATTCAAATGAATCATTAAAAAAAAATCCAATCTTTTTGATACAAAATCTAAAAAAAAAAATAACAGAATAAGGTTGTTTTTTTTTTTTTAAAAAAAAAAAAAGAAATTAATAATTTCAAGACTGAAAACTAATTTCAAAAAATTTAACATAAAATTAAAATTTCAAATACTAAATTAATTAGAAGAATTCCTTAATTAAATATATATTATCTTAAATTTTTAACTCAATCTTCAAAAAAAAATTATTCTTTTAAAAATTTCATTTAATTAAATTATTTTTTTTAATCTATTTGATTAATTGTGATGAATTCCTAGAGAAAGGTTCCTGTGATTAAATTAGTCTAAAAAATTGATGGGATACACATTTAATCCCTTAGTAGAGCCAACCCAGGATTATTATTTATGTATCATCAATTATCTAAATATAACATAAAAATTTGATGTTTAAGTTTTTTTAAAAAATTAAGCTTCAGTAATTAGGCCTCCAAAAGAAAAAAAACTAAATTAATTCCAACTAATGGATTTTGAGTTAAAGAAAATTTCTTAAAATAGACTGAATTTTACCCCCAAAAAAAAAACAAAAAAACAAGTATTTTAGATTGATAATTAAAATTTAAAAATAAATAATCAAAAAATATTTCATAAATAATTATAACTTAATTTAAAAGAAATAATTAATTGAGAAAAATAATTAATAATATTAAAATTATAATTTCATGTTAAAAAAATTAAAAAAAATAAAATTAATTTGGTTTTAAGAAAAATATAATTAAAAAAAATATTCTAAGGTATGATTTTAATTAGGTTTAATGAATTAATATATATATATATAATCAAATTAATTAAACTATAAAGGTTAAAAATTGGAATTTCTTTCATATTTATCAAGAATTTAAGTTTATCTATTTTTTTTTTTCAAATTTATTGCTTTTAACCAGTACAAAAAAAAAATTAAAAATAATGATAAAGATTATCAATAATATATATATATATATATATATACTTATCAGATTCTAAAAAAGAAAAATAATAATTAAATTTTAAGAGATTATTTTACTTCATAAATTTATTTAAAATATTAATAATAATAGGTATCTAATTAATAATTAAATTTAAATCAATTTTATTTTGATGAAAACAAAAAATGAAAATAGGATTTAAAGTTAAGATTTAATGGGAAAAATTGAAGTAAAACAAAACAAAACTATGAATCTTCCTTTTTCAATGATACAGAAGCCTTTTCAAAAGGAAAATATTAATTAGTTGGTAAAATTCATTAAAATTTATTAAAAATCTTATTTTAAATCCTTTATTAAATTAAGAAATAGAAAATTTACAAATTAAATGAGAAAAAAAAAGAATTGGAGGATAAAAATCTGGAAGGGTTAAAACTCTTAAGAAAAAAAAAAGGAAAAATTATAAATTAAATCAAATTATAATACTTTAACTTGAAGAACATTATAGAGAAAGGTTTTTTAATGAAAAAAATAATAGTAGAGAAAAGTACCTTTAAGAAAAAAATTAACTCATAAAATAGGAACTAAAAAATTAATTTAAGTTAAATGAAAATAAATTTAAGATTTATTTAATTTTTTTTTTTTTTTGGTTTTAAAATTATTAATTTTCCTTTTTTTTTTTTAAATTAAGAAAATATTTTTTTTTTATATTTAAATTATTATTTTTTTTTTTTTTTTAAATTTTTTTTTTTTTATCATAATTTTTTTTTTTTTTAAATTTATATTATATATTGAAATCTTAAAATACAAATTTTATAAAATTAATTCAAAAGAAAAAATAAGATAAATATAAAATAAAATAAACTGGCTAAAATAATTTTTTTTAAAAGATTTTTTTTGAATTTGAAAATTAGAATTTGTAAGATGTGTCTATTAGACTATTGATAAATATTACTATTAATCAAGAGTGCAATGACTTTTCTTATGAAATATAATAAGATAAAAATAATATAACTACAAATAAATAATTAATTTCTTACTTATCTCTTCTTATTTCTATAAACTACTAGTGAATATAACAGTAAGTAGTAATTGTCTACTAGAATAAATTAGAAGAAGAAGTAATAATAATAAAAGTTCTTATTAAAATAATATAAGATTATTCTAATTAAAAATTTTCTTTTTAAAGAATAATAATTGTAAAATATTTAAAAAAACTAAGAAAAATGAAGAAAAAATTTAAGAATTTGATAAATAAATCACTATTACTCAAAAAATACCTTGAAAAGATCTGTTAAAGTGATTTGATGGATTATTTGTGGATTTAAGAGAGAAAAATTTTATTCAAAGAAGTAATAAAAAAAGTGATAGTTAAAACTATTATAAATAGTAAAATTATTCTTTTGGAAAGATAAAAATACTTAGGAAGGATTTTAAATAATACTCAATTGTTGGTATTAATGTTAAAGCTGAATGATAAGATGATGGTTGGAAAAAAACAGCAAGTTTGGGCTTATTTTAAGTCTAAACCAGATCACAGAGGAGTACAATGGAGAAAAATGAAAAACAAGTCACCTTGATTTCTTGAATTAATACATCACTTTTAGTAACATAAGATTCTCATAATTATTTACTTAAGTCATTTTACATGGCTACCAAACCATTTATGGTTAAGAAATAAAGGATTAATAACTGGAAATATTTTTTATTTAAAGGTGTTTTTTTTTCTGAAAGATATCAATGTTATTTAAAGTTTAATAAAAGGTTTCATTTTCTGTGGATGTCAGCCTGTGACTAAATACCAGAGCACAAGAATGACAGCCAAAACACCATACACCAATGGTAGAGTAAAATACAACCAAAACTTGGAGCTGAGGAAAAAAAGCTACAAATTTATTAAAAAAAGAGGGAATTCACCTCTTTCCAAATATATAACTCCATTGATCATAGGAAAGAGAATAACAAAGTTATTCAGGCTCAAAGCAGTGGCTGAGAATAAACCTTAATTTTCACATCTCATCTAAAATTTAGAGAAAGAGGCTGAACCCCATAAAAATGGGTGTTCAAACTAAAGCTCTCAGTCAGGGCTATCCAAAGGTAATAGCTCAACTGAGCTAGCATCAAAAAGACAGAAGTTATTGCCAAAGTAAAGTCAAATAAGGGTAAATCAAATAGTCACCTCTCATCCAAATTCTACAGTTTTAGTTTGAGATACTTAAAAGGTGGCCATTTTAGAAAGAGAAAAATAAGGGGTATCTGATAGTTCCATCTATCTTCCCATAACTCATATAGAACAAAAGTCATGGAGCAAACAATTTCCATACAGGATTTGAGAAAAATACATATCTGAATAATGGAAATTAAACATGGTATATATTTTCTATATCTAATTTTATCCATACCAAATTAGGTACCATGAACAAAATTTGAGCTTAATATCTTGAAAACTGACAAAGCTATGACAGTATTATGGCTAAAATCCCACATTTGGGCCAATACACCTTTACTGTGGGATAATTTCTCATATCCATGAATATGTGGTGTCAACTCTACAAAGGAGCTTGTTTATTCTTCAATAAATCATAGTTCATTTAATATGGGGTACCATACAGTTTCTTTTTAGCATTCTACACATAATTCATATCAGAAGGGGGCTGTGTGGTCCCCAAAAGAAAATCTTTAGCCTGCATTGGTGAAACTGCCCAGATGTAGTTTATAAACCACATCTGATCCCAATAAAGGCTATAAAGGTGTGGTAAGAGCCAAAATACAGTCCTTGGAAGTGAAAGCTCTTCACTCCTATGTAAACTGGTATAGAGGACCAATTCACCCATTTTAAGGACAAAAAGGGAAATTTCTCTTCCCAAAAGAGAAATCCCAATACTTCTATTCAATTCTTGCATAGTAATAATGTCAAAAAAAGCTATACTATTGGAAAATAAACAGGTATACTTATAATATTAAGTATTGTAGTCTTTATTATAATAATCCAATTGGTAAAGATGCACCAAGGGCTTTTAATAGTGCTCACCACCACTATTTCCCTATAGTAAAGCCCTTACACTTTATATTTAACCCATTTTACATTTATAAATATGTGTAAAAGTAATAGTTAAAGTTGTAAATTTCCTTATTATCACTTCATAATAGACTTATCCTGAAAGTTAATTTTTGAAGAGTTAGTGTTTCATTTGGAATCATCAAAGATGGACTGTAAGTGAAACACTTAATTTGAATTATTAAGTAAGATTTCTTTTTAGCTTTAACATGGATTTTAAATTTCTCCTTTGGAATTGAATTTTGAGAAGGATTAATTCAGAACTTTATTTTTAATAAATTTTTGAATTTTTACCTCATCTTCTACATTCTATAGGAAATTGTCATAGAGATAGCTGATTTCCAAGAGCTAATATCATGGATAATAATCCCAAAAAGGTTTTAATTACTCTTTTTGGGATTATAAATGAAAAAAATTGATAATGGACTTAGTTATTGGAGTCAGAGTTTCTCATTACTTCCCTATCACATCAAAACAGAAGATTATTTTATATTTTATCACAATTTAATGGGATATTGACTTTATAAGGTTTTTCTATGAAAATATTGATAATAGTAACAAAAATCAAGAGTACTATAAATTTCCTCAGTGGAAAATATAATTTAATTAATTCTTATAATAAAAAATTAAAATTATCATTAAAAATAATTATATATATAATAAAAAAGAATTAATTATCATTAAATAACTTAATAATTAGAAAATCGTAATAATCATAATAAACTATAATTATTATATTATTTATATAGTCACTGAAAGATCTAATAATAAGAAAGATAAAAGTTCTTAATGAGACAATTATATGTATAAAATAATAATATTTATCCACTGATAAGTAATATAAAAATTGTTTAGAAAAGGAATATAAAACACACTGTGAATGAATAATTCTTATCAATAAAATATATATAAAAAGATATAGAAATTAAGAGAAAAATTGCTAATAGTATTTATTTAATACAATCAATCACACAAAAACAGATAAAGTATTGAATAATATTTTTAAGTTGAAGAAAAACACCAAGAAAACAACATTTGAAAGAAATAAAATGATTTTATATAATGAAGTATGATTTAAGAGTTTTTAGAGAAACTTTGTGGATTTAAAAGTGTCACAGGGGATCTTTTAAGTGAAGAGGGCCTGGAAATTAGTGAAAATACTTACTTATGGAGGGCTCAGAGAGGAAGACTAAAAGAATAAGAGCAATAAATAAAATAAAATAATTCCTAATGAGTAAAGAAAGTGCAATCAAGTAAAATACAATAAACAAAAGAGCCAACCACAATTAATACTGTATCACTGTTTCAACCTGTTCAGAAAGGAGAGAAGGATTAATTAACATATGACCACCAAGACTCTACTGAAAAGGTGAGGGAAGGCTAAGAATTATTCAAACAATAAATAGTATAACACCTCTTAATGAGAAATAAAATAATACTAAATATAAAGCCAATATTTTAATTACATGGGGAAAAAATCCCCAGGTGGGTTAAGGGAGGCTGGTATATGTGAAAAATACCAGTGTAGAGTTTGAGTGCTTAGAAAAAATGGGCTTTATTCTAGAAGAGCTTGTATTTGAGATGGAAACCTGTGTTGGTGTATCCAATACAGGTATTTGCACCTGTATTGAGGACAGGCCTTTAGTTGGTGAATCCGGTATTTGAGATTTAAATTTATTGAACTGTCTTGAGACTTGAAACTGTATTTGGTAAAGATTACATCAAACCCCCTTTCTGATTGAGTTTTGGAATATCTTGAATGAATAAGGATTTGTAATTCCCCTTCCTGTGTCCATGGCTATGCAATTATCCCCCTCTTGAGGGTGGTGATAGCTGAGCACCATAAAAATAGGTGAATCTTGATGAGGTTAATTAAAAACCAAGAGTCTTTTTCCCCTCACCTTCTCAATTACCATCCTCTAATACTTCCTCTTAATAAATCAACAACCCAAAATCCCCCTTCATCTTCATATATGATGTTGGTCCTTCTTCTTTTCTTGACTTTGTTCTTCTCCTATTCTTTGAAATTTTATTCTTTCTTCTGTGTGCTTTGGTGTATTTCACCTTCTTCTTCGGTGTTCTTCATTAAATTTATCTTGATTCCTCATGGCTAAATTTAAATTGATGATTCAGGTTTATGTCCTAAGAATTCACTGTAATTTGACTGTCCCTTTTGCCATCTTGATTATGGGCCAAAATTGGCCATTTATTCAATCTGGGATAATTTCAATTAATGCAGTAATTTTTCCCAATTTCGATGTTTCTGGTTTTTTAAGGGTATTTGGGCCAAAATTCAGAAAGTGCACAAAGGAATCAAAATGCATAAATAAGAGCTTTATGATGATATATTGAATAAATTCAAGAAAACAGAGGAAATACACAAATGGAAAATTTGGCCTATTTGGCCTGTTGAGGCTCCTTTAAGCTTATTCTCTTGGATGCTTGAAGAGTATTGCAGAGGTTTTAATGGTGAATGAAGTGAATTTGTGCAAAAATGAACAAATGTGCACAAAAATTTGCAAATGCATAAAATGGGTCATTTTGGCCAATGAAACGGTTTATTTTTGAATTATTTCTTCTAATTCCTTTTTCTTTATCCCATTATTGAGGGCCCCTTTTCCATAAATGACTTTCTGACTTGGATTTTCCATAATTTTCTTGGTCTTGGATTTGAATTTTGACCTTGAAGATGAGTTCAAAGCTGACTTCCATATATGATTCCAAACACTCTTATTCCCCACCTTTTATAGCTTATGGTCCTGGCATCTTTGATAACTTGAGGGAGATTTCTGAAGAAATTATGGCCCATACAGAGATTTATGATATTAATAAAACCTATAATAGATTCAAATATGTCAGAGTTATTGAACCAATCTGCATCACTTGTCAGAACGGGGTTCCTTGTGTTGAATCTGCTACTTCTAGGTCCACCAGGCGCCAATTCTGAAACCTTTGAAAAAGAAACTTCTCTAAGGCCAACCATAGATTTCCAGAACACCCCAGAGAATTGTAGAGCAGCATCAAGAAGGGTGGAAGGTTTGGATTGGAAGCTTCTGTTGATGAAACCCCAACCTCTGGTGCCACTTCTGGTCACTCCAATTGTAAGTTTATTAGTCTAAGAATTTCTAATTTACTGAATGGATGGTTTTATTTTCTTCTGATTCAGTTACTGAATCAATGATGAGAGGTGTTCAAAAATAGAATAACACCACCAGCTCCCAGGCCAATATTGGAGGATCCATTAACCCCCAAGGCAAACCAATTGGAGTATCTCCAGAGGTGCTCATTTTTGTAACCAGGAAGGATGGAATACTTGGAAAATTGAAGAGAAATAAATTGGTTCAAGATGATTTTGATACTGATTCTGAAGGTAGTAATTAAATGGATGGAGGTGAACTTAAAGTAGCAACCCCCATTCAAAGTGCGAACCTTTGAGATATGACCACATACCCAAAAAAGGTCACAAGAAATATTTAAAGCAATTATACATTAAAAATAATTACCTTAAAACTACAAAAATGCCATAAATTGGCATAAAGCTTGGCTTAAATTAAAAAACAACGGAAAAACATGTGAAATAAATTATACCATTGGATTCCCCATGGTAAAATACACACATACCATTTTTATGGCACATCTGTAAAGTCAATATTTAATGAGTTATAAGTAATAATACCTTATAAAAAACACAAATCCTTATTTATTTCAAAGACCTATGAAACAACATTTTAAATGAATGGTACCATTGAATTCTCCATAAAATTCCACATATAAAACAATTAAGAAGCTAAGCTCCAAAGTCAATACTTAAGGAATTAACCTGAATATATGCACTTTTTTGGTCAACGCATATATTCAAGGATTTTAGCCAATATCTTTTGAAATATGCATGATAAAGTGATGAACCAAAAACAAAGTCAGCACGTAATTAATTTAGGAATACAGAAATGAGGTTTATTTCACAAGCTATAAACAAGGTTAAAACCTATATGGGATTATTGACTAAAATCAACAGAGCTGCTGACCACCTTGTTGTGAAAGTGGTCCAAACTTAAACAGAAGTATACAGTTGGATTCTACTATTTCATTCGTGAATAATGATGTATTTTGTATTATAATATTCAAGGTATAACGCCTTGAAATCATAGTTTGAAGTTTAAAATATTGAATTTCAACAGAAAAGATGAGTTGCAAGAAAAATCATTAAAAATAGAGTTTTGTTTATGTAATGAAATGCTCTTGGAAGCATAATACGGTTATTCCAAGCTATTAGAGATCACTCTCTGAATTGCTGTAGCGTTTAAAACTTTAAAGTTATCAAGGATCAAAGTTTGAGCTTAATTTGATCATTTATGATCACTCACTGTAACTTTAAATTAAGTTTAACAGTCATATGAGTGATAAAATTGGTGGATACTGTTATTTTATTATTAAAACTAATAAAATACACGAAATTTGGGGTTCTGCCAAGCCTTGAAGTCATCAAACCTGGAGTTATAGTGATAACTCTAAATAATGGTGTAATAATGAGATAATATGGTCTGATCATGATGTAATCATCACCAAACCTTAAACTATTGATCAATTCCAGTGGATATGATCAGTGCACATCTACTAGAAGCCTTTTGGACTCTAGGAGGGAGGTATTCACTATAAATAGAGCTCTTTTTACTCTATTTCCCCCTCAGACGCTTACAAAACATTAAATCATCAAATAAAAAGGTAATTTCTTTATCCTTTACATATAAAACTTTTATATTATTAAAGAACAAAGATCATCTTATAATAGTCTTCATCTTTGACCTGAACATTACAATTATTTAATTGTTTTGTTTAAATTTCTCTCAAAAACCTCAATTCCACATAAAATCAAGAAAATTTGTAATTTATCTTAAGCTTTATTGTAACTACAATTTAAATAAGTTGTATTTGCATTCCCAGGCGTAGATGTACTCAAAATTATTATATTAAGCATTAAAAGTAGGTTATTTCTCTTATTATAATAATTTTTTTCTATTATTACTTTTTAATAATTCTGTAATTGATATAAATAGTATTTATATTAATTTAGAACTTTAATATTGGTAATATTATCGTTATTGATTGTTTTTTATTAATAAAAAACAATTTTTTACGCCTTTATTATTTGTTTGTAACAATAATAAAGTGCTTTTAAATATATTAATTATTTTATATTAATATATTTATTTTATATATATTATTTTTTTTATAATATAAATTATATTATTATATTTATTTAATAATATAATTATTTTACGCCTTAATTATAATGATTCTTTATTATTATAATTATCTTTTATCTTATTCAATTTATTTATAAGGACATTCATAGTACAATAAGTCAAATATTAGTAATTTTTACTTATTTTTTCATATTCAAACCTTACAAAAAGAAGAAGAATCCAATCCACTTCAATATCTCATGTCCAAGTAAATATAACTACGAATGAAGTGATTAGGTCCCCCAAGCCACCTAAGCCACCAACTAGATCTCCAACCAGGCCATCTACCTTTGCCTATATCTCCACCAATTTACAACCAATCATGTGAAGAACTTCTATAAGGTGTGGATATGAAAATTTGATCAAAAATTAAGTAATTTGACTGTCCTCAAAATTTGTATAAGGTAAAATTTGATTAGAAATAGTAAAGTCAATATTTAATGAGTTATAAGTAATAATACCTTATAAAAAACACAAATCCTTATTTATTTCAAAGACCTATGGAACAACATTTTGAATGAATGGTACCATTGAATTCTCCATAAAATTCCACATATAAAACAATTAAGAAGCTAAGCTCCAAAGTCAATACTTAAGGAATTAACCTGAATATGAGCACTTTTTTGGTCAATGCATATATTCAAGGATTTTAGCCAATATCTTTTGAAATATGCATGATAAAGTGATGAACCAAAAACAAAGTCAGCACGTAATTAATTTAGGAATACAGAAATGAGGTTCATTTCACAAGCTATAAACAAGGTTAAAACCTATATGGGATTATTGACTAAAATCAACAGAGCTGCTGACCACCTTGTTGTGAAAGTGGTCCAAACTTAAACAGAAGTATACAGTTGGATTATAAGATTTCATTTGTGAAGAATGATGTATTTTTTATTATAATATTCAAGGTATAACCCGCTGAAATCATGGTTTGAAGTTTAAAATATTAAATTTTGACAGAAAAGATGAGTTACAAGAAAAATCATCAAAAATAGAGTTTTGATGATGTAATGAAATGCTCTTGGGAGCATAATGAGGATATGCGAAGCTATTAGAATTAACTCTCTGAATTTCTGTAGCCTGTAAATCTTGAAAGTTATTAAGGATCAAAGTTTGAGCTCAATTTGATCATTTATGATCACTCACTGTAAGGTTTGACTATGAAACAATAAGTAAAAATTACTAATATTTTACTTATTGTACTATGAATGTCCTTATAAATGAAATAAATACGATAAAAATAATTATAATATTTAAGAATTATTATAATTATGGCGTAAAAATAATTGTATTATTAAATAAATATGATAATATTATTTATATTATAAAATATAATATAATAAAATAAATATATTAATATAAAATAATTAATATAATTCATGGCACTTTATTATTTTTACAAACAAACAATAAAAGCGTAAAAAATTGTTTTTTATTAATAAAAAACAATTAATAACAATAATATTACCAATATTAAAGTTAGAAATTAACATAAATACTATTTATATTAATTAAAGAATTATTAAAGTAATAATAAAGAGAAAATTATTATAATAAGAGAAAACAACCTACTTTTAATACCTAATATAATAGCTTTGAGATATTTTATGCCAAAAAATGTAAATACAACTTATCCAAATTGTATTTACAACAAAAAATAGAGAAAATTACAAATATTCTAGATTTTTACGTGGAAATGAGATTTTGGAGAGATTTTTAACAAAAACACTTAAATCAATGATTTAATCACGTCAAAATTGATGATTATAGTAGAATGATCTTTGGTCTTTAATAATATAAAAGTTTTATATATAAAGAATAAAGATATTACCTTTTCAATTTTTTTGATTGAATGTTTTTGATGCGTCTGACGGGAAAACAGAGTAAGAATAGCTCTATTTATAGTAAATACCTCCCTCCTAGAGTCCAACAGGCTTCTAGTAGACGTGTACTGATCATATCCACTGGAATTGATCAATATTTTAAGGTTTGGTGATGATTACATCATGATCAAACCATATTACATCATTATTACACCATTATTTAGAGTTATCACTATAACTCTAAGTTTGATGATATCAAAAGCTTGGAAGAACCCTGAAATTTGTGGATTTTATTAGTTTTAATCATAAAATAACAGTATTCACTAATTTTATCACTCATATGACTGTTAAACGTATTTTAAGGTTACAGTGAGTGATCATAAATGATCAAATTAAGCTCAAACTTTTATCCTTGATGACTTTGAAGTTTTACACACTACAGAAATTCAGAGAGTGAATTCTAATAGCTTGGCATAACCGTATTATGCTTCCAAGAGCATTTCATTACATCATCAAAACTCTGTTTTTGATGATTTTTCTTGTAACTCATCTTTTCTGTTGAAATTTAATATTTTAAACTTCAAACCATGATTTCAAGGGGTTATACCTTGAATATTATAATAAAAAGTACATCATTATTCACAAATAAACTAGTAGAATCCAACTGTATACTTTTTTTGAAGTTTGTACCACTTTCACAACAAAGTGGTCAACAGCTCTGTTGATTTTAATCAATAATCCCTTACAGGTTTTAACCTTGTTTATAACTTGTGAAATAAACTTCCTTTCTGTATTTCTACATTAATGAAGTGATGACTTGATCTTTGGCTCATCACTCTATCATGCATATTTCAAAAGATATTGCCTAAAATCCTTGAATATATGCATTGACCAAAAAAGTGCATATATTCAGGTTAATTCTTTAAGTATTGGTTTGGAGCTTAGCTTCTTGATTGTTTTATATGTGGAGTTTTATGGAGCATCCAATGGTACAATTTATTTCAAATTCTGATTCATAGGTCTTTGAAATAAATAGGGATTTGTGTTTTTTATAAGGTATTATTACTTATAACTTATTAAATATTGACTTTACAGATGTGCCATAAAAATGATATATGTGTATCTTACCATGGGGAATCCAATGGTATAATTCATTTTACATGTTCATTCATTGGTTTTCAAGTTAAACCAAGCTTTATGCCAATCTATGGTATTTATGTAGCTTTAAGGTAATTATTTTTAATGTATAATTATTTTAAATATTTCTTGTGACCTTTTTTGGGTATGTGGTCATATCTCACAGGTTCAAATTCCCTACCACCAAAAAAGATTGTACCACAATCTGATATGTGTAATTAGGGTATCATCCACTGTCCTACCTCTTCAATAGACTTTGTTAGTCTTGAAGCTCAAAAATGCTTAACTTTTCTATTTTTCAGGTTTTCTTTCATGTCTGAACCTTCTTAGTAGTTTATCAGCATTTGTTATATCTTTCTCAAGTAGCCATTCATCTTCTTGAGTTGAATTTTTATACCTTGCAAGGTATTCTCTTTCTTTTTTGTTTCTTGTCCTTCTTTCTTTAAGGACTTTTACTATTTTCTTTTCCTCTCCTTCTTCCAAGGGGGGAATTTCAAGTTGAGGTTTATTTCTTAGTGGAAATAACTCCTTGTCACTTGAGCTGTAAGGTTTTATCAGACTTACAGGGAAAGTTGGGTGTTTGTTCATTAGTTCACCTGTGAGTTCCAATTGCACAGCATTGGGTCCATGAAGTTCTTTTATCATAAATGGTCCTGCAAAGGAATCTTTTAATTTCTTTGGGCCTTTTATGTTATTGAAATTAAGGGTTGATACTAGGACCAAGTCTCCTATTTTGAAATCAGGTGGCTTATGACTTTTATCCCATCTTTCTTTTTCATATTTGAAAGAATCTTGCATACATCGGTTTGCATGGTGTCTTGCCTTGTCAAGCATTATCTTAAAACTGCTTGCTGTTGGGTGTATATCCACTAAGTCCTTTTTCAGGGTATCATAAGGAAGTCTTGGATTCCAACCTTTTTCTAGCATTTCTGGTGTTTTGCCAGAAGAAGAATGGATTGATGTTTTATATGCCAGTTCAAGAGCTGGTATTAGTGTACACCAATCATGGGTAAAACCATCAGAATATTTGAATTCTAGCCCATAAGTGTAAGGTTTGACTATGAAACAATAAGTAAAACTTACTAATATTTTACTTATTGTACTATGAATGTCCCTATAAATGAAATAAATAAGATAAAAAGAATTATAATAATGAAGAATTATTAGAATTATGGCGTAAAAATAATTATATTATTAATAAAATATGATAATATAATTTATATTATAAAATATAATATAATAAAATAATTAATATATTTGATAGCACTTTATTATTGTTACAAACAAATAATAAAGGTGTAAAAAATTGTTTTTTATTAATACAAAACAATTAATAACAATAGTATTACCAATATTAAAGTTATAAATTAACATAAATACTATTTATATTAATTAAAGAATTATTGAAAGAATAAGAAAGAGAAGATTATTATAATAAGAGAAAATAACCTCCTTTCAATACTTAATATATTAATTTTGAGATATTTTACACCAAATAATGTAAATACAACTTATACAAATTGTATTTACAATAAAAAATAGAGAAATTACAAATATTCTTGATTTTTACGTGGAAATGAGTTTTTAGAGAGATTTTTAACAAAAACAATTAAACAAATGATTTAATCACGTCAAAATTGATGATTATAATAATATGATATTTGGTCTTTAATAATATAAAAGTTTTATATATAAAGAATAAAGGAATTACCTTTTTAATTGTATTGATTTAATGTTTTTGATGCATCTGAGGGGAAAACAGAGCAAAAAGAGCTCTATTTATAGTAAATACCTCCCTCCTAAAGTCCAACAGGCTTCTAGTAGACGTGCACCGATCATACCCACTGGAATTGATCAGTATTTTAAGGTTTGGTGATGATTACATCATGATCAAACCTCATTATATCATTATTACACCATTATTTAGATTTATCACTATAACTCTAAGTTTGATCACGTCAAAGGCTTGGAAGAAACCCAAATTTTGTGGATTTTATTAGGTTTAATCATAAAATAATATTATTCACCAATTTTATCACTCATATGACTGTTAAACTTAATTTAAGGTTACAGTGAGTGATCATAAATGATCAAATTAAGCTCAAACTTTGATCCTTAGGAACTTTTAAGATTTACACGCTACAGAAATTCAGAGAGTGAATTCTGATATCTTGGCATAACCTCATTATGCTTCCAAGAGCATTTCATTACATCATCAAAACTCTATTTTTGATGATTTTTCTTGTAACTCATCTTTTCTGTCGAAATTTAATATTTTAAACTTCAAACTATGATTTCAAGGGGTTATACCTTGAATATTACAATACAAAATACATAATTATTCACAAATGAACTAGTAGAATACAACTGTCTACTTTTTTTTAAGTTTGGACCACTCTCACAACAAAGTGGTCAACAGCTCTGTTGATTTTAATCAATAATTCCTTACAGATTTTAACCTTGCTTATAATGTGTGAAATAAACTTCATTTCTGTATTCCTACAGTAATTCCGTGATGACTTTATTTTTGGTTCATCACTCTATCATGCATAATTCAAGAGATATTAGCTAAAATCCTTGAATATATGCGTTGACCAAAAAAGTGCATATATTCAGGTTAATTCCTTAAGTATTGGGTTTGAAGCTTAGCTTATTAATTGTTTTATGTGTGGAGTTTTATGGAGAATCCAATGATACCATTTCTTTTACATGTTGTTCCATTGGTGTTTGAAATAAATAAGGATTTGTGTTTTTTATAAGGTATTATTACTCATAACTTATTAAATATTGACTTTACAGATATGCCATAAAAATAGTATATGTGTATTTTACCATGGGGAATCCAATGGTATAATTCATTTTACATGTTTCTTCATTGGTTTTCAAGTTAAACCAAGTTTTATATCAATTTATGGTATTTTTGTAGTTTTAAGGTACTTATTTTTAATGTATAATTATATTAAATATTTCTTGTGACCTTTTTGGGTATGTAGTCATATCTCAAAGGTTCACAATAAGCACAGAATCTTCTGATAATGTCCTGTAAGGTCTGTATCATTCTTTCTGCTAAACCATCAGTTTGAGGATGGTAAGCTGTTGAGAATGATAGCTTTGTCCCAAACAAGTTATGGAGATTTGTCCATAATGCTGAAGTGAGCTTTGGGTCTCTGTCACTTATAATATTTTGGAATAAGCCTGTATGGCTACTAAATTTATTCCATATCATTATGGCTGTGTCCATATCTGTGTCATCTTTATGACATGGTAGGAACATGGGAGTTTTGCTATGCCTGTCAACCAATACTAGGCATGCATTATAGCTTCTGTCTCCTCCTGGAGGTAATGCCTTTACCCAATCCATATGAACTATTTCCCAAGGGGATTTTGGTTCTTGAATTTGTATCATCATTCCAAATTTCTTTCCTGTGGCTCTGTTGGCTTTTTGTCATCTGTCACAGGTTTGGCAGTATTCTATAACATCTTTCTTCCAATTTGGCCACCAAGAGCAGGTTTTCACCCTCTCTAGTGTTCTGTCTTCTGAAAGGTGTACAGATGCAACACTATCATGAAACTCATGTAAAATAGTGTTAATCAGGGTTCTATCTGTTAAGGCTATAACACATGTGTGTTTTGTTCTATGGTAAAGGATTCCATCAAGGAGGTGGAATCTTCCTTCATCATATGCCTTTTTCATGTTTCATCTAGTTTTGATGAAAGTGATGGGTCTTTGAAGTCTTTCATTAGAAGTTGGCTTAAGATATTGCAATTTTGGTCTATCTTATAGCTTTCTTTAACTTGGTTAAAGAATTCTGTGCCATTGTCTGTAACACATATTCCTTCTATATGGTGTTCTTCCTGTGGAACCCATGCTGGATTGTCAGGGGTATTTGCTAGAGCCCATCTGCCAAGACCATCTGCATTTTTATTAATATTACCAGATTTATGAACAATAGTCATATATCCTCTATATTCTAGGATAGCAATTTGCCATCTCAGCATATGTCTATTTAGAGTTTTCATATTTAATAGAGATTTTACAGCATTACAGTCTGTAATCACATCAAATACTGTTCCATCCAAGTAATAATGTAGTTTTTCTAAAGCCCACACTAAGCAGAGGCATTCCATTTGGCTTGCTCCATATCTTGCTTCTGTTGGCTTTAGCTATCTTGAAATAAAACAAATTGGTCCTTCCACTGGTTTATCATTGATAATTTATGTCTGGTGTAGTGCAGCACCTAGTCCTTCTGCACAAGAATCAATGTAAAGTTTGAAGGGTAGTTTCCAATCTGGCATTAGAAGAAATGGGGAATTTGTTAAGGAATTTTTCAATTCTTTATATGCCTTGACTCTTTCTTCTGTCATTTCATAGACTGTTTGTTGGTCACATAGCTTGTACAAGGATTTAGCAATTTTTGCAAAGTCCTTTATATGCTGTCTATAGTAACCAGAAAATCCTAGAAATGATTGCATTTCTTTTTTGGTTTGAGGCATTGGCTTAAGTGGTACTGCTGCTACTTTATTCTTGTGTATGCCTAGACTAAGTCCAGATACAACATGTCCTAGTGCCTTTAGTTCACTATATGCAAAATGACACTTTTTCAAGGAAATTTTCATATTCACTTGGACTATTTTTTGTAGTACCCTTTCTTGTCTTGTAAGTTGATTTTCCCAAGTTTCTGAACAAACTATAATATCATCAATATAGATAATTAACCATCCTTCTGATAATTCTTCAGGAAATATGGTATTAATCATTCTTTGATAATGGGAAGGTGAATTTTTTATGCCAAATGGCATTCTTAAGTATTCAAAAATTCCACAGTGAACTATTATCCTCAGTAGTTTTTTGGCATTGTCTGTTAAGACATTTTGATGAAAACCCTTTAAGGCATCCATGGCTGTAATGAACTTAGCTTGTGACAATTGTGTCAATGTCTCATGGATTCTGGGTATTGGATACCTGTCTGGAATGGTATAGGTGTTCAGGGCTCTGAAGTCTCCTACCATCCTTGATTTTCCATTGTGCCAAGTTATAATGACAGGTTTAGTGACTTCTACCTGTTCATTATGTCCTACCTTTCTTAATACTCCAAGGCCCATTAATTCTTTAATGTGTACCTCCAGGGCTTCTCTAGCCCTTGGACTAGCTGGGTAAGCAGGTCTCCTTAGTAAATGTGGGTAAGGTTTTTCCACATTAAGAATTATATCCACTTCATGCCCAATTATGGCACCTAGTGGTTCTTTGTCAGTTGAAAAGGAATTTTTGTACTTAAATAAGAGGTTAATCAATTCTTCTTTCAATTTTTCTGTTAATTCTTAATTGAATTCTGCCTCTTTGAGTTCTTCAGATATAAAAAGTTCCTTTTCTGGAATTTTTTCTTCATTCTTAATAACTGTGATTTGTTTTTGTTATTTAAGAAGCCAAACTTTTGTCTTTTGTTGTCTCCTATGGTAAAATATCTATCCTTTTGGTTAGAGATATCTATACCATAAATTGATAAGTAATTATTTCCAAGTATGAAGTGATTACTAGTACAGTTGTCCTATACTACAAACTCTACTTTAATTCTGACACATTGTGAGGGGTGAGGAAAAATTAGTGTTAAATCAATTATTCCAAGGGGCTTCATGCTCTCACTTGCACTACTAAATTTGACACCTTCTATTGGCATAAGTTTTTCTTGCCAGTCTGGGAGAATGGTTTTGAAATAACCTTTACCAACACAGGTGCAATATGCTCCTGTATCTAAGTTAACTTTTCCTTCTTGGTTATGAACCATAACCATACTTATACTTGATTTTCAAGCTGTGTATCCCATTCCTCTTGCAGGTTTGGTTCTATAGATTTTGGCATCTTGTATATTTGTCAGGTTTGTGTCAGATGTCCCAACTTGTGGTAAGTCTGAGTTAGCATCCAGTACTTCATAAATTATATCAATATTATTAATTTGTGCATTAATTATATTAATTTCATCACTTTCAGAACTTTCTTACTCTTCTGTTTCTTTTTCAGAGTAAGATTCCTCCTCTTTATCATTGTGGTTTTCTGTTTCCACAATTTCATTAATCTTTGCCTTTTTGAGGCAATTATTGGCTAAGTGTCCAATACCTCCACATTTATGGCATTTTCTTTGCTCATTATTGTTGGATGTATTGGGTTTGAAGAATTCTTTTGATTTATATTTTTGGATAAATGGTTTATTTGGGCTTTTAGTGTCCAATTTCTTCCAAGTCCTGCCAATTTTTGTTCTTGTCACTATATCTTCTAGTGCATTAATATACTCTTCTGTGGAGCATGGTTGTATACACCTGCTTCTTAGGGCATGTTCTAGCTTTCCTCCACATTTTTTAAGTATTTTCCTGTGCACCATTTTCTGTGACATTTCTGGGTATGATGCATTAAGTCTTTCAACTTGTTTTAAGAGCCAAGTTAAAGGTTTGTCTTTGTCTGGGTCAAAGAAAGAATTTTTAAATGCATTTTCTATCTTGTACCTCTAGGCATCATTAGCCCACTTGGTGATTATTTCTTGTTTCCACCAAGACCAGGTATTTTTGCCATTTGTTTGCCTTATGCCATAATACCATCTTTTTGCAGATTTTTCAAACAATGAATGTAATCTTGCAGTGATTAATTCATCTGGTATGGCATAATCTACTTGCAGAATGTCAATTGTTTTTATAAATGACATGTGGTCATATTCACCTTCTCCTGTGAATGTTGGCCATTCTTTCAATTGAGGTGCTTCCTTCATTAAGACTTGGTTATTGTCTTGGTGACTCAAGTCTGTTATGAAAGGATTTTTTAATTCCTCTTGAGGTTTAACAGGGCTTCTTATGTGAGAAGATGGTGTTGATAACTTTGGCATATTTAAGTTAGCCTCATTGATTTTATCCATTTTTTCAGTAATAAGCCTTATTTCACTTTGAATGTCATCTTTCAGATGCATTCTTGCTTCATCACTCTTTTCCACATGGTCCAAAAGTAATTTTTGGTGTGATGAAGTCTATTCTTCAAATTTTTCTACAGAAATGCTTAATTTGTTTAATTTGTCTGTAAGATTATCAATACTTACATCATAATTGATTGTCAAAGCTTTTTCTTTGATATCACTTATGTATTTGTACAACTCTTGTTGTACTTGTATTAATTTCTGAGTATTGTCAATTAATCCTTTTGGTTTATCATTTTAAATCATGAATTTTATGTTATCAATTTCTTTCTTATTTTGTACAACAAGTTTTGTTAAAGATGATCAGCTATTATTTATTTCTTGGAAAGATAATAAACTACTTTTAATGTCTTTAAGAGGTAAAATACTATTTTCAAGCTCTGTTAAAGTATTTACAACATCAGGAGACAAGGTTATTTCTTTGGGAAAAGGGGTTGTCTCATTCTTTGTTCCTCGTTGTCTTTGAATTCCATCAAAGTTCTGGCCATGTTGAAGACATTGTCCATGGCATCTTTTTGGATTTTGGGGATCCTGTAGGTTGGGGAATATGGTTTCCTCCAATTCTTTTTCTTGTTCTTCTTCCCTTCTTGGGGAAGTGGGTTGGCTTGGGGCTTGCTGGTAGAAGCTACTGGGGCTTCTTCCTTGGTTGCCTCCCTCTTTTTGGTGTGGTAATCCTTGATTTTTTTTATTTGAGGTTTGGATGACAGTGGATTCCATCCATTGGAGTATTTCACTATCTTCTCCTCTTTGAGGAACTTTTTCAGGATGTGCCAGGAGCTCATCACTCCTTGGTGTATTTGGGGCAACATTTCCCAATCTTTGTCCTTGTACACTGTGTAGTACTGATTGTACTGGCTCAGGTAAATGTCTATTTGAGCCTTCTGAATGTGACTTGTACCTGTTTGAGTCACTCATACTTAGTTCCAATTCAGGCTCAGATATCATGGGCATTTCTGGGACTTGCCTTTGGGATAAGGCAATTCCTTGTGTGGATTCTGTTTCACTGGGGATATTGCCCTTCCTTTTCCCTTTTGAGGAAACAATTCTACCTCTGAGTCCAGCTCCATCTGATTGGATGGAGTATTGGGAGCCTCTTCTGGTAGTCATATTATAAGAAAAATAAGAAATAGGAGAATTTCAGAACAGGAATTCTTCTTATGGCAATTTATAAATGAGGTACTCACCTTCAGAGTCCTGAATGGTGGGTCCTGGAAAGTCTAATTTCTTGACTTTCTTTTTCTTGGTAATGATTGGTGTTGGAGAACTTTGGCAAGTTTCTTCCACCAATCTTTCAACAGTGGTTTGGCTGTCCTCTGTTGGATTGTCTTCAAACATTAAAAAAGACAAATAAATATAAGTCTTTTATATAAAAGTGTTATTTTTGGTAACATATGGCAATTTTCCATGTAAAAATTGCTTTTATATCTTTTAAAAAGTGAAAATAATTAGAGAAATGAAATCAAAATTAATAAAATAAATTTTTTATTGGTTTTTAATTTTATATATATATATATATATATATATATATATTTAATATTTTTTATGTTTTTGTTTTTAAAGAATAAAATAAAGATAAATATTATTCTTATAAAATTAATTTATAATATAAAATTATTTTTAATTTATAATATATCTCTTTTAATCACTAGAGTCACTCAAAGAAAGTTTTTGCAAGTCTAAGGATGTGAAAAACCATGTGTAAGACAATACAATTTCTTTCCAAATTCCTCAATAGCTTTTAAAATAAATAAATATAGAATTATTATATAATTCTATGATTATAAGTATAATTTATGATTGGATAAGCCCAATTAGAATTTTTTTAAAGGTCTTTTAGAGTAAATATCACAGACAGGCCCCCAAATGTATAGTTTGACTATGAAACAATAAGTGAAAATTACTAATATTTTACTTATTGTACTATGAATGTCCTTATAAATGAAATAAATAAGATAAAAATAATTATAATAATAAAGATTTATTATAATTATGGCGTAAAAATGGTTATATTATCAATAAAATATGATAATATAATTTATATTATAAAATATAAAATAATTAATATATTTAATGGCACTTTATTATTGTTACAAACAAATAATAAAGGCGTAAAAAATTGTTTTTTATTAATAAAAAACAATTAATAACAATAATATTACCAATATTAAAGTTATAAATTAATATATATACTATTTATATTAATTAAAGAATTATTAAAAGAATATTAAAGAGATAATAACCTACTTTTAATACTTAATATAATAATTTTGAGATATTTTACACCAAATAATGTAAATAAAACTAATCCAAATTGTATTTACAATAAAAAATAGGGAAAATTACAAATATTCTTGATTTTTACATGGAAATGAGTTTTTAGAGAGATTTTTAACAAAAACAATTAAATAAATGATTTAATCACCTCAAAAATGATGATTATAATAAGATGATTTTTGGTCTTTAATAATATAAAAGCTTTATATATAAAGAATAAAGATATTACCTTTTTAATTGTATTGATTTAATGTTTTTGATGCGCCTGAGGGGAAAAAAGAGTAAAAAGAGCTCTATTTATAGTAAATACCTCCCTCCTAGAGTCCAACAGGCTTCTAGTAGACGTGTACTGATCATATCCACTGGAATTGATCAATATTCTAAGGTTGGGTGATGATTACATCATTATTACGCCATTATTTAGAGTTATCACTATAACTCTAAGTTTGATGACGTCAAAGGCTTGGCAGAACCCCAAAATTTGTGGATTTTATTAGTTTTAATCATAAACTAATGGTATTTACCAATTTTATCACTCATATGACTGTTAAACTTAATTTAAGGGTACAGTGAGTGATCATAATTGATCAAATTAAGCTCAAACTTTGATCCTTGGTACCTTTTAAGATTTACACGCTACAGAAATTGAGAGAGTGAATTCTAATAGCTTGGCATAACCTCATTATGCTGCCAAGAGCATCTCATTACCTAATAAAAACTCTATTTTTGATGATTTTCCTTGTAACTCATCTTTTCTGTCGAAATTTAATATTTTAAACTTCAAACTATGATTTCAAGGGGCTATACCTTGAAAATCATAATAAAAAATAAATCATTCTTCACAAATGAACTATTAGAAACCAACTGTCTACCTTTTTTTAAGTTTGGACCACTTTCACAACAAAGTGGTCAACAGCTCTGTTAATTTTAATCAATAATTCCTTACAGCCTTTAACCTTGTTTATAACTTGTGAAATAAACTTCATTTCTGTATTCCTACAGTAGCTACGTGATGACTTTATTTTTGGTTCATCACTCTATCATGCATATTCCAAAAGATATTGGCTAAAATCCTTGAATATATGTGTTGACCAAAAAAGTGCATATATTCAGGTTAATTCTTTAAGTATTGATTTTGGAGCTTAGCTTCTTAATTGATTTATATGTGGATTTGTATGGATAATCCAATGGTACCATTTATTCCACATGTTGTTTCATTGGTCTTCTAAATAAATAGGGATTTGTGTTTTTTGAAAGGTATTATTACTTATGACTTATTAAATATTGACTTTACAGATATGCCATAAAAATGATATATGTGTATCCTACCATGGGGAATCCAATGGTATAATTTATTTCACATTTTTATTCATTGTTTTTTAAGTTAAACCAAGTTTTATGCCAATTTATGGTATTTTTGTAGCTTTAAGGTAATTATTTTTAATATTTCTTGTGACCTTTTTTGGGTATGTGGTGATATCTCAAAGGTTTACACTCACTGTAACTTTAAATTAAGTTTAACCATCATATGAGTGATAAAATTGGTGAATACTGTTAGTTTATGATTGAAACTAATAAAATCCTCAAAACTTGGGGTTCTGCCAAGCCTTGACGTCATCAAGCTTAGAGTTATAGTGATAACTATAAATAATGGCGTAATAATGAGATAATATGGTTTAATCATGATGTAATCATCACCAAACCTTAAAATATTGATAAATTCCAGTGGATATGATCAGTGCACGTCTACTAGAAGCCTGTTGGACCCTAGGAGGGAGGTATTTACTATAAATAGAGCTCTTTTTACTCTATTTCCCCCTCAGACGCTTACAAAACATTAAATCATTAAATTAAAAGGTAATTAATTTATTCTTTATATATAAAACCTTTATATTATTAAAGACCAAAGATCATCTTATAATAATCTTCATCTTTGATGTGATTATTACAATTATTTAATTGTTTTGTTTAAATGTCTCTCAAAAACCTCAATTCCACGTAAAATCAAGAGAATTTGTAATTTCTCTTAAACTTTATTGTAACTAAAATTCAAATAAGTTGTATTTACATTTCTAAGCGTACATTTACTCAAAATTATTATATTAAGCATTAAAAGTAGGTTATTTCTCTTATTATAATATTTTTTTTCTATTATTAATTTTTAATAATTCTATAATTCATATCAATAGTATTTATATTAATTTATAACTTTAATATTGGTAGTATTATTGTTATTAATTATTTTTTATTAATAAAAAACAATTTTTTATGCCTTTATTATTTGTTGGTAACAATAATAAAGTGCTTTTAAATAGATTAATTATTTTATATTAATATATTATTTTTTTTATAATATAAATTATATTATTATATTTATTTAATAATATAATTATTTTACGCCTTAATTATAACAACTCTTTATTATAATCATAATCATTCTTTATCCTATTTAATTTATTTATAAGGACATTCATAGTACAATAAGTGAAATATTAGTAATTTTTACTTATTGTTTCATAGTCAAACCTTACATTTTGGGGCCTGGCCGTGATATTTACTCTAAAAGACCTTTAAAAAGATTCTAATTGGGTTTATCCAATAATAAATTATAATTATAATCATAAAATTATATAATAATTGTATATTCATTGAGCTCAAAAGCTATTGAGGCATTTGGAAAGCAATTGTACTGTCTCACACGTGGTTTTTCACATCCTTAGACTTGCAACAGCTTTCTTTGAGTGACTCTAGTGATTACAAAAGATATCTTCTAAATTAAAAAGAATTTTATATTATAAATTAATTTTATAAAAGAATCATATTCGTTTTATTTTATCCCTTAAAAATAAAAACACAAAAAATAATGAAAATATTGAAAACCAATAAAAAAGTTATTTTATTCACTTGAATTTCATTTCTTTAACTATTTTCACTTTTCAAAAAGATATAAAAGCAATTTTTACTTGGAAAATTGCCATATCTTACCAAAAATAACACTTTTATATAAAAGACTTATATTTATTTGTCTTTTTTAATGTTTGAAGAAAATCCAACAGAGGACAACCAAGCCAATGTTGAAAGATTGGTGGAAGAAACTTGCCAAAGTTCTCCAACACCAATAATCACTAAGAAAAAGAAATCCAAGAAATTGGACTTTCCAGGACCCACTATTCAGGACTCTGAAGGTGAGTACCTCATTTATAAATTTCCATAAGAAGAATTACTGTTCTGAAATATTCTTATTTCTTATTTTTCTTAAAATATGACTACCAGAAGAGGCTCTCAATACTCCATCCAATCAGATGGAGCTGGACTCAGAGGTAGAATTGATTCCTCAAAAGGGAAAAGGAAGGGCAATATACCCAGTGGAACAGAATCCACAAAAGGAAGTGCCTTATCCCAAAGGAAAGTCCCAGAAATGCCCATGATATCTGAACCTGAATTGGAACTAAGTATGAGTGACTCAAACATGTACAAATCACATTCAGAGGGCTCAAATAGACATTTACATGAGCCAGTACAAACAGTACTACACGGTGTACAAGGACAAAGATTGGGAAATGTTGCCCCAAATACACCAAGGAGGGATGAACTCCTAGCATATCCTGAAAAATTTCCTCAAAGAGGAGGAAATAGTGAGATACTCCAATGGATAGAATCCACTATCATCCAAACCCCAAATGAAAAGGATAAAGGAGTACCATGCCAAAAAGAAGGAGGTAACCAAGGAAGAAGCCCCAAGCCAACCCACTTCCCCAAGAAGGGAAGAAGAACAAGAAAAAGAACTGGAGAAAACCATATTCCCTAAGCTACAGGATCCCAAAATCCAAAAAGATGCCATGGACGATGTATTCAACATGGCCAGAACTTTGATGGAATTCAAAGACAAAGAGGAGCAAAGAATGAGACAACCCCATTTCCCAAAGAAATAACCTTGTCTCCTGATGTTGTAAATACTTTAGCAGAGCTTAAAAATGGTATTTTACTTCTTAAAGACATTAAAATACTTTATTATCTTTCCAAGAAATAAATAAGAGCTTATCATATTCCACAAAGCTTGTTGTAAAAAATAAAAGAGAAATTGATAACATAAAATTTATGATTGAAAATATTAAACCAAAAGTATTAATTGATAATACTCAGAAATCAATACAAGGACAACAAGAGTTGTACAAATACATAAGTGATATCAAAGAAAAAAACTTTGACAATCAATTATGATGTGAGTATTGATAATCTTACAGAAAAATTAAACAAATTGGAATTTCTGTAAAAAATTTGAAGAAAAGACTTCATCACACCAAAAATTACTTTTGGACCATGTGGAAAATAGTGATGAAGGAAGAATGCATCTGAAAGATGACATTCAAAGTGAAATAAGGCTTATTACTGAAAAAATGGATAAAATTAATGAGGCTAACTTAAATATGCCAAAGTTATCAACACCATCTTCTCACATAAGAAGCCCTGTTAAACCTAAAGAGGAATTAACAAATCCATTCATAACAGACTTGAGTCACCAAGACAATAACCAAGTCTTAATGAAGGAAGCATCTCAATTGAAAGAATGGCCAACATTCACAGGAGAAGGTGAATATTACCACATGTCATTTATCAAACCAATTGACATGCTACAAGAAGATTATGCCATACCAGATGAATTAATCACTGCAAGATTACATTCATTATTGGAAAAATCTGCAAAAAGATGGTATTATGGCATAAGGCAAACAAATGGCAAAAATACCTGGTCTTGGTGGAAACAAGGAATAATCACCAAGTGGGCTAATGATGCCTAGAGGTACAAGATAGAAAATGCATTTGAAAATTCTTTCTTTGACCCAGATAAAGACAAACCTTTAACTTGGTTCTAAAAGCAAGCTGAAAGACTTAATGCATTGTACCCAGAAATGTCACAGAAAATGGTGCACAGGAAAATACTTAAAAAATGTGGATGCTCCACAGAAGAGTATATCAATGCACTAGAAGACATAGGACAAGAACAAAAATTGGCAGAAATTGGAAGAAATTGGACATTAAAAGTCCAAATAAACCATTTATCAAAAAAGATAAATCAAAAGAACCTTTCAAGCCCAATACATCCAATAATAATGAGAAAAGAAAATGCCATAAATGTGGAGGTATTGGAAATTTAGCCAATAATTGCCTCAAAAAGGCAAAGATTAATGAAATTGTGGAAACAGAAAACCACAATGAAAAAGAGGATGAATCTGACTCTGAAAAAGAAACAGAAGAGTCAGAAAGTTCTGAAAGTGATGAAATTAATATAATTAATGCACAAATTAATAATATTGATATAATTCATGAAGTACCGGATGTAAACTCAAACTTACCACAAGTTGGGACATCTGACACAAACCTGACAAATATACTAGATGCCAAAATGTACAGAACCAAACCTGCAGAAGGAATGGGATATACAGCTGGAAAATCAAGTATAAGTATCATTATGGTTGATAACCAAGAAGGAAAGGTGAACTTAGATACAGGAGCATACTGCACCTGTGTTGGTAAAAGTTATTTAAAGACCATTCTCCTAGACTGGCAAGAAAGACTTATGCCAATACAAGGTGTCAAATTTAGTAGTGCAAGTGAGAGCATGAAGCCCCTTGGAATAATTGACTTAACAATAATTTTTCCTCACCCTTCACAATGTGTCAGAATTAAAGTAGAGTTTGTAGTAATGGACAACTGTACTAGTAATCACTTCATACTTGGAAAGACAGATATTTTACCATAGGAGATAACAAAAGACAAAAGTTTGGCTTCTTAAATAACAAAAGAAAAATCACAGCTATCAAGAATGAGGAGAAAAGTTCAGAAAAGGACCTTTTTATATCTGAACAACTGAAAGAGGCAGAATTCAATCAAGAGTTAACAGAAAAAATGAAAGAAAAATTGATTGACCTCTCATTTAAGTACAAAAATGCCTTTGCAACTGATAAGGAGCCACTAGGTGCCATAATTGGGCATGAGGTGGATATAATTCTTAATGTGGAAAAGCATTACCCACCTTTACTAAGGAGACCAGCTTACCCAGCTAGTACAAGGGCTAGAGAAGCCTTAGAGGTACACATTAAAGAATTAATGGACCTTGGTGTATTAAGAAAGGTAGGACATAATGAACAGGTAGTGTCACAGGGGCTCTTATGGAAGCAAGAGGGCCTGGCACTCAGGAATCAAGAACTCACTTGGAGGGCTCCAAAAGGTGATAAGAAATACTATGGAATATATTTCTTAAGCAGGAAATAGAGAAAAGACAAATATGCCAAAGATAACAAAGGGTAAGAAGAATGAAGCCAGAGGCCAAAATAAAAGAAGCCAACCAAGTGAATCCTCAATTCACTGTTTCAACCTGCCAGAAAGAACAATGGAATTAGTAAAGGATATGACCACCAATATCCACTGACAGGCGAAGAAAGAAAAGAAGAAGGTGCTAATGACTGACTTAAGATTATCAGTATTAACTTTAATAATGTAAAAGAAAATAAGGATAAAAATGAATCCAATATATTAATTAACTGGGGAAAAAGTCCCCAGGTGATGAAAGGTGGCCGGTATATGTGAAAAGCTGAAAGATTGATCCTGGAAGGTGGATCAATGACTGTATTGTCCAAATCGGGAAATACAGTTCTGGCCATCTTGAAATTTGAACTGTGTGATGGAATTCACACAGTAAAATAAGAAATGGCCCAATTGGGCCAAGGCCATACACGTTGATTGAATAAGGCCTGTACGGATGAATTGGGTTGTCCAAGGAGTATTGAATACTTGATGTCTTGACAACTGATTTAAATGATGTAATACCTCTTGAGAATTGACCTTAGAATAATCCTGAATGAATTGTACCAACCCAACTCCTGCAGATACAGGTGGTTGGGATCCTTGAATGATCTTCTGAATTGCCGCCATGGATTGCCAGACTGATGAGCTGAAAAGTCCTCCTTCAAAATGGGCGTTGGAATTATGGACCTTGAAATGGAAAGGTGGAATTGGGTCCTGAAAACGTCACCATTGGATTGCTGAGCAAAAATGGTGCATAATGGTATATAATACCATATATGCACCACACCTGCAATCTTGGGTACGGAGTGCATGAAGGAAAGGAAGAATTTCCCCTTAAGTTGAGGGGAAGGCTTTGCTGAGCTGATCTGGTGGCCTCTGGTGGTTGCCAGAGGCCATGATGGTCCATGGCCAAAATTGGGTCCTACGGGATTTATGGCCAAAAAGGTGTCCAAGAGGGATTTGGTCATTTTTGGGTCCAAGGAAGTCATGGCCAAAATTGGCTCAGGTGGGCCCAATTGTGGTTTGGGGCCTAGGTGGCTGGCCCCTTTTGGCCTCATTGGATTAGGCCAAAAGGGGCCTAATTGGCCTACGGACCGCGGACCGCGGCCAACGCCACGGTCCGTACGGACCGTAGAAGCCGTAGGGGGCCTAAATGGCCCAAAAAGGCCATTTAGGCCTAAACCCCTATAATGAAAGTGGTTGGCCAGGGGCCAATGATGATGGCTAGGGGGTCCAGAAACCCCTAGAAGATAAAAGGACCCCCCCAGGCCCAAAATGAAAGATGAAGGCCTGGGGGTTGGTGAGGTGGAATTTGGCCAAGAAGGCCAATGATGGCAGGATATGGCCTGAGGCCATAAATGATGGTTGAGAGGGGTTATGGCGTAAAAACCATAAAACACCCAAGGGGGCCAATTGGCCATAAAGGACATGACGTGACCAATTGGCCCCATCTGGGCTCCAGGTTGAATTGCCGCAGCCATCAAGGAGGAGGGCCAAAACTCGTGGTTGTGACAGTACCCCCCTACCTTGAATGGTGAGCCCCTGAGCACCAAGATAAGGTAGAAGCCTGTTGAGGCTATTAAGACGGATTGGACGGAGGGATTCCAGAGGTATTTGATCTTTGAAAAGAAAAATTTTGAGCTGATAATAGTGTTGGCATATGAATTGAAGTTGACGTAGTCTTCTCTTGACATTTGGCTTTGAAAATGTTGAAGGATTAAATTGACGTAGAATTGGCATAAAGATTATAATAAAAGAGAATTGAAATGATAAAGAAAGAACATAAAAGAAAATGAAACAAAACAGAAAAAAGAAATAAAAAGAAAAGTTTTGAGGGGGAGTCCAATCTTCATCACTGATTTCGAGAATTGAATTGAGAGTGGCCAGGGTACCTGGAAAAGAGATTTGATGCCAGGTGCTCACAAAGTGGCCAAGGTGATGTTTTGGACAGATTGTAGACCCCTCAGGGAAGTGCACACCGGAAGAGGAACTTACTTTTGGTAGTTGCCAATCCCGCCAGTGCCATAAAAGAAAAAACAAACTTGTTAAGGATTGAATTGCATTGGGAAACTTGGAAAAGAAGTAAAAGGGTGAATGGTCCATTTGTCCAAGTGAAAATGGCCATAATTTTGGAATTGAATGTTGAAAAGCCAGGCCAAGATCTGTGTCCAAAATTGCAAAGTGCTCACAGAGTGGCCAAGGTGATGCTTACAACAGATAAGGGTAGAATACCCCAAAAGGTGCATACCAGGAGTGGGACTTACTTTTGGTAATTCCTCTCCCCACCAAGCACCATAAGTGAATCAAGCTTTTGAAGAATTGGGACCCGGCTTGTCAGGATATAAGGAATGAAAATCTTTGACAAGTTCAGGACAATTCTTGAGGTTTTCGGCTGGTTCCCAAGTGGATCTTTCTGGGTCTTGACTGAAACCTTTCCATTCCACTAGATACCATAATTTTCTTCTCTTGAGCTTTGAGTCCAGTATTTGAGAGACTTCCCATTCCTCTTCTTCTTCAATGATGATTGGAGGAGGAGGCTCTTGATGCCGCTCTGGGATTGTTGATGTCTTGACTGGTTCCAAAAGTGAGATATGGAAGACTGGGTGGATGGATTTCCATTGAGATGGAAGCTTGAGGTGGTAAGCATGAGAACTGACTTTCTTCAAGATTGGAAAAGGACCCAACCATCTTTCGGATAGTTTTTTGGTGGGTCTGGTTGATTTGATGTTCTTGGAAGAAAGCCATACCATGTCACCAGGATTGAAAACAGGTGGACTTGCTCTACCTTTATCTGCATACCTCTTAAACAGGTTTATGGCGATTTCAAGTTCTCTCTTGACATCTTGCTGTACTGATTGGATTTTTGTTGATAACTTTCCAGCAGGAGTATCTTGAGTGATGTGAACTGAATCAAATTGTGGATCTCTTCCATAAACAGTGAAAAACGGTGATTGCTTGGTTGAAGAGTGATCAGAATTATTGTAGGCAAATTCAGCCAGAGGGAGCCAGGTGTTCCAATCATCTTGATGATAACTGACATACATCCGAAGATACTGTTCTAGTATCTGATTTACCCTCTCTGTCTGTCCATCAGTTTCTGGGTGATAAGCAGTTGACAAGTCTCTTGAAATCTTGAGCTTCTGACAAAGATTGGTCCAGAAGGAAGAAACGAAGAGTGAACCTCTATCACTGACAATGCTTGATGGGAGGACATGTTTTGAGAAAATATTCTTGATGAATAAATGGGCCAAATACAGTGAAGTGATTGAAGACATTGTTGGAATAAACACCGCCATTTTTGAGAATCTGTCCACTATGACAAGGATTGAGTCAAAGGAATTGGACAGTGGCAGTTGAGTGATGAAATCCATTGAGAGGCAAATCCAAGGACCATTTGGAATTGGAAGAGGCTTGAGAAATCCAAACTTCTTATGATGAATATTCTTGTTTCTTGAACACTGTTGACAGGATGAAACATAATCCTTGATGAATTGAGTCATGCCGGACCAGTGGAAATCCCACTTGACAAGTTTGAGAGTCTTCTCTTGGCCAGGGTGTCCAGCTAGAGGAGAATCGTGACGCTTTTGAAGAATGCTGAGTTGAATTGTGGAGTCATTTGGGACTACCACCCGATCTTTGAAGAGAAGAAGTTGGGAGGAGGAATCAAGAGAGTAATTTTGGACAGATTTACCTTTACCCAAATCTTCAAGGATACTTCGGTACTGAGGATCTTGCCATACTGCCTTCTGAATTGAGTCAATCAGATTTGAAAATGACTCCACCTTGACTGCAAAGAACTTTGAGGGTTGAACTTCATCTTGCTTAATGAGTTGCTGAAAATTCATTGGATTCTTGCTGATGAAATCCTCCCCCCTCTCCGGATAAACGTCGTCCCGACGTGATAAAGCATCCGGAAGAGTAGCCAGGCGGCCAGGGCGGTAAGTGATTGAGAAATGAAATTCAGACAGGAATTCAGCCCAACGGGCTTGACGGCGAGTAAGGATCTTTGATGACATAAAATACTGAAGAGAAGAATGATTGGTGAGAACTTGAAAAGAAGAAAAGCCCTCCAGTGCTTGAGAGCCCAGACTATGCCAAGGAGTTCCTTGTCATGAATCTCATAGTTAAGCTCAGCTGGAATAAGCTTGCGGCTGTCGAATGCAATGGGATGTTTTCCTGAGTCAGAGACCTGACTCAGTACAGCACCCAAGGCATAATTGGATGCATCGGTCTCTACAATGGTGGGTAGAGAAGGATTGAAGTGGGAAAGGATTGGAGCGGTGGTGAAAGCCTCTTTGAGTTGATGAAACTGACTAAGAGCTTCCTCATCGAGGGGGAAACAGGAATTTTTCTTGAGGAAGCTAGTGAGTGAACTGATCTTCTTTGAATAATTCTTGATGAAAAGGCGGTAAAAATTGGCAAAGCCAAGAAAGGATTGAAGTGCCTTGAGGTTTCTTGGAGGAGGCCAATTGAGAATCTGCTGGACTTTTGCTTGGTCCATCTTGAGGCCTTCAGAAGAAACAACATAACCAAGGTATTCAACACTAGAAACATGAAAAAGGCATTTGGACGCCTTAGCAAAAAGATTATTGGCCCTAAGTCTGGAAAGAACAGTGGACACATGAGTGACATGCTCTTCTTCAGACTTGGAAAAGACCATAATATCGTCTAAATAAACCACAACATAAACATCAAGCAAATCTTGGAAGATATCATTGACAAGATTTTGAAAAGAAGCAGGAGCGTTGGTGAGCCCAAACGGCATAACCAAGTACTCATAACTGCCATATTTAGCTCTAAAACAAGTCAAATGTTCATCACCCTCCTTGATTCTGAGCAGGTTATATGCACCACGCAAATAAATCTTGGAGAAGATAAAAGAACCATTAAAGACATTGAGAAGCTGATTCATAGGCGGAACAGGATACTTGTTCTTCCTAGTAACAGCATTGAGTTTGCGGGAATCAACACACAAACGGAGGCCACCATCTTTCTTTTTGACAAAAAGAACAGGTGCTCCTGTTGAAGAGGAGCTTGGCCGGATGAAACCTTTCTCTACATTCTCTGAAATTTAGGCCCTGAGTGTATCTGACTCTTGTTTGGATAAAGAGTAGATCACCCCAACTGGAGGTAGAGACCCCTCCAGCTCGATATGATGATCACAGGCACAGTGAGGAGGAAGTTTTTCTGCTTTCACCTTGGAGAATACATCCAGATATTGGTGATAGACAGAAGGAACAACCTTCATCACGGTTTCTACTTCTTCTGGCTCTTCCTCTTCATCCCACAACTCCTCCAGGGAGTCATGATAGGATGAAGGAGAAAGGTCCATATTCCCAAATAAGAGGTGAAGTGAAGATACAGAATTATCTTCTCCAACATCTTGAATCTCTTTGAAGACTTCAGCTCTAGGAGATAGTAATGACTGTGGGGAATTAAGGGAAGGAATATGGACAGAAGATGGAAATGATGGTGTTCTAGAATCACCAACCAGAGCTGCACAAGACTTGGCAGAAGAAAAGTCATTACGGACAGAATTAGAAGGATCAGAATAGTCCAAATGATCAGGATTAAAGGTGATCAGCCCTTGCCTCCAATCAATAGAAGGATTAAAATGATTGAGAAAGTCAAAGCCCAATATGAGGTCTTCTCCCTTGGGAGTATCAATGACTAAAAAGTCCCATACAAAGCTTGGGAAGGAAGGGAGCTCAACCATATATTTAGTATGGCGAGTCACAAATAAGGAAGGGGACTCAGAGGAGTCCAAAATGATAAGAGGAATCTTCTCTGGAAGTTCTGACGTAGTCAATGAGTACTTGTGAACAAACTGCTTTGCAATAAATGAGTGTGTAGCACCAGAGTCAATGAGAATACTGTAAAAAACATCAGAAAGAGAAGAAAAAACAAAAAATTTAAGAGAATTTTTGACACCAGTATTCAGAATGCACAATTGTGCTCTGGAAGGAAAACTGTGAAGACCATTGAACACAACATGATCTTCACTCAGGCTTTTCTCTGGCTGGGGAAACTGCCTGACGGTTGGGTAAGCTTATTTTGAGGCCTTTTGACACAGGACTCAAGACTATGCTTCCCACCACAATAGGTACACAAGCCCTCTTTGATTCTTCTCTATTTTTCAGAACCCTTCAACTTGAAGTCCTTATTCAACAAGGAAGAATGGGGCTTGTCCCGCTTTTGAGAATGAAATTTCTTCTTATGCCTTGAGCTTGAAGAAACTTGATGATGAGAAGAGTGAGACTTCGAGGCTTCAGGCTTCTTCTCTTGATGATGATTCTTCTCCTTTTGCCTCTCATGGTACCTGGTATCAAGTTCCAGGCTGACGTCCATTAAGTCTTGAAGAGAATCAATATTTGAAGGATGGGAGGCTAATTGATCCAGAATTCTGGAGGCCAAGCCCTTCCTGAAATGATGAATGAGAGCCCTTTCACCCCAATCCCCAATTCTTGAAACCAAACTCCTGAAATCGGCAATATATAAAGCAACATGCCCACCTTCTTTCATCCTAAGGCCATCCAATTCTGCTTCAGCTTTTCTAACTTCATTTGGGTCTCCAAATAAAGTGAACAATTGGGATTCAAACAGTGGCCAGGAATTGAGAAGGTAACTTGAGTCTTGATTATTGAGATTGGAAAGATAAGGCTCAATCCATTTTGCAGCCCTGCCAACTAAGAATGAAGTGGCATAAAGAACCTTCTTTCTATCTTGAGAGAAGTTTGCCGGATCATTATGAAAGATGAGTTGACAAGATTGAATGAAGCTTCTGACTTTGAAGGGTTGAGTCCCATCAAAGCATTCTGGAGCCTTCATAGATGGAGTCTTGAAGGCTGGTGGTCTTGATGACTCAGAGGAAGAAGCTGCTTGAAGATTGGCCATAATTTGAGTCATCTGCTGCATGATGGCCAATAAAGATGGTTCGGACTGATGAGAGACAGGCTGATCAGACTGGGCTAGAGTTGGTCCTCTGGTGCCTTCAGATGCTCCCACAGGAGCAGGAGCAGCCTCAGTGCCATTAGACTCTTCCTCTTCCACAGAATTCTCCTCCTCCTCTTCATCATCTTCACCTTGAACCTTGGGACTGGTTCTTGAAAGTCCTGGGAATCCGCCAACCACTCCTGATAATGAGATTGATCTCCTTGGCCCTCTTCCTTCCTTCCTGGATGGTGCTGCTCCTTCCAAAGTGGGTCCTCTGTCCAATCTGGCCCTCAGTTGAGAAACTGCTGGGGTACCGTCAAGGGGAGCCCTTGGAGTTGGAGTCAGAACAGCTTGAGTTCTGGCCTGAGATCTGGTCTGTCTTGCAGGAGGTGAATGTTCAACTGGCATGATTCAGGAATAATAAATCAAATAAATGAAAGGGATTCAAAATTATCTTGAAGTAAAGAATCAACAATCAAATCTTGAGGAAATAAAGGAATCAAGTGAAAATCTTCAAGTACGTCAATAAATCAAAATCAAATGAAGTCTTGAAGTCAAAAATAAAATCAATGTCTTGAAGTAAATCAATGAATCAAATCAAATCAGAATCTTGCAGAAAGTCAATCAATCAAAATGAATTCTTGATGTGAATAATCAGAAAATCAATAAAATCTTCAGGTCAATCAATTATCTTGATGTCAATTTCAATTATGTCAAATTGGTCAATCAAATCAATTCCAAGTGAATTCTTCCAAAATCAAAACTCTTGAGGAATAAATCAAAATGAATCCTGATATGAAGAACGTGTCTGAATAATCTGATGAATAATTGGAGGATCAAAGATAACAACACCTGAATTACGGATAAGAGTAAGATTGATGATAATGAAAAATGAGATTAAGATTTAAAAGATGAACAGAAAATAAAATTTGGGTCAGCTTTCAATTTTCAGAATGAAGAAATGAGTGAGAGAAAATTGAGAGATGACGAAGAATCATAAATTTTCATAAGCGTTAAAGAGTCATAATTTCAATGAATGAATGAATGAAATTGATGAAGAATGAATGAATAGAATGAAAAGAAATTATGAGTTAATTAATATAATGTCACAGGGGCTCTTATGGAAGCAAGAGGGCCTGGCACTCAGGAATCAAGAACTCACTTGGAGGGCTCCAAAAGGTGATAAGAAATACTATGGAATATATTTCTTAAGCAGGAAATAGAGAAAAGACAAATATGCCAAAGATAACAAAGGGTGAGAAGAATGAAGCCAGAGGCCAAAATAAAAGAAGCCAACCAAGTGAATCCTCAATTCACTGTTTCAACCTGCCAGAAAGAACAATGGAATTAGTAAAGGATATGACCACCAATATCCACTGACAGGCGAAGAAAGAAAAGAAGAAGGTGCTAATGACTGACTTAAGATTATCAGTATTAACTTTAATAATGTAAAAGAAAATAAGGATAAAAATAAATCCAATATATTAATTAACTGGGGAAAAAGTCCCCAGGTGATGAAAGGTGGCCGGTATATGTGAAAAGCTGAAAGATTGATCCTGGAAGGTGGATCAATGACTGTATTGTCCAAATCGGGAAATAAAGTTCTGGCCATCTTGAAATTTGAGCTGTGTGATGGAATTCACACAGTAAAATAAGAAATGGCCCAATTGGGCCAAGGCCATACACGTTGATTGAATAAGGCCTGTACGGATGAATTGGGTTGTCCAAGGAGTATTGAATACTTGATGTCTTGACAACTGATTTAAATGATGTAATACCTCTTGAGAATTGACCTTAGAATAATCCTGAATGAATTGTACCAACCCAACTCCTGCAGATACAGGTGGATGGGATCCTTGAATGACTTCTGAATTGCCGCCATGGATTGCCAGACTGATGAGCTGAAAAGTCCTCCTTCAAAATGGGCATTGGAATTATGGACCTTGAAATGGAAAGGTGGAATTGGGTCCTGAAAACGTCACCATTGGATTGCTGAGCAAAAATGGTGCATAATGGTATATAATACCATATATGCACCACACCTGCAATCTTGGGTACGGAGTGCATGAAGGAAAGGAAAGATTTCCCCTTAAGTTGAGGGGAAGGCTTTGCTGAGCTGATCTGGTGGCCTCTGGTGGTTGCCAGAGGCCATGATGGAAATATTGATCCATGGTGGTCCATGGCCAAAATTGGGTCTTACGGGATTTATGGCCAAAAAGGTGTCCAAGAGGGATTTGGTCATTTTTGGGTCCAAGGAAGTCATGGCCAAAATTGGCTCAGGTGGGCCCAATTGTGGTTTGGGGCCTATGTGGCTGGCCCCTTTTGGCCTCATTGGATTAGGCCAAAAGGGGCCTAATTGGCCTACAGACCGCGGCCCACGGTCCGTACGGACCGTAGAAGCCGTAGGGGGCCTAAATGGCCCAAAAAGGCCATTTAGGCCTAAACCCCTATAATGAAAGGGGTTGGCCAGGGGCCAATGATGATGGCTAGGGGGTCCAGAAACCCCTATAAGATAAAAGGACCCCCCCAGGCCCAAAATGAAAGATGAAGGCCTGGGGGTTGGTGAGGTGGAATTTGGCCCAGAAGGCCAATGATGGCAGGATATGGCCTGAGGCCATAAATGATGGTTGAGAGGGGTTATGGCGTAAAAACCATAAAACACCCAAGGGGGCCAATTGGCCATAAAGGACATGACATGACCAATTGGCCCCACCTGGGCTCCAGGTTGAATTGCCGCAGCCATCAAGGAGGAGGGCCAAAACTCGTGGTTGTGACAGGTAGAGGTCACTACACCTGTCATTATAACTTGGCATAATGGAAAATCAAGGATGGTAGGAGACTTCAGAGCCCTGAACACCTATACCATTCCAGACAGATACCCAATACCCAGAATCCATGAGACATTGACACAATTGTCACAAGCTAAGTTCATTACAGCCATGGATGCCTTAAAAGGTTTTCATCAAAATGTCTTAACAGACAATGCCAAGAAGCTACTAAGGATAATAGTCCACTGTGGGTATTTTGAATACTTAAGAATGCCATTTGGTATAAAAAATGCACCTTCCCATTATCAAAGGAGGATGATCACCATATTTCCTGAAGAATTATCAGAAGGATGATATCATAGTTTGCTCAGAAACTTGGCAAAATCACCTCACAAGACTAGAAAGGGTACTACAAAAAATAGTGCAAGTGAATATGAAAATTTCCTTGAAAAAGTGTCATTTTGCATATAGTGAACTAAAGGCACTAGGACATGTTGTATCTGGACTTAGTCTAGGCATAGACAAGAATAAAGTAGCAGCAGTACTACTTAAGCCAATGCCTCAAAGCAAAAAAGCAATGAAATCATTTCTAGGATTTTCTGGATACTATAGACAGCATATAAAGGACTTTGAAAAAATTGCTAAATCCTTGTATAAGCTATGTGACCAACAAACAGTCTATGAAATGACAGAAGAAAGAGTCAAAGCACATGAAGAATTGAAAAATTACTTAACAAATGCCCCATTGGAAACTACCCTTCAAATTGTACATTGATGCTTGTGGAGAAGGACTAGGTGCTGCACTACACGAGACACAAATTATCAATGATAAACCAGTAGAAGGACCAATTTGTTTTATTTCAAGACAAATAAAGCCAACAGAAGCAAGATATGGAGAAAGCCAAATGGAATGCCTCTGCTTAGTGTGGGCTTTAGAAAAATTTCATTATTACTTGGATGGAACAGTATTTGATGTGATTACAGACTGTAATGCTGTAAAATCTCTATTAAATATGAAAACTCCAAATAGACACCTGCTGAGATGGCAAATTGCTATCCAAGAATACAGAGGAAATATGAATATTGTTCATAAATCTGGCAATATTCATAAAAATGCAGATGGTCTTAGCAGTTGGGCTCTAGCAAATACCCCTGACAATCCAGCATGGGTACCACAGGAAGAGCACAACATAGAAGGAATATGTGTTACAGACATTGGAACAGAATTCTTTAACCAAGTTAAAGAAAGCTATAAAATAGACAAGAATTTCCATATATTAAGCCAACTTCTAATGAAAGACTGCAAAGACCCATCACTTTCATCAAAATTGGATAAGACATGGAAAAAGGCATATGATGATGGAAGATTCCACCTACTTGATGGAATCTTTTACCATAGAACAAAACACACATGGGTTATGGCCTTAACAGATAGAACCCTGATAAACACTATTTTACATGAGTGTCATGATAGTGTTGCAGGTGGACATCTTTCAGAAGACAGAACACTAGAAAGAGTGAAAACATGCTCTTGGTGGCCAAATTGGAAGAAAGATGTTTCAGGATGCTGCCAAACCTGTGACAGATGTCAAAAACCTAACAGAGCCACAGGAAAGAAATTTTGAATGATGATCCAAATCCAAGAACCAAAATCCCCTTGGGAAATAGTTCATATGGATTGGGTAACAGCATTACATCCAGGAGGAGACAGACGCTATAATGCATGCCTAGTATTGGTTGACAGGTATAGCAAAACCCCCATGTTCCTACCTTGTCACAAAGATGACACAGCTATGGACACAGCCATAATGATATGGAATAAAGTTATTAGCCATACAGGCTTATTCCAAAATATTATAAGTGACAAAGACCCAAAGTTCACTTCAGCATTGTGGACAAATCTCCATAACCTGTTTGGGACAAAGTTATCATTCTCAACAGCTTACCATCCCCAAACTGATGGTTTAGCAGAAAGAATGATACAGACCTTAGAGGACATGATCAGAAGATTCTGTGCTTATGGGCTAGAATTCAAAGATTCTGATGATTTTACCCATCATTGGTGTACAATAATACCAGCTCTTGAGCTGGCATATAAAACATCAATCCATTCTTCCACTGGCAAACCATCAACAATGCTAGAAAAAGGTTGGAATGCAATAATTCCTTATGATACCCTCAAAAAGGACTTAGTGGATATACATCCAACAGCAAGCAGCTCCAAGATAATTCTTGACAAAGCAAGACACCATGCAAACAGATGTATGCAAGATTCTTTCAAATATGCAAAAGAAAGATGGGATAAAAGTCATAAACCACCTAACTTCAAAATAGGAGACTTGGTCCTAGTATCAACACTTAATTTCAATAACATAAAAAGTCCAAAGAAATTGAAAGATTCCTTTGCAGGACCATTTATGATAAAAGCACTTCATGGACCCAATGCTGTGCAATTGGAACTCACAGGTGAATTAATGAACAAACACCCAGCTTTCCCTGTAAGTATGATAAAACCTTACCGCTCAAGTGACAAGGAGTTATTTCCACTAAGAAATAAACCCCAACTTGAAATTCCCCCCTTGGAAGAAGGAGAAGAAAAGAGAATTGTAAAAGTCCTTAAAGAAAGAAGGACAAGAAACAAAAAAGAAAGAGAATACCTTGTAAGGTATAGAAATTCAACTCAAGAAGATGAATGGCTACTTGAGAAAGATATAACAAATGCTGATAAACTACTAAGAAGGTTCAGACATGAAAGAAAACCTGAAAAATAGAAACGTTAAGCACTATTGAGCTTCAAGACTAACAAAGTCTATTGAAGAGGTAGGACAGTGGATGATACCCTAATTACACATATCAGATTGTGGTACAATATTTTTTGGTGGTAGGGAATGTGAACCTTTGAGATATGACCACATACCCAAAAAAGGTCACAAGAAATATTTAAAATAATTATACATTAAAAATAATTACCTTAAAGCTACAAAAATGCCATAAATTGGCATAAAACTTGGCTTAACTTAAAAACCAATGAACAAAAATGTGAAAGAAACTATACCATTGGAATCCCTATGGTAAAATACACATATACCATTTTTATGGCATATCTGTCAAGTCAATATTTAATGAGTTATAAGTAATAATACCTTATAAAAAACACAAATCCTTATTTATTTCAAATACCTATGAAATAACATGTGAAATAAATGGTACCATTGGATTCTCCATAGAAATCCACATATAAAACAATTAAAAAGCTAAGCTCCAAAGTCAATACTTAAGGAATTAAGCTGAATATATGCACTTTTTTGGTCAACGCATATATTCAAGGATTTTAGCTAATATGTTTTGAAATATGAATGATAAAGTGATGAACCATAAACAAAGTCAGCACATAATTACTGTAGGAATACAGAAATGAAGTTTATTTCACAAGTTATAAGCAAGGTTAAAACCTATATGGGATTATTGACTAAAATCAACAGAGCTGTTGACCACCTTGTTGTGAAAGTGGTCCAAACTTAAAAAAAAGTATACAGTTGGATTCTACCATTTCATTCGTGAATAATGATGTATTTTGTATTATAATATTCAAGGTATAACGCCTTGAAATCATAGTTTGAAGTTTAAAATATTGAATTTCAACAGAAAAGATGAGTTGCAAGAAAAATCATTAAAAATAGAGTTTTGTTGATGTAATGAAATGCTCTTGGAAGCATAATACGGTTATGCCAAGCTATTAGAGATCACTCTCTGAATTGCTGTAGCGTTTAAAACTTCAAAGTTATCAAGGATCAAAGTTTGAGCTTAATTTGATCATTTATGATCACTCACTGTAACTTTAAATTAAGTTTAACAGTCATATGAGTGATAAAATTGGTGGATACTGTTATTTTATTATTAAAACTAATAAAATACACGAAATTTGGGGTTCTGCCAAGCCTTGAAGTCATCAAACCTGGAGTTATAGTGATAACTCTAAATAATGGTGTAATAATGAGATAATATGGTCTGATCATGATGTAATCATCACCAAACCTTAAAATATTGATCAATTCCAGTGGATATGATCAGTGCACATCTACTAGAAGCCTTTTGGACTCTAGGAGGGAGGTATTCACTATAAATAGAGCTCTTTTTACTCTATTTCCCCCTCAGATGCTTACAAAACATTAAATCATCAAATAAAAAGGTAATTTCTTTATCCTTTACATATAAAACTTTTATATTATTAAAGAACAAAGATCATCTTATAATAGTCTTCATCTTTGACCTGAAAATTACAATTATTTAATTGTTTTGTTTAAATTTCTCTCAAAAACCTCAATTCCACATAAAATCAAGAAAATTTGTAATTTCTCTTAAACTTTATTGTAACTACAATTTAAATAAGTTGTATTTGCATTCCCAGGCGTAAATGTACTCAAAATTATTATATTAAGCATTAAAAGTAGGTTATTTCTCTTATTATAATAATTTTTTTCTATTATTACTTTTTAATAATTCTGTAATTGATATAAATAGTATTTATATTAATTTAGAACTTTAATATTGGTAATATTATTGTTATTGATTGTTTTTTATTAATAAAAAACAATTTTTTACGCCTTTATTATTTGTTTGTAACAATAATAAAGTGCTTTTAAATATATTAATTATTTTATATTAATATATTTATTTTATATATATTATTTTTTTTATAATATAAATTATATTATTATATTTATTTGATAATATAATTATTTTATGCCTTAATTATAATGATTCTTTATTATTATAATTATCTTTTATCTTATTCAATTTATTTATAAGGACATTCATAGTACAATAAGTCAAATATTAGTAATTTTTACTTATTTTTTCATATTCAAACCTTACACAAAGAAGAAGAATCCAATACACTTCAATATCTCATGTCCAAGTAAATATAACTACGAATGAAGTGATTAGGTCCCCCAAGCCACCTAAGCCACCAACTAGATCTCCAACCAGGCCATCTACCTTTGCCTATATCTCCACCAATTTACAACCAATCATGTGAAGAACTTCTATAAGGTGTGGATATGAAAATTTGATCAAAAATTAAGTAATTTGACTGTCCTCAAAATTTGTATAAGGTAAAATTTGATTAGAAATAGTAAATTTTGGGAGGTTTAAGGAAAAAAAATTCCAAATTCATTTTTTTTAAATTTTTGAGTATAAAAAATAAGATTATAGATATTTATTGTTTTACCAACAATAAAAATTGATCCAAAAATACTCTATAAGGGGTATTAAAGGCTACAAAAGACATTCCTTCAAGATAAATTTTAATTGGAATTCATTGAGAAAAGAACTGAAGGAAATGAATGTGAGAACAGAGTATCTAAAATGAGTATGAAAGAGGAAAAATTCCCAAAAGAAACAAGAGTGAATTTGGAAGCAAAGTGACAAAGCTAACAGTGATGAAAGATGATCTAAATTACTTCTGGGGTGGCTCAAGGGTAAAAATGATTATAAGAGTTAAAACCAGTTATTATAATGATTCTTTAATGTGATTTAAAGGTTAAAAATTATTTAAAAAGGGTGTTTTTAATCTTTTATTGATTGGTTTAACAGTGTTTGAACTAATTATAAAAGGAAAATATCTTAACATGAGGAGAAAAGTGGGGCAAAGAAGACATTCTTTTATAGCCACCAATTTTCTTACTAAAAATATATAATTCACTCTAATAAGTTGTTAGAAACACACTGAAAACAGCAAACCCAATTATGGAATCATTGAACCCTGGTTTAGACCAAAAAGGGCTGGTTTAAGCCATTTAGGCCCCTTAAATCAGCTATTGCTATAGTAATACTTGGTTTCAAGCCTTCAAAACACATAAGAATGTGGTAAAAGATCTCAAAATCAGTTACAACTGTTCTTAATAGTATCTTTTTAACTTAAGGGTAGTTTTTGTCACCGCCATGGAGACAGGAAGGGGCATTACCAATCATTATTTATTCATGAGCTTTCAAACCCCAATCAGCAAGGGTGCTTAATGGAATATCCTTCAAATACAGTTTAAAAGCTCAATACATCTCAATAAATGCCTTTCTTAAATAAAGGTGAAAATAACTGTATTGGATACACAAATACAGGTTTCCATCTCAAATATAGCTTCTTCCAGAATACAGCCTATGGATTCTCAGAACTAAAGCTACAGGCTGGTATTATTCACATATACCAGCCACCTTTCACCCACCTTCAGGTTTTTCAACAAGTTAATTAAAATATTTGATTTATTTTTAGTACTATTTGATTTATCATTCACAAAGTATTATATTATTAATTCTTAAGTCAGTCTTAGCCTTCCCCCACCTGGTCAGTAGAGTCCTGGTGGTCATATGATAAATCATGCTTTTCTCTTTTTTGGAGAGGTGGAAACAGTGATACAGGATTATTTGGGGCTGGCTCTTTATTATTGCTTTTGTTTTCCTTCATGCTACTTAACTTCTTTTTCTTCATTATATAAGAATTTTCTTCTTTTATCTATTGCTCTTATCCTTTGAGTATTCCTCTCTGAGACCTCCATAAGTAAGTCTGTTCACTGAGTGCCAGTCCCTCTTCACTTAGAAGAGCCCCTCACACTATTTCAATTAAATCACAATTTCTTATTTCTTTTTATTAATTTTCATTCCTTTCTCTCATTAATCAACTATTATCTCTATATTATTGTATTCTTCTCATCAATTTTCATCCCATGCATTTTATTCATATGAAAATTGATCTTATTTCTCATTTCTTTTTTACTTTATTCTTAATTCTAAATCAAATCTCAATTTCATTTTTATGTCTGAATTAAGGTGTTATCAGGTTTTAATTGATTGGAATTAATTTGGATGATTGATTCAAAAATTCAGGATCTTTACTGTATTTGGGTTGATTATTTATTGATTTTGGATTCCTAAAGAATTATCAATTAATTGATATGGATTGATCAGGAAAATTGATTTACTATTCTGGATTTGATTTGATTTAATTTATTGATGTGATGTTGATTCCTCAAGATAACTAATTTGATCTTCAAGAATTTATTATTGCTTTACTGACCGTTTTTGACTCATCAAGATATTGATTGATTTATTGAGATCCTCAAGACACTGATTTTGATTTTGAAGACATTTGTTTATTGAATTATTAAACACTTATTGAAATTGATTTGGAATTGAATTTATAATTGAATTAATCAATTGATTTCTTGATTGGAATTGGTATTGATTTGATAATCTTGAATAAGCTTGATTCATTCATAAGAGTTTGACCTTTTCACTTTCATTTCTCAAGATTTTTCATATTGATTTTACCTCAAGTTCATCAAGAATTCTCATTTTATTTTATTTTGTAAAGCCTTTTTTTGTCATTTAAAGTACCAGAAAGTTTATTTCATTTTTATTCTAAGGATTCCTGTTAAACATAGGCCCCCAGCCAAGAATACAAGATCCCAAAGAAATCAAGCTGTTATCACTCCTACAGAAAGGGCTCCTCTTGACCACACACCATCAGTTCATAAAATGAGTGCAAATTTCTACAGAGGACTACCAATGGAAGGAGAAGCACCCTCCAGAAGAGGAGGTGTGAAGTCTAGAAGATCAAGATAATTCTCTGACTTGTTGGGTGGCTACCCTTGCATTTCTCAAGGGCCTAGGAGAAGATTGGAAGAAGCTGAAGATTAAGAGGGGGAGGAGTCTGTGGAAGAGGAAGAGTCTGATGAGACTAAAGTGGCAGCTGCCTTGGAAGGTGCCCCTGAGGATTCTCAGGCTCCAAATATAGCCCTTTATAATCAACCTCTTGTCTATCAAGCTGAACCAAATTTTTTTGGGAGCTGGGTCAAATTACTCAATTCATGGGACAGCTCACTCAAGAGGTTTCCCCAGGCACAATTAAAGAGCCCCAGAATTCAAAAATCCATCCATAAAGGAACCTAATTCTTTTTATGGTACTAAAGCTCATAAATTGAGAGAATTTATCCAATCCTTTCAATTAATTTTCCATAATGAACCAGAAAATGTATTCTCTGACAGGAAGAAAGTTCTTTACTCAACTCCATTTCTCACTGGTAGAGCTGGAAAACGGATTGAAAAATATCTCTCAAATATCTCCATTGAGGACCCATCTGACCTCCTAAATAACTGGAAATTTTTTGAAGCCCAGTTATTCACTCTGTTTGGTGATCCCAATGAATCCAGGAAGTCTGAACAAGAGTTTGATAATCTCAGGATAGAGGAAAGTGGTCCTGTCTCTTTGTAAATGGCGGATTTAAGAATCTTAATTTCAAGAATTGGAGATTGGGGAGAAAGGGAATATATTCATTTTTATAGAAGAGGCTTGGAATCAAGTCTGTTGGAAAAATTGGATTCTCACCCTGGTAAATCTTATAGCCTTCAAGAACTCATGGACATTAATTTGGAGTTAGATACAAGGTACCATAAGAGGCAAAAGAAAAAGGGTATCAATCCACAGAAGCAGCCTCCAGTCACTGGATCCAATCCCTTCAGGACTCCTCAAGGTTAATCTTCCAAGAAGCCTCATCACAAGAAGATTAAGAAGGGGAAGAATTTTCAAGTTTCTAAGGATAAGCCTCATGCTGCTCTCCTTAATAAGGACAAAAAGTTGATTGATTCTAAAAAAAAGAGGAGGATTAAAGGAGGCTTATGCGCTTATTGTGGTGGAAAGAACCCAATTTAAAAATGCTTCAAGAGGCCTCAGAATAGTCCTGGGTCACCAAGAGGCTTCCCTAGCAAGAAGGTAAAATACTTAGTGGGAATCATTATGTGCTCAATGGTTCTCACTTACTTCTATAAAGAGCCCAATGGGGAACCCTAAATACTAGTATCAATCTTCTTTCTTCTTCTGTCTATAATATTTTCTATAGTATTCTGATTGATTCTGGTTCTACAAACTCCTTTATTGAAAAGAATTTTGTTCTCAATTACTCATTGACCATGTCAGAGCTCCCTGAAAAGATTCCTCTTTTCATTTTGGATTCCAATTAATCAACTTCCTTCCTCATCACCCCTTATACCAAGTGGGTTGTTGAATTTCCTTCTTTTCAAAGCTTTGCATAGTACCTTTTATCATAAATAACCCCAAGGGAGAGGACCTAATACTGGGATATGATTTCCTCTACCATTTTAATCCCATCATTGATTGGAAAAATGGATTTATCAACTATGATTCTAGTAATATGGCTTCTAGTGGTATTATTTCTTCTACTAGTAATGACTTTGCCACTGCTGTCAACAGTGTTGCTCTTGCTTGTGAACTTAAGAAACCTTCCATTCCTTCTTCTGTCCATATTTCTCCCATCATTCCCTCTCAGTTGTTACTTCCATCAAAAGATGAATTCTTCAAAGATATGTAATCTGTTTGAGAAGATTTTTCTATATCTTCACTTCATTCCTTTCAAGGGGATATGGACCTTCCTCCTTTATCCTTTCATGCCTCCCTGGAGGAGCAGTGGGATGAGGAGGAAGAGCAAGAAGAAATTGAAACTGTGATGAACGTAGTACCTCCTGTTTATCACCAATATTTGGATGTATTCTCCAAGGTTAAAGCAGAGAAAACTCCTCCACACCATGACTGTGATCATCTGTAACAACCACTATTCAGGGGTAAGGGAATTCAATCTTACACTCAATCAAACACATCAAACCAGCAAATACATTGTGTATATCAGTGATCAGCTTAAGAAATATTCCTTTCTGAAACATGCATACAGCTTGGCTGCTAATTACATCCTGTAAACTCTTGTACAGGTTGGATTGACCCAATACAGTATGGATCCACCATCCTGAAACTGTATAATCACTCAAAAATACCACACCTCTTGTACAGATCCTGTCCAGATGTACAGGAACTGTATTGTTCAAACTCAATTCAATCATAAATTGCTCTCATGAAATTTCTCTGTCAGGATCAGGGCTGGTGATTCTCACATATACCAGCCCCTCTTTCTCCCTCTGGGGAATTTTCCCCAGTTAATTAATATAGTTAATTTATTATTTCATGAATATTCTTACTCTTATTTTTGGGTATTATATTTATTTCTATTAAGTTAGTCTTTGCATTTATTCTTTGCCTGTACAGTATGAGTTGTGGTGGCCATATCCTTATTAACCCTTCTCTTTCCTTCTGACAGGTTGAAACAGTGGACTTGGACTTGTTTGTGGTGGCTCTTTTATCTCTTACTCTTATTTTTTATATTTCTTTTATTAGAAATTCTACTCTTCTTACACTCTTAAGTGTACTCTATCTTATTTTATCTTTGAGCCCTCCATAAGTGAGTCCTGGTTTACTGAGTGCCAGGCCCTCTTAACTTAGAAGAGCCCCTGTGACATTATATTAATTGAATTATAATTATTTCTTCTTTTCATTCTTTTATGAATCATTCAGCTCATTAATTAATTGTGACTCTTTTATGATTTTATGTTTTTTTCATCATTATGATTTTTCTCTCATCAATTTTCATCTCATTCACTTCATTCAAATGGAAATTGATTCTTCTCATTCCTCAATCATTGCTGACCATCAAACTTTCATTCTCAATTCTGTATCAAATCCAAAATTTCTTTTTTTGCTTATTCATGTCTTATCAGGAATTTATATTAATTGGTTAATTGATGGGGATTCATTTTGGTTATTGATTCAGAAATTCAGGATTCTGTTTGGATTGGACTGATTGACTAGCTTTGAATTTCTCAAGATAACTAATTGATCCTCAAGAATTAATTTTGATTATTGATTGATTTTGCCTCATCAATATATTGAACTGGTTCCTGAAGATATTGATTGACTAATTGATTCCTCAACATCTTGATTTTATATTGAAGACATTGATTGATTTATTGATTATCGAATTCTTCAAAATATTATTGAAATTTAATTTGTATTAAGTTTCTAAATTTACTGGATTGATTGAATTTGATTTCACTTCAAGACTTTTGATTTATTCTTCAATTTTAATCAAGAATTTTATTGTTATTTATTTGGACAACCTTTGATTCCTTATTTTCAAGTACCATCAAGCTATTAACCTTCTTATTTTCAAATAAGTCCAGTTCAGCATAGATCTCCAGCCAAAAATACTAGATCCCAAAGAAATTCAGCTGTTCTCACTCCTACAGAAAGGGTTCCTCTTGACCACACACCATCAGTTCATCAAATGAGTGCAAATCTGGACAGAGGACCACCAATGGAAGGAGCAGCACCCTTCAGAAGAAGGGGTATGAAATCAAGAAGATCAAGATCATTCTATGGCCTTTTGGGTGGTTATCCTGGCACTTGTGAAGGTGCAAGAGAAAGGATTGGGGAAGTTAAAGGTGAAAAGGGGGAAGCGTCTGTGGAAAAGGAAGATTATGGGGAAACTGAAGTGGCAGATGCTTTGGGAAATGCTCCAGAGGTGCCTCAGAGTTCTAATATCTCCTTTTCTGGTCAACCTCTTGTGTCTTAGACTGAACCAAGTCTCCTCAAGATGATGGAGCAGATTGCTCAATTCATGGGGCAACTTGCTCAGGCAATTACCCCCAGGGAAAATCTCAAAGCCCCGGAATTCAAGACTCCATCAATGAAAGCACCTGATTATTTTGATGGTACTCAAGCCCATAAATTGAGAGGATTTATCCAATCCTGTCAATTGATCTTCCATAATGATCCAGAAAGTTCCTTCTCTGACAGGAAGAAAGTTCTTTACTAAACTTCTTGTCTCACTGGTAGAGCTGGCAAATGGAGTGAACCTTACCTCTCAAATATTTCTATAGAACATTCTTCCTATCTCCTAAATAATTGGCAGTTGTTTCAAAACCATTGATTAACTGTGTTTGGTGACCCCAATGAAGTCAGGAAAGCTGAAAAATAGTTAGACAAGCTGAGAATGAAGGTAAGTGGTAATGTATCTTTGTACATTTCTGATTTCAGAAGTTTAATGTCAAGAGTTGGATATTGGGGAGAAAGGGCATATATTCATGTTTACAGAAGAGGATTGGAATCAAGATTATTGAATCAGTTGGCTTCTGACCCTGGTACTTTTGATACTCTACAAGAGCTCATGGAAATCACCTTTGAATTAGATACCAGGTACCATGAGAGGAAGAAGGAAAAGGGTGGTAATCAAGAAAAAAAGCCTCCTGTCACTGGATCCAATTTCTCAAGACCTCCTCAAGACTCATCTTCAAAGAGGCCTCACCAGAAGAAGAATAGGAAGGGAAAGCAATTTCAAGTTTCAAAAGACAAGCTCCATGCTACTCTCCTAAATAAGGGCAATATATTAATTTGTTTTGAAAAGGAGAGGAGGATTAAGGCAGGATTGTGTACTTATTGTGGTGGGAATAAACCAATTGAAAAATGCTTTAAGAGACCTCAGAAAAAGCCTGGGTCATCAATAGGCTTCCATAACAAGCAGGGAACAGCCTGAGTGGGAATAATAATTTGTTCAATGGTTCTCACTTATTTCCGTCAAGAGAACAATTTTACACTCTGAATACTAGTGTCAAGGAATCTTTAAAATTTCTTATTTTTTCCTCTGTATCTGATAGTTTTTATAGTATTCTCATTGATTCTGGTTCTACAAACTCTTTATTTGAAATAATTTTGTTCTCAAGTACTCATTGACTATGTCAGAGCTTCCTGAAAATATTCCTATTTGAATTTTGGATTCCTTAGAATCTACTTCCTTGTTCATCACACATTATAACAAGTGGGTTGCTGAATTTCCTTCATTCCCAAGCTTTGAATGGGAATTTTTAATCATAGATTCCACCAAGGGAGAAGACCTCATATTGGGCTATGATTTCCTTTACCAATTAAATCCCATTATTGATTTGAAAAATGGATTGATAGCATATGATTCTAGTGGTATTAATTCTTCTACTAGCTATGACTTTGCCACTGCTGTCAACAGTGTTGCTCTGGTTAGTGAACTTAAGACATCTTCCCTTCCTTCTTCTGTCCATATTCCTCCCATCATTCCCACTCAGTCATTACTTCCATCAAGAGATGAATTCTTCAAAGAGATAAAAGATGTTGGAGAAGATGTTTCAGCTTTGAACTTGTGAGCCTTGAGGTATATTTTACATACCCAAATGGGCCACAACTATCTTTAAAAATAAATTCTTAACTATGTATAACCCATAAGTCATTCATTTATTCAAAACTCATCATTTTTTATTTCAGAAAAGATGAATAACTTTTTTGTGAGTATGTAAATCCACCGATTCAGGGCCAGATTTGGATTCTACACAAAAATTCACCTAGGGTAACTCCATAGAGTGAATAAGCTCAAATTAATTCTAAGAGGTGGTAATATGGAAAATACTTCAATACCACATCATCGATACCACATAGAAGAATTGTGAAATTCTTTGTTTTTCTCAATTTCACGCCAAAATAATGGGAATGTGAGAAATCCCATCTTACCTATACACTAAGAATAGTGCCATGCATGTTTGTGGAACTTAATATTATGGTATTATTACATACAGTTTTGATAAACCCATAGTGGATATCAGTATTTAAGCCTGAATTTCTATTTTTGACGTGAAAATAGCTAAGGGGGACAAAATACATCAAAGAGAGCCAGGGTACCCAGCTTCTGAGGCCTCTGAGGTGCAGATAGCTCTAAAGCTTGAACTCATGGCTGATCTTGCCCCAATTAGTATACTAAAACCTTTTGGGAACCTAGTTACCAAGTTAAAATCTCATTAAATCATAAGAAAATTGGAAATAAGCTACTATTTTTCTGCTACAGAGAGGTAAAGAGAGCCTTAGACTCCTGTAACCATGTCAATTATTATTGATTCTCAATGGATAAACTACTAAAGAGTAATTAAAACACTTTTTGAACTAGTATCCATTGATTTACCTCATAGCTAACTGCTATACAGTGTTATTTGCAATTCTAAGTAGAAATGAGGTAAAAACTTCAAAAATTCATTCAAAATACAATTATTAATGAGTCTTTATGAAACTTTCAAAAAAAATGGAGAAAAGTATGATAAATAAAGAAACAAAAAATAATTTTAGTTTCAGAAGTAAAATTAAAAGCTTTACTTACAGTCCATTTTTGATAGTTCCACATGAAATACTGAATATTCAAAAATTCACAGAAAAAATAATCTGTGATGAAATTTCCAATAATATGGATAATTTTAAGAAATTAATGTTTATTTCAAAATAAAATAAGATTTACAGTTTTTACTCCTTTTATTCTTAACCATATTTGGGTTGGTAGTCACGTAAAAGCATCAATTAAGTAATTATGATAATCTTACATGACAACAGATGATGAAATCATTAATCCAAAAAAGATAATTGTTTTATCACTCAATGGCTTTGTGGTTCTCTCCATGGAACGCCTCTGTGCGCTGTCTCTGACTTAAAAGAGGCCTCCTCTTGCTGTTTTTTCCAAATCATCTTATTATCTAATTATATCTTTGTTACCAACAAGTAAGTATTAGTAGAAACTTTTCTTAAGTGTTTTAATTCTTTCAGAATAAATCAGAAAGACTTCAAACCATAGAAATAAACTATATATTTCTCTAATATTGTTATAAATGAATTTTGATCCTTTATATCCACAATTATATGTCAAATCTCTCTACCAATCTCTTTCTAAGGTTCATTGGAGTATTAGTGAGTGATTTATTATCAATTTTTAAAGTTTTTCTCTAGTAATAGTTTTCTTCAAGAACTATATTTATAATTATTATTGAAAAAAATAATCATATATTAGAATAATTTTATCATGAAATACTTCTTGTAATTGATTCTTGTAGACAATTACTGCTTACTGTTATAATCACTAGTAGTGTATAACAAGTAAAAGAAATAATTAATTAATTACTTATGAAATTGTGGTTATAATAATTTTTGTTATTATATTTCATAAGAACAGTCATAGTACTGTTGAGTAATAGTAATATTATCAACAGTTTCATAGAAACATCTTACATTTGGGGGCCTGGCCATGTTTTTTGAACCTTGTAACCTCAATTCATATATTTTTAAGCTCTAAAATATATTAATTTAAAATTTTTTTTCTTTCAATTTGAAGTTGAAATTATTCTCATTTTTGAAATTGTCTTTTAAATCTTTTTAATTGAGGAATTTGCTTCAATTTTATACTGTTTTTACACATGGCTCTCTCATATCCAAAAACTTATAAAATTATTCCTTGAGTTACTCTGAATTAATTTTAAGTTCAAATTCTTAAATCAAAATTTTTTTCTTCAAAAAGAATCATTTTTTCAATATCAAAAAGGAATAAAAATTATAAAAAAACTCTTAAAAGCATAAAAAATCACAAATTTCTTTCTTTTATCAATTTTTTAAGTGTCTTTAATCAAGTACAGTGCAGCTGGTAATAAGATCAGTAAGAGATATATTACTAGTCCAGAATCTTCAGAAGCATAATATGAAGAAAGAAGTGAAGTACAAATTGCCAAAAGATGCACTTTATTTAGGACAGAAAAAAACAAACAACCACCAAAAGGTGTGTTTTCTGTCTTTATCTTTTCATTTTTCTTTGGAAATTGACGTGAAAAATGGTGCATACCAGAAATGGAAGCAACTATTCAATCCAACCAGATGGATATGGACAATGAAGAGGCAAGAAAAAATTCTGATCTGGCGAGTCTTCCTCAAGAAAGACATGTCTGGAGGCTTCCAGGGTTTCCCCCATTCCCCAAGGTCTGTACCCACAAACTTTGATGTGAACTCTGAGCTTGAACTAATTGAAGGTAATATTTTAAGGGATGAACCATTTACAAGTGGCAAAAATAGAAATATATCAGTCCCAATAAAAAAATGGTTCAGAGCCGCAAAAGAAGAGGATTGGGAAATATGCCCAAGCCTTTGGAAGGGGGCGATGAACTCTTACTTACAAAACAAGAGCTTTCTTGGTCAGGAGAAGACTATAGAGCTCTTAGGAGGGTGGAGCCCACTGACCTGGAAAGAAAACGTCAAAAGGATAAAGAAATGGTTGAAGAACCAAAGTCTTTTATCCATAGACCAGAAAAAGGAATTACAAATGACTCCAGCTTTGGAGAAAGAAGGTCCAGTGGCGTCTACCAGCTCCAAACCAGCTCTAGAAGTGTCCAAAGACAAGCCCAAAGGACCTCAAAAGAAACAGAGAGGTCCCAAGAGCCATCAAGGAAAGTGCAAAGGAAAAGCCAATTGGAACAGACCTTACCCACAGGGGTACAGGATCCCCAAATTGGAGCCTTCAGCACTGGACAGTGTCTTCAATATGGCTAGGACTGTTATGGAATTCACAGCAAAGGAGCAGGAAAGGATGGAAAGGACTTTTCCATGCAAATAATTCAAGAAATACAATTTGTTAAAGCTAGTATTAATGTAGAACTTGGTGAAATTTATGCAAAGTTAGCTAATATAACATTGGATATCAATGAATTAAAAAAGAATAAAAAAAATTCTGCTGAATGGCATAAGTCTACAATTGCCAGACTTGAATTAATTTCCAATGAATGTGAAAGAATTGAGAGTAAATATCAAGTCCAAGATGATGAAATGGAAGATCTTTCCACTACAAAAATTAATGACCAGCTTAAGCTTCTGAAAAATCATGTTTTGACAGTAGTTGATAATACAAATCAATCTCCATTCATTTGGCAAGAAGTGAAAGTAAAAGGCAGAAATTGAAAGATGAAATACTTGCACATGTTGAAAAAATTCATAAGAGTTATGAACCAAATCCACATATACAAAGCCATTCCACACCTTTGACTGAAGAGAAAATTTCAGTAAAAGGAAGTCTAAGCACTTTTATAGGAGAAAATGCTATGTCTGAAAAAGATATTCCCAAATTAGAAGAATGGCCAAGATTCTCTGGTGAAGGAGAATGCAATCATATTGAGCTCATAAGAGCAATTGATATGTTGCAAGAGGATTTTAATATACCTAATGAAATAATAGTAGCTAACTTGCATTCCTTGTTTACCAGAACTGCAAAGAAATGGTATTACAAAATGAGACAAGATCATTAAAAACATGATTGGCCTTGGTGGAAATCAGTAGTAATAACCAAATGGGCCAACAATTCTTGGAGGTTTGAAATGGAAAATGCTTTTGAAAGTGCCATTTTTGACTCAGAAAAAGATAAACTACTTACTTGGCTCCTCAAACAGAAAGACAGATTATCTGCCTTACAACCAGATATGTCTGACTCAATGATTAGTATGAAGTATTAAGAAAATGTGGAGGAGAACTAAAAAATTCTATCAAGTGCAGATTTGTAGAGCCCTGCTAATCAGAAGACTACATTAATGCAATGAAAGATATCATCACTAGAACAAGAATTGGTTAAACCTGCACTAGAGCCCCTATAGAGTCCAAAATGGTCCCAAAGATTTCCAGAGATGACAAGAGACCTGAAAGATCTGTCTTGAAGTGTCATAAATGTGGGAGTACCTCACATTTAGCCAACAATTGCACCAAAACCACAAAATTAAATGAAATTCAAATCATTGAAGAAGTTCAGTAGACTGAAGAGAAAGAAGAATCTGACCAAGATTATGCAGTCTATGAAGAAAAACCAGTAGAGGATTATTCTATTGAGATAATTACAGCTTTCTTTGAAGTCACAGAAGTCCATACTCACTTACCACAGTATAGTGAGGATTGCTATAGCCTGATCAATATCCAAGATTCCAGAATGTGTAAGACTAGACCTGCTAGAGGCAAAGGATACACTACTGGAGAATCTTTTATTACATCAGTCTTGATTGAAAGAAGTGGAAGCTAAAGTCACTTTAGACACAGGGGCATTTTGCACTTGTATAGGAAATCACTACCTTCAAATAGTACTACCTGAATGGAAAAACCATCTGTTACCTATAGAAGGTGTACAATTTAGTAGTTCCAGGAATAATATGTACTCTTTGGGAATATTGGACACTAAAATTGTACTTCTACATCCTGCAGGAAGTGTGATAATGAAGACAGAGATAGTAGTAATGGACAATTGTACATCTCAACATATCATTATTGGAAATGATTACTTGAATATTTATGGTATTGACATCAACAACCATAAGGACAGATATTTTACAATTGGAGAAAAGAAAAGACAAAAATTTTCTTTTCCAATATGCCAAAATAAATATCAATAGTATCTTAAAATAAAGATACTGATAAGGAAGAATTTGTGACACATAAGCTTGCTGAAGCACAAATTAATCCATCATTGTCACCCATAATGAGGAAGGAGCTTATTAATGTATTGCACACATATAAGAATGCTTTTGCTTCTGATGATGAACCATTAGGCGCTATTAAAGGGCATTAAGTTGATATTACTCTTAATATTGACAGAACATACACTCCAGTACTTAGAAGAACAGCTTATCCAGCGAGTCGCAGAGCTAGAGAAGCCTTGAAAAAACATATCCAAGAGTTGATACAACTAGGTGTACTAAGGAAAGTAGGCCATAATGAGGAAGTTGAGGTGACAACACCTGTTATTATTGCTTAGCACAATGATAAATCTAGAATGGTTGGAGATTTTAGAGCAATGAATAACTACACAGTTCCAAATAGGTATTTAATTCCTAGAATCCAAGAAATTTTGACCCAATTGTCTAAAGCCAAGTATATAACCTCCATGGATGCATTGAAAGGCTTTCATCAAAATGTTTTGATGCCCAAAACTAAGAAATTATTTAGGATTATCACTCACTGTGGTATTTATGAGTATCTCAGAATGCCCTTTGGTATTAAAAATGCACCATCTCATTATCAAAGAATGATGAATACCATCTTCCCCACAGAATTATCTGAAGAATGGCTTATCATTTATATTGATGCTATCATCCTATGATCTGACTCATGGTCTTTGCACCTTGAAAGACTTGCAAGAGTACTTGACAAAGCTAAAGGGGTGAATATGAAGATTTCACTCAAGAAATGTAACTTTGGCTTTGAAGAACCTAATGCTTTAGGACATATTGTTTTTGGTTTAAGCTTGGGTATTGAAAAGAATGAAGTGGCAGCAGTGTTACTTAAGCCAATGCCCCAGAATAAGAAATAAATGATTTCATTTCTTGGATTTTCGAGTTATTACAGGCAAGATCTGAAAGACTTTGAAATTCTAGCCAAATCACTCTATAGAATATATGATTAACAGACAGTATTTGAGATGACACAGGAAAGGATTAAAGCTTATGAGAAGATAAGAAAAGCTCTTATAGAAGCACCTTTACTCCTCATTCCTGACTGGAATATACCTTTTGAATTGTACATTTATGCATGTGGAGATGGATTAGGGGCAGCCCTACATCAAGTCTAAATTATTGACGACAAACCTACAGAGGGACCCGTTTGTTACATCCCAAGAAAATCAAATCAACAGAAGCCAGATATGGGGAAAGGAAGAGGGGGTGCTTATGTTTGGTATGGGCACTTGAGAAATTAAACTATTATCTTGATGGAAGTGTTTTTGAAGTGATAACCGACTGTAATGCTGTGAAATCACTTCTTAACATGAAAACTCCCAATAGACATATGTTGAGATGCCAAATAGCCATTCAAGAATATAGAGGTAACATTACTATAGTTCATAAGGAAGGAATCATTCACAAGAATGAAGATTGACTTAGCAGGTGGGCATTAATCTATACTCCTGATAACACAGCTTATGTACCTTTGGAAGCAGAACCACAGATTCCAATTGAAGGAAATAACATAACTGATATTGGGACTGAATTATTTGAAGAAGTCAGAGAATCTTATAAGCAGGACAAGAATTTCCATATCTTGACTTCCTTGTTAGATAAAGACTGCAAGGAGATCTCTTTAGTCAACTGGCTGGATGAGGCTTGAAAGAATTCCTATTCTGAAGGAAGATTTTACTTGTTTGATGGAACAATTTACCAAAGAACCAAACATTCTTGTGTGATGAAATTGTGTAGCAGATTGCTTATCAATACCATTATTCATGAATGCCATGATGGCATCTACTCTGGACACCTGTCAGAAGACAGAACACTTGAAAAAGTGAAAAACTGTGCATGGTGGCCATCTTGGAGAAAAGAAACCATTGAATATTGCAATACTTGTGACAGATTCCAAAAGGCAAACAGGATTACAGGAAAAAAATTTGGACTAATTATTCATATTCAAGAACCAAAATCCCCTTGGGAAGTTGTTCACATGGATTGGGTCACAGCACTCCCTGCAAGTGGTGACAGAAGTTATAATGCTTTTTCAGTAATTGTAGACAGATATAGCAAGACCCCCATATTCTTACCATGTCATAGAGATATCACTGCTATGGATATGCCACAGCCACATGTAATCACTCCTTCAATGGGTGTGTGCGGCAAATATAGACTGACCCCATTTTATGGCAAATTGGTCACATCATCAATTTTATGACCAATTGGACCATTTTGGGTGTTTTATGGCCTTTGGGCCATACAGCCTCTCACTGGCCACTTATGGCCTCAGGCCATATCCTGCAACCATTGGCCCTTTTGGCCAATTCTCCACCTCACCAACCCCCAGGAAAATACCTTTGTTTTGGGTTTGGGGGTTCCATCTGGACTTCCAGAGTCTTCTGGCCCCTCTATCCAGCACCAGGGCCTTTGGCCCCCCCTTTGATTATGGGTTCTAATGCCTAAGTGGCCCTTTTGGGCGATACACCATGTACCAAGGGACTCTTAGGCCCCTTTTGGCCTAAATCCAAGGAGGCCTACCACCAGCCTCAAGGCCAGGTGGGTCCACCTGAGTCAATTTTGGCCCCCAACCTCATTATTCCAAAAATGGCCAAAAGGACCCTAGGACCAAAATTGGCCACCTTTCAGCCTCTGGCCTCTGGAAACCACCAGAGGCCACCAGCTCAAGACCAGCAAGGTTTCCCCTCAGTTCAGGGGAATAACCCTCCTTCACCAATGTACTCCATACCCAAAGGATCCAGGCGTGGTGCATATATGGTATAATATACCATTATGCACCAAATTTGCTCAGAAATCCAATGGTGATGTTTTCAGGACCAAATTATACCTTTCAAAATTCAAGCTCCCAAATACATCACCCATTTCAAAGGAAGCTTTTTCAGTCATTCAGTCTTGAAATCCCTGGCAGCTACCAGAAGACCATTTGAGGACCCCAACCACCTGGCCCTACAGGAGTTGGGTTGTATTTTCTTTTCAAGATGATTCCAAGGGTGATTTAAAGAGGTTATCAATTGTTGAATCAGTTGTCAAGGCATCAAGTCCTTCAGTATTCCTTGGACAACTCAACTGGTTGATACAGGCTGTATTCAAGCATCCTGTATGGCCTTGGCCCTTTTGGGCCAATTCAGTCACACACTTCAGTTCTCAAGATGGCCAGATCTGTATTGACACAAAACAGTCAATACAGCCAGGTGATCAACCCTCCAAGATCAGTCTTCAGCTTTTCACATATACTGGCCACCTTTTCTTCCCTGGAGACTTTTTCCCCAGCTGATAAATATATTGGCTTTATTATTATCCTTCTCTTCTTTTCATTTATCAAAGTAAATACTGATAATATTAACTCAGTCATTTTAACCTTTCTTCTTTGCCTTTGGGCGGATTTTGGTGGTCATATCCTTTCATAATTCCATTGTTCTTTCTGACCAGTTGAAACTGTAAATTGAGGATTAATTTGGTTAGCTCTTTGGCTTTTGGCTTTCTTTATTATCTTGGCCATTGGCTGCCCTTTTCTCTTATCTTTGGCATAATTGTCCTTACTCATATTATTCCTTAAAGAAATATATTCCTTGTCATTTCTTTATTCTTTTGGGGCCCTCCAAGTGAGCTCTTGATTCCTGAGTCCCAGGCCACTTTTGCTTTCCAAAAATGCCCCTGTGACATTATATTAATTAACTCAAAATTTCTTTTCATTCTGTTCATTCTTTATTTATAAGTTCATTGACTCATTCATTGAAATTGAGACTTTTAATGCTTATGAGCTTTATGATTCACCGTCATCTCTCAAATTTCTCTCATTTATTATTCATTTTGAGAATTGAAAGCTGAACAATTTTTATTGGTTTTTCTCTTTTTAAATCTTATCTCAAATCATCAAATTTTATTTCATAGATAATTCAGGTGTAATCTTAATTCTCATTTGATTTTCAAGTTTCTTATCAAATTATTCAGACAAATTCTTCACATCAAGATTCATATTTGATTCATTCTTCAAGAATTTTGATTTTTAAAGAGGAACTAACTTGATTTTTATTTGATTGATTGATTTGACATAAATTGATATTGAACTCAAGAAAGTTGATTCACCTGAAAATTTCATTGATTTTGCAGATTTTTCACATCAAGAATTTTGACATAAATTGATTTTGCTTCCAGAATTCATTTGATTGACTGAGTTTCTGCAAGATTTTGATTTTTATTGATTTGAATTATTGAATTATTGACTCAAAGATTTAATTTTGATATTCATTGATTGATTTACCTCAGGATTTCATTTTGATTCATTGAATTTTCTTCAAGACATTGATTTTTGATCTTGATTGTGACTTCAAGCTTTCTTTTGATTTCCCTCAAGTTTCACATCTTCAAATTTTTGATTTTTATTAATTTAATTTCATATTTTATTCCTGAAATTATGCCTATCCAACATTCACCTCCTGCAAGACAGACAAGACCCCAGGCCAGAGCTCAAGCGTTTCTCACTCCAACTCCAAGAGCTCCTCGTGACAGCACCCCAGCAGTTCCCCAACTGAGGGCCCATTTACACAGAGGAGCCAATTTGAAAGGAGCAGAACCATCCAGGAAGGAAGGAAGAGGGCCAAGAAGATTGAATTCTTTTTCAGGAGTTTTTGGCAGATTCCCAGGACTTTCAAGGACCACTTTCAAAGGTCCTGGTGAAGAGGGTGAAGAGAAGGAGGAAGAGTCTGATTGTACTGAAGGTTTCCCTGCTCCTGTGGGGGCATCCCAAGGTACTGGAGGGCCAACTCTAGCCCAGTATAATCAGCCTTTCTCTCATCACTATGAACCATCCTTATTGGCCATCATGCAGCAAATGGCATGGATTATGGCCAATATTCGAGCAGCTTCATCTTCTGAAGAATAAAGACCACCAGCCTTCAAGACTCCATATATGAAGGCACCAGAATGCTTTGATGGGACTGAGCCCTTCAAATTTGGAAGCTTTATTCAGTCTTGCAAATTCATCCTTCATAATGATCTGGAAAACTTCTCTCAAGAAAGAAAGAAAGTCTTTTATTCCACTTCATTCCTCATTGGAAGGGCTGCAAAATGGATGGAACCTTATCTTTCCAATCTCATCAATCAAGACCCAAGCTACCTTCTCAATTATTGGCAATTATTTGAATCTCAACTCTTCACTTTATTTGGACACCCAAATGAAGTTAGAAACGCTGAAGCAGAGTTGGATGCCTGAAGAATGAAAGAGGGTGGACATGTTTCCTTATACATTGCCAATTTCAACAGTTTGGTTTCAAGAATTGGAGATTGGAGTGAAAGGGCTCTCATCCACCATTTCAGGAAGGGATTGCCATCCAGGATTTTGAATTGGTTGGCCACTCATCCTTCAAGAATTGACTCTATTCAAACCTTAATGGATATTGCCCTGGAGCTTGATACCAGGTACCATGAGAGGCAAAAAGAGAAGAGTCATCATCAAGAGAAGAAGCCTGAAGCCTCAAAGTCAAATCCTTCTCATCCTCAAAATTCTTTAAATTCAAGTCAAAAAAAGAAGAAGAATTTCTAGAAGAGGGACAAGCCCCATTCTTCTTTGCTCAATGAAGACTTCAAGTTAATGAATTCTGAAAAAGAAAGAAGAATCAAGGAGGGCTTATGTACCTATTGTGTTGGGAAGCATCATCTTGAGTATTGTTTTAAAAGACCTCAAAAACAGCTTGCCCAACCATCAGGCCAATTTTCCAGCCAGGAAAAAGCCTGAGTAAAGATCATGTTGTGTTCAATGGCTTCCACTGTTTTTCATCCAGAGCAAAATTGTGAATTCTGAATACTGGTGTCAAGAATTCTCTTGAATTCTTTGTTTTTTCTTTTCTTTCTGATGTTTTTTACAGTATTCTCATTGATCCTGGTGTTACCAGCTCATTTATTGCAGAGCAGTTTGTTCACAAGTATTCATTGACTATGTCGGAGCTCCCGGAGAAGATTCCTCTTATCATTTTGGAATTCTCAGAGTCCCCTTCCTTATTTGTGACCCACCATACTAAATATATTGTTGAGCTCCCTTCCTTCCCAAGCTTTGAATGTGTCAGCCTGTGACTCAAAACCAGAGCACAAGCATGACAGCCAAAATATCATAAACCAATGGTATAGCCAGGATACCACCAAAACATGGAGCTGAGCCAAATCGGCTCAAAAGATATCAAAAGAAAGAGGAAACTCACCTCTTTCTGAAAATATAAGTCCCATCACCATAGGACAAGAAATAACAAAGTTATTCCTGCTCAAAGTCATTTCTGAGCATAAACCTTAATTTTCACCTCTCATCTAAAATCTAGAAGGAGAGGCTTAACCCCATCAAATGGGTACCCAAAATGAAGCTCTAATGCAGGACTAACCAATGGTACCAGCCAAACTGAGCTAGCACCAGTATTACTTGAGTTATGGTCAAATTCAGGCCAAATAAGGGTGAACAAAACATTCACCTCTCATCTAACTTCTACAGTTTTAGTGTGGGATACTTGAAGTGGGGTCTTTTTGGAAGGAGCACAATCAGGGCTATCTGATGGTGTCATCCACTTCTTCATATCTCAACTATAACAGAAGTTATGAGGCAAACAAGCTCAATACAGCTTTTTGCCCAAACCATGCCTATGTACAAAAAACCTTGTACATGGGATAACTTTGTCATATTTGATGATAACCATGCCAAATTGGGTATCATTGTGTAGAGCTCATACAGGGCTATCCAATGAACCAACTTTGAGAATAATATCTCAAAGACTGACAGAGGTATGGCTATTTGAAAGTTATAATCCCACAATATGACCAATACAGCTGTATTATGACAGGATACAGTTGTACTCTGATTATGAGGTGTCAAACAGACTCTGAAGCTTATTTATACTTCAATACCTCATAATTAAGTCAAATACAGAGGTCCATACAGGTTCTGTACAGTTTCTGACGCGTCAGGAGCACCAGAATACACCTGTAAACTCCATTGGTGAAAATTTCCACCCTATATAGAGTAAAAATGACTACTTGTGGTTCTAAAACCACATTTCAACCCAATACTAGCCTGTATTGAGTGTATAGAACCACAAAGTAGCCTACAGTAGTGAAAAGTTTCACTCTGTGGTCGTGTGCAGAGGTAAACCACCTCCCACTACCCCAGAACAAGATAAAAGGAGGCTTTGCCTCACCAGGAAGCAAATCCAGCATCCTGTTCTTGATATTCTTATGTGGTATAACTTCTTAAAAAGGAAGTGATACTCTTAGAATTTAACAGGTATACTTTAAGTTTAGGTATTGTAGGGTTTGCTATTGTAAATCAACAGGCAAACACTGCACCCAGGGCTATCAGCAGTACTCACCATCACTAAATTATTTTAGTATAGCCCTTTTAACTCATATTCCCACTCTAATATCATCATTATTTTCGTGTCAAACTCAGAGTTATAGCTTTTATTATCATTCTGAAGCTATATCATAGAGTCACCCTGACATTTTGGGGGCCTGGCCAGGTTTTTTACCTATTTTAGACAAAATTCTAGCTTGTTTTCACTATTTTTAGCTTATATTCTTGCTTTTTAGAGTTATTATCCTTGTTTTATTTCTTACTTTCACTTTTTGTAAACCATAAGAAGCCCTGAAGGGGATTCATTTTGTGGTTTTTCTCTATTCTGATATTTTTACTCAAAAATTAAAAAATATATAAAAATTATAATCAAAAAAAAAAAACTGTATACATATCTTTTTTTTCAAAAATAATATTTTTCTTTTTTGAAGAGTTATAAATATATAATTTATATTTATAAAATATTCTCTTTTTATAATAAAATGAAAACCATATTTTATTATTGTTTTTTTATTTCATAATATATACAAAGTATATATTATTTGAATTTTTCTTGAAGAAAAACTCTGATAATTCATTTTTTCACCCAAATTGGCGTGAAAAATTGATTATTATCATTATTATTGATAATACCAATAATTATACTTCATAATAAAATAAAAACCATATTTTATTACTGTTTTTTTTTCATAATATATACAAAGTATATTATTTGAATTTTTCTTGAAGAAAAACTCTGATAATTCCTTCTTTCACCCAAATTGGCGTGAAAAATTGATTATTATCATTATTATTGATAATACCAATAATAATACTTCATAATAAAATAGAAACCATATTTTATTATTGTTTTTTTTCATAATATATACAAAGCATATATTATTTGATTTTTTCTTACAGAAAAACTCTGATAATTCATTTTTTCACCCAAATTGGCGTGAAAAATTGATTATTATTATTATTATTATTGATAATTTCAGTAATAATACTCAATAATAAAATACAAATCATATTTTATTATTGATATTTTTTTTCATAATATATAAAAAGTATATATTGTTTGAATTTTTCTTACAGAAAAACTCTTATAATCCATTTTTTTACCCAAATTGGCGTGGAAAATTGATTACTATCATTATTATTGATAATTTCAATAATAATACTTCATAATAAAATACAAACCATATTTTATTATTAATATTTTTAATATATACAGAGTATATATTGGGGAGAGTTGATTGATATTTATTATTGATATTTTCAATAATAACTTGTCCAAAGTGACTTATAAATTCCTAACAAAAGGATTCAATCAGCTAGCTGAAACTCTCACTTTACAAATCAGAAATATTACCACCTCATTCCAAAGACTTTGGATTTCCAAGGGATTATTCCTTACAAAGAGAAACAAACATCAGTTGGAATAGAGGCCTGGAAAAGAGAGAAGTTGAAGTTGTTCAAAGTCATGATACATGGCAAAATGAACCTTTCTACACCTTCCAAGATGGGTTTCAACAGCAAACCTCCAGGAATGGCTTGCATAGAACAGTTTGTTCTAACCCATCAAATCTTCCAAGAACTTCTCCAATGGGGAATGGCAGACAGGGAATTCAAACCAGATTCCCACTACAAAGAACTTGTAGAAAGTATTCAGAAGATTTCCCTCAAAGAGATATTCTTCAAAGAACTTATCATAGACAGGAAATGGAACAAGAGCTAACACACTCTGACCCTTTCAGGCTCATGAGGACTGGTAACCCAACCAGACTCCCTAGTGGCTTCACACCACTCAGGCACCAGCAGATCAGTGACCAAGAGTCACTATACTTTCCAATCCAAGATAGAATCCAGGAGAGGAAGAGGATGATAAGGCAAGAACAAGACTTCTTTCAACCCGAGGCTGAAAGAGTCAGACCCTATGATCCAGAAATTGTTGGACCTGTTGCAAGAAGTACAAAGAAACAACAAACAGTTGTAAATACTTCTAATGCACCTAGCAGCCCTATGATAAGGAATGATATCTCCACTCAGATGAAACACAATGTTGTGATACCTGAGAGTACCATAAGTAGTAATACTCTATGGTTAAAATTTTCCCAATTTGTAGAACAAACTCAAAAAGAGTTTGAAAGACTCCATGAAAGTATTTCAAGTTTACAAGAGGTTTGTACCTTACAAACCAAAACTATTCATACTCTTCAAGAGGACTATATTGAATTGTATAAAACCTCAGAAGATTCCAAAAGAAGACTAAATCAAGTCTTGGAGGAGCAAAATCACTGCAAAAGGGAAAGGGAATACCTGGATCAAGATATTGACAAGTTGTTCAATTTCTGCCAAAAAATGAAACCCCGAACACAAGGGCATGTTTCTGGAAGCACCCCATACCACCAGGAAGACTTCAAGCCAGATTCTGTATTGGTGAATAAGGCAAGGTCTCCATCAAAATACCAGGATGGAGATAATATTTCTTATACTGAAAAGGAAGCCTTGAAACAGCTTCCTGAGGCCTCAAGCTGGCCCAAATTCTCTGGAACTGGAGAGTATGATCATATGGAGCTCATTGATTATATTGATGGACTCTTCACTGATGTACCAAGTATACCAGATTACTGGATTACTGCCAGATTAAATACAGCTTTTAAAGGACATGCTAGTATTTGGTACACACAAATGAAAGAAATCCATGGCAGAAAGAACTGGCCATGGTGGAGGAGCCAAATAATCCAAAAGTACAGAAATGATACATGGATATGGCAGAAAACCCTTTCATTTGGAAATGATAGATACACAGTGGACAAAGATCCATATGATTGGTGTCTGAGACTGTCAAAAAGGTTAATAGCCATTGACCCTCACATAACAACAGAAATGAGAAATCACAAACTGTTTACCAAACTACCAGGAGACTTAGAACATGCAGTAAAAGGCAGATGCTCCAAAGAATCCACCTTGGATCAAATATCCAATACTTTGCAAGAAGTAAGGATTAGAACATCTATTGGTAGATACAATAACCATAGTACTGGTGATAACAGGGATAATCCAACACTGGAAGCCAAAGAAACTCATTATTCAGATTCTGAATTCACAACAGGATTTCACAATTGTGAACCACCCAATCACTATGCAGAAAATTCTCCCAAAGACAGGGAAGAGATATTTGCAAGAGAGGAAGAAACAACAAAAGACCAAGAAGGTCATGAATCTGACTCTGATAGTGTGGGGAATGGCGGTGGAAATAACTCATACAGTGAACCTAACCCCCATGAGGAATATTTGGTGGAATTTAAGAACCATGCAATAGAGGAAATTGGTTCAGTCCATTCCCAAAGGAGGAAACCAATGACCAAACACCTGGATGGTTTGAAACATAAGCCACCAGACAGGGAGGGTATGACCACAAGAAAGTTGATGGCTCAAGTTCAAATGAACCATGCTAATACCTCCAAGAGGAGAGGAAAGTCTCATCAATGATGAGCCTTTTTTTTAGAGGGAGGGTATGTCAGCCTGTGACTCAAAACCAGAGCACAAGCATGACAGCCAAAATACCATAAACCAATGGTATAGCCAAGATACCACCAAAACATGGAGCTGAGCCAAATCAGCTCAAAAGGTATCAAACGAAAGAGGAAACTCACCTCTTTCTGAAAATATAAGTCCCATCACCATAGGACAAGAAATAACAAAGTTATTCCTGCTCAAAGTCATTGCTGAGCATAAACCTTAATTTTCACCTCTCATCTGAAATCTAGAAGGAGAGGCTTAACCCCATCAAATGGGTACTCAGAATGAAGCTCTAAGCCAGGGCTATCCAATGGTACCAGCCAAACTGAGCTAGCACCAGTATTACTTGAGTTATGGTCAAATTCAGGCCAAATAAGGGTGAACAAAACATTCACCTCTCATCTAACTTCTACAGTTTTAGTGTGGGATACTTTGAGTGGGGTCTTTTTGGAAAGAGCACAATCAGGGCTATCTGATGGTGCCATCCACTTCTTCATATCTCAACTATAACAGAAGTTATGAGGCAAACAAGCTCAACACAGCTTAAACCTTGTACATGGGATAACTTTGTCATATTTTATGATAACCTTACCACATTTGGTATCATTGTGTAGAGTTCATACAGGGCTATCCAATGAACCAACTTTGAGCATGATATCTCAAAAACTGACAGAGTTACGGCTATTTGAAAGTTATAATCCCACAATATGACCAATACAGCTGTATTATGACAGGATACAGTTGTACTCTGATTATGAGGTGTCAAACAGACGCTGAAGCTTATTTATACTTCAATACCTCATAATTAAGTCAAATGCAGAGGTCCATACAGGTTCTGTACAGTTTCTGACGCGTCAGGAGCACTAAAATACACCTGTAAACTCCATTGGTGAAAATTTCCACCCTGTATAGAGTAAAAATGACTACTTGTGGTTCTAAAACCACATTTCAACCCAATACTAGCCTGTATTGAGTGTATAGAACCACAAACCAGCCCACAGTAGTGAAAAGGTTTACTCTGTGGTCGTGTGCAGAGGTAAACCACCTCCCACTACCCCAGAACAAGATAAAAGGAGGCTTTGCCTCACCAGGAAGCAAATAAAGCATCCTGTTCTTGATATTCTTACGTGGTATAAATTCTTAAAAAGGAAGTGATACTCTTAGAATTTAACAGGTATACTTTAAGCTTAAGTATTGTAGGGTTTGCTATTGTAAAGCAACAGGCAAACACTGCACCCAGGGCTATCAGCAGTACTCACCATCACTAAATTATTTTAGTATAGCCCTTTTCACTCATATTCCTACTCTAATATCATCATTATTTTCGTGTCACACTCAGAGTTATAGCTTTTATTATCATTCTGAAGCTATATCATAGAGTCACCCTGACAGAATGAGACTTTTTAGTCATTCATACTCCCAATGGAGAAGTCCTCATATTCGGATTTGACTTTCTTAATCATTTCAATCCATCTATTGATTGGAGACAAGGGCTGATCACCTTTCATGCTGATCATAAGGACTATCATGATCCTTCAAATTCTTTCAGTAATTATTTTTCTTCTGCAAAATAATGTGCAGCTCTGGTTGGTGATTCTATAACACCATCATTTCCCCCTTCTTTACATATTCCTTCTCTTAATTCCCATATGTCATTACTGTCCTCTAGAGATGAAGTCTTCTGTCAGGCCAAGTCTATGATGAAGGTGTAATAAGGCTATTTACAGCTTCAACTATGACCGTGACATGGTAAAATTGATTCAAAGTGGTTGCATTATTGTTAATAAAGGTTTAAAATAAGGTAATAAGGGCTTTACAATCATAAAATAGTGGTTGTGAGTGCTGTTGAAAGCCCTGGGTGAAGTCTTACCAGTTGGGTTACTATAATAAGAACTACAATACTGAATTTTAAAGTATAAACTGATTACCAAGAGTATAATTTCTTTTGATAGTTGTACTACATAGTAATTCAAGATCAGGATGAGGAAACCTTTTCTGGTGGAGAAAAGGCCCCTTTTTATCCTGAAATTGGGTGAAAAGGCTACTAGACCTTTCCATGTAGAGGAAGTGAAGATTTTTCACTTCCAAGGACTGGCTTGTGGTTTTTACAATGCCTGTATAGCCTTCATTGGGCTCAGACAAGGTTTTGAAACCACATCTGGGCAGGTTTCACCAATACAGGGTGAAAGGTTTCATCTGGGCACCACATAGCCCTCTTCTGACGTGTATGACACATAGAATGCTGTAAAGAACATGTACAGGACCCCAGTATTGACCAAACTATGAGGCATTGAAGTATGAACAGGATTCTTTGTATGTTTGACACCTCATAATTGTAGTTATGGGAGAATATCCCACAGCAAGGCTGTATTGGTCTAACTGTGGGATTCTGACCTTAAAGCGGCCATACCTTTGTCAGTTTTTGAGATATCAAGCTCAAAATTGGTTACTTGTGAGCCATGGATGTGGCCTAGACAATGGTACCTCATTTGATATGGCTATCAATAAATATGGCAAAGTTATGCCATGTACAGGATTTTTTGTACATATGTATGATCTGCTTAAAATATCCATGGAACTTGTTTTCCCATACCTTTTGTACTAAATGAGATATGGGGAAATGGATGGCACCATCAGATAGCACTGATTGTGCTCTTCCCAAAAGATCCCACTTTAGGTATCTCACACTAAAGCTGTAGAAGTTAGATGAGAGGTAAATATTTCATTCCCCTTTATTTGACCTTATTTTGGTCATAACCTCAGTAACTCTGATTCTAGCTCAATTCCGTTAGTACCATTGAGTAGCCCTGACGTAGAGCTTCATTTTGAATACCCATTTGATGGGGTTAAGCCTCTTCCTCCGGATTTCAGATGAGAGGTGAAAAATAAGGTTTATGCTCAGCAACAACTTGGAGAAGGAATAAATTTGTTATTCCTTGTCCTATGGTGGTGGGACTTTTATATTTAGAAAGTGGTGAGTTTCCTCTTGCTTTTGGTACTCTTTTAGCTGGTTTGGCTCAGATCCATGTTTTGGTGGTATCTTGGCTCTACCATTGGTTTATGGTATTTGGCTGTCATGCTTGTGCTCTGGTTTTGAGTCACAGGCTGACATCTTCAAAGAGATTAAAGATGTTGGAGAAGATAATTCTGTATCTTCACTTCAACCCTTCTTTGGGAATATGGAACTTCCCCCTTCATCTTATCATGACTCCCTGGAGGAGTTGTGGGATAAAGAGGAACAGCCAGAAGAAATAGAAACTGTGATGAAGGTTGTTCCTTCTACTTATCACCATTACTTGGATGTATTGTCCAAGGTGAAAGCAGAGAAACTTCCTCCTCACTGGGCCTGTGATCATCATATCAAGCTGGAGGGGTCTCTTCCGCCAGTGGGGGTGATCTATTCTTTATCCAACCAAGAGTCAGATACACTCAAGGCCTACATGTTAGAGAATGTAGAGAAAGCTTTCATCAATCGAGGCTCCTCTTCAATGGGAGAACCTGTTTCTTTTGTCAAAAAGAAGTTTGGTGGCTTCCGTTTGTGTTTTGATTACCACCAACTCAATGCTGTTACTAGGAAGAACAAGTATCCTGTTCCTCCTATGAACCAGCTTCTAACTGTGAACCTTCAAGATATGACCACATACCCAAAAAGGTCACAAGAAATATTTAATATAATTATACATTAAAAATAAGTACCTTGAAACTACAAAAATAACATAAATTGGTATAAAACTTGGTTTAACTTAAAAGCCAATGAATAAACATGTGAAATAAATTATACAATTGGATTCCCCATGGTAAAATACACATATACCATTTTTATGGAATATCTGTAAAGTCAATATTATAATAAGTCATAAGTATTAATACCTTATAAAAACACAAATCCTTATTTATTTCAAACACCAATGAAAAAACATGTGAAATAAATGGTAACAGTGGATTCCCAATACAAATTCACACATAAAAGAATTAAGAAGCTAAGCTTCAAAATCAATACTTCAGGAATTAACCTGAATATATGCACTTTTTTGGTCAAGGCATATATTCAAGGATTTTAGCTGATATCTCTTGAATTATGAATGATAGAGTGATGAACCAAAAAGAAAGTCATCACGTAATTACTGTAGGAATACAGAAATGAAGTTTATTTCACAAGCTATAAACAAGGTTAAAATCTGTAAGGAATTATTGATTAAAATTAACAGAGCTGTTGACCACTTTGTTGTGAAAGTGGTCCAAACTTAAAAAAAGTAGACAGTTGGATTCTACTAGCTCATTCTTGAAGAATGATGTATTTTTCATTATAATATTCAAGGTATAACCCCTTGAAATCATAGTTCGAAGTTTAAAATATTAAATTTTGACAGAAAAGATGAGTTACAAGAAAAATCATCAAAAAAAGAGTTTTGATGATGTAATGAAATGCTCTTGGAAGCATAATGAGGTTATGCCAAGCTATTATAATTCACTCTCTGAATTGCTTTAGCGTGTAAATCCTGAAAGCTATTAAGGATCAACGTTTGAGCTTAATTTGATCATTTATGATCACTCAATGTAACCTTAAGTTAAGTTTACCAGTCATATGAGTGATACAATTGGTGAATACTATTAGTTTATGATTAAAACTAATCAAATACACGGGTTTTGGGGTTCTGCCAAGGCTTTGACGTCATCAAACCTAAAGTTATAGTGATAACTCTACATAATGGCATAATAATGATGTAATATGGTTTGATCATGATGTAATCATCACCAAACCTTAAAATACTGATCAATTCCAGTGGATATTATCAGTACACGTCTACCAGAAGGCTGTTGGACTCTAGGAGGGAGATGATGCCTATAAATAGAGCTCTTTTTACTCTGTTTTCCCCTCAGACGCATCAAAAACATTAAATCAATACAATTAAAAAGGTAATATCTTTATTCTTTATATATAAATCTTTTATATTATTAAAGACCAAGAATCATCTTATTATAATCATCAATTTTGACGTGATTAAACCATTTATTTAATTGTTTTTGTTAAAAATCTCTCTAAAAACTCATTTCCACATAAAAATCAAGAATATTTGTAATTTTCTCTATTTTTTATTGTAAATACAATTTGGATAAGTTGTATTTACATTAATTGGCGTAAAATATCTCAAAAATATTATATTAAGTATTAAAAGTAGGTTATTTTCTCTTATTATAATAATTTTCTCTTTATTATTCTTCTAATAATTCTGTAATTAATATAAATAGTATTTATATTAACTTATAACTTTAATATTGGTAATATTATTGTTATTAATGGTTTTTTATTAATAAAAAACAATTTTTTACGCCTTTATTATTTGTTTGTAAAATAATAAAGTGCCATTAAATATATTGATTATTTTATATTAATATATTTATTTTATTATATTGTATTTTATAATATAAACTATATTATCATATTTAATTGATAATATAATTATTTTTACGCCATAATTATAATAATTTGCTATTATTATAATTATTTTTATCTTATTTATTTCATTTATAAGGACATTCATAGTACAATAAGTAAAATATTAGTAATTTTCACTTATTGTTTCATAGTCAAACCTTACATTTGGGGGCCTGGCCGTGATATTTACTCTAAAAGACCTTTAAAAAGATTCTAATTGGGCTTATCCAATAATAAATTATACTTATAATCATAAAATTATATAATAATTTTATATTTATTGATTTTAAAAGCTATTGAGGCATTTGGAAAGCAATTGTACTGTCTTACACGTGCCTTTTCACACCCTTAGACTTGCAAAAACTTTCTTTGAGTGACTCTAGTGATTCAAAAAGATATTTTATAAATTAAAAATAATTTTATAAAAGAATCATATTTCATTTTTATTTTATTTTTTAAAAATAAAAACATAAAAAATAATAAAAACATTAAAAACCAATAAAAAAGTTATTTTATTCATTTTAATTTCATTTCTTTTATTATTTTCATTTTTTTTAATAAAAAAGATATAAAAGCAATTTTTACATGGAAAATTGCCATATCTTACCAAAAATAACACTTCTATATAAAAGACTTATATTTATTTGCCTTTTCAGTGTTTGAAGACAACCCAACAGAGGACAACCAAACCACTGTTGAAAGATTGGTGGAAGAAACTTGTCAATGTTTTCCAACACCAATAATTACCAAAAGAAAGAAAGCCAAGAAATTGGACTTTCCAGGACCCACAATTGAGGACTCTGAAGGTGAGTACCTCATTTATAAATTGCCATAAGAAAATTCCTGTTCTGAAATCCTCTTATTTCTTATTTTTATTATAATATGACTACCAGAAGAGGCTCCCAATGCTCCATCCAATCAGATGGAGCTGGACTCAGAGGTAGAATTGATTCCTCAAAAGGGAAAAGGAAGGGCAATATCCCCAGTGGAACAGAATCCACACAAGGAAGTGCCTTATCCCAAAGGCAAGTCCCAGAAATGCCCATGATATCTGAACCTGAATTGGAACTAATTATGAGTAACTCAAACAGGTACAAGTCACATTCAGAAGGCTCAAATAGACATTTACCTGAGCCAGTACAATCAGTACTACACAGTGTACAAGGACAAAGATTGGGAAATGTTGCCCCAAATACACCAAGGAGTGATGAACTCCTGGCACATCCTGAAAGCGTTCCTCAAAGAGGAGGAAATAGTGAGATACTCCAATGGATGGAATCCACTATCATCCAAACCTCAAATCAAAAAGATCAAGGACTATCATGCCAAAACAAAGGAGGCAACCAAGGAAGAAGCCCCAGTAGCTTCTACCAGCAAGCCCCAAGTCAACCCACTTCCCCAAGAAGGGAAGAAGAACAAGAAAAAGAATTGGAGAAAACCATATTCCCCAAGCTACAGGATTCTCAAAATCCAAAAAGATGCCATGGAAAATGTCTTCAACATGGCCAGAACTTTGATGGAATTAAAAGACAAAGAGGAACAAAGAATGAGACAACCCCATTTCCCAAAGAAATAACCTTGTCTCCTGATTTTGTAAATACTTTAACAGAGCTTAAAAATAGTATTTTACCTCTTAAAGACATTAAAAATAGCTTATTATCTTTCCAAGAAATAAATAATAGCTTATCATCTTTAACAAAACATGTTGCACAAAATAAGGAAGAAAGTGATAACATAAAATTTATGATTGAAAATAATAAAGCAAAAGTATTAATTGACAATACTCAGAAATTAATACAAGGACAACAAGAGTTGTACAAATACATAAGTGATGTCAAAGAAAAAACCATGGCAATCAATTATGATGTGAGTATTGACAATCTTACAGAAAAATTAAACAAATTAAGTATCCCTGTAGAACAATTTGAAGAAAAGACTTCATCACACCAAAAATTACTTTTGGACCATGTGGAAAAGAGTGATGAAGCAAGAATGCATCTGAAAGATGACATTCAAAGTGAAATAAGGATTATTACTGAAAAAATGGATAAAATTAACAAGGCTAATTTAAATATGCCAAAGTTATCAATAACATTTTCTCACATAAGAAGCCCTGTTAAACCAAAAGAGGAATTAACAAATCCATTCATAACATACTTGAGTCACCAAGACAATAACCAAGTCTTAATGAAGGAAGCACCTCAATTGAAAGAATGGCCAACATTCACAGGAGAAGGTGAATATGACCACATGTCATTTATCAAAACAATTGACATGATACAAGAAGATAATACCATACCAGATGGATTAATTACTGCAAGATTAAATTCATTGTTTGAGAAATCTGCAAAAAGATGGTATTATGGCATAAGGCAAACAAATGGCAAAAATACCTGGTCTTGGGGGAAACAAGAAATAATCACCAAGTGGGCTAATGATGCCTGGAGGTACAAAATAGAAAATGCATTTGAAAATTCTTTCTTTGACCCAGACAAAGACAAACCTTTAACTTGGTTCTTGAAACAAGTTGAAAGACTTAATGCATTGTACCCAGAAATGTCACAAAAAATGGTGCACATGAAAATACTCAAGAAATGTGGAGGAGAGCTAGAAAATGCCCTAAGAAGCAGGTGTATAGAACCATTCTTCACAGAAGAGTATATTAATGCACTAGAAGACATAGTGACAAGAACAAAAATTGGCAGGACTTGGAAGAAATTGGACATTAAAAGCCCAAATAAACCATTTATCAAAAAAGATAAATCAAAAGAATCCTTCAAGCCCAATACATCCAACAATAATGAGCAAAGAGAATTCCATAAATGTGGAGGTATTGGACACTTAGCCGATAATTGCCTTAAAAAGGCAAAGATTAATGAAATTGTGGAAACAGAAAACCACAATGACAAAGAAGAGGAATCTGACTCTGAAAAAGAGACAGAAGAATTAGAAAGTTCTGAAAGTGATGAAATCAATATAATTAATGCACAAATTAATAATATTGATATAATTTATGAAGTACTGGATGTTAACTCAAACTTACCACAAGTTGGGACATCTGACACAAACCTGACAAACATACAAGATGCCAAAATGTATAGAACCAAACCTGCAAGAAGAATGGGATATACAGCTGGAAAATCAAGTATTAGTATTGTTATGGTTGATAACCAAGAAGGAAAAGTTAACTTAGATACAGGAGCATATTGCACACGTGTTGGTAAAAGCTATTTAAAAACCATTGTCCCAGACTGGCAAGAAAAACTTATGCCAATACAAGGTGTCAAATTTAGTAGTGCTTGTGAGAGCATGAAGCCCCTTGGAATAATTGATTTAACACTAATTTTTCCTCACCCCTCATAATTTGTCAGAATTAAAGTAGAGTTTGTAGTATATCACAACTGTACTAGTAATCACTTCATACTTGGGAATGACTACTTATCAATTTATGGTATAGATATCTCTAACCACAAGGATAGATATTTTACCATAGGAGACAGCAAAAGACAAAAGTTTGGCTTCTTAAAAAACAAAAAACAAATCTTAGTTATTAATAATGAAGAAAAAATTACAGAAAAGGAACTTTTCATATCTGTACAACTTAAAGAGGCATGATTCAATCAAGAATTAACAGAAAAAATGAAAGAAAAATTGATTTACCTCTTATTTAAGTACAAAAATGCCTTTGCAACTGACTAAGAGCCACTAGGTGCCATAATTGGACATGAAGTGGATATAATTCTGAATGTGGAAAAACCTTACCCACCTCTACTAAAGAGACCAGCTTACCCAGCTAGTCCAAGGGCTAGAGAAGCCTTGGAGGTACACATTAAAGAATTAATGGACCTTGGAGTATTAAGAAAGGTAGGACATAATGAACAGGTAGAAGTCACTACACCTGTCATTATAACTTGGCATAATGGAAAATTAAGGATGGTAGGAGACTTCAGAGCCCTGAACACCTATACCATTCCAGACAGGTATCCAATATCCAGGATCCATGAGACATTGACACAATTGTCACAAGCTAAGCTCATCACAGCCATGGATGCCTGAAAGGGCTTTCATCAAAATGTCTTAACAGACAATGCCAAAAAATAACTGAGGATAATAGTCCACTGTGGAATTTTTGAATACTTAAGAATGCCATTTGGCATAAAAAATGCACCTTCCCATTATCGAAGAATGATGAATACCATATTCCCTGAAGAATTATCAGAACAATGGTTAATTATCTATATTGATTATATTATAGTTTGCTCAGAAACTTGGGAAAATCACCTTACGAGACTAGAAAGGGTACTACAAAAAATAGTCCAAGTGAATATTAAAGTTTCCTTGAAAAAGTGTCATTCTGCATACAGTGAATTAAGAGCACTACAAAATGTTGTATCTGGACTTAGTCTAGGCATAGACAAGAATAAATTAGCAGAAGTACTACTTAATCCAATGCCTCAAACCAAAAAAGAAATGCAATCATTTCTAGGATTTTCTGGTTACTATAGACAGCATATAAAGGTGTGAGCCTTAGAGGTAATTTCATATACCCAAAAGACCACAAATACAAAATTAACATATTAATATAAGTAAAATAAATTTATTTATATTATTAAAATAAGAATCAAAATATGAATATAAAATTATATTCAAAAATAAAAAATTAATTACAATTTAAAAATAAAATTACATCAAATTTTGAAATTATAAAATTACATTTATACTTGAAAAAATTAAGTAAAAATGAAATTTTAACAAAATTGTGAAAAAATAAATAAATTTGGAAAAAAGTTAAATAAAATTTATTATAACTTTTTATCCAATAAATAAACATGTAAAATTTATTTCACCATTGGATTCCTCATAAAAAATCAGGTGGGGTCACCTCTGAGTGAAATTCTTGTAACTCAACTCTGAATAAGCTTAAATTAAGTTTCTAGTATTTTCAATACAAAAGTTGAAAATCCTCAAAACCTTAATTTAATTCACACCACATGTGGTGTTAACCATCAATTTTTGTGTTAAAATTGAGGTGTTGTGTTTAGTTTAGAAGTTATGAGGAATTGAAGTATTTTCAATTGAATTCAATTGAAATGTCAAAATGTGCGCGTGTATTACATAAGTGAACTTTGATTTACATATGAGGTGTCAATTATTACTGTATTGTACTGTACAATTGAATAGAATTACATATGTAAAGTATAAGTATAATACATGATGAGGAATTAATGGAAAAATAAATTGGAAAGATTAAATTTGGGGGGGAAAAGGAATTCCAGCTCTAAGGGGGAGCTAGACCCCCAAAATCCTTGCTGACAGGCGTGGGATGTCAAAATTCACGCAAAAGTTCATCACTTTTGGCCTGGAATTGAGTTACAGGGTCTGTGGACTCAATTGATGATGAGGTTTTGATACCAACTGGGGTAGTTTTAGCTGTTGCCAAGAGGGTAAAACTACCCTTAAGATAAAAAAATCATAATAAAAACAGTTTTAACTGGTTTCTACGCCTCTGACACACATTCTGACGTGTTTTGAAGGCTCTAGGCCTGGTATTGCTATAGTAATGGCTGATTTAAGGGTCTAAAATGGCTAAAATGGCTAAAAATGGCTTAAACCAGCCCTTTTTTGGCCTAAACCAGGGTTCAATGATACCATAATTGGCTTTTCTGTTGTCAGACTGTTTTTCACGACTGACAAGAGTAAATTTTACTTTTGGAGTAAGAGAATTGATGGCTATAAAAGAATGTCTTCTTTGCCCCACTTTTCTCTTCATGTTAGAATCTTTTCCTTTTATTAATTAGTTTAAAACTGTTAAACCAATCAATCAAAGATTCCAAACACCACTTTTAAATCATTTTAATCCTTTTAACCACGTGAAAAAATCATTATAATTATTGTTTGTAACTCTTATAATCATTTTTACCCCTGAAACCACCCCAAAAGTGAATTAAAGCATCTTTCATCACTGTAAACTTTGTCACTTTGTTTGAAAATTCACTCTGGTCACTTTTGGGCGTGTTTTCTCTTTAATATTCTTTTTAAAGACTTTTTTCTTTAATTAATTGCTTGCAGTTCTTTGCTCAATTAATTCCAATTGAAATTGCTCTTGAAGAAATTTCTTTTGTAGCCTTAAAATATCTCTTGTAGAGTATTTTTTGGGATAAATCTTTATTGTTGGTAAAACAATAAATTTTTATATTATTGTTTTATACTAATAAAGTTATAAACAATAAAATTGGCGTGTTTTCTCTTAAAAATAATATTTCATACTATTTTTAACTGAATTTTACCTTATACAAATTTTGAGGACAGGAAAAGTACTTGATTTTTAATCAAAGTTTCATATCCACACCTTACATATGGGGGCCCAGCCGTGATATTTTACCTGTGACATATTTTTTTACTCTTTTCAAATCTTTTTTCTTATATTGAAAAATTTAAAAACACATAAAAAATACTTATAATTCAAAAAACCCATAAAAAATAACTTTTTTTTTCATATTATAAGTGAGGCTTATATTTTTATTTCTTTTTTGAAATAACCTTTTTTTACTTAATTAATTGGCTTTTTCATTAATTTTAGTGTCTGACAACGTGGTAAGACAAGAAAACATTGAAACAGCCTCAACAGTAACCAGCATTATCCCTTCCAGTACTGTTAATTCTGATCATAATAGTACTGTTATTGTGACTCAAAATAACCAGCCTGAACCAATATCTTCTGAATTGATTAACTTGGACATAAGTAATACCCTTCAGAAATCTAAAAATTTGGCCAATAGTAAGTTTTTGACGTAAAAATACTATTTTAAGCCTTTTTTTTTTAACCATAATTATGCCTTCAACCAGGTCAGGAGCCAGCTACAACCCCTCAAGCAGCTCCCAAAAAGGTAATAGACGTCATTATGGCAGAAGCCAACCAGGTACAAAAGGAAAAGGGTCAGTTGATGACTTCCAAACAACTAAATTGGGTCATTCTGAAGCTGATAATACTATTTTACCTTCAAAAAGAGCTGACACCGCCACAACAAGCCTCTGTGGACAAATACAAAGCCAGCCACAGTGAATTCAACAATGCACTTCAATTCAAGGAGTACCAGATCCTTGCAGACCTGTGGAAGAATTGCATGAATTCTTACCTGACAGTAAGAAAATTCTTGGGCCATCCCAGCACTTGCAAATTGCTCAATGGATGGCATCCATTAATGGAGAAGAAAAACATGATGCTTTTGACACTAGAATGGAGGAAAAACATCCCTCCACCACCCAAACCAGTGCCAAAAACAGCCCCAGTGGCCAGCAGCAGCAATTCCAACGTGAAAAAGCAGCCACAAGCTCCAAACAAGGGCAAAGGGAAGGCACCAGCCCCAAAACCTTACAGCCAGGGCTACAGAATCCCAAAGATTCAGCAGGATGCCATGGAAAATGTATTTCAGATGGCCAGAACCATGATGGAATTACAGAAGAAGGAGGAAGCCAGATTAAGGTTCCAGAAATGATTTCTGACATATTTGATTCCATCCCAGAGTTGTATAATGCTATAAATGACGTGAAAAAACATCTTTCTGATAAAAATGGCACCATTTGTAACAACATTAAAACAAACAACCTGAGTCTGTGCCAAATTAATGAAACACTTATGTGTTTTGAAAAAGTTTTGAGAACAATTAAAAATTCCAATAATGATAGTTCTTCTAACAATAAAATAAATGAGCAATCTGCCATTATTAAAGAATTAACAGATAAATATTCTAAATTCAATATTGATGACATAATTGAAACAAGAATTAAACAAGCAATAAATATTATCAAGACAGATAACAAGAAAGTCCTTGATGACATTTCAAATTCATTTACTGAAGTAAAAACATATACCATTGCCATGAAAAAGTGTTTTGATGCTTCACAAGAAGAAGTATCAAAATTATCAATGAAATTGAATCAAGTCACTGCTGATAATACAAGACAGACAGAGTTATGGCAAGAACTGACACATAAGGAAGACATGTATAAAATTGAAGTAATAAATTTAATACAAAGCTTCCAACATGAATACAGAAATTCCCAAAGGTGTAGCAACAGTAAAATGAATGACATTGAACAAATACTGAACACCTTACCAAGAATGTCTACACCTCTAAATCAAAATGAGGGCACAAGAATTCCAAATCCACAAGTATTGGATCCTGATAATTCACAATTAAAAAATGAATTATCCACTTCTTTTCATAACTTGGAACCATCAATGGGCCAAGCACTCTTGAAAGAAGTTCCAAAACTTAAAGAATGGCCTCACTTCAGTGGTGAAGGAGAGTATGACCATATGGAATTCATTAGAGGTATTAACATGATCAAAGAGGATTTTGAATTACCAGACAGATTGGTAACAGCCAGGTTTAACACCTTGTTTACCAGATCAGCTCACAGATGGTACATCAAAATAAGACAAGCACATGGACACCAGAGTTGGACTTGGTGGAAAACCCAAATCATCAACAAATGGGCAAATGATGCTTGGAGGTTTAAAGTTGAAACAGCCTTTGAATCTGCCAAATTTAATGCTGATAAAGACAAAGCTTTACCATGGTTTTGCCAACAAAAGGACAGATTAACAGCATTATATCCTGACATGTCAGAATTTATGATCCATAGAAAAATTCTGAGACAATGTGGAGGTGACTTAGAGCATGCTGTCAAAAGAAGGACTACTGAACAATCTTCAGCAGAAGATATTATCAATATACTAGAAGAAGTAACCACCAGAACCAAAATTGGTTCTAATAGGGTGAATCTCAAAACAAGGTTTAATACACCTTGGAAAGATTCTGTGGACAAAAACCCCAAAGAAAATTCTAGTAATATTAAATATAAATCTGCAGATACAGTCAGAAAATGCCATATTTGCCAAAGCACCACCCATTTAGCCAATGCATGTCCAAAGAGGGGGAAAATCAATGAAATTGACATTGAAAAGGAACCAGATGTTGAAAAAGAAGACATAATTGAAGACAATTCAGATGATAAGTCATCCATATTTTCTGAATCTTCAAAAGATATAGAAAATATCAATGCCACTTTTGACATCATGGAATCTTATTCCCACTTACCACAATTGAGCAATGGTCAAGTTGATTTATCAAAAGTTCAAGATGCACAACTTATGAAGACAAAACCAAACAGAGGAAAAGGTTATACAGCTGGTAACTCCTGTATAACAGAAGTGGTGATTGACAACAAGCCCACCAAACTTTTGCTTGACCCAGGAGCCTTCTGCTCTTGTGTTGGAAAATCCTTTCTTAAGACTTGTGTGCCAAATTTTGAAGACCAATTGTTACCAATTGATGGTATAAAATTCAACAGTGCAAGTAACCCAATGAAAGCATTGGGAATCTTTGAGACCAATGTCATATTCCCACACATGAATGGGAATTTAAGGATCACAGTTGAATTTGTTGTTATGGAAAATTGCCCTAGTACCCATTTTATATTGGGAAATGACTATTTGATCATGTATGGGATAGATTTACATAATAACAAAGACAGATACTTTACAATTGGGGACAATAAGCGCCAGAAATTTGCCTTTTTACCATTTAAAAGACAAATTACAGTAAACAAAGTATCACCAGTCAACTTGGAGTTAGAAAAATTCAAGTCTGAACAGTTAAATGAGGCTGAGATAAGCCTTCATCTGACTGATAAACAAGAAAATGAACTTTCTTCCCTTTTGTATGACCACAAAGGAGCATTTGCTACAGACAAAGAACCTCTGGGAGCAATTATTGGTCATGAAGTTGACATCATTCTTAACATTGAGAGACCTTCTCCACCACTTTTAAGAAGACCTGCTTATCCAGCAAGTCCAAAATCAAGAGAAGCTCTAGAAATTCATATCAAAGAACTTCTAGACGTTGGTGTAATAAGAAAAGTAGGCCACAATGAGGAAGTAGAAATAACTACACCAGTCATAGTGGCGTGGAATAATGGAAAATCCAGAATGGTTGGGGGCTTTAGAGCTCTGAACACTTACACTGTTCCAGACAGATACCCAATACCAAAAATCCAAATTGCCCTTACTCAAATATCTCAAGCAGTGTATATAACCACTATGGATGCCGTTAAAGGATTCCATCAAAATGTGGTAACACCAAGAGCAAGAAAATACTTGAGAATTATTGTTCATTGTGGAGTGTATGAATACTTAAGGATGCCCTTTGGTATCAAAAATGCACCTTCACACTTCCAAAGAATGATGAATGAAATCTTCCCTGAAGAACTCTCAGAGGCATGGTTAATCATTTACATTGATGACATTATTATCTGTTCAAAGAATTGGGAGGAGCACATGTACAGATTATCAAGAGTTTTGACAAAAATCCAATCAGTAAACATGAAAATCTCCTTGAAGAAATGTCATTTTGGATTTAAAGAACTTAAGGCACTAGGACATGTTGTATCTGGTTTGTCCCTTGGAATTGATAAAAACAAAGTTGCAGCAGTATTGTTAAAACCCATGCCTCAGAGTAAGAAGGAAATTCAGTCATTCTTAGGTTTTGCAGGATATTACAGGCAACACATTAAAGACTTTGCATCCATAGCAAGACCACTTTATAAGTTGTGTGACAAAGACGCAGTATTTGAGATGACTGTTGACAGAGTCAAAGCTTTTGAATCTCTAAGAGAAGCATTGACCACTGCTCCACTCTTACTGATGCCAGACTTTAAATTGCCTTTCAAACTGTATATTGATGCATCAGGGGATGAACTAGGTCCTGCACTTCACCAAGTTCAGATCATAAATGACAAACCTGTAGAAGGACCAATATGTTTCATATCCAGGCAAATCAAACCAACTGAAGCCAGATATGGAGCAAGTCAAATGGAATGTCTATGCCTTGTCTGGGCCTTGGAGAAATTGAACTATTTCTTAGAGGGATGTGTTTTTGAAGTAATAACAGATTGTACAGCTGTGAAATCACTTTTGAACATGAAAACACCTAACAGACACATGCTCAGATGGCAAATAGCCATACAAGAATACAGAGGCAATATGACTATTGTTCATAAGGATGGGAATATTCATAAGAATGCAGATGGACTAAGCAGATGGCCATTACCAAATAACATTGATAATCCTGCTTATGTTCCAGAAGAAGCTTCACCACAAATTCCAATAGAAGGAATAAGTGTTACAGACTTGAACACCACCTTCTTTGAAGAAGTCAGAAATAGTTACACTCAAGATAAGAATTGTAGCATCTTATGCCAATTAATTAACAAAGACTGTAAAGAAAACTCTCTAATACATGCCTTGGATGAAGTATGGAGAAAATATTATAATGAAGGAAGATTTCACCTACTGGATGGTATAATTTACCACAGAACCAAGCACACATGTGTCATGACAGTTGTAGACAGGTCATTAATCAATCTTGTACTGAAAGAATGCCATGATAGTCCCTTTTCAGGACATCTTTCTGAAGACAGAACAAGAGAGAAAGTGAAGACCTGCATATGGTGGCCAATGTGGCAAAAAGATGTTGCAGAGTATTGCAAAACCTGTGACAGATGCCAAAAGGCAAATAAATCCACTGGCAAAAGACTTGGAAATATGATGAAAATCCAAGAACCAAACAGACCTTGGGAAATTGTCCATATGGATTGGGTAACTGGCCTACCACCAGGAGGTGACAGGAGCTATAATGCTTGCCTAGTAATTGTGGACAGATTCAGTAAAACTCCAATCTTTTTACCATGTCACAAAGATGATACAGCCATGGATACAGCTCTTCCGATATGGAATAGAGTAGTGTCATGGACTGGGATATTTACAAATATCATCAGTGATAGAGATCCCAAATTCACTTCAGCACTATGGACAAATCTTCACCAATTATTTGGCACTAAACTGTCTTTCTCTACAGCCTACCACCCACAAACTGATGGCCTGGCTGAAAGAATGATCCAAACCTTAGAGGACATGGTGAGAAGATTTTGTGCATATGGCCTTGAATTCAAAGATTGTGATGGATTTACCCATGATTGGTGTACTCTGTTACCAGCACTGGAATTAGCATATAAAACATCAATCCATGCTAGTACCAATCAGACTCCTGCTATTCTAGAAAAAGGATGGAACCCCAAGTTACCCCAAGACTCCTTGAGGAAAGACTTAATTGAAATACATACCACAGCTGCTAGCTTCAAAGGAATGCTAGACAAAGCTAGAAAGCATGCAGTAAGATGCATGGAGGACTCTTTTGCATATGCTAAAGACAAATGGGATAAATCTCATGCAACTCCAGATTTCAAAGTGGGGGACCTAGTACTTGTATCCACCACTAACTTCAATAACATCAAAGGATGTAAAAAGTTGAAAGACTCCTTTGCAGGACCTTTTGTGATTAAGGCCCTCCATGGAGAAAATGCTGTTGAAGTAGAGTTATCTGAAGAACTTAGCAATAAGCACCCTACATTTCCAGTGAGCTTGATAAAGCCATATAAATCTAGTGATGCTGAGAAATTTCCCTTGAGGAATAAGATTCCCCAAGTTATACCTCCTATTGAGACATCTGGTGCTAAGAAAATTACCAAAGTTCTTAAAGAAAGGAAATTAAGAACCAAGAAGGTAAGGGAATACCTTGTTAGGTACAGTGACCCAACTTGTGAAGATGAATGGTTAGAAGAAAAAGATATACCAGAAGCTACCAAACTCCTCAGAAGATTCAGACACACTAGAAACACCAATATTACAAAGTAATATTCTTTTTTAGGGGGAGGGAATGTGAGCCTTAGAGGTAATTTCATATACCCAAAAGACCACAAATACAAAATTAACATATTAATATAAATAAAATAAATTTATTTATATTATTAAAATAGAAATCAAAATATGAATATAAAATTATATTCAAAAATAAAAAATTAATTACAATTTAAAAATAAAATTACATCAAATTTTGAAATTATAAAATTACATTTATACTTGAAAAAATTAAGTAAAAATGAAATTTTAACAAAATTGTGAAAAAATAAATAAATTTGGAAAAAAGTTAAATAAAATTTATTATAACTTTTTATCCAATAAATAAACATATAAAATTTATTTCACCATTGGATTCCTCATAAAAAATCAGGTGGGGTCACCTCTGAGTGAAATTCTTGTAAATCAACTCTAAATAAGCTTAAATTAAGTTTCTAGTATTTTCAATACAAAAGTTGAAAATCCTCAAAACCTTAATTTAATTCACACCACATGTGGTGTTAACCATCAATTTTTGTGTTAAAATTGAGGTGTTGTGTTTAGTTTAGAAGTTATGAGGAATTGAAGTATTTTCAATTGAATTCAATTGAAATGTCAAAATGTGCGCGTGTATTACATAAGTGAACTTTGATTTACATATGAGGTGTCAATTATTACTGTATTGTACTGTACAATTGAATAGAATTACATATGTAAAGTATAAGTATAATACATGATGAGGAATTAATGGAAAAATAAATTGGAAAGATTAAATTTGGGGGGGAAAAGGAATTCCAGCTCTAAGGGGGAGCTAGACCCCCAAAATCCTTGCTGACAGGCGTGGGATGTCAAAATTCACGCAAAAGTTCATCACTTTTGGCCTGGAATTGAGTTACAGGGTCTGTGGACTCAATTGATGATGAGGTTTTGATACCAACTGGGGTAGTTTTAGCTGTTGCCAAGAGGGTAAAACTACCCTTAAGATAAAACAATCATAATAAAAACAGTTTTAACTGGTTTCTACGCCTCTGACACACATTCTGACGTGTTTTGAAGGCTCTAGGCCTGGTATTGCTATAGTAATGGCTGATTTAAGGGTCTAAAATGGCTAAAATGGCTAAAAATGGCTTAAACCAGCCCTTTTTTGGCCTAAACCAGGGTTCAATGATACCATAATTGGCTTTTCTGTTGTCAGACTGTTTTTCACGACTGACAAGAGTAAATTTTACTTTTGGAGTAAGAGAATTGATGGCTATAAAAGAATGTCGTCTTTGCCCCACTTTTCTCTTCATGTTAGAATCTTTTCCTTTTATTAATTAGTTTAAAACTGTTAAACCAATCAATCAAAGATTCCAACCACCACTTTTAAATCATTTTAATCCTTTTAACCACGTGAAAAAATCATTATAATTATTGTTTGTAACTCTTATAATCATTTTTACCCCTGAAACCACCCCAAAAGTGAATTAAAGCATCTTTCATCACTGTAAACTTTGTCACTTTGTTTCCAAATTCACTCTGGTCACTTTTGGGTGTGTTTTCTCTTTAATATTCTTTTTAAAGAATTTGTTCTTTAATTAATTGCTTGCAGTTCTTTGCTCAATTAATTCCAATTGAAATTGCTCTTGAAGAAATTTCTTTTGTAGCCTTAAAATATCTCTTGTAGAGTATTTTTTGGGATAAATCTTTATTGTTGGTAAAACAATAAATTTTTATATTATTGTTTTATACTAATAAAGTTATAAACAATAAAATTGGCGTGTTTTCTCTTAAAAATAATATTTCATACCATTTTTAACTGAATTTTACCTTATACAAATTTTGAGGACAGGAAAAGTACTTGATTTTTAATCAAAGTTTCATATCCACACCTTACAAAAGGACTTTGAAGAAATTGCTAAATCCTTGTATAAGCTATGTGACCAACAAACAGGCTATGAAATGACAGAAGAAAGAGTCAAGGCATATGAAGAATTTAAAGATTCCTTAACAAATGCCCCATCCCTTCTAATGCCAGATTTGAAACTACCCTTCAAGCTTTACATTGATGCTTGTGGAGAAGGACTGGGTGCTGCACTACACCAGACACAAATTATCAATGATAAACCAGTGGAAGGACCAATTTGTTTTATTTAAAGACAGATAAAGCCAACAGAAGCAAGATATGGAGCAAGCCAAATAGAATGCCTCTGCTTCGTGTGGGCTTTAGAAAAATTACATTACGGTTTGGATGGAACAGTATTTGATGTGATTACAGACTGTAATGCTGTAAAATCTCTATTAAATATGAAAACTCCAAATAGACATATGCTGAGATGGCAAATTGCTATACAAGAATATAGAGGAAACATGACTATTGTTCATAAATCTGGTAATATTCATAAAAATGAAGATGGTCTTAGCAGATGGGCTCTAGCAAATACCCATGACAATCCAGCATGGGTACCACAAGAAGAACACCATATAGAAGGAATATGTGTTACAGACATTGGCACAGAATTCTTTAACCAAGTTAAAGAAAGCTGTAAGATAGACAAAAATTGCCATATCTTAAGCGACTTCTAATGAAAGACTGCAAAGACCCATCACTTTCATCTAAACTAGATGAAACATGGAAAAAGGAATATGATGAAGGAAGATTCCACCTCCTTGATGGAATCCTTTACCATAGAACAAAGCACACATGTGTTATGGCCTCAACAGATAGAACCCTGATAAACACTACTTTACATGAGTGTCATGATAGTGTTGCAGCTGGACACCTTTCAGAAGAAAGAACACTAGAGAGGGTGAAAACCTGCTCTTGGTGGCCAAATTGGAAGAAAGATGTTATAGAATACTGCCAAACCTGTGACAGATGACAAAAAGCCAACAGAGCCACAGGAAAGAAATTTGGAATGATGATCCAAATCCAAGAGCCAAAATCCCCATGGGAAATAGTTCATATGGATTGGGTAACAGCATTACCTCTAGGAGGAGACAGAAGCTATAATGCATGCCTAGTATTGGTTTACAGGTATAGCAAAACTCCCATGTTCCTACCACTTCATAAAGATGACACAGCTATGGACACAGCCATAATGATATGGAATAAAGGTATTAGCCATACAGGCTTATTCCAGAATATTATAAGTGACCGAGACCCAAAGTTCACTTCAGAATTATGGACAAATCTCCATAACTTGTTTGGGACAAAGTTATCATTCTGAACAGCTTACCATCCTGAAACTGATGGTTTAGCAGAAAGAATGATACAGACCTTAGAGGACATGATCAGAAGATTCGGTGCTTATGGGCTAGAATTCAAAGATTCTTATGCTTTTACCCATGATTGGTGTACACTAATACCAGCTCTTGAACTGGAATACAAAACATCAATCCATTCTTCTACTGGAAAAACACCAGCAATGCTAGAAAAAGGTTGGAATCCAAGACTTCCTTATGATACCCTTAAAAAGGACTTAGTGGATATACATCCAACAGCAAGCAGCTTTAAGATAATGCTTGACAAAGCAAGACACCATGCAAACAGATTTATGCAAGATTCTTTCAAATATGTGAAAGAAAGATGGGATAAAAGTCATAAGCCGCCTGATTTCAAAATAGGAGACTTGGTCCTAGTATCAACCCTTAATTTCAATAACATAAAAGGCCCAAAGAAATTAAAAGATTCCTTTGCAGGACCATTTATGATAAAAGCACTTCATGGACCCAATGCTGTGCAATTGGAACTCACAGGTGAACTAATGAACAAACACCCAGCTTTCCCTGTAAGTCTAATAAAACCTTACAGCTCAAGTGACAAGGAGTTATTTCCACTAAGAAATAAACCCCCACTTGAAATCCCCCCTTTGGAAGAAGGAGAGGAAAAGAAAATAGTTAAAGTCCTTAAAGAAAGAAGGAAAAGAAACAAAAAAGAAAGAAAATACCTTGTAAGGTATAGAAATTCAACTAAAGAAGTTGAATGGCTACTTGAGAAAGATATAACAAATGCTGATAAACTACTAAGAAGGTTCAGACATGAAAGAAAACCTGAAAAATAGAAAAGTTAAGCACTATTGAGCTTCAAGACTAACAAAGTCTATTGAAGAGGTAGGACAGTGGATGATACCCTAATTACACATATCAGATTGTGGTACAATATTTTTTGGTGGTAGGGAATGTGAACCTTTGAGATATTACCACATACCCAAAGAAGGTCACAAGACATATTTAAAATAATTATACATTAAAAATAATTACCTTAAAGCTACAAAAATGCCATAAATTGGCATAAAACTTGGCTTAACTTAAAAACCAATGAACAAACATGTGAAAGAAACTATACCATTGGAATCCCTATGGTAAAATACACATATACCATTTTTATGGCATATCTGTAAAGTCAATATTTAATAAGTTATAAGTAATAATACCTTATAAAAAACACAAATCCTTATTTATTTCCAAAACCAATGAAACAAAATGTAAAATAAATGGTACCATTGGATTCTCCAGAAAGATCCACACATAAAACAATTAAGAAGCTAAGCTTCAAAATCAATACTTAAGGAATTAACCAGAATATATGCACTTTTTTGGTCAACCCATATATTCAAGGATTTTATCTAATATCTCTTGAATTATGCATGATAGAGTAATGAACAAAAAAAGAAAGTCATCACGTAATTACTGTAGGAATACAGAAATGAAGTTTATTTCACAAGTTATAAATAAGGTTAAAATCTGTAAGGAATTATTGATTAAAATCAACAGAGCTGTTGACCACTTTGTTGTGAAAGTGGTCCAAACTTAAAAAAAGTAGATAGTTGGATTCTACTAGTTCATTCGTGAAGAATATTGAATTTTTTATTATAATATTCAAGGTATAACCCCTTGAAATCATAGTTCAAAGTTTAAAATATTAAATTTCAATAGAAAAGATGAGTTACAAGAAAAATCATCAAAAATAGAGTTTTTATGATGTAATGAAATGCTGTTGGCAGAATAATAAGGTTATGCCAAGCTATTAGAATTAACTCTCTGAATTGCTGTAGCGTGTAAATATTACAAGCTATTAAGGATCAAAGTTTGAGCTTAATTTGATCATTTTAGATCACTCACTGTAACCTTAAATTAAGCTTAACAGTCATATTAGTGATACAATTGGTGGATACTATTAGTTTATGATTGAAACTAATAAAATACACGAATTTTGGGGTTCTTCCAAGCCTTTGACGTCATCAAACTTGAAGTTATAGTGATAACTCTACATAATGGCATAATAATGATGTAATATGGTTTGATCATGATGTAATCATCACCAAACCTTAAAATATTGATCAATTCAAGTGGATATGATCAGTAAACATCTACTAGAAGCCTGTTGGACTCTAGGAGGGAGGTATTTACTATAAATAGAGCTCTTTTTAGTCTGTTTTCCCCTCAGACGCATCAAAAACATCAAATCAATACAATTAAAAAGGTAATATCTTTATTCTTTATATATAAAACTCTTATATTATTAAAGTCCAAAGATCATCTTATTATAATCATCAATTTTGAGGTGATTAAATCATTTATTTAATTGTTTTTGTTAAAAATCTCTCTAAAAACTCATTTCCACGTAAAAATCAAGAATATTTGTAATTTTCTCTATTTTTTATTGTAAATACAATTTGGATAAGTTGTATTTACATTATTTGGCGTAAAATATCTCAAAATTATTATATTAAGTACTAAAAGTAGGTTATTTTCTCTTATTATAATAATTTTCTCTTTATTATTCTTTTAATAATTCTTTAATTAATATAAATAGTATTTCTATTAATTTATAGCTTTAATATTGGTAATATTATTGTTATTAATTGTTTTTTATTAATAAAAAACAATTTTTTACGCCTTTATTATTTGTTTGTAGCAATAATAAAGTGCCATTAAATATATTAATTATTTTATATTAATATATTTATTATATTATATTATATTTTCTAATATAAATTATATTATCATATTTAATTGATAGTATAATTATATTTACGCCAGAATTATAATAATTCTTTATTATTATAATTATTTTTATCTTATTTATTTCATTTATAAGGACATTCATAGTACAATAAGTAAAATATTAGTAATTTTGACTTATTGTTTCATAGTCAAACCTTCCACTAACAGTCTTTAATGGTTCTTCTATCTTCTCCAATATTGGTTTGTGTGGTGCATATAACCTGATCAGAATCAAGGAGGGTGATGAACACTTGACAGCTTTTACAACTAAATATGGCAGTTATGAGTATTTGGTTATTCCATTTGCACTCACCAATACTCCTGCCTCTTTTCAAAATCTTGTCAATGATATTTTCTATGATCTTCTGGACACTTATGTTGTGGCTTATTTGGATGAAATCATGGTCTTTTCCAATTCTGAGGAAAAAAAAATCACTCATGTGTCCACTGTCCTTTCAAGACTCAGAGCCAATAGCCTTATTGCTAAGGCCTCCAAGTTCCTGTTTCATGTTTCTAGTGTAGAGTAGTTAGTTTATATTTTTTTCTTCTGAAGGCCTCATGATACAATAAGAAAAAGTTCAGCCAATTCTCAATTGGCTGACTCCAAGAAACATCAAGGCTCTTTGATCATTCCTTGGCTTTGCCAATTTTTACTGCCGTTCCATCAAGAATTATTCAAAAAAGATTAGTTCACTCACCAGTTTCCTCAAGAAAGATTCCTGTTTTCCCCTCAATGAGGAAGCTCTTAGCCATTTTCACCAACTCAAAGAGGCCTTAACCTCAGCTCCAATCCTTCTCTACCCACCATTGTAGAGACCAATGCATCCAATTATGCCTTGGGTGCTGTACTTAGTCAGGTTTCTGACTCAGGAAAACATTGCATTGCATTTGATAGCCGCAAGCCTATTCCAGCAGAGCTCAACTATGAGATTCATGACAAGGAACTCCTTGGCATAGTCTGGGCTCTCAAGCACCAGAGGGCTTTTCTGCTCTCACTCTCTGCTCCTTTTGAAGTTCCTACCAAACACTCTTCCTTGAAATACTTCATGTCTTCAAAAGTCCTTACTCTCCATCAAGCCTGCTGGGCTGAATTTCTTTCTGAATTGCATTTCTCTATCACTTACTTCTCTGGCTGCCTAGCTACTCTTCTGGAGGCCTTATCATGTTGGTAGAACATTTATCTGAAGAGGGGGGAGGATTTCATTGGCAAGAATCCAATGAGTTTTCAGCAACTCATTAAGCAAGATGAAGTCCAACCCTCAAGATCTTTTGCAGTCAAGGTTGAATTTTTTTCAAATTTGATTGAATAAATTCAGTATAAATTATGGCAAGACTCTCAATAAAGGAGTATCCTTCAGTAATTGGGTACAGGAAAATCCGTCCAAGATTATTCCCTTGATTCCTCTTCCCAACTTCTGTTATTCAAAGATTGGGTGGTAGTCCCAAATGACCCCACAGTTCAAATCAGAATTCTTCAAAAGCATCATGTTTCTCCTCTAGCTGGAAACCCTGGCCAAAAGAAGACTCTCAAAATTGTCAAGCAGGATTTTCACTGGTCGGCATGACTCACTTTATCAAGGATTATGTCTCATCCTGTAAAAAGTGCTCAAGAAACAAAAAAATTCATCACAGGAAATTTGGAATCCTCAAAACTCTTCCAATTCCAAATGATCCTTGGATTTGTCTTTCAATGGACTTCATAACTCAATTGCCACTGTCCAATTCTTTTTACTCAATTCCTGTCATAGTGGACAGATTTTCAAAAATGGAAGTTTTCATTCCAACAATGTCTTCAATAGCTTCACTGGATTTAGCACATTTTCTCATCAAGAATATCTTTCAAAAGAATGGCCTGCCTTCAAGCATTTGCAGTGATAGAGGCTCACTTTTTGTTTCTTCCTTTTGGACCAATCTTTGTCAGCAGCTCAAGATTTCAAGAGATCTGTCAACTGCTTACCCTCCAGAAACTACTGGACAGACAGAGAGGGTAAATCAGATACTAGAACAGTACCTTTTGATTTTCTTTCATTTATCATTAAGATGATTGGAACACCTGGCTCCCTCTGGCTGAATTTGCCTACAATAATTCTGATCACTCTTCAAAAAAACCATCACCGTTTTTTACGGTTTATGGAAGAGATCCACAATTTGACTCAGCTAAAATCAATCAAGATAATCCTGCTGGAAAGGTATCAACAAATATCCAATCAATAAAGAAAGATGTCAAGAGTGAACTTGAAGCTGCCATGAACAGGTTTAAGAGGTATGCAGATAAAAGTAGAGCAAGCCCACCTGTTTTCAATCCAGGTGACATGGTATGGCTTTCTTGCAAGAACATCAAGTCAACTATAATCACCAAAAAACTGCCTGAAAGATGGTTGGGTCCTTTTCCAATCTTGAAGAAAGTCAGTACTCATATTTACCACCTTAAGCTTCCATCCCAATGAAAATCCATCCACCCGGCTTTCCACATCTCCCTCCTTGAACCAGTCAAGACATTAAAAATCCCAAATCTGAATCAAGAGCCTCCTTATCTAATCATCATTGAAGAAGAAGAGGAAAGGGAAGTCTCTCAAATTCTGGATTCAAATATCAAGAGAGGAAACTTATGGTACTTGGTGGAATGATAAGGTTTCAGTCAAGACCCGGAAAGATCTAACTGGGAACCAAGTGAAAACCTCAAGAGCTACCCTGAACGTCTCTAGGATTTTCATTCTTTATATCCTGACAAGCCAGGATCCAATCCTCCAAGAGCTTGATTATGTTATAGTGCTTGGTGGGGAGAGGAATTACCAAAAGTAAGTCCCACTCCTTGTATGCACCTTTAGAGGTATTCTACCCCTTCTTGTTGTAAGCATCACCTTGGCCACTCTGTGAGCACTTGTCAAATTTATGGACACAGGACTCTGGCCAAGATTGCAACACCAATTTCAATCCTTATGGAAATTTTCACTTGGGAAAATGGACCATTCACTATTCTTTTCACATTCCAAGTTTTTTTCCAATTCAAATTCATTCCTTCAGCAAATGGGTATTTCTTATGGGACTGGTGGGATTGGTAACTACCAAAAGTAATTTCCTCTCCTGGTGTGCATTTGCCTGAGGGGTCTAAATTCTTTCAAAGCATAACCTTGGCCACTCTGTGAGCACTTGGAATCAAATCTTGTTTTCCAGGTCCTTGGCCAATTCAAATCAGCTGTCCACTTCTGTGATCAAGATTGGAATCCCCCTCAATATTTCATTTCTCTTTATATTTCCTTGTCTTTCTCCTTTTATATTTTTTCCAAATTTTTCTTCATATAATCTTGATTCCAAAATCATTATGTCAACTCATTTCTTCGAGACTTCCAAAGCCAAATTTCAGAAGAAAACCAAATCATCCTCACGTCATATGCCAGCTTTGTACCAGTCATAAAATTTCTTTCAAGATGCAATACCTCTGGAATACCTGTTTTCAATCCTTCTCAACAGCCTCGACAGGCATTTACCTTGGTTTGGTGCTCAGGAGCTCATCATTCAAGGTGGGGGTTACTGTCACAACCACGTGTGATCACTCCCCCAACGGGTGTGTGTGGAAAATATAGCCTGACCTCATTTTATGGCCAATTGGACCATTTTGGGTGTTTTATGGCCTTCAGGCCATACCACCTCTCAATGGCCACTTATGGCTCAAAACTTCATTTATGGCCTCAGGCCATGTCCTGCAACCATTTGCGCTTTTGGCCAATTCTCCACCTCACCAACCCCCAGGCCAATACCTTTGTTTTGGGCCTGGGGGTCCATCTGGAATTCCAGGGGCGTCTGGCACCTGTAGCCATCACCAGGGCCTTTTTCCCCACCCCTTTGATTATGGGGTCCAAAGCCTAAATGGCCCCCTACGGCCTCTACAGCCCCCAAGGCCAGGTGGGTCCCAAACCACAAGTGGGGCCACCTGAGCCAATTTTGGCCCCCAACCTCATTATTCCCAAAATGGCCAAAAGGACCCTAGGACCAAAATTGGCCTCTGGCAACCACCAGAGGCCACCAGCTCAAGACTAGCAAGGGTTCCCCTCAGTTCAGGCCAAGACCTCTCCTTCACCAATGTACTCCATACCCAAAGGCTCTAGGCATGGTGCATATATGGTATAATATACCATTATGCACCAAGTTTGCTCAGAAATCCAATGGTAATGTTTTCAGGACCAAATTATGCTTTTCCAAATTCAAGTCCCCAAATCCATCACCCATTTCAAAGGAAGCTTTTTCAGTCATGCAGTCTTGCAATCCCTGGCGGCTACCAGAAGACCATTTGAGGACCCCAACCACCTTCCCCTACAGGAGTTAGGTTGTATTTTCTTTTCAGGATTATTCCAAGGGTAATTTCAAGAGGTTATCAATCTTTGAATAAGCTGTCAAGGCATCAAGTATTTCAGTATTCCTTGGACAACTCAATTGGTTCATACAGGCTGTATGGCCTTGGCCCTTTTGGGCCAATTCATATTCCACTGTGGGAGTTCAGTTACACAGCTCATTTCCCAAGATGGCCAGATTTGTATTGACCCAAAACAGTCAATACAGCTGGGTGATCAACCCTCCAAGATCACCCTTCAACCTTTTACATATACTGGCCACCTTTTCTTCCCTGGGGACTTTTTCCCCAGTTAGTTAATATATTGGCTCTATTATTATCCTTATTTTCTTTTCACTTCTTAAAGTAAATACTGAGAATCTTAAGTCAGTTGTTTGCACCTTTCTTCTTCCCCTGTCAGTGGATATTGGTGGTAATCTCACTTACTAATTCCATTGTTCTTTCTGACAGTCTGAAAAAGTGAATTGAGGATTAATTTGGTTGGCTCTTTGGCTTTTGGATTTCCTTATTATCTTTGCCTTTGGCTTCCCTTTTCTTTTATCTTTGACATACTTGCCCTTACTCTTATTCTTCCTTAAAGAAATATATTCCTTGTTATTTCTTTATTTTTTTGGAACCCTCCAAGTGAGCTCTTGATTCTTGAGTGCCAGGCTACTCTTGCTTTCCACAAGAGCCCCTGTGACAGGATACAGCTCTTCTTCTATGGAGTAGAGATATTTCTCATAAAGATTTTTAAGAATATCATGAATGACAGGGATCCTAAGATCACATCCACACTTTGGACCAATCTTCATAGATTGTTTGGGACTAAGTTATCATTTTCAACAGAATATCACGCTCAAACAGATGGGCTAGCAGAGAGAATGATTCAAAATTTAGAAGAAATGATCAGGAGATTCTGTGCTTATGAATTAGAATTCAAAGACTCAGATGGATTTACCCATGACTGGTTCACTCTAATACCTACATTAGAATTGGCATATAAGACATCAGTCCATTCTTCCACAGGTCAAACTCCTGCTATGTTGTAGAGAGGATAGAACCAAAGACTCCCAGAAGATACAATGGGGGAAAATTTAATTGACATCCATCCTACAGCTTCCAGCTTCAAGATAATACTTCATAAAGTGAATTTCACAGCCAAGGAGGCAGGGGCATTTCCAATCATCATCAGCAAATCATTATATCATGGATACCCTTCAAAACCCAATCAGCAAGGGGGTTTCATTCAACAATTCACCCAATACAGTTTTCATACCTCAATACAGTTCCATACAGGCAAGACTCAAATACAGGATTCACCAAATACAGGCCTGTCATCAATACAGGCGCAAATACCTGTATTGACTGTATCACCTGTATTGGATTCACCAATACAGGATTCAATCCCACATCCAACTTCTTCCAGCATACAGGCAAGTATCTCAACACTCAAACTCCAAGGCTGGCATTTCTCACATATACCAGCCCCTCTTCACCCACCTGGGGGTTTTTCCCCCAGTTAATTAAAATAGTTGATTTATTATTTAAAATTATTTTATTCTCACTTTTGGAATATTATTTTATTACTTATTAAGTTAGTCTTAGCCTTCCCTCACCTGTTCAGTAGAGTCCTGGTGGCCATATCCTTATTAATTCCTTTTCTCTTTTCTGAACAGGTTGAAACAGTGACTCAGGATTACTTAGTGGTTGGCTCTCTATTTATTACTTATTGTTATTTCTTTTTCTTAGTACTCTTATTCTTTTATCAGGAACTTATCCTTGCATTCTGTCTATCCTGTTCTTGAGTATTTTGAGCCCTCCTTAAGTAAGTCTGTTCACTGAGTGCCAGGCCCTCTTCATTTAGAAGAGCCCCTGTGACATTATTTTAATTAACTCATAATTGCTTCTTTTTCTTTCATTCATTTTATTCATTTATCTCATTCTTCAATTATGATCTTTTCATGATTTTATGATTTTTTATGATTTTTATGATTTCTCTCTCTTATTGTGGTATTCCATACCATTTTTTTCACCAGGCTCAAGCTCATAGTACCCTATAACAGCAGGAAATCCAGCCTACAGGCAGACTTACACTCAAATTTTATACCAAAAGGTCAATTTTACAGCAAGAAGCTGGATTTAACTCATAAAACCATGGCACAGGCACCAAAGGGAAGTGTATGTGTTTAAATAACTTATTCAATTTCACTATGCATATGTAAAAAATCAATTTACATATAGCAAACTAGTTACAACAAATGAGGTACCACACTTTAAATTACACACCCCACCCAGCTTTACACCCCCTTACAGCCACAGGACTCATGCAGCAAGAAAATGACACATGCATTAGTTATACAGCCAACTTTCATTCAAAGTCACATGAAGCAAAGCTCAACTCCATGGAATTCCTGCAATTCATTTACAACACAGCCCCAGGAGTACCTTATCTTATATCCACAGTAGCCCCACTTAAAACCTTAAAACATAATTATTTACACTACTCATCACCTCATGCAAACCAAAGCTAGTTACAACAGGCTGCATGCAGTACACAATTCCAATTAAATCTCAACCACATGACTATGCACAGCATGTGTCAAAATCAAAAATCACATCATCTCATAAAAAACAGTAAATTCACCAATGCAAGAAGTTATCACCTGACTTCATTTTAAAGTTCAAAAAGAAGAAAAACAAACATGACACCTGCATAAATTACACAGCCACTTCTACCAAGCCTAAAATATGACATATGCAAAGGAAATACAAAATTCATCATGTGATACTGAACCCACCAACAGCATATCATGTGACAGAAAAAAGGCTGTGCACAAGAAAAATCCTCAGCCAAAATGAAATCACCTCATGCATGCAAGGAAAATCCAAGAAAAATCACATCATAATTAGCTCACCAAAAAGACCATCATGTGATGAGAGAAGGCTGTGCAGAGAAAAATTATCACCAAACCTTAAATCACCTTACCCATGCAAGAAAGGGCCTCACCAAAAATGGAGTCACATGATGAAATCAAGAGGAATTAAAGTGGAAAAAGACAGCTCCCATGGAGGCCCCCCTGGGCTCCCAAAAGGTATAAATAGAGGGGCTCTCTCCCCCCAAATTTCAAAATCCCCCCCATGAAAAATATATCCTATGCAAATTATATCCCATGCAAATTATATCCCCTGCACATTGCAAGCACAGGAATAATTCATCCCTCACCTTGGAGGTAGTCCAGAAAATTATAGTCAATTTACTTGCCCAGTAGCTAAGCTCAGTGGAAGTATAGTGTTGAAGATTACCCAGTAGCTAAGCTCAGTGGAATCTTAGTATTAAAAAAAAATTATTATTAAAAATTACCCAGTGCCCAAGATTAGGGTTACTATTCTATTAAAATATTTTATCCAGTAAAATTAAACAATTTATCAAGAATTAAAAAAATAACTTACCCCTTTAAAAAAAATCCAATATCAAAGAATCTTACCTCTTAAATTCAACAAATACTATTTTATCTCATTATTAAACACTCTTAAAAAAATAACAAACCTTTAAAAAATTATTTTACTCTATTATAACTATACCTTAACAAAATTACCTTTATCAACACCAATCAAATTTTCCAGAAAGCCTTAAATAACCCATCCTACCAAGGATTTATCACCAAGAAGAAAAAACTCACCTCAATTTAACCAAAATATTAAAATTAAACAGACAAGTATTTTATTAAAAATCTAAAAATTAACCAAAATTACTGAAATTATTTTTCATATTATTTATTGAATAGGTCTGATCTGAGACTGCTGAATTTTGTCTTCTGCAGTTGTAAAGCCACTTACTAATTTTATTTTGGTTTGTGAGCTCCAAGAAAGATTTTGTTCAGTATTTTAGGAGGGGCAGGCAATACACCCTTGCCACCCTTGGTGACAGGAGTTATTAGCAATTCAAAACTAGTTACCTGTGATTTCCCCCTCCAGGTACTGCCTCATTTTAATCCCACACAAGAGGAGTTCCCACATCTGGTGTCCCAACAGTGGCTAGATAACCTCAACTTCAATAAAAAATTAAAATGAAAATCAATAAATTATAAAATTCTTAACTACTCCAAGAATACTATTTTTTATAACAAAAACTGGATTCAAATAATCAAAATCAGCCAAAACCATCATCTCAAGAATCTGAATCATCAACTCACTCTGACCATTACTATTATCCACCCAAGCAAGAAACAGAACTAGGAGAAGAATCAAATAAATATTCCAATTTCCCAATTGCAACACCAAGAACCAATAAAAGGGACTTGAAGGTTGTGGAAAAATTCTTCCTTGATCTCCTTAAAAGAAATAAAATCAATAACTCAACACCAAAATCCAAGGAAGAAATAAATAAATCAAAAATGGATAAAACTTCATCATCAAAGTTACCTGGTAGTATTGAAGAAATCCAGGAAGAAAACCTTAATGAAGAAACTATTGAAGGACAGGAAGAAATGTCTTCAACAGAGAGACTTCAGCAGAAGATGCTAGAAATGCAAGCAGAATTACTAGCACTAATCAAAAAGGAAGGAAGAAATAAATCATCAAGTTATACTCCACAAAATAGTCCACTTGAAGAACAAACCACCCTTCCAAGATCATTCAGGCAGCATGGATCACCTTCACCTTATCCTAGACCCATGGCCACATCAACACCTTATACAGAACAAAGACAAAGTACCTTACCAAGAAGAGTCAACATTTCTTCCCAAATGCCAACTCCATTACATCAAGAAATTCCAAGAAACACTACTCCAATAGTGAAAATCAGAGCCAAGGACTACAACTTGTGGTTTGATGGAAAGGATGTTGAAAGATTTATCAAGAAAGTTGAAAATATTGCAGAAATTGAAGGAGAAAGTGGAAGAGACATTGCAAGACAAATAGCATTTTGGACAAAAGATGAAGAAATCAGTTATCATATTGAAGGAATGCCAGGATTTGAAACAGCTGATTGGGATCAATTGAAAGTAGATATGAAAAGAAGATGGGGAACAGTCTCACCTGAAAGAAGATACAGATTATTCTCAATCACTGAATTATTCACAAAAACTCAACAAGAAGGTGAAATAAGAAACATGACTCAATACAGAAAATTCATTGGGGAATATGAAGCAATCATCACTTACCTGAAAAAATACCAATATATCCAAGGTGATATCAATCATAATCAAGAAATATTGGCCAGCCTTTCCACTAGTGTTCAAGAATCAATTTACAAAGAAATGATTAAAGACAGAGCTATGGTTCAAGCCTTGGATGGAGGTTACATCATTCCAAGATTGGATATTTTGAAATTATACATTGAACAAGACTTGGAGGCCAAGGTACTTATTCAACAAAAGGAATTTTCTAAACCAAAACCTCCAGAAAAGAAAAGAAGATTTAAGGATGAAAGCTGGGATGAAGCTTTAAAACAAGTAAAAGAACTCACCAAAAAGATCAAAAATCCTCCACAACCAGAACCTCAACCAAGAAATGAGGGAAAAGAATCAGTTAAAGAAGTTTTAAATCAACTCAAAACCCTTTCAGAAGCAGTTAATCCACCAAGAAGGAATTGGAACAATAATCAAGAGCAAAGATTCCCTCAAAATAACCATCCATACAGGCCAAGGAATCCTTTACCACCATTTTCATCCAGTTACCAACCATACATACCAGCCCAAATGGCTCCAAGACCACCATTGAAGTGTGCTTACTGCAAGGAAGAAGGTCATACAGCAACTAGATGCACTAACCTTGCTGAAGATCTGGACAGAAGAATTGTCAGAACCCAAGGAGCATCTTACCTTTTCCCCAATTATCAGAGAGTACCTATGGAAGGAAATGAAAGTGCCAAAAACATTGTCAGGGCTTTTGCAAAAGAACAATCAGAGCTCAACAAGAAATTTATTGAAAAACCTACTGTCAAACCAAAACAAGAAGAAGACGTTAAGCCCACTGAAAAGAAATCAGATGATAAAACAACCTCCATTGCTCATGTTGAAGAATGGTCAAATTGGAAACCACCTACCATTTCCTCAGCCAATGACCCTTTTGAATCACACATTGGACTAAGGCAGACCAAGCAAAGAATAGAAAGACAATCCCAAAATCAAGAGCCAAAGAAGAAAGCAGAAATTCCAGGAACTTACATTGAAGAAGAAAAGGAAGAAGAAAGAGTAATCATTCCCACCAAAATCCAAAATTCAAATATTCCAAAACCAGACCAACCTGAGGAGGAAATTGAAAATATTGCCAATAAGAATGAAGATGAAGAAATTTCCAAAGAAGAAAAGAAAGTCAGCAAGCCTCAAAAGAAACAAGTTGAAACTAAATTGCAAATTGACAAAATTATCAAGAAAATTATGCAACAAAGAATCAACCTCACCATTGAAGAAATCCTGAGGATGTCACCAAATTTTGTCCATAAATTACAGGAATTATCAGAAAAAGACAAGGAAAAGATTAAATCACTCAACTCAATGGATCTTCAAGAAAGACTATTAACATTTGGATTCAAAGAAATACCCAAGCCCAAGATTCATTATGCTTGTCCTTTGGGATTTATGGAAATCTTCATTGGAAAGGAAGAATATCCTATCAGAGCATTAGTGGACACTGGTGCAGAACTAAACATAATACCAGAGGAAATAGCAATAAAAGCCTCACTCACAACAAGAAATCTTAACATGAACCTCAGAGGAATTGGAGGCCATACTACTTCATTGGTGGCACTATCAGAATTTACTCCAATCATTTTGGCTTCAGGTGAAGAAACTCAAATCCACTTTTTCATTGCCAAAGGATCTGTCCATACAGTACTTGGAAGACCTTTCTTGGCAGACAACAATATCAGACTAGAATTTTCTCACAAACAAGGAGAAATACTGAGCTATCAAGAACCTGATGGAAGAAGATTATGCATGCCAATATGCAAACCTCAAGCACTTGGATGGCAAACTGGACCACCTAGAGGAATGGATTTATGCAATATGGAAACATTGGTCAGAAATAACCCAGGAAAGAAGTTTCAAAATGCAAAAAAAGATAATACCATAATCAATTTAACCCAGAAGACCCAAGAGTTATCCATATCTCCAAAAAGTGATGAATTTGGTCAAGATTTACAAAATACCCAATGGCCAAACAGCTTCAAAAGACAATTTGAAGACTCAACCTCTGAAGATGAATTACCCAATATAGGTTACAAGCCAATTAACAATAAGGAAGAAACATTCCAAATTTTGGTGGATGGAAATGAGAAAATAAATGGAAATCCTTTCAAAACTAAACCCAAAAGAAAGAAAGTCAGATTTAGTGAACATCATGAGCTCTCAGATGAGGAAATTATAAATGAAATTGAAAAGGACCTCAGAATTATGGAAGAAAGAGACAAAAATTCAAAAGACACATACCATATCAACCTCTTGGACAGACCATTGAACAACCAAGAAGTACCTTATGAATGGCAACTGGAAAACCCTGAATTTATCCAGCAACCTCCAAATGAAGAGGATGAAACAGAATCCATTTTAGAAAATGAATACAATTACATTTACCTGCCCTACATCACCTTTGAAGACATTTATGGGGATGAAGCTCAAGAAATTTCATGTGAAGATAAATATTTATGTCAACTTCCAGGAGCAAACTTGAACAAAATCCAATTCCTAGAACTATTAACTGAAGAGGGAATTAAAGGTAACCTTGAAAATCAATTCTGGGATGAAATATTTGAAATGAACACACTACCAAGAAGAGGACTTTACTTCAATCAAATTTGGGCCCAGTGGTACCTTGGTTTAAATGGATCAACATATCAAACTGGAAGACTGAAATGGGTTGGAGATGGATATATATTCATTGATGAAAACTTATGGTGGTCAGAATTTCCATCAGAACAAGAAGTTGAGGAAAGAAATGCCTTTTTGGAAGCCCTCAAAGATCTTATTTTGGCCAGATTACTCAACAGACACTCACCTTTCCCACCTGGGGGAGCTCAACTTTAAATAAATCAACAAAATCAAGATTTCTTTTTCTAAAATGTATCAGTATCACCCATAAAATGTATCATTAGTTTCTTTTTTTATTTATTTCATTTTTTTTCTCTCAATTGGCAGTGACTTCCTGCCTTAACAAAGAAGAAATTAATCAACAAATTATCCTTTAAAAAAAAAGAACAAAAAAAAAAAAAAAAAACTTACAAAAAATATATCAATTACCTTCACCATGGCCAATTCACCAACTTTTGGATCCTATGGGGAGGAATTAATAAAAGAAGACCCAATTATCAGTGAAGAACTTCATTGGTCACCAGAAGATGAAGTTATCAATAAATAAACCCTTTGGTACTTTAAAGAAACTCCATCAAAATCAAAAAATCAAACAAAATAGTCAGATTTAAGCTCAATCAATCAATAGGCAGTGACCTCCTGCCTTATCAAAGAGGAAATCCAAAAAATAAAATAAAAAAATTAGAATTCAAATTAAATAATCACTAGGCAGTGACCTCCTGCCTTATCAAAGGGGAATATCAACTCTCATCAACCAAAATCAATAATTTTACTCACCAAAAAAAATAAATAAATAAAAATAAACCACTAATCATAAGATCATAAGGCAGTTACCTCCTGCCTTATCAAAGAGGGAAATCAATTCTTATCAATCAAAATCACCAATATCACTCACCCAAACCATAAATCAAGAGGCAGTAACCTCCTGCCTTATAAAAGAGGAATATCAATTGTCATCAAATCAAATCAAAAAATTCCACTCACCAATAAAAAAGACACATAACAGCTCTAAAAATCAAAAATCAAACAAAATAGTCAGATTTAAACTTCAATGATCACTAGGCAGTGACCTCCTGCCTTATCAAAGAGGAAAATTCATTTTTATCAATAAAAATCATCAATTTCACTCACCTAAATCATATCATCACTAGGCAGTGACCTCCTGCCTTATCAAAGAGGAATACCAACTCTCATCAAATCAAATCAATAATTCCACTCACCAATAAAAAACACAATAACTAACCATAAGATCATTAGGCAGTGACCTCCTGCCTTACCAAAGAGGAAACTCAATTTTATAAACCTAAATCACCATTTTCATTCACCAAAACCCAACCATCATTAGGCAGTGACCTCCTGCCTTATCAAAGAGGAATACTCAAGTTCTTACTCAAAATTCTCATCCAAAAACCATTAAACCTACCCTCAAACTATTTTTTATAAATAAATCTTATAAAATTCTCAAATATTATTACCTTTTGATACTTTCAAACCCACTAAATCCTACAAAATGGAGTCATGGCCATTACCTGAAGAAAATACCTGGTCAATGGACACAGATATCAGCTGGATAGAAGAAAAAGAAGTCTGGGCCAATTACATTAATCAAGAAGGAATAGATGAAAATCCTGACTGGTTCTTTAAAATAAAACCAGAACCCTGTCCTGATATTTTCACCATAATACTTCCATATATTGAGTTTGAGGACATCTTTGAAAAAGAAAAATCACCATCAGAAAATGTTATTCCTCATCCATGGAAAGAATTACCTGGATTCAACCTTACAAAATATGAATTCTTAGAGTTACTGACCTGGGATGGAATTGATGGCAACCTTGGAAACCAATACTGGAGTGAAATATTCCCCATGGATGAAAACCTTAGGAAATCATTATTTTGGAGGACCTGGGAATGCCAAAACTGGTTCAACCTCCAGGATTTTGAAATCAAAAATGGAAAAATAAGCAAGACCTCAGTAGGATATACTGTAAATAATACCACATGGGATTGTCACTGGGAGGAGACCCTTATACCTGCAATATTCAGCCTTAGAGGTGGTACAACTAAATTAAATTCAGAAGAATGGAACTCTTTCTGTCAAGAATACTTGTTTAAGAGTCTAAAAAGAGAAAAATGCAGGGGAAGAAATTTGATCAAACAAGAATTAGTGAAGAAGGTACTTGGTCAAAGGAATTAATTAGAAGAAATAGCACCTGCTAAGTCCTCATTTTTTTCTTAATCATCCATACCATCTCCATTTATCTTATTATTTATTTCTTTAATTTTTCATTTACCTTTTTTTTATCTTTCTTCTTTAAAGCTCAATTCTTTTTTTATACTGAAAAAAAAAATCAAAAAAAAAAAAAAAAAAAAAAAAAAAGAAGAGAAAACCAAATTTTTCGAATAAGCTTCAATTCATATAAGCTTTGAAGGGATAAATAGAACATAAGCTTACCTAATATCAAGGGTTTTGTCTTATAATTCTATTTATTTATTTATTTTATTTTATTTTATTGTTCAAAATAAATAAAAAATCCACTTATAATTAAATCCAAAAAAAAAACAAAAGAAAACAAAAAAACAATTAGTTTCAATTGATTTTATATTAGAAGATGATAACTATAAAGGAAACAATATCTTATATGACATTATAATTCTATTTTAGTCTTTCCTGATTTTATGATATATTCTATTCTACTTCTAATTCTATTAGTTAAAAAAAAATTACAAAACAAAAAAGAGATTCTTAGCTTACTGACCTCCTTTATCTCTATTTGATTGATTTATTATTTTTTATCTTTTATTTTAATTTAATTTAATTTATTTTTATTTTTATTTTTTTTATTTTTTATCTAAATCCTATTTTATTTCATTCTTATTTTATTTTATTTTACTTTTTTTGATTTTTATTTTTATGTTTTATTTTTTTTATTTTTATTTTTTTATTTTCTATTTTCTCTTTTTTCTCTTTTTTTGATTATTTCCACTGACCTCATTTCATTTTGAATTTGATCCTTACTGAAATTAAGTTTTTGATTTTGTTTACTTTATTTTATTTCTTTATTAAAAAAAAAAAATAGAGATGAAGTAACTGAAGACATAGCCTATTCATCTCAAGTTCAGGAGGCCTAACAAGGTGCTACAATAAGCTAAGTAGCAAAATCTTTACTAATAATAACCTAATAATATATATATATATAAAATAAAAATAAAAATATAATAAAAAATAATAATAAAAAAATCAATAAAATAGATAAAAAATAATAATAGTAATAATAATAAGAACAAGTACAAACTTACCCTATGATCCACTTCACTTAGAAGGGTAAATAACCCGACCCAAATCATTACGAGGGCAAAGGTAGTAGGGCCCCTTAGTTTTTTTTTGAACATTTTTGTTAGAACGAAGCAAGGATGAGGGTTGAGGATCCAAAAGTCTGGGATCCACCTCTCCATTCAAAAAGGAATAAAAAGCCAACGCCGCTACGGGTGTAGGCTCGCGAAGGCTAGGAGAGTCCTCAGGTGTACCCCAAATATCACCGAGGGCTGGTGGTGATGGGGGGAATGTTGGAAAAGGGCCATCGGCAGTGAGCCATTCCCACACTGACTTCCTCAACCTATTGGTTGGAGGAATACCAAGAACAAGATCTTCTAGCTCCTCGGTGGTAAATGGACGAAATGCGTTAAAAAAATCAGCTGCGAAGCCAACATCGTGGGAGCTCATCGTTGTTCTAAATAAAAAAAATATATATAAATCAATAAACCAAATAACCCCTAGCAAGAAAGACGAAACATACGAAGGATGTAAATAAGAAAGAAACAAATTTCTATCCGATTGATTGGCTGGGTAAATAAAAAACCAACGCTGGTCTCCTGGTCCTTTTATCTAGAATACAATATTCAACGCGTCAACTCCACCAAGTACCCTAAAAAGGGAGAAGAGAAAGAAAGGAATCAACCGTTAGCAGTCCCGACGTTAGTCCATCAACGGGCAAGTGGCAAAAGAGAAGAAAGAAAAGCAAGATACCTTTGTACACTGAAGCAACAAACAAACCTGTACGACAGAAACAGAACCAACTTAAAGTCGGGAGACAGTTAAGTTATCTTATTTCAAACAATTAAACTAGTAACGATAATCTAAACCAAAAACAATTACTGTGAGTACAAATGATAATAATTTAGTAGTAAAAAATGGTAAATTATAGTTACTACCTTATATCTAAAAGCATAGGTAACTATATAATGATATGTCTGGAATTGAGAACTAGATAAATGTCCGACTGGTTGGATATGAACATAAGTTAATACGATGAACATTGTTATTTGTAGTAATTATCATTTACCTTATTCTACTAGAGTGTTGTTGTACACAGTTATATATATATGACTGACTATACAGTTATAGTCTAAGCTTTTAGCTGACAGATAAATAAACGATGAATTCACATCAATAGAGAACTTCAAGTATCAACTAAACGTAGTGGGAACTATACCTTATCACAATAGCAGACGAACTGCAGCAAACACAAAAAAGAGAGAAACAGATAGATTGAGAAGAGGAATGGAGACGTCGATTAAAAGGATCTGAAAAATGATTTTTTGGGAGAAGATGTGGAATCTAGGGAGAAGAATTGAGGTTTAAATAGTAGAGACTTGAGTGAGCGGTTGCTCGATCTTGAGCAGCTGACGTAATGATCTTGGCAATGATTACGTCACTTGATGACGTAATTATTTCAACACTCCTTCTTGCTCTGTGAGATGAATTGAATTTCTGAATTCTTTAAGTTTAATGATCGTAGCCGGCTTTGTTAAAATGTCTGCTGTCATTTCATTTGTACTTACTTGTACTACAGTCAACAATTTTTTAGATACAAGATATCTTAGATATTGATATCGTACTTTGATGTGCTTTGTGTTTGGGTTGAGATTTGCTTGTTTGGAGATTGTGACAGCACCTGAATTATCATTGTAGAGGATTGGCTGATTCATCTTTACCTTAATATCCATGGCTAGCAGGTTGGCAATCCACCTCATTTGCTTCGAGCATACATTCATTGACACAAATTAAGCTTCTGTGGTCGATTGAGCTACAATGGATTGTTTCTTGCTCATCCAACTGACCGGATTTCCAAACACCGTGACTATGGTGCCCGATATTGACTTTCTGTCTTTCTTGGAGGTTGCATAATCCGCATCTGCCCATCCTTGAAGAACAGGCTCAGTTGCTTCAGACCTCGTGTACGTTATAGCGAAGGTGCATGTGTATTTGATATACCTAAGCAAATGCTTTACAGCCTTCCACTGAATTATTGTAGGATTTGTTGAGCAACGAGCAAGCTGATTTGTGCTGAAAAGGATGTCAGGTCGAGTGTGTTGAGCCAAATAATTCAAAAAACCGATGGCTTGCTGATAAGTGCGTTTATCAAAATCAGGAGCTTTTTCTTCCATCATGTCGAGGAGGTTGCCGTTACAGGGTGTTTTTACACCTCTGCTGTCATTCATGTCAAACATCATGAGGATCTTGAGACAAAAATCGTGTTGAGTTAAAGACACCGATCCATTTTCATGCCAGATAAGTCGATAACCTAGATGCTGAGTAGGCTTCTTTTTGACTTTTAGCTTAAAGATTTTGCCAAGTCGTGATAGAAATGCAATGATTTCAGCTTCACTCTCACCCACCAAGAATCCGTCGTCGACATGGATGTGCAGGAACATTGTCCTTTCTTCGTTGATAAAGAGTGCTTCATCAGATACTGCACTAAACATCTTGAGTGAGTTGAGGGCTTTTGTCAGCTTTTCTTTCCACATCCTCGGAGCTTGCTTAGTTCCATACAGAGATTTGTTAAGTTTCCACACCCAGTTTTCCTTCCCTTGAACTTCGAACCCTTTAACTTGAATAACATACACATCAGCATCCATTTCACCATGTAGAAAAGCTGTTTCTACATCAAATTGGTATGCCTTCATGCTTTTGTTGACCAATAGAGAAATCAATATCTTGAATGTTTCGTTTCGTCCCACAGATGACCAGGTATCAAAATAGTGAATCAAATGTTCCTGATGATTTCCTAAAACCACCCAATGCGCCTTGTGTCGATACACTTCACCGTATTCATTTTTCTTCTTGGTTAACCTCCACATGCCCCCTATGACTTTAGCATTTTTGGGGTACGGAACGAGCTCACCGGTGTTATGCTGCATCAGGGAATCAAACTCCGTTTGCATCGCATTAGACCATTCCTGTTGTTCTATGGGATCGTTAATCGCTTGAGAGTAAGGAACTATATCCATTAGAAACGTTTGATCGTTCCTTTGCCGTCTTGATCCTTCTACGATGTTTTCGGAAGATATGGAACTTGATACATCCTTAGGAGCTTTATCGTAAAATGGAACGTACTCCCATGTCTTCCTTGGAGTTGAAGCCCTTGGTTGGTCTTCATTGTCTATTGAAAGAGGCGCATCGTTGGATGCACTAGTTGTCACTTCCACTTGACCAGTTGGTGATATAACATTCGTCAATTTATGCTTAGGAAGGATGAGTTGCACGGTTTCAGACGGTAGAGATTGAGTAGCCTTACGAACCTTTACTGGCTTATCACTGATAGAGGGAATGTAGTCACGACTGATTTTGATTCGTCCGTTATCGATGTTCAGAAACTTCATAGAGTCTGAATACCGTTCAAAAGTCAGGGCGCGGAGTGTAGAACTTCCACCAGTGATTTTTGAGTCAGGAGATTCGTTTTTGACATTTACTTTGGCTCCAAAACTAATTAGTCGAGAGAGATTTAAACGGGGTTCTATCAGTGAGTTGTGGTTTTCAAGACAATTTGCCGGTGTCGTCATATTCAAGAACCGATGAGGAGTATTGTTTAACAATAATGAAGCATGGGCAGCAGCTTGATCCCAGTAGCTCACTGGAATATTTGATTGGTTCAAGAGGCATCTCATCTTGGAGAGTAGTGATCGATTGAATCGTTCAGCTACTCCGTTGGTTTGAGGTGAGTGAGGAGCTCCTTGTTCAATAGATACTCCTTCTTGCTTCAGTGTGGACAGAAAGAAGTTTGACATAAATTCTCCTCCTCGATCTGAATGAAGATATGCAGGCACCTTGTTCAACTTGTTTTTAATTTCGCTAATGAATGCAAGAATTTCTTTACCGGCCTGATCTTTGGATTTAAGGAAGACAATTCGATTGAATCGACTGAAATCGTCTAGTAGTGCCAGTACGTAACGATATCCCTTCTTAGATGGGACGTTTATTTCAAGTATGTCAGTATGAAGTTTATAAAAAGGTGAGGGAGTAGCTGGAAGAGATCTGCTATGAGGATGTCGTTCAAGTTTAGAGACGTGACATACTTCACAATTTTTGCTTGAGATAAAGGATTGATTGATGTTGTTTTGTTTGAGAATATGTCTCAGATATTCGTCACTTGGATGTCCGTACAACGAATGCCAATCTTTGATAGCTCTTGGGCTTGAGTACCATGCAACATTAGTAGGACTTCAAGTGGAATATAGATTGCCATCTCGTTGAAATGTGGCAACTATTGAATTACCGCTTTTGATCAAAAACACATCGTTCTTGTATATAGGTCTTAACCCGTGATCAATAAGTTGAGACACAGATATCAGGTTCACTGGTCCCTGTGGGGCATAAGATACTGGAAAGATATCGAATCCAAAGAAATTCAGAGTACCGTGATGGGTGATCTGAACGTTATTCCCAAAGTTTTTTACTGACATGTTTCGAGGTCTTGGGTTTTTAAGGAGTGACAGATTATTTACAACTGATCGTCCACATCCGCTGTCAAGATAGATTTTCTGGGATCTGTCTCGATGATCAGTAATAAAACCTTCAATAGGTAAATAGTACGTATCTGATTCAGAGTTTTCTTGCAGATCAACTGTTTCTTCAGGGCTTGACACAGCATGTGCTGTTTGATTTCTTGTTGACACAGCTGAGTGATTGGATAGTATCAACTTCTCAATTCGCTCCATACGTTGAGCGAGTGACGGAACTTTGTCATTACCTGCAGATTTAGGGTCTGCCTTCTTCTTTTTATTTCTTCTCTTCCCTCTTGATTGATTATCATTTGCTTTTGAATTTTTCTTGTCATCATCTTTGCTGTTCGATGGTTTATTAAACAGCACTTCTTCACTGTTATTCTGACGTCTCGTATGTTCCAGAGACACACGTTTTGTAACTGTGAAGATGTCGAACGGTTTTGAGTCGTAAAGAGTTTGAATTAGTCCAGTGAGCTCTTTGTCTTTGTTCAAACTGCGAAGAAAAAATGCTGCTGCCATGCTTGGTGGCATATCCATTTTAAAATCAGTGTTGATGGTGATAGACTTGTACGCTGCGTAGAGTCTGAGGAATAAATCGGTATGGCTTTCAAGTGACTGTCCAGGTTCGTATTGTAATGATATCAATCGAAACAAGGATTCACAAGTGGTGATGATTGAGTTTCTTCCACATGCATCGCCCAGCGCTTCCCAGGCATCATAGAACGAGTCTTGATGCTCAAGCAACACTCCTTGAAGGTCGTCGCATATCGAGGTCCATAGCATGGCTAAAGCTGCGCTGTTTTTGCGTTCGTATTTGGGAGTAATTTTAACAGCATCAGAAGGTGAATGCAATAATTCTTGATAGCCACAACCTTTAAGGTAGTTCTTCATCTGACAACTCCACTGTACCCAATTCGATCTATCCAGTTGAATGATTCTGGTTTTGATTCGACTTTCGTCTGCAGATTCGTCGTTTTCTGGATGATGAACCATTTGGGTGAGTGGCAGAGGTGTTGTCATTTCCAGACAGAATTGATATTCGTTTCGATTCTAGTTGTTGTATGATTTAAGAATAACTAACTCTCGCTACCATAAAGTCGGGAGACAGTTAAGTTATCTTATTTCAAACAATTAAACTAGTAACGATAATCTAAACCAAAAACAATTACTGTGAGTACAAATGATAATAATTTAGTAGTAAAAAATGGTAAATTATAGTTACTACCTTATATCTAAAAGCGTAGGTAACTATATAATGATATGTCTGGAATTGAGAACTAGATAAATGTCCGACTGGTTGGATATGAACATAAGTTAATACGATGAACATTGTTATTTGTAGTAATTATCATTTACCTTATTCTACTAGAGTGTTGTTGTACACAGTTATATATATATGACTGACTATACAGTTATAGTCTAAGCTTTTAGCTGACAGATAAATAAACGATGAATTCACATCAATAGAGAACTTCAAGTATCAACTAAACGTAGTGGGAACTATACCTTATCACAATAGCAGACGAACTGCAGCAAACACAAAAAAGAGAGAAACAGATAGATTGAGAAGAGGAATGGAGACGTCGATTAAAAGGATCTGAAAAATGATTTTTTGGGAGAAGATGTGGAATCTAGGGAGAAGAATTGAGGTTTAAATAGTAGAGACTTGAGTGAGCGGTTGCTCGATCTTGAGCAGCTGACGTAATGATCTTGGCAATGATTACGTCACTTGATGACGTAATTATTTCAACACAACTAAGAATCTAATGAATTGGATTCTTTTGGAGGAGACTGTCACTCTAGATAATAATAAATGAATTCGAGCCAGAAATTCAACCTTCAACCTCAAAAGCTACTTACGTGACCTTTGATGGATGTTGAACCATGAATGATTTTGGTACGACTTGCAGATAATCACTTAATTATCTTGCTTGTGTTATTCCACTCTACACCCAATTCCAGAAGCGGAATGAATTCAGAGTGGAATTATAACAGTACAATACATATCCTATATCGTTAAGATCACATACCAAAGAACGAATTGAAACCTGTTGCAGTACTCAACGGCCATTGCCGTCAAGCCCTGCTCCAGACTCTCACCTCTGGTTCTGGCTCGTTTGATCAAGACCTATCCCCAATCATGACAAGTTTTTGATCTGGTTTAATGGTGAATCCGGCTGTAGTTCCTTAGAGGGAGGATTAGCGGAAATCGGTCCTTCCAGAGTCAAATCAACAAGTACGGTAAGCTAGAACTCCAAGAGGCCAACTTTGGATGGATCTGAGTAGGCCAGCGTGCTCTTTGTTGATCAACCAGCTGGAACGGGTTACTCCTACATCAATGTTTCAAACGACGTTCGCAGATCGGCACAGATGGCTGAACAAATGCTGGAACCTTGATGGGAAATCCTTGGATTGATCCTTTCATACAATATCCGGCCTACTTAGACTTTGCATATGAAAAAGGCCTATTGGTAAAGGGTACAGCTGCAGCCTGAAAAGCAGACCAAGACTATGCAGCGGGTGATAGAATACTCAAGAGTAAAGCTGTCAATGCGAATCACATAACCATGGACACATGTGAGACTGCTCTTTAGGATATCTTAAGTGGCGCCTCTAAGATTGTCGATGGTGCCAAGATAACCCAAAATTGGAAGCCGACAAGACTTCGTTGATTGACAGTCCTCTGGCGCTTGAGACAACAGAAGAACTGTCAAAGGAGAAAATTGAAACATCATGACCAATGAAACACCTATTTGTTTGGGAGATAAAACATCTTCTATCCGACTCACAGTAATCGACCAAGTACCAGGGAAAAACAAAACATAAAAAGAAAAAAAAAAACAGCACTCAAAATTTTTCATTAGCAGATGAGGTGTGGAGCCTCACAGGTAAACGTGTTACAACTTGGTTTACCTTGAGAACAAACTAGCCCGAAACAGCCTGAAGTATCACTAGAAGTGTAACAGCACCCATAACAGCACTACAACCCCAACCGACTCAATTGTTTTGATAAATGGTGTTGGATTAATAATACCCATTATGTTAAAAGCATAACCCTAAAAAATCCAAAGACCTAAAATCAGCCACCCGAAGTGATTTAAAGCTCCAGTTGGGGCGTATCAACGATCATCAGCACTACAATAGCCTACCTGAATAACTGGAAGGTTTTTTTTAAAAAGAACTCAATCACCCCAACATTACGATTCAAAAAAAAACATATTAGTTAACTAAGAACACCCACATAAAAAAAATAAATAAACCACCCGAAGTGGTTTAAAGCACAATAAAGTGCTTTCCAACATATTTGGAGATGGAAACACCCCACCCGAAGCCCCTGGAGGGTTATGACACCCTCTAGAGACTACCTTACCTTCTTACTATAAAAAACATAAAAAATAAAATAAAAATAAAATAAAACAAATACAAAAGAAGAAAAAAAATAAATAAATGCCCTGAGCAAGGCATTAAACTGCTCAAATTTTATTTCTTATGTTTTTTTTTACTGATTTTCCCTTTAGTTTAATAATTAGAGACAATAATGAATAAAAAAAGCCCTCAGCATGGCTTAAAACTGCTTAATTTCATCTATTATCATGATTTAATTAATTTGACTAACCATGTTTTTTTTATGAAGAAACAGGGCTACAAATAAATAATAATAATAATAATAATAATATAAAAAAAGAGCCCTCAGTATGGCTATAAACTGCTTCTTTTACTTTATTTCTCATGATCTTTTTACGTTGGATATTAAATTAAACTGACATATTTAACTTTGGATATGGCTACAGGACTATAAATGACAATGCAAAGCCCTCAGTATGGCTATAAACTGCTGGTTTCTTCTTTATTTTATCTTTTTGACTGTTTAATTAACTAAAAATAATGATTTAACTTTTACAAGGCTTTAAGAAAATAAATTATAAGAATAGTCCTGAACAAGACTTAAAACTGTTTATTTTCTATTTTTATTATTATTAAAGCTGAATATTACTGATGTTTTTTTCTTTTGATTAATGTATTTCATAAATTAAATAAAGAAGCCCTCATCAAGGCTTTAAACTGATAGTTTCCTTTTATTTTTTATATTTATATTGAGCTGACATTTTCTACTCTTAATTGCTCAAGGGCTATAAAAAAAAAGATGTCCTCAGCAAGACATTAAACTGCTAGTTTCTGCTTTCATTTTTTATCTTCTGGCTGTTTATTTTACTTAAAATGATTTTCTATTTTTTTACAGGGCTTTACAATAATTTAATTAAACAAAAAAGCCCTCAGCATGGCTTTAAACTGCTGGGTTTTGCTTATTTAATTGATTGAATGGCTACAAATGAAATGCCCTCAGCATGGCTTAAAACTGCTTAGCTCTTTTATGAATTATAATTCTGCTTTTTGAATTTGCTAATTGATTTTTTATTTTGAAATTCTACAGGGCTATAAATTACAAAAAGAGCCCTCAGCATGGCTATAAACTGCTTATTTTATTTTTTTATGATTCAATTAGTTGACTAACCATGTTTCTTATTATAGAATGAGGACTGAAAATCAAAAAAAAAATGTCCTCAGCAAGACATTAAACTGCCGGAATTTTTTTCATTTTCTCATTAATATTAAATGAAGCTGACTTATTTCTTTTTTATGTGCTACAGGGCTATAAATAAAAATAAAAGCCCTCAGCATGGCTTAAAACTGCTTGGTTTTATTTATGATTTGTTTCTCTAACAATTCTAACATCATTTTTTTATAAAGGTATATTTCAATTCAAAACAAAAAAAACAAAACAAAAACAGTATATATATATATATATCTATCATGAATTAAGGAAGCTTAAATGAACCAAAAAGAGGCCTCCAGAAAGAATTTAAACTGGCTATAAAAAACCAAGAGTCCTTAACAAGACTATAAACTGTTGAATTTAATTATACAACTTGGCTTTGAAGATAAATCAAATCCCATGAAAACTAAAAATTATCAAACAAAAGTGTTTGAACAAAAGATATGGTCCTTGGCAAGACCATAAACTGCCCCTTCAAACATCAAGAAATACATTTAAATATCAAAAAAAAAAGAATTCTAAACAAGGACTCAAAATGCAAAACAATAAACCAATGGTCCTTGGAAAGACCATAAACTGCCCACTCAAATTATCAACAATAATCAAGAGAAATTAACCAATGGTCCTTGGCAAGACAATAAACTACCCCTTCAAATATCAAAATGAAATAAAGCCAATAACAAAACAAAACAAAATAATTTGTGGTCCTTGGCAAGACCATAAACTGTCCACTAATCAAAATATAAACAAGGACAAAAAAAAAAAAAAAAAAAAAAAAAAAACTCTACATCAAGTATTATTTTTTTTAAAAAAATGATCAATTTATTTGAAATATTTCTTCAATTACAAGAAAGTGATTGGAACTTGTTTGAAAAGAAGAATTATTTGTGCCATGAAGGCATTAATTGAACTCTGAAGGAGTTATTTATATTAAAAAAAAAAAAAAAACTCATAAATTGATGACATAATTTGGGGAATTTACATATTAATAACACCTCAATGTGATATTCATTCCAAAAAGAATTTGAAAGCCCCCCAAAAAGCAAAGAAGAGTTTTTTTAATTGTACAAATTTTCAATTTCACTGTTTATATTTTTTAACAACTCAAATGCATTTATGGGTAACAGAAAATCTGAACCATAAAGGGGATGGACTTGAAATAAAGTCTGAGTCACAATGATGATTCCAAAAGGAAGAGTTGTGGCATCATAAGGGTCATTATATGAATAAAGGACTCAAATCATGATCATTCAATTATGTCATATTACTTATAAATACTCCCAAGAGCACCAATTTTTACTTATTGGCATAAATTACCACCTTTAACCAAACAGTTACATGATCTTAATTGTGATTCAGGTTTATTTCGTTTAAATTGTGATTTTCACTCAGATACCTCACTTTATGGTTATTTTATACTTAAATTTGAAAAAAAAAAAAAAGCAAATTATCATTGAATCATCATTAAAATGGAATTATGTATATTTACTGTATCATTATTTCTCCTCATCAAAAGCACTATAAAAAATAAGGGGTGGGTAAACTTATTTCTCACACTATCCCTTATAGTGGAAGTTTTGGGGGAATGAGAACATATCCTCTTCAAAATTTGAAAACCAACTCAAGATTTTTAAATGGAGAGGGGGGCCCTCATCCAAACAAATCTTATTAAAAAAATATGTATATCAATGAATTAATATTAAAATCAATTTTAAATCACTTTATTATTACAATTTTTTATTTTTCATTTCTTCATAACAGGTATAATTCAGGAATACAAAAGAACAAAAGGACATCAATTATTTTGAAGAAATAGCAAGAGAATTGGGAAACAACTTATCATAGGACAATTATTCAAAATACTGAAAATGAAGAAGATTATTTATGAAGAAAAGCAGGAGTTCCTTATGGATTGACCTTTGGACAGAACAAGACCTTGGACACTTCTTTGATTCTGGATTGAAACTCAATTGGGATTCAAGAATCACTGGTCAGGATTTATGGACTGAAGGATGACTCACTGGATTAATTATTGACTCAGGACTCACTCAACATGATGGACCAACAAGATTATGAAAACACTCAACTCAAATTGCCCTTGGGATTTTAAAGAAGATTGAAGACTCAAGAGGTCCTCAGCATGACACTAAACTGCTTCCCCTGTAGACTTGGGCAGGGAAACTTATAAAAAATAATAACAGCCAAGAAGCTGGAGGGGATTGTCCTAGTCAGGAGAAGTGCTGAAGGACCATTTTTGTCCTCAGCATGACAATAAACTGCTCCCTTTGTGTAACAGGAACAAGGGGTTTTACAGGTGTTTATCATTATCAAATTGGCCAAAATGAACAAAGTGAAGTCTCAAGACCTTAATTAAGACAAGAAAATTCCTTATCAAGAAATAAAACAACCAGAAGAATCTTTCATCAAGTGGGAATCATGAAGATTGAAGAATAAAACAAGAGTCAAGTGGAATCCAAAATAAAGCCCAAAGGAGCTCAAGAATCAAGATAAGCCCTTGGATTAGGCCAGGAGTTCCTTGCATGACTTAAACTGCAGGACTTGTATACCTAATATACAGGGGTTACACACCTAGTTGTAGGTCCTGTATGACCTTAAACTACATTTTTTTATGGAAGAAAGAAGAAAGAAGAATTGTGAAGGCCTCAAGATTTCAGGACACTAGCAAATTCTTAGAAATAAAAAAAAAAAAAAAAAAAAAAAAAAAAGAAGAAGAAACAAAATAACTAATTGAAGATGGATCACCAAATTTTAGCAGCCAAATACAAATCAGTCCTGAAGAAGGTGAGACCAGTCAATGAGCCAATGCCTCAAGACCTTAACCCACCTTTGGAAAGACCACCTTTGTCAAGGGATCCTTATGAAACACCCTTATCACCAAACCCACCTATATTTCAAGAAACCTTCAAGGTCACCCATGAAAGACTCCAAGCAGTCAATTTTGGCCCACCAGGATGGTTATCAAATGAAGAAATCAATTTACTCAAAAATGTTATTACCTTAAGGGAAAAAGCAATAGCTTTCTGTGAAGAAGAAAGAGGATTACTCAAACACTCATATGGAAAACCTTACAAGATACCAGTAATACCTCATGAACCTTGGCAGAAGAAACCAATTCCCATTCCCAAATCAATTTTACCTCAGTTTACTGAATTAATCAGAGAAAGAATCAGGACTGGACTCTATGAGCAATCCACCTCAAGCTACACAAGCCCAATCTTTTGTGTGGCCAAATCAAATGGGAAACTCAGAATTGTCCATGACCTTCAAGAACTCAACAAAGTCACCATCAAGGATGCTGGCTTACCACCTCACATTGAAGAATTTGTAGATGCATTTGCAGGAAGAGCATGCTATGGACTAGGAGACATCATGGGAGGATATGATGAAAGAGAATTAGATGTCACTACAAGACCCCTCACTACTTTTGAAACACCCCTTGGAAGGATGCAACTCACAAGACTACCCCAAGGAGCCACCAACTCAGTAGCAGTATACCAAGCCCAAATGACTTGGATACTCCAAGAAATAGCAGAGAGTGTAGGAATATTTATTGATGATGGAGGAATAAAAGGACCAAGATCACTTTACAACCAAGAAACACTACCAGAAAACCCCTCAATCAGAAGATTTATATGGGAATATGCCATAACCTTAGAAAGAGTTTTATTCAGGATTGAAGAAGCAGGACTTACTATCTCAGGATCCAAGTTTGCATGCTGTGTTCCAGCTTTGGACATAGTAGGGCATGTTGTATCATTCAAAGGAAGAACAATCTCAAAACAAAAGATCAACAAGATTCAAAATTGGCCAACACCTCTCAACAAAAAGGAAATAAGAGGATTTCTTGGTCTTTGTGCCTATGTAAGAATGTTTATTGAAAACTTCTCACAAGTTGCATCACCACTCAGAAGGCTCACCAGAGAAGATGTTGACTGGGATTGGGATCAAAAATGTGAAGAAGCTTTCCATAAGCTCAGAAGAATAGTTGGAGAAGAAATAACTCTCAAGAAATTGGATTATGACAAAGGAGCGGGAAAAATTAAGCTAGCAGAAGATTCAAGCTACATTGCTGCAGGAGCAGTACTCACTCAAGAAGATAAAGAAGGAAAAGACAGACCAGTATTATATGAATCAATAACTTTTTCAAAATTAGAATCAAAATACTCACAACCCAAATTGGAACTCTGTGGAGTTGCAAGAATTCTCAAGAAACTTCAAACAATACTTTGGGGACAACATTTTGAATTACAGGTTGATGCCAAGGCTTTAATTGAAATGATCAACACCCCTTGCTTACCCAATGCCCCCATGACAAGGTGGGTGGCTTTCATTCAGCTATTTTCCTTTGATTTGGTACACAAACTAGGGAAAACTTTCAATATGCCAGATGGGCTATCCAGAAGACCAAAAAACTCAGAAGAAGAAGATGAAGATGCACCAGAATTTGATGAAGAAGAAGATTGGATCAAGCCACACCCTGGATTTGGGGCCAAGAATGTAAATTCACTCAATTTTTCAGGAATACAAGTACCAACAAAACAAGAAGGATTTTGGAAGAGGATGCAAGAATACTTAAGTACAATGAAAAAACCAGAATCAAGCAAAGAAGAAGAATTTAGAAGGATCAAAAGAAGGTCACCCAACTTTTTCTTGGAAGATGGCCAGCTTAAAAGAAGAAATAACCCAAACCCTCAATTGGTGATATCAAGTCAAGAAGTTCAAAGCTACATTTTAAAGTCACTTCATGAAGACATGGGCCACAGAGGGGAAAATGAAACTTACAGAAGAATTAAAGCAAGATTTTGGTGGGAAGGAATGAAGAAATAAGTCAAGAAATGGGTTCAATCTTGCCTGGCCTGCCAAAAGAGAAGTCAAAACTTACAAAGGGAACAAGGAAAATCTACAGTAACATCAACAATCTTTGAGAGGGTCAGTATGGATGCAGTCCATATCAAATCTGGAAGATGGAAGTATATGGTTGTGGCAAGAGATGATTTTTCAGGATGGCCAGAAACAGTTGGACTAGTCAGATTAACAGCAAAAGCAGTTGCAGAATGGTTCACCTAAGAATGGATATGCAGGTATGGCTCACCAAAAGAAGTAACTGTTGATGGGGGGCCAGAGTTTGGAAAAGAATTACAAGATGCAGTAAAGAAAGAAGGATCAAGGATCAGAATCACCACACCCTATTACCCAGAGTCTCAAGGAATGGTTGAAAGAGGCCATAAAAAACTTAAAGATGCATTAGTCAAGATGTGTGGAGAAAATGGAGGAAAATGGAGAAAATATCTACCTTTGGTTACCTTGGCTGACAGAATCTGCACTAAAAGGACAACTGGTTTCTCACCATATGAACTCCAATTTGGACAACTACCAGTATTACCAATTGACATTGAAACAAAAACATTTTTAGCAGTAGAATGGCATAAAATATCCACAACTGAGGAATTACTGGAAGCCAGAGCTAAACAATTAGAAGGGAAAGAAGAAATGAGAAGGAAAGCAGCAGAAAAACTCAAAAAATCAAGGGAAGACTCAATGAAATATTGGGATAGAAGAATGGCACACCAACTAAGGTCACCACTCAATCCAGGAGATTTGGTCCTGGTTTACAACAAAGCAATAGAAACTAATTGGGGACTACTTTTCAAAAACAAATGGAATGGACCCTACAGAGTAATCAAACAAATAAACAATGGACCATATGAACTTGAGGAACTTGATGGAACAGAATTAGCAAGATTTGCAGCATCTCAAGTCAAGAGGTTCTACCCAAGAGGAAAGTTGATAAACACAAAAGAAGACACAGAAGAAGAACAAAGTGAAGAAGATGAATCAATAAATGAGGAAGAGGTATTGGAGGAAACCACAGAATCAGATGAAGAATAGAGAGCTCTCACCTGGAATGCTGGGGACAGCATTAAATGGAGAGGGGGATGTGGTATTCCATACCATTTTTTTCACCAGGCTCAAGCTCATAGTACCCTATAACAGCAGGAAATCCAGCCTAAAGGCAGACTTACACTCAAATTTTATACCAAAAGGTCAATTTTACAGCAAGAAGCTGGATTTAACTCATAAAACCATGGCACAGGCACCAAAGGGAAGTGTATGTGTTTAAATAACTTATTCAATTTCACTATGCATATGTAAAAAATCAATTTACATATAGCCAACTAGTTACAACAAATGAGGTACCACCCTTTAAATTACACACCCCACCAAACTTTACACCCCCTTACAGCCACAGGACTCATGAAGCAAGAAAATGACACATGCATTAGTTATACAGCCAACTTGCATTCAAAGTCACATGAAGCAAAGCTCAACTCCATGGAATTCCTGCAATTCATTTACAACACAGCCCCAGGAGTACCTTATCTTATATCCACAGTAGCCCCACTTAAAACCTTAAAACATAATTATTTACACTACTCATCACCTCATGCAAACCAAAGCTAGTTACAACAGGCTGCATGCAGTACACAATTCCAATTAAATCTCAACCACATGACTATGCACAGCATGTGTCAAAATCAAAAATCACATCATCTCATAAAAAACAGTAAATTCACCAATGCAAGAAGTTATCACCTGACTTCATTTTAAAGTTCAAAAAGAAGAAAAACAAACATGACACCTGCATAAATTACACAGCCACTTCTACCAAGCCTAAAATATGACATATGCAAAGGAAATACAAAATTCATCATGTGATACTGAACCCACCAACAGCATATCATGTGACAGAAAAAAGGCTGTGCACAAGAAAAATCCTCAGCCAAAATGAAATCACCTCATGCATGCAAGGAAAATCCAAGAAAAATCACATCATAATTAGCTCACCAAAAAGACCATCATGTGATGAGAGAAGGCTGTGCAGAGAAAAATTATCACCAAACCTTAAATCACCTTACCCATGCAAGAAAGGGCCTCACCAAAAATGGAGTCACATGATGAAATCAAGAGGAATTAAAGTGGAAAAAGACAGCTCCCATGGAGGGCCCCCTGGGCTCCCAAAAGGTATAAATAGAGGGGCTCTCTCCCCCCAAATTTCAAAATCCCCCCCATGAAAAATATATCCTATGCAAATTATATCCCATGCAAATTATATCCCCTGCACATTGCAAGCACAGGAATAATTCATCCCTCACCTGGGAGGTAGTCCAGAAAATTATAGTGAATTTACTTGCCCAGTAGCTAAGCTCAGTGGAAGTATAGTGTTGAAGATTACCCAGTAGCTAAGCTCAGTGGAATCTTAGTATTAAAAAAAAATTATTATTAAAAATTACCCAGTGCCCAAGATTAGGGTTACTATTCTATTAAAATATTTTATCCAGTAAAATTAAACAATTTATCAAGAATTAAAAAAATAACTTACCCCTTTAAAAAAAATCCAATATCAAAGAATCTTACCTCTTAAATTTAACAAATACTATTTTATCTCATTATCAAACACTCTTAAAAAAATAACAAACCTTTAAAAAATTATTTTACTCTATTATAACTATACCTCAACAAAATTACCTTTATCAACACCAATCAAATTTTCCAGAAAGCCTTAAATAACCCATCCTACCAAGGATTTATCACCAAGAAGAAAAAACTCACCTCAATTTAACCAAAATATTAAAATTAAACAGACAAGTATTTTATTAAAAATCTAAAAATTAACCAAAATTACTGAAATTATTTTTCATATTAGGTATTGAATAGGTCTGATCTGAGACTGCTGAATTTTGTCTTCTGCAGTTGTAAAGCCACTTACTAATTTTATTTTGGTTTGTGAGCTCCAAGGAAGATTTTGTTCAGTATTTTAAGAGGGGCAGGCAATACACCCTTGCCACCCTTGGTGACAGGAGTTATGTGAGCCTTTGAGATATGACCACATACCCAATAAGGTCACAAAAAAGACTTAGAATAATTATACCTTTAATATAATTATATTGAAATTACTTAGAATAATTATACATCAAAATTAATTACTTAAATATACAAAAAATACCATAAACTGGTACAAAAATTGGTTTAACTTAAAAACCAATGAATCAACATGTAAAATAAATTATACAATTGGATTCCCCGTGGTAAAATACACATATACAATTTTTATAGCATATCTGTAAAGTCAATATTTAATGAGTTATAAGGCATAATACCTTATAAAAACAATAAACCTTATTTATCTCAAGGGCTAATGAAGCAACATGTGAAATAAATTGTACCAGTGGATTCCCCACAAAAATCCACACATAAAACAATTAATGAGCTAATTTCCAAAGTTAATACTTAATGAATTAACCTGAATATATGCACTTTTTTGGTCAACGCATATATTCAAGGATCATACCTAATATCTCCTAAACTATACATGATAGAATGATGAACCAAAAATGAAGTTACCACGTAATTACTGAACAAACACAGATATGAACTTTATTTTACAAATTATAAACAAGGTTGAAACCTATGATGAAATATTGATAAAAATCAACAGAGCTGTTGAGCACTTTGTTGTGAAAGTGTTCCAAACTTAAAAAAAAAGTATACAGTGGGATTCTACTAGTTCATTTGTGAATAATGATGTAATTTTTATTATCAAATTCAGGGTATAACCCCCTGAAATCAAGGTTTGAAGTTTAAAATATTGAATTTCGACAGAAAAGATGAGTTACAAGAAAAATCATCATAATTAGAGTTTTGATGATGTAATGAAAAGCTCTTGGAAGCATAATACGGTTATGCCAGGCTATCAGAATTCACTCTTTGAATTGCTGTAGCGTGTAAATCTTAAAGGTTATTAAGGATCAAAGTTTGAGCTTAATTTGAGCAGTTATGATCACTCACAGTAACCTTAAATTAAGTTTAACAGTCTTAAGAGTGATAAAATTGGTGAATACTATTAGTTTATGATTAAAACTAATGAAATCCACGAAATTTGGGGTTCTGCCAAGCCTCTGATGTCATCAAACTTAGAGTTATAGTGATAACTCTAAATAATGGTGTAATAATGATGTAATATGGTTTGATAATGATGTAATCATCTCCAAACCTTAAAATATTGATCAATTCCAGTGGATATGATGAGTACACGTCTACTAGAAGCCTGTTGGAATCTAGGAGGGAGGTATTTACTATAAATAGAGCTCTTTTTACTCTATTTTCCCCTCAGACACATCAAAAACATTAAATCAATTAAATCAAAGGTAATTTCTTTATTATTTATATATAAAACTATTATATTATTAAAGACCAAAGACCACCTTATTATAATCATCTATTTTGACATGATTAAATCATTTATTTAATTGTTTTTGTTAAAAATCTCTCTAAAGACTCATTTCCACGTAAAAATCCAGAATAATTTGTAATTTTCTTTATTTTTATTGTAAATACAATTTGAAAAGGTTGTATTTATATTTTTTGGCGTAAAATATTTCAAAATTATTATATTAAGTGTTAAAAGTAGGTTATTTTCTCTTATTATAATAATCTCTCTATTATTACTCTCTTAATAATTCTCTAATTAATATAAATTGTATTTATATTAATTAATAACTTTAATATTAGTAATATTATTGTTATTAATTGTTTTTTATTAATAAAAAACAATTTTTTACGCCTTTATTATTTGTTGGTAACAATAATAAAGAGCTTTTTAAATATATTAATTATTTTATATTAATATATTTATTTATTATATTATATTTTCATAATATAAATTATATTATTATATTTATTTAATAATATAATTATTTTACGCCATAATAATAATAATTATTTATTATTATTATATTTTTAATCTTATTTATTCAATTCATAAGGACATTCAGAGTACAATAAGTAATAAATTAGTAATTTTTACTTATTGTTTCATAGTCAAACCTTACATTTGGGGGCCTGGCCGTGATATTTACTTAAAAGACCTTTAAAAGGATTCTAATTGGGTTTATCCAATAATAAATTATATTTATAATCATAAAATTATATAATAATTTTATATTTTATTGATTTTAAAAGCTATTGAGGCATTTGGAAAGCAATTGTACTGTCTTACACGCAGTTTTTCACATCCTTAGATTTGCAAGAACTTTCTTTGAGTGCTTCTAGTGATTAAAAAAGATATTATATAAATTAAAAATAATTTGTATTATAATTTAATTTTATAAAGAATCTTATTAATTTTTATTTTATTCCTTAAAAATAAAAAATATAAAAAAAAATATTAAAAAATATTAAAAAAAAAAAAACAATGAAAAAGTTATTTTTATTCATTTTTATTCATTTCTTTATTCATTTCAATTTTTTAAAGATATATAAGCAATTTCTATGTGGAAAATTGCCATATCTTGCCAAAAAATAACACTTCTTATAAAAAGACTTATATTTATTTGTCTTTTTTAGTGTTAGAAGATAGCCCAACAGAAGACAACCAAACTACTGTTGAGAGATTGGTGGAAGAAACTTGTCAAAGTTCTCCAACACCAGTTATCACCAAAAGAAAGAAAGCTAAGAAATTAGACTTTCCAGGACCCACCATTCAAGATTCTGAAGGTGAGCACCTCTTTTATAATTGCCATAAAAAGAATTTTTATCCTAAAATGTTTTTATTTCTTATTTTCTTAAAATTATGACTACCAGAAGAGGTTCCCAATACTCCATCCAATCAGATGGAGCTGGACTCAGAGGTAGAACTGATCCCTCAAAAGGGAAAAGAAAGGGCAATATCCCCAGTGGAACAGAATCCACACAAGGAAGTGCCTTATCCCAAAGGCAAGTCCCAGAAATGCCCATGATATCTGAGCCTGAATTGGAACTAAGTATGAGTAACTCAAATAGGTACAAATCACATTCAGAGGGCTCAAATAGACATCTACATGAGCCAGTACAAGCAGTATTACACAGTGTACAAGGACAAAGATTGGGAAATGCTGCCTCAAATACACCAAGGAGTGATGAACTCCTGGCACATCCTGAAAAAATTCCTCAAAGAGGAGGAGATAGTGAAATACTCCAATGGATGGAATCCACTGTCATCCAAACCTCAAATCAAAAAAATCAAGGATTACCACGCCAAAAAGAGGGAGGCAACCAAGGAAGAAGCCCCAGTAACTTCTACCAGAAAGCCTCAAGCCAGCCCACTTCCCCAAGAAGGGAAGAAGAACAAGAAAAAGCATTGGAGGAAACCATATTCCCCAAGCTACAGGATCCCAAGAATCCAAAAGGATGCCATGGACAATGTTTTCAACATGGCCAGAATCTTGATGGAACTCAAGGACAAGGAAGAGCAAAGAATGAGACAACCTCATTTCCCAAAGAAATGACCTTGTCCAAAGATGTTGTAAATACTTTAACAGAAATTGAAAATAGTATCTTACCTCTAAAAGAAATTAAAGATAGTTTATTATCACTACAAGAAATAAATAACAATTTATCTTCTTTAACAAAAATTGTTGTGCAAAACAAGAAAGAAATTGACAACATTAAGTTTATTGTTGAAAATAATAAACCAGAAAATTTAATTGACAATACTCAAAAATTAATACAAGGACAACAAGAATTGTATAAATACATAAAAGATATCAAAGACAGAACTTTGACAATCAATTATGATGTGAGTATTGACAATCTTACAGAAAAATTAAATAAATTAAGTATTTCTGTAGAAAAATTTGAAGAAAAGACTTCATCACACCAAAAATTACTTTTGGACCATGTGGAAAAAAGTGATGAAGCAAGAATGCATCTGAAAGATGATATTCAGAGTGAAATAAGGCTTATTACTGAAAAAATGGATAAAATTAATGAGGCTAATTTAAATATGCCAAAGTTATCAACTCCATTTTCTGATATAAGAAGCCCTGTTAAAACAAAAGAGGAATTGTCAAATCCTTTCATAACAGACTTGAGTCACCAAGATAATAACCAAGTCTTAATGAAGGAAGCACCTCAATTGAAGGAATGGCCAACATTCACAGGAGAAGGTGAATATGACCACATGTCATTTATTAAAACAATTGACATGTTACAAGAAGACTATGCCATACCAGATGAATTAATCACTGCAAGATTACATTCATTGTTTGATAAATCTGCAAAAAGATGGTATTATGGCATAAGACAAACAAATGGTAAAAATACCTGGTCTTGGTGGAAAAAAGAAATAATCACTAAGTGGGCAAATGATGCCTGGAGGTATAAGATAGAAAATGCATTCGAAAACTCTTTCTTTGACCCAGAAAAAGACAAACCTTTAACTTGGTTATTGAAACAAGTTGAAAGGCTTAATGCACTGTACCCAGAAATGTCACAAAAGATGGTACACATGAAAATACTTAAAAAATGTGGAGGGGAACTAGAACTTGCCCTAAGAAGCAGGTGTATAGAACCATGCTCCACAGAATAGTATATAAATGCACTAAAAGATATAGTGACAAGAACAAAAATTGGCAGGACTTGGAAAAAATTGGACATTAAAAGCCCAAATAAACCATTTATCAAAAAGGATAAATCAAAAGAATCCTTTAAGCCCAATACATCCAACAATAATGAGCAAAGAAAATGCCATAAATGTGGAGGTATTGGACACTTAGCCAATAATTGCCTTAAAAAAGCAAAGATTAATGAAATTGTGGAAACAGAAAACTACAATGACAAAGAAGAGGAATCTGACTCTGAAAAAGAAACAGAAGAGTCAGAAAGCTCTGAAAGTGATGAAATCAATATAATTAATGCACAAATTAATAATATTGATATAATTTATGAAGTACTGGATGTTAATTCAAACTTACCACAAGTTGGAACATCTGACACAAACCTGACAAACATACAAGATGCCAAAATGTATAGAACCAAACCTGCAAGAGGAATGGGATATACAGCTGGAAAATCAAGTATAAGTATTGTTATGGTTGATAACCAAGAAGGAAAAGTTAACTTGGATACAGGAGCATATTGCACTTGTGTTGGCAAAATTTATTTAAAAACCATTGTCCCAAACTGGCAAGAAAAACTTATGCCAATACAAGGTGTCAAATTTAGTAGTGCAAGTGAGAGCATGAAGCCCCTTGGAATAATTGATTTAACACTAATTTTTCCTCATCCCTCACAATGTGTCAGAATTAAAGTAGAGTTTGTAGTAATGGACAACTGTACTAGTAATCATTTCATACTTGGGAATGACTACTTATCAATCTATGGTATAGATATCTCCAACCAAAAAGACAGATATTTTACCATAGGAGATAACAAAAGACAAAAGTTTGGCTTCTTAAATAACAAAAAACAAATCACAGTTATAAGAAGGAAGAAAAAATTACAGAAAAAGAACTTTTTATATCTGAACAACTTAAAGAAGCAGAGTTCAATCAAGAATTAACAGAAAAAATGAAAGAAAAATTGATTGACCTCTTATTTAAGTATAAAAATGCCTTTGCAACTGACAAAGAGCCACTAGGTGCCATAATTGGACATGAAGTGGATATAATTCTTAATGTAGAAAAGCCATACCCACCTTTATTAAGAAGACCTGCTTATCCAGCCAGTCCAAGGGCTAGAGAAGCCTTAGAGGTGCACATTAAAGAATTAATGGACCTTGGAGTATTAAGAAAGGTTGGACATAATGAACAAGTAGAAGTTACTACACCTGTCATTATAACTTGGCATAATGGAAAATCAAGGATGGTAGGAGACTTCAGAGCCCTGAACACCTATACCATTCCAGACAGATATCCAATACCAATAATCCATGAGACATTGACCCAATTGTCACAAGCTAAGTTCATCACAGCTATGGATGCTCTTAAGGGTTTTCATCAAAATGTCTTAACAGACAATTCCAAGAAACTACTAAGAATAATAGTCCATTGTGGAATTTTGGAATACTTAAGAATGCTATTTGGGATAAAAAATGCACCTTCCCATTATCAAAGAATGATGAATACCATATTCCCTGAAGAATTATCAGAAGGATGGTTAATTATCTATATTGATGATATCATAGTTTGCTCAGAAACTTGGGAAAATCACCTTACAAGACTAGAAAGGGTACTACAAAAAATAGTCCAAGTGAATATGAAAATTTCCTTGAAAAAGTGTCATTTTGCATATAGTGAATTAAAAGCACTAGGACATGTTGTATCTGGACTTAGTCTGGGCATAGACAAAAATAAAGTAGCAGAAGTACTACTCAAACCAATGCCTCAAACCAAAAAAGAAATGCAATCATTTTTAGGATTTGCTGGTTACTATAGACAGCATATAAAGGACTTTGCAAAAATTTCCAAATCCTTATATAAATTATGTGACCAACAAACAGTTTATGAAATGACTGAAGAAAGGGTCAAGGCATATGAAGAATTGAAAAATTCACTAACAAATGCCCCATTTCTTCTGATGCCAGATTGGAAACTACCTTTCAAACTATACATTGATGCTTGTGGAGAAGGATTAGGTGCTGCACTTCACCAAACCCAAATTATCAATGATAAACCAGTGGAAGGACCAATTTGTTTCATTTCAAGGCAGATAAAGCCAACAGAAGCAAGGTATGGAGCAAGCCAAATGGAATGCTTATGCCTAGTGTGGGCTTTAGAAAAACTGCATTATTATTTGGATGGCACAGTATTTGATGTAATCACAGACTGTAATGCTGTGAAATCACTATTAAATATGAAGACTCCAAATAGACATATGCTGAGATGGCAAATTGCTATCCAAGAATATAGAGGAAATATGACTATTGTACATAAATCTGGAAATATTCATAAAAATGCAGATGGTCTTAGCAGATGGGCTTTAGCAAATACCCCTGACAATCCAGCATGGGTACCACAAGAAGAGCACCATATAGAAGGAATATGTGTCACAGACATAGGCACAGAATTCTTTAACCAAGTTAAAGAAAGCTATAAGACAGACAAAAATTGCCATATCTTAAGCCAACTTCTAATGAAAGACTGCAAAGATCCATCACTTTCATCAAAACTAGATGAAATATGGAAAAAGGCATATGATGAAGGAAGATTCCACCTCCTTGATGGAATCCTTTACCATAGAACAAAACACACATGTGTTATGGCCTTAACAGATAGAACACTAATAAACACTATTTTACATGAGTGTCATGATAGTGTTGCATCTGGACATCTCTCAGAAGATAGGACACTAGAGAGGGTGAAAACCTGCTCTTGGTGGCCAAATTGGAAGAAAGATGTTGCAGAGTACTGCCAAACCTGTGACAGATGTCAAAAAGCCAACAGAGCCACAGGAAAGAAATTTGGAATGATGATCCAAATCCAAGAACCAAAATACCCATGGGAAATAGTTCATATGGATTGGGTAACAGCACTACCTCCAGGAGGAGACAGGAGCTATAATGCATGTCTAGTGTTAGTTGACAGGTACAGTAAAACTCCCATGTTCTTACCATGTCATAAAGATGACACAGCTATGGATACAGCCATAATGATATGGAATAAAGTCATTAGCCACACAGGCTTATTCCAAAATATTATAAGTGACAGAGACCCAAAGTTTACTTCAGCATTATGGACAAATCTCCATAACTTATTTGGGACAAAGCTATCATTCTCAACAGCTTACCATCCCCAAACTGATGGTTTAGCAGAAAGAATGATACAGACCCTAGAGGACATGATCAGAAGATTCTGTGCTTATGGGCTAGAATTCAAAGACTCTGATGGTTTCACCCATGATTGGTGTACACTAATACCAGCACTTGAACTGGCATATAAGACATCAATCCATTCTTCTACTGGTAAAACACCAGCAATGTTAGAGAAAGGTTGGAATCCAAGACTTCCTTATGATACCCTCAAAAAGGACTTAGTGGACATACATCCAACAGCAAGAAGTTTTAAGATAATGCTTGACAAAGCAAGACACCATGCAAACAGATGCATGCAAGACTCTTTCAAATATGCAAAAGAAAGATGGGACAAAAGTCATAAACCACCTGACTTCAAAATAGGAGATCTGGTATTAGTATCAACCCTTAACTTTAATAACATAAAAGGACCAAAGAAATTGAAAGATTCCTTTGCAGGACCATTTATGGTAAAAGCACTTCATGGACCCAATGCTGTACAATTGGAACTCACAGGTGATTTAATGAATAAACAACCAACTTTCCCTGTAAGTCTTATAAAACCTTACAGCTCAAGTGACAAGGAATTATTTCCACTAAGAAATAAGCCCCCACTTGAAATTCCCCCTTTGGAAGAAGGAGAAGAAAAATAATTGTAAAAGTCCTTAAAGAAAGAAGGACAAGGAACAAAAAAGAAAGAGAATACCTTGTAAGGTATAGAAATCCAACTCAAGAAGATGAATGGCTACTTGAGAAAGATATAACAAATGCTGATAAACTACTGAGGAGGTTTAGACATGAAAGAAAACGTAAAGAATAACAAAATCAAGCATTATTGAGCTTCAGGACTGATAAAGTCTAATGAAGAGGTAGGACAGTGGATGATACCCTAATCACACATATCAGATTGTGGTACAACCTTTTTTGGTGGTAGGGAATGTGAGCCTTTGAAATATGACCACATACCCAAAAAGGTCACAAAAAAAAAGAATAATCATACCTTTAATATAATTATATTAAAATTACTTAGAATAATTATACATTAAAATTAATTACTTAAATATACAAAAAATACCATAAATTGGTACAAAAATTGGTTTAACTTAAAAACCAATGAATCAACATGTAAAATATATTATACCATTGGATTCCCCATGGTAAAATACACATATACCATTTTGATAGCATATCTGTAAAGTCAATATTTAATGAGTTATAAGGCATAATACCTTATAAAAACCATAAAACCTTATTTATCTCAAGAACTAATGAAACAACATGTGAAATAAATTGTACCAGTGGATTCCCCACGAAACTCCACACATAAAACAATTAATAAGCTAATTTCCAAATTTAATACTTAAGGAATTAACCTGAATATATGAACGTTTTTGGTCAACGCATATATTCAAGGATCATAGCTAATATCTCCTAAACTATACATGATAGAATGATGAACCAAAAATAAAGTTACCACGTAATTACTGAAGGAACACAGATATTAACTTTATTTTACAAATTATAAACAAGGTTAAAACCTATGATGAAATATTGATAAAAATCAACAGAGCTGTTGACCACTTTGTTGTGAAAGTGTTCCAAACTTAAAAAAAGTATACAGTTGAATTCTACTAGTTCATTCGTGAAGAATGATGTAATTTCTATTATTAAATTCAGGGTATAACCCCCTGAAATCAAGGTTTGAAGTTTAAAATATTGAATTTCGACAGAAAAGATGAGTTACAAGAAAAATCATCAAAATTAGAGTTTTGATGATGTAATGAAAAGCTCTTGGCAGCATACTAAGGTTATGCCAGGCTATCAGAATTCACTCTCTGAATTGCTGTAGCGTGTAAATCTTAAGAGTTATTAAGGATCAAAGTTTGAGCTTAATTTGAGCAGTTATGATCACTCACAGTAACCTTAATTTAAGTTTAACAGTCTTAAGAGTGATAACATTAGTGAATACTATTAGTTTATGATTAAAACTAATAAAATCCACGAAATTTGGGGTTCTTCCAAGCCTCTGATGTCATCAAACTTAGAGTTATAGTGATAACTCTAAATAATGGTGTAATAATGATGTAATACGGTTTGATAATGATGTAATCATCTCCAAACCTTAAATTATTGATCAATTCCAGTGGATATGATCAGTACACGTCTACTAGAAGCCTGTTGGACTCTAGGAGGGAGGTATTTACTATAAATAGAGCTCTTTTTACTCTATTTTCCCCTCAGACACATCAAAAACATTAAATCAATTAAATCAAAGGTAATTTCTTTATTCTTTATATATAAAACTATTATATTATTAAAGACCAAAGACCACCTTATTATAATCATCTATTTTGACGTGATTAAATCATTTATTTAATTGTTTTTGTTAAAAATCTCTCTAAAAACTCATTTCCACGTAAAAATCCAGAATAATTTGTAATTTTCTTTATTTTTATTGTAAATACAATTTGAAAAGGTTGTATTTATATTTTTTGGCGTAAAATATTTCAAAACTATTATATTAAGTGTTAAAAGTAGGTTATTTTCTCTTATTATAATAATTTCTCTATTATTACTCTCTTAATAATTCTCTAATTAATGTAAATAGTATTTATATTAATTAATAACTTTAATATTAGTAAGATTATTGTTATTAATTTCTTTTTATTAATAAAAAACAATTTTTTACGCCTTTATTATTTGTTGGTAACAATAATAAAGAGCTTTTTAAATATATTAATTATTTTATATTAATATATTTATTTATTATATTATATTTTCATAATATAAATTATATTATTATATTTATTTAATAATATAATTATTTTACGCCATAATAATAATAATTATTTATTATTATTATATTTTTAATCTTATTTATTCAATTCATAAGGACATTCAGAGTACAATAAGTAATAAATTAGTAATTTTTACTTATTGTTTCATAGTCAAACCTTACAAGTTATTAGCAATTCAAAACTAGTTACCTGTGATTTCCCCCTCCAGGTACTGCCTCATTTTAATCCCACACAAGAGGAGTTCCCACAATATCAATTTTCATCTCATTCATTTTATTCAAATGAAAATTGATTCTCTTTCTCATTTCAAAAATTATGCTGACCATTTCACTTTATTCTTTATCATTCTCATTTCTCTTTTTGTCTGAATTCAGGTTTTTATCAGGTTATTTGAGTGGAATTATTTGGGTTAATTGATTCATCATTCAGGGACTTATTGATTTGGGGTATTCAGTGATTTGGATTTTGAAATTTCTCAAGATTATTGATTGATTCTTCATGACATTGATTTCACCTCAAGATTTTGAATTGACTTTGATTGATTTGATTTGATTGACTTGATTTGATTCTTCAAGATAGCTGATTTATCCTCAAGATTTGATTTAATTGATTGATTTGAATTTGATTCCTCAAGAAAATTGAATTGATTTTTGAAGATATTGATTGAATTCCTCAAGACTTAATTGATTTGATTTTGATTCACTTGATTTGACTTATTGATTGAAATTGATTATTCATAAGAATTTGACTTTGTCATCTTCACTCTTCAAGATTTATTCATATTGATTCACTTCAAGACTATTGATTGATTTTTCAAGTTCATCAAGATTCTCATTTGATTGTTTTGGTCAAGCCTTATTTTACTCCAAGTATCATCAAGTTTTTATTCATTCTTCTTTCATGATGCCAGCTCAGCATAGCCCACCAGCCAAGAATACAAGATCCCAGAGACATCAAGCTGTTCTCACTCCTACACCAAGGGCTCCTCTTGACCGCACACCATCAGTTCATTAACTGAGTGCAAATCTGGACAGAGGACCACCAATGGAAGGAGCAGCACCCTCCAGAAGAGGAGGGTGAAGTCTAGAAGATCAAGATCATTCTCTGGACTATTGGGTGGTTATCCTGGTGTTTCTCAAGGGCCTAGAAGTAGATTGGGGGAAGCTGAAGATGAGGAGGGGGAGGAGTCTGTGGAAGAGGAAGAATCTGAGGAGACTGAAGTGGCAGCTGCCTTGGCAGGTGCTCCTGAAGCTCCTGAGGCTCCAAATCTAGCCCTTTCTAATCAACCTTCTGTCTCTCAAGTTGAACCAAATTTCCTCAAGATGATGGAGCAAATGACTCAGTTTATGGGACAACTCACTCAAGCAGTTGCCCCAAGGGACACTTCAAAATTCCCTGCATTCAAGACTCCATCAATGAAGGCACCTGATTCTTTTGATGGTACTAAAGCTCATAAATTGAGAGGATTCATTCAATCCTGTCAATTAATCTTTCATAATGACCCAGAAAACTTCTTCTCTGACAGGAAGAAGGTGCTTTACTCAACTTCCTTTCTTACTGGCAGAGCTGGAAAATGGATTGAACCTTACCTCTCAAATATCTCCAATGAAGACCCTTCTTATCTCCTCAATAACTGGCAGTTATTTGAAACCCAGTTATTCACTCTGTTTGGTGATCCCAATGAAGTCAGGAAAGCTGAACAAGAGTTGGACAATTTGAGGATGAGGGAAAGTGGTCAAGTTTCCTTGTACATAGCTGATTTCAGAATTTCAATGTCAAGAATTGGAGACTGGGGGGAAAGGGCCTATATTCATGTGTATAGAAGAGGTTTGGCATCAAGATTGTTGGAACAATTGGCTTCTCACCCTGGAACTTTTGATAGTCTTCAAGAACTCATGGATATCACCTTGGAATTAGATACCAGGTACCATGAGAGGCAGAAGGAAAAGGGCAGTCATCAAGAGAAGAAGCCTCCAATCAGTGGATCCAACTCCTCCAATCCTCCTCAAAGTTCATCATCAATAATGCCTTATCACAAGAAGAATAAGAAGGGGAAGAATTTTCAAGTGTCTAAAGACAAGCCTCATGCTGCTCTCCTCAATAAGGACAACAAATGAATTGGTTCTGAAAAGGAGAGGAGGATTAAAGAAGGCTTGTTCAATTATTGTGGTGGTAAACACCCATTTGAAAAATGCTTCAAGAGGCCTGAAAATAGGCAAGGGTCATCAAAAGGCTTCCCTAGCAAGCAGGGAAAATCCTGAGTGGGAATCATGATGTGTTCAATGGTTCTCACTTATTTCCTTCAAGAGCACAATTGTGCACTCTGAATACTAGTGTCAAGAAATCTTTAAAATTTCTTATTTTTTCTTCAATCTCTGATATTTTTTATAGTATTCTCATTGATTCTGGTGCTACAAACTCCTTTATTGCAAAGAATTTTGTTCTCAAGTACTCATTGACCATGTCAGAGCTCCCTGAAAAGATTCCTCTTTTCATTCTGGATTCTAATGAATCCACTTCCCTGTTCATCACCCATTATACCAAGTGGGTTGTTGATTTACCTTCCTTCCAAAGCTTTGAATGGGATTTCTTTATCATAGATTCACCCAAGGGAGAAGACCTAATATTGGGCTATGATTTTCTTTACCATTTTAATCCCATTATTGATTGGAAAAATGGATTGATCACCTATGATTCTAATCATAAGGATTCTAGTGGTTTTAAACCTTCTATTAGTAATGACTTATCCACTGGTGTCAACAGTGTTGCTCTGGTTGGTGAACTTAAGACACCTTCCCTTCCTCCTTCTGTCCATAACCCCTCCATTTTTCCCTCTCAGTCATTACTTCCATTAAGAGATGAAGTCTTCAAAGAGATAAAAGATGTTGGAGAAGATGTTGCTATATCTTCACTTCATCTCTTTCAAGGGGATATGGACCTTCCTCCTTTATCTTTTCATGCCTTCCTGGAGGAGCAGTGGGATGAGGAGGAAGAGCCAGAAGAGATTGAAACTGTGCTGAAGGTAGTCCCTCCTGTGTATCACAAATATTTGGATGTATTCTCCAAGGTGAAAGCAGAGAAACTTCCTCCACACCGCGCCTGTGATCACCATATCGAATTGGAGGGTCTTCTACCTCCAGTTGGTGTTATCTACTCTCTATCTAAAAATGAGTCAGAAACACTGTGGGCCTACATTTCAGAGAATGTAGAGAAAGGTTTCATTAGACCAAGCTCCTCCTCAACAGGTGCTCCTGTCCTTTTTGTTAAGAAAAAGGATGGTGGTCTTTGTTTGTGTGTTGACTACCGCAAACTTAATGCTGTCACTAGGAAGAACAGGTATCCTGTTCCTCCTATGAACCAGCTTCTTACCGTATTTAACGGTGCTACTATCTTCTCCAAGATAGATCTGCGTGGTGCTTATAATCTCCTGAGAATTAAAGAGGGGGATGAGCACTTGACTGCTTTTAGAACCAAATATGGCAGTTATGAGTATTTGGTTATGCCTTTTGGCTTGACCAATGCTCCAGCTTCATTCCAAAATCTTGTGAATGATATCTTTGCAGATTTTTTGGATATTTTTGTTGTAGTCTATTTAGATGATATTATGGTCTTCTCTAGCTCTTTGGATGAACATGTTAAACATGTGGCCTCTGTTCTCCAAAGGCTGAGGGACAATAATTTGTTTGCTAAAGCCTCCAAGTGTGTATTCCATGCCTCAAGTGTGGAATACTTGGGCTATGTTGTTTCAAGTGATGGCCTCAAGATGGATTCTTCAAAAGTTCAACAAATACTCAATTGGCCTCAGCCCAAGAACATCAAGGCCCTCCAGTCTTTTCTTGGCTTTGCCAACTTTTATCGTCGTTTCATTAAAAATTATTCCAAAAAAATCTCTGCTCTCACTTCCCTTCTCAAAAAAGATTCTCCCTTCATCTTCAATGAGGAAGCTTTTAGCCAGTTTCAGATACTCAAAGAAGCTTTTACCACTGCTCCTATCCTCTCTCACTTTAATCCTTCTCTCCCAACTACTGTAGAGACTGATGCCTCTGATTATGCCTTGGGTGCTGTACTGAGTCAGGTGAATGACTCAGGAAAGCATCCCATTGCATTTGATAGTTGCAAGCTCTTACCAGCTGAACTCAACTATGAAATTCATAACAAGGAACTCCTTGGCATAGTTTGGGCTCTCAAGCGCTGGAGAGCCTTTCTCCTTTCTCTTTCTGATTCCTTTGCGGTCTTGACAGACCATTGTTCTCTCCAATATTTTATGTCCTCTAAAGTCCTTACTCGTCGTCAAGCCCATTGGGCTGAATTTTTGTCTGAATTTCACTTTGTTATCACTTACCGCCCAGGCAGGCTGGCCACTTTACCAGATGCCTTGTCACGTCGGGACGACGTGTACCCAGAGAGGGGGGTGGATTTCATCAGCAAGAATCGTCAAAACTTTCATCAAGTTCTCAAGCAAAATGAAATTCAAGAGTCAAGATTCTTTTCCATAAAAGTTGAAATTTTTCAGATTTAGTTGATCAGATTCAAAGACAAGTATGGCAAGACAAATACTATAAGGAGATTCTCAAGAAATTAGCAAGAGGAGAATCAGTCCCAGACTATTCTCTTGAACCTCAAGCAAAATTGTTATTTTTCAAAGATAGAGTAGTTATTCCAAGCAATCATGAAGTTCAATTGGACATTCTTCAAAGGCGTCATGATTCACCATTGGCTGGCCATCCTGGCCAGGAGAAGACCCTCAAGCTCATCAAGAGGTATTTTTATTGGGCTGGCATGAATCAAATCATCAAGGACTATGTGTCCTCATGTCAGCAATGTTCAAGAAAAAAGAACATCCACCATAAGAAGTTTGTATTGCTCAAGCCTCTTCAAATTCAATCTGGTCCTTGGAATTCTTTATCAATGGACTTCATCACTCAATTGCCTCTGTCAAACAACTTTGACTCAATCTTAGTAATTGTAGACAGATTCTCAAAAATGGCAATATTCATTCCAACTTACGGATAAATCACTGCACTGGACTTAGCTCAAATCTTCATTAGTCATGTATTTTCCAAACATGGTCTTCCAGTAAGTATTGTTAGTGATAGAGGTTCCTTATTTGTTTCATCATTCTGGACCCAGTTATGTCAGCAGCTCAAGATATCAAGAGATCTTTCAACTGCATTTCACCCTGAAACAGATGGACAGACAGAGAGGGTAAATCAGATTCTAGAACAGTATCTTCGGATGTATGTCAGTTACCATCAAGATGACTGGCACACCTGGCTACCTCTGGCTGAATTTGCCTATAATAATGCAGAAAATTCATCCACAAAGCAATAACCTTTTTTCACCATTTATGGAAGAAATCCCAGCTGTGACTCAATCCATGTTTCTCAAGATTCACCTGCTGGAAAGTTATCAACAAAACTCCAATCAGTACAGCAAGTTGTCAAAGAAGAATTAGAGTCAGCAATAAGGAGATTCAAGAAGTATGCAGATAGAAATAGAGCAATTCCACCTGATTTCCAACCTGGGGACAAAGTATGGCTAGCCTCCAAGAACATCAAGACAACAAGACCCACCAAGAAGCTCTCAGAAAGATGTTTGGGACCTTTTGAAGTTCTGAAGAAGATTGGCAGCCATGCATATCACCTCAAGTTGCCTCAACAATGGAAGTCAGTTCACCCTGTTTTCCATATTTCTTTGTTAGAACCAGTGAAGCAATCAACTATCCCAAATCGACATCAATTGCCACTGCCACCAGTAATAGTGGAAGAGCAAGAAGAATGGGAAGTGGCTCAGGTTCTGGACTCAAAACTCAAGAGAGGCTCATTATGGTACTTAGTTGAGTGGAAAGGATTTAGTGAAGACCCAGAAAGAACAACTTGGGAACCAGCTTCCAACCTTACCAAATCTCCAGACCTTGTCAAGGACTTTCACACTTTTTATCCTGACAAGCCTGGCCCAAATGCCTCAAGAGTTTGATTTTATGGTGCTTGGTGGGGATTGGAGGTTATGAAAGTAAGTTCCTCTCCTGGCATGCACCTTTAAGGGGGTATTCTACCAAATTTGTTGTAAGAATCACCTTGGCCACTTTGTGAGCACTTGTCAATTTTTTGGACAGGTTCAGAAGGCCTTGCAACATAATACCCTCAAGATTTGGACCTTTCATCAAGATTTGGCCCGATCTTTTCTTTTATTTTCTCTTCCTTTTTTAATCATGCCATAAATTATCTTTTAAGACATTCATTATCAAATTCATCTCATGGCATATTTCAATTTTCATTTATGGTGCTTGGTGGGGAGTGGAAGTTATGAAAGTAAGTTCCATCTCCTGGTATGCATCGCTGAGGGGTCTAATTCTTGTAAAAACATTACCTTGGCCACGCTGTGAGCATCAAATGCTTGATTTCATATTTCAGAATCTCTTGGCCAACATCAAACAACTCACCACAAGAAAGACAACCCCCAGGCATTTCATATTTCTTTCTTTACTCTCTTTTTTTTTCTCTCATTTCTTTTATTTTCTTTACTTGTATAATTCTTGTTTTTTTTAATTTCCTTCTTTTAAGCAGCAGTCAATCCTCCCATATTTTGTATTGGGAGGCTAATTCATTTATTTTCATGTAAAAAGGGAAATAACAATAGTAATAATGGAGACCAACTACCAGTAATACACATCAAAATTTCTTCAGGGTTTCTTTAAACTTTATAACCAAGGCATCTCCAAATCACAAAAGGCGGGGAACCAGAGGCAGTGGAGTCAAATATGAATGTCAGCCTTGAACTCATTCCTTAAGATCAAAATTGAAAGCCAAAACCCAATCAGCAAGGTGTTTATGGCAATTGACCAATCAAGGAAGGGATAAGAAGAAGATATTCGAGAAAAAAATCAAGTTCATAGAAGTAGTTGTTTCAAATGGCCCAATTGGCCAATTTCATCAAGATATGCACTTTGGCACAATTGGCCATATCAGACCTCAAAACATCAAAACAGGCATTTTTCATCAATTCTTATCATAATATGCTTAATTGTGCATATTGGGTGATTTGCGCATTTTGCGCATTTTTTGCGCAAAAGGGCCTTTTTCTTGTCAAAAGCCTTCAAAAGGCCTTTTTGGCCAAAATCATTATAATTGCGCATTTGCGCACTTTGCGCAAAAATGCGCAACATGGCCAAAACCCACTTTTAGGCCATTTTTTCACAATAATTCAGTTTTTTCATTATTTTCACCAATTTATGCCACATATGGCATATTTGCGCACTTTGAGCATTTTGCGCATATTTGCGCAAAATGGCCAAAACCCACCTTTAGGCCATTTTTTCACAAGAATTCAGTTTTTTTTTCATTATTTTCACCAATTTATGCCACATATGGCATATTTGCGCATTTTTGTGCAAATTGGCCAAAAAACCCATTTATTCACATTTTCAGGGATTTTGGCCAGGACTACTCATTTGATCCAAAATTTCAAATGTTGGCCACCTTATGCCAACACTCTAAAATTCAAAATTATGATGATTTCAAGTGGTCTTGGGACAAAAGCCCAAATCAACCACCTTTCAAAAGCCATGAGGACTCAAGAAAAGTTGATGAAGACACTCAAGACAAGATTAAAGAAATTTTTATGAAGATTGAAGGCAGTTTGAATGAAACAGAGGAAATTCAGAATCAAAATCAAGGGGAAAATACCTACAAATAGTCAAATGAAGATTGGTTTGAGTATTGATTGAAGAAGAAGTTTTAAGGGGAAAATCTTAAGGAATTGGGGGAAAGAACTGTTTGAATTGATTGCAAGCTCATCAAGACTCACTATACTTATGGTGCTCAGAGCTCACCACTTTCAAGAGGGGGATAATGTCACAGCCAAGGAGGCAGGGGCATTTCCAATCATCATCAGCAAATCATTATATCATGGATACCCTTCAAAACCCAATCAGCAAGGGGGTTTCATTCAACAATTCACCCAATACAGTTTTCATACCTCAATATAGTTCCATACAGGCAAGACTCAAATACAGGATTCACCAAATACAGGCCTGTCATCAATACAGGCGCAAATACCTGTATTGACTGTATCACCTGTATTGGATTCACCAATACAGGATTCAATCCCACATTCAACTTCTTCCAGCATACAGGCAAGTATCTCAACACTCAAACTCCAAGGCTGGCATTTCTCACATATACCAGCCCCTCTTCACCCACCTGGGGGTTTTTCCCCCAGTTAATTAAAATAGTTGATTTATTATTTAATGTTATTTTATTCTCACTTTTGGAATATTATTTTATTACTTATTAAATTAGTCTTAGCCTTCCCTCACCTGTTCAGTAGAGTCCTGGTGGCCATATCCTTATTAATTCCTTTTCTCTTTTCTGAACAGGTTGAAACAGTGACTCAGGATTACTTAGAGGTTGGCTCTCTATTTATTACTTATTGTTATTTCTTTTTCTTAGTACTCTTATTCTTTTATCAGGAATTTATCCTTGCATTCTGTCTATCCTGTTCTTGAGTATTTTGAGCCCTCCTTAAGTAAGTCTGTTCACTGAGTGCCAGGCCCTCTTCATTTAGAAGAGCCCCTGTGACAGTGAAACATCATGCAAAACAGAGTATGAACGCTGCTTTTGACTATGCAAAACAGAAGTGGGACAAGAGTCACAAAGTACCAGACTTCAAAGTAGGGGACCTAGTTCTACTTTCAACCTTGAATTTTAATAATATCAAAGGCCCAAAGAAACGTAAAGCTTTTTATGTAGGACCTTTTGTCATTGTTGCCTTACATGGAACCAATGCAGTTCAAGTTGAATTGAGTAGTAAATTAGAAAATAAACACCCCACCTTTCCAGTCAGCTTCATGAAACCTTGACAACCAGCTGACAAAGAATTGTTTCCTTTAAGGAACCCAGCTCCTTTGACTGTAACACAAGTGGAACAAAGTGAAGACAAAAAGACAAATAAACTCATTAAAGAAAGGAGACTCAGGGGTAAGAATCAAAGAGAATATCTTGTCAGATATAGATACCCAGTAGATGAAGATGAATGGCTGGCAGAATCAGAAATACTGGACTCAGATAAACTCTTAAGAAGATTTAGACAGGAAAGAAGGCCACAAGCCTGATTATGTCTATAAATGTAATTTAATTACTCAATCTGAGTAATGTAAAGAGGTTGGAAAGTGGACATTGACCCCCTTTTGGGCGCTTTTCTTCTTGATATCATCAATAAAATTGTAGTACAATTTTAGTTTTTGTGGGAGGGAATGTGAGCCTTGAGGTATATTTTACATACCCAAATAGGCCACAACTATCTTTGAAAATGAATTCTGAACTATACATAACCCATAAGTCATGCATGTATTCAAAATTAATCATTTTTTATTTCAGGAAAGATTAATAAATTTTTTGTGAGTAAGTAAGTCCATGGATTTAAGGACAGATTTGGATTCTAAAAAGAATTCACCTGGGGTAACTCCATAGAGTGAATAAGCTTAAATTAACTCTAAGAGGTGGTAATATGGAAAATACTTCAATATCACATCATCAATACCACGTAAAGGAATTGTGAAAATTTTGTTTGTCTCAATCTCATGCCAAAATGATGGAAAGATGAGAAATCCCATGTTACATATACACTAGGAATAGTTTTACACATGTTTTTGGCACTTAATATTATTGTATTCTTATATAAAGCTTTGATACACCCATAGTGGATATCAGTCTTGAAGGCTTAATTCTTATTATTGATGTGAAAATAGCTAAGGGGGACAAAAGACATCAAAGAGAGCCAGGGTACCCAGCTTCCAAGGCCTCTGAGGTGTGGATAGCTCCAAAGCTTGGATCAATGGCCAATCTTGGCCCAATTAGTATACTAAAACATTTTGGTAACCTAGTTACCAAGTTAAAATCTCATTAAATCGTAAGAAAATTGCAAATATGCTACTATTTTGACATGACAGAGAGGTAAAGAGAAACTTAGACTCCTGTAACCATGTCAATTCTTAATGATCTTCCATGGATGAACTCTAAAAGAGTAATTAAAACCATTTTTAGATTATTATCCATTAATTTACTTCATAGAAACCTGCTATATAGTGTTATTTGCAATTCTAGGTAGAAATGAGGTAAAAACTTCAAAATTTCATTAAAAATTCAATTCTTAATGAATATGTATAAAACTTTCAGTAAAAATGGAGAACAGTATGATTCATAAAAATATCAAAAAGAATTCCAGTTTAATAAGTTAAATTCAAAGGTTTACTTACAGTCCATTTCTGATAATTCCACATGAAATACTGAATGTACAAAAATTCACAGCAAAAATGACCTGCAATGAAATTTCCAATAACATTGATAACTTTGAAAACTTAATTTTCTTTTTTGAAATAAAAGAAGGTAGAAAGTTGTTACTCCTTTTATTCTTAACCATATTTGGGTTGGTAGTCAGGTAAAAGCATCAAGTAAGTAATTATGATAATATTACATGACAACAGATGATTCAATAATTAATCCAAAAAATATTATTATTTTCTCACTCAATCATCTTTCAGTTTTCGCCATGGAAAGCCTCTGTGAGCTGTCTCTGACTTAAAAGAGGCCTCCTCTTTCTGTTTTTTCCAAATCATCTTATTATCCAATTATATCTTTGTTACCAACAAGTAAGTATTAGTTAAAACTTTTCTTGAGTGTTTTAATTCTTTCATAATCAATCAGAAACACGTGAAATCATAGAAATAAACTATATATTGTTGTAATATTGCTATAAATCAATTTTTATCCTTTAAATCTCTCTACCAATCCCTTTCTAAGGTTCATTGCAGCATTAGTAGTGATTTATTATTAATTCTTCAGTGTTTTTATCTAGTAATAGTTTTCTTCAAGAATTATACTTATAATTATTCTTGACAAAGAATATTATATACTAGAATAATTGTATTATTTCAATAAAGAAGTTTTATTATTAAATACTTCTTGTAAATGATTCTTGTAGACAATTACTGCTCAATGTTATAATCACTAGTAGTGTATAACAATTAAAAGAAATAATTAATTAATTAATTATTCAATTATGGCTATAATAATTCTTATCATTATATTTCATAAGAACAGTCATAGTACTGTTAACTAATAGTAATATTATCAACACTTTCATAGACACATCTTACAGGACTAAACTTCAAGGTCAAAATTCAAAGCCAAGACCAAGAAGGTTATGGGAAAATCCAAGACATAAAGTCATTTGTGGCAATTGACCCTCAAGGATTATGTGAGGCAGAAGACATTGAAATAAAATATCAAGAGAAACTGTTTCACTGGCAAAATTGGCCCTTTTTATGCATTTGCACATTTTGCACAAAACCACTTTAGTTAATCTTTGCATCATCTGCAAGATTCTACAAGCCTCATAGGAATAGTTGAAAAAGCCTCAAAAGTAAGAAATACGCCATATTGTACATTTGTGAAATTTTGCTATTTCTACTTCAAAACCTTCATTATTTTCATAAATTCATCAAAATATGACAAATAATACATATTGACACATTTGCACACTTTGGCCAAAATGGCCAAAAAACACAGAAAAATCAAATAAGGGGTAGATTTCTGGACTTTCTGATATTGTCCAAAATTCAAGAAGTGGGCAATTCTGCCTCAATTTCAAGAGGAAGGAAAATAATCCAAGAACAGTGAAATATTAGGACATAAAACTGATCAACCAACTTAAACTGAGCCATGAGGACTCAAAATAAACTTAATTAAGAACACTGAAGATTAAAGTGAAAGAAAAGAAAATCACAGAAAAGAGGAGAAGAACCAAACTCAATGGAAGCAGAAATACCCACAGGTATATAGAAATGAAGGGGGAGTTTGGAATTTTGTTTTATGAAGAGGAAATATGAGACGATGGAAATTGAGAAATTGAGGGGAACAAAATATTTAATTTTATTGTTTATTTGACCTCATTAATATTCACTTATCTTTATGGTTCTCAGAGCTCACCACATTCAAGAGGGGGATAATGTCACAGCCATGGATACAGGCAGGGGCATAACAAATCCTTATGAATTGAAGATATTCCAAAACCCAATCAGAAAGGGGAATTTATGGAATATTTACCAAATAAAGTTTCAAAGCTCAAGACAGTTTAATAAATTCACAGCTCAAATACTGTATTCACCAAATACAGGCCTGTCTTCAATAAAGGTGCAAATACCTGTATTGGATACACCAATACAGGTTTACATCTCAATTACAACTTCTTCCATAATACAGCCTATGGCTTTTCAGCACTCAAACTCCAGGCTGGTATTCCTCAAATATAAAAGCCACCTTCCCCCAACCTTTGGGTTTTCCCCCAGTTAATCAAAATATTTGACTTATTATTAGTACTATTTTCTTTCTCATTAAAAAAGTTTTATATTATCAATTATTAATCAAGTCTTAGCCTTCCCTCACCTATTCAGTAAAGCCCTGGTGGTCATATCCTAATTAATCCTTTTCTCTTTTCTGAAAGGGTGGAAACAGTGATACAAGAGTATTTGTGGTTGGCTTTTTATTATTGCTTTTGTTTTCTTTCATGTTATTTAATTGCACTTTCTTTAGTAATTAGGAATTTTACTCTTTTATTTATTGCTCTTATAATTTGAGTATTCCTCTCTGATCCCTCCATAAGTAAGTCTGTTCACTGAGTTCCAGGCCCTCTTCATTTAGAAGAGCCCCTGTGACAATTTTACCCTCTTGGAAACAGTCAAAGCTTCCCTGGTTGGTATAAAAACCTCATCCTCAATTGAGTTTCAGACCCTGTGATTCAATTCCAGGCCAAAATTGATCAACTTTTGTGTGAATTTTGACATCTCACACCTGTCAGCAAGGAATTTGGGGAGTCTGGCACCCTTGGAGCCAAGATTCCTTTGCGCCCCAATAATTAATCTTTCAAATTTGATTTTTCTTTATTTGGTCAACATTCATTATACTAGAGATTTAAATATTTAATTAAATTTAAATTTACAGTAAACACCTTTAATTATTGATTCCACATATTCAAATCCAAGTTCACCTATGTACTACATGTGCAAATTTTGACATTTCAATTGAAAATATTCAATTCCTCATAGCCTCTCAACTACACACCACACCTAAATCTTAACACAAAGATTTATTATTAAAACCACATGTGGTGTGAATCAAATTGAAGTTTTGAGTATTTTAAGATTTTGATACAGAAAATACTACAAATGTAATTTAAGCTTATTTAGAGTTGAGCTACAGACTTTTTACTCAGAGGTGACCTCACCTGTTTTGTATGAAGAATCCAAAGGCAAAACAATTTTCATAAGTTTATTGATTGCAAAAAAGGTATAGCAATTTTCATTAACATTTTTTCTAAAAATAGCCTAATTTGAATATTTTTGGTGAAATTTTCTTTTTACTTCAATTTTTCATGTAGAATTATGTTCTCACATTTTTAAATTTTAACATAAGATTATGTTTATATATTTTACTTTAGTAATTAAACTTTTTATTTAAATTTCATTTTTATGATAATTTTTATCATTATTTTCAATTATAGCTTATTCTTATGCTTTGTGGTCTTTTGGGTATATGAAAATACCTCTAAGGCTCACAACCTCTAGAGACCCAATGTCTCCAGATCCTGAATCAGTCTTTTACCACCATGACCACTGGAATATCACTGGAAAACTCACTTATCAAAAGAAAATGAAGAAGCAAGTGGCCACATCCCTGTTTGAAGAGGTGGATGCCTTTAGTGAGATTTTTTGTTGATAAAGCTATGAAGAGTTCTGTTCCAGGTGAAGCCACTGGGGCTTTGGCCAGGGAGGCAGTTGCTTAGGAATATTACTTGGTTTTTGAATTTGAAAAAGCCTTTCAGGAATTTTGAAAAGGATTATCTGTAGTTGTTTCTTATTATTACTAATGCTTTGTGCTTTTATTATTGAATGAATTGAGCTTCCAATACAAGGTATTGGAGGGATGACTACTGCTTTTGAAATAAGAAATAAAAAAATAATGATAAAAGTGAAAGAAATAAAAGAAAATGAAAATTAATTAAGGGAAAAGGAGATTAAAGAAAATAGAATAGAGAAACTTCTGAGGATTTTCCTTCTTGTGGTGAGTTGCTTGATTTTGGCCATACATTTCCTAAAAAAGATAAAACAAAGCATTTTTTTCTCACAGAGTGGCCAAGGTGTTGTTTTACAAGGAGAGACCCTGAGATGCATACCAGGAGATGGAACTTACCTTAGAAATTTTCACTCACCACAAAGCACCATGAAAAGAAATAAAATGTTTTCCATAAGATAAATTGATTGAAGGAATGTCTTGAAGAATGATTATTGGAATAAAATAAAAAATTAAAATAAAGAAAAGAGCAAATTTGGCCGTTTATTTATTGAAGGTCCCAATTTGAGGGTATTGATGCTTCAAGGCCTTTTAAGTCTGTCAAAAGAGTTGAAAGGTGCTAAAAAGGTGGCAAAGGTGATTCTTCAAACAATTTTGGGTATAATACCCTCTAAAAGGTGCATTCCAGGAGAGGAACTTAATTTCATAAAATTCAATCCCCACCAAGAACCATAAAACCAAACTCTTGAGATATTTGGGCCAGGCTTGACAGGATACAGAGAGTGGAGGTCTGTGACAAGGCCTGGTGAACCTATAAGGTTGGAGGCTGGTTCCCAAGTGGCTCTTTCTGGGTCTTAACTGAATCCTTTCCACTTCAGAAGATACCATAAATTACCTCTTTTGAGTTTTGAGTCCAGACCCTGTGAAACTTCCCATTCCTCTTTCTCCTCCAATAGAACTGCTGGTGGTGGAAATTGATGAAAATTTGGGATATTTGATTGATTGACTGGTTATAACAAGGAAACTTTTGAAAAATGGTGAGCTGAATTACATCATAAAGGCAATGTGAGGTTATATGCATGGCTTCCAATCTTCTTCAGAACTTAAAAATGCCCCAACCATCTTTCTGAGAGCTTCTTGGTGGGGCTTTTTGTCTTGATGTTCTTTGAAGTTAGCCATGATTTCTTCCCAGGTTGGAAATCAGGAGGAATTTTCCTATTTATATCTGCATCCTTCTTAAGAAACCTTATTGCTGAGTGTGATTCTTCTTTGAAGAATTGCTGTACTTATTGGTGTTTTGTTGATACATTTCCAGCAGGTGTGTCTTGAGAGATTTAAATTGAGTCAAAGATGGGCTTTTGTCCATATATGCTGAAAGAAGGTTATTGTTTTGTTGATGAGTGTTCTACATTATTATAGAAGAATTCAGCCAGAGGGAGAAAGATGTTCCAGAAGTATTGATGGGAGCTGAAATAAAGCAAAACATACTGTTCTAGACTCTGATTTACCCTCTCTGTTTGTCCATCTGCTTCAGGGTGAAAGGAAGTTGAAATATCTCTTGATCTCCTGAGCTTCTGACACAAAAGTATTATTCAAGACATTTTAGAGGAATCTTATGGATTTAAAAGATATCTTAAGAAAATAACTTTATATAATAAAAGCTAGTATTGATGATTACAACAATATGATTCAATAAGAATAAAACAGCTTAAGGGTTACCTTAATGATATAAGGCTCTATATGTGATAAAATATTACGTGTTTAGAGTGTCTAATTGATTCAATGATGATTGTGCTGGACAAAAACAGTGATTCAAATGATTTTTTTATGCCTTGAGAAAGGCTCTCATTATTCATAATGAATATAGAAGGCATTCTTACAGAAAAAATGCAAACCATGCTAAAAATAATGTTCTTAAGTTAAGATAGGTTATTTTTCATTTTAATTCAAAGTTCCCAGAATTATTCTTGACTCCAAGTAACATTAATCCTCTTTTGGCTTGATTGTAAGCTTAAATATAAAATAGATTTCTTCATATTAGATTTCATCCACTGAAAGACTTGAAGATAATGTTTCAAGTCAAAATCTGATAAACTGAATTTTTAATTATTTTTTAAAGAAATAATGAATTTCTTTAAGAATAATTGAAAAACCAAATTTCAAGGATAGTGCCCCAATAATCCTGTTTGAAAAAGATACCAAAAATGTATGTATACAAAGATAACATTATTTTGTAATATGTGTGAAATATTCAAGAAAATCTAATCAGATTTGGATTTTTAAGGTATTTTTAAAGTTATGACAATTTCCCTTTGTAAAGTGGCAATACAAACAAAACTTTAGCTTTTGAAAAGTTCTTAACACTTGTAACTTTAAAATTTGAGCCTATTTGAGATTGATTAAGCTTTGAAAGTTCTTACAATATTTATTACAAGCCTACATGGGGGGATTTATGCTTTGAAAGCTTTGAATTGCTGTCCAATATGGGATAAACCAGTTTAAGCTTTTTTATCCAATCAAAGTCTAATATTACTTTTTGAATAAGGTTGAAAATCTTCCAATACAGGTAGAAAACCTTACTTGAACTCTTGGATATTCCAAATGTTGGGTACCCTGGCTTTGTTTGGCTATTTTCCTTTGTCCCACCATCTTGTGTTACTTTTGCCCTTTTATTTATTTAAAGCCATACAATGGGCTTAAACCAATTTAAATTGAGCTCATGAAAGATTTGCAGCTTGTATGGAAAATCCTGATTTTTTGTTATTTTTTGTTATTTTTTGTTATTCATTGTTATTTTTTGTTATTTTTTGTTATTTTTTGTTATTTTTTGTTATTTTTTGTTATTTTTTGTTATTTTTTGTTATTTTTTGTTATTTTTTGTTATTTTTTGTTATTTTTTGTTATTTTTTGTTATTTTTTGTTATTTTTTGTTATTTTTTGTTATTTTTTGTTATTTTTTGTTATTTTTTGTTATTTTTTGTTATTTTTTGTTATTTTTTGTTATTTTTTGTTATTTTTTGTTATTTTTTGTTATTTTTTGTTATTTTTTGTTATTTTTTGTTATTTTTTGTTATTTTTTGTTATTTTTTGTTATTTTTTGTTATTTTTTGTTATTTTTTGTTATTTTTTGTTATTTTTTGTTATTTTTTGTTATTTTTTGTTATTTTTTGTTATTTTTTGTTATTTTTTGTTATTTTTTGTTATTTTTTGTTATTTTTTGTTATTTTTTGTTATTTTTTGTTATTTTTTGTTATTTTTTGTTATTTTTTGTTATTTTTTGTTATTTTTTGTTATTTTTTGTTATTTTTTGTTATTTTTTGTTATTCTTTGTTATTTTTTGTTATTCTTTGTAATTTTTTGTTATTTTTTGTTATTTTTTGTTATTTTTTGTTATTTTTTGTTATTTTTTGTTATTTTTTGTTATTTTTTGTTATTTTTTGTTATTTTTTGTTATTTTTTGTTATTTTTTGTTATTTTTTGTTATTTTTTGTTATTTTTTGTTATTTTTTGTTATTTTTTGTTATTTTTTGTTATTTTTTGTTATTTTTTGTTATTTTTTGTTATTTTTTGTTATTTCTTGTTATTTTTTGTTATTTTTTGTTATTTTTTGTTATTTTTTGTTATTTTTTGTTATTTTTTGTTATTTTTTGTTATTTTTTGTTATTTTTGTTATTTTTTGTTATTTTTTGTTATTTTTTGTTATTTTTTGTTATTTTTTTGTTATTTTTTGTTATTTTTTGTCAAAGGGGTATTTCAGTTTCTTTGGACCTTTAATGCTATTAAAACTCAATGTTGAAACCTAAATTAATTAACCTACTTTGAATTATGGGGTTTTATGATTTTTTTCGCAATTTTCTTAGCTTAACGAAAGGCATCAATAATGGTTTGATTTTCATGATAACTCACTTTATCAAGAAATTACTCAAAGCTTGAAGCAGTTGGATTAATATCAACCAAATCCTTCCTTGAAGTATTTTCTGGAAGCTTGGGGTTCCATCTTTTTCCAATATTTCAGGAGTTTTCCTGTTGAAGCATAGATGGAAGTATTGTAGGCTAATTCAAATGCTGGTATAATTGTACACCAAACATGATTAGAACCATCAGATTCCTAAACTCCAGTCCATCAGAGAAAAATCTCCTGATCATGTCCTCAAGGGTCTGAATCATTCTTTCTGCCAATCCATCTGTTTGTGGATGGTAAGCTGTTAAGAATGATAGTTTTGTGCCCAAAGGCTTATGTAAATTTGTGCATGAGGCTGATTTAAATTTTGAGTCTCTATCAATAATGTTATTTTTAAAGAGATCTCTATTATAAATTCAAAGAGATGTATCCATAGCTATGTAATCTTTATGAAATGGTAAAAAGATTGGCATTTTGCTGAACCTGTCCAAAACAACAAGACATGCATTGTAACATTTCTCACCACAAGGTGGTAAGACAGTCACCCCATCCATAGGATACATGTCCCATGGGGTACTTAGTTCTTGGATATGAATCATCAAACAAAATATTTTACCAGTAGCCTTATTGGCCTTTTGACACCTGTCAAAACTATGCCAGTAATCAATGACATCGTTTCTCCAAGATGGCCACCAAGCACATTTCTTGATTAACTCCATTTTTATGTCTTCAGACATAATCCAAGAATAAATGTTGTCATGGAACTCCAGTAATATTTTAATTAACATTATACTTCATAAGACCATTAAACATGTGTGATTAGACCTATGATACAAGATACCATAAGATAAGTGAGATATTCCATTTTCATATAATATTCTATATGAATCATGCAAAGAATTAGCCAAAGATACACTGCATTTTTTTTCAAGTAGAGAATTAAGAATATGACAATTCTTATCTTGATTGTAGCTTTCATTAACTTTTTCAAATTATTCTGTTACTAAATCTGTGATGTTGATTCCTTCAATTGGAGTTTGAGGTTCTGAATTCGCAGGAACTTAAGCAGAATATTTAGGTGTATCACATCATTCCCACCTTTTCAATCCATGAGAACTCTTGTGAATATTTACAGCTTTATTTACTATGGTTATATTGCCTCTATACTACTTTATAAAAATCTGCCATCTTAACATGTGTGTGTTTGGATTTTTCATGTTAAGAAGTGATTTCATGGAATAAAAATCAGAAATTACCTATATAGCCTAATTAGGTTTTATTTATCTTGGGATAAAAAAACTGGAACTTTTTAAGGCTTTTCATTTACAATTTGGACTTAATGAAGAGCTGTAAATAAACCATCACCACATGTATCAATATATAGCTTTGATGGTGAATTGATTAAGACATGATTCATATTTTAATATTCATGAATTCTTTTTTGTGTCATTTCAAAGACAGGTTTTTGGTCACAAATCATAAACAATGACATGGAATGGATTGAAAAGCTGTCAGCCTGTGACTCAAAACAGAGCACTAGCATGACATCCAACATACCATAAATAATGGTATGACAAGTATTGAACAAACATAGTCAATACAGGTAATAAATAAGAGGAAAACAATCCTCTTAAATTAAACACCAACCTTATCCAAACAGAATAAGGAAACCTAGAGGAGAATAAACAAGTCAAAACCCTTATTTTCACCTCTCATCTAACTTATGCATATTTAAGTTATTCTATACCAAAATGGTATTTTTCTTAAAGCTCACATAGAGAGCTACACAATGATATCATCCTTGTTGTTGTAACACCACTACAACTGGAGATACTATATGACCTTTATTTCAAAACCAAGACCCCCCTGAAAGTCAAAGAGGGCTTGTACAAAACTGTACAAAAGTATAACCAAATTAAAGACATAAACAAGAGCTTTAATTTGAGATACATTAGACCTCTGTATCTCTTAAACTGACTGAGGGATCTTGGTTCAAAGGCTTAACAACCAAAAATACAGATATTCTGAAAACAAGAAAGTAAACAAACCCCTGTATCTTTGGCATACACTCATACAACTGTACAGTGTAATATACCAAACTGTAGAGCTAATCAAGCCCTACAAAACTGTATCATCAGAATACAGATATCTTCCAAATTGGAGAAGATATCTGGCATGGAAGTTTTTGAAGCCTCATACTGATGTACAAAATTACATCCAAAAACTTAAAGCTCTTATATCTTTTGCTATTTGAAAGAAGGGTAAACATGAAGCATACCAAATTGAAGAGCTCATCAAGCCCTTCAATTCTGTGCTCTTGGTTTCTTGATATCTCAAAAACTGACTAAGATATCTTGGTTGGAAGTATTTTGACCAATACTGGCCTGTACCAAACCTGTACCAACCAGTACTGTCTTGATACTTAAAATAATGGTTGTTTAAAGCTTAAAACCGCCCAGAATGACTAATATTGATCATACAGACACCAGTACAACGTCATACAAGTGCTGACGTGGCAAGTGAAAAGTTTTTTCACCCTGTATTGACCCAGAATGATCATTTGTGGTGCTAAAACCACAATTCTGCCTATGTTGACGTCAGAATTGAGGATCCAGAACCACAGATTGACCATTGGAGTGAAAATTTTCACTCCTCTGACTTGTGAAGAGTTAATAACTCTTGACAGTCTTGAAAGATATAAAAAGGAGGGTTTTTTCCTTGAAAACCCATCATCATTTTATCTTATTTTACCCATATTCTCACGTGACAAAACTGTTATCCATCAGTAGTGTCCTTAGAATTATCAAAGATATAATTAGAGTATAATTATTGTAGTACTTCTTTACAGTCAGAGATATTAGAGTATTGCAACCCAGGTCCTCAATAGACTCATCACCACTGTTACCACGTAGCAGTAGGACCTGAAGAATTAAATTTATTTATTTTTTGACGTGTCACAGTCATAATACTAGCTTGTATTTACACTTTATAGCTACTATATAGACTCACCCTGACAAAAGCATTTAAGGTGCTCCCTGTAAGGACTATCAAATTGTAATAAAGATATCATTTCTTTCTTGTTCTGACGATTTTTTTTCAGTAAGACTGAAGACAGTCTGCTTTTATCAACAACAAGGCTTATTCCGGAAACTAAATTTCCCAGAGTGTTAAGCTCATGAAACCCAAAATTGAATTTTTTGAGAGATATTTTCAGGTTATCAATATAAATGATTAACCATCCCTTTGATAATTCATGTGGAAAAGTGGTATTAATTGTTCTTTGATAATGAGATAGTGCATTGTTAATTCAAAAAGGCCTCCTGTCACAGGGGCTTTTGGGGAAAGCAAGAGTGGCCTGGAACTAAGTAATCAGGGAACTCACTTGGAAGAATCCAAATCTCAAAGAAGATAAAATGATAAAATAAAATATGCAAGTACAAGATGAGATTCAATAAGAGAAAAGGAAGGCAAATGGCCAAAGAGAAAACCAAGTAAGTCCTTGATCACTGTTTCAACCTGCCAGAATGAACAATTCAATAATTAAAGGATATGATCAACAACTTGCACTGAAAGGCAAAGAAAGAAAAGGAAAATTGCTAAATTACTGACTTGATAATTTCAGTAATCACTCAACAAATTGAAAAGATAAATAAAGATAAAATAAAATAGAAATATATTGATTAACTGGGGGAAAACCCCAAGGTAAAGGGATTCTGGTACATGTGAAAAGTTGAGAGCTTGAATCCTTCAGGCTGGCAGCTGATCTGTATTGAATATTGGAAGCTTTATTGATTGTCTGATGGAATGTATACCTTGCCAAAATGGGAATTTAACTTGGTTTAAGGATCTTCCCATGGTGTATTGTAAGGTTTGACTATGAAACAATAAGTAAAAATTACTAATTTATTACTTATTGTACTCTGAATGTCCTTATGAATTGAATAAATAAGATTAAAAATATAATAATAAATAATTATTATTATTATGGCGTAAAATAATTATGTTATTAAATAAATATAATAATATAATTTATATTATGAAAATATAATATAATAAATAAATATATTAATATAAAATAATTAATATATTCAAAAAGCTCTTTATTATTGTTACCAACAAATAATAAAGGCGTAAAAAATTGCTTTTTATTAATAAAAAACAATTAATAACAATAATATTACTAATATTAAAGTTATGAATTAATATAAATACAATTTATATTAATTAGAGAATTATTAAGAGAGTAATAATAGAGAAATTATTATAATATAAGAAAATAACCTACTTTTAACACTTAATATAATAATTTTGAAATATTTTACGCCAAAAAATATAAATACAACCTTTTTAAATTGTATTTACAATAAAAATAAAGAAAATTACAAATTATTCTGGATTTTTACGTGGAAATGAGTTTTTAGAGAGATTTTTAACAAAAACAATTAAATAAATGATTTAATCACGTCAAAATAGATGATTATAATAAGGTGGTCTTTGGTCTTTAATAATATAATAGTTTTATATATAAAGAATAAAGAAATTACCTTCAAATTAATTGATTTAATGTTTTTGATGCGTCTGAGGGGAAAATAGAGTAAAAAGAGCTCTATTTATAGTAAATAACTCCCTCCTAGAGTCCAACAGGCTTCTAGTAGACGTGTACTGATCATATCCACTGGAATTGATCAATATTTTAAGGTTTGGAGATGATTACATCATTATCAAACCATATTACATCATTATTACACCATTATTTAGAGTTATCACTATAACTCTAAAGTTGATGACATCACAGGCTTGGAAGAACCCCAAATTTCGTGTATTTTATTAGTTTTAATCATAAACTAATAGTATTCACAAATTTTATCACTCTTAAGACTGTTAAACTTAAATTAAGGTTACTGTGAGTGATCATAACTGCTCAAATTAAGCTCAAACTTTGATCCTCAATAACTCTTAAGATTTACACGCTACAGCAATTCAGAGAGTGAATTCTGATAGCCTGGCATAACCTTAGTATGCTGCCAAGAGCTTTTCATTACATCATCAAAACTCTAATTTTGATGATTTTTCTTGTAACTCATCTTTTCTGTTGAAATTTAATATTTTAAACTTCAAACCTTGATTTCAGGGGGTTATACCCTGAATTTAATAATAAAAATTACATCATTCTTCACTAATGAACTAGTAGAATTCAACTGTATACTTTTTTTTTTTTAAGTTTGGAACACTTTCACAACAAAGTGGTCAACAGCTCTGTTGATTTTTATCAATATTTCATTATAGGTTTTAACCTTGTTTATAATTTGTAAAATAAAGCTCATATCTATGTTCTTACAGTAATTACGTGGTAACTTTATTTTTGGTTCATCATTCTATCATGTATAGTTTAAGAGATATTAGCTATGATCCTTGAATATATGCGTTGACCAAAAAAGTGCATATATTCAGGTTAATTCCTTAAGTATTAACTTTGGAAATTAGCTTACTAATTGTTTTATGTGTGGACCTTTGTGGGGAATCCACTGGTACAATTTATTTTACATGTTGTTTCATTAGTTTATGAGATAAAGAAGGTTTTATGGTTTTTATAAGGTATTATACCTTATAATTCATTAAATATTGACTTTACAGATATGCCATAAAAATGGTATATGTATATTTTACCACCGGGAATCCAATGGTATGACTTATTTCACATTTTGATTCATTGGTTTTCAAGTTAAACCAATTTTTGTACCAATTTATGGTATTTTTTGTATATTTAAGTAATTATTTTTAATGTATAATTATTCTAAGTAATTTTAATATAATTATATTAAAGGTATGATTATTGTAAGTCTTTTTTTGTGACCTTATTGGGTATGTGGTCATATCTCAAAGGCTCACATTCCCTACCACCAAAAAAGATTGTACCACAATCTGATATGTGTGATTAGGGTATCATCCACTGTCCTACCTCTTCATTAGACTTTATCAGTCCTGAAGCTCAATAATGCTTGATTTTGTTATTCTTTACGTTTTCTTTCATGTCTAAACCTCCTCAGTAGTTTATCAGCATTTTTTATATCTTTCTCAAGTAGCCATTCATCTTCTTGAGTTGGATTTCTATACCTTACAAGGTATTCTCTTTCTTTTTTGTTCCTTGTCCTTCTTTCTTTAAGGACTTTTACAATTATTTTTTCTTCTCCTTCTTCCAAAGGGGGAATTTCAAGTGGGGGCTTATTTCTTAGTGGAAATAATTCCTTGTCACTTGAGCTGTAAGGTTTTATAAGACTTACAGGGAAAGTTGGGTGTTTATTCATTAAATCACCTGTGAGTTCCAATTGTACAGCATTGGGTCCATGAAGTGCTTTTACCATAAATGGTCCTGCAAAGGAATCTTTCAATTTCTTTGGTCCTTTTATGTTATTAAAGTTAAGGGTTGATACTAATACCAGATCTCCTATTTTGAAGTCAGGTGGTTTATGACTTTTGTCCCATCTTTCTTTTGCATATTTGAAAGAGTCTTGCATGCATCTGTTTGCATGGTGTCTTGCTTTGTCAAGCATTATCTTAAAACTTCTTGCTGTTGGATGTATGTCCACTAAGTCCTTTTTGAGGGTATCATAAGGAAGTCTTGGATTCCAACCTTTCTCTAGCATTGCTGGTGTTTTGCCAGTAGAAGAATGGATTGATGTCTTATATGCCAGTTCAAGTGCTGGTATTAGTGTACACCAATCATGGGTGAAACCATCAGAGTCTTTGAATTCTAGCCCATAAGCACAGAATCTTCTGATCATGTCCTCTAAGGTCTGTATCATTCTTTCTGCTAAACCATCAGTTTGGGGATGGTAAGCTGTTGAGAATGATAGCTTTGTCCCAAATAAGTTATGGAGATTTGTCCATAATGCTGAAGTGAACTTTGGGTCTCTGTCACTTATAATATTTTGGAATAAGCCTGTGTGGCTAATGACTTTATTCCATATCATTATGGCTGTATCCATAGCTGTGTCATCTTTATGACATGGTAAGAACATGGGAGTTTTACTGTACCTATCAACTAACACTAGACATGCATTATAGCTCCTGTCTCCTCCTGGAGGTAGTGCTGTTACCCAATCCATATGAAATATTTCCCATGGGGATTTTGGTTCTTGGATTTGGATCATCATTCCAAATTTCTTTCCTGTGGCCCTGTTGGCTTTTTGACATCTGTCACAGGTTTGGCAGTACTCTGCAACATCTTTCTTCCAATTTGGCCACCAAGAGCAGGTTTTCACCCTCCCTAGTGTCCTATCTTCTGAGAGATGTCCAGATGCAACACTATCATGACACTCATGTAAAATAGTGTTTATTAGTGTTCTATCTGTTAAGGCCATAACACATGTGTGTTTTGTTCTATGGTAAAGGATTCCATCAAGGAGGTGGAATCTTCCTTCATCATATGCCTTTTTCCATATTTCATCTAGTTTTGATGAAAGTGATGGATCTTTGCAGTCTTTCATTAGAAGTTGGCTTAAGATATGGCAATTTTTGTCTGTCTTATAGCTTTCTTTAACTTGGTTAAAGAATTCTGTGCCTATGTCTGTGACACATATTCCTTCTATATGGTGCTCTTCTTGTGGTACCCATGCTGGATTGTCAGGGGTATTTGCTAAAGCCCATCTGCTAAGACCATCTGCATTTTTATGAATATTTCCAGATTTATGTACAATAGTCATATTTCCTCTATATTCTTGGAACACAATTTGCCATCTCAGCATATGTCTATTTGGAGTCTTCATATTTAATAGTGATTTCACAGCATTACAGTCTGTGATTACATCAAATACTGTGCCATCCAAATAATAATGCAGTTTTTCTAAAGCCCACACTAGGCATAAGCATTCCATTTGGCTTGCTCCATACCTTGCTTCTGTTGGCTTTATTTGCCTTGAAATGAAACAAATTGGTCCTTCCACTGGTTTATCATTGATAATTTGGGTTTGGTGAAGTGCAGCACCTAATCCTTCTCCACAAGAAACAATGTATAGTTTGAAAGGTAGTTTCCAATCTGGCATTAGAAGAAATGGGGCATTTGTTAGTGAATTTTTCAATTCTTCATATGCCTTGACCCTTTCTTCAGTCATTTCATAAACTGTTTGTTGGTCACATAATTTATATAGGGATTTGGCAATTTTTGCAAAGTCCTTTATATGCTGTCTATAGTAACCAGCAAATCCTAAAAATGATTGCATTTCTTTTTTGGTTTGAGGCATTGGCTTGAGTAGTACTGCTGCTACTTTATTTTTGTCTATGCCTAGACTAAGTCCAGATACAACATGTCCTAGTGCTTTTAATTCACTATATGCAAAATGACACTTTTTCAAGGAAATTTTCATATTCACTTGGACTATTTTTTGTAGTACCCTTTCTAGTCTTGTAAGGTGATTTTCCCAAGTTTCTGAGCAAACTATGATATCATCAATATAGATAATTAACCATCCTTCTGATAATTCTTCAGGGAATATGGTATTCATCATTCTTTGATAATGGGAAGGTGCATTTTTTATCCCAAATAGCATTCTTAAGTATTCAAAATTTCCACAATGGACTATTATTCTTAGTAGTTTCTTGGCATTGTCTGTTAAGACATTTTGATGAAAACCCTTAAGAGCATCCATAGCTGTGATGAACTTAGCTTGTGACAATTGGGTCAATGTCTCATGGATTCTTGGTATTGGATATCTGTCTGGAATGGTATAGGTGTTCAGGGCTCTGAAGTCTCCTACCATCCTTGATTTTCCATTATGCCAAGTTATAATGACAGGTGTAGTAACTTCTACTTGTTCATTATGTCCAACCTTTCTTAATACTCCAAGGTCCATTAATTCTTTAATGTGCACCTCTAAGGCTTCTCTAGCCCTTGGACTGGCTGGATAAGCAGGTCTTCTTAATAAAGGTGGGTATGGCTTTTCTACATTAAGAATTATATCCACTTCATGTCCAATTATGGCCCCTAATGGCTCTTTGTCAGTTGCAAAGGCATTTTTATACTTAAATAAGAGGTCAATCAATTTTTCTTTCATTTTTTCTGTTAATTCTTGGTTGAATTCTGCTTCTTTAAGTTGTTCAGATATAAAAAGTTCTTTTTCTGGAATTTTTTCTTCCTTCTTAATAACTGTGATTTGTTTTTTGTTATTTAGGAAGCCAAACTTTTGTCTTTTGTTATCTCCTATGGTAAAATATCTGTCTTTTTGGTTGGAGATATCTATACCATAGATTGATAAGTAGTCATTCCCAAGTATGAAATGATTACTAGTACAGTTGTCCATTACTACAAACTCTACTTTAATTCTGACACATTGTGAGGGATGAGGAAAAATTAGTGTTAAATCAATTATTCCAAGGGGCTTCATGCTCTCACTTGCACTACTAAATTTGACACCTTGTATTGGCATAAGTTTTTCTTGCCAGTTTGGGACAATGGTTTTTAAATAAATTTTTCCAACACAAGTGCAATATGCTCCTGTATCCAAGTTAACTTATCCTCCTTGGTTATCAACCATAACAATACTTATACTTGATTTTCCAGCTGTATAGCCCATTCCTCTTGCAGGTTTGGTTCTATACATTTTGGCATCTTGTATGTTTGTCAGGTTTGTGTCAGATGTTCCAACTTGTGGTAAGTTTGAATTAACATCCAGTACTTCATAAATTATATCAATATTATTAATTTGTGCATTAATTATATTGATTTCATCACTTTCAGAGCTTTCTGACTCTTCTGTTTCTTTTTCAGAGTCAGATTCCTCTTCTTTGTCATTGTGGTTTTCTGTTTTCATAATTTCATTAATCTTTGCTTTTTTAAGGCAATTATTGGCTAAGTGTCCAGTACCTCCACATTTATGGCATTTCCTTTGCTCATTATTGTTGGATGTATTGGGCTTAAAGGATTCTTTTGATTTATCTTTTTTGATAAATGGTTTATTTGGCTTTTAATGTCCAATTTTTTCCAAGTCCTGCCAATTTTTGTTCTTGTCACTATATCTTCTAGTGCATTTATATACTCTTCTGTGGAGCATGGTTCTATACATCTGCTTCTTAGGGCATGTTCTAGTTCCCCTCCACATTTTTGTAGTATTTTCATGTGCAGCATCTTTTCTGACATTTCTGGGTACAGTGCATTAAGCCTTTCAACTTGTTTCAAGAACCAAGTTGAAGGTTTGTCTTTCTCTGGGTCAAAGAAAGAGTTTTCAAATGCATTTTCTATCTTATACCTCCAGGCATCATTTGCCCACTTAGTGATTATTTCTTGTTTCCACCAAGACCAGGTATATTTACCATTTGTTTGTCTTATGCCATAATACCATCTTTTTGCAGATTTCTCAAACAATGAATGTAATCTTGCAGTGATTAATTCATCTGGTATGGCATAGTCTTCTTGTAACATGTCAATTGTTCTAATAAATGACATGTGGTCATATTCACCTTCTCCTGTGAATGTTGCCCATTCCTTCAATTGAGGTGCTTCCTTCATTAAGACTTGGTTATTATCTTGGTTACTCAAGTCTGTTATGAAGGGATTTGACAGTTCCTCTTTTGTTTTAACAGGGCTTCTTATATGAGAAAATGGAGTTGATAACTTTGGCATATTTAAATTAGCCTCATTAATTTTATCCATTTTTTCAGTAATAAGCCTTATTTCACTCTGAATATCATCTTTCAGATGCATTCTTGCCTCATCACTTTTTTCCACATGGTCCAAAAGTATTTTTTGGTGTGATGAAGTCTTCTCTTCAAATGTTTCTACAGAAATACTTAATTTATTTAATTTTTCTGTAAGATTGTCAATACTCACATCATAATTGATTGTCAAAGTCTTGTCTTTGATATCTTTTATGTATTTATACAATTCTTGTTGTCCTTGTATTAATTTTTGAGTATTGTCAATTAAATTCTTTGGTTTATTATTTTCAACAATAAAATTAATGTTGTCAATTTCTTTCTTGTTTTGCACAACAATTTTTGTTAAAGAAGATAAATTGTTATTTATTTCTTGTAGTGATAATAAACTACCTTTAATTTCTTTTAGAGGTAATATACTATTTTTAATTTCTGTTAAAGTATTTACAACATCTTTGGACAAGGTTATTTCTTTGGGAAATGAGGTTGTCTCATTCTTTGCTCTTTGTTGTCCTGTAATTCCATCAAGGTTCTGGCCATGTTGAAAACATTGTCCATGGCATCCTTTTGAATTCTTGGGATCCTGTAGCTTGGGGAATATGGTTTGCTCCAATGCTTTTTCTTGTTCTTCTTCCCTTCTTGGGGAAGTGGGCTGGCTTGGGGCTTGCTGGTAGAAGCTACTGGGGCTTCTTCCTTGGTTGCCTCCCTCTTTTTGGCGTGGTAATCCTTGATTTTTTTGATTTGAGGTTTGGATGACAGTGGATTCCATCCATTGGAGTATTTCACTATCTCCTCCTCTTTGAGGAACCTTTTCAGGATGTGCCAGGAGTTCATCACTCCTTGGTGTATTTGAGGCAGCATTTCCCAATCTTTGTCCTTGTACACTGTGTAATACTGCTTGTACTGGCTCATGTAGATGTCTATTTGAGCCCTCTGAATGTGATTTGTACCTATTTGAGTTACTCATACTTAGTTCCAATTCAGGCTCAGATATCATGGGCATTTCTGGGACTTGCCTTTGGGATAAGGCACTTCCTTGTGTGGATTCTGTTCCACTGGGGATATTGCTCTTTCTTTTCCCTTTTGAGGGATCAGTTCTACCTCTGAGTCCAGCTCCATCTGATTGGATGGAGTATTGGGAACCTCTTCTGGTATTCATAGCTTAAGGAATAAGAAAAATAAAAGTATTTTAGAATAAAAATTCTTTTTATGGCAATTATAAAAGAGGTGCTCACCTTCAGGGTCTTGAATGGTGGGTCCTGGAAAGTCTAATTTCTTAGCTTTCTTTCTTTTGGTGATAACTGGTGTTGGAGAACTTTGACAAGTTTCTTCCACCAATCTCTCAACAGTAGTTTGGTTATCTTCTGTTGGGTTATCTTCAAACACTAAAAAAGACAAATAAATATAAGTCTTTTTATAAGAAGTGTTATTTTTTGGCAAGATATGGCAATTTTCCACGTAGAAATTGCTTATATATCTTTAAAAAATTGAAATGAATAAAGAAATAAATAAAAATGAATAAAAATAACTTTTTTATTGGTTTTTAAATTTTTTTTAAATTTTTTTAATATTTTTTATATTTTTATTTTTAAAGAATAAAATAAAAAATGAATATGATTCTTTTACAAAATTAAATTATAAAAAATTATTTTTAATTTATAAATTATCTTTTTTAATCACTAGAGTCACTCAAAGAAAGTTCTTGCAAGTCTAAGGATGTGAAAAACCACGTGTAAGACAGTACAATTGCTTTCCAAATGCCTCAATAGCTTTTAAAATCAATAAAATATAAAATTATTATATAACTTTATGATTATAAATATAATTTATTATTGGATAAACCCAATTAGAATCTTTTTAAAGGTCTTTTTAAGTAAATATCATGGCCAGGCCCCCAAATGTAAGGTTTGACTATGAAACAATAAGTAAAAATTACTAATTTATTACTTATTGTACTCTGAATGTCCTTATGAATTGAATAAATAAGATTAAAAATATAATAATAAATAATTATGTTATTAAATAAATATAATAATATAATTTATATTATGAAAATATAATATAATAAATAAATATATTAATATAAAATAATTAATATATTTAAAAAGCTCTTTATTATTGTTACCAACAAATAAACAAGGCGTAAAAAATTGCTTTTTATTAATAAAAAACAATTAATAACAATAATATTACTAATATTAAAGTTATGAATCAATATAAATACTATTTATATTAATTAGAGAATTATTAAGAGAGTAAACATAGAGAAATTATTATAATAAGAGAAAATAACCTACTTTTAACACTTAATATAATAATTTTGAAATATTTTACGCCAAAAATATAAATACAACCTTTTTAAATTGTATTTACAATAAAAATAAACAAAATTACAAATTATTCTGGATTTTTACGTGGAAATGAGTTTTTAGAGAGATTTTTAACAAAAACAACTAAATAAATGATTTAATCACGTCAAAATAGATGATTATAATAAGGTGGTCTTTGGTCTTTAATAATATAATAGTTTTATATATAAAGAATAAAGAAATTACCTTTGAATTAATTGATTTAATGTTTTTGATGCGTCTGAGGGGAAAATAGAGTAAAAAGAGCTCTATTTATAGTAAATACCTCCCTCCTAGAGTCCAACAGGCTTCTAGTAGACGTGTACTGATCATATCCACTGGAATTTATCAATAATTTAAGGTTTGGAGATGATTACATCATTATCAAACCATATTACATCGTTATTACACCATTATTTAGAGTTATCACTATAACTCTAAGGTTGATGACATCAGAGGCTTGTCATAACCCCAAATTTCGTGGATTTTATTAGTTTTAATCATAAACTAATAGTATTCACCAATTTTATCACTCTTAAGACTGTTAAGCTTAAATTAAGGTTACTGTGAGTGATCATAACTGCTCAAATTAAGCTCAAACTTTGATCCTCAATAACGTTTAAGATTTACACACTACAGAAATTCAGAGAGTGAATTCTGATAGCCTGGCATAACCCTATTATGCTGCCAAGAGCGTTTCATTACATCATCAAAACTCTAATTTTGACGATTTTTCTTGTAACTCATCTTTTCTGCCGAAATTCAATATTTTAAACTTCAAACCTTGATTTCAGGGGGTTATACCCTGAATTTAATAATAAAAATTACATCATTCTTCACGAATGAACTAGTAGAATCCAACTGTATACTTTTTTTTAAGTTTGGAACACTTTCACAACAAAGTGGTCACCAGCTCTGTTGATTTTTATCAATATTTCATTATAAGTTTTAACCTTGTTTATAATTTGTAAAATAAAGTTCATATCTGTGTTCTTACAGTAATTACGTGGTAACTTTGTTTTTGGTTCATCATTATATCATGTATAGTTTAAGAGATATTAGCTATGATCCTTGAATATATGCGTTGACCAAAAAAGTGCATATATTCAGGTTAATTCCTTAAGTATTAACTTTGGAAATTAGCTTATTAATTGTTTTATGTGTGGGATTTTGTGAAGAATCTACTGGTACAATTTATTTCACATGCTGTTTCATTAATGTCTGAGATAAATAAGGTTTTATGGTTTTTATAAGGTATTATACCTTATAATTCATTAAATATTGACTTTACAGATATGCCATAAAAATGGTATATGTGTATTTTACCACCGGGAATCCAATGGTATGATTTATTTCACATGTTGATTCATTGGTTTTTAAGTTAAACCAATTTTGTACCAATTTATGGTATTTTTTGTATATTAAAGTAATTATTTTTAATGTATAATTATTCTGAGTAATTTTAATATAATTATATTAAAGGTATAATTATTCTAAGTCTTTTTTGTGACTTTATTGGGTATGTGGTCATATCCCAAAGGCTCACATGTATGATCAAAAATATAGGTCTTGATCAATACAGACTGTAGTGAATGAATGTGGTGGCCAAGGTGGATTGCCGGAGCATTGAAACTTGGAAAATGGTTTTGGAGCTGCCTCTTGAAATCCTTTGAGAATGAACTGCCAGTATTCCCTTGGGGGAATACTGTGAATGAGAATATCCAATGACTTCTTGATGGTGTCATTGGTATTTGAGAGTAACACTTGTCCTTGAGCCTTGATGAATCCTCAGGACAACGTGATGCATTGATGACCTATGGATTCTTGGAATAACCATCTGATATGGGCACCATTGGATTGCTGGTGAAAAAGGATGAATGATGGTATATAACACCATCTATGGCACGTTTTGTTATTTAACGGTGAGGGTGGCCAAAGGTCTTTGAAAGCATGCCAGGAGGATCATGCATGAAAGTTGGGTTTTGGGTGAATTCAAAGGTTTTACAGTTTTCTAAGGTTTTTTGGCCATTTCAGGGCTTTTGGAAAAATAAAGCATATAAAGTCTCAAAGCTGTATTTGTGCAAAATGTTCAAATCTTGAATTTAAGCCCCAAATGGGATGATATGGGCATCTGGGCATCTTTTCCATGATACAATGGCAAAATGGAATGAATGGGCTAAATCAATAAAATTCGCAGCAATGTGCAAGCTGCACAAATCTGTATTGAAATCTTAAGAAGCGAAATACAGGCTTTTGGACTGTATTTTCCCTATTGACTGGAAAATACCAAACATTTCCCAAGGCAGAATAATGTCCAGGAAGGGCCTGATGATGATGGAGGGGGAAAGTTGGACCCAGATGGTGAAATGGCCATACAAGGCCAACAAAGATAAAATGGTGACTTTGGCCAAGGATAATGGATATGGCATTCGTATTCCATATGGAAGTCTGAGAGGGTGATTTCCATTGTAGTGACAGTACCCACCAGCTTGAAATGATGAGCTCCTGAGAACCAATACAAGTTAAATCATGTTGAGGTAAATTGGAAAGAGTTTGACAAAGGGATAAGGAGAAGTTCTTTTGAGAAATAAGAATTTGAAAACTGAAATTATAGGATTGGCATATTCAATGGAGTTTGTGTAAGGTGTGGATATGAAACTTTGATTATAAATCAAGTACTTTTCCTGTCCTTGAAACTTGTATAAGGTAAAATATAACTAAAAATGTTAAGAATTAAGATTTTTAAAAGAAGAAATGCCAACTTTATTTCTTTGAGATCTATAAGTATAAAAAATAATATTATAAAGATTTATGGTTTCACCAACAATAAAAATTTATCCAAAACTACTCTACAAGAGATATTTAAGGCTCCAAAAGAAATTCCTTCAAGAGCAATTTCAATTGGAATTAATTGAGAAACAAACTGAAGGCAATTAATATAAGAACAGAGTCTTTGGAAACAATATTAAAGAAAAAAAAGTTCAAAAGTGACCAGAGTTAATTTGGAAACAAAGTGACAAAGCTAACAGTGATGAAAGATGCATTAATTCACTTATTGTGTCAGCCTGTGACTCAAAACCAGAGCACAAGCATGACAGCCAAAATACCATAAATCAATGGTGTAGCCAAGATACCACCAAAACATGGATCTGAGCCAAATTAGCTCAAAAGGTATTCAAAGAAATAGGAAACTCACCCCTTTCTGAATATATAAATCCCATCACCACAGGACAAAGAATAGCAAAGTTATTCCTGCTCAAAGTTGTTTCTGAGCACAAACCTTAATTTTCACCTCTCATCTAAAATCCAGAAGGAGAGGCTTAACCCCATCAAATGGGTATTAAAAATGAAGCTCTAAGCCGGGGATATCCAATGGTACTAGCTAAACTGAGCTAGAACCAGTATTACTTGAGTTATGGGCAAATTCAGGCCAAATAAGGGTGAACAAAACATTCACCTCTGATCTAACTTTTGAATTGTTAGCGTGAGATACCTAAAGTGGGGTATTTTTGGAAATAGCACAATCAGGGCTATCTGATGGTGGAATCAATTTCCCCATATCTCAACTAGAACAAAAGCTATGGTGCAAATAAGCTCAATACAGCTTTTTGCCTAAACCACGCAAATGTACCAAAATCTTGTACATGGGATAACTTTGCCATATTTACTGATACCCATATCAAATGAGGTTCCATTGTGTAGAGCACATACAGGGCTACACACTGAACCAATGTTGAGGTTGATATCTGAAGAATTGACAAAGGTATGGCTGTTTTAAGGTCAGATTCCCACCTGCTGTCATATGCAGCCTTACCATGGGATAATGCCCCATAATCATAAACATGAGGTGTCAAATAGATGAAGGAGCTTGTTTTTACTTCAATACCTCATATTTCAGCCAATTCTGGGGTCCCATACCGCTTCTGTAAAGCATTCTACACGTCATACACGTCAGAATCAGGCTGTGAGGTCCCCAGATGAAACTTTTCACCATGTATTGGTGAAAACTGCCCAGATGTGGTTTCAAAGCCACATCTGAGCCCAATACAGGCTATACAGGTATTTGCAGGCCATAAGCCTGTCCCAGAGAGTGAAAAAATCTTCACTTCCCCTACATGGAAAGGTCTAGCACTGTGAACCTTTGAGATATGACCACATACCCAAAAAGGTCACAAGAAATATTCAATATAATTATACATTAAAAATAAGTACCTTAAAACTACAAAAATACCGTAAATTGGCATAAAAATTGGTTTAACTTAAAAAGCAACAAATAAACATGTGAAATGAATTATACCATTGGATTCCCCATGGTAAAATACACATATACCATTTTTATGGCATATCTGTAAAGTCAATATTTAATAAGTTATAAGTAATAATACCTTATAAAAAGCACAAATCCTTATTTATTTTAAAAGCCAATGAAACAACATGTGAAATAAATGGTACCATTGGATTCTCCATAAAGCCCACATATAAAACAATCAAGAAGCTAAGCTTCAAAATCAATACTTAAGGAATTAACCTGAATATATGCACTTTTTTGGTCAATGCATATATTCAAGGATTTTAGCTAATATCTCTTGAATTAGGCATGATAGAGTGATGAACCAAAAATAAAGTCATCACGTAATTACTGTAGGACTACAGAAAGGAAGTTTATTCCACAAGTTATAAGCAAAGTTAAAACCTGTAAGGAATTATTGATTAAAATCAACAGAGCTGTTGACCACTTTGTTGTGAAAGTGGTCCAAACTTAAAAAAAAAGTAGACAGTTGGTTTCTAATAGTTTATTCGTGAAGAATGATGTACTTTTTATTATAATATTCAAGGTATAACCCCTTGAAATCATAGTTTGAAGTTCAAAATATTCAATTTCGACAGAAAAGATGAGTTACAAGGAAAATCATCAAAAATAGAGTTTTTATTATGTAATAAAAGGCTCTTGGCAGCATAATACGGTTATGCCAAGCTAGTAGAATTCACTCTCTGAATTTCTGTAGCGTGTAAATCTTAAAGGGTATTAAGGATCAAAGTTTGAGCTTAATTTGATCAATTATGATCACTCACTGTACCCTTAAATTAAGTTTAACAGTCATATGAGTGATACAAATGGTGAATACTATTAGTTTATGATTAAAACTAATAAAATGAACGAATTTTGGGGTTCTGCCAAGCCTTTGACATCATTAAACCTAGAGTCATAGTGATAACTCTAAATAATGGCGTAATAATGATGTAATATGGTTTGATCATGATGTAATGATCACCAAACCTTGAAATATTGATCACTTCCAGTGGATATGATCAGTACACGTCTACTAGAAGTCTGTTGGACTCTAGGAGGGAGGTATTTACTATAAATAGAGCTCTTTTTACTCTGTTTTCCCCTCAGACCCATCAAAAACATTAAATCAATACAATTAAAAAGGTAATATCTTTATTCTTTATATATAAAAAGTTTATATTATTAAAGACCAAAGATCATCTTATTATTATCATCAATTTTGACATGATTAAATCATTTATTTAATTGTTTTTGTTAAAAATCTCTCTAAAAACTCATTTCCACGTAAAAATCAAGAATATTTGTAATTTTCTCTATTTTTTATTGTAAATACAATTTGGATAAGTTGTATTTACATTATTTGGGGTAAAATATCTCAAAATTATTATATTAAGTATTAAAAGTAGGTTATTTTCTCTTATTCTAATAATTTTCTCTTTATTATTCTTTTAATAATCCTTTAATTAATATAAATAGTATATATATTAATTTATAACTTTAACATTGGTAATAATATTGTTATTAATTGTTTCTTATTAATAAAAACCAATTTTTTACGCCTTTATGATTTGTTCGTAGCAATAATAAAGTGCCATTAAATATATTAATTATTTTATATTAATATATTTATTATATTATATTATATTTTCTAATATAAATTATATTATCATATTTTATTGATAATATAACTATTTTTACGCCATAATTATAATAAATCTTTATTATTATAATTATTTTTATCTTATTTATTTAATTTATAAGGACATTCATAGTACAATAAGTAAAATATTAGTAATTTTTACTTATTGTTTCATAGTCAAACCTTACAAGCACCCTTTCCACCCCATTTCAGGATAAAAAGGAGGCTTTTCACAGCCAGAATTGCTTTCCTCATCCTGCTCTTAAATTTCTACATAGTGCAACTGTAAAAAACAGTTATACTCTTTGAAATTAACCAGGTATAATTATAATTTTAATTATTGTAGACTTCATTATTGTAACCCAACAGGTAAAGCTGCACCCAGGGCTTTCAATAGCACTCACCACCACTATTCTCCAATAGTAAAGCCCTCTTATTTTTATTATAAACCCTTATCATCAATAAATACTTTTATTTTAAACCTTTATCACCGTGTCACAGTCATACTTAAAGTAGTAAATATTCTAATTACTGCTTTATAATAGACTCAGCCTGACATATTGCATGTTTCAAGGGTAAAAATGAATATAAGAGTTGAAAAAGAGATTATAATGATTTTTTAACATTTTTAAAAGTTTCAAAATGATAAGAAAAGGGTGGCTGGAATCTTTTATTGATTGGTTTAAAAGTGTTTAAACTAATTATATAAGGAAAAGATTCTAACATGAAGAGAAAAGTGGGGCAAAAAAGACATTCTTTAATAGCCACCAATTTTCTTACTCCAAAAGTAGAGTTTACTCTTATCAGTCGTGGAAATACTCTGACAACAGACAAGCCAATTATAACATCATTGAACTCTGGTTTATATCAAAAAAGGGCTGTTTTTAGCCACTTTAGACCCTTAAATCAGCCATTGCTATAGTAATACTTGGTTTTAAGCCTCCAAAATACTTCAGAATGTGTGTAAGAAACGTCAAAACCAGGTAAAACTGCTTTTAATATGAGTTTTTTATCTTAAGGGTAGTTTTACCCTCTTGGAAACAGTTAAGATTGCCCTGGTTGGTATCAAAACCTCATCATCAATTGAGACACAGACCCTGTGAATCAATTCCAGGCCAAAAGTGATAAAATTTTGCATGAATTTTGAAATCTAATGCCTTTAAGAAAAGAATGTGGGGGTCTAGGTCCCCCTTAGAGCTAAAGTTCCTTTCCCCCCCAAGAATTAATCTTTCCAATTTTTTTTTTAATTCTTCATCATGTATTATACTTACAGCTTACAGATGTAATTCAATTGAATTCTTACAGTACACAACTGTAATAATTGATAACTAATATTTAAATTAAATTTAGCTTATGTAATACATGCACACATTTTTACATTTCAATTGAAAATACTTCAATTCCTCATAGCTTCTAAACTACACACAAAACCTCAATTCTAACACAAAAATTGCTGTTTAACACCATATGTGTTGTGAATTAAGTTAAGGTTTTGAGGATTTTCAACTTTTGTACACAAAATACTCAAAAACTTAATTTAAGCTTATTTAGAGTTGAGTTGTGGAAATTTTACCCAGAGGTGACCCCACCTTCTTTTTTATGAGGAGTCCAATGGTGAAATAATTTTAATAATTTTATTTGTTGGATAAAAAGTTATGATAATTTTCATTAAATTTTTTTCCAAAATTCTTTCAATGTTAGTAATTTTGTTAAAAATTCATTTTTACTTAATTTTATCAAGTAAAAATGGGTTTTCACAATTTTAATTTACAATGTAATTTAATTTTTCAATTTTACTTAAATTTCATTTTTGTGTCTAGATTTCTATTTATATTTTGAATTTTCTTTGAATGTAATAATTAAATTTATTTTATTCATAATTTTATCTTGTTTTATTCTTTGTGAGGCTGTCATGGCATTCTTTTAGTACAATGTTGATTAAGGACCTGTACACAACTGTCATGATACAAGTATGCTTAGTCCTGTGGTAAATTATACCATCTAGTACGTGAAATCTTCCTTCATCATATGATTTTTTCCATATTTCATCTAAGGCATGTATGAAAAAGGTGTCCTTACAGTGTTTAGTAAGTAATTGACATAAGATACTACAATTAATATCCTGAGTATGACTGTTTCTTGCTTCTTCAACGAAAGTGGTGTTCAGATCTGTAACACTGATTCCTTCTATTGGGACTTGTGGGGAAGCTTCTTCTGGCACATAAGCAGGATTATCAATATTATTTGGTAATGGCCATCTTCTCAGTCCATCTGCACTTTTATTCATATTCCAATCTTTGTGAAAAATAGTAATATTACCTCTATACTCCTGTATGGCTATTTGCCATCTGAGCATATGTCTGTTGGGTGTTTTCATGTTTAAAAGTGACTTAACAGTGGTACAATCTGTTATCAATTAAAAAAGCGCATCCTTACAGTAAGTAATTGAACTTTTCTAAGGCCCAGAGAAGGCATAAAAACTCCATCTTACTTGCCCCATATCTAGCTTCAGTTGGATTTATTTGCCTTGATATGAAGCATATGGGCCCTTCCACAGGTTTATCATTTGTAATCTGGACCTGCTGAAGTGCAGCACCTAGACCATCCTCTGATGCATCAATATAAAGCTTAAAGGGCAGCTTAACGTCTGGCATTGGCAAGAGTGGAGCAGTGGTAAAGGATTTTCTTAAAGATTTGAATGCTTTGAATTTGTCAACAGTCATTTCAAATTATGTGTCTTTGTCACATAATTTATAAAGAGTTCTTGCTATGGGTAAAAAATCTTTAATATTCTGTCTGTAATTGTAAGATGTGACTATGAAACTGGTGATAATATTACTATTAATCAACAGTACTATGTCTGTTCTTATGAAATATAATAATAAAATATTATTATAACCACAATTAAATAATTAAAAAATTATTTCTTTCACGTGTTAAGCACTACTAGTGATTTTTAACAGTGAGCAAGTAATTGTCTACAAGAATCAATTACAAGAAGAATTTAATAATAAAAACTTCTTTATTAAAATAATAAAATTATTTTAATATATAATTATCTTTTGCAAGAATAATTATAAAGATAATTCTTGAAGAAAACTATTACTAGAGAAAAACTTTAAGAATTAAGAATAAATGACTCACTAATACTCCAAAGAACTTATTGATAGGTAAGAGTAGAGAAATTTGACGTGGAATTGTGGATTTAAGGGATCAAAAGGATTTATAACAGTATTACAACAAAATATAGTTGGATTCTATGATTTCACGTCTTTCTGGATTATTTTGAAAGATTTAAAATACTTAAGAATAGCTTTAACTAATACTTACTTGTTGGTAATAATGATTTAATAAATTGATAAGATGATGATACGGAAAAAACAGCAAGAAGAGGCTTCTTTTAAGTCAACAACAGCTCACAGAGGCGTGCCATGGAGCAAACTGAAAAACCAGTGAGTGAGAAAACAATAAGCCCTTTTGGATTAAAGATTGCATCATCTGTTGTCACGTAAGATTATCATAATTACTTAATTGATGCTTTTACGTGACTACCAACCCCAATATGGTTAAGAATAAAAGGAGTAACATCTGTAAATCTTCTTTTATTCTAAAATAATCATTGATTTCTCAAAGTTATCAATGTTATTGCCAATTTTATCACAGGTTGTAATTACTGTGAATTTTTGAAGATTCAGTGTTTCACGTAGAATGGTCAAAAATGGACTGTAAGTCAAACTTTTAATTCTACTAGTAAAACCATAGTTCTTTTTGGTTGTACCATAGATAATACAGTTCTTCATTGGTCCTGAAAGTTTCAGAAGGATTAATTAAGAATTGTATTTTTAATGAATTTTTGAAGTTTTTACCTCATTTCTATGTAGAATTGCAAATAGCAGTATTTTGCTGGTTGCTATGAGCTAAATCAATGAATATGGATCCCAAAAGGGTTTAATTACTCTTTTAGGGTCTAGTCATGGAAAGTCATCAAGAATTGACGTGGTTACAGGAGTCTAAGTAGCTCATTACCTCCTTGGCACGTCAAAATAGCAGGTTATTTGCTATTTTTCTTATGATTACAGTAGGTGTAACTTGGAACCAAGTTCCCAAAGAGTTTTAGTTTACCAATTGGGCCAAGATGAGCCATGGATCCATTCTCTGGAGCTATCCACGCCTCTGAGGCCTCAGAAGTTGGGTACCCTGGCTCTCTTTGATGTCTTTTGTCCCCCTTGCTTATTTTTTACGTCAAAATAGTAATTTAAGCTTAAAGTGAGATATCCACTATGGGTGTACCAAATGTCCATGTAAGAATACCATAATATTAAGTGCTCAAAACATGCATAACACTATTCTTAGTGTATATATAACATGGGATTTCTCACTTTCCCATTATTTTGGCTAAAAATCAAGAAAAACAAAAAATTTCACGGATCTTTTATGTGGTATTAATGATGTGGTATTGAAGTATTTTCCATTTTACCACCTCAAATACTTAAATTGAGCTTATTCACTCTATGGAGCTACCCTAGGTGAATTTTTGTGTAGAATCCAAATCTGGTCTTAAATCCATGGATTTACTTACTCAATAAAAAGTTATTCATCTTTTCTGAAATTGAAAATGATGAATTTTGGATATATGCATGACTTATGAGTTTTGCATAATTCAAAATTTCTTTTTAAGATAATTGTGGCCTATTTGGGTACGTAAAATATACCTCAAGGCTCACAGTAATATCCTGCAACCCCCAAAAATGACTTAATTTCTTTTTCTTTCTGAGGCGTAGGCTTCAGTGGTACTGCTGCAACTTTGTTTTTTTCAATTCCAAGGGATGAACCACATACTACATGTCCCAGTGCTTTGAGTTCTTTGAATTCAAAATGACATTTCGTCAAAGAAGTGTTCCTGTTTACAGATTGGATTTTTTTTCAAAATTCTGGATAGTCTGTATATATGTTCTTCCCAAGTCTTTGAACAGACAATAATGTCATCAATGTAGATGATTAACCATTCTTCTGAAAGCTCTCCAGGGAAGATTCTTTTCATCATTCTTTTAAATTTTGAAGGTGCATTCTTGATACCAAGAGGCATCCTCAAATATTATTACACTTCACAATGAACAATAATTCTCAAGTATTTTATTGCCCTTGGGGTCACCCAATTCTGATTAAATCCTTTAAGGGCATCCATAGTTCTTATATACACTTCTTGATATATTTGGGTAAGGGGATTTTGAATTTTGGGTATTAGGTACCTATCTAGTAAAGTGTAAGTGTTCACAGCTCCAAAGTCTCCAACCATCCTAGATTTTTCATTCTGCTATGCTAATATGACTGGTGTAGTTATTTCTACTTCCTCATTTTTTTGATGCTCATTGTCCTCAATAGTTAAGTATCTGTCTTTGTTGTTATGAAAGTCTATGCCATACATTACTTAATAGTCATTTCCCAATATAAACTGGGTACTAAAGCAATTTTCCATAACCACAAATTCAAGAGTTATTCTTAAATTTCCATTTATGCGTGGAAATATGACAGTAGTCTCAAATATTCCCAATGCTTTCATCAAATGACCTGCACTATCCAATTTTATGCCATTAATTGGCAGAAATTGATCTTCAAAATTTGGTACACAAGTCTTAAGAAACAATTTTCCAGCTCAAGAGCAGAAGGCTCCTGGGTGAAGTAACAGCTTAGTGGGCTTGTTGTCAATTACCACTTCTGTTATACAGGATTTACCAGCTGTATAATGTTTTCCCCTGTTTGGTTTGGTTTTCATTAGTTGTGCATCTCAAATTTTTGATAAATCAAGTTGACCATTTCTCAATTGTGGTAAATGGGAATAAGATTCTATGATGTAAAATGTGAAATTGATATTTTCTATAACTTTTGAAGTTTCAGAGAATATTGAACATTTATCAGCCAAATTATCTTCAATTACATCATACTTTTCAAAATGAGGTTCCCTTTCAATATCAATTTCATTGAGTTCCCCTTCCTGGGACATGCATTAGCTAGATGTGAGGTGCTTTGGCAAATATGGCACTTTCTGATTACGTCTGCAGATTTATACTTTCTATTGTTAGAATTTTCTTTGGAGTTTTTGTCCACATAATCTTTCCAAGGGGTATTAAGCGTTGTTTGGAGATTCACCATACTAGAACCAATTCTGGTTCTGGTGGTTACTTCTTTCAATATATTAATGATATCCTCTGCTGAAGATTGCTCAGTAGTCCTGCTTTGGACAGCATGCTCTAAGTCTCCCCCAAATTGTCTGTCACAGGGGCTCTTGGACAGAAAACAAGAGTGGCCTGGCACTCAGGAATCAAGAGCTCACTTGGAAGGCTTCAAAGGGATAAAAGGGATAAAGGAGAATGAATTTCTGTAAGAAGGATAAGAGTAATAATAAGGACAAGTATGTCAAAAATAAGAAAGAGTAAGTGAAGCCAATGGCCAGAGAAATAAGAAAGCCAAAAGCCAAGAAGAAAACCAAGTGAATCCCCAATTCAGTGTTCCAACCTTCCAGAAAAGGAAAATAAGAAAAAGGTGCAAATGACTGACTTAAGAATATCAGTATTTACTTGAAAAACTGAAAAGAAAAATAAAGATAAAAATAAATCCAATATATTAATTAACTGGGGAAAAAGTCCCCAGGTGATGAAAGGTGGCCAGTATTTGTGAAAAGCTGAAGGTCTGATTCTGAAAGGCAAGTCAACGGCTGTATTGTCTGAATTGGGCCAATACAGTTCTGGCCATCTTGGTAACTGAACTGTGGGACTGAATTACCCCAATTGGGCCAAGGCCATACAGGATACATGAGTATTACCTGTATGAACCAATTGAATTGTACAAGGGATACTCAAGTACTTTCTGCCTTGACAGCTGATTGAAATGATTTAATAACCCTGAGAAATAGCCCTTTGAATAATCCCAAATTGAACTGCCAACCCAACTCCTGCAGGGCCAGCCGGTTGGGGTCCTTGAATAGTCTTCTGATAGCCACCATGGATTGCCAGACTGATGAGCTGAAGAGTCCTCCTTCAAAATGGGCGTTGGATTTTGGGACCTTGATTTGGAATCATTGAATTTGGCCCTGAAAGAGTCACCATTGAATTGCTGAGCAAAAATGGTGCATATGGTATATAATACCATATATGCACCACTCCTGCAACCTTGAGTATGGGGTGCATGGAGGAATGGGAGGAATCCCCCTTCAGTTGAGGGGAAGAATTGAGCTGAGCTGATCTGTTGGCCTCTGGTGGTTTATGGCCATTTTTGGTGTCCTCCTTATTGTGGCCAGAATTGGGCTCAGGTGGGCCCAATTGTGGTTTGGGACCCACCTGACCTTGAGTGCTGGTGGGCTGCCCCCCTTTGGCCTCATTGGATTAGGCCAAATGGCGCCTGATTGGCCAAGGACTGTAGAGGCTGTAGGGAGCCTAAATGTCCCAAAAAGGCCATTTAGGCCCTAGACCCCCTAATGAAAGTGGGTGGCCCAAAGGTGATGGCTATGGCTAGGGGGCCCAGAAAACCTCTAGGAGACAAAAGGACACCCCCAGTCCCAAAAAAAATATAGAGGCCTGAGGGTTGGGGATATGGAAACTGGCCAGGAAGGCCAATGATGGCAGGATATGGCCTGAGGCCATGAAAGGCCAGGGGGAGGTGCTATGGCCAAAGGGGGCAAATTGGCCATAAAAGATATGGCGTGGACAATTGGCCTCAACTTGGTTACAGGCTAAATTTCGACAACACCCATGGAGGGGGGTCATTCTTCATTGTTGTGACAGTATCCCCCTACCTTGAATGCTGAGCTCCTGAGCACCAAGATAAGGTAAGAGCCTGTTGAGGCTGTTGAGACAGATTGGACGTAGGGATTCCAGAGGTATTGATTCTTGAAAAGAAAATTTCGAACTGATACTGATGATGGCATATGAGATGGGGTGAACTTGGTCTTCTCTTGACATTTGGCTTTGAAAGTGTTGACAGATTTATTTTGGCGTAAAATTTTGGCATTATTGATTATAACAAGGAAGATTTTAAGGAAATATAAAGAAAGAAAATGAAAGTAAGCAAAGAATAAAGAAAGGAATAAAGAAAAAAAGGGAAAGGAAATTTGTGGAGGATTCCAATCTTCATTGCAGATTTTGACAGTTGATTTTGAAAGTGGCCAAGGACCTGGAAAACACAATTTGATGCCAGGTGCTCACAGAGTGGCCAAGGTGATGTTTTGAAATATTGTAGACCCCTCAGGGAAGTGCACACCAGGAGAGGAACTTACTTTTGGTAGTTACCACTCCCGCCAGTGCCATAAATAAAGAAAACTCTTGTTAAAGGAATGTGTTGAATGGATAATGTCTCGGGAAGGAAATAAGAAAAGGAATGGTCCATCTTCCCAAGTGTAAATGGCCATAAATTGGAATTAATGTTGAAGCCAGGCCAAAGATCTGTGTCTAAATTGCAAAGTTCTCAAAGAGTGGCCAAGGTGATTCTTACAACAAAGAAGAGTAGAATACCCCTAAAGGTGCATACCAGGAGTGGGACTTACTTTTGGTAATTCCTCTCGCCACAAATCACCATAAAGAATAAAGCTTTTGAAGAATTGAGTCCTGGCTTGTCAGGATATAAAGAATGAAAATCTTTGACGAGCTCAGGACAATTCTTCAATTTTTCAGTTGGTTCCCAAGTGGATCTTTCTGAGTCTTGACTGAAACCTTTCTATTCCTCTTGATACCATAACTTTCCTCTCTTGAGCTTTGATACCAGTATTTGAGAGACTTCCCATTCCTCTTCTTCTTCAATGATGATTTGAGGAGAAGGCTCTTGATGCCTATTTGAAATTATTGATTTCTTGCCTGGTTCCAAGAGGGAAATATGGAAGACTGGGTGGATGGATTTCCATTGATATGGAAGCTTGAGGTGGTAAGCATGCGTACTGACTTTCTTTAAGATTGGAAATGGACCCAACCATATTTCTGACAGTTTTTTGGTGGGTCTAGTTGATTTCATGTTCTTGGAGGAAAGCCATACCATGTCACCAGGATTGAAATCAGGTGGATTTGCTCTATTTTTATCTGAATAGCTCTTAAACCGGTTTATGGCAGCTTCAAGTTCTCTCTTGACATCTTGCTGTACTGAATGGATTTTTATTGATAGCTTTCCAGAAGGATTGTCTTGAGTGATGTGAACTGAAACAAATTGTAGATATCTTTCATAAACAGTGAAAAATGGAAATTGCTTGGTTGAAGAGTGGTCAGAATTATTGTAGGCAAATTCAGCCAGAGGGAGCCAGGTGTTCCAATCATCTTGATGATAACTGACATACATCCAAAGATACTGTTCTAGTATCTGATTCACCCTCTCTGTCTGTCAATCAGTTTCTGGATGGTAAGCAGCTGAAAGATCTCTTGAAATATTGAGCTGCTGAAAAAGATTGGTCCAGAAGGAAGAAACAAAAAGAGGACCTCTATCACTGACAATGCTTGAAGGAAGGCCATGCTTTAAAAAGATATTCTTGATGAATAAATGGGCCAGATCTAGTGAAGTTATTGAAGACATTGTTGGAATAAAAACTTTCATTTTTGAGAATCTGTCCACTATGACAAGGATTGAGTCAAATGAGCTGGACAATGGCACTTGAGTGATGAAATTCATTGAAAGGCAAATCCAAGGACCATTTGGAATTGGGAGACGTGTGAGGAGTCCAAACTTCTTATGATGAATATTCTTGTTTCTTGAACACTGTTGACAGGATGAGACATATTCCTTGATAAATTGAGTCATGCTGGAGCAGTGGAAATCCCGCTTGACAAGTTTGAGAGTCTTCTCTTGGCCAGGGTGTCCAGCTAGAGGAGAGTCATGATGCTTTTGAAGAATTCTGAGCTGGATTGTGGGGTTATTTGGGACCACCACCCAATCTTTGCATAGGAGAAGTTGGGAAGAGGAATCAAGAGAATAATCCTGAGCAGATTTACCTCTGCCCAATTCTTGAAGGATACTTCTGTATCGAGAATATTGCCATAACCTCTTCTGAATTGATTCAATCAAATTTGAAAAGGATTCCACTTTGAATAAAAAATATCTTGAAGGTTGGACTTCATCCTGCTTGATGATCTGTTGAGAGTTCATTGGATTCTTGCTGATGAAATCCTCCCCCCTCTCCGGATAAATGTCATCCCAACGTGATAAGGCATCCGGAAGATTAGCTAGGCAGCCAGGGCAGTAAGTGATTGAAAAATGAAATTCAGAGAGGAATTCAGCCCAGTGGGCTTGACGGCAAGTAAGAGATTTTGAAGAGAACTGTGATTGGTGAGAACTTCAAAAGGGAAAGAAAGAGACAGAAGAAAAGCCCTCCAATGTTTGAGAGCCCAGACTATGCCAGGGAGTTCCTTGTCATTCATATCATATTTGAGCTCAGCTGGTATAGGCTTGCAGCTGTCAAATGCAATGGGATGTTTTCCTGAGTCAGAAACCTGACTCAGTACAGAACCCAAGGCATAATCACATGCATCGGTCTCTACAATGGTGGGTAGAGAAGGATTGGAGCGGTGGTGAAAGCCTCTTTGAGTTGGTGAAACTGACTGAGAGATTCCTCATTTAGAGGGAAACAGGAACCTTTCTTGAGGAAACTGGTGACATAACTGATCTTGTTTGAATAATTCTTGATGAAACAGCCTTGAGGTTTCTTGGAGGAGGCCAGTTGAGAATCTGTTGGACTTTTGCTTGGTACATCTTGAGGACTTCAGAATAAACAACATAACCAAGATATTCTACACTAGAAACATGAAAACAGAAATATGAAGCCTTAGAAAAGAGGTTATTGGCTCTGAGTCTGTAAAAAACAGTGGACACATGAGTTACATGTTCTTCCTCAGATTTTTAAAAGACCATAATGTTACCCTCCTTGATTCTGAGCAGGTTATATGAAATATTAAAATAAATCTTGGAGAAGATAGAAGAACCATTAAAAAAACTGAGAAGCTGATTCATAGGAGGAACAGGATACTTGTTCTTACTAGTAACAGCATTGAGTTTACGGAAATCAACACACAAATGGAGGCCACCATCCTTCTTTTTGAAAAAGAGGACAGGTGCTCCTGTTGAAGAGGAGCTTGTCCAGATTAAACCTTTCTCTACATTCTCTGAAATGTAGGCCCTGAGTGTATCTGACTCTTGGTTTGATAAAGAGTAGATCACCCCAACTGGAGGTAGAGACACCTCCAGCTCAATATGATGATCACAGGCATGGTGAGGGGAAGCTTCTCTGCTTTCACCTTGGAGAATACATCCAAATACTGATGATAAACAGAGGTAACAGCCTTCATCAAAGCTTCTATTTCTTCTGGCTCTTCCCCTTCATCCCACAACTCCTCCAAGGAGTCATGATAAGATGAAGGCGGAAGGTCCATATTCCCAAAAAAGAGATGAGCTAAAGATACAGAATTATCTTCCCCAACATCTTGAATCTCTTTGAAGACTTCATCTCTAGATGATAGTAATGACTGATGGGAATTAAGGGAAGGGATATGGACAGAATATGGAATTGATGGTGTTCTAGAATCACCAACCAGAGCTGCACATGATTTGGCAGAAGAACAGTCATTCCTAAAAGAATTAAAAGGATCATAATAGTCCTTTTGATCAGCATTAAAAGTGATCAGCCCTTGCTTCCAATCAATAGAAGGACCAAAATGATTAAGAAAGTCAAAGCCCAATATGAGGTCTTCTACCTTGGGAGTATCAATGACTAAAAAGTCCCATTCAAAGCTTGGGAAGGGAGGGATCTCAACCATATATTTAGTATGGTGAGTCACAAATAAAGAAGGGTACTCATTGTAATCTTCTCTGGGAGTTCTGACATGGTCAATGAGTACTTTTGAGCAAACTGCTTTGCAATAAATGAGTTTTTAGCACAAGAATCAATGAGAATACTGTAAAACACATCAGAAAGAGAATAAAAGACAAAAAAATTTAGAAAATTCTTGACACCAGTATTCAGAATGCACAATTGTGCTGTGGAAGGAAAACAGTGAAGACCATTGAACACAACATAATCTTCACTCAGGCTTTTCCCTTACTGGGAAAGTTGCCGGAGGATTGGGTAAGCTTGTTTTGAGGCCTTTTGAAACAGGACTCAAGACTATGCTTCCCACCACAATAGGTACATAAGCTCTTCTTGATTCTTCTTTTTTTAGAATTCATTAGCTCAAAGTCTTTATTCAACAAAGAAGAATGGGGCTTGTCCCTCTTCTGAAAATTCTTCTTCTTCTTATGACTTGAACTTGAAGAATTTCGAGGATGAGAATAATTTGACTCAATCCATTTTCCAGCCCTGCCAATAAGAAATGAAGTGGCATAAAGAACTTTCTTTCTGTCTTGAGAGAAATTTGGCTGATCATTATCAAAAATTAATTGACAAGACTGGATAAAGCTTCTGACTTTGAAGGGCTGAGTCCCATCAAAGCATTCTGGTGCTTTCATAGATGGAGTCTTCAAGACTGGTGGTCTTGATGATTCAGAAGAAGAAGCTGCTTGAAGATTGGCCATTATTTGAGTAATCTGCTGCATAATGGCCAATAAAGATGGTTCAGATGGATGAGAGACAGGCTGATCAGACTGGGCTAGAGTTTGCCTTCCAGTACCTTGAGGTTCCCCACAGGCGCAGGAGTGGCCTCCGTACCATCAGACTCTTCCTCTTCCACAGAATTCTCCTCCTCTTTGCCATCATCTTCCCCTGGAACCTTGAGAGTGGTTCTTGAAAGTCCTGGAATTCCTCCAACTACTCCTGAGAATGAGCTTGATCTCCTTGGCCCTCTTCCTTGCTGGATGGTGCTGATCCTTCCATAGTTGGTCCTTTGTCTAATTGGGCCCTCAGTTGAGGAACTGCTGGGGTGCCATCAAGAGGAGCTCTTGGAGTTGGAGTGAGAACAGCGTGAGTTCTGGCCTGAGATCTGGTATGTCTTGCAGGAGGTGAATGTTGGATAGGCATTATTTCAGGAATAAAAATGAATTAAAATGAATTAAAAATAACAAGGATCAAAATTTAAATGGATAACTTGAGGAAATCGAAAGTAAGAGCTTGAAGTCAAATCAAATCAAATCTTGAAGTGAAGATAATGAATCAAATAAGAAACTTCAAGTACGTCAATAAATCAAATATCAAATGAAGTCTTGAAGTGAATAAATCAGTCAATCAAATCAATCAAAATCGAATTCTTGCAGAAAATCAGTCAATCAAATGAATTCTTGAATCAAAATTGATTTATGTCAAAATTCTTGATGTGAGTAATCAGCAACATCAATGAAATCTTCAGGTCAATAAATTTTCTTGGGATCAATGTCAATTATGTAAAGTCAATCAATCAAATAAATATCAAGTGAATTCTTCATTAAAATCCAAAATTCTTCAAGAAATAATCAAAACTAATCTTGATGTGAATAAGGTGTCTGAATAATCTGATGAGCAATTTGAGAATCAAAAACAAAAGATGCCTGAATTATGATTGGAATGAGATTTGATGATTTGAAATTGAGATTTAAAAAGAAGATAAGTAAAAATAAAATAAGAATGGGTCAGTTATCAATTTTCAATAATGTAGAATGAATGAGAGAAAATTGAGAAGTGATGGAGAATCATTAAGTTTCTAAGCATTAAAGAGTCATAATTTCAATGAATGAAATAATGAATGAACAGAATGAAAAAATTATGAGTTAATTAATATAATGTCACAGGGGCTATTGGATAGAAAACAAGAGTGGCCTGGCACTCAGGAATTGAGAACTCACTTGGAAGGTTCCAAAGGGATAAAAGGGATAAAGCAGAATGAATTTCTTTAAGAATGATAAAAGTAAGAATAAGGACAATTGAGTCAAAGATAAGAAAGATTAAGTGACGCCAATGGCCATAGAAATAAGAAAGCCAAAAGCCAAGAAGCCAAAAAAGTGAATCCCCAATTCACTGTTTCAACCTACCAGAAAAGGAAATGGAATTAGTAAAGGATATGACCACCAATATCCACTGACAGGCCAAGAAGAAAGGTGAAAATGACTGACTTAAGAATATCAGTATTTACTTTCATAAATGAGAAGAAAAATGAAGATAAAAATAAATCCAATCTATTAGTTAACTGGGGAAAAAGTCCCCAGGTGATGAAAGGTGGCCAGTATATGTGAAACGCTGAAGGGCTGATCCTGGAAGGTGAGTCACTGGCTGTAGTGTCTGAATTGGGTCAATACAGCTCTGGCCATCTTGAATACTAAACTGTAGGACTGAATTGGCCCAATTGGGCCAAGGCCATACAGGATACTTGAGTATTACCTGTATGAGCCAATTGAATTGTACAAGGGATACTGAAGTACTTGCTGCCTCAAAAACTGATTGAAATGATGTAATAACCCTGAGAAATGGCCCTTTGAATAATCCCAAATTGAACTTCCAACCCAACTCCTGCAGGGCCAGGTGGTTGGGGTCCTTGAATAGTCTTCTGATAGCCACCATGGATTGCCAGACTGATGAGCTGAAGAGTCCTCCTTCAAAATGGGCGTTGGATTTTGGGACCTTGATTTGGAATCATTGAATTTGGCCCTGAAAGCGTCACCATTGAATTGCTGAGCAAAAAATGGTGCATATGGTATATAATACCATATATGCACCACTCCTGCAACCTTGAGTATGGGGTGCATGGAGGAATGGGAGGAATCCCCCTTAAGATGAGGGGAAGGATTGGGCTGAGCCTATCTGGTGGCCTCTGGTGGTTACCAGAGGCCATGGGCTGAAATGTGGTTCTTGGTCAATCTGGGGCCTATGGTGGTTTAAGGCCATTTTTGGTGTCATTGTGATCGTGGCCAAAATTGGGCTCAGGTGGGCCCAATTGTTTTTTGTGACCCACCTGGCCTTGAGGGCCAGCGGGCTGCCCCCTTCCGGTGTCATTGGATTAGGTCAAAAGGGGCCTTATTGGCCCACAGACCATGGGCCATAGAGGGCCTAAATGGGCCAAAAAGGCCATTTAGGCCCTACACCCCCTAATGAAAGGGGGTGGCTCAAAGATGATGGTTATGGCTAGGGGGACCAAAGCCCCCTAGCAGACAAAAGCACACCCCCAGGCCCAAAAACCAAGATAGAGGCCTGAGGGTTGAGGATATGGAAATTGGCCAGGAAGGCCAATGATGGCAGGATATGGCCTGAGGCCAGGGGGAGGTCCTATGTCCAAAGGGGGCCAACTGGCCATAAAGGATATGGTGTGGCCAATTGGCCCCAACTTGCTTCCAGGCTAAATTGCCGCAACACCCATGGAGGGGGGTCATTCCTTGTGGTTGTGATATTGTCTTAGAATTTTCCTGTGAATCATAAATTCTGACATGTCAGGATATACTGCTGTTAATCTATCTTCTTATTGGAAAACCCATGGGAAAGCTTTGTCTTTGTCAGAATTAAATTTTGCAGATTCAAAGTCTGTTTTAACCTTAAATTGCCAAGCATCATTGGCCCATTTTTTGATAATTCAGGTTTCTCACCAAGTCCAACTTTGGTATCTATGTGCCTGCATCAATTTTATATACCATTTGTGGGCTGATCTGGTAAACAAGGTCTTAAATCTTGCTGTCACCAATCCTTCAGGTAATTCAAAATCTTTTTCAATCATGTAAATACCTCTGATGAATTGCATATGGTCATATTCTCCTTCACCACCAAAGTGAGGCAATTCTTTAACTTTTGGTACTTCATTCAAGAGTTCTGGGCCCATTTAAGATTTAAAGCTATGAAAAGAAGTGGAAAATTCATTCTTTAACTGTGAGTTTTCAACATCCAATACTTGTGGATTGGGAATTCCTGCACCCTCATTTTGATTCAGAGGTTTAAAAATTCCAGGTAAGGTATGTAGTAATTGTTCAATATAATTCACTTCACTGCTGCTACACCTTTGAGAATTTCTGAACTCATGTTGGAAGATTTGTATTAATATCACTACTTCAATTTTATACATATCTCCCTTATATGTTATTTCTTGCCATAATTCTGTCCGTCTAGTATTATCAGAAGTGACTTGATTAAATTTCACTGTTAATTTTGATACTTCTTTTTGTGAGGTGTCAAAACACTTATTCAAAGAAATTGTATATGTCTTTACTTCAGTAAATGAATTTGAAATATCATCAAGGACTTTATTATTATCTTCTTTGATAATATTCATGTCTTGTTTTATTCTTGTTTCAATTATTTAATCAATATTGAGTTTAGAATATTTGTCTGTTAATTCTTTAATAATGGCAGATTTTTCATTTAACTTATTTACAAAAGAATTGTCATTGTCTGAAGTTTTAATTGTTCTTAAAGCTTTTTCAAAAACATAAGTGTTTCATTCATTTGGCTCAGACTTAAGCTATTTATCTTAAGATTGTTAAAAATTGATGAATTTTTATCAGAAGTATGAATTTTGACGTCATTTATAGCTATATACAAGTTTGGGATAGAATCCAGAATGCCAGGAATGATTCTGATACTTTAATCTGGCTTCCTCTTTTTCTCTCTAATTCCATCATTGTTCTGGACATCTGAAATACATTCTCCATGGGATCCTTCTGAATCCTTGTGATTTGGTAACCCTGGCTGTATGGTTGTGTAGCTTGTGCTTTGCCTTTGCCCCTGCTCTAAGCTTGTGACTTCTTTTTCACATTGGAATTTCTGCTTCTGGCTACTGGGTATATTTTTGGCACTTGCTTTGGTGGTGGTGGGTTGGTTTTCCTCCATTCTTCTGTTAAGAGCATCATATCTTTCTTTTCCATCAATGAAGGCCATCCATTGAGTAACTTGCAAGTCTTGGGATGGCCCAAGAATTCTCTCACAGTCAGGTAAGAATTCATGCAGTTTTTCCACAGATCTGCAAGGATCTGGTACTCTTGGTGCTGAAATAAAATGATATATACCTTCTGGATGGCTTTGTAAATTTCCACTGAGGCTTCTTGTGGCAGTGTCAACTCTGTTTGAAAGTGAAACAGTATTGTCAGCTTCAAAATGTCATAATTTGTCAGTTTGTGATCCATTTACTGACCCTTGTCCTTCTGCAACTGATTGGCTTCTGCCATACCTATGTCTATAGCCTTTTTGAGAGCTGCCTGAGGGGTTGTAGCTGGCTCCTGATCTTGTTGCAGGAATTATTATGATTAAAAAAGTTTGAAATAGTAATTTTACATCAAAAAACTTACTATTGGCCAGATTCTTAGCTTTTTTAGGAGTATTACTAATGTCCAAATTGATTAATTCTGCAGAAATTGGTTCTGGTTGATTATTCTGAGCTATAATAAGAGTACTATTATGTTCAAAATTGACAGTACTTGCAGTAATAATGCTAGTTACATTTGATGCAGTTTGAATATTTTCTTGTCTTACCACATTTTCAGAAACTAAAATCAATGAAAAAAGAAATGAATTAAGTGAAAAAAGGTATTTCAAAAGGGAAATGAAGAATATAAGCCTCACCTATAATATAAAAAATTTCATTTTTTATGGATTTCTTGAAGTATAAGTATTTTTTGTGGATTTTTTAAACTTTTCAATATAAGAAAAAGGATTAAAAAAAGTTAAAAAATTATGTCACAGGCAAAACATCATTTCTGGGCCCTCAAATGTAAGGTGTGGATATAAAACTTTGATTTAAAATCAAGTACTTTTCCTGTCCTCAAAATTTTTATAATGTAAAATATGATTAAAGATGTTAAGAATTAAGATTTTTAAAAGAATAAGTTTCAATTTTATTGTTATTAGCTTCATAGGTATAAACAAATAATATTATAAAGGTTTATTGTTTTACCAACAATGAAAATTTATGCAAAAATACTCCACAAGAGATATTTGAGGCTACAAAAGGAATTTCTTCAAGAGAAATTTAAATTGGAATTAATTGAGCAAAGAACTGCAGGAAATTAATATAAAAAAGAGTCTTTGGAAATAATATTAAAGAGAAAAAACATTCACAAGTGACCAGAGTGAATTTGGAAACAAAGTGAAAAAGTGAACAGTGATGAAAGATGATTTAATTCACTTATGGGTTGATTCAAGGGTAAAAATGATTGTATGAGTTACAAACAATGATTAAAATTAATTTTTTCACGTGTTTAAAAGGTTTAAAGTGATAAGAAAATGGTGGCTGGAATATTTTATTGATTGGTTCGACAGTGTTCAAACTAATTATAAAAGGAAAAGATTCTAACATGAAGAGAAAAGTGGGGCAAAGAAGACATTCTTTTATAGCCCCCAATTTTCTTACTCCAAAAGTGAAATTTACTCTTATCAGTCGTGAAAAACACTAAAAAAACAGAAAAGCCAATTATGGCATCATTTAACCCTGGTTTAGACCAAAAAAGGGCTTGTTTTAGCCACTTTAGACCCTTAAATCAGCCATTTCTATAATAATACTTGATTTTAAGCCTCAAGAAAAAATCAAAATGTGTGTAGTAGACTTCAAAGCCAGTTTAAACTGCTTTTACTATGATTGTTTTATCTTAAGGGTAGTTCCACCCTCTTGGAAACAGTTAAAACTGCCCTGGTTGGTATCAAACCCACTCAATCAAGACACACACCCTGTTAATCAATTACAGGCCAAAGGTGATGAACCTTTGCATGGATTTTGACATCTAACGCCTTTCAGAAAGGGACTTGGGGGTCTAGCTCCTCCTTAGTGCTAAAGTTTCTTTCCCCCCAAAAATTAATCTTTTCAATTTATTTTTCTTTAATTCTTCATCATGTATTATACTTACAATTTACACATGTAATTCAATTGAATTTTTACAGTACACAACTGTAATAATTGATACCTCATATTCAAATTAAAGCTCACTTACGTAATACATGCGCACATTTTTACATTTCAATTGAAAATACTTCAATTCCTCATAGCTTCTAAATTACGCACAACACTTCAATTTTAACACAAAAATTGATGGTTAACACCACATGTGATTTGAATTAAGCTGAGGTTTTGAGGATCTTCAACTTTTGTACAGAAAATACTAAAAAATGTAATTTAAGCTTATTTAGGGTTGAGTTACAGAAGTTTTACCCAGAGGTGACTCCGCCTTCTTTTTTATGAGGAGTCCAATGGTGAAATAGTTTTCATATATTTATTTATTGGATAAAAAGCTATCATAATTTTTATTTAACTTTTTTCCAACAATATGTTAATTTTAGTGATTTTGTTAAAAACTTATTTTTACTGAATTTTTCCAAGTAAAAATGTGTTTTCACAATTTTATTTTAAATGTAATTTTATCTTTAAACTGTACTTAAACTTTGCTTTTACGTATGAGTTTATATTTATATTTTAAACTTTGTTTTGATAATATAAGTAAATTTATTTTATTCATAATTTTATCTTGTTTTATTCTTTGTGGTATTTTGGGTATATAAAATACCTCTAAGGCTCCCAACCTGCTTGATCTTCTTTTGACATTGGCTTCAAGATTGATGTAATTTTTTAATTTGAATGATAGCTGCTCATGAATTGAAGTTGATGTAAAAAAAGAAAAAAAAATCAAAATAAATAATGCAAATAAAGAAATAGAAGAAATAATAAGAAACCAATCTTGATCACTGAAGTTGACAATTGATTTGAATTGGCCAAGGACCTGGAAAACAAGATTTAATGCCAGGCTCTCACAGAGTAGCTAAGGTGATTTTTTGACAGATTGTAAACCCCTCAGGGAAGTGCACCCCAGGAGAGGAACTTACATTTGGTAATTAACACTCCCAGTGCCATAAAAAGGAAGGTAAATTTGCCTAAAGAATGGATTTGAATTGAAAAGACTTGGAAGTTGAATTGAATCATAAATGGTCCCTTTTCCCTAGTGAAAATGGCAATAAGGGTTGGAATTGATGTTGAAAGTTTGGCCAGAGTCCTGTGTCCAGAAAATTGACAAGGTCTCACAGAGTGGCAAAGGTGATGCTTACAACCAAAAGGGTAGAATACCTCTCAAGGTGCATACAAGGAGTAGAACTTACCTTTGGTAATTCCTCTCCCCACCAAGCACCTTAAAGTATCATGCTCTTGGAGAATTGGGTCCTGGCTTTTCATGATATAAAGAATGAAAATCCTTGACAAGTTCAGGACAATTCTTGAGGGTTTCAGTTGGTTTTAAAGTGGATCTTTCTGGGTCTTTAATGAAACCTTTGCATTCCAAAAAAGTACAGTAATTTTCCTCTCTTGATCCTGAAATCCAGTATTTGATAGAATTTCCCTTCCTCTTCTTCTTCAATGATTATTGGAGGAGGAGGCTCCTAATGCAGATTTGGGATTGTTGATGTCTTGACTGGTTCAAGAAAGGAAATATGGAATACTGGGTGGAAAAATTTTAATGGAGAAGGAATCTTGAGATGGTAGGCTTATTCAAGATTGGAAAAGGACCCAGCCATCTTTCTGACATTTTTTTGATGGATCCTGTTGATCTTATGTACTTGAAGGAAAGCCATAACATGTCACTGGATTGAAAATAGGTGGACTTTCTCTACTTTTATCTGAATACCTCTTAAACCTGTTTATGGCAGCTTCAAGCTCTCTCTTGACATCTTGCTCTCCTGATTGGATTTTTTTTGATACCTTTCCAGAAGGAGTGTCTTGAGTAATGTAAACTGAGTCAAAATGAGGGTCTCTTCCATAAAAAGTGAAAAACAGTGATTGTTTTGTTGAAGATTTCTCAGAGTTATTGTAATAAAATTAAGCCAGAGGAAGACAGGTGTTCCAATCATCTTGATGATAGATAAAGTATGTCCAAAGGTACTGTTTTAGTATCTGATTTACCCTCCCTGTCTGTCCATCAGCTTCAGGATGATAAGAAGCTGAAAGATCTTTGGAAATATTGAGCTTCTGACATAGATTGCTCCAGAAAAAGAAAAAAGAAGGGAACTTCTATCACTAACGATGCTTGAAGGAAGGCCATGTTTTGAGGAAATGTTCTTGATTAATAGATGGATGAAATCCAGTGAGGTTTTTGAAGATATTTCTGGAATGAAAACTTCCATTTTTGAGAATCTGTCCACTATGACAAGCATTGAGTCAAAGGAATTGGACAGTGGCAATTGAGTGAGGAAGTACATTGAAAGACAACTCCAAGGACCATTTGGAACTGAAAGACGTTTGAAGAGTCCAAACTTCTTGTAATGAATATCCTTGTTTCTTGAAGACTGTTGACAGGATGAATCATAATTCTTGATAAATTGAGTCATGCCAGACCAGTGAAGATCACACTTTTTTAATAATGCTGAGTTGAATTGTGGGGTCATTTGGGACCACCACCTGATCTTTAAATAGAAGATGTGAGCCTTGAGGTATATTTTACATACCCAAATAGGCCACAAATATCTTTAAAAATAAATTTTGAACTATGCACAACCCATAAGTCATGCATATATTGAAAATTGATTATTTTCGTTTCAGAAAAGATGAATAACTTTTTTGTGAGTAAGTAAATCCATTTAGTTAAGGCCAGATTTGGATTCTACACAAATATTCACCTAGGGTGACTCCATAGAGTGAATAAGCTTAAATCAACTCTAAGAGGTGGTAATATGTAAAATACTTCAATACCACATAAAGGAATTGTGAAAATTTTTGTTTTTCTCAATTTCACACCAAAATAATGGGAATGTGAGAAATCCCATGTTACATATACACTAATAATAGTGTTATACATGTTTTCGGCACTTAATATTATGGTATTATTACATACAATTTTGGTATACCCATAGTGGATATCAGTCTTGAAGCCTGAATTTCTCTTTTTGACGTGAAAATAGTCAAGGGGGACAAAAGACATTGAAGAGAGCCAGGGTACACAACTTCTGAGGCCTCTGAGGCATTTACAGCTCTAAATCTTGGATCCGTGGCTGATCCTGGCCCAATTAGTATACTAAAACCTTTTGGAAACTTGGCTACCAAGTTAAAATCTCATTAAATCATAAGAAAATAGCAAATAAGCGGCTATTTTGTTGTGCCAAGGAGGTAAAGAGCGCTTGGACTCCTGTAACCATGTCAATTATTGATTATTTTCCATGAATAAACCTCAAAAAAGTAATTGAAACCCTTTTTGGACTAGTATCCATTGTTTTACCTCATAGCAACCAGCAATATAGTGCTATTTGCAATTCTATGTAGAAATGAGGTAAAAACTTCAAAAATTAATTATGAAAAAAATTCTTAATTGATATTTCGGAAACTTTTGGGAACAATTAAGAAAACAATAATTCATAAAAAAACCAAAAATAATCATACGTTCATGTGTAAAATTAAATGTTTTATGTACAGTCCATTTTGAATGATTCCATGTGAAATGCTGAATCTTCAAAAATTCACAGAAATTAAACTCTATCATGAAACTTCCAATAAAACTGATGACTTTGAGAAATTGATGTTTATTTTGAAATGAAAGAGAATTTAAAGTTGTTACTCCTTTTAATCCTGACCACATTTGGGTTGGTAGTCACATAAGAGCATCAATTAAGTAGTTATGATAATCCTACATGACAACAGATGATGCGGTCATTAATCCAAAATGTATTACTGTTTTCTCACTCACTGGTTTTTCAGTTTGCTCCATGGAACGTCTGTGTGAGCTGCCTTAGACTTACAAGAGGCCTCTTCTTGCTGTTTTTTCCAAATCATCACATTATTCAATTATACCATTATTACCAACAAGTAAGTATTAGCTGAAACTTTTATTAAGTGTTTTATTCTTTCAGAATCAATCAAGAAGACGTGATATAATATAAATCAACTATATACTGCTGCAATCTTGTTATGAATCAATTTGGATCCATTAAAATCCATAATTATCTGTCAAATTTCTCTACTATTATCTTTTAATGAGCGTTTTGGAGTATTAGTGAGATTTTGTCTTAATTTGTAACATTCTTCTCTTGTAATAGTTTTCTTCAAGGATCATCTTTATAATTATTCTTGCAAAAGATAATTATATATTCAAATGATTTTATCATTTTAATAAAGAAGTTTTTGTATTAAATTCTTTTTGCAATTGATACTCTTAGACAATTACTGCTTACTGTTATAATCACTAGTAGTTTATAACAAGTAAAAGAAATAATTATTTAATTGTGGTTATAATAATGATTATTATTATATTTCATAAGAACAGTCATAGTACTGTTGATTGATAGTAGTATTATCAACACCTTCAAAGACACATCTTACATTTGGGGGCCTGGCCATGATTTTATCCATATAATTGGCTTTAATCATATTCTTGACTTCATTTTTTTTGTTCTAAAAAACCACCATAGCTACCAAATCTTACATTTGGGGTCCTAGCCATGTTTTGTGAGCCTTGTATGCTTAATTAATATATTTTCAAGCTATAAAATATATTAATTTAATTATTTTTTTCTTTCAATTTGAAGTTAAAATTTATTTTTATTTTTGAAATTGTCTTTAAAATATTTTTCATTGAGGAATTTGGTTTAATTTTATATTGTTTTACATGTGGCTTTTTCACATCCAAAAACTTATAAAATTATTCTTTGAGTTACTCTGAATTAATTTTACATCCAAATATCAAATTCTTAATTTTTTTTCTTTCAAAAGAATTATTTTTTATAAAAAATAAGAAAAACTTATAAAAACTCTTTTGAAAGATAATTTATGCATAAAAAATAAGTTTTTCTCTAGTGTCTTTAATCAGATAATGTGCAGCTGTAACAGATTCAGTAAAAGATATATTACCAGTCCAGAATCCTCAGAAGCAGAATCTCAATACAGTATTGAAGTTCAAATTGCTAAAAGAGGCACTGTTTTTCAAACAGAAAAAGCAAAACAACCACCAACAGGTGTGTATTTTTGACTTTAATTCTCAATTTTTTCTCTTAAATTGACATAAAATGGTGCATACCAGAAATAAAAGAAACTATTCAGTCCAACCAGATGGATGTGGATAAAGAAGAGGAAAGACCAAGTCCAGAAGTGGCACATATTCCTCAAGAAAGAAACATCTGGAGGATGCCAGAGCTTACCCCCATTCCCCAATCCCTGCACCCACAAACTTTGATGTGAACTCTAAGTCTGAGCTAATTCATGATAATATTGCAAGGGCTGAACCATTTTCAAGTGGCAGAAATAGAGATTTATCAATGCCAACACAAGAATTGGTACAGAACAGAAAAAGAAGAGGAGTGGGAAATATTCTCAAGCCTTTGGAAGGGGACCATGAACTCCTACTTACACTTCAAGAGCTTTCTGGGTCAGGAGAAGACCATAGAGCTCCTAGGAGGGTGGGACCCATTGTATTGCAAAGACGGGGTCAAAAAGATAAAGAACTGGTTGAAAAATCAAAGTCTTTTATCCATACACCAGAAGAAGGAACTGGAAATGACTCCAGCTTTGGAGAAGGAAGGCCCAGTGGCATCTACCAGCTCCAAACCAGCTTTAGAAGTGTCCAAATACAAGCCCAATGGACCTCAGAAGAGCGAGAGAGGTCCCAAGAAACATCAGGCCAAGGGCAAAGGCAAAGCCAATTGGCACAGACCTTACCCACAATGATACAGGGTCCTCAAATTGGAGCCTTCAGCCATGGACAGTGTCTTCAATATGGCCAGAACTCTCATGGAATTTACTTCTCAAGAGAAGGAAAGAATGAAAAGGACCTTTACACAAAACAAATGCAAGAAATAATTTTTTTAAAATCTAGTATTGATTTAGAGCTTGGTAAATTTAATGCAAAGTTAAATAAAATAATATCAGATCTAAGTGAATTAGAAAGAAATGACAAAACCTATACTGAGTGGTATAAGTTGACAAATATCAGGATTTATTCAATTACCAGTACATGTGACATAATTGAAAGTAAATGTCAAGTTCAAGAGGATGAAATAGGAGATATTTCCATTTTGCACATCAATGAACAGCCTGCAATTCTGAGAAGTTAGGTTGTGAAAATAACTAATAATACCAATCAGTTTTCCACACATTTGGAAAAAAGTGACAGTGAGAGGCAGAAATTAAAGAATGAAATCATTTCAAATGTGCAGAAAATTCATAAGAGTTATGTACCACATATGCCAAGAAATTCTACACCTTTGACTGAGGAGAAACCTTCTTTAAAAGGAAGTTTGACCCCCTTTTTAGGAGAAAGTCCTATCTGTGCAAACGATATTCCCAAACTGGAAGAATGGCCAAAACTCTCTGGTGAAGGGAAATACAATCATATTAAGTTCATCAGAACAATTGATATTTTTCAAGGCGATTTTCACATACCTTATGAAATTATAGTGGGAAAGCTACACCTTGTTTACCAGAACTGCAAAGAAATGGTATTACAAAACTAGACAAGATCATGGTAAACATGATTGGCCTTGGTGAAAATCTGAAATAATCACCAAATGGGCTAATAATTCTTGGAGATTTAAAATGGAATATTCTTTTTAAAGTGCCATTTTTAACTCAGAACAGGATAAACCACTTCCTTGGTTCCTCAAACAGGAAGACAGATTATCTGCCTTACACCTAGATATGTCTGACTCTATGATTAATATGAGAATATTAAGAAAATGTGTAGGAGAGCTAGAACATGCTATCAAGTGCAGATGTGTAGAACCCTGTTCAACAGAAGACTAGATCAATGCTATGGAAGATATCATTAATAGGACAAGAATTGGTAAAACCTGGACTAGGATCCCTATGGAATCCAAAATGGTCTCAAAAACTTCCAGAGAGGATAATAAGCCTGAAAGACCTGTCTTGAAGTGTAATTATTGTGGAAACACCTAACATTTGGCCAAGACTTGCACCAAGAAGACAAAAATTAATTAAGTACAAGTCATTGAAGAAGCTAATTGTACTGAAGAGAAAGAAGAGTCTGACCTATATTCTGCAGTCTCTGAGGATACACCAGTAGAAGACTATCCCATTGAAAGAATTGCAGCTTTCTTTGAGGTCACAGAAGTCCATACTCACTTGCCAAAGTACAGTGAGGATTCTCATGACCTGATAAATATTCAGGATGCCAGAATGTGTAAAGCCAAACCTGTTAGAGGTAAAGGATACACTGCTGGAGCATCTTGTATCACATCAATCCTGATAAATGATATTGAAGACAGAGTAAATTTTGATAAAGTGGCATTGGGTAATTGTGTAGGAAAATATTATCTTCAAGCTGTACTTCCTGAATGGAAGAACCATCTATTACCAATAGAGGGTGTACAATTTAGTAGTTCCAGTAATAATATGTACCCTTGGGGAATATTGGACACTAATCTTGTATTTCCACGTCCAGAAGGAAGTGTAATAATGAAAACAGAGATAGTAGCAATGGAAAATTGCACATCTCAGCACATTATTCTTGGAAATGATTACTTCAATATTCATGGTATTGACATCAATAACCAAAAAGAAAGATATTTCACAATTGGAGAAAATAAAAGACAAAAATTTTCTTTTTCCAATATGCCAAAGCAAATATCTATAATATCTTCTGTTAAAGATACTTATAAAGAAGAATTTATGTACAATCAACTTGTTGGAGCACAAATTAATCCATCAATATCACCCAAAATGAGGCATGATCTCATTGATGTAGAATACACATATAAGAATGCCTTTGCTTCTGATAATGAACCATTAGGCACTATCAAAGGGCATAAAGTTGATATTACTTTTAATATTGACACACCATACCCTCAAGTACTTAGAAGACCAGCTTATCCAGCCAGTCCCAGAGCTAGAGAAACCTTTGAAAAGAATATCCAAGAGTTGATCCAACTTGGTGTACTAAGAAAAGTAAGCCATAATGAGGAAGTTTAAGTGCCAACACCAGTGATCATTGCCTGGAATAATGATAAATCAAGGATGGTTGGAGATTTTAGAGCATTGAATACCTACGCAGTTCCAAATTGGTATCCAACTCCTAGAATTCAAGAAGCCTTGACTCAATTGTCTAAAGCCAAGTATATAACATTCATGGATGCATTGAAAGACTTTCATCAAAATGTTTTGATTCCAAAAACTAAGAAATTACTTAGAATTATTACTCACTGTGGTATTTATGAGTATCCTAGAATGCCATTTGGTATTAAAAATGCACCATCCCATTATCAAAAATTATGAATACCATCTTCCCCAAAGAATTATCTGAAGGATAGCTTATCATTCATATTTATGATATATCATATGTTCTGACTCATGGTATTTGCACCTTGAAAGACTTGCAAGAGTACTTTACAAATTCACAGGAGTGAATATGGAGATTTCACTCAAGAAATGTAACTTTGGCTTTGAAGAACTTAAAGCTGCAGGACATATTGTTTCTGGTTTAAGCTTGGGTATTGACAAAAATAAAGTGGCAGCAGTGTTGCTTAAGCCAATACCCCATAATAAGTAAGAAATGTTGTTTTTTTTTTGGATTTGCCAGTCATTACAGGCAACATCTGAAAGACTTTGAAATTCTAGCCAAATAACTCCATAGAATCTGTGATCAACAGAAAGTATTTGAGATGACACAGGAAAAGATTAAAGCTTATGAGAAGATAAGGAAAGCTCTTACAGAAGCACCTTTACTCCTCATGCCTTACTGGAATATAACTTTCAAACTGTACATTGATGCCTGTGGAGATGGATAAGGGGAAGCCCTACATCACGTCCAAATTATTGATGACAAGCCTACAGAGGGACCAGTTTGTCACATCTCAAGACAAATAAAAGCAACAGAAGCCAGATGGAGTGCTTATGTTTGGTATGGGCACTTGAGAAATTACACTATTATCTTGATGGCAGTGTTTTTGAAGTGGCAACTGACTGTAACGCCGTGGAATCATTTCTTAACATAAAAGCTCCCAACAGACATATTTTGAGATGGCGAATAGCCATTTAAGAATATGGAGGTGACATGACTATAGTTCATAAGGCAGAAAACATTCAAAAGAATTCTGATGGACTTAGAAGGTGGGTATTACCCAATACTCCTGATAACCCAGCTTATGTACCTTTGGAAGCAGAACCACAGATTCCAATTGAAGTAATTAACATAACTGATATTGGGACTGAATTCTTTGAAGAGGTCAGAGAATCATATAAGCAAGACAAGAATTGCCATATGCTGACTTTCTTGTTAGATAAAGACTGAAAAGATACATCTTTAGTGAATTAAATGAATGAAGATTGGAAGAATTCCTATTCTGAAGGGAGATTTCACTTTTTTGATCGAATAATTTACCACAGAACCAAACGTTCTTGTGTAATGACATTGTGTAGCAGATTACTTATCAATACCATTCTTCATGAATGCCATGATTGCATCTACTCTGGACACATGTCAGAAGACAGAACAATTGAAAAAGTGAAAAACTGTGCATGGTGGCAATCTTGGAGAAAAGAAACCATTGAATATTGCCATGCCTGTGACAGATGCCAAATGCCAAACAGGAGTACAGGCAAGAAATTTGGACTGATGATTCACATTCAAGAAACAAAATACCCTTAGGAAGTTGTTCATATTGATTGGGTCACAGCACTTCCTTCAAGTGGTGGCAAAGTTTATAGAGCTTGTTTAGTAATTGTAGAGAGATATAGCAAGACTCCCATATTATTACCATGTCATAAAGACAACACTGCTATGGATACAGCTCTACTTCTATGGAGTGGAGCTATTTCTCATACAGGATTATCTAAGAATATCATTAGTGACAGTGATCCCAAGTTCAAATCTGCACTATGGAGCAATCTTGACAGATTGTTTGGGACTAAATTATCATTTTCAACAGCATATCACCCTCAAACATATGGACTAGCAGAAAGAATTATTCAAACTTTAGAAGACATGATCAGGAGATTTTGTGCTTATGCGTTAGAATTCAAAGGCTCAGATGGCATTAACCATGACTGGTGCACTTTAATACCTGCATTAGAACTGGCATTTAAGACATCAGTCCATTCTTCTACATGCCAAACTCCTGCTATATTAGAAAAAGGATGAAATCCAAGACTTCCAGAAGACACGCTGAGGAAAGACCTTATTGACATCCATCCTACAGCTTCCAGCTTCATGATAATTCTTGATAAAGTGAAACATCATGCAAACCAGAGTATGAATGATGCTTTTTGACTATGCAAAACAGAAGTGGGACAAGAGTAACAAGGTACCAGACTTCAAAGTAGGGGACCAAGTTCTAGTTTCAACCTTGAGTTTTGATAATATCAAAGGCCCAAAGAAATGGAATTATTCCTATGTAGGACCTTTTGTTATTGTTGCCTTAAATGGAACCAATGCAGCTCAAGTGCAATTGAGTGGTGAATGTCACAGGGGTTCTTATGGAAGCAAGAGGGCCTGGCACTCAGGAATCAAGAACTCACTGGGAGGGCTCCAAAAGATAAAGGAATAATAAAGATTTCATTTCTTTAAAGAAGAAGAATGGAAAAGACAAGTATGCCAAAGATAAAAGAAAATAATAAGAAGCCAAAGGCCAAAGGTAATAAAGGAAGCCAAAGGCCAAGAAGCCAACCAAGTGAATCCTCAATTCACTGTTTCAACCTGCCAGAAAAGGAATGGAATTAGTAAAGGATATGACCAGCAATATCCACTGACAGGCATGGAAGAAAAAAGAGAAAGGGTACTTATGACTGACTTAAAATTATAAGTATTAACTTTAATAGGGTAAAAGAAAATAAAAATAAAAATAAATCCAATATATTAATTAACTGGGGAGAAAGTCCCCAGGTGATGAAAGGTGGCTGGTATATGTGAAAACTTGAAAGATTGATCCTGGAAGGTGAATCAATTGACTGTATTGTCTGAATCAAGAAATACAGCTCTGGCCATCTTGAAATTTGAACTGTGTGATGGAATTCACAAAGTGGAATGTGAAATGGCCCAATTGGGCCTAGGCCATACAGGTTGATTGAATGAGGCCTGTACGGATGAATTGAGTTGTCCAAGGAGTATTGAAATACTTGATGCCTTGACAACTGATTGAATTGATGTAATACCTCTTGAGAATTGCCCCTTTTGAATAATCCTGAATAACGTACCAACCCAACTCCTGCAGATACAGGTGGTTGGGATCCTTGAAGAGTCTTCTGATTGCCGCCATAACTTGTCAGACTGATGAGTTGAATAATCCTCCTTGAAATGTGCGTTGGATTTTGAGACCTTGATATGGAAAGATGGAAATGGGTCCTGAAAACGTCACCATTGGATTTAAGAGCAAAAATTGTGCATAATGGTATATAATACCATATATGCACCACGCCTGCAACCTCAAGTACGGATGGCATGAAGAAATGGAAAGAATTCCCCATAAGCTGAGGGGAAGGCTGACTGAGCTGATCTGGTGGTTGCTACAGTCCATGGCCAAAAAAGGGTCCTACGGGATTTATGGCCAAAATTGTGTCCATGGGGTTTTTGGCCAATTTTGGGTCCAAGGAATTGGTGACAAAAAGTGGCTCAGGTGGGCCCAATTGTGGTTTGGGACCCACCTGGCTTCCCCCTTTGGCCTCATTGGATCAGGCTAAAAGGGGCCTAATTTTCCTATGGACCGCGGACTGCGGCCTATGGACCATATGGACCGTAGAAGCCGTAGGGGGTCTAAATGGCCCAAAAAGGCCATTTAGGCCAAAACCCCACTAATGAAAGGGGTTGGCCAGAAACCAGTGGTGATGGCTAGGGAGCCTGGAGGCCCCTAGAAGACAAAAGGACCCCCCAGGCCCAAAATCAAAGATGAAGGCCTGGGGGTTGGTGAGATGGAAATGGGCCAAGAAGGCCAATGACAGCAGGATATGGCCATTGGAATGGGTTATGGCGTAAGAGCCATAGAACACCCAAGGGGCCCAATTGGCCATAAATGATATGACATGGCCAATTGGCCCCAACTTGGCTCCAGTTTGGATTGCTGCAACCATCAAGGAGGAGGGTCAAACTTGTGGTTGTGACAGTGAATTAGAAAACAAACACCCCACCTTTCCAGTCAGCTTGATGAAACCTTATCAACCAGCTGAAAAAGATTTGTTTCTTTTAAGGAACCCAAGTCCTTTGACTGTACCACCAGTGGAACAGAGTGAAGCCAAAAGAATAAAGAAAGTCATTAAAGAAAGGAGACTTAGGGGTAAATATCAAAGAGAATATCTTCTCAAATATAGAAATACAGTACATGAAGATGAATGGCTGTCAGAATCAGAAATACCTGGCTCAGATAAAATCTTAAGAGAATTTAGACATGAAAGAAGGCCACAAGCGTGTATATGTCTATAAATGTGCATTAAACTACTTGATCTGAGTAATGTAAAGAGGTTTCACAGTGGACATTAACCCCCTTGTGAGCCTTGAGGTATATTTTACATACCCAAAGAGGCCACAAATATCTTTAAAATTTAATTTTGAACTATCCATAACCTATAAGTCATGCATATATTAAAAATAAATCATTTTTTCTTTCAGGAAAGATGAATAACATTTCTGTGAGTAAGTAAATCCATGGATTCAAGGCCAGATTTGGATTTTAAACAGAAATTCAGCTAGGTTAACTCCATAAAGTGAATAAGCTTAAATTAACTCTAAGAGGTGGTAATATGGAAAGTACTTCAATACCACATAAAAGAATTGTAAAAATTTTAGTTTTTCTCACTTTCATGCCAAAATAATGGGAATGTGAGAAATCTCATGTTACATATCAAGGCTGGAAAATAGGTCTCAGTTGGGTACCAAGTTTGACTGACCCACTGAATGTGTAAGTTGCACTCAAAGGTATGGGATTTCATTAATTTTTAATTTAGACAAGTATAGAATTGAAAGAAAATAATAGAATACAAGTGCAACTAATTTTATACTACTCATTATTATGTATCTACTTGAAAATTGCACAATTAAGGAGCCAGACTACTCACCAATGGCATATTGAGAATTAAAACCCAACAAATAATGTTAGGAGCTTTGATTAAGTTAAAAGACAAACTCTCCAAACCACAGATATTTAAGTCAAACACGTTTTTAATTGTAGGATGCCCAATCCAATCAAGGATTAGATGAAAATAATATTTCAAAGATAAATCTATTGAGATTTGATTATTTTTTACCTCAAGATGTTGATTCTGCTTAAGAAATTCCAAAAGTCATTGAAATAATAGCAAAGCTAGTAATGGCATAAGCCACAGAAACACGTGTGCTAATTTACAAGTCAGAGTATCACTCATACAAATAATTTTAATGGGTATTTGACGATGAGTGTAATAATTCAAGCCTCATATTAAGCTTAAATGTAAAGAACCATTGGCTTAATTGTTCAGCCATTCTTTTAGGCATGTCAAATGAGCAATACTTCTAGAGCTCAAAGAACCTCTCCATGGAGATTTGATCTTACCACTTTGCGAAAAGACACTTTCAACAGAGGCTGAAGAGGCTGTAATGGCCAGATATTTGTGAGCTATTTTTCCCAAGTTGGGAAAGATATTATTGACCATCTGTCGCTGAAAGAGATATATATTACTATCAAACAAGTGAGTTACAAACATGGCTGTGATTGTAATCATACCTTCCAATAATCCATTATTGACTCATCCTCCAAAGAAGGATGAATATTATTTAAATATGCTTCCAGTTTGTTTGAATTTTTCTTTTTTGCTGCCATTTTAGAAGGAGCCATTGAAATCATAGGTATGTTATTAATAAATGGATCATCTGGATTGGACTTTGAGGCTATGATATCCATTTCAGTGTCTTAAATTAGTGTTGATGTGAGTGTATCATATTGAAGTGTCAAAGATTCCATGGCAGATTCTGCTTGATCTTGTGGGATCCCTAGTTGTTCAAACGACAAATTACTGAATTGTGGATCCAATATTGCTGATATGATACTTTCCTGATTGTTTATCTCCATTTAATAATATTTATTGGCCTTATCATAAGCAGAAATGCAAGCTTGTCTCCAATTTGAATTGGTTGCAGACACCAAATAGAGCTGAAGTTTATGCATTAAACAATGATAAACTCTTATTACCATGTGTTTTGAAGGTTGATTTGATTCAAAAATAATTCATCCACTGTTTCATAAGCTCAATATGGGCTCAATGAAGGAAATTGTTTTCCATACTAGCTCAGATAGTTCATATTTATAGCCATCAGAAGTCTGGGTGAGCTTGGTTGAAGATGTTTTAAGGAGGGCGCACGAATGATCTGTTGCAGAAAAGAAAATTCCAACAAGTTGTGGGAATTGAAATTGGGTGTTTCATTTTGAACCTTTCAAAAATTATCACGCTGCTTGATTGAACCACAAATAAATGAGCAGAGATCTTGTACCATTCATACAATTGATTTCGGTTTGGATTCTACAATGGATAAAATGATGGCATTACAGCTTAGCAGACATAATGGAGAGAATAACTCTCAAAACTACTTGTTTGTGCTCTTGATTGGCTCAAGGTTGCATTAATATGCTCATAGCTCCCTCCTACTTCCTGGGTCTCCAAAAGTGGCTCATTGAGGGACCGGCGTTTGGATGAGACAACTTTCCTATTCTTAGTACAATCTATCATTGAAAATTAAAGTTCATTTCTCATGAAACAAATTCATCCTAAAGGATGTATAAGCAACAATATTGTACATAAATTTTTTATTTGTAAACAATGACAATTCCTATTTGTTACTAGACATCTGTGACTCAGAATTGCAATGCTGATACTGCTCTTCAAACTTTCCCTCCTCTTCATTCAATTTACCCATTTGGTCCAAGAACTCTTTGACAATTAGTGATATGACATGACATGCACAGCAGTGATATTGCTTGGATGCTGGCCATTTAATCCCAATTGCGGAAGACTGTTTCATTAGGTAATTTATGACTGTGTTATTTTTGCTTGCATTATTGGCTGTAATTGTAAGTAAATTGTACCAAATGCCTCATTGCTCAATTGCCCGCCAAAAGCAATTGGCTAATACTTCACCTGTATGAGCATGCAAAACCTCATATACGTATGCCAAATTAGTTGTGAAACTCTGGAATATTGTAATGAATTTCAATTACTTACCTCAAATTCCAAAAGAGTGCAATTAAACTTCATATCTTTGGGTAAGATCCACTGAACATCCAGAGCTATGTATCTCTGGAAATGATCTTTGGTGCTTTATATGTCGGTTCCAATACTCATGTGAGTGTTCTCTGGTTATTTAGCAATCAATTGTATTAGTGTCAGCCTGTGACTCAAAACCAGAGCACAAGCATGACAGCCAAAATACCATAAACCAATGGTATAGCCAAGATACCACCAAAACATGGAACTGAGCCAAATCAGCTCAAAAGGTATCAAAAGAAAAAGGAAACTCACCTCTTTCTGAAAATATAAGTCCCATCACCACAGGACAAGAAAAAACAAAGTTATTCCTGCTCAAAGTGATTGCTGAGCATAAACCTTAATTTTCACCTCTCATCTAAAATCTAGAAGGAGAAGCTTAACCCCATCAAATGGTTATTCAAAATGAAGCTCTCAGCCAGGGCTATCCAATGGTATCAGCCAAACTGAGCTAGCACCAATATTACTGGAGTTATGGTCAATTTCAGGCCAAATAAGGGTGAAGAAAACATTCACCTCTCATCTAACTTCTACAATTTTAGTGTGGGATACTTAAAGTGGGGTCTTTTTGGAAAGAGCACAATCAGGGCTATCTGATTGTGTCATCCACTTCCCCATATCGCAACTACAGCAGAAGTTATGGGGCAAACAAGCTCAATACAGCTTTTTGCCTAAAACACGCAAATGTACAAAAATTGTGAGCCTTGAGGTATATTTTACATACCCAAATAGGCCACAACTATCTTAAAAAGAAATTTTGAATTATACATAACTCATAAATCATGCATATATTCAAAATTCATGATTTTGATTTCAGAAAAGATGAATAACTTTTTATTGAGTAAGTAAGTCCATGGATTTATGGCCAGATTTGGATTCTACACAAAAATTCACCTAGGGTAGCTCCATAGAGTGAATAAGCTCAAATTAACTCTTTGAGGTGGTAAAATGGAAAATACTTCAATACCACATCATCAATACCACATAAAAGATCCGTGAAAATTTTTGTTTTTCTAAATTTCACGCCAAAATAATGGGAAAGTGAGAAATCCCATGTTACATATACACTAAGAATAGTGTTATGCATGTTTTGAGCACTTAATATCATGGTATTCTTACATGGACTTTTGGTACACCCATAGTGGATATCTCAATTGAAGCTTAAATTACTATTTTGACGTAAAAAATAGGCAAGGGGGACAAAAGACATCAAAGAGAGCCAGGGTACCCAACTTCTGAGGACTCAGAGGCATGGATAGCTCCAAAGCTTGGTTCCATGGCTGATCTTGACCCAATTGGTAAACTAAACCTCTTTGGGAACTTGGTTACCATGTCACAACTACTGTAAATCTTAAGAAAATAGCAAATAACCTGCTATTTTGACGTGCCAGGGAGGTAAAGAGCTACTTAGACTCCTGTAACCACGTCAATTCTTAATGACTTTCCATGGATAAACCCCAAAAGAGTAATTAAAACTCTCTTTGGACTTGTATCCATTGATTTACCTCATAGCAACCAGTGAAACACTGATATTTGCAATTCTACGTAGAAATGAGGTAAAAACTTCAAAAATTTATTAAAAATACAATTCTTAATGAATCCTTCTGAAATTTTCAGGAACAATGGAGAACTGTATTATCTATGGTACAATAAAAAATAATTACAGTTTTACTAATAAAATTGAAAGATTTACTTACAGTCCATTTTTGACCATTCTACGTGAAACTCTGAATCTTCAAAAATTCACAGGAATTAAAACCTGTGATGAAATTGGCAATAAAATTGATAACTTTGAGAAATAAATGATTATTTTGGAATTAAAGAAGATTTACAGATGTTACTCCTTTTATTTTTAACCATATTGGGGTTGGTAGCCACGTAAAAGCATCAATTAAGTAATTATGATAATCTTACGTGACAACAGATGATGCAATCATTAATCCAAAAAGGTTTATTGTTTTCTCACTCACTGGTTTTTCAGTTTGCTCCATGGCACGCCTCTGTGAGCTGTTGTTAACTTAAAAGAAGCCTCTTCTTGCTGTTTTTTCCAAATCATCATCATCTTATTAATCATTTATATCAATATTACCAACAAGTAAGTATTAGTTAAAACTTTTCTTAAGTGTTTTATTCTTTCAGAATCAATCAGAAAGACGTGAAATCATAGAAATCAACTATATATTGTTGTAATACATTTATAAATTCATTTTGATCCTCTAAATCCACAATTCTACGTCAAATCTCTCTATCTTATCTTTCAAAAAGCTCTTTGGAATATTAGTGAGTGATTTATCTTTAATTCTTAAAGTTTTTCTCTAAAATTAGTTTTCTTCAAGAATTATCATTATAATTATTCTTGCAAAAGATAATTATATATTAAAATAATTTTATTATTTTAAAGAAGTTTTTATTATTAAAATTCTTCTTGTAATTGATTCTAGTAGACAATTACTTACTCACTGTCAAAATCACTAGTAGTGCTTAACACGTGAAAGAAATAATTCTTTAATTATTTAATTGTGGTTATAACAATATTTTATTATTATATTTCATAAGAACAGACATAGTACTGTTGATTAATAGTAATATTATCATCAGTTTCATAGTCACATCTTACATTTGGGCGCCTGGCCTTTTTTTTGTTGAACCTTGTACCCTTAATTAATATATTTTTAAGCTCTAAAATATATTAATTAAATAATTTTTTTTCCTTCATTTTAAAGTTAAAATAATCCTTATTTTTGAAATTGTTTTGGAAATCTTTTTCATTGAGGAATTTGGTTTAATTTTATACTGTTTTTACACGTGGCTTTTTCACATCCAAAAACTTATAAAATTATTCTTTGAGTTACTCTGAATTAATTTTCATTCGAAATCTTAAATTTTAATTTTTTTCTTTAAAAAGAATAATTTTTTTAATATTAAAAAAATATAAAACTTATAAAAAATCTTCAAAAATATTTTAAACAGTATAAAAAATAATTTTCTCTTTTATAATTTTTTTTCTCTAGTGTCTTTAATCAAATACTGTGCAGCTGGCAACAGACTCAGTAAAAGATATATCACTAGTCCAGAATCTTCAGAAGCAGAATCTGAAGAAAGTACTGAGGTGCAAATTGCTAAAAGAGGCACCTTATTTAACTCAGAAAAGGCTAAATTAGCACCAAAAGGTGTGTATTTTATCTTATATTTTCACTTTTATCTTTAAATTGATGTGAAAACGGTGCATACCAGAAATGGAAGCAACTATTCAGTCCAACCAGATGGATGTGGAAAAGGAAGAAGCAAGGCCAAATCTTCCACAAGAAAGACACATCTGGAGGATGCCAGAGTTGTCCCCCATTCCCCAAGGTCTGTACCAACAGATTTTGACGTGAATTCTGAGCCTGAAATAACTCATGATATTATTTCCAGGGCTGAACCATTTTCAAGTGGCAGCAATAGATATATATCAATGCCAGTACAAAAATTGGTTCAGAGCAGCCAAAGAAGAGGAGTGGGAAATATGCCCAAGCCTTTGGCAGGGGGCCATGAACTCCTACTTACACATAAAGAGCTTTCTGGGTCAGGAGAAGACCATAGAACTCTTAGGAGGATGGAGCCCCCTGTCTTGCAAAGACAAGGTCAAAAAGATAAAGAATTGGTTGAAGAACCAAAGTCTTTTATCTATAGACCAGAAGAAAGAGTTGGAAATGACTCCAGCTTTGGAAACAGAGGCACCAGTGGCGTCTACCAGCTCCAAACCAGCTCCAGAAGCGTCCAAGGACAAGCCCAAGGGACCTCATAAGAAGCAGAAAGGTCCCAAGAACCATCAAGGCAAAGCCAATTGGCACAGACCTTACCCACAAGGGTACAGGATCCCCAAATTGGAGCCTTCAGCCATGGACAGTGTCTTCAATATGGCCAGGACTCTTATGGAATTCACAGCCAAGGAGCAGGAAAGTATGAACAGAAACTTTCCACGCAAATAACTGGTGTACAGACTAGTATTAATGTAGAAATTGGTAAACTTGATAGAAAGTTAACTAAAATTGCATCAGATATAGTTGAATTAAAGAAAAATGATAAAACATACATTGAATTGCACCAAGTGACACATGCCAGACTTGACTCAATTACCAATTCTTGCAAAAGAATTGAAAACATGTGCCAAGTTCAGCATGATGAGATGGAAGAATCTCCCATTTTTAAAGTGAATAATCAACTTACAATTTTACAAGACCAAGTCTTAAAAATAGTTGAGAATACCAATCAATTTGCTATACACTTAGCAAAAAGTGACAGTGAAAGACAGAAGTTGAAGAATGAAATAATTGCAAGTTTTGGAACAAATTCATAAGAATCATGAACCACATATGCCAAGACATTTTACACCTTTAACTGAAGAAAAACGTTCTGTTAAGGAAAGCCTTACCCCATTCTTGGGAGAAAATGCCTACTCTGCAAAAGATATTCCCAAAATAGAAGAATGGCCAACATTCTCTGGTGAAGGAGAATATAACCATATTGAATTCATCAGGAATATTGATATGTTGAAAGAAGACTTTAATATACCTGATGAAATAATAGTGGGAAAATTACACTGTTTGTTTACCAGAACTGCAAAGAAATTGTATTACGAAATGAGGATTGATCATGGTAAAAATGATTGGTCTTGGTGGAAATCTGAAATGATTACAAAATGGGCCAATAATTCTTGGAGGTTTAAAATAGAAAATGGCTTTGAGAATGCCATTTTTAACTCAGAGAAAGATAAACCACTTACTTGGTTCTTCAAGCAAAAAGACAGATTATCTGCTTTACAACCAGATATGTCTGAGACTATGATTAATATGAAAATATTAAGAAAGTGTGGAGGAGAATTGGAACATGCTATCAAAAGCAGATGTGTAGAACCCTGTTCAACAGAAGACTACATTAATGCTATGGAAGATATCATTACCAGAACAAGAATTGGTAAAACTTGGTCTAAAATCCCAACAGAATCCAAGATGACCTCTAAGATTCCCAGAGAGGATAAGAGACCAGAAAGACCTGTCTTAAAGTGTCATAAATGTGGAAGCACTTCACATTTAGCCAACACTTGCACAAAAAAGACAAAAATCAATGAAGTTCAAGTCATTGAAGAGATTCAGTGTACTGAAGAGAAAGGAGAGTCTGATCAAGATTCTGAAGTCTCTGAAGATACACCAGTAGAGGACTATCCCATTGAAAACATCACAGCTTTCTTTGAGGTCACAGAAGTCCACACCCACTTGCCACAGTACAGTGAGGATTGCTGCAACCTGACCAATATCCAAGATGCCAGAATGTGTAAAACAAAACCTGTTAGAGGAAAGGGTTATACTGCTGGAGCATCCTGTATCACATCAGTCTTGATGAGTGACATTGAAGCCAAAGTAAATTTGGATACAGTGGCATTTTGCACTTGTGTGGGCAAAGATTATCTACAAATTATACTTCCTGGATGGAAGAACCATCTGTTACCAATAGAAGGTGTACAATTTAGTAGTGTCAGTAACAATATGTACCCCTTGGGTATATTAGACACTAATCTTGTATTCCCACACCCAGCAGGAAGTGTAAAGATGAAAACTGAAATTGTTGTAATGGATAATTGCACATCTCAGCACATCATTCTTGGAAATGATTACTTGAATATCTATGGTATTGACATCAATAACCATAAAGACAGATATTTCACAATTGGGGATAACAAAAGACAAAAATTTGCTTTTTCCAATATGCCAAAACAAATATCTGTGGTATCTTCTGTCAAAGATACTTATAAAGAGGAATTTGTGTCTAATCAACTTGTTGAAGCACAGATTAATCCATCTTTGTCACCATAAATGAGGAATGAACTTATTGAAGTGTTATACACATACAATACTGCATTTGCCTCTGATAATGAACCATTAGGTGCTATAAGAGGACATGAAGTTGATATTACTCTTAATATTGACAGACCATATCCCCCAGTACTTAGAAGACCAGCTTATCCAGCCAGTCCCAGAGCTAGAGAAGCCTTAGAGAAACATATCCAAGAGTTAATTCAACTTGGTGTACTAAGAAAAGTAGGCCATAATGAGGAAGTTGAGGTGACAACACCTGTTATCATTGCTTGGCATAATGATAAGTCTAGAATGGTTGGAGATTTCAGAGCATTGAATACCTACACAGTTCCAGATAGGTATCCAATCCCTAGAATCCAAGAAACCTTGACTCAATTATCCAGAGCCAAGTATATAACATCAATGGATGCATTGAAAGGCTTCCATCGAAATGTTTTGACGCCTAAAGCTAAGAAATTACTTAAAATCATCACTCACTGTGGTATTTTTGAATATCTTAGAATGCCATTTGGCATTCAAAATGCTCCATCTCATCATCAAAGAATGATGAATACCATCTTCCCCACAGAATTGTCTGAGGGATGGCTTATCATTTATATTGATGATATTATCATATGTTCTGACTCATGGTCTCTGCACCTTGAAAGACTTGCACGGGTACTTCACAAAGTTTCAGAAGTGAATATGAAAATTTCACTTAAGAAATGCAACTTTGGTTTTGAAGAACTTAAAGCATTAGGACATGTTGTTTCTGGTTTAAGCTTGGGTATTGACAAAAATAAAGTGGCAGCAGTACTGCTTAAGCCAATACCCCAGAATAAAAAAGAAATGATGTCTTTTCTTGGATTTGCTAGTTACTATAGGCAACATTTAAAAGACTTTGCAATTCTAGCTAAATCACTCTATAGAATCTGTGATCAACAGACTGTATTCGAGATGACACAGGAAAGAATTAAAGCTTATGAGACAATAAAGAGAGCCCTTACAGAAGCACCTTTACTCCTCATGCCTGACTGGAATATTCCTTTTAAGTTGTACATTGATGCATGTGGAGATGGATTAGGGGCAGACCTACATCAAGTCCAAATTATTGATTACAAACCTAAAGAAGGACCAGTTTGTTATATCTCAAGGCAAATCAAACCAACAGAAGCCAGATATGGTGCAAGCCAAATGGAGTGCTTATGTTTGGTATGGGCACTTGAGAAATTACACTATTACCTTGATGGCAGTGTTTTTGAAGTGATAACTGACTGTAATGCAGTAAAATCACTTCTCAACATGAAAACTCCCAACAGACATATGTTGAGATGGCAAATAGCTATTCAAGAATATAGAGGAAACATGACTATAGTTCATAAAGCAGGAAACATTCACAAGAATGCTGATGGACTTAGTAGATGGGCTTTAGCCAACACTCCTGATAACCCAGCTTATGTACCTTTGGAAGCTGAACCACAGATTCCAATTGAAGGAATTAACATAACTGATATTGGAACTGAATTCTTTGAGGAGGTCAGAGAATCTTATAAAAAAGACAAGAATTGCCATATCTTGACTTCTTTATTAGATAAAGACTGCAAAGATACATCTTTAGTTAATGCACTTGATGAAGTTTGGAAAAATTCCTATTCTGAAGGAAGATTTCACTTGTTTGATGGAATAATTTACCACAGAACAAAACATTCTTGTGTTATGACATTGTGCAGTAGATTACTTATCAATACCATTCTTCATGAATGTCATGATAGTATCTACTCTGGACACCTGTCAGAAGACAGAACACTTGAAAAAGTGAAGAACTGTGCATGGTGGCCATCTTGGAGAAAAGAAACCATTGAATATTGCCATACCTGTGACAGATGCCAAAAAGCAAACAGGAGTACAGGCAAGAAATTTGGACTTATGATCCATATTCAAGAACCAAAATCCCCATGGGAAGTTGTTCACATGGATTGGGTCACAGCACTTCCTCCAAGTGGTGACAGAAGTTATAATGCTTGTTTAGTCATTGTAGACAGATATAGCAAAACTCTCATATTCCTACCATGTCATAAAGATGACACTGCTATGGATACAGCTCTTCTTTTATGGAGTAGAGTTATTTCTCATACAGGATTATTTAAGAATATCATAAGTGACAGAGATCCCAAGTTCACATCTGCACTTTGGACCAATCTTCATAGATTGTTTGGGACTAAGTTATCATTCTCTACAGCATATCACCCTCAAACAGATGGGCTAGCAGAGAGGATGATTCAGACTTTAGAAGACATGATCAGGATATTTTGTGCTTATGGATTAGAGTTCAAAGACTCAGATGGCTTTACCCATGACTGGTGCACTCTGATACCTGCACTAGAATTGGCATACAAGAAATCAGTCCATTCTTCCACAGGACAAACTCCTGCTATGTTAGAAAAAGGATGGAATCCAAGACTCCCAGCAGACACACTGAGGAAAGACTTGATTGACATTCATCCTACAGCTTCCAGCTTCAAGATAATGCTTGATAAAGTAAAACACCACGCAAAACAAAGTATGGATGATGCTTTTGATTATGCAAAACAGAAGTGGGACAAGAGTCATAAATTACCAGACTTCAAAGTAGGGGACTTATTTTTAGTTTCAACCTTGAATTTTAATAATATCAAAGGCCCAAAGAAACTTAAAGATTCTTATGTAGGACCTTTTGCTATTGTTGCTTTACATGAAACCAATGCAGTTCAAGTGGAATTGAGTGGTGAATTGGAAAATAAACACCCCACATTTCCAGTCAGCTTGATAAAGCCTTATCAACCAGCTGACAAGGAATTGTTTCCTTTAAGAAACCCAACTCCTTTAACTGTACCACCTGTGGAACAGAATGAAGACAAAAAGATAAAGAAAGTCATTAAATAAAGGAGACTTAAGGGTAAAAATCAAAGAGAATATCTTGTCAGATATAGAAATGCAGTACATGAAGATGAATGGATGGCAGAATCAGAAATACCTGACTCAGATAAACTCTTAAGAAGATTTAGACATGAAAAAAGGCCACAAGCCTGAATATGTCTATGAATGTGCTTGAAATTACTTGATCTGAGTAATGTAAAGAGGTTGGACAGTGGACATTAACCCCCTTTGGGGCCTTATTCTTTTATCACTAATGAAATTATGGTACAATTTTATTTTTTGGTGGGAGGGAATGTGAGCCTTGAGGTATATTTTACATACCCAAATAGGCCACAATTATCTTAAAAAGGAATTTTGAATTATACATAACTCATAAATCATGCATATATCCAAAATTCATCATTTTTGATTTCAGAAAAGATGAATAACTTTTTATTGAGTAAGTAAATCCATGGATTTAAGGCCAGATTTGGATTCTACACAAAAATTCACCTAGGGTAGCTCCATAGAGTGAATAAGCTCAAATTAACTCTTTGAGGTGGTAAAATGGAAAATACTTCAATACCACATCATCAATACCACATAGAAGATCCGTGAAAATTTTTGTTTTTCTTAATTTCACGCCAAAATAATGGGAAAGTGAGAAATCCCATGTTACATATACACTAAGAATAGTGTTATGCATGTTTTGAGCACTTAATATCATGGTATTCTTACATGGACTTTTGGTACACCCATAGTGGATATCTCCCTTTAAGCTTAAATTACTATTTTGACGTAAAAAATAGGCAAGGGGGACAAAAGACATCAAAGAGAGCCAGGGTACCCAACTTCTGAGGACTCAGAGGTGTGGATAGCTCCAAAGCTTGGTTCCATGGCTGATCTTGACCCAATTGGTAAACTAAACCTCTTTGGGAACTTAGTTACCATGTCACAACTACTGTAAATCTTAAGAAAATGGCAAATAACCTGCTATTTTGACGTGCCAAGGAGGTAAAGAGCTACTTAGACTCCTGTAACCACGTCAATTCTTAATGACTTTCCATGGATAAACCCCAAAAGAGTAATTAAAACCCTTTTTGGACTTTTATCCATTGATTTACCTCATAGCAACCAGTGAAACACTGATATTTGCAATTCTACATAGAAATGAGGTAAAAACTTCAAAAATTAATTAAAAATACAATTCTTAATGAATCCTTCTGAAACGTTCAGGACCAATGGAGAACTGTATTATCTATGGTACAACCAAAAAAGAATTACAGTTTTACTTACAGTCCATTTTTGACCATTCTACGTGAAACTCTGAATCTTCAAAAATTCACAGTAATTAAAACCTGTGATGAAATTGGCAATAACATTGATAACTTTGAGAAATCAATGATTATTTTGGAATGAAAGAAGATTTACAGATGTTACTCCTTTTATTCTTAACCATATTGGGGTTGGTAGCCACGTAAAAGCATCAATTAAGTAATTATGATAAACTTACGTGACAACAGATGATGCAATCATTAATCCAAAAAGGTTTATTGTTTTCTCACTCACTGGTTTTTCAGTTTGCTCCATGGCACGCCTCTGTGAGCTGTTGTTAACTTAAAAGAAGCCTCTTCTTGCTGTTTTTTCCAAATCATCATCATCTTATTAATCATTTATATCAATATTACCAACAAGTAAGTATTAGTTAAAACTTTTCTTAAGTGTTTTATTCTTTCAGAATCAATCAGAAAGACGTGAAATCATAGAAATCAACTATATATTGTTGTAATACATTTATAAATTCATTTTGATCCTCTAAATTCACAATTCTACGTCAAATCTCTCTATCTTATCTTTCAAAAAGCTCTTTGGAATATTAGTGAGTGATTTATCTTTAATTCTTAAAGTTTTTCTCTAAAATTAGTTTTCTTCAAGAATTATCATTATAATTATTCTTGCAAAAGATAATTATATATTAAAATAATTTTATTATTTTAAAGAAGTTTTTATTATTAAAATTCTTCTTGTAATTGATTCTAGTAGACAATTACTTACTCACTGTCAAAATCACTAGTAGTGCTTAACACGTGAAGGTAATAATTCTTTAATTATTTAATTTTGGTTATAGTAATATTTTATTATTATATTTCATAAGAACAGACATAGTACTGTTGATTAATAGTAATATTATCATCAGTTTCATAGTCACATCTTACAAAAATCTTGTACATGGGATAACCTTGCCATATTCAATGATACCCATATCAAATAAGGTACCATTTTGTAGAGCACATACAGGGCTACACACAGAACCAATTTTGAGGTTGATATCTCAAGAATTGACAAAGGTATGGCTGTTTTAAGGCTAGATTCCCACCTGCTGTCATATACAGCTTTACCATGGGATAATATCCTATAACCATGAATATGAGGTGTCAAATAGACAAAGAAGCTTGTTTTTACTTCAATACCTCATATTTCAGTCAAGACTGGGGTCCCATACAGTTTCTGTACAGCATTCTACGCATCATACACGTCAGAATCAGGCTGTGAGGTCCCCAGATGAAAATTTTCTCCCTGTATTGGTGAAAACTGCCCAGATGTGGTTTCAAAACCACATCTGAGCCCAATAAAGGTTATACAGGCTGTTTGGAAGCCACAAGCCAGTACTAGAGAGTGAAAGAATCTTCACTTCCTCTACGTGGAAAGTTCTAGTACCCTTTCCACCTCATTTCAGGATAAAAAGGAGGCTTTTCACAGCCAGAATCGTTTACTCATCCTTCTCTTGAATATCCTATGTAGTAAACTGTCCAAAACAGTTTTACTCTTGGGTAATAATCAGGGTATAATTATAGTTTTAATTATTGTAGTTCTTATTATAGTAATCCAACTGGTAAGACTGCATCCTGGGTTCTCAATAGCGCTCACCACCACTATTTTTTAAATAGTAGAACCCTCTTATTATATTATAAAACCATCATACTATTAAAAACTATTTTCATGTGTCACAGTCATAGTTCTAGTTGTAAATAGCCTCATTACTGCTTCAACATAGACTCCAGCTGACATTTTGGGGGCCTGGCCGTTTTTTAAGCCTTTTTGGACCCTTATAAGTGAGTTTTTTGTCTTATTTCTCACTTTCTGACATTTGTTTTATTCTTTTTAGGCGTAATATTTGTTAAAAATATATATATTATATATATATTTCTCTTTTTGGTACATATACCACCTTTTTTACTCACATTTTAAAAAGAGTACCTGTCACGTGGCTAATAACCACAAGACCCTTATTTTTGGCGTGTTTTACATATAAAAACACATAAGCCATTAATACAGCCTTATTTTTTAAGTAAAATAAGACACCTCATACTGATAAACCAACATTTGAGGCGTGGTTTGACTAATTATTAACTCAATTGCCCTGTTATACACCACTTTTTGACAGTTTACACTTGCTAAATACAAGTTGTTCTGTGAGATATTGGAATACAAACAGTATACCAGATATCATTGAGCTGTATTTCTGACTTGGAATTGTTAATTCAATCACACTGTCATTGTACAAGGGCACAGTGTAATAATATACAAGCCCAGAGGCCATTCTTAGACATTCAAAACCAGCATTTCTTGAGAAGTCTTAACTGACATAAGCCATCTTGTTCCTGTTTTTGATTCAGTGGAAGATAATTTCATACCACTTGAAAGCCAGTCACAGGCCAACACACCAGTGACACCCTCAGAACTAGAGGGCAGCAAAGGCAAAGGAAAGAGGCACAGTGAAGGCCTGATAACAGCAAAGAAGTGGAAACCCATTGCCACTCAGAAAAGTAGAAAACCACGAAATTCTGCATCAATACAAGGTAAACCAACCTTGATAACTTGTACAGGAAAAATTACAATTATTAACCCAGTTGTAACCTCCAAAGGCAAACTGCCCAAATCAGCAGATAACAAATTTGTAAAAGGAACAGTCAAAGGTAAATACCCTAAGAACATAAAGTTTTTGACTGCTTGCAAACACTAACATGTCACCTGTACACCTCAGAGATCTTGGCTTCCAAAGGAACAAGCCAGAGGACAGAGAAGGTTTGTCCAGAACCAGAAGACCTGAAAGAGGACACCTTGGACACAGTGGTGGATGGCAAAACAATGAGGGAGATAATATCAACCCTGCCATTCACACTCTAATTCAATGGAGACCTCAAACAAGAGGACTGGAAAGACATGGATCAAGCTCTTCAGCTCCATCAACTCCTCAGGGACTTATTCCAATGGAGCATGGACAACAAGAGGTTCAACCTGGCAAGTCACTGGGCAGAACTTGGAGCAAGTTTCCAGAAGATCTGTCTCAGAGAGATAGACTTCAAAGACCTGATGGAAATTACCAAAGGTTGGAATCCTACCAGGCAGTCCAGACTCCTGGAGGCAAGGGCACAGAGGATAAGGGAGAATCAAGCCACTATCCAAGCTATAGAAGAACAGTTAACCCAGACAGGGCCTACTCAGATTCCTTCAGGTTCACACGGAGCATGCCAAATCAGCTCTCCAGTGGCTTCACACCATTCAGAAACCAGCAGATCAGTGGCCAAGAGTCACCATTCTTCACAATTCCAGGAAGTTTCCAGGAGAAGACAAGGCAACAAGGGCAAGAACAAAGCCTCCTTCAACCAGAGGAGGAAAGAGTCAGACCCCATGATCCAGAAGCTGTTAGATTTGGTAAAAGAAGTACACAAGAACCAGAAGTAGTTGTAAACCACTCTAGAATCAGTAGTCCTAGTAATAGAAACATTACCCCCACTCAGACTGAAAATAACATTGTCACATCTGAGAGTAACATCAACAGTGATACACTGTGGTTACAAATGTCCCAATGTGCTGAACAATCTGCAAAGCAGTTTGCAGAAATTAAAGCTGGCCAAGAGAGGATGAGACAAGCTCAAGCCTCCTTGGAACAGATAGTTAAAAATCTTCAAGAAGGGTATGCTCAACTGAGAAAAGCCTCTGAAGAAACAAACAAAAGACTGAATATAGTCTTTGAAGAACAACACCACAGCACAAGGGACAGGGAGTGTCAGGACCAAGACATTAATAAATTGTTTAATGCCTACCATAGCTTGAAGCCACAACCACAAGGCCAAGTTATGGATAATCCATATCAACCAGATGACATCAAACCAGATGCCATGTTGATGAATAAGGAAAGATCCCCATCACAATACCAAGATGGAGATGGCATGTCTTATTTAGAGAAGGAAGCCTTGAAACAGCTTCCTGAGGCCTCAAACTGGCCCAAATTCTCTGGATCAGGAGAATATGATCATATGGAACTCATAGATTATATTGATGGACTCTTCATTGATGTACCAAGCATACCAGACTACTGGATCACTGCTAGATTGAATACTGCATTTAAAGGTCATGCTAGTATATGGTACACAGAAATGAAGGAAATCCATGGCAGAAGAAACTGGCCATGGTGGAGGAGTCAAATCATCCAAAAGTACATTAATGCAACTTGGATATGGCAAAAGACCATGTAATTTGAAAATGACAAATACTCTGTGGACAAAGATCCATATGAGTGGTGCCTTAGACAGTCTGAAAGACTTAAAGCCATTGATCCTCAGATGAACATTCAAATGAGGAATCACAAACTTCTGACACAACTGCCAGGAGAACTAGAGCATGCAGTAAAATGCAGATGCAACCAAAATTGCACTCTAGATGACATAGCCAACACCTTACAAGACATAAGGAAGAGGACTAATATAGGGAAATTCACCCCATATAGAAGCAGCAGTTTCAAAGAGAAACAACCACTCAGGGTAGAGTTTAAAGACAAACCCAGAGAAAGAGTGGAAGAAGTGGCTAAGAAGAAGAATTCTTGCCACAATTTTGGTTCAACAGACCACTATTCCAACAACTGTCCAAAGGCAAAGAAAAAAGTCTATGCCATAGAGAAAGTCCCTGAGGAAGAACCTCCAACAGAGGATTCTGATTCAGACTCCATGGGGGATGCCATCAGAGAACCATCTGAGGATGATCAACCCCCAAGAGAGGAGTTTCTAGTGGAATACCAAGAGGAAGCCCCACTGTAAATCCAGGACATACAGTTGGAAGCAGGCATGCCACAGGACACTGCTAACAAGAACTTGTGCAAACACACACAAGATGCACAAACATTCCTGGTTACACCAACCAAAGGAATGGCATATATACATGGGACAGCCACAAAAATGACTGCTTGTATTGACAATTCTCAGCATCCACTGATCATTGATAGTGGAGCACACTGCTCCATAGTGGCCAGAAACTATCTGGATACCCACTTCCCAAACTGGGAAAATCAGCTCTTGCCCAATAAGGCAAAGAACTTTAAGAGTGCATCAGGGAAGATGACTTCCATTGGGACAATTATCAAAGAGATAATTATACCCCACTGGAAGGGTAATATCAGACTCAACCCAGAGTTTGTAGTGCTCCAAGGGTTTTTACTGGGAACAGATTACCAGATGATGTATGGCATAGACATTTACAACAGTAAAAATAGGCACATCACAATTGGTACTAACAAGGAAAAGAAATTTTCACTTGACATATACCAGATATCTTCTCAAAATCCACTAGAAGAACTTCTGAAGGAATTCAGAGAGGGACAGTTTAGCACTACCCTCACCAGTAAACAAAAACTAAGTCTACTGAAGATGCTGAGAAAGAACAGACCAGCATTTGGCATTAGTGAAGAACCATTAGGCAAAATCAAAGGCCATGATATAGAAATATATCTGGATGTGGAAAGGCCTTATCCACCCATGCTGAGGAGACCTCCTTATCCAGCAAGCCTGGAAACCAGGAAAGAAATTGAGAAGCATATCAATGAACTCCTGGATATGGATGTCATTAGGAAGATTGGACATAATGAAATAGTGGAAATCACCACCCCTCTCCTAATCACCTGGCATGATGGCAATTCTAGACTGTGTGCAGATTCCAGAGCTCTGAATAACTACACAAAAGAAGACAGGTACCCCATACCTAGGATACCTCATGCCTTAGATAAACTGGCTAAAGCCAAATACATAACCAAAATGGATTGTATGAAAGGCTTCCACCAAAATGGAGTTAAGCCAAACTCCATGAAATTACTCAGGATAACATGCCATATGGGCATATATGAGTACACCAGAATGCCATTTGGCATCAAAAATGCACCAGCCCACTTCCAAAGGATGATGGATACAATATTTCAAGATGAAATATTGGAAGGCTGGATGGTAGTATATATTGATGATATCATTATATACTCAGAGACATGGGAAGACCATGTGCAATACATAGACAGAGTGCTAAGTAAATTCACACTCATAAATCTGAAAATTTCACTTAAAAAGTGCAATTTTGGCCAACAAGAGTTACTGGCTCTAGGACATAAAGTCTCAGGTCTTAGTCTGGCAATTGACCAGAATAAAGTAGCAGAAGTACTGCAAAAACCAGTACCAAAAATCATGAAGGAGATGCAATCCTTTCTTGGGTTTGCTATCTACTATAGAAACCATATCAAAAATTTTGCACACATAAATATTAGTTTATACAAGTTATGTTCAAAAAATGTAGTTTTTGAAATAACCAAGGAAAGGAGGGATGCATATGAGAGGATCAAATATGAACTCACTAATGCACCTGTGCTCATCTTACCTGACTTTGAACTACCATTCAAGTTATATATAGATGCAGCATGCAGTCAAGGCCTAGGAGCAGCCCTTCACCAAAGACAAATTGTGGATGGTGAACCAAGAGGAGGAGTAATTTGCTACATCTCAAGGCAGCTGAAAGATTCAGAAGCCAGGTATGGGGCCACCCAGACTGAATGTCTATGTCTAGTCTGGGCTCTAGAAAAACTCCATTATTATTTGGAGGGTGCAGTCTTTGAAGTCTACACAGACTGCACAGCCTTGAAGTCTTTACTAAACATGAAGACTACAAATAGACATATGCTGAGATTGCAAATAGCCATCCAGGAGTATAGAGGGAACATGACCATCATATACAAGGAAGGTAAAAGCCATACCAATGCAGATGGCCTCAGCAGATGGCCACTGGACAATGTCAAAAGCAATCCAGCTTATGACCCAGAAGTTGCAGCAAAAATCCCTATCCATTTCATGGAAATAGATAGGAGGAAAAACTTCAGATTATCTGAATGGGCACCAGAAAGTGGTACCCTTGACAGTGGAAACACTGAATCAGAAGGGACAGAAACTCCCATACTGGGAATAAGTTCCTCAGAACTGCACAATGAATTCTTCAGTGCAGTACAGAAGTCTTATGCCAAACACAAACAGTGTAGCATACTACTCCAACTCCTTCAACAAAATTACAGGAGTCCAGAACTGGAAACCCAGCTGGAAGAACCCTGGTTGAGGGCCTATAAGGACAATAAGTTTTTTCTTATAGATGGCCTTCTCTACCACAGAGAAAAGCACACAAGGGCACTCACAGTGGTAGACAGAGACCACATCTCATTGATCCTACAAGAATGCCATGACCGCCCCTATATGGGACACATGAGTGAAGACAGGACCAAATAGAGGGTAGCAAGCACAGCTTGGTGGCCCAAGTGGGAAAAAAAGTTGAGTGAATACATCAACACTTGTGAAAGATGCCAAAAGGAAAATAGGAAACATGGGAAGAAGTATGGGTTACTTCAACACATAGAAGAACCCAAGCACCCATGGGAAACCATCAACATGGACTGGGTAACAGGACTTGTCCCAGGAGGAAAAGAAAACTATAATGCCTGTTTGATCATAGTTGATAGGTTCAGCAAGAGCATGAGGTGCCTACCATGCCATAAAGAAGACACAGCCATGGATACTGCTCTGTTGTTTTGGAATAACATCATATCTACCTGTGGAGTCCCTAAGATCATCATTAGTGATAGGGACCCAAAATTCACATCTGAATTTTGGACTAACTTATATGACATGCTTGGTACCAAACTTGCTTTTTCCACAGCTTACCATCCACAAACAGATGGCCTAGCTGAAAGGATGATCCAAACAATGGAGGACATCCTCAGAAGATTCTGTGCCTATGGCATGGAATACAAGGACCATGAGGGATACACCCATGATTGGGTTACCCTCTTACCAGCAGTCCAACTGGCTTATAATACAAGCCAGCACTACACCACAGGTAAAACACCTGCACTGGTGGAGAAAGGGTGGAACCCCCTGTTGCCTGTGGATCACTTGAAGAAAAATCTCCTGACTATCCACCCCACAGCCAAAGACTTCCATGATATGTGGAAGAGGGCCTGTGACACAGCTGCCAAATGCATAGCTGAGGCAAAAGAATACAATAAGCAGAGGTGGGACAAATCACATATGGAACCTGACTTCAAGGAAGGGGACCAGGTGTTAGTGTCTACACTGAACTTCAACAATCTCAAAGGACCTAAAAAGATGAGGGACTCATTTGTAGGACCTTTTACTATCATTAAGTTGATAGGAAAAAATGCAGTTGAAGTCAAACTCACTGAGGAGTTTGCAAGGAAACATCCAGTCTTTCCAGTGAGTTTGGTCAAACCATACTTCCAGACAGAGGAGGATAAATTCCCCTCCAGGAGAAAGAACCCCACACCACAAGAGATAGTGGAAGTGGAGGACTCCCCTGGACTTGTGAGTAAGATCATCAGGGCCAGGAAGATCAGACTCAATGGGAAGGATCAAAGACAATACCTAGTCAGATTCAAGCACCAGACAGCAGAAAAGACAAATGGTTGGCAGAGGATGCCATACCAGATGGGAACCTTCATTTAAGGAGATTCAGAGCCTCTAGGAGGATTGAACATTCTTATCAATGATGAGCCTTTTTTAGAGGGAGGGTATGTCAGCCTGTGACTCAAAACCAGAGCACAAGCATGACAGCCAAAATACCATAAACCAATGGTATAGCCAAGATACCACCAAAACATGGAACTGATCCAAATCCGCTCAAAAATTATCAAAAGAAAGAGGAAACTCACCCCTTTCTGAATATATAAATCCCATCACCACAGGACAAAGAATAGCAAAGTTATTCCTGCTCAAAGTGATTGCTGAGCATAAACCTTAATTTTCACCTCTCATCTAAAATCTAGAAGGAGAGGCTTAACCCCATCAAATGGTTATTCAAAATGAAGCTCTCAGCCAGGGCTATTCAATGGTATCAGCCAAACTGAGCGAGCACCAATATTACTGGAGTTATGGTCAATTTCAGGCCAAATAAGGGTGAACAAAAGATTCACCTCTCATCTAACTTCTACAGTTTTAGTGTGGGATACTTGAAGTGGGGTCTTTTTGGAAAGAGCACAATCAGGGCTATCTGATGGTGTCATCCACTTCCCCATATCGCAACTACAGCAGAAGTTATGGGGCAAACAAGCTCAATACAGCTCTTTGCCTAAAACACACAAATGTACAAAATTCTTGTACACGGGATAACTTTGCTATATTCAATGATACCCATATCAAATGAGGTACCATTGTGTAGATCACATTCAGGGCTACACACGGAACCAATTTTGAGGTTGATATCTCAAGAATTGACAAAGGTATGGCTGTTTTAAGGCTAGATTCCCACCTGCTGTCATATACAGCCTTACCATGGGATAATATCCTATAACCATGGATATGAGGTGTCAAATAGACGAAGAAGCTTGTTTTTACTTCAATACCTCATATGTCAGTCAATACTGGGGTCCCATACAGTTTCTGTACAGCATTCTACGTGTCATACACCTCAGAATCAGGCTGTGAGGTCCCCAGATGAAAATCGTCACCCTGTATTGGTGAAAACTGCCCAGATGTGGTTTCAAAACCACATCTGGGCCCAATACAGGCTATACAGGCTGTTTTCAAACCACAAGCCAGTACTAGAGAGTGAAAAATCTTCACTTCCTCTACATGGAAAGGTCTAGTACCCTTTCCACCTCATTTCAGGATAAAAAGGAGGCTTTTCACAGCCAGAATTGTTTACTCATCCTTTTCTTGAATATCCTATGTAGTAAACTGTCGAAAACAGTTTTACTCTTGGGTAATAATCAGGGTATAATTATAGTTTTAATTATTGTAGTTCTTATTATAGTAATCAAACTGGTAAGACTGCATCCTGGGTTCTCAATAGCGCTCACCACCACTATTTTTTAAATAGTAGAACCCTCTTATTATATTATAAAACCATCATATTATTAAAAACTCCTATTTTAAAAATTATTTTCATGTGTCACAGTCATAGTTCTAGTTGTAAATAGCCCAATTACTCCTTCAACATAGACTCCAGCTGACAAATAGCTTCTCCTTCCTTTAAACACATAATGACTCACAAGTACTTGCAAATATTTGTCGTGATGGCCATGGGAATGTAGGGGCAATCTCACCCATTACATGGCGCATTTGTGGTGATTTGAAAATACTAAATCTTATCTGAATGGATACAAGTCCCTCTATAAGCTTGCATAGCAAGATGACATTGACCTCAGCTTTCTGTTGGACTTTCAAGCTGGGATCAATTGATCCTGGTGCTTGGTGTTCCCATGCTTTTAAAAGTCCTCAACAAATGCTACAATGCTTGTTAAGATTTGAAGAATTCTTGCCTAAGATGGTTAGTTCAATACTATAATGTAATTCATAAGTTAATATTGATGCTGGAGAGGTTTTTTTGCCAAGGATTCATATCACTTACACACAGTGCCAACACTTGAAATGATATCAACACATGAATCTCTCCGGATCCCAAACACCTATAGGTGTTATCAACTATATCATGAAATGCAATGTACCATTAGTAAAACACAAAATGATTACTATAAAAATAATGAGGTAAAAATACCTCAAAGTATTGATAAACAGAAGATCATAATTTTGGTTTGTTAGAATTATTAGTGGCAGCTGATGATTCTGTTTCAGTGTCTGATTCAATATAACTGAAATCAGAATCCTCATTATATGTATCCAAACGTTGTTCTACATTTGCTTTTTCTATTCCAGAATTTCCATTAATTGAACAATAAATTGAATAATTCTGTGTTGGTAGTTTGAGTTAATTCATTAAATGTCTCAAACTAAGCTCTTTGGCTTAGTCTTTTGAAGGTATATTCAGCTGAAAAAATGGAATAATAGAATAGTTAATAATTTGAGATGACAATGTGATCCTTTGATCAGTTTTAATAACAAATTCATTATTATTAGTACTTGGTGAATGAGATACTTACTTCTATAGTAAAAAAAACCTATATCATACTTTGAGACTTAGCCACTGTACAGGATCAAACACATAAATCAATATCTGTAAACCCCAAAGCTATATTCATGTATATACCTTTTTATCCTATTTTTTTTGCATTTCATAAGCCAGCTGCTTTGGTGGATAATCCAATTTTGTTCTTTCTTGACTTGTTAAAACATTCACTGCAATTATTTTTGGATATTTGGTTCTAGGTGACAAGGAATGTTGCAGATGGTTTTCAATATTTTAATGGCAATAAATTGTAATTGAGGATTGATGACATTTTATTGCTGTAATGGTCATTTTTGAGTGGTAGCTTTTTGCTGAGCTGAAATAAGAGTGAGACTAATATACTGAAATATAATTATAATTTCAATTATTTCCAACTGGTGGGTGGATAGAAAGCTTTGGTTGCAGTCCCACTGGTTTTATTTATGGGCAGTGGGATTTATTTGACGTTGCAATTGAATATTGCATAATCATTCCATGCATACTCATTGTACTTATTGCCTTGCCAGCCTTGTTACATATACACTAAAAATAGTGTTATGCATGTTTGTGGAACTTAATATTATTGTATCCTTACATACACCTTTGGTACACCCATAGTGGATATCAGTCTTGAAGCCTGCATTTCTATTTTCGACGTGAAAATAGTCAAGGGGGACAACAGACATCAAAGAGAGCCAGGGTACCCAACTTCTGAGGCCTCTGAGGAGTGGACAGCTCTAAAGCTTATATACATGGCTGATAATGGCCCAATTAGTGTACTAAAACCTTTTGGGAACTTGGTTACCAAGTTAAAATCTCATTAAATCATAAGAAAATAGCAAATAAGCTGCTATTTGGACATGTCAAGGAGGTGAAGAGCAACTTAGACTCCTGTAGCCATGTTGATTCTTAATTATTTTCCATGGATAAACCCTAAAAGAGTAATTGAAACCCTTTTTGGACTAGTATTCATTTATTTACTCCATAGCAACCAGAAATGAGGTAAAAACTTCAAAAAATCATTAAAAATACAATTATGAATTAATCTTTCTGAAGCTTTCAGGACCAATTGGAAGAAGTATAATTCATAAAAAAACAAAAACAAATAATACTTTTGTAAGGAAAATCAAAAGTTTTATGTACAGTCCATTTTGGATGATACCATGTGAAACACTGAATCTTCAAAAATTCACAGAAATTACACTCTGTAATGAAATTTCCAATAACATTAATAACTTTGAGAAATTAATGCTTATTTTGAGATAAAGGAAAATTTACAGTTGTTACTCCTTTTAATCTTAACCAAATTTGGGTTGGTAGTCATATAAAAGCATCAATTAAGTAATTATGATAATCTTACATGGAAAAAGATGATGAAATCATTAATCCAAAACGTATTACTGTTTTCTCACTCACTGGTTTTTTGGTTTGCTTCATGGCGCACCTCTGTGAGATTCCTTAGACTTAAAAGAGGCCTCTTGCTGTTTTTTCCGAATCATCACATTATTCAATTATACCATTATTACCAACAAGTAAGTATTAGTTAAAACTTTTCTTAAGTGTTCTATTATTCCAGAATAAATCAGAAAAACTTGAAATCATATAAGTCAAATATATATTGCTGTAATCCTGTTATAAATCAATTTTGATCCATTAAAATCCACAATTATTGGTCAAATTTCTCTACTACTATCTTTTAATAAGTTCTTTGGAGTATTAGTGAGTGTTTTGTCTTAATTCTTAAAGTTTGTTTTCTGGTAATAATTTTCTTCAAGGATCATTTTTATAGTTATTCCTGCAAAAATAACTATATATTAAGATGATTTTATTATTTTAATAAAGAAGTTTTTGTTATTAAATTCTTCTTGTAATTGATTCTTTTAGGAAATTAATGATTACTGTTATAATCACTAGTAGTGTATGACAAGTAGAAGAAATAATTAAGTAATTAATTATCTAATTGTAGTTATAATGATTTTTATTATTATATTTCATAAGAACAGTCATAGTACTATTGATTAATAGTAATATTATCAACAGTTTCATAGACACATCTTCCCTGTATTGAATTGGTAATGGATGCATATTAGAATTAACTCACAAATATAGAAATTGGGTTGTTGAGTGTAAACCACCAATTTGGTTGGAACAAACTTCGATTGTTTGTTATTCAGTAAGAGTTTGAGGAGGTGTGCAATTTTACTGTTCATCATGCATGTTTACACATCCACAATAGTTAGGGTGATTTTTGAGGTTTTATCCTGAGTGCTCCTGCCCTCATGGTCTTCCAAATCTAGATCCTCCATTGTGGTAGGAATTATATGATGGTTACAATATATCTTCAGCTTATTAATATTTCTGATAAATTCTCCTGTTACTTCCTTTTAGATGATAGGAATTCTTTGTATAATGTGGAATATGCTTGCTGCATTGTTGGGTTAAGTGGGAGAAGTTCATAGTTATGACTAATAGTGGGGAGGTATTTGGGATTTGTGGTTTTGGTGTGGCACAAGCTCAAATGCCACAATTCCAAATGCAAATTATCATTGCTATCTTTGGAAAGGCTATTCAGGATTAATGGTGACCAGTTATCTTGAACTGAGCTTTGGGGTTGGGTGATGAATGATATTATGCCCAAAAGGTCATATATGGTGTTGTGAATGGGTGTGCTCATTCAAAATATTTGACAGGATGATTGGAAGCTATCAATGGCACAGTGATTGGAAGTATATTTAGAGGGAATATGGCTATAAGATGGTGCAAGGGTTATTGGATATAATAGGAAATTTCAATTATTGAAAGATCAGACACCCACTGTGCTTCATCCAAAATCATACAATGCCAATTGATTTTAAAAATTCATGATGTAGAGGTATTTTTTTGTTTCAAGTGTTGGGTGATGGTATTGTAAGAAGTGATGACAATATCACATTTTAAGATGTTGGCCTCAGATAATGAGTGAAGAGTGGGGCCATGGTAGGTGTTGGCTTTCAGTGCTCCAGCCTGAGCATGCTTGGATATTTCTTATTTTCAGTTGGTTATCAAGCAAGGTAGACATGGAGAAGTGGGGGTTTGTAATTAGCTACTCCTTGGAGGTACCAATTAGTGCAATGGCCTGAATGGTTTCACCTAATCCCATAACATCCGCAAGCAGTCCTCCAAGAGGATTATTGGTCAAAAGGGACTTGAATGAGCTGAAGACATTGTTTGTAATTATGTCCCTTGCATCAAAAGTGCATCCAGAGAGTGAGGTTGCCCAAAGGTTATGGGTGGATTGTCCATTTGGGATTTCTTGATCCCAGAGAAAAGCTAGTCCGGCTTTTTGATGAGGGAGGAGGGGTATTAATCATGGATTGGGGTGGGTTCATCATGGGAAGATCTGAGCCACTGTGTAACTGTATCAGTTTATACTTGGATGAAAACAAAAATAGATCTGGATACAAGGGTGGAGTCAAGATTGAAGTGGGAGATGTGGGAGTAAATAGTTGACATTGACTATGAGAGCTACAGTCATATTCTTTAGGTATTTTAAGCTTGAAGTCTTGTTTTCAAAAACTTTCAATTATGAATAAAATGTTTTGATACCATGTGAAGAACATCAAGGCTAGATTGGGTTTGTAAGATGAGGAAGGATTATTTGGATCAGTGATAAATACTCCCTCAAAAAATAAAGTTTGAGTAGGATTGGATTAGAAGCTTTCAATACATTCCTCACCAGCACCACAGTGCATGAAGGTTTGTGGTTCCCCAAGGAATAGTATCAAAATGTTGGAAAGGGTGTCAGGGATAGAGCCAATGATATTCTGGTTATTGGGGAGATATACAAATATGTTGTGTACATTGTGCCCTAGGATAATCCAAGAATCTAAGTGGGAATTCTCATTATCTAATTTTATATTACTATTTATTTGAATAAGAATATTTATCATCCCAATGCAAAGTGGTTGTGAAGGGGTTGACATTATGGCTATTATGAGTTATTTGGGGACAGTGGGAAATGATATGAGCAGGAAGGGTTAGCTAAAGGGAATGAATGAAGAGCAAAAAGCACAGGTGGTGGACATTATATGAAAGGCAGAAATGGGCCCAAAGGGAGGTGGCCTGTGGTTACACCCATGGTTGTTGGGAACATGGGCCTCTTGAACTTATAACTTTAATATCCAATTTGGGGCATATATCAAGGAAAGGTGGCAAAAATGTGGGTGCACCAATATGAATGCTTGATCTTCTGCATATTACGCGAGGATTTGTGAGCCAAGGCTCACATTAGCATATCCAAAATTAGGTGGGTTATAGAAACTTGTTGTACAGTGGCATATTGGAGGCTTGCAGCCATGTTTGCTAGTGTGAAATCAAACAGTAAGCTTATATTCCCCAGGTTAATTCTCATACAGTGACCTACTGGGCAATGGTTGCAGTGGAAAGAACAAGTTCACTGTGGGGATCTGCTTGTGTGGGCAGGTGAGGTATGTACAGTGGTATGCCACCAAACATGAGTTTTGTTGTGGGCAAAAATTCTTGTGGACTGAAACCTACTAAGATTCCAGGGGGAATGTGTTACTTGATCAAAGGGGGGCCGGGAATGAGCCATGAACCACTTACACATTCACCCCTATTGCGGTTGAGGCTGTTACTAAACAACCAAGATTGGCATCAGGATTTTTGCATCATGCATTTGAGAATCTCTGGAAAAATAGTCCACCTTCCCAAGAAAAGAGCTTGGCTGGAAGACAGGTGCCAAAGGTTCCGCAGTGCATGTGAGAATGTCCAGTGTATGTCCTGCAGTGGCATGTACCTGCGCAAAAATATCCAGCCTCAGGGATCAGAGGCAGGGGTTATGCTAATGGGTATGAGTCTGTGGATAATCTGTGCTGATTGACCTCAGGTTTGTGTGTGCAGGCAGGTGAGAATCTGAAGTTAAGTGGGTCACCCGCACAAGGAAATGGTTGATTGGAGGACAGGTGGTAAAAGGGTCTGCCAAGCATGTGAAAATTGCCTGTTTATGACCCTTGGAGGGGTGCATCTCAAGGTGTGTGGTGGTGTGGTATTCCATACCATTAGTATAAGTTTCAAGCTTACCAATAAGACAAAAGAAAAAAATGATAATAAAATAAATTACACAAAACATATTTACACATTACAACTACAGATCTCAAAGAGAAATATATAATACACAGCCTCAAGATCTTATCAAAACAGTATAGTATCAAAGGATTTCTCCACCTTATTGCATCATCAATAACCAATTATGCAATTAAAAGGTTTCAATATAAATAAAGGTATATTAACATGCACCACAACATCAGAGCTGTATTTTCCCCACCTTGATTCAATTGAAAGAAAAAATACCTCAAGGCTATGCATAAAATTACAATATATTTTCCAAGAACAAATGTTTTCTTAGTAATAATAACAGGCATCAAACTTGATAGAAATGATGAAATCTCCATATGAAATGATACAATACTAAAATAAAACCACCAGCATAATTCTCTCAGAACATATGTAAAAAATGGAAACAAAAATACTTTCCCCACCTTCAAGAAAACATCACCAGCCATATTATCTCAATGACCTCACATGACTCTGGAAAAAATAAAATCTCACAAGCCAAATTATCTCAAAGACATCACATGATTTTGATAAGAAACAGAAACACCAGCATAATTTTCTCATATATATTATATGACTAGAAGAAAGCTCAATTGTCAGGAGCTGTATTTTCTCCACTATCTTGGCAAAAAGAAAATCTCACCAGCCAAATTTTCTCAAACACATCACATTATTTTAATAAGAAAAAGCACCACCAGCATAAGTCTCTCAGAAAACACGTAACAAAGTCACCAAAAATGAAAATGTCCCCAGAAAAATTATCTCAAAGACATCAAATGATTTTGATAAGAAACAGAAACACCAGCATGATTTTCTCATATATATCATATGACTAGAAGAAAGTTCAATTGTCAGGAGCTGTATTTTCTCCACTTTCTTGGCAAACACAAAATCCCACCAGCCAAATTATCTCAAATACATCACATGATTTTGATAAGAAAAAGCACCGCCAGCATAATTCTCTCATGAAACACGTTGCTACACCAAAACTACATGTCTCACCAGCTAAAACCTCTCAGCTATAATTCTTTTTAAGTACCCTGTTTTGAGAAGCTCTATGGAGGCCCAAAAGCTATAAATAGAGGGCCTCTCTCCCTTATTTTCCCATCATGTTGAAACAAGTTCCCACTATCCAGGATCACCACCATCCCTCAACTAGCAGGATATCTAGAGTAGTAGTGGTGTTTTAGTCATAAAAATCTCAGTAGCCTTGCTCAGTAGCTTAGTATTGTTGAATAATAGTAGTATAACCATAGTGAAAAGCTGAGTAGCCTTGCTCAGTAGCTTAGTATTGGTTAATAATAGTATTATAGCCCCATTGAAATGCTTAGTAGCCTTTCTCAGAAGCCTAGGATTATTAAAAGAGAAGTAGTAGTTATATAAACTCAGTATTTAAAAAATTATTAAAAATTATTAAAAAATCAAATCCAGTAGTCTTATTATTAGTATTAATAGAAAAATCATTATCATCAACATACAAGAGAAAAAATGTTCTTATTAGTCTTATTAAAATAACAGAAAACCAGAACAAAAATTATATAATTACCTTTATTGAAATAACAAAAAAGTCTTAGTCTTTATTTTATTAGAAATTTTAGTTTTAAATCAGAGTTTTTACTGTAGTGTTATTGACAGGTCTGATTTAGAGACTGCTGATAAGTCTTCTCTATCTGTTAAAGCCACAAATTTTATTCCATTTTTTGATTCTCTGTAGGCTTACTATTCAGTATTATTTAGAGGGGCAGCTAATACACCTTAGCGCCCATGGATATTAGACAATTCTGAAATTCAAAACAGATTTCCCAATAATTCCCCCCTAAAGCTACTGTCTTATTTCATCCCACACCAAAAGAAGTTCCCACATCTGGTGTCCCAACAGTGGCCACATCTTCAACCATCAATAATCTGTCAATTATCAAAAAAAACATTCAAATTTAATCAATAAAAAGCCTTTTATCAATCAAAAAAATATTCAAAAGCCTATCAAGTCAATATGGAATCAGAAAACCACAAAATTCTAAATCATTGTCACCATCAAGTTCTTCAACAAAATCATTTCATTATTACTATCCAAAAACAGGAGAAACACCACCTGGAGAAGAATCACCTATAGATTATAGTATACCAGTTGGTACATCCAGAACCAAGAAGAAAGATAAAAAGATAGTTACAGATTCTTTTCAGAAATTACTCAAGGAACTATTTGAAATTGAAAAGAAAAGTGAAAACAGAAAATAAACAAAGACTATATCAATATGGATTCAGAATCATGATGAAATATACCCCGCAATCTGGAAAAATCCAAAGAATAAATTATAAATGAAGAAACCATGCAAGGACAAGAAGATATTTCTGATGTTGAAATATTTCATCAAAGAATGTTGGAAATTCAAAAAGAACTAATTGAACTCCTTAAAAAAGAAGGCAAAAGAAAAGAGTCAAGCTTTACCCCAGAAAACAGCCCAATGGAAAAAACTAAAAGCATGCCAAGAATCTTTAGACAAGAAGGGTCATCATCACCATTTTCAAGGCCCATGGCCTCATCAACACCATTCACTTCACACAGACCAAATACTCTACCAAAGAGGGTTAATATCTATGCACAGGCTTCAAGCCCATTGCAACAGGAAATCCCAGGAAATAATACACCCATCGTCAAGATTAGACAAAAGGATTATAATTTATGGTTTGATGGAAAGGAGGTGGAAGGATATACTAAAACAGTGGAAAATATAGTGGAAATTGAAGGAGCAAGTGGAAGGGATATAGCAAGACAAATATCCTTTTGGACTAAAGATCAGGATATCAGTTACCATATTGAAGGAATGCCTTGATATGAAACTGGAGATTGGGAGCAATTACAATTGGATATGAAGAGAAGATGGGGAACAGTATCACCTGAAAGAAGATACAAGCTGTCCTCAATTACTAAACTATTCACAATGATACAACAAGAAGGATAAATTAGAAATATGACACAATAAAGGAAGTTAATTGGGGAATATGAATGCATTATTAATTATCTCAAGAGGTATCAATATATGCAATGAGATATCAATCACAATCAAGAAATTTTTGCTTGTATTTCCTAAAGTTTTCAAGAATCTATTTGCAAAGAAATGATAAAAGATAAGGCCATGGTGCAAGCTTTGGATGGTGGTTATATCATTCCAAGATTGGAAATCTTGAAGTTATATATTGAGCAAGATTTAGAAGCCAAATTCTTAATTCAACAGAAAGAATGTTCACAAGCAAAGTCACAAGAGAAGAAAGCTAGGTTGGAAGAGGAAAGCTGGGAAGAAGTCTTGAAGCAAATGACAGATCTTACCCAAAAAAATTCAAAATCCTCAGCCACAAGAGCATCAATCAAAGGATACTGGGAAGGAATCAGTTAGGGAAGTGTTGAATCAGCTCAAACACCTTTCAGAAGTAGTTGAATCTCCAAAGAAAACACAAGCAAGCAATAATCAAGATCAGAAAGTTACACAAATCTCACAGCCATTCAGGTCAAGATATCTTTTACCACCCATATCTTCAAGTTATCAACCATATGTGCCAGCTCAAATGGCTCCAAGACAGCTACTGAAGTGCTATTACTGCTTAGAGGAAGGAAATTCTGCAATAAGACGTAATCATCTCACAGAAGACTTGAAGAAAAGAATTGTCTTGAAGCATGGAGGAAAATATCTTTTTCCAAATTTTTAAAGAGTACCCACAGAAGGCCCTGCATCTGCAAAGGATTTGGTTAAACAGTTTGCTAAAGAATAGGAGGATTTTACAAAGAAAATGAGGGAAAAAACAAATTCACCCCCAAATAAGCAAGAAACAACAGTAATTGAGGAAAGTAAAGGTGAGAAGGCACCAGCTATAGCTCAAATAGAAGAATGGGGAAACTGGAAACCTCCTCAAATATCACCAGAAAATGAAAATATTAAAATAAATGTTGGGCTTAGACAGACAAGGAAAAGAGCTGAGAGACAGGAAAGTCAAAGTCAAACCCAGCAAGAGGATAAAAATGAAACACACAAACGCTTTAAAAAGAAGATACCAGGTTCCTACCATGAGGAAGATGAGGCAGAAGAAGAAATAAGAGTTGTAATTCCAACAAAATACAAGAAATCCCAAGAAGGAAATGAAGTAGATAATGACAATATTGAACTCATTTCCAAGGAAAAGAATAAGGAGGTACTTAGACAGGAGTCACAAAAGATGGAATTAAAAGACAAGGTAAAATCTACAGCAAATAGCCCAAACCTAATAATTGAACATTTGATGAAGAAAATACTTGTACAAAAGATAAATCTTACTCTTGTAGGAATATTATCAATATCACCAACCTTTATTGATAAACTAAAAAAATTAACTAACCAGGGAAAAGAGGTGATAAGATTAGTCAATACATCAAATATTCAATAAAGGCTACTCTCATTATAGCAATGGAACTATGATATTGCAAGATTACATTATGCATTCCCACTTGGATTTATGGAAGTATTTATTGGAAGAGAAGAATATCCTACAATGGCATTGGTGAATACTGGATCAGAAATTAACATAATACCAGAGGAAATTGCAATTAAAGCCTCACTAACAAGTAGAAAGCTCAATATGAATCTCAAAGGAATTGGTGGACATACAACATCTTTGGTTGGACTCTCAGAATTTACACCAATTACTATGATAACAGGAGAAGCAAAGGAAATTCATTTATTCATAGAAAGAGGAGCTGTACACACCATACTTGGAAGACCATTTTTAGCAGATAATAATGTTAATTTGGATTTATACACAAGCAAGGGGAAATATTTAGTTATCCAGAGCAAGATGGATGTTGATTATGTTTACCAATATGTAACCCTCAAGCCATGGGTTGGAAAATTTATCCACCCAGTGGTATGGAGCATTGTGCATCTTCAGAGATTGGATAATGGTCAGTACATCAAGCAGAGTCATCCAAAAGAAAAGAAACAGAGGAAACAGAAAGTCAATCTTCAACAAGAGTGAAGACAATATTTATTGGACCAAACAAAATACCCTTCTCAGCTATTCTTTCTGCAAAAAATGACTTGAGCTTTATAGCTCAGGAAATAGCCCTAAAAGCAGAATTAAAAATCAGCCCTTACACATCAAAATCAACAGATAACTCTTTGAAGCCAATTTGACAAATGAAAAATTATGAAGCCACTTTTGAAAGTGAAGAAAAAACCTACCTGGACTTCTTAGTATTTGCAAATTTTAATCAGATAATAATTGAAGAAAATTTCAGCATATTATCCTCATCTAAAGAAAGTATGCCTGCTGTAGCTCATATAAAATCTAAAGGAAAGGAGACATAAGATAAACTGGAGGTAGAAGATAGTGAAGCAATATAAAAAATCAAATAGGAACTAAAGAAGATGAGAAGAAATTTGTACATAGTCATAAAAAATCCAGAGAAATGGCTAGCACTTGAGTTAAGTGGTATGAATAAAGAAGATAAAGTAGAAAGCCCACAGAAGAAATTCAAAATGGATCTGAAGCCACCTGAAGAAAATTCCTCAGGAATTGCAGAAGATTATCTTAATTTATTTCAGGAGGAAACCAGGTACATGAGTGATATTGACAAAGATTTACGAAGTCAAGAACCAAAAGACAACATAATCAATCTATTGGAAAAAAGAAAATTTGAAGAATTAGAAAATGAAAGTGCTGTGATTACTGAGGACAAAATGAATCAAGTTTGGGATAGAGAGATTAAAAAAGGGATTCAACAAAGAATGGAAATAGTGCCAGAAGGAAAATTGGTAAAATCAGAAGATCACTTGAAGTTATATCAACAAAATAATGGAGATTTGGAAGATAAATACAAGCAAGGAAGAATATTTGAAGACCTAGAAGAAGTCGAGTTATCAGAAAATACACAAAGACTACCTGGACTTAGCATTCTACAAGAATTTAATGATGCCTACGATCACATATGCTGCTTTTCAAGCTCAACTGATTTATTTAACCAAAATCAAGGAATTACATCTGGATTGACAAATGACTCCCAGAATCAAAATGGCATACATGAAGACATACCAGAATATGAAGGAGAGGAAGATTATGTAATACTTCCAATGATAACATTTGAAGATCTGTATGACTATGAGCTAGATTCACCAATAATTCAAGCCAAATATCTTGCAGAACTACCTGGATCCAATCTTAAAAATTTTGATTTTCTGGAATTAGTAACCACTATTGGAATCAAAGGAAACTTATGTAATCCTTACTGGAAGAAGCCTTATGGATATTATCAATTGACAATAGAAGGACTATATCATAGAATGTTATGGGCTCAAGAAGACTTTAATCTAGATTGTTCAAGAATCTTGGGAGGAACTCTTTGCTGGTGTGATTTTGGATACATGTTTATTAATGAAGTCAAATGCTTTGTTTCAGAATGGAAAGGAAATACACAAAGAGAACAATGCAACAAGATATTTGCAGAAAGATTGAAGGAAATATGTCTTTCAGTAATTCACAACAGCAAGTTGAATATTTCTCAATAATAACTGAATTAATCCAATTCCAATCACCAATTAAAAAAACCACCATAAAAAATAGCAAGATAATAAATGAAATCACCTAAAAAGAGAATTATTTTCATATCTGTATTAGTATCAGGGCAGTGACCTCCTGCCTTATCAAAGAGGAATTTCAATTTACTTAAATTGTTTTCAACACTCTTATGACTCAAGGGCAGTGACCTCCTGCCTCATCAAAGAAGAATTTCCATTTACTTGAATCTTTTTTCAAGACTCTTATCACTCAAGGGCAGTGACCTCCTGCCTTATCAAAGAGGAATTTCAACTTATTCAACTTCTTTTTTTGAAAAAGGCTATCTATCAGTATTTAATGAAGGACTTTGAACTCAACATTTTCCAATAGATTTTTTTTCAATGTACAAGTATCATGATTTTATTTAAAAATAACAGGGGTGGTTATCTGTTCTTATGCCACCTCATATAAAAAATGGGACAGGTTTGGGGAAGTGTGGGCCCATAGGCCTTTATTAATGTTATTTCCCTTTTTTTATAAAAAAGAACAATGAAAAAATGTTGTGAAGATACAGAAAAAGAAGATATAGATAGCTCAAAATGACAAAATTATGACGGCCGGTCATAATTTGCTTCTTTGAGACAAGAAGAGATAGAATATGGAAAGGAAAACAAGAAGAAACAAAAACCAACCAAACAAGATAGGCCATTCAGATACAGAAAAAGAAGATCAAAGAAGTTAAAATGTCAAAATTATGACCACCAGTCATAATTTGCCCTAAAAGCAAGAAAACTATATCAAGACAGGGAAGAAAGACCAAACAAACAAGATAGGCCATTCAGATACAGGAAAAGAAGATTGAAGAAGTCAAAATGTCAAAATTATGACCGCCTGTCATAATTTGGTCATTTGAATTCAGAAAAAGAAAGCAAATGGTATCTTGATAGGAAAAAAGAAGTAACAAAACAAGAGATGTTGACTAACAACCAATCAGCAAAGTATTTCAATCTATGGCACAATCAACAAAAAAACATCACACACAGAGATATACTGGTTAACGTTAGCCCAATATTTCTTGGTTTAGCCACTCTTTGACGTACTCCCATATATACACCTCAGAAATTCAATTGAACACAGTAATTATAGATATGAAAGAGGGTGTGGGCTCCCCAAAAACAGCCAGAATATCACTCAATTAGTCCTAACAGATCACCATAGCTCAACAGATACTAGGCCATCCGTACAGAGCACCCCCCACAGAGTGATGAACATAATGCCAGCATGATTGTAGTTTGACGACACTGCTGCCAGAGGCAGGAATCAAACCCAGGACCTTGGTGAAAGTTGAAAGCAGCCCAGAATCACTAACCACCACACCATTTCAAAATAAAACATCACTCCTCAAATTGAAACCTCATTCAACATCACTCATCAATTTAATCACCCTTAAAAAAAATTCAAGAAAAAAAAAACAAATTTTTCAGCATAAAAAAAGAAAAAAAAATTCAACATGAAAACATAAAAAAGGAATTATAATAGTAAAAATAAATAAAATAAACATTCTTGATTAAAATTAAGGATAAAAGATCAGATTAAAGAAAAAGGGCTAAAATTAGTCCTTGTATGACTTTAAACTACAGGGTAGCAACCTGAAGGCTAAAATTAGTCCTTGTATGACTTTAAGCTACAGGGTAGAAATCTGAAGGCTGAAATTAGTCCTTGTATGACTCCAAACTACAGGGTGGTTCGCAGATGGCCAAAATTAGTCTTTGAATGACTCAAACTTCAGGGGTAATGCACCAGAGGGCTGGATATGCAAGTAAAATGAAGGAATCAAGAAAAATTGGAAAAAAAGTGAATATATCAAAAGTAACAACCAAAGTGAATAATAGGACAATGAATAACATTCAATGGAATAAAATATCAACAAGAGAAGAACTATTGAAAGCAAGAGCCATACTGTGAGCCTGTGAGCTATGTATAGCATACCCATAAGGCCACAAATGCCTTTATATACAGTTGATTTGGTCTTCAACAGACTTTTCAATTGAAGTCAAAATAAAAAAAATAAATAAAAAACAGGTATAAATTTTTTTTGGATAAACAAAGCTATAAATATTATGTCATTTTTGGATTCTACACCAAAAATGACCTAGGGTATACCCATAGGGTGTTATACCCAAAAAGGCTTATTTCTTATGTTATTGGAAGATTTAAGAATCTCACAGTACTAATGTAAATTTTTTAACATTTTTTTAAAATTCTTAAATTTAAGCTTAAATCAGCTTAAACTTAAAGTTGCATAAGGTTTATGCAAACTTACCAAAATTTTAGTCAAAATTGAGGTGTTGTGTATATTTACTTATTTGGCTGAGGATCTGCCATACAGAATGTAAATCCTGTGTGAGCTCAATTTAAAAGGGCTTACAGCCATAGTATGGCTTTAAATAAATAAAAGGTCAAAATCCATGCAAAAAGGTGGGACAAAGGAAAAAGACCAAACAGAGCTGGGGTACCCAACTTTTTGGATCTGCAAGGATTCAATTAAGGTTTTCCTCCTGTATTGAAGGATTTTCAACCTTATTTAAACTTTAAGATTAGACTTTCATCCAACCTTGAAGTTTAAGCTGGTTTTAACCCAAATTGGACAGTAATTTCAAGCTGCCAAAGGGTAAATCCCAATATGCAGGCTTAAAATTAAAGTCTTGAGACCTGTCAAAGCTTAAATAAGCTTGAAACTTTAAAGTTACAACCATCAAAACCTTATCAAAAGTTAAGGTTTAGTGTGTATTGCTATTTTACATGGAAAAATAGCAATAACTTCAAAAATTTGTTAAAAATACAATTCTTAATGGATTTGCTTGAAACTTTCATACAGCTTACAATTTGATATTATCTATATATAAATTAAATTTTAAGTATCTTTTCTAGACAGATTTTCTCAGTAATTAGCCTGGAAATTTACTCTTTTGATTCTATTTAAAGAATATTAAGATTTAGGAATAACACTGGTAACTTTCAATTGGAATTAAAAATAAGTTACCTTAAGTTAAGAACCTTATTTTTAAGCATGGTTTTTCAGTTTTGACCTGAGTACGCCCTCTATATCTATTATGAATAATGAGAGCTGCTCTGTAGACATAAAAAGAGTCTTTTCATCACTGTTTTTGTTGATCATCAATTATTAATCCAATCATATTAGACATTTAACAAGGTAAAGTTTTATTATATATAAAATCTTATTATTAAAGTATTTCTTAAGTATTTTATTCTTTATAAATCTTAAATTAAGGAATTGAAATCATAGAAATTAGATTATGATTGTAATCACCTATAATATATTTTATTTTATCAAATTATTGTCTTTAAAATATCTTTCAAAATCCACAAATTCCTTCAAAAACTCTTTCATCATTATTTTTATTATAGAAGTTGTTTTATCTTTAAAAAATTGATTTTTGGCGTGTTTTTAACTTATAACAATTATTTAATATAATAACTGTCGTATTTGACTTTTTGTATTAAATTTATATTATAAGTAAGTTTTCTTTAAAACTCTATATTTTTTTATCTATTATTAGTTTTTTTATATAGGATTTTTCTAAAAGAATTATTTCTGCACAGTGTGTGTTTCAATTCTTTTATAAATAATATTTATATATTTTTTATAAGTGGTTAAATATTTATATTTTCCACGTGTAATCGTCTCATTAAGAGCTTTACACTTCTTATTGTTATAGTTTTCAGTGAATATAAAAATAATAGAATAATTTTAATTATTATATTTTTTTTATTATTATTTTATATAATAATAATTAAATTTATTTGTTCTTATAATTATTTTTAATAATTATATTTAAATTTTTGGTTATAATATTTCATTATATCATATTTTTGTACTGAGGACAGTCATAGTAATCTTGATATTGTTACTATTATCAAGAGATTCAAGACACAAATAAGCTCAATATTTGGACCAAAAATGGTACATAGACTGAGGAATCCACTTGAACCAGGGGACTTGGTATTAGTTTATAATAAGCCACTTGAGTCACAGTGGGTTTTACTCTTCAAAAACCATTTGAATGTACCTTATAGAGTTATCAATCATATTTATAATGCACCTAATGAGCTTGAAGAACTGCATGGAACTAAACTTACAAGAAAATTTGCAGCAAGTCACATCAAGAGGTTTTATCCCAGAGGAAAGAAATTTCAATCAAGTTCAGAGTCAGGAAGGGAAAGAAATGAAGAAATTGAAGATGAAGAGTCAATATCAGAGGGAGAAGAAATTGATCAAAATGGATATGATCTATATGGGCAAGCTTTTGAACTGGAATGCTGGGTACAGCATTAAATGGAGAGGGGGATGTGGTATTCCATACCATTAGTGTCAGTTTCAAGCTTACCAATAAAACAAACGAAAAAAATGATAATAAAACAAATTATGCAAAACATATTTACATATTACAACTACAGATTTCAAACAGAAATATACAATACACAGCCTCAAGATCTTATCAAAACCATATAGTATCAAAGGATTTATCCACCTTATTGCATCATCAATAACAAATTATGCAATTAAAAGGAGTTAATCTAAATAAAGCTATATGAAGACAAACCACAGAATCAGAGCTGTATTTTACCCACCTTGATTCAATTGAAAGAAAAAATACCTCAAGGCTATGCATAAAATTACAATATATTTTCCAAGAACAAATGTTTTCTTAGTAATGATAACACACATCAAACTTGATATAAATGATGCAATCTCCATATGAAATGATACAATACTAAAATGAAACCACCAGCATAATTATCTCAGAAAACACATAACAAAGTCACCAAAAATCAGAATGTCACCAGAAAAATTATCTCAAAGACATCACATGATTTTGATAAGAAATAGAAACACCAGCATAATTTTCTCATATATATCATATGACTAGAAGAAAGTTCAATTGTCAGGAGCTGTATTTTCTCCACTTTCTTGGCAAAAAGAAAATCCCACCAGCCAAATTATCTCAAATACATCACATGATTTTGATAAGAAAAAGTACCACCAGCATAATTCTCTCAGAAAACACATTGCTACTCAGCCCCGCAGCATACATGTACACCAAAGGTAGCATGTAATATGCTCAGCCTGGCCAAAATGTCTTCCAAAGTTTTTACAAATTCTCAGACTGTGTGTTTATGAAGATGAAATAGCAATAGCTCAGCAGGGGAGCATTTGATATTGTTACAGAAAGAGCTCTATGGCTGGGAAATTCAAATGAGCAGCCACTGAGCATTTCAAATATGACACCAAAGCACGCCTGCAGAATTGGTCCACCCAAGCTTATGCTGTATTGACTTTGCATACATCCTCCTGACCCTTTGTTATAACTCTATCACCCAGCCATAATGGTGGTAGGCTTGCCAAGGTGACCTGCGACCAAATGCCCCATTTACTTTTCTGCATGGTGCATTTGTGGATCAAAACCCCCATGAAAGTACTCTTGGGCAATTGGGTGGCTATTTAACGCCACAAAGGGGATCCGACTGTTTATAACATTCCAATTGCTATACTCAGTCCAATAGCCTTTGTTTGCCTGCCTCACATGGCCATTTCCCTTCTCATCCGCAGCACTTGCTGTGACTGAGCTTTCAGGCTGAGACCTTGGGGGGTGCTTCAACTGCTGTGACTGGCTCAGCATTACCCTGGTATAAAAGACCATCTTTGCCCAACACGCCCTTCTCTTTTTTCATCACCCCTTTCCCTTTTTCCCACTTCACATGCCCTTCTCATTCCTGTGTGTATTCCACTTGGTCTTCCTGCCTTTCCCCTCTTTTCTATTGCACAGAACTAACCACTCCCCTTCCCTTTTGCTGTATTTTCTCCCGGTTATAGGTCCATAACCCCACTTCTATCTACATTGTGCATCACCTTCTCCATTTAACACTTTAGTTCATGTTACGTTCCGCTCTTAATTCTAAATCTTCATTATTACCTTCTTTCAGACTTTTCAAACCTTACTTGTAGAGCTTTAAGGATTTAATTATGTTTTAAACTTATAATTAAGCATATGTCTTCCTCTTTGCTTGAAATATTCCTTTCTATTCAGTTACTAACACAAATTGTCTTGTTTTTAGATTTTGTGCACTTTGTGAACTAAGTGGGGTATCCCCTGCATCTGCTCCTCCAAAGCAACCAATGCTTGTGATGCTTGCCAACAAACACACAAAAAATGTTTGTTTGTCGTGTGACCCTTCCAATCACACAGCCAGAGGAGTTCCCACCCAAAACACCCTTGTGAGGACTCCTTCATGGTCAACAATGATGAAAGCATTCAGGAGCAGGAATGGACACCACAACCCCAGACAGGCAGATGGGAACGTTTCTGGATGATTAGCCTGGTGCCCTCAAGTATTGATTTTTCCACCCCCCCCTCCTAGGCCACCATCTGATTGTCACTTCACTCCTTGACTGGAGCAAAGTGATGATACGGCTGATGAAGGATGGCAATGGCAAGAGGACATTTGAGCCTGGGTGGATTGTCACCCATGGGATTCAAATGCCAAAGTAAGTTTTCTTTCTCCTCCTTGACTCATTTTTCTTCATGCCATCATACTGAATTTTTTTTCTTTATGCATAGAGAAAAACCCACAGAACCCCTCACAAAAGTCCTCTCCTGTTCCTCATATGCCTGGAAAGCAGACTCCATGGCAACTAGCTCCAGGCCCAAGTGGAACCCAATGGTTGGAGGAGTTATTCTGCAGTAAGCAGCAAGCTCTTCCTTTGCTAATTCTAACTTTTGACTCAAGTGAACTGAATTTGCCTCCTTTTGTAGAACCCTCCCAATACAATGAGCCAACTATTCCAGGCCCAAGTCAATCCTCCAAATCTCAAGTCCCATCACATGAGGACGCTTTGGCTTGTGAGCCTGAACCTGTGGTGGATCCACTGCAATCAACAGAGGATCCTTTTGGTAATTTTCCACTTTCATCCGTTTCCTGCTCCCAACTTTCCCTCACCCCTCCTTTGACAATCATCAGCTTGTCCCACTACCTCCTTCTCCATAATCATAATTGATGAAACACCTGTTAGCTCCCCCCCCCACCTCCCTCTTCCCCAATTCCTAACCCTTTGCCTCCTGTTCCCTGTTCCTTCCCCAGAGAGCCCAACAGCCTCCTCCCCTAATTCCCCCAATGAGGCTTGGTAGGAATTCACGGATTTGCAACCTACCCTAACAATTCCTTGAGCAATCATCCACAAATTAATCAACCAAATCTTGTTGGAGAATTTTTGATTGCTCCACGTGATTCCCTTTGTGGATGCACCAGGAATTCTGCAAGGAACTAAACTCTCTCCTTGGGAAGGCACTGGAGGCTTATCCAAAGGAGGATATCACCAGGATAATCTCCAAATTTCTTGAAAACAAAAAATCACATTCTTTTCTCTTATTTCCATTTGTGATACACTCTCTCAAATCAATTAGTTGTAATCAATACAATATTTTTTCCATGGTTGTTATATTCTTTTTTCCCATGAGATTTCCTTTTTTGACAATGGTGCATATTACCTATTTTGTGGGAATAATTTCTATGAGAGCCCCACCAAATTTTTGTGTCAGTATTTATTTGTGAGAACCTCTTTTGCAGAAAATGTGCAAATATTCACCATCAACCCCTCCTACATTCTTAGAATCCTTTGTTCTAAACTGTTTGAGATCTTAACTGCACAAAACCTGGGATTCCCTGCATGTGAGCAATCCACCTGAGATGCATGAGGAATTCCTTGTCCTAAGGTCACATGCATAAATAATGGAATCTGGAGTGCATGTACACTAGAAATTCATAAAGAATTGTGTGAACAATTGGAACCCTGGAGATGAGGAAGTACTTGCATGTTTAGTGCATGTATACTTGGCATGCATAAGGAATTGTGTAAACTGTTGGGAGCCTTTTCAAGTGTAAGTATTTGCATGTGAAGAGTTGGGAACCTGGACAAGAAGAAGGATTCCCATGTGACCTGTTGGGATCCTGTTCAAGCATAAGGTTTTGCATGTGAACCATTGGGATCCAATAAAAGCGTAAGGATTTGCATGTGAACCTTTGGGATCCTGGAAAGGCGTAATGATTTGCGTGTGAACCCTTGGGATCCTGGACAGGCGTAGGGATTTGCATGTGAGCCCTTGGGATCCTAGACAAGTGTAAGTATTCACATGTGAAGCATTTGGAGCCTGGACATGTGTAAGTATTCGTGTGTGAACCGTCAGATCCTGGACAGGCACAAGGATTGACAACAATTGAGAATAGCGCTAATAACCTCATTATTAGACCATTTATGGTTGCATGCCACTGTACATGAGCCATTTAACCCCTTTTTCATGTGAGCCACTGTATATCCCCAATTCCAACCCATCAAAACCAGGTGTATTCTGTACTGTGCATTACCACACCCATCTTCTCCAATCACCCTCTAATTCACAGATGCATCCAAATTACCTAATTCTTCAAATTGGGATAAGATTTTATTTCCATCCCTGATGTGATAGCCTGCTCCCTCACCCATCTTATAATAGCCGTGGCTTTTCCACCACATTGTTTTTGCTAACCTCCTTGAGCATTGTGTGGACATACCCACTAGTGGTGTTCTTTTTTTTTCCTGTGCTGGATCAGTATAATGAGAAAGTGTACTACTAGCCCACACTACCTGAATGAGCCCATGAAATTTGGAGAGATCAATCCAAAAATGCTTATTTGGGAAAATCAGTTTTCCCCCTGTACACCACTTTGCGCATCTCTTTGAATTTGGCAGGTCTGCTTATCAGGTTGAAACCACCATCCTGAAGCATACTAAAATGCATCCTTATCAACATGAGGCAAGTTTTTGAATCTGTTCATGGTGAAAGTGAGTGCGGAAGCAAACTCAAACACCCCCTGATTTGCCGAAATATTGGATTCATAGTTGACTTGATCAAAGGACAGGACCCCCAATAACTTGTAGCAAGTTTTCATCTTTTGAAAGAATTTATCCCCAGAATATGGTATGGATTTACCTAGAATGCAACCCACCAAGCTAAGATTTGCACCTTGGTTCTGCCATTCATCTTTTGCAACTTCAATTCTCCCAATACTTCCATAAATCACAAATTTTTTGTTCTTTGTGCTGCATTTGCGCCACCCAATAGCAGAAATATATCCCTCCAGTAATGACCCATTTGTTGCAATTGGGTCTGTGAACTTTCTTTCCCAAAATGAAAATTGTTATAATTCGTCCCATTGATTCACTGCAACCTCACTCATTGTTTTGAATGTTCTGAATTCGACAAGGGTAATGAGTAATCCAGTTTAAGAGAAAATTTCCACACACCCAAAGTGATTGAATTTGATATGAGTTAAATCCACAACCCTCCAAATTTCACTTGGGGTAATATTTACTGATAATGGAATTGATATTTGTGATTTTGGTTGAGTGGAGGAAGAAACTTATTCCTTTGGGTTTTTGGCCTCATTTGTCTTTCAGGACATTCCATTATTCCTGGCTGGTTGAGGGATCACTTTGCCTTGAAGTAGACAAGATATCAGATACTGCTAACTCCCATTTGGAGCTAAGGCCTTTTCAAATCCAGAATAGTCCCCAATGCCAATGCCAAATATTTGGTACACATTCATGAATTCCCTGTTGGAGCCCACATGGTATTGGCTTGATCTAAACCAACTAAAGCCCATGTTCCTCAATGGGGGCCAATGAGGGTGCTACATGAATTCCAACCCATATATATCTATGTATATATGCTGATAATAACCAACTAACTCACAATTTACTTCTTCACCCCAGCATTTGGCCGCGAGCTCCCTTTTAGGCTCCTTTCCTTTTTTTTGTGAATGGCATGCTTGCACAGGATAATGAAATGAAACCAAAAAATTAGTGACTCTTGTGTGGATTATTAATTTAACCCAAATTTGATTTTGGTTGATGAATTTTTTTATTGGCCACTAAAAATGAAGGATTACATGTGACTTTTGCAAATTGGAGAACTAAACTACCTGAACTAAAAATAATGCAGCGGAAACTGTATTATTCAATTTGACATATTAATGCACCCATTCAATGAGTTTCAAATCAAACAATTGGAATATTGTGATTAAGCATGAGTGGAACATGCACCCCACTTTGGATGCCTTATCCTACAAGTTCTTTTGAAAGAATCAGTGTGATTTAGCCTATTATGAACTTGTGGAATGTGAAAATATCCACTTTGCACAATTCCCATGAGTGTCCTAATTGAGGGAACAACTGCACCTGCTTGTTGTCAATGCAGGCACAACTGCCTGACTGAGTTTGCATCCTGTCAGAGTATTTTTGATGGTGTATGGAGGCATGCCTCTGTACAAAGGTGGTTACTATTGGAATTCATACTGAGGAATCCAGGAAGTAGGATAGGTAGTCAAAATTATTAAATTAATAAATCAATTTCTAAAATTAAATTACAATCTATTTGATACAAAGCTAATCTAAAATGGATCAATCCTTGTTGTAAGTTTAGCTTACCTGGGTAAAGTAAATGTGACCTCTTCATCTGAACCAAGTCAGTGCTTCTTCACCCAGGCATCACCAAAGTCTAATACCAAGCATTGTGAAAATTCAAATCTAAGAGGTACAGTGGGGGTAAAAGACTCTCATGAGAAGAAACTCTTATTCAGTAAGCTACATATATACTTATTAGTACGTAGCCACACTGGCTCTACTAGGTTTTCACCCTCTTAAAGTCTTCTAGAAATGTCAATGAGCAATAAAGCCTCTTTCACTGAGCTTGTTCTCCAGTCATCTGAGCATACCATCAAACCATGAACTCCCACTGCACAGAATGCAGCTAATATACCATAGCAAATTCAATTTGTTCCAAGATTCTTCTGACATGCCAAAAGATCTTTTATGGCCTCATTTTTTTGAACTTGTGAGTTTGCCTTTCATGCTATAGACTTTGACCTTCATATGTTCATGTACCATGTTGTACACAATCATCAAGTGGATAGCTGTATCCATAAGATCCTCCAAGTTCATGTGTGTCCTTGTCAATATCTCAATTTCAGCCCTGCCACCTTCAATGCTAAGTTGTGTTGCACATTGCTCTGGTTGACTCAAGCAGGAGGCAAGGTATTCAACCGCTCCCTGTTTGAGTTCTAGAGAATTTTTTCAACTTGTTTTTGGTGCCACATATAGTTTGGGTGCAATGACATTGTGTGAGACTAAACTAATGGATTGAAACATAACATTTGCCCAAAAAACTTTAATTGGATTGGAGGGGTAAAAAAGGCTCTGAACCATTTTGAAGAATGACAGTTCAGATTTTGGGATATTATCTGGAGGTTTGGCCAATTCCTTAATCAATTTGAGATTCCCAATGTTATCATTATAAACTGCTTCTATTTCTGTTGCCTTAAAAAATCTAACCCTATGTATTGCAATGTATATCGAGTGAGTCATTTGCCAAATCATAATGTATCATTCACAAAGATAAAAATTGCCTGCAATCTCAAGCTTCTCAAGCCACACCAAAATTTTAAGCTCTTGGCTACTGATCACCTTAATACAAACAGGCAGGGATGTATCAGCATCATTTGTTGGTAAATTGTCCCATCAATTTTTGTCAAGACTATTGATATTATGTAGCCCCCTTTTACATGATTATTGAGTAATATTGGAATGAGAATTCAAAATGTATCCAAACTCAATGCAGGAAAAAAAATTCTTGAACATTAGCGGAGTATGACACTTTGGGCTCAGGTTCAGGCATTATATAAGTCATATCTTGACCCATTGTATCATGTTTAATTGTCTTGCTTTCTTGAAAGGCTTTAATATTTTGAGGAGGTGCGGGATTCTATCATGGAGTGTTTCATTTAGTATGGAGGCTTTCAGTATGCAGAGGTTCATTATCAATATGGTCCACTTTAACATTGATCATGTCATCACCTTGATCCCAGGAATCTTTTGCACCTTCAAAGGTACTGTGTTTTTTGTTGGTTTTTTTGGTGGAATTTATATTTGGTTCTTTTCCTCAACCTTTTCCTGGAACTCCAATTACCACTTGAGATCCTTCAGGTAGAGATTCTCCCCCTCCACACCTGCCCATATATAGTAAGCAGCCATTTTCAACATTTTTGTAATGAATTATTAATGTACTTATGGTTCAAATACACTTTGAGGAGGCTCAATTCTTCAGAAATCCTCTTGGTGTAAATAATCAGGAATCTTACTATCATTTTGAACTTTCTCCAGCCTGGGGATCTTTCAGGCTGAGTCTATGATAAAGTGATTATAGAAGTATATACAGCTTTAACTATGACTGTGACATTGATAAAAGCATTAAAAAGGCTTGGTTAAAGATATTAAGGGCTTTAATGATAATAATTAGTGGTGGTGAGCGCTGTTGAAAGCCCTGGATGCAGGTTTATCTGATAGGTTACAATGATAATGACTACAATACTTGAGTTTGAAGTATACCTGACTGGTTTTCTAAGAGTATAACTGTTTTATGCAGTTGTACTACTTAGGAATTGAAGAACAGGATGAGGAAACCTTTTCTGGTGGAGAAAAGATCCCTTTTTATCATAAAATTGGGTGAAAAAGTCTGTTAGACCTTTCCACGTAGAGGAAGTGAAGATTTTTCACTTCCAAGGACTGGCTTGGGGTTTCACAATTATTTTATAACCTGTATTGGGCTCAGATGTGGTTTTGAAAACACATCTGGGCAGTTTTCACCAATACAGGGTGAAGGTTTTCATCTGGGGACCGCACAGCCCTCTTCTGACGTGTATTATGCATAGAATGCTGTACAAAACCTGTATGGGACCCCATTATTGACCAAGCTATGAGGTATAGAAGTATGAACAAGCTTCTTTGTCTGTTTGAGACTCATAATCAGAGTTATGTGATATTATCCCACAGTAAGGCTGTATTGGTCTAACTGCGGAATTTTGACCTTAAATCTGCCATAATGTTGTCACTTTTTGAGATATCAAGCACAAAGTTGCTTTATTGTGTATCCCTGTATGGTTTTTACACAGTGGTACCTTATTTTATATTGCTATCATAAAATATGGCAAATTTATGCCATGTACAAGATTTTGTTTACATATGTATGATTTGTTTAAAATCTGTATGGAGCTTGTTTTCCCCATACCTTTTGTTCTAGATGGGATATGGGGAATTGGATGGCACCATCATTTATCCATGATTTTGCTCTTTCCAAAATAACCCCACTTTAGGTATCTCACACCAAAACTGTAGAAGTTAGATGACAGGTGGATATTTTATTCCCCCTTATTTGACCATATTTTGGTCATAACCGCAGTAATTTAGATGCTATCTCAATTTGACTGGTACCATTGAATAGCCCTGACTTAGAGCTTCATTTTTAATACCCCTTTGGTGGGGTTAAGCCTCTTCCTCTGGATTTCAGATGAGAGGTGAAAATTAAGGTTTATGCTCAGCAACAACTTTGAGCAGGAATAACTTTGTTATAATTTGTCCTATGATGATGGAACTTGTATATTTGGAAAGAGGTTAGTTTCCTCTTTCCTTTGATAATCTTTTAGCTTGTTTTTCTAAGCTCCATGTTTTGGTGGTATCTTGGCTTCACCATTGGTTTATGGTATTTGGCTGTCATGCTTGTGCTCTGGTTGTGATTCACAGACTGACAAGATCTTTTGAGTTATTTTTGAGACAAACTGTCCCTTGGACGCAATTTCAACCTTGCCACTGAAAATTATGTCATCTTTCCCAGCCTCTTCTGTTGGAGCACAAGGTTCAACAGTCTTTTCCTTCACATAGCTTCTAAAATTCAGTTTCTGAGAGCTTGGAGGCTGAGCTGAAATTAAGGCTATTACATAACTATCAGGTTTGGAGAGATTACAAATATTCAAGATGAATCTATGTTCACATTCTGGAAGAACTGGTGGATCTGGATTAATTTCATGTTCCAGGCTCTCTACTTAAATGCCTCATTCTTGACTACTGACCATATCATAGATTTAACTTCCACTCTCTGGGGCTGAAGTTTTTATTTCATTGAATTAAGTTGAATTTCCTGGGGCTTGAGGCAGTGGTTGGGGCATAGCAGAGGTATTTTTTTGAGTAAAGAGATGGTGAAAGGTTTATGGATAACTTGATTAAAATTTTTTGAATAAAAAGCACACAATTTAACAAAAAAGGCGGAAGTTCTGAAATTGGTGGAATTAAAATAAGTTTAAGATATTAATTACTGATTCTTTTTTAGGTAATATCAACATTGAAGAATTTTGGAAAGTTTGAAAGAAGTTAAATATCAATTTAAATCAATTCAATATTTAGTGAATTTTCTAGAAAAAACAAATTTTAGAACTACAAGCTACCCAAAAGAAACCTGCCCATAAACAGCCTTGGAACCTTCCATCAATATCTATTGAACTAGTATTGCATTTGAAAAATATGATTGTTGGGAAATCCAAGGAGGTGATGTTTTGTAAATTATTTCATCTCATTCATATGGATTCACTTCCCTGTGAGATATTGAATAAAGCTGACTACTGATAAACCTACTAAAGTCAACTTTTGACCTATTCAATGCTCATGAGGTAAGGACTAAGCAAGGTGTTTTATTTGAATGATATGAAATAAAATGGTTCCATTGCAGAAGGAGAAGACACAATTATGGTATTAAATAGTCCACTTATTGGATTTTAACTTGGGAGTTTCATTATCCAAACCCTAACCACAACATTGTGAATATCCTCACCAATTTCCTCCAGAAGCTGTTGGAAGAGAAGGCCACTAAGCATATCTCTGTGATCAGTTTCATCATGTATGCCAACAAGCCACTGTACCCTATGGATCTAATACAGGAGTGTAAGGATGGTAAGGGGCAGGGGTGCAGAGGTGTAAGGAGGGGTGAGCATGGAGATGAGGTGGCAGCGTCAGAGGCATATCTTGAGGGTGCTGTGGGAGCATAAGGATCATAAGTGGTGAGGGCAGAGATGGGGGTGGTGTCAAAGTCACATCTTGAGGGCACTTAAGGAGCATAAGGATGGTAAGAGGCAGAGAGAATTAGGCTGGTGGGAGGAAGGGTAAGGAGGGGTGAGGGCAGCGTTAGAGGCATATCTTGAGGGCACTAAATGAGCATAAGGATGGTAAGCAGAAGAGAGGATTAGGTGGGTGGGAGGAAGCATAATGAGGGGTGAGGGAAGTGTTGGAGTCATATCCTGAGGGTGCAGAAGGAGCATTAGCATGTTAAGTGGCAGGTTTGCGGAAGGGTGAGGGCAGATATGGGGGGTGCCATGAAGGCATATTGTGAGGGCTTCCAGTGGAGCATAAGCATTTTAAGGGTTGGAGAGGATTAGGCTGGGCTTCAGAAGCCAATTCATGTGTGAGAGTAGACATGGTAAAGGGGTAAGATGATCAGGCCATGGGGTGGAAGTCATCTCATGCACAAATATGAGCATGTCAAGATTCTGCCTTTCACCATGAGGTTTAATTACCCAAACCTTTCCAATTGTGTTGATATGGGTTTTGGCTTTGAGTGACATACTCATGTGACACATGTGACAATTGAAATTGTCTTGACGGAGAGGTGATGTGACCCACTAAATCCAGTGACTATAATGTGACACTAATGCGACTTAAGCAATATTTCATACTGACAGCAGGGGGACATGAAGTCAATTTCTGGCAATTGATGCAAAATTTTCCCTGGTGCAAAGGTGCCCTACATGGTGTTATACACCGTTATAAAATTTTTTTCACTAGCAATCCAATTGAGCGAGCTTCAAAAGGTTATTTCAACATTCCATAAGGTCATCCAGAGGATTTGTAAGGTGTGGATATGAAACTTTGATTAAAAATCAAGTACTTTTCCTGTCCTCAAAATTGGTATAAGGTAAAATTCAGTTAAAAATAGTATGAAATATTATTTTTAAGAGAAAACACGCCAATTTTATTGTTTATAACATTATTAGTATAAAAAAATAATATTATAAAAATTTATTGTTTTACCAACAATAAAAATTTATCCAAAAAATATTCTACAAGAGATATTTTAAGGCTACAAAAGAAATTTCTTCAAGAGCAGTTTCAATTGGAATTAATTGAGCAAAGAACTTCAAGCAATTCATTAAAGAACAAAGTCTTTAAAAAGAATATTAAAGAGAAAACACACCCAAAAGTGACCAGAGTGAATTTGGAAACAAAGTGACAAAGTTTACAGTGATGAAAGATGCTTTAATTCACTTTTGGGGTGGTTCAGGGGTAAAAATGATTATAAGAGTTACAAACAATGATTATAATGATTTTTTACGTGGTTAAAAGAATTAAAATGATTTAAAAATGGTGGTTGGAATCTTTGATTGATTGGTTTAACAGTGTTTAAACTAATTAATAAAAGGAAAATCTTCTAACATGAAGAGAAAAGTGAGGCAAAGAAGACATTCTTTTATAGCCATCAATTCTCTTACTCCAAAAGTAAAATTTACTCTTGTCAGTCGTGAAAAACAGTCTGACAACAGAAAAGCCAATCATGGCATCATTGAACCCTGGTTTAGACCAAAAAGGGCTGGTTTAAGCCATTTTTAGCCATTTTTAGCCATTTTAGACCCTTAAATCAGCCATTACTATAGCAATACCAGGCCTAGAGCCTTCAAAACACGTCAGAATGTGTGTCAGAGACGTAGAAACCAGTTAAAACTGTTTTTACTATGATGGTTTTATCTTAAGGGTAGTTTTACCCTCTTGGCAACAGCTAAAACTACCCCAGTTGGTATCAAAACCTCATCATCAATTGAGTCCACAGACCCTGTAACTCAATTCCAGGCCAAAAGGGATGAACTTTTGCGTTAATTTTGACATCCCACACCTGTCAGCAAGGATTTTGGGGGTCTAGCTCCCCCTTAGAGCTGGAGTTCCTTTTCCCCCCCAAATTTATTTTTCCTTTAATTCCTCATCATGTATTATACTTATAATTTACATATGTAATTCAATTCAATTGTACAGTACAATACAGTAATAATTGACACCTCGTATGTAAATCAAAGTTCACTTATGTAATACACGCGCACATTTTGACATTTCAATTGAATTCAATTGAAAATACTTCAATTCCTCATAACTTCTAAGCTAAACACAACACCTCAATTTTAACACAAAAATTGATGGTTAACACCACATGTGGTGTGAATTAAATTAAGGTTTTGAGAATTTTCGATTTTTGTATTGAAAATACTAAAAACTTTATTTAAGCTTATTTAGAGTTGAGCTACAAGAATTTCACTCAGAGGTGACCCCACCTGATTTTTTATGAGGAATCCAATGGTGAAATAATTTTTATGTATTTATTTATTGGATAAAAAGTTAAAATAATTTTTATTCAACTTTTTTCCAAATTTATTCATTTTTTCACAATTTTGTTAAAATTTCATTTTTACTTAATTTTTTCAAGTATAAATGTAATTTTATACTTACAAAATTTAATGTATTTTTATTTTTAAATTGTATTTAATTTTTTATTTTTAATATAATTTTATATTTATATTTTGATTTTTATTTTAATAATATAAATAAATTTATTTTATTTATATTAATATGTTCTTTTATATATTTGTGGTCTTTTGGGTATATGAAATTACCTCTAACGCTCACAGGATTCATTAATTCTCAAGGAAAAGTGTCAATCTCAAATATCAATGATGCCATCAAGCAATCATTGCATATTCTCATTAACAGTATTCCTTCAAGGGAATACTGTAAATTTATTCTCAAGGGATATTCAAGAGGTAGTTCCAAAACAATATGCCAAGTGTCAATTCTCCATTAATCCACCTTGGAAACCACATTCATTCAATACAGTCTGTATTCATCAAGAACTGTATTTCAGTAATGCACCATCAGAAGATCATTCAACCCAGTTCATTTCTCAATTTGGCAAGGTATAAATTCCATCATACAATTAATACAGCTTCCATTATTCAACAAAGATCAGCTGCCAGCCTGCAGGAGTCAAGCTCACAACTTTTCACATATACCAGCCTCCTTTGACCCTGGGTGTTTTTCCCCCATCTAATTAATATTTTTTATTTTATTTTATCTTTATTTATCTTATCTTTTTGTCAAGTGAATACTGATATTATCAATTCAGTCATTTAGCAACCTTTCTCTTTTCTTTCTTTGCCTTTCAGTGGATATTAGTGGTCATATCATTTACTAATTCCATTGTTCCTTCTGGCAGGTTGAAACAGTGATTAAGGAATTACTTGGTTGGCTCTTTGGCCATTTGGCTTGTTTCTCTTATTGCATCTCATTTTTGTACCTGCATATTTCTCAGAGAAATTCATTTCTTTTATTCCTGTATTCCTTATTCTTTGGAGTCTTCCAAGTGAGCTCCCTGATTAATGAGTGCCAGGACACTCCTGTTTTTCCCAAGAGCCTCTGTGACAGTTTTAAAAACAGCTATAATCTGGGAATTCACCAGGTATACATTAAGCCTATCCTTTTGGTACTTATTCTAGTTAATCAATTGATAATTACTGCACCCAGAGATTTCAGCATTGCTTACCACCACCATTTCTTCATAGTAACTCCCTGAATACTTTATATGTTTTATTTCTTTCACAGTGATATTTAAGGCTGTAAGTAAGCTTACTATTACTTCATCATAGACTCAGCATTACAGGTAATCTAAGTTAAAGCTTGACAGATAGTAACTGTTGAGTTTTTTCCGCACATGTCTCCTAAAGCATTTCAGGTGGTGAATCACAGATCATTTCTCTCAAGGTGGATACCTTGGAGCTCTTCACTGAATTTCGTTTAGAGAATTGCAATTCCAGATATATTTTTGCATTGGTACTTTGTTTTTACCTTCCCCTTGTCAGATGGTACATCAAATAGGCATCCATAGCCACATCCATTAGGTAATTTCTCATATTAAATTTCCACTGTACCCAGTCCATTTGTTTTGGTTGGTTTACCTTCACTTTCAGTGACCCTGAATCTAATAAATCATCTTCAGAAGTCTGACTTGTGTTTGGGGAAAGGCTTAGGATGGATTGGACATAGTGTAACTGGTACCTGTATTGTTACTCATGCTTTTTTTTAGAAAGAAAAAACTAACTCTTGCTACCATGAAAGATTTCAGCTGGAAATATTTCTCTTTCAATGAAAGATTAACCAGTAGCAATAAGTAATAGATTATATGTTTGTATAAATACACAATTTATAATGAGGCTAATAAATTAGTATTTAAATTAACCTGGTTTGTTAATATTTATAATCATAATTCAATTTGAAAAATTCACTATGTTGTATTTTACTATAATGAATACTGCTTGATATACTTGTAAGTTAATGGATGTATAAATTTATTAATGTTTAGAATGATAAATAACCCTAAAGCTTAATTATTCTCCTTCTCTAGTCAAAAGAGAGACAAGTATAACATCTTTGGAGGGGAACATTTTGAGTATTTTGTTAGTTTATACTAATTAAAACAATAGTATAGCATGTAATACTATATCTACCTTAGTTTCAGCCAAAAACTGGAAATCTTTAACACTGTAGTAACTTGATCAAGAACTTAAATTACTTAACAAAATGAGTATAAAAATGAAGTAAGCCTCAAATGGAATGTATTATCATTGTATTTCACAAAACCTCTTATACATACATGCATATATACATTTATGAATATTGAAAAAGTAAGAAGCATTGCAATAAGAGAACAGTGATCATATGACATGATTGGTTAAAACTCAATTATTCTTTTCAGAGTTTTGTGGAAAAAAAATTTCATGTCCTCTTATTTAAACATGTATTAACACTTATCCCACAATTGCCAGTTAAACTAATTTATTGGAACCATCCTTTAGGTTATCACTTGAGTGGGGGGATGTTAGACCTGCAGCCAAGATAGGTTTACTCGTGCAATCATCCCTGAGGCCTAACAATTATGAATAAATAACTTAACAGATGAAGAACATGCATAAATACAAGAATACAAGGATTAATCCCTTAACAGTTACACTGAAAGGGTTAACTGTTTTCCTGTGTGGTATATCAGTTACATTTTATGGTATAACAGATAGAAGTTAGGTTTTGCACTGGACGTTTTTGTGCATGCACAGCAAACACCGCACATGCACACAGTGCCCTCCAGTCTACCTCTGAGCATCTCAGACTTCAAGGTTTTACTATGAAACAATAATTAAATATTACTAGTATTATACTTATTGTACTCTCAATGTCCTTATTAAATTTAAATAATAAGATAAAAATAATTATAACAAGAGATATCTATTATAATTATGGTGTAAAAATAATTATGTTATTAAATAAATATAATAACATAGCTTATATTACAAAAGTATAATATAATAAATAAAATTTATTAATATTTGATAATTAATATATCTAAAAGCACCTTATTATTGTTACCAACAAGTATTAACAGCGTGAAAAATTGTTTTTTAATAATAAAAAACAATCAATAACAATAATATTACTAATATTAAAGCTATGTAATAAGATAAGTACTATTTATATTAATGAAAGAATTATTGTAAAGTGATAATATAGAGAAATTATTATGATAAGAGAAGATAACCTACTTTGAACACATGAAATAATAATTTTGAAAATACTTTACACTATAAAATGTAAATACAACTTATTTAAATTGTATTTAAAAATAAAAATAACAGATATTACAATTAATCTTAAATTTCATACAGCTTATTTAAATTGTATTTACAAATAAAAATAACAGATATTACAATTAATCTTAAATTTCATGTGGAAATGAGATTTTTAAGAGAAATATAACAAAAAAACCAAGAAATTGGATTAATAATGTCAAGATTGATGATTATAATAACGATTACCTTTGCTCTATGATAATATCAAAGATTTATATATATATAATAAAGATTTTACCTTTTGATTTGATGTTTTATTGTTGTTGATTCATCTCAGGGGGAAATAGAGTAAGAGGAGCTCTATTTAGAGTAAGTTTTTCCCTCCTAGAGTCCCACAGGATTTCAGTAGACGTTTACTGATGTTATCCACTGGAATTGATCAGTATTCCAAGGTTTAGTGACGATTACCTCATAATTAAACCATCTTATTTCATAATCACACCATTGTTTAGATTTATCACTATAACTCTAAGCTTGATGATGTCATAGGCTTGGCAGAAGCCTAAGCTTTGTGGATTTTATTAGTTTCAATCATCAAATAATACTATTTGCCAGTTTTATCACTTATATGTCTGTTAGAATTCATTTAAGATTACAGTGAGTGATCATAAATGATCAATTTGAAACTTAAACCTTAATCATTAATTACTTTTAAGCTTTACATGTTACAGCCATTCCAAGAGCAAATTCCAATAGATTGGCATTTCATTATTAAACTGCCAAGAGCATTTCATTACATCATCAAAACTCTATTTTTGATAATCTTTGTTGTAACTCATTTTGTCGGTTGGAATTGAATATTTTAAGCTTCAAGCCATGTTTTCAGGGGGTTAAACCTTGAATATTATTATAAGAAATACATATTTCTTCACGTATAAACCAGTAGAACCTGAATATCTACTTAGTTTCAAATTTGGACTACTTTACCAACAAAGTGGTCAAGAGTGCCAGTGATTTTGTTCAACAAAACCCTTACAAGCTATAAGCTTGCTTATAGCTTGTCAAATAAAGCTCATATCTGTAGTTTACAGTTATTACATGTTAAACTTATTTTTGGTTTAACTCTCTATCATGTATAGCTTAAGAGATATGAGCTAAAGACCATGAATATATGCACTGATAATAAGAGTGCATATATTCAGGTTATTTCCTTGAATATTGACTTTGCAAATATGTAAGAAAATTTCATATGTGTAGTGTTTCATGGGGAATCCAATTTTACAATTTGTTTTGCATGTTGTTTCATTGCGTTCTGAGTTAAATAAGAAATTATGTCTTCTTTATGGTATTTTGACTTATTATTCATTAATAATTGACTTTACAAACATGCCATAAAAAGGATATATTTGTATTTTCCCATGAAAAATCCAATGGTGTAATTTGTTTCACACTTTTACTCATTAGATTCTAAGTTAATTCAAATTTTATGCCTATTTATGTCATTTTCACTGGTCTTAAGATAATTATTATAAAGTTTTCTTGTGAACTTTTTTTATATGTGGTCATATCTCAAGGGCTCACATTCTCTAGAGCCAAAAAAAAATTGTGCCACAATCCAATATAGTTAGTTAGGGTATCATCCACTGGCCTACCTCTTCAATAGAATTTGGTAGTCTCAAAGCTCAATAATGCTTAATTTTCCATTCTTTAGGTCTTCTTTTATGTCTGAAACATCTTAGTAGCTTATCATCATTAGTTATATATTTCTCAAGTAGCCATTCATCTTCTTTAGTTGGGTTTCTATAACTCACAAGGTATTCCCTTTCCTTTTTGTTTCTTGTCCTTCTTTCTTTAAGGACTTTTACAACTTTCTTTTCTTCTCCTTCCTCTAAAGGGGGGTTTACTTCTTAATGGAAATCATTCTTTGTAACTTGAGCTATAAGGTTTTATCAGACTTACAAGGAAAGCTGGTTGTTTGTTCATTAATTCACCTGTGAGTTCTAGTTGCACAGCATTAGGTCCATGTAGTGCTTTTATCATAAATGGTCCTGCAAAGGAATCTTTCAATTCCTTTGGGCCTTTTATATTATTGAAATTGAGAGTTGAAACTAAGACCAAGTCCCCCATTTTGGAGTCAGGTGGTTTATGACTTTTATCCTATCTTTCTTTTGAATTTTAAAAGAATCTTGCATACATCTGTTTACATTATGTCTTGCTTTGTAAAGCATTGTTTTGAAACTACTTGCTGTTGGGTGTATATCCACTATGTCCTTTTTGAGTGTATCATAAGGAAGTCTTGGATTCCAACCTTTTTCTAGCATTGCTGGTGTTTTGCCGGTTGAAGAATGGATTGATGTTTTATATTCAAGCTCAAGAGCTGGTATTAGGGTACACCAATCATGGGTAAAACCATCAGAATCTTTGAATCCTAGTTCATAAGCACAGAATCTTCTGATAATGTCCTCTTAGTCCTGTATCATTATTTCTGCTAGACCATCAGTTTGGGGGTGGTAAACTGTTGAGAATGATAATTTTGTTCCAAACAAGTTATGGAGGTTTGTCCATAATTCTGAAGTGAATTTTGGGTCTCTATCACTTAAGATATTTTGGAATAAGCCTGTGTTCCTAATAAATTTAGGGTGTTGGTAAACACACATAAGTGACCTTAATTTTCAAAAAAAACTCCTCAGGCTCAGTTTTGAGGATTTTTTTTTAATTTTTTTTTGCCATATTTGTCCCAACTTGGCAGGTCAATAAGCACAAATTTTTTCAAAATTTTTTTTTTGCCAAATTTCACCAATTTGGCCAATATGCCAAAATTGCATATTTTTTCAAAAATTCATTTAAAATCTTCCCACTTATGAATTTCCTTAAATTTTTTTTAAAATGAAGGGTTCAATGTGAAGAATAAAGCACCAGAATCCCATAATTTTGGGAATTTTTTTGGGTGGGACAAGTGAAGGCGCAAAAAGGGTTTTTTTTTCAAATGTTTTTTCCTGTCATTGTAATATGCCTATTTTTAAAAAGTGAATCTAATAACTTCCCACTTATGAATTTCCTTCATTTTTTTTAAAAATTGAAGGGTTCAATCTGGACAACAAACAACCAGAAGCTCATGAATCGGGAAAATGTTTTGGGTTGGACAACAAGTGAAGGCGCAATGAGTGTTTTTTTCAAATGTTTTTTTTCTTGTGTGTAATATGACTATTTTCAAGTACAAAAGTTCCACATGTTTGATCAAAAAGGAGACTGAGGTGGGATTTAAGCAGTAAATATGACTGAGGGGGGGATAATTGGCATAAATTGTATATACAAAAATCATTCAATCAGAATCAACCTCCAAAATAGTGGGTTTTTTCTGGGAGGGGGGAGGAAGATTGGACAAATACAACATTCTGTGTTTCTTGAATTTATCAGCCCACCCCAGGGCTTGCTTTTGGGCATGAATCTCCCAGTTCACAGTAATGGGGGGGACTGGATAACCTTTAGAAATGATGATGTCCAAAGGAACAAAATGAGCACAACTATTCAAGAAGCAGATTAAAATGGGGGGATTATTATTTGGAGGACAGAAATAAGGGAAAAAAGAAAAATATTGGGCTGTGGAATAAAAGAAAACTGGTCTTTTATACTTATTTGCAATTGGATCCCCCATGTCAGGCATGGACATCCACTTGTTTTTGGAGCCTGGCCAACATCTTCATACCGTTCAATTCTTTCCAAATAAGAGGATACTGAGGGAATTAAGGTGTTCATGGCTTCATAAAGGTCTTGATTTTGGTTAATTTCTTCAGCAAAGTCACCTCTGACATCAGCCCATTGATCTTGAGTCTTGTAAATGAAGTGGGATACTGTTCTGTAGCCACAGTTTCCATCACCCTGGACATTGATGGCCTTGAAGGTGTATTTCAATATAAACTTAGGCAAGTCTTCTGAGCCAGTTATCTGATAAAATAAGGTCAAAGAATAAAGAAATATCAAAATAAACAAGAGAAATATATATCAAAAATAATAAGAAACTCACAAACAGCTTGGAGCATTCATCACTTGTGCAATAATTGCTTTGACAATGCTCACAGGTCAAGTCAATTGCATCATAGATATTCAAACTGGTGACAGGCTTGTGTGATTTTCTTTGTGAGGTTTTGCTTCCAATTTCCAATCTTCTGGACCTTCTAAGGGTTACTTCTGATTTATTTAATTCAGTTGCTGAGGGTAGTGAATCTGATGAACTGATGAATTTAGATAATGAGTCCTCAGAATCTTCAGATGAGTCCACTTCCATAATTGGAGAGGGGACATTTGACTGGGATCTTGATGTTGTTGTGCTGGTCACTTTTGATGGGGGTCTTCCTCTTCTCTTGGATTGAATTTCAATAATCTCAAATCTTGAAGGTTCTCTTTTGTTTTGATTTTTGTTTTTATTCTTGGCTCCTTGGGGTCTTCAACAGATATTCTTGCATTCTAGAGGGTCTTCATAATATTGATCATCCTCTTGACTCTTGGGAATTTGATCAAATGGGACTTTTCCAGTCAAAACATCTTGAAAATGTTGAAGTATTGGAGTGATTTATGCCATTGGTCTTTGAAACAGGTCTTCCCCAATGTCTTCAAATATTTTCTTGGCTTCATTCTTTCTTTCTTTTTCAACACTTTGATCATCACCTTGAAAACCAGCCTGAGAAGAATATGACAAATAAAATCAGTTAATAAGAAGAAATTAAAAAACCCTCACAGGAAAATTCAAATGCCATTGAGGATGGAAGTCTGATAATTCAAGCCTTTGGCACTTGGCAAATGCCTTTTGGTTATTATGCTTGCAAGGAATGCGTTTATAATTGTTGTATTTTTTGGTGCATTTTTCATTTGGAGGAAATTTTGTTTTGAAATTTTCAAAGGCAATCTGAAGAGCATAATGAGACACCTTGCCATTGAGGGCACAGATGTGTGGAGGAATATTCTTGACATGGAAAATCATTTCTTTGAAGCTTCTGTTGATAATTTCAATAAATTGTTTTCTGAATGCCATGTGGAGAGCCCTGACTACCTCCAGGAGAGTACCAGTGGACCTTTGGAGCCAAAGTTTAACCATGGCATGGGCACCTTCAACTCTGGAGGTGGAGCCCACACCCAGGTGGTAATGGTGGTTGGTCCAGGCTGGCACATAATACTCCTTTAGAGGAAGCCAGTTATTTTCCAAATACTGCAAGACCTCAGGATTTTTAACTTGCTTTTGAAGCTTCTTCCAGTTGTCTTTGAAAGACTTTTCAGTTGGTGAATACATAAGCTGAGAAAAGAATCCCAAAGTCATTAATAAAGACAATAATAAGAAAAAAAGTGAAATAAAATGAAATAAAGTGAAGAAGTATATTACTTGATTCCAAAGGCCCATAAAATTTTCAAAATCAGTTCCATGACCAATTTTCTTCATGCAATGTGCAGATACATCCTTGTTGATGTGCCAAATGCATAGCATGACTTTGGAGTCTGGGAAGAGCTTCTTAATAGAGTTTTACAAGGCCAGATCCCTGTCAATAACAATAACTGGAGGGGGAACAAGATTGGTGTTGTTAAGGACCTTTTCAATGTATTGATTTAATGCCCAAGTATATGAAGTTTCATTTTCATTCTTCATCAAACAAAAAAGCCCCAGAAAAGGTCTTATTTGTTGAGCTGAATCCAGCAATATGAAAAAGGGGCATTTTGTACTTATTGGTTTTATAAGTACAATCCATAAGAATGACATGAGGAAAGCCATGAAGAAGTTTTATGGCCAGGGGGTGAGTAAAAACAAGGAGGTAATGTGTCCCTCAGAATCCCTTGCAGAGAACCAAACAAAATTTTCTTGTTTGAGAGTGTCAATAAGAGCATCAATGGGCCTTCTTCCTTGAAGTTTGTCTTTCTTGATTTTCTTTACTTGGTTGTAAATGTCTTGAAGGATTACAGGCCTGTCAAACTCCCTCTGGCTGCATAATTGTGCCTGCATTCGCCTTGGCATGAGCAGTGATTCAGACATTTGAGCAATTTGGGATGTTTCTTGCTCATTGAATTTCCTGAAAGCAGGATGTGCCATGATATTTTCAGTGGCATCATGGCTATGTTCAGGATTTTTGACTTTAAGAGTCCAAGTGGTACTCTTGGCATATTTCCTGGCATAAAGTCTAAAAGGACAGTCAAGCTTTCTTGAGGTGACTGTTTTGGAGGGGCTTTTGTTGGGATTTGGGGTGCCAGACCTGTCACAACATATTTCCATTTGGTTGTGGGTCATATTGGACCTCAAGGTGGACACAGCATACCCCTGAGCCCTGGCGACATTATGCACATGTTTCCAAAGAAGCTCAAGGGTCTGAAATTCAACTTCAGTGGGGGTTTGAAGCATTTTTTAATGATAAATATGTATAAAAGTGAAAAAAAGGGGGATTTGGGGGATTTGGAATGGGGTAAGAACCTTTCAAAATGTGAAAAAGAGGTGAAAAAAGGTGTGAAAAATGAACAGAAGTGGTTAAGAGTGAAATAAAGTGGTTTAAATGTGGGATTAATAGATGAGGAAAGGTAAAAAATTGAAAATTTAGAGGCTTTAAAGCAGGTTTTTGTTGTGGAAAATGCAGTCTTTGGGGGAAAAAAGAAAAAAAAGTGTGAAAAGCTTTGCAAAATGGCTTTTGTAATGCTGTTTTTCCAAAAAAAACAATGGTTTGGGGTGGGGATAATGTGGATTATTGGGGTGTTTGGGCTTTTTTTGGGGGGGGCTGGGGAAAAAAAATCTGAAACAATTTGGAGTTAGAGAGGTTTTGTGGGGAAAAAACCTCTTTTGGGCATGTTTTGTCCCAATACAGGCCCAATTGTGTTTCAGTTTTAATTAAAAATGGGCCCAGGGCACCCCTTACCTGTTTTTACCAATTTGCTTACATGTTTTTACCAACACCCTAAATTTATTCCATATCATTATGGCTGTGTCCATAGCTGTGTCATCTTTGTGACATGGCAAGAACATTGGAGTTTTGCTGTACCTGTCAACCAATACTAGGCATGCATTATAACTTCTGTCTCCTCCTGGAGGTAAGGCTGTTACCCAATCCATGTGAGCTATTTCACAAGGGTATTTTGGTTCCTGGATTTGGATAATCATTCCAAATTTCTTTCCTGTGGCTCTGTTTTCTTTTTTACAGCTGTCACAGGTTTGGCAGTATTCTGAAACATTTTTCTTCCAATTTGGCCACCAAAAACAGGTTTTTACCCTCTCTAGTGTTCTGTCTTCTGAGAGAGGTCCAGCTGCAACACTATCATGACATTTGGGTAGTAGAATTTTTATCAGAGTTCTGTCTGTTGAAGCCATAACACAAGTATGTTTATTTCTATGATGGAGGATTCCATCAAGGAGGTGGAATATTCCTTCATCATATGCCTTTTTCCATATTTTATCTAGTTTTGATGAAATTGATGGGTCTTGACAGTTTTTCATTAGAATTTGGCATAAGATATGACAGTTTTTGTAAATTTTATAGCTTTCTTTAACTTTGTTAAAGAATTCTGTGCCAATATCTGTGACACATATGCCTTCTATATGGTGCTCTTCCTGTGGTACCCATGCTGGAATTCCAGGTGTATCTGCCAGAGCCCATTTACTAAGCCATCTGAAGTTTTATGAATATTGCCAGATTTATGAGCTATAGTCATATTTACTCTATATTCTTAGATATCAATTTTCCATCTTAGCATATGTCTATTTGGAGCTTCATTTTTAATAAAGATTTTACAACATTTCAATCTGTAATTACATCATACACTGTTCCATACAAATAATAGTGTAATTTTTCTAAAGCCCACACTAAGCAAAGGAATTCCATCTGGCTTGCTCCATATCTTGCCTCTTTTGGCTTTATTTGTCTTGAAATGAAGCAAATCGGTCCTTCAACAGGTTTATCATTGATCATTTTTTTCGGTGTAGTGCAACACCCAGTCCTTCTCCATAAGCATCAATTCATAGCTTAAAGGGTAGTTTCCAATCTGGAGTTAGAAGAAATGGGGCATTTGTTAGGGATTTTTTTGATTATTCATATTCCTTGACCCTTTCTTGAGTAATCTAATAGACTGTCTGTTGGTCACAGAGCTTATACAAGGATTTGGCAATTTTTTCAAAGTCCTTTATATGTTGTCTATAGTAACCAGAAAATCCTAAAAATGATTGCATTTCTTTTTTGGTTTGGGGCATTGGGTTTAGTAGTACTGCTGCTACTTTGTTTTTATATATTCCCAGAATAAGTCCAGATACAACATGTCCTAGTTCCTTTAGTTCACTATATGCAAAATGACACTGCTTCAAGAAAATTTTCATATTTACTTGCACTATCTTCTGTAGTACCATTTCTAGTCTTGTCAGGTGACTTTACCAAGTTTCTGAGAAAACTATAATATAATCAATATAGATAACCAGCCATTCTTCTCACAATTCTTCAGGAAATATGGTATTCAACATCCTTTGATAATGGGGAGTTGTATCCCTCATATCAAATGGCATTATCAATAATTCAAAAATTCCACAGTGGACTAATATCCTCATTAGTCTTTTGTCATCATCTGTTAAGATATTTTGATTAAAGCCCTTTAGAGTGTGAGCATTTGAGATATAATCATATATCCAAAAAGGTTACAACAAAATTTCTGTAATAATTATGCTTATGATAATTATCTCAAAAATTAGTAAAATACCATAAATAAGTATAAAATGTTAATTAACTCAGAATCTAATGAATAAAAATGTAAAATGAATTACACCATTATATTCCTCATGGTAAAATATGCATATGTCATTTTTATGGCATATCTGAAAAGTCAATAATTACTGAGTATAAGTAATAATACCTTAAAAAGGTACAAAACCTCATTTATCTCAGAAACCAATAAAGCAAAATTTAGGATAAATTATTCCATTGGATCTTCCATAAAGTTCTACACATAAAACAATTATAAAGCTAATCTCCAAAGTCAATACTTAAGGAATTAAGCTGAATATATGCACTTGTTTGGTCAACGCATATATTCATGGTTTTGCGCTAATATCTCTCGAAATATACAAGATAAAAAGATAAACCAAAAATTGAGTCACCATTTAATTACTGTAAGAGTACAGATATAAAATTTTTTACACAAGCTATAAGCAAGGTTAAAACTTGTAATGGATTATTGAATAAAATCAATAGAGCTGTTGACCACTTTGCTGTAAAAGTGGTCCAAACTTAAAAATAAGTGGACAGTTAGATTTTAATAGCTCATTTGTTAATAATTATGTAATTTGTATTACAATATTCAAGGTATAACCCCTTGAAATCATGGTTTGAAGTTAAAAATATTCAATTTCAACAGAAAAGATGAGCTACAAGAAAAATCATTAAAAATAGAGTTTTGATGATGTAATAGAATTCTCTTGGAAGTTTAATGAGGACATGCCAAGCTATCAGAGTCCACTCTCAGAATAGCTGTAGCGTGTATAATTTGAAAGTTATCAATGATCAAATTTTAAGCTTAAATTTGATCATTTAAGATCACTCACTGTAATCTTACTTTAAGTTTAACAGTCATATAAGTGATAAAACTGGTGAATACTATTAGAATATCATTAATACTAATAAAATCCACGAATTTTAGGCTTCTTACAAGCCTATGATGTCTTCGAACTTAGAGTTATAGTGATAACTCTAAATAATGGTGTAATTATGAGGTAAGATGGTTTGATCATGATGTAATCATCACCAAACCTTAAAATATTGATCAATTGTAGTAGAAAGCATCCGTACACGTCTACTAGAAACCTGCTGAACTCTAGGAGGGAGGTATTTACTATAAATAGATCACTTTTTACTCTATTTTCCCCTCAGATGCTTACAAAACACTAAATAATTAAAACGAAAAGGTCATTTATTTATTATTTATATATAAAACTCTTATATTACTAAACACCAAAGATTATCCTTATTATAATCATTATTCTTGACGTTATTACTTCAATTATTTAATTGTTTTGTTTAAAATTCTCTTAAAAAACCTCAATTCCACATAAAATCAAGATAAATTGTAATTTCTCTTAATTTTTATTGTAAATACAATTTAAATAAGTTGTATTTCTATTATTTGGCGTAGAATCATTCAAAATTATTATATCAAGTATTAAAAGTAGGTTATTTCTTCTTATCATAATAATTTTCTCTCTATTATTACTTTAATAATTCTTTAGATAATATAAATAGTATGTATATTAATTTATAGCTTTAATATTAGTAATATTACTGTTATGAATTGTTTTTTATTAATAAAAAACAATTTTTTATGCCTTTATTATTTCTTGGTAAAAATAATAAAGTGATTTTAAATATATTAATTATCTTATATTAATATATTTATTTATTATATTATTTTTTTAATATAAACTATATTATTATATTTATTTGATAATATAATTATTTTCATGCCATAATTATAATAATTATTTATTATTATAATTTTTTTTTATCTCATTTATTTTATTTATAGGGACATTCATAGTACCATAAGTAAAATATTAGTAATTTTTACTTATTGTCTCATAGTCAAACCTTACATAGAGCATCCATGGCTGTGATGAGTTTAGCCTGTGACAATTGTGTCAATTTCCCATGGATTCTGGGTATTGGATATCTGTCAGGGATGGTATAGGTGCTTAGAGCTCTAAATTCTCCTACCATCCTTGATTTTCCATTATGCCAAGTTATAATGACAGGTGTAGTGACTTCTACCTGTTCATTATGTCCTACTTTCCTTAATACTCCAAGGTCCATGAATTCTTTAATGTGTACCTCTAAAGCTTTTCTGGCTCTTGGGCTAGCTAGGTAAGCTGGGCTTCTTAATAAGAGTGGATAGGGGTTTTCCACATTAAGAATAATGTCTACCTCATGTCCAATTATGGCACCTAGTGGTTCTTTGTCAGTTGCAAAGGCATTTTTATATTTAAATAAGAGGTCAATCAATTTTTCTTTCATTTTTTCTGTTAATTCTTTATTGAATTCTTCCTTGTTAAGTTGTTCAGCTATGAAAAGATCTTTTTCTGAGCTTTTCTCTTCATTATTAATAACTGTACTTTGTTTTTTGTTATTTAAGAAGCCAAATTTTTGTCTCTTGTTGTCTCCTATGGTAAAATATCTGTCTTTTTGACTAGATATATCTATGCCATGAATTGACAAGTAATCATTTCCAAGTATGAAATGGTTACTAGTACAGTTTTCCATTACCACAAACTCTACTTTCACTCTGACACATTGTGAAGTGTGAGTAAAAATGAGTGTTAAGTCAATTATTCCAAGGGGCTTCATGCTTTCACTTGCGCTACTACATTTTACTCCTTGTATTATTATAAGTTTTTCTTACCAATCTGGTACAATTGTTTTCAAATAACATTTACCAACACAGGAACAATATGCTTCTGTATCTAAGTTCACTTTTTCCTCTTGGTTTTCAACCATGACAATTCTTCTACTTGATTTTCCAGCTTTATATCCCATTCCTTTTGCTGTTTTGGTTCTCTAAGATTTAGCATCTTGTATGCTTTTCAGGCTTGTTTCAGATGTTCCAACTTTGGGTAAGTTTGAATTAACATCCAGTACTTCATATCTTAAATCAATATCATTAATTTGTGCATTAATTATATTAATTTCATCACTTTCAGAAGTTTCTGATTCTTCCATGTCTTTTTCAGAATCTGATTCTTCTTCTTTGTAATTGTAGTCTTCTGTTTCCTCAATTTCATTGATTTTTGCTTTTTTGAGGCAATTATTGTCTAAGTGTCCAATACCTCCACATTTGTGAAACTTTCTTTGCTCATTACTGTTTAATGTATTGGGCTTGAAAGGTTCTCTTGGTTTATCTTTCTTGATGAGTGGTTTATCTGGACTTTTGATGTCAAATTTCTTCCAAGTTCTGCCAATTTTTTTCTTTGTCACTAAGTCCTCTAGTGCATTGATATACTCTTCTCTGGAGCATGGTTCTATGCACCTGCTTCCCAGGGCATGTTCCAATTCTCCTTCACATTTCTTAAGTGTTTTCATGTGCACCATTTTTTGTGACATTTCTGGGTTCAGTGCATTCAATATTTCAACTTGTTTTAAGAACCAAGTCAAGGGTTTATCCTTGTCTGGGTCAAAGAAGGAATTTTCAAATGCATTTTATACTTTGTACCTCCAGGCATCATTTGCCCACTTGGTGATTATTTCTTGTTTTCACAAAGACCAGGTATTTTTGCCATTGTGTCAACCATGGAAATCCACCCTCTTGGACCTCAATATGGCATATTCATGCCATATCCAATATATGGCAATTTGGCCATATCCATAATCATTGGCCAAATTGGCCACTGTCATGTCTTATGGCCTCATTGATCATTTTATCATCTGGGGCCAGCCTGGCCCCTTCACCATCATCAAGCCATTCTAGGCTGTCTCTGTGCTTTTGGGCATCTTGGGTATTTTCCATACAACAGGGAAAATACAGCCAAAAAGGCTGTATTTGGCTTTTTAAGCTTTAAATACAGTTTGCGCATTCGGCTGTATTTAGCCATTTAGGCCATATTTCTCATGTATTATGTGAAATATGCCCAAAAGGCCATATCAGGCCTTTTTAGGGCTTAATTTCCAGTTTTGTGCATTTTGCGCACTTTGCACAAATACATTTTTTGAGCTGAATTAGCTGTATTTAGCCAAAAGCCCAAAAATGGCCAAATACCCCAAAAGACACTTTATCACCTCTGAAGCCTCCAAAACCCAATTTTCAATCTTATCCTCCTGGCATCATCCTCAAAAGACCTTTGTCCCATTTCAACCTTCAGTAACCAAAAGTGCCATATATGGTGTTATACACCATTATGCATCTTTTTTCAGCAGCAATCCAATGGTGGCAATTTCAATTTTTTTTTTCAACTTTTAAACAGGTCATCAAGGCACACCTTTCAGAGGATTCATCAAGGCTCAAGGGCAAGTGTCATAATCTCAAATACCAATGATGCCATCAAGAAATTTATGGTTATTCTCACTCACAGTATTCCTCCAAGGGAATACTGGCTGTTCATTCTCAAGGGATATTCAAAAGGCAGTTCCAAAACAATGTGTCAAGGGTCAATGATCCACCAATCCGCCTTGGCAACCCAATTCATTAAGTACAGTCTTAATTCATCAAGACCTGTATTTTCCATTCATACATCATGGGAAAATCATTCAACACAGTTCATTTCCCAATCTGGCAAGCTATACACTCCATCAGACAATCAATACAGCTTCCAGTATTCAATACAGGACCACTGCTAGCCTGAAGGAGTCAAGCTCTCAACGTTTCACATATACCAGCCTCCTTTGACCCTGGGGGGTTTTTCCCCAGTTAATTAATATATTTTCATTTTATTTTATCTTTATTTATCTTACCATTTTTTTAAGTGAATACTGATATTATCAAGTCAGTCATTTAGCACCTTCTCTCTTCTCTTTCTTTTCCTGTCAATGCATATTTGGTGGTCATATCCTTACTAATTCCATTGTTCATTTTGGCAGGTTGAAACAGTGATTAAGGACTTACTTGGTTGGCTCTTTGGCCATTTGGCTTCTCATTTCTCTTATTGCATGTCATCCTTGTACTTGCATTCTTCTTAGAGAAATTAAATTCTTTATTTTTATTTTCTTTATTCTTTTGGATTCTTCCAAGTGAGTTCCCTGATTGCTGAGTTCCAGGCCACCCTTGGTTTTCTGTCCAAGAGCCCCTGTGACAGCCATTTATTTGCCTTATGCAATAATACCATATTTTTGCAGATTTCCCAAATAATGAGTGTAATCTCTCAGCGCTTAATTCATATGGTATGGCATAATATTCTTGTAACATGTCAATTGTTTTGATAATTGACATGTGGTCATATTCACCTTTTCCTGTGAATGTTGGCCATTCTTTCAATTTATGTGCTTCCTTCTTTAAGACTTGACTATTATCTTGGTGACTCAAGTCTGTAATGAATGAATTTGCTATTTCCTCTTTTTGTTTAACAGGATTTCTTATGTGAGAAAATGTGGTTGATAACTTTTGCATATTTAAGTTAGCCTCATTTATTTTATCCATTTTTTCAGTAATAAGTCTTATTTCACTTTGAATGTCATCTTTAAGATTCATTCTTGCTTCATCACTTTTTTCCAAATGGTCTAGAAGTAAATTTTGATTTGATGATGTCTTTTCTTCAAATTTTTCCACAAAAATACTTAGTTTGTTTAATTTTTCTGTAAGATTGTTGATACTCGTGTCATAATTTATTGTCAAAGGTTCTTCTTTGATATCCTTTATGTATTTATACAATTCCTGTTGTCCTTGTATTGATTTCTGAGTATTTTCAATTAAAACTTTTGGTTTATCATTTTCCACCATGAATTTAATGTTATCAACTTTCTTTTTATTTTTTACAACAATATTTGTTAAAGATGATAATTTTTTATTTATTTCTTGTAAAGATAATAAAATTTTTTTAATCTCCTTAAGAGGTAAAATACTATTTTTAATTTCTGTTAAAGTACTTACAACATCAGGGGACAATTTTATTTATTTGGGAAATGAGGTTTTCTCATTCTTTGTTCCTCTTTTTCCTTGAATTCCATCAAGGTTCTGGCCATGTTGAAAATATTGTCCATGGCATCTTTTTGGATCTTTAGTATTTTGTAGCTTGAGAAATATGGTTTCCTCTAATTATTTTCCTTGTTCTTCTTCCCTTCTTGGGGAAGTTGATTGTCTTGAGGCCTGCTGGTAGAAGCTACTGGGGCTTATTCTTTTTTTTCCTCCCTCTTTTTGGAATGGTATTCCTTGATCTTTTTGATTTGAGGCTTGGATGATAGTGGATTCCATCCATTAGAATATATCACTATTTCCTACTCTTTGAGGAACCTTTTGAGGGTGTGCCAGGAGTTCACCACTCCTTGGTGGATTTGTGGCAACAATTCCCAATCTTTGTCCTTGTACACCATGTGGTACTGCTTGTAATGGGTCATATAGATTTCTATTTGAGCCCTCTGAATGTGATTTGTCCCTGTTTGAGTTACTCATACTTAGTTCCAACTCTGGTTCAGAAATCATGGGAATTTCTGGGACTTGCCTTTAGGATATGGCACTTCCTTGTGTGGATTCTGTTCCACTGGGGATTTTTCTCTTGCTTTTCCCTTTTTAGGGATCAACTTTAATTCTGAGTCCAGCTCCATCTGATTTGATGGAGTATTGGGATCCTCTTCTAGTAGTCATAATAAAAGTTTCTTTCAAAAAAAAGGATTTTAGAACAGAAATAATTGTTTTTTTATGGCAAAAATAAAAGAGAGGTACTCACCTTCAGAGTCCTGAATGTGGGGTCCTGGAAAGTCTAATTTCTTAGATTTCTTTTTCTTAGTGGCAATTGGTGTTGGGGAACTTGGGAAAGCTTCTTCCACCAATCTTTCAACAGTGGTCTGATTGTCCTCTGTTGGATTGTCTACAAACACTGGAAAGACAAATAAATATGAGTGTAAGGTTTGTCTATGAAACTCTTGATAATAGTGACAATATCAAGAGTACTATGACTGTCCTCAGTAGAAAAATATAATATAATGAAATATTATAACCACAAATTTAAATATAATTAAAAAATAATTATATAAAAAAATAAATTTAATTATTATTATAAAAATATAATAATAAAAAAAAATATAATAATTATAATAAATTATAATTATTCTATTATTGTTATAGTCACTGACAGTTATAACAATAAGAAGTGTAAAGCTCTTAATGAGACAATTACACGTGGAAAATAAGAATATTAACCACTTATAAATAATATAAATATTATTTATAAAAAAGAATTAATCACACACTGTGCAGAAATAATTCTTTATAGAATAAAATTCTATATAAAAAAACTAATAATAGATAAAAAAATATAGAACTTTAAAGAAAACTTACTTATAATATTTATTTAATACAACAAGTTATAAAACAACAGTTATTATATTAAATAATAATTATAAGTTAAAAACACGCCAAAAATCAATAAAATCAAAGATAAAACAACTTTTTATACTAAAATTTATGATTAAAGAGTTTTTGAGAGGAATTTGTGGATTTTAAAAGATATTTAAGATGATAATTTTATATAATAAAATTTATTATAGATGATTACAACAATAATCTGAATTCTATGACTTCAATTCTTTAATTTAATAAATAAAGAATAAAAATAACTTAAGAATTACTTTTAATAATAAGATTTTATATTTAATAAAACTTTACCTGTTTAAATTTCTAATATGATTGGATTGATTATGAATGATGGACAAAAACAGTGATGAAAAGACTCTTTTTATGTCTACAGAGCAGCTCTCATGATTCATAATGGATGTAGAGGGCGTGCTCAGGTCAAAACTGAAAAACCATGCTTAAAAATTAAGTTCTTAACTTAAGGCAACTTATTTTTACTTCCAATTTAAAGTTACCAGTGTTATTCTTAACTCCAAGTAACTTTAATCCTCATTTAGTTTAATTATTTTAAGTTTTAATATAAAATAAGTTTATTTATATTAAAGTTCATCACATGAACAATATAAAATCAGAGTTTCAAGCAGAAATCTCTTAAACTGAATTTTTAATTAATTTTGAAAGAAATCATAATTTTCTTTAAGCTTAATTAAAAAAGTAATTTTCCAGGCTAATTACCCAGGAAAATTATTAATAAAAGATACTTAAAATTTAATTTATATATTGATAATATTAAATTCTAAGCTGTGTGAAATTTTCAAGCAAATCCATTAAGATTTGGATTTTTAATGAATTTTTGAAGTTATTACTATTTTTCCACGTAAAATAGCAATACACACAAAACCTTAAGTTTTGATAAGGTTTTGATGATTGAAACCTTAAAGTTTTAAGCTTATTTAAGCTTTTTAAGCTTGATTAAGCTTTGACAGTTCTTAAAACCTTGATTCCAAGCCTGCTTATTGGGATTTACCCTCTTGGCAGCTTGAAATTCCTGTCCAATTTAGGATAAAACCAGTTTAAACCTTAAGGTTGGATCAAAGTCTAATCTTAAAGTTTAAATAAGGTTGAAAATCCTCCAATACAGGTGGACAACCTTAATTGAATCATTGCAGATCCAAAAAGTTGGGTACCCCAGCTCTATTTGGTCTTTTTCCTTTGTCCCACCTTTTTGCGTGGATTTTGCCCTTTTATTTATTTAAAGCCATACTATGGCCTTAAACCCTTTTAAATTGAGCTCACGCAGGATTTACATTCTGTATGGCAAATCCTTAGCCAATTCAGTAAATATACACCACACCTCAATTTTAACTAAAATTTTGGTAAAGTTGCATAAACCTTATGTAACTTTAAATTTAAGCTTAATTAAGCTTAAATTTAACAATTTTTAAAAAATGTTAAAAAAGTTACATTAGTACTGTGAGATTCTTAAATCTTCTAATAACACAAGAAATAAGTGTTTTTGGGTATAACACCCTATGGGTGTACCCTAGGTTATTTTTGGTGTAGAATCCAAAAATGACATAATAATTATAACTTTGTTTATCCAAAAAAAAGTTATACTTATTTTTATTATTTTTTATTTTAAATTCAACTAAAAAGTCTGTTTAAGACAAATTTAATTGTTTATAAAATCATTTGTGGCCTTATGGGTATGTTAAACATACCTCACAGGCTCACATTCCCTACCACCAAAAAAAATTGTACCACAATTTCCCTTTAGTGTACCCCCAAGTTATTTGGGGGGGGGTATAATCCACTGTCCAACCTCTCTACTTATACTGTTCAAGTATGTAAAGCACACAATTCAAACTTTTATTGAGGAATTGGTCTTCTCTCATGTCTGAATCTTCTGAGAAACTTTTGGGAATCAGGTATCTTACTTTCTTCAACCCACTCATCTTCATGTTGTGGATTTCTGTACCTGACTAAGTATTCTCTTTCATTTTTACCCCTAAGTCTCCTTTCTTTTAAGACCTTCAGTACTTTCTTTTTCTCACTTGGTTCAAGTGGGGGTACTTCTAAGGGTGTTTCATTTCTCAAAGGAAATAATTCCTTATCACTTGATGTGTAATGCTTTACAAGACTGACAGGGAAAGTTGGGTGTTTGTTTCCTAACTCTCCTGACAGTTCTACTTGTACTGCATTTGTCCCATGGAGGGCTTTAATAATAAATGGTCCTGCAAAGGAATCTTTCAATTTCTTTGGACCTTTAATATTATTAAAGTTCAAGGTTGAAACTAGTATTAAGTCCCCTACTTTGAATTCTGGTGTCTTATGACTTTTATCCCATTTCTGCTTAGCATATTCAAAGGCATCATTCATGCTTTGATTTGCATGATGTCTCACTTTATCAAGCAGCAGCTTAAAGCTTGAAGCAGTTGGATGAATGTCAACCAAATCCTTTTTCAAAGTATCAACTGGAAGTTTGGGGTTCCATCCTTTTTCTAACATTGCAGGAGTCTTGCCTGTTGAAGCATGGATGGAGGTTTTGTAGGCTAATTCCAATGCTGGTATAAGAGTACACCAATCATGGGTAAAGCCATCAGAATCTTTAAACTCCAGGCCATAAGCACAAAATCTTCTGATCATGTCCTCAAGGGTTTGAATCATTCTTTCTGCCAGTCCATCTGTCTGTGGATGGTAGGCTGTGGAAAATGATAATTTTGTACCCAAAAGCCTATGTAGATTAGTCCATAAGGCTGATGTGAATTTTGGGTCTCTATCACTAATGATATTTTTAAAGAGACCAGTATGGGATATGACTCTGTTCCAAATCAAAAGAGCTGTATCCATAGCTGTGTCATCTTTATGACATGGTAAAAAGATTGGTGTTTTGCTATATCTGTCCACAATAACAAGACATGCATTGTAACTTTTATCACCTCCAGGTGGTAAAGCAGTTACCCAATCCATGTGAACCACTTCCCATGGGGTACTTGGTTCTTGAATATGGATCATTAAACCAAATCTTTTACCAGTAGCTTTATTGGCTTTCTGGCATCTATCACAACTATGACAGTACTCAATGACATCTTTTCTCCAAGATGGCCACCAGGCACATGTCTTAATTCTTTCCATTGTTCTGTCTTCAGACAGATGTCCAGAATAAATGTTATCATGGCATTCTAGTAGTATTGTGTTAATCAACATTCTACTACATAGGACCATGACACATGTGTGTTTAGATCTATGATATAGTATACCATCAAACAAATGAAATCTTCCATTATCATAAGATGTTTTCCAAATATCATCCAGAGAATTAGCCAAGGCTACATCTTTACAATCTTTGTCAAGTAGAGCAGTAAGAATATGACAATTCTTATCTTGCTTGTAGCTTTCTCTAACCTCTTCAAAGAATTCTGTTCCAACATCTGTGATATTAATTCCTTCAATTGGGATTTGAGGTTCTGCACTTGTAGGAACATAGGCAGGATTATCAGGTGTATTGGGTAATGCCCATCTACTTAAGCCATCAGCATTCTTATGAATATTTCCAGCTTTATGTACTATGGTCATATTGCCTCTATACTCCTGTATAGCAATCTGCCATCTTAACATGTGTCTGTTTGGAGTCTTCATGTTAAGAAGTGATTTTACTGCATTACAATCAGTAATTACTTCAAACACACTACCATCAAGATAATAATGAAGTTTTTCCAGAGCCCAAACAAGGCAAAGGCACTCCATTTGGCTAGCTCCATATCTTGCCTCAGTAGGTTTAATTTGTCTTGAAATAAAACAAACTGGACCTTCATAAGGTTTGTCATTGACAATTTGAACTTGATGAAGAGCAGCTCCTAAACCATCACCACATGCATCAATATACAGCTTAAAAGGAAGTTTCCAGTCTGGCATCAATAATAATGGTGCATTGGTCAAGGCATACTTGATTTTATCATATGCTTGAATTCTCTCCTGTGTCATTTCAAAAACAGTTTGTTGATCACAAATTCTGTATAATGATCTGGCATGGATTGCAAAATCTTTAAGGTGTTGCCTGTAATAACTGGCAAATCCTAAGAAAGACATCATCTCTTTTTTGTTCTGGGGCATTTGTTTCAGTAAAACTGCAGCCACTTTGTTTTTGTCAACACCAAGGCTTAGTCCTGATACTACATGTCCCAGAGCTTTCAACTCATGAAACCCAAAATTACATTTTTTAAGAGAAATTTTCATGTTCACTTGTAGAATTTTCTTAAGTACTAATGAAAGTCTCTCTAAATGTGATTGCCAGGTTTCTGAACAAATAATAATGTCATCAATATAAATGATTAACCATCCCTCTGATAATTCATGTGGGAATATGGTATTCATCATTCTTTGATAATGAGAGGGTGCATTTTTAATACCAAAAGGCATCCTCAAATATTCATAAATACCACAATGAGCTATTATTCTCAATAATTTCCTTGCATGAGGTGTTAAAACATTCTGATGGAAGCCTTTAAGAGCATCCATGGAAGTAATAAACTTTGCTTTGGATAATTGAGTCAAAGTCTCATGGATTCTAGGGATTGGATACCTGTCTGGAATAGTATAGGTGTTCAATGCCCTAAAATCCCCAACCATCCTTGACTTATCATTATGCCAAGTAATGATTACTGGAGTTGTGACTTCCACTTCCTCATTGTGTCCAACGTTTCTAAGAACTCCCAGTTTCATTAGTTCATGAATATGACTTTCTAATGCTTCTCTAGCCCTAGGGCTAGCTGGGTAAGCTGGTCTTCTTAATAGTGGGGGATAAGGTCTCTCCACGTTAAGCATGATATCCACTTCATGGCCTTTTATAGCCCCAAGTGGTTCATCATCAGAAGCAAAGGCTTTTTGAAATTGAAATAAAATTTCAATAAGTTCTTCCTTCATTTCTGGTGTTAATTCAGGACTAATTTGTGCTTCACTTAATTGATCTGACACAAATTTTTCTTTATTAACATTTTTTACTTGTTTAATGACAGTAATTTCTTTTCTTTCTGGAGAAAAAGCAAATTTTTGCCTTTTATTTTCCCCTATAGTGAAATATCTGTCCTTATAATTATTAATATCAATACCATAGATATTGAGATAATCATTCCCAAGTATAAAGTGTTGTGAAGTACAATTATTCATAACAACAAATTCAGCTTTCAATCTCATACTTCCTGCAGGGTGAGGAAATATTATTGTAGCTTCAAATATACCCAAAGGATGCATATTCTGGCTAGCACTGCTGAATTTTACACCTTCAATTGGCATCAACTTGTCTTGCCAATTGGTATAAATTTTGTCAAGATAATCTTTCCCAACACAAGTGCAAAAAGCACCTGAGTCAAGATGTATCTTGGCTTCTGTGTTATTTATCACAATATTAGTGATACAAGATGACCCAGCTGTATAACCTTTACCTCTGGCAGGTTTGGTTTTTTGCATTCTGGCATCTTGCACATGTATGAGATCCATACATTCATCACTGTACCGTGGTAAGTGAGTATGTACCTCAGTGACCTCAAAAGAAACATTAATATTCTCTATACTAAGTTCTTCTGATGTTTCTTCTTCTTCTGAAGGTTCAGAATCACTTTCATGTAAAGCTACATCAGTTTCTTTTGTGTCTTCCACTTTTTCAACACTTATCTCATTGACTCTTGTCTTTTTTGGACAAGTGTTTGCTAAATGAGATGTGCTTCCACATTTATGACATCTCAAAGGAGGTCTGTCATGTGGTTTATTTGGTTTTGAAATTGGTTTCCCACTAGTCTTGTTGTCTATTGGGGGTTTATACCAATTTCTTCCAATTTTTGTTCTAGTAGTGATATCCTCCATAGCATTGATATAATCTTCTGTAGAGCAAGGCTCAATACATCTGCTTCTTATAGCATGCTCAAGGTCACCACCACACTTTCTTAATATCCTTTTATGTACCATTGGTTCAGACATATCAGGATGAAGGGCAGTTAATCTGTCCTTCTGTTTAAGAAACCAAGTCATGGGCCTGTCCCTCTCAATATTAAAAATGGCTTCCTCAAATGAATTTTCCATTCTAAATCTCCAGGAATCATTTGCCCATTTGGAAATAACTTGTTCTTTCCACCAAGGCCAGGAATGTTTTCCATGGTCTTGTCTCATTTTATAATACCATTTCTTAGCTGATTTGGTAAATAATGAGTGTAATCTGGCACTTATGTATTCATCTGGTATGTTAAAGTCTTCTTTGAACATATCAATTGTTTTCATAAATTCCATATGATTATATTCTCCTTCACCACTGAAGGTTGGCCATTCCTCTAATCTTGGAATGTCTTTGAAATTGCAAGCAGTTTCCACATCATTACTTGAAATTGTATGATGTAAATCATTATTCAAGTTAAGATCATTTCTGTCAAGAAATGGTGTGGATTGCCTTGGCAATTCATTTTTTAGTGATATATTATTAATACTTGATTGAATATCTTCTTTCAATTCAAGTCTTGCTTTATCACTTTTTTCCAATTGTTCTTGAAAAAGAGCTGCATTGTGGCCAGTTGAATTTTCCAAGTTTTGAACTTGTATTTTCAATTCTCTTAACTGTCCAGTTATAAAAGAAATTGAATTCTCATCTGGTTGATTGAGTAAGGTAACTTTATGCTCAAGTCTTTCACAAATTTGCGTCAAAGACAAAATATTTGCCTTATTAACATTTTCAAGGCCAATAATGGTCTTTTGTTGGTCTTTAACTTGTACTATCTCATTGCCCAGCTTTTGTTGGACATGATCAAATGCTTTAAATTTTGCCATAATTTCTTTATTACAAGATTCAAAGTAAGCTACAAGCTTTACAGGGTCTATTTCTTTGGAAAGGATTGGTTCAATCTTTCCTCCTCCTTGTTTTTGAATTCCATCAAAGTTCTTGCCATATTGAACACATTGTCCATGGCTGTCTTTTCCTTCTTTGGAATTCTGTAATTCTGAGGGTAGGGCTTGTTCCACTTGGGCTTTGCCTTTCCCTTTGCCTTTTGCTTGCCCTTCTGGTTGGTCTTTGGGGCTTGCTTGGGCTTGTTTGGCACTTGTTGAGGCGGATTTTTGCTGGTGGATGCTTGAGGAGCTTCCACTTGGCTGTTGTCCTTGCCCTGGGCCAACTTCTTCTTCTGGTCTTCTGATAACATGCTTTGGTTTTTCAACCAAGCTTTTATCTGTTGGACTTGTCCTTTGACAGACATTGGTGTCCAACCCAATAGAAGATCTTCTGTCTTTTCTGGCCCCATGAACTTCTTCACTTGAAGATAAGAGTTCATGGTGCCTATCCAAAGACTTGGAAGGAGTTCCCACTCTTGTTGTTTTGACGCCAGGAACCAGTTTTTCCATTGGGATTGATAAATTTCCACAGTTGCCTGTTGGAAATGGTTCAGGTCTAACAGCAATAGCAGTTATGTCAGCTTCTGGACTCTCAATAAGAGGTTCAAAGGTGCTGGCTAACCTTTGGGAACTGGTGGAAGTTCTGGCATCCTCCATTTGTGCCTCTCCTCTGGGAGGACATTCTTGCCTTTTGGATTTATGGCTGGAATGTCCTGGTCCAGATCCATTTGATTGGATGGAGTAGTTGCTTCCACTTCTAGTAGGAGTCATTTCACGTCAATTTTAATAAAAATTAGAGTAAAAGTGGATTGAATTCACCTGCAGGACCTTTAAAGGGCTCTTTGGTTATTAAACCCCTTGGTGCTGGGCTGGTTTGAATTTCAATACTTGACTCTGAGGCTTCAGAGTCTGAAGAATTTTCTCTGATGGAAGACACTAGAGAAATTAAAAATATAAGTTATTTTATCAAACAATGAAAATAACTTATAAACTCAACTTATTAAACAAAGTTGTTTTTATGTAATTTTATGGCAAATTACGTCAAAAATAAAGAAAAATGTCTAAGATAAAAGAAAAATATTTTTAGTAAAGATTTTTATTTTTTTAAAAGATTTTTTATTTGATTTATTCTTTAAAGAAATAATAATTATGCAATCAATAAGTTATTAATCAAAATTATATTTATTATTCACTTTATACTAGAATAACTCAAAGAATAAATTTCAAGTCTGTGATGTGAAAAAGCCACTAGTTAGACAAAAGAAATTTATTCCAAGTCACTCAATAGTATATTGTTTCAAACAATATTCTTAAGAAAAAAATAACTTTATCAATATTATAAAGATTATTTATAAGGGATAAGTCCCAAAAAAAGCCAATATTAAGACAAATATGGCAATTTTACGTCAAAAAATAGTAAAATAAGGTCTAGAATATGATTTATGTCCCAAAAATTGGTTTAAAATCACGGCCAGGCCCCCAAATGTAAGGTTTGTCTATGAAACTCTTGATAATAGTGACAATATCAAGAGTACTATGACTGTCCTCAGTAGAAAAATATAATATAATGAAATATTATAACCACAAATTTAAATATAATTAAAAAATAATTATATAAAAAAATAAATTTAATTATTATTATAAAAATATAATAATAAAAAAAAATATAATAATTATAATAAATTATAATTATTCTATTATTGTTATAGTCACTGACAGTTATAACAATAAGAAGTGTAAAGCTCTTAATGAGACAATTACACGTGGAAAATAAGAATATTAACCACTTATAAATAATATAAATATTATTTATAAAAAAGAATTAATCACACACTGTGCAGAAATAATTCTTTATAGAATAAAATTCTATATAAAAAAACTAATAATAGATAAAAAAAATATAGAACTTTAAAGAAAACTTACTTATAATATTTATTTAATACAACAAGTTATAAAACAACAGTTATTATATTAAATAATAATTATAAGTTAAAAACACGCCAAAAATCAATAAAATCAAAGATAAAACAACTTTTTATACTAAAATTTATGATTAAAGAGTTTTTGAGAGGAATTTGTGGATTTTAAAAGATATTTAAGATGATAATTTTATATAATAAAATTTATTATAGATGATTACAACAATAATCTGAATTCTATGACTTCAATTCTTTAATTTAATAAATAAAGAATAAAAATAACTTAAGAATTACTTTTAATAATAAGATTTTATATTTAATAAAACTTTACCTGTTTAAATTTCTAATATGATTGGATTGATTATGAATGATGGACAAAAACAGTGATGAAAAGACTCTTTTTATGTCTACAGAGCAGCTCTCATGATTCATAATGGATGTAGAGGGCGTGCTCAGGTCAAAACTGAAAAACCATGCTTAAAAATTAAGTTCTTAACTTAAGGCAACTTATTTTTACTTCCAATTTAAAGTTACCAGTGTTATTCTTAACTCCAAGTAACTTTAATCCTCATTTAGTTTAATTATTTTAAGTTTTAATATAAAATAAGTTTATTTATATTAAAGTTCATCACATGAACAATATAAAATCAGAGTTTCAAGCAGAAATCTCTTAAACTGAATTTTTAATTAATTTTGAAAGAAATCATAATTTTCTTTAAGCTTAATTAAAAAAGTAATTTTCCAGGCTAATTACCCAGGAAAATTATTAATAAAAGATACTTAAAATTTAATTTATATATTGATAATATTAAATTCTAAGCTGTGTGAAACTTTCAAGCAAATCCATTAAGATTTGGATTTTTAATGAATTTTTGAAGTTATTACTATTTTTCCACGTAAAATAGCAATACACACAAAACCTTAAGTTTTGATAAGGTTTTGATGATTGAAACCTTAAAGTTTTAAGCTTATTTAAGCTTTTTAAGCTTGATTAAGCTTTGACAGTTCTTAAAACCTTGATTCCAAGCCTGCTTATTGGGATTTACCCTCTTGGCAGCTTGAAATTCCTGTCCAATTTAGGATAAAACCAGTTTAAACCTTAAGGTTGGATCAAAGTCTAATCTTAAAGTTTAAATAAGGTTGAAAATCCTCCAATACAGGTGGACAACCTTAATTGAATCATTGCAGATCCAAAAAGTTGGGTACCCCAGCTCTATTTGGTCTTTTTCCTTTGTCCCACCTTTTTGCGTGGATTTTGCCCTTTTATTTATTTAAAGCCATACTATGGCCTTAAACCCTTTTAAATTGAGCTCACGCAGGATTTACATTCTGTATGGCAAATCCTTAGCCAATTCAGTAAATATACACCACACCTCAATTTTAACTAAAATTTTGGTAAAGTTGCATAAACCTTATGTAACTTTAAATTTAAGCTTAATTAAGCTTAAATTTAACAATTTTTAAAAAATGTTAAAAAAGTTACATTAGTACTGTGAGATTCTTAAATCTTCTAATAACACAAGAAATAAGTGTTTTTGGGTATAACACCCTATGGGTGTACCCTAGGTTATTTTTGGTGTAGAATCCAAAAATGACATAATAATTATAACTTTGTTTATCCAAAAAAAAGTTATACTTATTTTTTATTATTTTTTATTTTAAATTCAACTAAAAAGTCTGTTTAAGACAAATTTAATTGTTTATAAAATCATTTGTGGCCTTATGGGTATGTTAAACATACCTCACAGGCTCACAATGAGTCTTTTATAAGTAAGTGTTATTTTCTATAAAGTAAGGCAATTCCCATGTAAGAATTTCTTTTTCATATCAAAATAAATTAATAAAAATAACTTTCTTATTGGTTTTTCATATATTTTATTATTATTTTTTCTCTATTATTTTTTTTTATTTTTAAATAATAAAATAAAAATGAAGATGATTCTTTGTAAAATTAAATTATAATATAAACTTATTTTTAATTTATAAATATCTTTTTTAATCACTAGAGTGACTTAAAGAAAGTTCTTGCAAGTCTAAGGATGTGAAAAACCATGTGTAAGAAAGTACAATTGCTTTCCAAATGCCTCAATAGCTTGTAAAATTACTAAATGTAAATTTATTATATAATTTTATAATTATAAATACAATTTACTATCTGATAACACCAATTTGAATCTTTTTAAAGGTCTTTTTAAGTAAATATCATGGCCAGGCCCCCAAATGTAAGGTTTGACTATGAAACAATAAACAAATGTCACTAATATTATACTTATTGTTCTCTGAATTTCCTTATGAAATTTCATGAATAAGATAAAAATGATTATAATAATGAATATCTATCATAATTATGGTGTAAAAATGATTATATTATTAAATAAATACAATAATATAATTTATATCATAAAAAAATAATATGATAAATCAAATATATTGATATTTGATAATTAGTATATTTGAAGGCACTTTATTATTGTTACCAACAAATAATAAAGGCATGAAAAATTGTTTTTCAATAATAGAAAACAATTAATAACAATAAGATTACTAATATTCAAGTTATATATTAATATAAATACTATTTATATTGATGAAAGAATTATTAGAAAGTAATAATATAAAGAAACTTTCATTATAAGAGAAAATAACCTGCTTTGAACACTTGGAATAATGATTTTGAAAAGATTTTACGCCAAATAATGTAAATACAACTGATTTCAATTGTTACTTCAAATAAAAATAAAATATATTACAAATAATCTTAAATTTTACGTTGAAATGATATTTTTAAGAGAATTATAACAAAAACAATTAAAAAAATTGAGTAATAATGTCAAGATTGATGATTAGAATAAAGATTTTACCTTTTGATTTAATGTTTCATTGTTTTTGATGCATCTGAGGGGGAAATAGAGTAACAAGAGCTCTATTTATAGTAAATTTCTCCCTCCTAGAATCCAACAGGCTTCTAGTAGATGTGTACTGATGGTATCCACTGCAATTGATCAGTATTTTAAGGTTTAGTGATTATTACATCATAGTTAAACCATCTTATCTCATAATTACACCATTATTTAAAGTTATCACTATAACTCTAAGATTGATGAATTTTATTATTTCTAATCATTAACTAATAGTATTTGCCATTCTTATCACTTATATGTCTGTTAAACTTAATTTAAGATTACAGTGAGTGATTATAAATGATCAAGTCTAAACTTAAGCTTTGATAATTAATAAGTTTTAAGTTTTAAATGCTACAGCTATTCAGAGAGTGAATTCTGATAGCTTGCCATATCATTATCAAAATTCCAAGAGCATTTTATTACATGATCAAAACTCTATTTCTGATGATTTTCCTTGTAACTCATCTTTTCTGTTGAAATTTAATATTTTAAACCTCAAGCCATGATTTAAGGGGGTTACACCTTGAATATTATGATAAAGAATTTATTGTTCTTCATGTATAAGCCAGTAGAGCCTGAATATCTACTTCATTTTAAGCTTGGACTACTTTAGAAACAAAGTGGTCAACAGCTCTAGTGATTTTGTTCAATAAAACCCTTACAAGTTATAACCTTTCTTATAGCTTGTCCAATTGAGTTCATATCTATATTTTTTCAGTAACTACGTGGTAACCCTATTTTTGGTTTAACTCTCTATCATGTACAGCTTAAGAGATATGAGCTAAAAACCATATATATATGCACTGAACATAAAAGGGCGTATATTCAGGTTATTTCCTTAAATATTGACTTTACAAATATGGAATAAAATTTTCTATGTGTAGTGATTCATGGGGAATCCAATGGTATGATTTCCTTTGCATGTTGTTCCATTTTCTTCTGAGTTAAATAAGAATTTATGTCCTTTTTATGGTATTCTTACTTATTATTCATTAATTATTGACTTTACCAATGTGCCATAAAAAGGATATATGTGTATTCTACCATGATGAATCTAATGGTGTAATTTCTTTCAGATTGTTACTCATTAGATTTTAAGGTAATTCAAAGTTTATGCAAATTTATGGCATTTCAACTGCTTTTAAGATAATTATTATAAAGTTTTCTTGTGACCTTTTTGGATATGCGGTAATATTTCAAAGGCTCACACAAACAGCCATAAGAAACAGTGTATATGGTACCTCTACTTGAGCTAATGTTGGAGTAAGCCTACCAAAAGTGATACTCAACAAAGAAGAAAAAACAAGACAATGACAATGACAATTTTATTATATTAATTCACCTTGATACATCAGTTTATTATTGGCACAATATGGAAGGCTTCAATCACTACTATCCTCCAGATTTTGATTCCCAGAAGCAGAATATGTTCAATAATTATCATGGAGCAAATGCACCTGGTGACAGAGCAAGGAAGATTGACAGGGGTATTCTAATTGCTTGTTTTGAAGTGACACAAGCTGTGAGGCACATACTGTAATGGGTGTTTGGTTCATAAAACCATAAATTATTTTTTTTATCGATGGAAAAAAAATCAAAAGACAATAATTGAAATTATAATTGAAAACTGCATACCACAAAAGATACAATTTGAAAAATAAAATAGTTTGAATGTATTATTCTACACCAAATTATAGTGTTTGATGTAAATGACATCTATGTGGAAACTTTCAGTTTCTTTGCTCATTGATGTTGGCTTAGCCATTTCTGATCTGGAACTATTACTATCATCTTCTTAGGGTTTGAAATCAGAATTTATCCTAAGGTAAATGAGCATTTCTATGAAAAGTATGCCTGCCACATTATTGTAATTATTAATCATCTATATTTCAGAATATTTGATATTTTTTAGAAAGTGGATAAAAAAAAGCAAAAGAATGAAGACTGGGATGAGGTAGACAATGGTGGCATTGTACTGCACCATAAGCATTTTATCAAGACTGCCTTTATTAGACCCTAATGATCAATGTTGATAAACTTTGAGTTCAGTAAAGAAGATGGTGAATAATCACATCCATTTTCTCAGGTTGAGAAAAAGACCAACGATTAACTTTCTTTATTAGCTAAAAAAGACAGGCTATAAGAATGAATTGAGTTCAGTGAAGCAAGAAATTCAGATCCATTTAGTATGCATTACATTCAAACTCTTCAGAAATCATCGAATTAATTGGTCCTTTTCTAAAGCTCTGATTCAGCACTTAAGAAAAACTTTCAGACAGGAAAAAGCCAAGCTTATCGCGAGTACTGTGAGAACAACAACCTACAATCCAAGTACTCATTAACAACCGGTCTGAAATTTAAGAAGTTGGAACGTCTGTTGCTCAAGTAGCAGAAGGTGCATTCCGCTTGGTTGCATCTGCCCAGGCTGAGCTAACAGCTAAACAACAATGTCTAGATGCTGAATTAGGATCTGGGGGGTCTTGTTCTTCACACAGGATGACACCCAAGGCAGCCCAGTTCGCTAATTTAAAGGACCAACTAGTCAGCAGTTGACACAGGGAAATTGATCCATTCATTTTGCATTCAGCAAATGCTCCTCATTCCTTCAATTATACTAATCCTCTAGCTGGTACCACCTCTGTATCCTCAAAAAGGCTGTCGGCTGGCTCAGAAAAAATTTCAAAACTACCCTTTGCTAGTTTATCGAGGTATGCAAGCAACTAATCTCATTTCTTTCTACCTCATTGCCTTGGTTTCTTGTTTTTGTTCTTGTTTTAATAGCACAACATTTTGATGTTTTTTTAAGCATAACATGTTTGCGTAAAGAAACTGAATGACAAGAACTTCAATGTGATCAGTCAAAATTAAATATGCAATTATTTACAGGTTTTTCAAATTTGATACTAATGGATTACATAAAAAATTCTATCTTCTAATTTAACTTAACAATAAAGGTATAGCCAATTTCTAATGATCAGTCACAAGTTAAAAGATAAGACCTTCAATAATGTGGTAATTTCAAAGTGATTATATAGAGTGAACTAACATATTTTTCATTTTTGAGATCAGGTAATCTTACGCAACTAGATTTTATCTTGTTGAACAGTATAATACCTACTTCTATAGTTCAACCCTTTTAGCAGTCTTGAGTCATGTCTTCTATAGAAGTTGATAGATTGTCTGTGCTGTAATAAGGTTTTGTTGATTTGAGAACATTTATTCCTATATATATCTTTGATTTCTACTTATGACGGGATCTATTCCCATGAGAACAATTCTTATTATTTTTTCTCATCTTTCATTTATTAATTTTATATGTAAGCCTTTACTTTCTTTTAATTTCTTAACACATACAAGTTTTGTTAGGATTATTCTAATAATCAGGAGGAGCTATAGTTTAGCTCAAGTCGAGGTACCGTATACACTGTTTCTTATGGTTACTTGAGAGATTCGGAGGTGGACTGGAGGGCACTGTGTGAGCGTGTGCTGCGCATGCGCAAAAAAGAGCCTGCGCAGAAGCTAACTGCTATCTGTTATACCGTGCAATGTAACTGATATACCGCACGGGAAAACAGTTAAAATTTGTGGTGGTTGATCGAGTGATTTTCGGTTGGTGGCGTTGAAGTGGTTGTGGGTCTAGGAGTGGTGTTCAGATGATCATTTTGGTTTTGATCATAATTTCCAACAATGAGGCCATAAGTTTTGGGAGCTCAGTAGAAAGACAATACAAAAAATAGATATCTTATTACAGGAAAAGATGGCACATCTCAAGAATGGGATTCAAGCTCAAGTATTCACTTCCAAAGGAGATTGTTCCTTTGAAGACCAATTTTTGGTCTACAAATATGACTCTTATTCTTGTTCCAGCTCCCTCTTGAAAAGCCCCATGGTCAAGATTGAGCCGTAAAATCTTAGAGAAAATTTTCTTGCCCCATCTGATAACGGTATCCTACGTACCTATTAAAAAAGGGATAGGCTTGTGTTCCACACCATAAATACCAACATACTGTCATTATGGTTCAATTCCGTCTAGACTTATCCCTTTCTCTCTTGTTTCTAGGTCTGCGGGGGCTCTCTCCCACTCCTGGACTGTTACCGGCAATAAGATCTGTGTATTTTTTCCTTTTAAAAGGTTTTTTTAACATGTTATGTTTGGTACAAAATTAAGTGGAGAAGCGTCAAGAGGCTCAAATTCGGTAGTAGATAGACAAATTGTCAAAATTATGTGGTTGATAATGTAAATTGGTTTCTTCTCTTTAAAACTAGTCTTTTATGAGGACAGTTTTTTTGTATTATTTGAACTATAACTCCAGGTCGTACCTATTTTTTGACTAACCATGATTACAATGAGGCAGTTTATAGATTAGGGAAAAAACGCTTGATTCAGTTATAGACACTCTTTGGGATTGCATCCTATAAGTCATCATCTACATTGGGTTTAGCGATGCCACTGTCTTATGATCAGACTCTCACTAGTATTAATGTTATTGTCTTCTCGCGTTGCAAAGGTTCCTCGCAATATTGGAAGATAAAAGTTTTGAAGACCATGGTAACGAATGCGTAATAAAGACATGTACAAAAAGGAAAAGCACCTTCAAACAGTGTACTGCTCCTAAATAGAAAATGGAGCAAGGAAAAGGAAAAAACAGAAGAGAAAAGTAGCCTTTAAGATTCGACCAGGCATAGACTAAGTTTGAATAAACTCCATCACGATTAGATGATTTTGAAGCCCTCAAAACTTGCATTCTTGGTGCACCAGACGATTTTTCGTCTAATGCTACCAACGCTAACTGCAAATGATCAATTTGCTGAGGTGCAGCCTCCGCAGACTTGGAATGTAAGTGAATTCCAGTAAACATAGCGTTAATCGCAGGCTTTCATAGGCATTGAGGTGTTTGGACACTTACCTGGGCGAACAGCATTTAATACATTGTTAGGAGGACATGTGAGCTCAGTGCGCTTAAGCTCAAATCTTTTTCCATCTGCGCCAATTGCTGCCCCATCATCAACGACTAAGGTTATAGTGATAGAAAGAAAACTCATGATCAGAAGGCCTCCAGAAAATTAAACCAAAGAATATTGTTGCTTACTTAGTTTACCAGACCTTATGTGAAAGCTAGTGGGCCAAACAGTAGAAAGGTGTGAGGTGGGAGTAGTGGTGAAATAGCAATCGTGCCACACAAAGGAAGCCATAGATGCTTTTCCATACATATTCGGTTAGCCTTCTATGGCTCCAAATCTCAAAGAAATGAGAAAGAGGACAGACTGTCCAGCAAGCTCACCCTTTGGGTTTCCTGGTAAAGGTACGCGACACGTCGATTGTGAACAGTAGAGAAACTGACCAGCGGCATTCTCGCAATCTGTTGGAATGAAGGTCCCGATTAAATTAGTGTATAATATGAAAATGGGATGGCAAGTATAAACTACTTGATTTTTTAAACCAGGCACTAGCTAAGGACTTACAAACTCGCTTTTCATTTGCTGGTTTGCTGCTTTCTGGAATTGGATCAAAGGTGCTACTACAAGTTTGAGTAGGTGACATAGCAGCTTGCACATTCAAGATATGAACGAAGGAAATGAGAACAATGAAAATATACTGCTTGAACATGTCAAAGAACATCAATGAGTGTGAACAAACTGGGGAGGAACTGTGAGGGAAAGAGAACCCACCAAATTTCAAGGTCGTTATATAATGTATTTTTGCGATCTAAACCTCCGGTTTATCCTGAAGTATTTCAAATTTAATGTAAGCTTTCCTATCTCACCCATACTCTTATGTTTTGAGAAAGTGACTCATTGTCTTGCATTTAAATTTCTCATATTCCGGAAAAATGTTTACCAGCCAGCTCTCATGATCTCACCCAAAGCATGACTTTGCTTAACAACCATAATCACACCCCAGCAGATGCAACAGCCGGGAAGGTGGGATATATTTGTACTGAAGTTTTGAAACCTGCGTAGCTGGCAATAAGCATCGGATGAATATGGGTGAAAGTGTAGTCACGGTAGTAAGGGGGTCAGTCTTTGACTGACTTGGCCCTGTGACACCTGCAAATCAGGGGGGATATTTGAATCACACAAGCCAGATTTGCTGATGTCGCGGGCCAATACAGTAGTGGGGCTCAGTCATTGCCTAAAATGGCTCTGGGAGACCATGAAATGTGAGTGTCTGATTTGGAAATCAGGTATGCCGTATTTACTATTATCTCACAGAGTCACATTAATACAGGCTTTGAGTTTTCCCCCCTGAAGACCCCGTGTTTTTTGCTTATTTTTAACCTGTTGTTTTTCTCAAGCAATTATTTCTATTTCTTTAACCCTTCTACATTTCCTTTTCTTGGTCTAGCTTTGCTTCAATGCCATGGTACTCTGAACGTCAAGAATTCATTCACAAACTAAACAAAACAAGAAAGAAGGCAAAAATGAAATTAGTCTTGTCTTGGCTCTGAATTTTGCTTTCACCTGAATGGCCAACAATTGGCACTATTTTGAGTAACAATTGCACACTAACAGCATTGACGTTGGAATGGCTCTTTAGTAAAGATCTGCGTGTGGAAGCTATGCTTCATAGAGCTTTAAGTAGCCGGTATGTTTTCATTCAGACTTCCTAAGTTTATCAGGCTGACTTATGCAATTTGTGCTCTAGCTACTTTATCTTACGTCGCCCCCAAATGCCATGGGAAGAATTCAATCTCATGGAGCTGATGACCATGCGCGAAATTGACTTTAAGCAAGCTGTTTGCACAAGCCATTGTAGTTTTCATCATATATATAGTTTGATCAAAGAAAGTCCCAAATTTACCAATAACAGCTATTGTGGCCAGCTGGATGTGTGCCAACAATTAGCCATCACTTTGGAGTGCCTTGGGAGCAATGGAAATGGCGCCTCACTAGGTTGATTTGCACAAACTTACCAAGTCAGTTGGGGGAGTATAGTGATGGCTTTGCAAAGGGTCATCAAGGTGCTATGTGATTTGGGTCCTCAATACATTTTTTGAGGACAGGTTCTCCTGTTGAAGAGGAGCTTGGCCGGATGAAACCTTTCTCTACATTCTCTGAAATGTAGGCCCTGAGTGTATCTGACTCTTGGTTTGATGAAGAGTAGATCACCCCAACTGGAGGTAGAGACCCCTCCAGCTCAATATGATGATCACAGGCGCGGTGAGGAGGAAGTTTCTCTGCTTTCACCTTGGAGAATACATCCAAGTACTGGTGATAGACAGGAGGAACAACCTTCATCACGGTTTATATTTCTTCTGGCTCTTCCTCTTCATCCCACAACTCCTCCAGGGAGTCATGATAAGATGAAGGAGGAAGGTCCATATTCCCAAAGAAGAGATAAAGTGAATATAAAGAATTATCTTCTCCAATATCTTGAATCTCTTTTAAGACTTCATCTCTAGATGATAGTAATGACTGATGGGAATTAAGGGAAGGAATATGGACAGAAGATGGAAATCATGGTGTTCTAGAATGACCAACCAGAGCTGCACATGATTTGGCAGAAGAAAAGTCATTACTGAAAGATTTTGAAGGATCATAATAGTCCTTATGATCAGCATTAAAGGTGATCAGCCCTTGCCTCCAATCAATATATGGACTAAAATGATTAAGAAAGTCAAAGCCCAATATGAGGCCTTCTCCCTTGGGAGTATCAATGACTAAAAAGTCTCATTCAAAGCTTGGGAATGAAGGGAGCTCAACCATATATTTAGTATTGTGAGTCAAAAATAAGGAAGGGGACTCAGAGGAGTCCAAGATAATAAGAGGAATCTTCTCTGGAAGTTCTGATGTAGTCAATGAGTACTTGTGAACAAACTGCTTTGCAATGAATGAGTTGGTAGCACCAGAATCAATGAGAATACTGTAAAACATATCAGAGAGATAAGAAAAAACAAAAAAATTAAGAGAATTTTTGACACCAGTATTCAGAATGTACAATTGTGCTCTGGAAGGATAACTGTGAAGACCATTGAACACAACATGGTCTCCACTAAGGCTTTTCCCTGGCTGGGAAATTTGCCTGATGGTTTGGTAAGCTTGTTTTTAGGCCTTTTGAAACAGTACTCAAGACTATGCTTCCCACCACAATAGGTACATGCACCCTCCTTGATTCTTCTTTCTTTTTCAGAATTCATCAACTTGAAATCCTTATTCAATAAAGAAGAATGGGGCTTGTCCCTCTTCTGAAAATTCTTCTTCTTCTTATGACTTAAAATTGAAGAATTTTGAGGATTAGAAGTACTTGATCTTGGGGCTTCAGGCTTCTTCTCTTGATAGTGATTCTTCTCCTTTTGTTTTGCATGGTACCTGGTATCAAGTTCCAGGGTAACGTCCATTAAGTCTTGAAGAGAATCAATTATTGAAGGATGGGAGGCCAATTGATCCAATATCCTGGATGGCAATCCCTTCCTGAAATGATGGATGAGAGCTCTTTCACCCCAATCTCCAATTCTTGAAACCAAACTCCTGAAATGGGCTATGTATAGCAAAAAATGGCCACCTTCCTTCATTCTTAGTGAATCCAATTCTGCTTCAGCTTTTCTGACTTCATTCGGGTAACCAAATAGAGTGAAGAGTTGAGATTCAAATAATGGCCAAGAATTGAGAAGGTAATTGGAGTCTTTATTGGTGAGATTGGAAAGATAAGGCTCAATCCATTTTTCAGCCCTTCCAATGAGAAATGAAGTGGCATAAAGGATCTTTTTTCTGTCTTGAGCAAAGCTTGCTGGATCATTATGAAAAATAAGTTGACAAGACTGAATAAAGCTTCTAACTTTGAAGGGTTGAGTCCCATCAAAGCATTCTGGTGCCTTCATAGATGGAGTCTTGAAGGCTGGTGGTCTTGATGCTTCAGAGGATAAAGCTGCTTGAAGATTGGCCATAATCTGAGTCATTTGCTGCATAATGGCCAATAAAGATGGTTCAGACTGATGAGAGACAGGCTGATTAGACTGGGCTAGAGTTGGCCCTCCAGTACCGTGGGATGCCTCCACAGGAGCAGGGACACCTTCAGTACGATCAGACTCTTCCTCTTCCACAGAATTCTCCTCCTCCTCTTCATCATCTTCACCTGGACCCTTGAAAATGGTCCTTGAAGTTCCTGGAAATCTGCCAACTACTCCTGAGAATGAGATTGATCTTCTTGGCACTCTTCCTTCCTTCCTGGATGGTGCTTCTCCTTTCAAAGTGGGTCCTCTGTACAATTTGGCCCTCAGTTGAGAAACTGCTGGGGTGCCATCAAGAGGAGCCCTGGGAGTTGGAGTGAGAACAGCTTGAGTTCTGGCCTGAGATCTTGTCTTTCTTGCAGGAGGTGAGTGTTGGATGGGCATGATTTCAGGATAAAAAAAATGAAATAAAATGAACAAGAATCAAGATTTGAAGATGAAAACTTGAGGCAATTGAAATAATGCTTGAAGTCAAAAATCAAAATCAATATCTTGAGGAAAATCAATATCTTGAGGAAAATCAATAAAATCAATAAATCAAATGAAATCTTCAGGTAAATCAATCAATTAAATATCAGATGAAAACTTGAAGTCAATGAATCAAATTTCAAATCAATCAAAATCAAAATCTTGCAGAAAATCAATCAATCAAAATGAATTCTTGAGGCAAAATCAATTTATGTCAAAATTCTTGATGTGAAAAATCAGCAAAATCAATGAAATCTTCAGGTCAATCAATTTTCTTGAGGTCAATATCAATTAATTTCAAATCAATCAATCAAATCAAAATCAAGTGAGTTCATCTTTAAAAATCAAAATTCTTGAAGAATGAATCAAATATTAATCTTGATGTGAAGAATGTGTCTGAATAACTTGATGAACAATTTGAAAATCAAAAGAAAATTAAGATGATGCCTGAATTATGAATGAATTAAAAATTTGATTATTTGAATAAGATTTCAAAAGAGAAACAAAAATAAAGTTGGGCTCAGCTTTCAATTTTCAGAATGACGAATTAATGAGAGAAAATTGAGAGGTGACGGTGAATCATAAGGTTCATAAGCATTAAAAAGTCATAATTTCAATGAAATGAGTGAATGAAATTATAAAGAAAGAATGAACAGAATGAAAAGAAACTATGAGTAAATTAATATAATGTCACAGGGGCTCTTGGACAGAAATACAAGAGTGGCCTGGCACTCAGAAATCAGGGAACTCACTTGGAAGACTCCAAAAGAATAAAGAAATAAAAATAAAAGAATAAATTCCTCTAAGAAATATGCAGGTACAAGATGAGAGGCAATAAGAGGAAAGAGAAGCCAAATGGCCAAAGAGCCAACCAAGTAAGTCCTTAATCACTGTTTCAACCTGCCAAGATGAACAATGGAATTAGTAAGGATATGACCACCAAATATCCATTGACAGGAAAAGAAAGAAAAGAGAGGAGGTGCTAAATGACTGACTTGATAATATCAGTATTCACTTACCAAAATCTTAAGATAAATAAAGATAAAATAAAATCAAAATATATTAATTAACTGGGGAAAACCCCCCCAGGGTGGAAAGGGTAGCCGGTATATGTGAAAAGCTGGGAGCTTGAATTCTTCAGGCTGAAAGCTAATCTGTATTGATCCTTGAGGCTGTATTGATTGTTTTGGGAATTGATACAGCTGGCTAATATTGAAATTGAAATGGGTTGAATAAATTTCCCATACTTGAAAATGAAATACAATTCTTGATGGATCCAGACTGTATTAAAATGAAGGTGGTTGGTAAGATGGATTGAGTGGAGCTTTAACACTTGACAAATTAATGAATGAACTGCCTCTTGAATCCCTTGATAATGGTTGAACAGTATTGCCTTGGAGGAATACTGTGAATGAAATTATCCAATGACGTCTTGATGGCGTGATTGGTCTTTGACGCTGAAACACTTGCTCTTGAGCCTTGATGAGTCCTCTGAATGATTGGGTGCCTTGATGATGTGATGATATGTTGGAATATTGAAATGACCATTTGATATTGCCACCATTGAATTGCTGTTGAAAAATGATGCATAATGATATATAACATCATTTATGGCATATTGGTTCATTAGAAGAAAGATTACGTCAAAAGGTCTTGAGATGGAAAGACAGAGGGGAAAAAGATGGATGTGATGGCTTCAGAGCTTGGGAAGGTGTTTCGGGGTCCTTTGGGGTTTTTGGCCACTTTTTGGTTCTGAGCCAAAACTGGCCCAAAGGGCGGGAAAGTGTCTTTTGGACACTTTGCGTCAAAGTGCGCAAAATGCGCAAAAAGTGCGCAAATGCGCATTATGAGCCCAAATGGCCAAAACAGCCATTTGGGCCATTTCCCCTGGTTTTTAGGGGAATGACCAGAAATACCCAATTGGGCATAAATTGCTGCTATGGCTTCTGGATTGAGGTGAAGGGCCATGAAGGCCCCAAAAGACAAATGGCCATAAATGGTCCATAAGATGATGATGTGGTCATATTGGCAACTGGTGATGGATATGGCCAATTGGGCATAAAAGGACTGTGGCTTGATATGCCATAAGGAGATCCAAGGAGGTGAATTGCCATGGTTGTGACAATTGCGTGCTGAGAGGTGAATTGTATGAGCCATACAACCAATCAGATTGGTTTTGCTGATGAAGGAAGAAGAAAGACCTTGCAGTTGTTGACCAATGAATTATCTGTGGTGATTGAAACAATATAGTCTTCAAGATTATATTGCTCAAGAATTTGCCAAAATTCTTCAGCTAGTGAGGTCCCTGAATGATCAGCTTACAAAAAATGTTTAAATAAAAAAAAGTTAAATAAGTCAGAAAAAGCTCACCTTGGATCTCAGTGAGACCCAACAGAATTGAAAATATGTTGAAGTCTTGATCGATGAAGTGGCCAGCTACAGCCATATAGCCTTTCATATTAGGGCTGGTCTAAGTATTGGTAGTTAATGAGACAAAAGCTTTGTTGGTGAATAACAAGTTTTGAATATATTCTTGGTGATAAAAATATACATTTGATAGGTGTGCTGAAATTGCTGTTTGTCCAACAAGTATTGGTTTTACAGACGGATTGCACAATTCAAGAATGGCTCAAAATTATTGCTTTTTTCAAATAGATAGAGGAAGATCACAGTCAGAAATCATGTAAACAATGGTGGTTTCCAACATTTCTGAAGATAGATCCTGGATTGTGTAAGAAATAATCTGAAAGTAAGTACAAAGAAAATATAGGTAGATTATAATTGGACTCAGCTGCTTGGGTCTGACATTTTGAATATATTTATCAAGTGTGCCACAACTTGAAGACTTCTTGCTTGGGCTAGTTAAGCAATTCAAAGCATCAAAATGATCACTCATCGGCTTTGTGCTTCCAGTCCAATCGTGTTTTAATTGTTTTTGACAAAGGGTTCTGGATTTGTTGGTTACTTGGCATTCAACAGATCCTTTAGTAAGATCTGTAAAGTATAGCCATACCCAAGAGCGTTTGGGGTTGGTTGGTGCCTTGCTTACTGATGCTTGAGTGGTTGCCGCAGCCTCACTAGGGCTCAATGCTTGGGAAACAGTGGCTGATGACATGGTGATTGTTGTAGGTAAACTTGATAGAAAGAAAGTTTCACAAATGATATCAAAAAAAGAAATAAAACAGTTTTTATATAAAAAATGGCTTTGGTAATAGAAGTATTTTTATCATAAAAGAGTGGTTCGTTCAATAGCAACTTGCAAATGGGCAGAGGTGGATAATAACCATAGCAGAGAAAAAATGAGGTTGAGGGAAGAAATAAAGAATAATGAGAAAAAGCTTGAGAGGACAAAAGGGAGGAAGGGTTGGTGGCAGACCTTTTATAAAAAGAAAGGATGAAGAAAAAATCAATTGGGAGTCTGGGGGGGTACTCTCCAACCAACCTGACTGACCCCTATAAAAGTGTCCGGTTCGGTACCAATAAAGAATGATGACCAAAACCTCCCTGGCAATATGGCAAGGATGAGTATAGGTATGCACAGATATGCTGGGGATTCCCATGGGTGGCACCTTTATAGACCCTAAGTAAGGCTGCCGCCCGTACCCGGTGTGGGAACTCCTTTTGTTGTGGGATAAATAATAGGCAGTACCTTGAGGGGGAAATTACTGATGAGTCTGTTTTGAATTTCAGAATGAGCCAATAATCATGGGTGCTAAGGTTTATTAGCTGCCCCTCTAAATATACTGAAAAAGATACCCTTTTTGATGAGATCACAAATCAATTATTTAGTTTTGTGGCTTTTCAATTAGAGAATTTTCTTCAGCAGTCTCTATCAGTCTATCAATAAAAGATCACTATGATAATAATGGTAATAGTTAATATTCTTTTTTAATAATTTAGGTTTGCTTAACTTTCTTGTTATTGATTATAATTATTTTTAATTAATTCTTCTAGTATTCCTTCTTTCAATACCTGAGATATTCAAAAAATATTGTTTAAGATCACTATTAATATTAATAATAATCTTGATAGCTTTATAATACTTCTAAAGGTGATTTAATAGCACTATCAATATAGCTATAATAATTTAAGGGTAAGATAATTCTTTAAGGGTGGTTTTGTTTAATATAAGGGTAAGATATAAATGATATAATAGTAATATAATACTATTAGTATCAATATAAATATAATCCAATATACCTAAAAGGCTTATGATATAAGGTATAAGGGTAAGATGATATCCCTTCTATAAATAAGGGTTATTGATAAATTAGATAAGATCACTATTGATAATATCTTCCAACACTACTTCAACACTACTACTATAATGGTAAGACTATTTAAATAATATTAAACTCTTTCTTTAATATTATAAATATCTTTTATTAATTAATCATAAATAACACTATAAGATACTGAGCCTTGCTACTGATCTTTTTCAATATAGATACTAGATTATCCTACTAGAGAAGGGATGGATTGATCCTCAAGATTATTGTTTTAATCAGAAGCATGGGGGGAAAACAGGGAGAGAGGCCCTTTATTTATACCTTTTGGGCCCTCCATAGAGCCTTCCAAAAACAAGGGACTTAGAAAAAATTCCACCTTGAGACATTTTTGCTGGTGGGTAAATTAAAAATGGTGTCATTTGATCAAGATATTGCACCATATGTTTGGTTGATTGCACCATTCTGAACCTTATTATTGTCAGTGCACAGCCTTGAGACATTTGTGCTAGTGGTTAAATTTGGAATGGTGTCATTTGTTCAGGATATTGCACCATATTTTTGGTTTATTGCACCATACTTTTGGAATTATACTCTTATTTTAAGTAAACTTTATTCTTATTATGCACAGCCTTGAGACATTTTTGCTAGTGGTTAAATTTGGAATGGTGTCATTTGATACAGATATTGCACCATATGTTTGGTTGATTGCACCATTTTAAAAAACTGTATTCTTATCTCTACTAACCTTATTTTTCTTCTTCACAGCCTTGAGACATTTTTGCTGGTGGTTAAATTTGGAATGGTTTCATTTGATACAGATATTGCACCATATGTTTGGTTGATTGAACCATTTTTTTAAAACTGTATTCTTATCTCTACTAACCTTATTTTTCTTCTTCACAGCCTTGATCTGTATTTAGTTGAGTATTTCTCTATGTAAAATTTAATTTGTAAATAATACCTGTAATGTTTGGTTATGGGAGTTTAAGTGGGGATTGAGTAATGTAACACTATGTTAACTTATATGTAAGTGTTTTTTTTATGTTAAGACATGTAACACATGATGTTGTAAGAGTAATGGTATCACTTATGTAATATTACACATGTTTATTCATAATGAATATTTAGACAAGCTGCATTATCTTTAAGCATATTCTTGTACCTAGTATAGAGTGTATAGTATCATTTCTCTTCTTTAATCCATGATATCTAGAAAATTATTGACATTATGGGGTTAAGGCAATATGTGACTATAGCTAAAATTTGATGTAGATTCCAGTGGAATACTTATTTCTGTTATTTGAATATAATTATCTTGCTTTTTCTTGCAATTCTTTTACTTTTATCCTTCACGTTTTATCTTTATTTTATTTATATATATATATATTATTATTATTATTGATAAAAGTTTTAGCTTTGAAATTGTGGATTTGAACGTTGGAAGAACTGGTATGTAATACCACAACGTAAAAATGGTGCATACCGGAAATGGAAGCAACTATTCAGTCCAATCAGATGGATGTGGACAAGGAAGAGGTAAGACCAAATCCAGAAATTCCAAATATTCCTCAAGAAAGACACATATGGAGTATGCCAGAGTTTCCCCCCATTCCCCAAGGTATGTACCCACAAACGTTAACATGAATTCTGAATATGGACTGATTCATGATAATATTTTAAGGGCTGAACCAGTTTCAAGAGGCAGAAATAGAAATTTATCAATGCCAATACAAAAATTGGTTCAGAGAAGCCAAAGAAGAGGAGTGGGAAATATGCCCAAGCCTTTGGCAGGGGGGCATGATCTACTACTTACACATCAAGAGCTTTCTGGGTCAGGAGAAGACCATAGAACTCCTAGGGGGTTGGATCCAATTGTCTTGAAAAGAAAAAGTCAAAAAGATGAAGAATTGGTTGAAGAACCAAAGTCTTTTATCCATAGACCAGAAAAAGGAACTGGAAATGACTCCAGCTTTGGAGACAGAAGGCCCAGTGGTGTCTACCAGCTCCAGAAGTGCCCAAAGACAAGCCCAAAGGACCTCATAAGAACCAGAAAGGTCCCAAAAACCATCAAGGCAAGGGCAAAGGCAAATCCACTTGGCACAGACCTTACCCACAAGGGTACAGGATCCCCAAATTGGAACCTTCAGCCATGGACAGTTTCTTCAATATGGCCAGGACTCTTATGGAATTCACAGCCAAGGAGAAGATAAGGATGAACAGAACTGTTCCATGGAAATTATACAAGAAATACATTTTTTTAAAACTAGTATTAATGTAGAAATCGGTGAAATTGATGCAAAGTTAACTAAGATTACTTTGGACATCAATTAATTGAAAAAGAATGAAAAACATTCTGCTGAAATTCATAAGTCTATAATTGCCAAACTGGAATTACTTACCAATACATGTTACAGAATTGAGACTAAATATCATGTCCAAGATGATGAAATAGAAGATTTTTCCACAAGAAACATCAATGATCAGCTTAGAGTTCTGAAAGACTATGTTTTGGCAGTGGCTGAGAATACAAATCAATTTGCCACACATTTGGCAAGAAGTGACAGTGAAAGGAAGAAACTACAAGAGGAAATACTTGCAAAAGTGGAGAAAATTCATAATAATTATGAATAAAATACACATATGCCAAGACATTTCACACCTTTGACTGAATGAAACCTTTCTGTGAAAAAAAATCTGACCCCTTTTCTAGGAGAAAATGCTATCTCTGTAAAAGATATTACCAAATTGGAAGAATGGCCAACATTCTCTGGTGAAGGAGAATACAACCATATTGAGTTCATTTGTCAGCCTGTGACTCAAAACCAGAGCACAAGCATGACAGCCAAAATACCATAAACCAATGGTATAGCCAAGATACCACCAAAACATGGAACTGAGCCAAATTATCTCAGAATGTATCAAAAGAAAGAGGAAACTCACCCCTTTCTGAAAATATAAGTCCCATCACCATAGGACAAGAAATAACAAAGTTATTCCTGCTCAAAGTTATTGCTGAGCATAAACCTTAATTTTCACCTCTCATCTAAAATCTAGAAGGAGAGGCTTAACCCCATCAAATGGGAATTCAAAATGAAGCTCTAAGCCAGGGCTATCCAATGGTGCCAGCCAAACTGAGCTAGCACCAGTATTACTTGAGTTATGGTCAAATTCAGACCGAATAAGGGTGAACAAAACATTCACCTCTCATCTAACTTTTACAGTTTTAGTGTGAGATACTTAAAGTGGGGTCTTTTTGGAAAGAGCACAATCAGGGCTATCTGATGGTGCCTTCCATTTCCTCATAACTCAACTACAACAGAAGTTATTGGCCAAACAAGCTTAATACAGCTTTTGACCAGACCACGCCACTGTACAAAAATACTTGTACATGGGATAACTTTGTCATATTTAATGATAACCATGTCAAGTTGGGTACCATTGTGTAGAGCCCATACAGAGCTATTCAATGAACCAACTTTGAGCTTGATATCTCAAAAACTGACAGAGTTATGACCATTTTAAGGTCAAAATCCCACCTGTTGTCAGATACAGCCTTACCATGGGATAATATCCCATAACCATGAATATGAGGTGTCAAATAGACGAAGAAGCATGTTTTTACTTCAATACCTCATATGTCAGTCAATACTGGGGTCCCATACAGTCTCTGTACAGCATTCTACGCGTCATACACGTCAGAATCAGGCTGTGAGGTCCCCAGATGAAAATTTTCACCCTGTATTGGTGAAAACTGCCCAGAAGTGGTTTCAAAACCACATCTGAGCCCAATAAAGGGTATACAGGCTGTTTGCAAACCACAAGCCTGTCATAGAGAGTGAAAAATCTTCACTTCCTCTACGTGGAAAGGTCTAGCAGCCTTTCCACCTCAATTTCAGGATAAAAGGAGGGCTTTTCACAGCCAAAACCCTTTCCTCATCCTGCTCTTGAATAACTTACGTAGTAAACTGTCAAAAACAGTTTTACTCTTGGTTAATAATCAGGTATAATTATAAATCTTAATTATTGTAGACTCTATTATTGTAATCCAACAGATAAAGCCTGCACCCAGGGTTCTCAATAGCGCTCACCACCACTATTCCTCAATAGTAGAACCCTTATAAATCTTTTTTAAATCATTTTCTGCCGTGTCACATACACAGTTAAAGTTGTAATTAGCCTAGTTATACCTTTATCATAGTATCATCCTGACATTTTGGGGGCCTGGCCGTGTTTTTTTTGACTTTTTGGACCTTACAAGTAAGTCTTTTCTCTTTTTTATGACTTATTAACCATTGTTTTTATCTTTTTTAGGCGTAATTTCTTTATTTAAATATATATATTATATATATTTATTCTTTTTTATACATACTCATATTTTAAAGAGTATTATTCACGTGGCTAATACCCACTGAATTTGATTATTTTTGGCGTGTTTTGTATATAAAAACACATAAGCCATCAATAAAGTCCTGTATTCTTGACTGAATAAGGACACCTCTGACTGAAAAACCATCAGTTGAGGCGTGGTCAAGTGTATTGTTAATTCAATAACACTTGTATACAAACCACTTTTACAGAGTACACTTGCAAACCACAAGTGTATCTGTGGGATACTGGCACACAAACAGTGTGACAGGGCACCATAAGCTGTATTTTTGACGTGAAATTGTTAATTCAATTACACTGTCATCATACAAGGGCATATTGTAATAATATACAAGCCCAGAGGCCATTCTTAGACGTGCAAAACCAGCCTTTTAAGAAGTCTTAACTGACATAAGCCCTCTTTTTCCTGTCTTGATTCAGTGGAAGAAAACTACATCCCACTTGAAACCCAGTCACAGGCCAACACACCAGTGACACCCTCAGAACCAGAGGGCAGCAAGGGTAAAGGAAAAAGGCTTAGTGAAGGCCTCATTACAGCCAAGAAGTGGACACCAATAGCCACTCAGAGGAGTAGAAAACCACGAAACTCTGCTTCAATACAAGGTAAACCAACCTTAACCACTTGTACAGGAAAAATTACAATTATTAACCCAGTTGTAACCTCCAAAGGCAAACTGCCCAAATCAGCAGATAACAAATTTGTACAAGGCACAGTCAAAGGTAAATACCCTAAGAATATGAAGTTTTTGACTGCTTGCAGACACTGATATGTCCCCTGTATACCTCAGAGACCTTGGCTTCCAAAGGAACCAGCCAGAGGACAGAGAAGGCTGGTCCAGAACCAGAAGACCTGAAAGAAGACACATTGGACACAGTGGTGGATGGCAAAACAATGAGGGAGATAATATCAACCTTGCCATTTACACTCCAATTCAACAGAAACCTCAAACCAGAGGACTGGAAGGATATGGATCAAGTTCTTCAAATCCACCAACTCCTCAAAGATTTGTTTCAATGGAGCATGGACAACAAGAGGTTCAACCTAGCAACTCACTGGGCAGAACTGGGATCAAGTTGCCAGAAGATCTGTCTCAAAGAGATAGACTTCAAAGACCTTATGGTAATCACCAAGGGTTGGAATCCTACCAGGCAGCACAGACTCCTGGAGGCAAGGGCACAGAGGATAAGGGAGAATCAAGCCACTATCCAAGCTATAGAAGAACAGTTAACCCAGACAGGGCCTACTCAGATTCCTTCAGGTTCACAAGGAGCATGCCAAATCAGCTCTCCAGTGGCTTCACACCATTCAGAAACCAGCAGATCAGTGGCCAAGAGTCACCATTCTTCACAATTCCAGGAAGTTTCCAGGAGAAGACAAGGCAACAAGGGCAAGAACAAAGCCTCCTTCAACCAGAGGAGGAAAGAGTCAGACCCCATGATCCAGAAGCTGTTAGATTTGGTAAAAGAAGTACACAAGAACCAGAAGTAGTTGTAAACCACTCTAGAATCAGTAGTCCTAGTAATAGAAACATTACCCCCACTCAGACTGAAAATAACATTATCACATCTGAGAGTAACATCAACAGTGACACACTGTGGTTACAAATGTCCAAATATGCTGAGCAATCTGCAAAGCAGGCTACAGAATTTGCAGCTGCCCAAGAGAGGATGAGAAAAACTCAAGCCTCATTGGAGCAGATAGTTAAAAACCTTCAGGAAGGATATGCTCAACTGAGCAAAGCCTCTGAAGAAACCAACAAGAGACCGAACCAAGTCTCTGACGAACAACACCATAGTAGCAGGGACAGGGAGTGTCTGAACCAAGACATCAACAAATTGTTTGATGCCTACCATAGCTTAAAGCCCCAACCACAAGGCCAAGCTATGGAGAATCCATATCAACAAGATGACATCAAACCAGATGCCATGTTGTTGAATAAGGCAAGATCTCCATCACAATATCAGGATGGAGATGGCATGTCTTATTCAGAGAAGGAAGCCTTGAAACAGCTTCCTGAGGCCTCAAGCTGGCCCAAATTCTCTGGATCAGGAGAATATGATCATATGGAACTCATAGATTATATTGATGGACTCTTCATTGATGTACCAAGCATACCAGATTACTGGATTACTGCTAGACTGAATACTGCATTTAAAGGTCATGCAAGTATATGGTACACAGAAATGAAAGAAATCCATGGCAGAAGAAATTGGCCATGGTGGAAGAGTCAAATAATCCAAAAGTACAGTAATGGAACTTGGATATGGCAAAAGACCATGTCATTTGAAAATGACAAATACTCTGTGGACAAAGATCCATATGAGTGGTGTCTTAGACAGTCTAAAAGACTTAAAGCCATTGATCCTCAAATGAACATTCAAATGAGGAATCATAAACTTCTGACACAACTACCAGGAGAACTAGAGCATGCAGTAAAGTGCAGATGCAACCAAAATTGCACTCTAGATGATATAGCCAATACCTTACAAGACATAAGGAAAAGGACTAATATAGGGAAATTCACCCCATAAAGAAGCAACAGTTTCAAAGAGAAACAACCTTTCAGGGTGGAGTTTAAAGACAAACCAAGAGAAAGAGTGGCAGAGGTGGCAAGGAAAAAGAATTCTTGTCACAATTGTGGTTCAACAGACCACTATGCCAACAACTGTCCCAAAGCAAAGAAGAAAGTCTATGCTATAGAAAAAGTCCCTGAAGAAGAACCCCCAACAGAGGATTCTGCATCAGACTCTATGGGAGATGCCATCAGAGAACCATCTGATGAGGATCAAGACCCAAGAGAGGAATTTCTAGTGGAATACCAAGAGGAAACCCCACTAGAAATCCAGGATATACAGTTGGAAGCAGGCATGCCACAAGACACTGCCAACAAGAACTTGTGTAAACACACATGAGATGCACAGACATTCCTAGTCACACCAACCAAAGGAATGGCATATATACATGGAACAGCCACAAAAATGACTGTATGTATTGACAATGCTCAGCACCCACTGATCATTTACAGTGGAGCACACTGCTCCATAGTGGCCAGAAATTATCTGGATAACCACTTCCCAAACTGGGAAAAAGAACTCTTGCCCACCAGGGCAAAGAACTTTAAGAGTGCATCTGGAAAGATGACCTCTATTGGGACAATTATCAAAGAGATAATTATACCCCACAGAAAAGGTAATATCAGACTCAACCCAGAGTTTGTAGTGCTTGAAGATGCCCACATCCAAGGGTTTTTACTGGGAACAGATTACCAGAGGATGTATGGCATAGATATTTACAATAGTAAAAATAGGCATATTACCATTGGTACTAACAAGGAAAAGAAATTTTCTCTTGATATATACCAGATATCTTCTCAGGACCCACTGGAAGAACTTCTGAGAGAATTCAGAGAGGGACAGTTTAGCACTACCCTCACCAGTAAACAAAAACTGAGTTTACTAAAGATGCTGAGGAAGAATAGACCAGCATTTGCCATTGGTGAAGAACCATTAGGCAAGATCAAAGGCCATGATATAGAACTATATCTGGATGTAGAAAGGCCTTATCCACCCATGTTAAGGAGACCTCCTTACCCAGCAAGTCTGGAGACCAGGAAAGAGATTGAGAAACACATCAATGAACTCCTGGACATGGATGTCATCAGGAAGATTGGACATAATGAAATAGTGGAAATCACCACTCCTGTCCTGATCACCTGGCATGATGGCAAGTCTAGATTGTGTGGAGACTTCAGAGCCCTGAACAACTACACAAAAGCAGACAGGTACCCTATACCAAGGATACCTCATGCCTTGGATAAGCTATCCAAAGCCAAATACATAACCAAGATGGATTGTATGAAGGGCTTCCACCAAAATGGAGTTAAACCAAACTCCATGAAATTACTCAGAATCATATGTCATATGGGCATATATGAGTATACCAGGATGCCATTTGGCATCAAAAATGCACCAGCCCACTTCCAAAGGATGATGGACACCATATTTCAAGAAGAAATAATGGAAGGCTGGATGGTAGTATATATTGATGATATCATTATATACTCAGAGACATGGGAAGACCATGTACAATACATAGACAGAGTGCTAAGTAAATGTACACCCATCAATCTGAAAATTTCACTCAAAAAGTGTAATTTTGGCCAACAAGAGCTACTAGCTCTAGGACATAAAGTCTCAGGCCTTAGTCTGGCAATTGACCAGAACAAAGTAGCAGCAGTACTGCAAAAGCCAGTACCAAAGAACATCAAAGAGATTCAATCTTTCCTTGGATTTGCTAGCTACTATAGAAACCACATCAAAAACTTTGCACACATAACTAGTAGTTTATACAAGTTATGCTCAAAGGATGTAGTTTTTGAAATTACCAAGGAAAGAAGGGATGCATATGAGAGGATCAAATATGAACTCACTAATGCACCTGTGCTCATCTTACCTGACTTTGAACTACCATTCAAGTTATACATAGATGCAGCATGCAGTCAAGGCCTAGGAGCAGCCCTTCACCAAAGACAAATTGTGGATGGTGAACCAAGAGAAGGTGTAATATGTTACATCTCCAGGCAGCTGAAAGATTCAGAAGCCAGGTATGGGGCCACCCAGACAGAATGTCTATGTCTAGTCTGGGCTCTAGAAAAACTCCATTATTATTTGGAGGGTGCAGTCTTTGAAGTCTACACAGACTGCACAGCCTTGAAGTCTTTACTAAACATGAAGACTACCAATAGACACATGCTGAGATGGCAAATAGCCATCCAGGAGTATAGAGGGAACATGACCATCATATACAAGGAAGGTAAAAGCCATACCAATGCAGATGGCCTTAGCAGATGGCCACTGGACAATGTCAAAAGCAATCCAGCTTATGACCCTGAAGTTGCTGCAAAAATTCCTATCCATTTTATGGAAATAAATAGGAAGAAGAACTTCAGATTCTCTGAATGGGCACCAGGGAGTGGTCCCCTTGACAGTGGAAACACTGATTCAGAAGGGAAAGAAACCCCCATACTGGGAATAAGTTCCTCAGAACTGCACAATGAATTTTTCAATGCAGTACTGAAATCTTATGCTGAACACAAACAGTGTAGCATACTACTCCAACTCCTTCAACAAAAATACAGGAGCCCAGAACTGGAAACCCAGCTGGAGGAACCCTGGTTGAGGGCCTATAAGGACAATAAATTCTTCCTTATAGATGGCCTGATTTATCACAGAGAAAAGCACACCAGTGCACTCACAGTGATAGACAGAGACCACATCTCTTTAATCCTGCAGGAATGCCATGACTGCCCCTATATGGGACACATGAGTGAGGACAGGACTAAAGAAAGGGTAGCAAGCACAGCTTGGTGGCCCAAGTGGGAGCAAGAGTTGAGTGAATACATCAACACTTGTGAAAGATGCCAAAAGGCAAATAGAAAACATGGGAAGAAATATGGGTTGCTTCAACACATAGAAGAACCCAAACACCCATGGGAAACCATCAACATGGACTGGGTCACAGGACTTGTCCCAGGAGGCAAAGAAAACTACAATGCCTGCCTAATCATAGTTGATAGGTTCAGCAAGAGCATGAGATGTCTACCATGCCATAAAGAGGACACAGCCATGGACACTGCTCTGTTATTTTGGAGTAACATCATATCCACCTGTGGAGTCCCCAAGATCATAATTAGTGACAGGGACCCAAAATTCACATCTGAATTTTGGACCAATTTATATGACATGCTAGGCACCAAGCTTGCTTTTTCCACAGCTTACCATCCACAAACAGATGGCCTAGCTGAGAGGATGATCCAAACAATGGAGGACATCCTCAGGAGGTTCTGTGCCTATGGCATGGAATATAAGGACCATGAGGGATATACCCATGATTGGGTCACCCTCTTACCAGCAGTCCAACTGGCTTATAATACAAGCCAGCACTCTACCACAGGAAAAACACCTGCACTGGTAGAGAAAGGGTGGAATCCCCTGTTACCAGTGGATCACTTGAAGAAGAATCTTCTGACCATCCACCCCACAGCCAAAGACTTCCATGATATGTGGAAGAAAGCCTGTGATACTGCAGCCAAATGCATAGCTGAAGCCAAAGAGTACAATAAACAGAGGTGGGACAAATCACATATGGAACCTGACTTCAAGGAAGGGGACCAGGTGTTAGTGTCTACACTGAACTTTAACAATCTCAAAGGACCCAAGAAAATGAGAGACTCATTTGTAGGGCCCTTCACTATCATTAAGTTGATAGGGAAGAATGCAGTAGAGGTCAAACTCACTGAGGAGTTTTCTAGGAAACACCCAGTCTTTCCAGTAAGCCTGGTGAAACCATACTTCCAAACAGAGGAGGATAAATTCCCCTCCAGGAAGAAGAGCACCACTCCACCAGAAATAGTGGAAGTAGAAGACTCTCCTGGACCTGTGAGTAAAATCATAAGGGCCAGAAAAATCAGACTTAATGGGAAGGATCAGAGACAATATCTAGTCAGATTCAAGAACCAGACAGCTGACAAAGACAAATGGTTGGCAGAGGATGCCATGCCAGATGGGAAACTTCATTTAAGGAGATTCAGAGCCTCTAGGAGGGCTGAACAGTCTCATCAATGATGAGCCTTTTTTAGAGGGAGGGTATGTCAGCCTGTGACTCAAAACCAGAGCACAAGCATGACAGCCAAAATACCATAAACCAATGGTATAGCCAAGATACCACCAAAACATGGAGCTGAGCCAAATTAGCTCAGAAGGTATCAAAAGAAAGAGGAAACTCACCCCTTTCTGAAAATATAAGTCCCATCACCATAGGACAAGAAATAACAAAGTTATTCCTGCTCAAAGTTATTGCTGAGCATAAACCTTAATTTTCACCTCTCATCTAAAATCTAGAAGGAGAGGCTTAACCCCATCAAATGGGTATTCAAAATGAAGCTCTAAGCGAGGGCTATCCAATGGTGCCAGCCAAACTGAGCTAGCACCAGTATTACTTGAGTTATGGTCAAATTCAGACCAAATAAGGGTGAACAAAACATTCCCCTCTCATCTAACTTTTACAGTTTTAGTGTGAGATACTTAAAGTGGGGTCTTTTTGGAAAGAGCACAATCAGGGCTATCTGATGGTGCCTTCCATTTCCTCATAACTCAACTACAACAGAAGTTATTGGCCAAACAAGCTTAATACAGCTTTTGACCAGACCACGCCACTGTACAAAAATACTTGTACATGGGATAACTTTGTCATATTTAATGATAACCATGTCAAGTTGGGTACCATTGTGTAGAGCTCATACAGAGCTATTCAATGAACAAACTTTGAGCTTGATATCTCAAAAACTGACAGAGCTATGACCATTTTAAGGTCAAAATCCCACCTGTTGTCAGATACAGCCTTACCATGGGATAATATCCCATAACCATGAATATGAGGTGTCAAATAGACGAAGAAGCATGTTTTTACTTCAATACCTCATATTTCAGTCAATACTGGGGTCCCATACAGTCTCTGTACAGCATTCTACGCGTCATACACGTCAGAATCAGGCTGTGAGGTCCCCAGATGAAAATTTTCACCCTGTATTGGTGAAAACTGCCCAGATGTGGTTTCAAAACCACATCTGAGCCCAATACAGGGTATACAGGCTGTTTGCAAACCACAAGCCTGTCATAGAGAGTGAAAAATCTTCACTTCCTCTACGTGGAAAGGTCTAGCAGCCTTTCCACCTCAATTTCAGGATAAAAGGAGGGCTTTTCACAGCCAAAACCCTTTCCTCATCCTGCTCTTGAATAACCTACGTAGTAAACTGTCAAAAACAGTTTTACTCTTGGTTAATAATCAGGTATAATTATAAATCTTAATTATTGTAGACTCTATTATTGTAATCCAACAGATAAAGCCTGCACCCAGGGTTCTCAATAGCGCTCACCACCACTATTCCTCAATAGTAGAACCCTTTTATTTTATTAATAAAACCCTTATAAATCTTTTACAAATCATTTTCTGCCGTGTCACATACACAGTTAAAGTTGTAATTAGCCTAGTTATACCTTTATCATAGTATCATCCTGACATCATTAGAACTATTGATATGTTACAAGAAGACTTGAACATACCTGATGAAATTATAGTTGGAAAATTACACTCTCTGTTTACCAGAACTGCAAAGAAATGGTATCACAAGATGAGACAAGATCATGGAAAACATGATTGGTCTTTGTGGAAATCTGAAGTGATTACCAAATGGGCCAATAATTCTTGGAGGTTTAAAATGGGAAATCCTTTTGAAAGTGGCATTTTTAACTCAGAAAAGGATAAACCACTTACTTGGTTCTTCAAGCAGAAAGACAGATTATCTTCTTTACACCCAGATATGTCTGACACCATGATTGATATGAAAATATTAAGAAAATGTGGGGGAGAGCTGGAACATGCTATCAAGTGCAGATGTGTAGAACCCTGTTCAACAGAGGACTACATTAATGAAATGGAAGATATCATTACTAGAACAAGAATTGGTAAAACTTGGAATAAAATTCCTATGGAGTCAAAAATGGTCTCAAAGGCTTCTAGAGAAGACAGAAAACCTGAAAGACCTGTCTTGAAGTGTCATAAATGTGGAAGCACTTCACATTTATCCAACACTTGCACCAAAAAGACAAAAATCAATGAAGTTCAATTCATTGAAGAAGTTCAGTGTACCAAATAGAAAGAGGAATCTTACCTAGATTCTGCAATATCTGAAGATACACCAGCAGAGGACTATCCCATTGAAAACATTACAGCTTTCTTTGAAGTCACAGAAGTTCATACTAACTTACCACAGCACAGTGACAATTGTCATAACCTGATCAATATCCAGGATGCCAGAATGTGTAAAACCAAACCTGCTAGAGATAAAGGGTACACTGCTGGAGCATCTTGTATCACATGAATCCTGATGAATAATATTTAAGCCAAAGTAAACTTGGATACAGGAGCATTTTGTACTTGTGTGGGAAAAGATTATCTTCAAACCATACTCCCTGGATGTAAAAATCATCTATTACCAATAGAGGGTGTACAATTTAGTAGTGCCAGTAATAATATGTACCCTTTAGGTATGTTGGACACTAATCTTGTATTTCAACACCCAGAAGGAAGTATTAGAATGAAGACTAAGACTGTAATAATGGACAATTGCACATACCAGCACATCATTCTTGGAAATGATTACTTGAATATTTATGGTATTGACATCAATAACCATAAAGATAGATATTTCACAATTGGAGAAAACAAAAAACAAAAATTTGCTTTTTCCAATATGCCAAAACAAATATCAATGGTATCTTCTAAAAAAGATACTTATAAGGAAGAATTTGTGGCTAATCAACTTGTTGAAGCGCAAATTAATCCATCATTGTCACCAAAGATGAGACATTAACTTATTGATGTGTTATACACATGTAATAATGCATTTGCATCTGATAATGAACCATTAGGTGCTATAAAAGGACATGAATTTCATGTTACTCTTCATATTGACAGACCATATCCTCCAGTACTTAGAAGACCAGCTTATCCAGCCAGTCCCAGAGCTAGAAAAGCCTTGGAAAAACATATCCAAGAATTGATCCAACTTGGTGTACTAAGTAAAGTAGCCCATAATGAAGAAGTTGAAGCAACAACACCTGTTATCATTGCTTGGCATAATGATAAATCAAGGATAGTTGGATATTTTAGAGCATCAAATACCTACACAGTTCCAGATAGGTATCCAATTCCTAGAATTCAAGAAGCCTTGACTGAATTGTCTAAAGCCAAGTATATAACATCAATGGATGCATTGAAAGGCTTTCACCAAAATTTTTTGACGCCTAAAGCTAAGAAATTACTTAAAATTATCACTCACTGTGGTATTTGTGAGTATCTTAGAATTCCATTTTGTATTAAGAATGCACCATCTCATTATCAAAGAATGATGAATACCATCTTTCTCACAGAATTATCTGAAGGATGGCTTATCATTTATATTGATGATATCATAATATGTTTTGATTCATGTTCTTTGCACCTTGAAAGACTTTCAAGAGTACTTCACAAAGTTTCAGAAGTGAATATCAAGATTTCACTCCATAAATGCAATTTTGGTTTTGAACAACTCAAAGCATTAGAGCATATTTTTTCTGGTTTAAGCTTGGGTATTTACAAAAATAAAGTGGCAGCAGTGTTACTTAAGCTAATACTCCAGAATAAGAGAGAAATAATTTCTTTTCTAGGGTTTTCCAGCTATTATAGGCAACTTTTGAAAGACTTTGCAATTCTAGCCAAGTCACTCTATAGAATCTGTGATCAACAGACAGTATTTGAGATGACACAGGAGAGAATTAAAGCTTATGAGAAGACAAGGAAATCTCTTACAGAAGCACCTTTACTCCTCATGCCTGAATGGAATATACCTTTCAAACTGTACATTGATGAATGTGGAGATGGATTAGGGTAAGCCCTACATCAAGTCCAAATTATTGATGACAAAGCTACAGAAGGGCCAGTTTGTTACATCTCAAGGCAAATCAAACCAACATAAGCCAGATATGGTGCAAGCCAAATGGAGTGCTTATGTTTGGTATGGGCACTTGAGAAATTTCACTGTTATCTTGATGGCAGTGTTTTTGAAGTGATAACTGACTGTAATGCCGTGAAATCACTTCTTAACATGAAAACTCCCAACAGACATATGTTGAGATGGCAAATAGCCATTCAAGAATATAGAGGAAACATGACTATAGTTCATAAAGCAGGAAACATTCACAAGAACTCTGATGGACTTAGCAGTTGGGAATTAGCCAATACTCCTGATAATCCCGCTTATGTACCTTTGGAAGCGGAACCACAGATTCCAATTGAAGGAATTAACATAACTGATATTGGGACTGAATTCTTTGAGAAAGTCAGAGAATCTTATAAGCAAGACAAGAATTGCCATATCTTGACTTCCTTATTAGATAAAGACTTCAAAGATACATCTTTAGCCAATTGACTGGATGATGTTTGGAAGAATTTCTATTCTGAAGGAAGATTTCACTTGTTTTATGGGATTATTTACCACAGAACCAAGCATTATTGTGTAATGCCATTGTGTAGCAGATTGCTTATCAATACCATTATTCATGAATACCATGATAGCATCTACTCTGGACACCTGTCAGAGGACAGAACGCTTGAAAAAGTGAAGAACTGTGCATGGGGGTCATCTTGGAGAAAGGAGACCATTTAATATTTCCATACCTGTGACAGATGCCAAAAAGCAAACAGGAGTACAGGCAAGAAATTTGGACTTATGATCCATATCCAAGAACCAAAATTGCCTTGGGAAGTTGTTCACATGGATTGGGTAACAGCACTTCCTCCAGGTGGTGACAAGGGCTATAATTCTTGTTTAGTCATTGTAGACAGATATAGCAAAACTCCCATATTCTTACCATTTCATAAAGATGACACAGCTATGGATACAGCTCTTCTTCTATGGAGTAGGGTTATTTCTCATACAGGACTATTCAATAATATCATAAGTGACAGATATCCTAAGCTCAAATATGCACTTTGGACCAATCTGCATAGATTGTTTGGGACTAAGTTATCATTCTCTACAGAATATCACCCTCAAACAGATTGGCTAGCAGAGAGAATGATTCAAACTTTAGAAGACATGATCAGGAGATTTTGTGCTTATGGGTTAGAATTCAAAGAATCAGATGGCTTTACCCATGACTGGTGCACTCTGATACCTGAATTAGAATTGGAATATGGGACATCAGTCTATTCTTCTACAGGTCAAACTCCTGCTATGTTAGAAAAAGGATGGAATCCAAGACTCCCAGCAGATACACTGAGGAAAGACTTTATTGACATTCATCCTACAGCTTCCAGCTTCAAGATAATGCTTAATTAAGTGAAACATCATGCAAAACAAAGTATTAATGAAACTTTTGACTATACAAAACAGAAGTGAGACAAGAGTCACAAAGTACCAGACTTCAAAGTAGGGGACTTAGTTCTAGTTTCAACCTTGAATTTTATTAATATCAAAGTCCCAAAGAAAGTTAAACATTCTTATGTAGGACCTTTTGTTATTGTTGCCTTACATGGAACCAATGCAGCTCAAGTGAAATTGAGTGGTGAATTGGAAAATAAACACCCCACCTTTCCAGTCAGCCTGATAAAACCTTATCAACCAACTGACAAAGAACTGTTTCCTTTAAGGAACCCAACTCCTTTTACTGTACCACCAGTGGAACAGAATGAAGAAAAAAAGACAAAGAAATTCATTAAAGAGAGGAGACTTAGGGGTAAAAATAAAAGAGAATATCTTGTCAGATATAAAAATCCAGTACATGAAGATTAATGGCTGGCAGAATCAGAAATACCTGACTCAGATAAACTCATAAGAGGATTTAGACATGAAAGAAGGCCACAAGCCTGAATATGTCTATAAATGTGCTTTTAATTACTTGATCTGAGTAATGAGAAGAGGTTGGACAGTGGACATTAACCCCCTTTGGGGCCTTTTTTTTCTTTATACCATTTATCAAATTGTAGTTCAATTTCATTTTTTGGTAAGAGGGAATGTGGGCCTTGAAGTATATTTTACATACTCAAATAGGCCACAATTATCTTAAAAATAAGTTCTGAAATATGCATAACCCATAAGTCATGCATATATTCAAAATTCATCATTTTTGATTTCAGAAAGGATTAATAACTTTTCATGTAGTAAGTAAATCCATGGATTTAAGGCCAGATTTGGATTCTACACAAAAACTCACTTAGGGTAGCTCCATTGAGTGAATCAGCTCAAATCACCCCTTTTAGGTGGTAATATGGAAAATAATTCAATACCACATCATCAATAAGGCATAAAAGATCTGTGAAAATTTTTGTTTTTCTCTATTTTATGCCAAAATAATAGGAATGTGAGAAATTCCATGTTACATATACACTAAGAATGGTGTAATGAATGTTTTGGGCACTTAATATTATGATATTCTTAAATTCACTTTTGGTACACCCATATTAGATATCTTTAAGCTTGAATTTCTATTTTGACGTAAAAAATAGGCGAGGGGGACAAAAGACATCAAAGAGAGCCAGGGTACCCAACTTCTGAGGCCTCTGAGGTGTGGACAGCTCCAAAGCTTGTATCCATGGCTCATCTTGGCCCAATTAGTAAACTAAAACCTTTTGGGAACTTGGTTACCATGTTACAACTTCAGTAAATCATAAGAAAAAAGCAAATAACCTGCTATTTTGACGTGCCAAGGAGGTAAAGAGCATCTTAGACTCTTGTAACCATGTTGAATCTTAATGACTTACCATGGATAAACCTCAAAAGAGTAATTGAACCCCTTTTTAGACTAGTATTCATTGATTTACCTCATAGCAACCAAGGTAAAAACTTCAAAAATTCATCAAAAATAAAATTCTTAATTAATCTTTCTGAAACCTTCAGGCCCAATTACAAACTGTATAATTCATATGAAAACAAAAGAGAATTATACTTTTATAAGTAAAATTAAATGCTTTACTTACAGTCCATTTTGGATGATTCCACATGAAACACAGAATCTTTAAAAATTTACAAAAAATACATTCTGTGATGAAATTTCCAATAACATTGATAAATTTGAGAAATCAATTATTATTTTGGAATAAAAGAATATTTACAGTTGTTACTCCTTTTATTCTTAACCATAAATGGTTTGGTAGTCACATAAAAGCCTCAATTAAGCAATTATGATAATCTTAGGTGACAACAGATGATGCAATCAATAATCCAAAAAGGCTTATTGTTTTCTCACTCACTGGTTTTTCCAGTTTGCTTCATGGAAAACCTCTGTGAGTCTTCTTTGACTTAAAAGAGGCCTCCTCTTGCTATTTTTTCCAAATCATCACACGATTCAAATATACCTCTAGTACCAACAAGTAAGTATTAGTTAAAACTTTTATTAAGTATTTTATTCTTTTAGAAATCAATAAGAAAGACGTGAAATGATAGAAGTCAACTATATATTGTTGTATTATTGTTATAAATCAATTTTGATCCATTAAATCCACAATTCTACATCAAATCTCTCTCCTATTATCTTCTAAAAGGTTCATTGGATTAATAGTGAGTGATTTATCATAATTATTAAAGTTTTTCTCTATTAATAGTTTTCTTCAAGAGTTATCTTTATAATTATTCTTGTAATAGGTAATTATATATTAAAGTAATTTTATTATTTCAATAAAAGAAGTTTTTATTAATAAATTCTTCTTGTAATTGATTCTTGTAGACAATTACTGCTTACTGTTATAATCACTAGTAGTGTATAACATGTAAAAGAAATAATTCTTTAATTATTGAATTGTGGTTATAATAACTTCTATTATTACATTTCATAAGAAAAGTCATTGTACTGTTGATTAATAGTAATATTATCAACAGATTCATAGACACATCTTACAGTGTTTAAATGTAAGGTTTGTGTCCAATATTCCCAAAGGGTACATATTATAGCTGGCACTACTAAATTGTCTACCTTCTATTGGTAATAGATGGTTCTTCCATTGGGTAAGTATTACTTGAAGATAGTCTTTTCCCACACAAGTTCAAAATTCCCCTATGTCAAAGTTTACTTTAACTTCAACATCATTCATCAGCATTGATGTGATACAAGATTCACCAACAGTGTAGCCTTTTCCTCTAGAAGGTTCAATCTTACACATTCTAGCATCCTTTATATTTATCAGGTTATAGAAATCTTCACTATACTGTGGCAAGTGAGTATGGACTTCAATGACTTCAAAGAAAGCTGTAATGTTCTCAATAGAATAGTCCTCTACTGGTGTGTCTTCAGACACTGCAGAGTCTTGGTCAGATTCTTCTTTCTCTTCAGCACACTGAACCTCTTTGATTACCTTAACTTCATTGATTTTAGCCTTTTTGATGCAATTGTTGGCTAAATGTGAGGTGCTCCCACACTTATGACACTTCCAGACAGGCTTTTTATCCTCCCTGGAAATCTTTGGAATCATTTTGGATTCCATAGGGTTTCTAATCCAGGTTCTACCAATTCTTGTCCTAGTAATTATATCATTCATTTCCTTAATATAATATCCTATTGAGAAGGTTAATACACATCTCCACTTGATAGCATGTTCTATTTCTCTTCCACATTTTCTTAATATTTCCATATTAATCATTGAGTCAGACATATCTTGGTGTAAAGCAGATAATCTGTCTTTTTGTTTTAGGAACCAAGTAAGTGGTTTATCTTTTTCTGAGTTGAAAATCTCACTTTCAAAGTAATTCTCCATTTTAAATATTCAGGAATCATTGTCCCACTTGGTGATTAATTCAGATTTCCACCAAAGCCAATCATTTTTCCCATGTTCTTGTCTAATTTTGTAATACTATTTCTTTAAAGTTTGAGTAAACAAAAAGTGAAATCTTTTTACTATCATTTCATAAAATATAAGAAAATATTTTTGTAACAAATCAATTGTCTTAACGAATTTGATATGTTTATATTTTCCTTTTACAGAGAATTTTAACCATTCTTCCAGTTTGGGAATATCTCTTGTAGAAAGTGAATTTTCTCCCAGAAAAGGGGTCAAAATTCCTTTCAAATAAAGTTCTTCTTCTTTTAAAGGTATTGAATTTCTTGGAATATGTGAATAAGGATTATAATTCTTATTAATTTGTGTCACTTTTGAAATTATTTTATCCTTTAGCTTTTCTTATTTAATTATCACTTCTTTTTAGATGTGTTTCAAAAAGAATTGTATTATTATCTATTTCAAAAATATTTTCTTCTAAGTTCATTATTTGTTCATTAATTCTATGAATGAAAAAATTATCCATTTCATCATTTTTCTCTTGAAATTTATCTAAATTCTATCACATTTATTAAAAATTGACTCAATTCCTACATCAGTTACACTAAACCATTCAGTGAAGGTTCTGTCATTTCTTCTTAAGTAATTAATATTTGATGTTAATTTCCTCAATTCTTTATCAAATTTTCCAAGTTTAAAATCAATAATAGACTCAATATATCTAATTTCATCCATAACTTTTGCTTAAAAGTTATTTTCATCCTTTCCTACTCCTTGACTGTAAATTTCATAAGGGTTCTGACCATATTGAACATACTTTTCATGGCTGAATGTTCCAATTTAGTAATCTTGTACCCTTGTGGGTAAGGTCTTTGCCTTTTCCCTTGCCATGATTTTTCTTGGGACCTCTCTGTTTCCTCCAAGGTCCTTTGGGCTTTTCTTTGGACTGTTCTTGAGCTGATTGATCCTACTGGTCCTTCTTTCTCCAAAGCTGGAATCATTTCCAGTTCCTTCTTCTGGCTATGGGTAAAAGACTTTGGCTCTTCAACCAATTCTTTATCCTTTCGACCTTGTCTTTGCAAGACAAGGGGCTTCAACCTCCTAAGAGTTCTATGGTCTTCTCCTGACCCAGAAAGCTCTTGATGTGTAAGTAGGAGTTCATGGCCCCTGCCAAAGGCTTTGGCATATTTCCCACTCCTCATCTTTGGCTGCTCTGTGTGAACCTTTGAGATACGACCACATACCCAAGAAGGTCACAAGAAATATCTAAAATAATTATACTTTTGAAAATAATTACCTTAAAACATAAAACTGCCATAAATAGGAATAAAACTTGGTTTAACTTAAGGACCAATGAATAAACATGTAAAATGAATTGCACCATTGTATTCCTCATGGTAAAATACACATATACCATTTTTATGGCATATCTGTAAAGTCAATATTTAATAAGTTATAAGTAATAAAACCCTCTAAAAAACATGAATCCTTAATTATTTCAAATACCAATGAAACAAAATGTAAAATAAGCTGTACCATTGGATTCCCCATGAACCTATACACATAGAATAATTAAGAAGCTAATCTCCAAAGTCAATACTTCAGGAGTTAAGCTGAATATATGCACTTTTTTGGTCAACGCATATATTCAAGGATTTTAGCTAATATCTTTTGAAATATAAATGATAGAGTGATGAACCAAAGAAAAAGTCACCACGTAATTACTGTAAGAAGACAGAAATGAACTTTATTTCACAAGTTATAAACAAGGTTAAAACTTGTAATGGATTATTGATTAAAATCAATACAGCTGTTGACCACTTTGTTGTGAAAGTGATCCAAACTTAAAAATACAGTCAGATTCTACTAGTTCATTTGTGAATAATGACGTATTTTTTATTACAATATTCAAGGTATAACCCCTTGAAATCATGGTTTGAAGTTTAAAATATTAGATTTCAACAGAAAAGATGAGTTACAAGAGAAATCATCAAAAATAAAGTTTTGATGATGTAATGAGATTCTCTTTGCAGTTTAGTTAAGACATGCCAAGCTATCAGAATCCACTCTCAGAATAGCTTTAGTGTGTATGACTTAAAAACTATTAATGATCAAAGCTTAAGCTTAAATTTGATCATTTAAGATCACTCACTGTAATCGCATTTTAAGTTCAACAGTCATATAAGTGATAATACTGGTGAATACTATTAGAATATGATTAATACTAATAAAATCCACAAAGCTTAGGCTTCTTCCAAGCCTATTATGTCATCAAGCCTAGAGTTATAGTGATAACTCTAAATAATGGCGTAATTATGAGGTAAGATGGTTTGATCATGATGTAATCATCACCAAACCTTAAGATATTGATCAATTCTAGTAGAAAGCATCATTAAACGTCTACTAGAAGCCTTCTGGACCCTAGGAGGGAGGTATTTACTATAAATAGAGCTCTTTTTACTCTGTTTTTCCCTCAGACGCTTACAAAACACTAAAATATTTAAATCAAAAGGTAATTTCTTTATTCTTTATATATAAAGCTCTTATATTATTATAATCATCATCTTTGACGTGATTATTATATTTATTTAACTGTTTTGTTTAAAATTCTCTTAGAAACCTCAATTCCACATAAAATTAAGAAGATTTGTAATTTCTCTTAAAATTTATTGTAAATACAATTTAAAACAGTTGTATTTACATTTTTTGGCGTAAAATTATTCAAAATTATTATATTAAGTATTAAAAGTAGTTTATTTCTTCTTATTATAATAATTTTCTCTCTATTACTACTTTAAATAATTCTATAATTGATATAAATAGTATTTATATTAATTCATAACTTTAATATTAGTAATATTCTTGTTATTAATTGTTTTTTATTAATAAAAAACAATTTTTTACACCTTTATTATTTGTTGGTAACAATAATAAAGTGCTTTTAAATATATGAATTATCTAATATTAATATATTTATTTATTATATTATTTTTTCATAATGTAAATTATATTATTATATTTATTCAATAATATAAGTATTTTTACACCATAATTATAATAATTACTTATTATTATAATTATTTTTATCTTATTTCTTTTATTTATAAGGACATTCATAGTACAATAAGTAAAATATTAGTAATTTTTACTTATTGTTTCATAGTCAAACCTTACGTTTGGGGGCCTGGCCTTGATATTTACTCTAAAAGACCTATAAAAAGATTCTAATTGTGCTTATCTAATGATAAATTACAATTATATAATAATTTTATATTTATTGATTTTAAATACTATTGAGGCATTTGGAAAGCAATTGTACTGTCTTACACATGGTTTTCCACATCCTTAGACTTGCAAGAACTTTCTTTGAGTGACTCTAGTAATTAAAAAAGATATTTTATAAATTAAAAATAATTTTATAAAAAGAATAATATTCATTTTCTATGTTATTCTTTAAAAATAAAAAAAAAAAAAATAATAAAAAAAATAAAAATGAAAATAAAAACCAATAAAAAAAGTTATTTTTATTCATTTTAATTTCATTTCTTTATTTATTTTCATTTTTCTCAAGATATAAAAGCAAGTTTTATGTGAAAAATTGCCATATCTTACCAAAAATAACACTTCTTATATAAAATACTTGTATTTATTTGTCTTCTTTAGTGTTTTAAGACAATCCAACAGAGGGAAACCAAGCCACTGTTGAAAGATTGGTGGAAGAAACTTTTCCAAGTTCTCCAACACCAATAATCACTAAGAAAAAGAAAGCTAAGAAATTAGACTTTCCAGGACCCACTATTCAGGACTCTGAAGGTGAGTACCTCATTTATAAATTGCAATAAGAAGAATTCCTGTTCTGAAATCCTCTTATTTCTTATTTCTTAAAGCATGACCACCAGAAGAGGCTCTCAATACTCCATCCAATCAGATGGAGCTGGACGCAGAGGTAGAATTGATTCCTCAAAAGGGAAAAGAAAGGGAAATATCCCCAGTGGAGCAGAATCCACACAAGGAAGTGCCTTATCCCAAAGGCAAGTCCCAGAAATGCCCATTATATCTGGACCAGAGTTAGAACTAAGTATGAGTAACTCAAACAGGTACAAATCACATTCAGGGGGCTCAAATAGACATTTACATGAGCCGGTACAAACAGTACTACACAGTGTACAAAGACAAGGACTAGGACATGTTGCGTCAAATCCACCAAGGAGTGGTGAGCTCCTGGCACACCCTCAAAAGGTTCCTCAAAGAGGAGGAAATAGTGAGATACTCCAATGGATGGAATCCACTATCATCCAAACCACAAATCAAAAATATCAAGGAGTACCATGCCAAAAAGAAGGAGGAAACCAAGGAAGAAGCCCCAGTAGCTTCTACCAACAAGCCCCAAGCCAACCCACTTCCCCAAGAAGGGAAGAAGAACAAGAAAAAGAATTGGAGAAAACCATATTCCCCAAGCTACAGGATTCCAAAAATCCAAAAGGATGCCATGGACAATGTTTTCAACATGGCTAGAACCTTTATGGAATTCAAGGACAAGGAAGAACAAAGAATGAGACAACCTCATTTCCCAAAGAAATAACCTTGTCCAAAGATTTTGTAAATACTTTAACAGAAATTAAAAATAGTATATTACCTCTAAAAGAAATTAAAAACAGTTTATTATTATTACAAGAAATAAACAATAACTTATCTTCTTTAGCAAATATTGTTGTACAAAATAAAAAAGAAATTTACAAGATTAAATTTATTGTTGAAAATAATAAACCAAAGATTTTAATTGGAAACACTCAAAAATTGATACAAGGACAACAAGAATTGTATAAATACATAAGCGATATCAAAGATAAAGCTTTGACAATCAATTATGACATGAGTATTGACAATCTCACAGAAAAATTAAACAAACTAAGTATTTCTGTAGAAAAATTTGAAGAAAAAACTTCATCACACCAAAAATTACTTTTGGACCATGTGGAAAAAAGTGATGAAGCAAGAATGCATCTGAAAGATGACATTCAAAGTGAAATAAGGCTTATCACTGAAAAAATGGATAAAATTGATGAGGCTAACTCAAATATGCCAAAGCTATCAACCCCATTTTCTCACATGAGAAGCCCCATTAAACCAAAAGAGGAATTAACAAATCCATTCATAACAGACCTAAGTCACCAAGACAATAACCAAGTCTTAATGAAGGAAGCACCTCAATTAAAAAAATGGCCAACATTCACAGGAGAAGGTGAATATGACCATATGTCATTTATCAAGACAATTGACATGCTACAAGAAGATTATACCATACCATATGAATTAATTACTGCAAGATTACATTCATTGTTTGAAAAATCTGCAAAAAGATGGTATTATAGTATAAGACAAAAAAGTGGCAAAAACACCTGGTCTTGGTGGAAACAAGAAATAATCACCAAGTGGGCTAATGATTCCTGGAGGTACAAGATAGAAAATGCATTTGAAAATTCTTTCTTTGACCTAGACAAAGACAAACCTTTAACTTGGTTCTTAAAACAAGTTGAAAGACTAAATGCACTGTACCCAGAAATGTCACAAAAGATGGTGCACATGAAAATACTTAATAAATGTGGAGGAGAGCTAGAGCATTCCCTAATAAGCAGGTGTATAGAACCATGCTCCACAGAAGAGTATATCAATGCACTAGAGGACATAGTGACAAGAACAAAAATTGGCATAACTTGGAAGAAATTGGACATTAAAAGTCTAAATAAGCCATTTATTAAAAAAGATAAATCAAAAGAAGCTTTCAAGCCCAATACATCCAACAATAATGAGCAAAGAAAATGCCATAAATGTGGAGGTATTGGACACTTAGCCAATAACTGCCTCAAAAAGGCAAAAATTAATGAAATTGTGGAAAAAGAAAACCGCAATGACAAAGAGGAGGAATCTGACCCTGCAAAAGAAACAGAAGCGTCAGAAAGTTCTGAAAGTGATGAAGTTAATATAATTAATGCACAAATTAATAATATTGATATAATTTATGAATTACTAGATGTTAACTAAAACTTACCACAAGTTGGAACATCTGACACAAACCTGAAAAATGTACAATATGCCAAAATGTACAGAACCAAACCTGCAAAAGGAATGGGATATACAGCTGGAAAATCAAGTATAAGTATTGTTATGGTTGATAATCAAGAAGGAAAAGTTAACTTAGATACAGTAGCATATTGCACCTGTGCTGGTAAAAGTTATTTAAAAACCATTGTCCCAAACTGGCAAGAAAAACTCATTCCAATACAAGGTGTCAAATTTAGTAGTGCAAGTGAGAGCATGAAGCCCCTTGGAATAATTGACTTAACACTAATTTTTCCTCATCCCTCACAATGTGTCAGAATCAAAGTAGAGTTTGTAGTAATGGACAACTGTACTAGTAATCACTTCATACTTGGGAATGACTACTTGTCAATTTAAGGTATAGATATCTCTAACCAAAAGTATAGATATTTTACCATAGGAGACAACAAAAGACAAAAGCTTGGCTTCTTAAATAACAAAAAACAAATTACAGCTATTAAGAATGAAGAGAAAAGTCCAGAAAAGGAACTTTTCATATCTGAACAACTCAAAGAGGCAGAATTCAATCAAGAATTAACAGAAAAAATGAAAGAAAAATTGATTGACCTCTTATTTAAGTACAAAAATGCCTTTGCAACTGACAACAAGCCACTAGGTGCCATAATTGGGCATGAGGTGGATATAACTCTTAATGTGGAAAAACCTTACCCACCTTTACTGAGGAGACCTGCTTATCCAGCTAGTCCAAGGGCTAGAGAAGCCTTGGAGGTACACATTAAAGAATTAATGGACCTTGGAGTGTTAAGAAAAGTAGGACATAATGAACAGGTAAAGGTCACTACACCTGTCATTATAACTTGGCATAATGGAAAATCAATAATGGTAGGAGACCTCAGAGCCCTGAACACCTATACCATTCCAGACAGATATCCAATACCCAGAATCCATGAGACATTGACACAATTCTCACAAGCTAAGTTCATTACAGCCATGGATGCTTTAAAGGGTTTTCATCAAAATTTCTTAAAATACAATGCCAAGAAACTACTAAGGATAATAGTCCACTGTGGGATTTTTGAATACTTAAGAATGCCATTTGGTATGAAGAATGCACCCTCCCATTATCAAAGGATGATGAATACCATATTTCCTGAAGAATTATCAGAAGGATGGTTAATTATCTATATTGATGATTTAATAGTTTGCTCAGAAACTTGAGAAAATCACCTTCCAAGACTAGAAAGGGTACCACAAAAAATAGTGCGAGTGAATATGAAAATTTCCTTGAAAAAGTGACATTTTGCATAGAGTGAACTAAAAGCACTAGGACATGTTGTATCTGGACTTAGTCTAGGCATAGACAAGAATAAAGTAGCAGAAGTACTACTTAAGCCAATGCCTCAAGCCAAAAAATAAATGCAATCATTCCTAGGATTTGCTGGTTACTATAGACAGAATATAAAGGATTTTGAAAAAATTGCCAAATCCTTGTATAAACTATGTGACCAACAAACAGTCTATGAAATGACAGAAGAAAGAGTCAAGGAATATGAAGAATTGAAAAATTCCTTAACAAATGCCCCATTTCTTCTAATGCCAGCTTGGAAACTACCCTTTAAGCTTTACATTGATGCTTGTGGAGAAGGACTAGGTGCTGAACTCCACCAGACACAAATTATCAAGGATAAACCAGTGGAAGGACCGATTTGTTTTATTGCAAGACAGATAAATCCAACAGAGGCAAGATATGGAGAAAGCCAAATGGAGTTCCTCTGCTTAGTGTGGGCTTTAGAAAAATTACATTATTACTTGGATGGAACAGTATTTGATTTGATTACAGACTGTAATGCTGTAAAATCTCTATTAAATATGAAAACTCCAAATAGACATATGCTGAGATGGCAAATTGCTATCCAAGAATATAGAGGAAATATTACTATGGTTCATAAATCTGGTAATATTCATAAAAATTCAGATGGTCTTAGCAGATGGGCTCTAGCAAATACCCCTGACAATCCAGCATGGGTACCACAGGAAGAGCACCATATAGAAGGAATATGTGTTACAGACATTTGCACAGAATTCTTTAGCCAAGTTAAAGAAATCTATAAGATAGACAAGAATTGCCATATCTTAATCCAACTTCTAATGAAAGACTGCAAAGATCCATCACTTTCATCAAAATTAGATGAAACATGGAAAAAGGCATATGATGAAGGAAGATTCCACCTCCTTGATGGAATCCTTTTCCATAGAACAAAACACACATGTGTTGTGGCCTTAACAGATATAACCCTTATAAACACTATTTTACATGAGTGTCATGATAGTGTTTCAGCTGGACATCTCTCAGAAGATAGAACACTAGAAAGGGTGAAAACCTGCTCTTGGTGGCCAAATTGCAAGAAAGATGTTGCAGAATACTGCCAAACCTGTGACAGATGTCAAAAAGCCAACAGAGCCACAGGAAAGAAATTTGGAATGATGATCCAAATCCAAGACCCAAAATCCCCTTGGGAAATAGTTCATATGGATTGGGTAACAGCATTACCTCCAGGAGGAGACAGAAGTTATAATGCATGCCTAGTGTTAGCTGACAGGTATAGCAAAACTCCCATGTTCCTACCATGTCACAAAGATGACACAGCTATGGATACAGCCATAATTATATGGAATAAATTCATTAGTCACACAGGCTTATTCCAAAATATCATAAGTGACAGAGACCCAAAATTCACTTAAGCATTATGGACAAATCTCCATAACTTGTTTGGGACAAAGTTATCATTCTCAACAGCTTACCATCCTCAAACTGATGGTTTAACAGAGAGAATGATACAAACCTTGGAGGACATGATCAGAAGATTCTGTGCTTATGGACTATAATTCAAAGATTCTGATGGTTTTACCCATGATTGGTGTTGTAAGGTGTGGATATGAAACTTTGATTAAAAATCAAGTACTTTTCCTGTCCTCAAAATTTGTATAAGGTAAAAATCAATTAAAAATAGTAAGAAATATTATTTTTAAGAGAAAACACGCCAATTTTATTTTTTATAACTTTATTATTATAAAACAATAATATTATAAAGATTTATTGTTTTACCAACAATAAAAATATATCCAAAAAATACTCTACAAGAGATATTTTAAGGCTACAAAAGAAATTTCTTCAAGAGCAATTTCAATTGTAATTAATTGAGCAAAGAACTTCAAGAAATTAATTAAAGAACAAAGTCTTTAAAAATAATATTAAAGAGAAAACACACTCAAAAGTGACCAGAGTGAATTTGGAAACAAGGTGACAAAGTTAACAGTGATGAAAGATGCTTTAATTGACTTTTGGGGTGGTTCAGGGGTAAAAATGATTATAAGAGTTGCAAACAGTGATTATAATGATTATTTCACGTGGATAAAAGGTTTAAAATGATTTAAAAAAGGTGGTTGGAATATTTTATTGATTGGTTTAACAATGTTTAAACTAATTATAAAAGGAAAAGATTCTAACATGAAGAGAAAAGTAGGGCAAAGAAGACATTCTTTTATAGCCATCAATTTTCTTACTCCAAAAGTAAAATTTACTCTTGTCAGTCGTGAAAAACAGTCTGACAACAGAAAAGCCAATTATGGCATCATTGAACCCTGTTTTAGACCAAAAAAGGGCTGGTTTAAGCCATTTTTAGCCATTTTAGACCCTTAAATCAGCCATTACTATAGCAATACCTGGTCTAGAGCCTTCAAAACACGTAAGAATGTGTTTAAGAGGCGTAGAAACCAGTTAAAACTGTTTTTTTCCCTGGTTGGTATAAAAACCTCATCATAAATTAAGTCACAGACCCTGTGACTCAATTCCAGGCCAAAAGTGATGAACTTTTGCGTGGATTTTGACATCCCACGCCAGTCAGCAAGGATTTTGGGGGTCTGGCTCCCCCTTGAGGCTAGAGTTCCTTTTCCCCCCCAATTTATTTTTTCATTTAATTCCTCATCATGTATTATACTTGTAATTTACATATGTAATTCAATTGAATTTTACAGTACAATACAGTAGTAATTGATACCTCATATGTAAATTAAAGTTCACTTATGTAATACACGCGCACATTTTGACATTTCAATTGAATTCAATTGAAAATACTTTAATTCCTCATAACTTTTAAACTAAACACACCACACCAATTTTAACACAAAAATTGATGGTTAACACCACATGTGGTGTGAATTAAATTAAAGTTTTGAGGATTTTAAATTTTTGTATTGACAATACTAAAAACTTAATTTAAGCTTATTTAGAGTTTAGTTACAAAAATTTCACTCAGAGGTGACCCCACCTAATTTTTTATGAGGAATCAAATGGTGAAATAATTTTTATATGTTTATTTATTGGATAAAAAGTTATAATATATTTTATATAAATTTTTACCAAATATATTTTAATTTAACAATTTTTATTAAAAATTCATTTTTACTTAATTTTTACAAGTAAAAATATAACTTCATAATTTTAAATTTTATTGTAATTATTTTTTAAATTATAATTAAATTTTGTTTTTTAAATATAAATTTGTATTTATATTTCAATTTTTATTTTTATAATATAAATAAATTCATTTTATTTATATTTGTGTCTTAATTTATCTTTTGTGGTCTTTTGGGTATATGAAAATACCTCTAAGGCTCACAGGTGTACACTAATACCAGCCCTTGAACTGGAATATAAAACATCAATCCATTCTTCTACTGACAAAACACCAGCAATGCTAGAAAAAGTTTGTAATCCAAGACTTCCTTATGATACCCTCAAAAAGGACTTAGTCAATATACATCCAACAGCAAGCAGTTTTAAGATAATGCTTGACAAAGCAAGACACCATGCAAACTGATGTATGCAAGATTCTTTCAAATATGCAAAAGAAAGATGGGATAAAAGTCATAAACCACCTGACTTCAAAATAGGAGACTTAATCCTAGTATCAACCCTTAATTTCAATAACATAAAAGGCCCAAAGAAATTGAAAGATTCCTTTGCAGGACCATTTATGATAAAAGCACTTCATGGACCCAATGCTGTGCAATTGGAACTCACAGGTGAATTAATGAATAAACACCCAACTTTCCCTGTAAGTCTTATAAAACCTTACAGCTCAAGTGACAAAGAATTATTTCCACTAAGAAATAAACCCCCACTTGAAATTCCCCCTTTGGAAGAAGGAGAAGAAAAAATAATTGTAAAAGTCCTTAAAGAAAGAAGGACAAGAAAGCAAAAAGAAAAAGAAGACCTTGTAAGGTATAGAAATTCAACTCAAGAAGATGAATGGTTACTTGAGAAAGATATAACAAATTCTGATAAACTACTAAGAAGGTTCAGACATGAAAGAAAACCTAAAGAATAGAAAAATAAAGCATTATTGAGCTTCAAGACTAACAAGGTATGTTGAAGAGGTAGGAAAGTGGATGATACCCTAATTACACATATCAGATTGTGGTACAATCTTTTTTGGTGGTAGGGAATGTGAACCTTTGATATATGACCACATACCCAAAAAGGTCACAAGAAATATTTAAAATAATTATACCTTTAAAAATAATTACCTTAAAACCATAAAACTGCCATAAATAGGCATAAAACTTGGTTTAACTTAAACACCAATGATTAAACATGTGAAATAAATTACACCATTGGATTCCTCATGGTAAAATACTTATATACCATTTTTATGGCATATCTGTAAAGTCAATATTTAATAAGTTATAAGTAATAAAACCCTATAAAAAACATGAATCCTTAATTATTTCAAATACCAATGAAACAACATTTGAGATAAATTGTTCCATTGGATTCCCCATAAAATTATACACATAACATAATTAAGAAGCTAATCTCCAAAGTTAATACTTCAGGAGTTAAGCTGAATATATGCACTTTTTTGGTCAAGGCATATATTCAAGGAATTTAGCTAATATATTTTGAAATATACATGATGGAGTGATAAACCAAAAGTAAAGTCACCAATTGAATACTGTAGGAATGCATAAATGAACTTTATTTCACAAGTTATAAACAAGGTTAAAGCCTGTAATGGATTATTGATTAAAATCAATAGAGCTGTTGACCACTTTGTTTTGAAAGTGGTCCAATCTTAAAAAGAAGTAGACAGTCGGACTAAACTAACTCATTTGTGAAGAATGACGTATTTTTTTATTACAATATTCAAGGTATAACCCCTTGAAATCATGGTTTGAAGTTTAAAATATTAGATTTCAATAGAAAAGATGAGTTACAAGAAAAATCATCAAAAATAGAGTTTTGATGATGTAATGCAATGCTCTTTGCAGTGTAATGAGGACATATCAATCTATCAGAATCCACTCTCAGAATAGCTTTAGCATGTATAACTTGAAAGCTATTAATGATCAAAGTTTAAGCTTAAATTTGATCATTTAAGATCACTCAATGTAATCTCATTTTAAGTTCAACAGTCATATAATTGATAAAACTGGTGAATACTATTAGAATATGATTAATACTAAGAAATTCCACAAAGTTTAGGCTTCTTCCAAGCCTATGATGTCATCAAACTTAGAGTCATAGTGATAACTCTAAATAATGGCTTAATTATGAGGTAAGATGGTTTGATCATGATGTAATCATCACCAAACCTTAAGATATTGATCAATTCTAGTAGAAAGCATCGGTACAAGTCTACTAGAAGCCTGCTGGACCCTAGGAGGGAAGTATTTAATATCAATAGAGCTCTTTTTACTCTGTTTTCCCCTCAGATGCTTACAAAACACTAAAATATTTAAATCAAAAGGTAATTTCTTTATTCTTTATATATAAAACTCTTATATTATTGAAGACCAAAGATAATGTTATTATAATCATCATCTTTGACATGATTATTATATTTATTTAACTGTTTTGTTTAAAATTCTCTTAAAAACCTCAATTACATGTAAAATTAAGAATATTTGTAATTTCTCTTAAAATTTATTGTAAATACAGTTTAAAAAAAGTTTTATTTACATTTTTTGGCGTAAAATTATTCAAAATTATTATATTAAGTATTAAAAGTAGGTTATTTCTTCTTATTATAATAATTTTCTCTCTATTATTACTTTAAATAATTCTATAATTAAGATAAATAGTATTTATATTAATTCATAACTTTAATATTAGTAATATTATTGTTATTAATTGTTTTTTATTAATAAAAAACAATTTTTTATGCCTTTATTATTTTTTGGTAACAATAATAAGGTGCTTTTGAATATAGTAATTATCTTATATTAATATATTTATTTATTATATTATTATATTTATTCAATAATATAATGATTTTTACGCGATAATTATAATAATTATTTATTATTATAATTATTTTTATCTTATTTATTTTATTTATAAGGACATTCATAGTACAATAAGTAAAATATTAGTAATTTTTACTTATTGTTTCATAGTCAAACCTTACACTCTGTACCAATTTTTGTACTGGAACTGATATATTTCTATATCTTCCACTTGAAAGTGGATCAGCCCTTAAAGCATTACCTTGAATAAGCTCACACTCAGATTTAATGTCAAAGTTTGTTGATAAAGACATTGAGGAATTGGGGGAAACTCTGGCATCCTCCAAATGTGCCTTTCTTGAGGAAGGTCTGCCAGGTCTGACCCTGGTCTTTCCTCTTCCTTGTCCAGATCCATCTATTTGGACTGTATAGCTTCTTCCATTTCTGGTATACACCATTTTCACATCAATTTAATACAAAATAAATAATAAAGACAAAGAACATAAACCTTTTTATGGTTGTTTGGATAAATATTCTTTAAATAAATTGCCTCTTTTAGAAATTTATACTTCAATACTGTCTTCAGTTTCTTCTTCTGAAAATTCTGAACTGGTAATATATATCTCTTACTAATCTTATTATCAGTTGAAATTTTTTGATTAAAGAAACTAGAGAGAAAAAAAATCTTAAAAGAAAAATTAATTTTTTCAAAATTATTTTTTTTGTAATTGTACTATTATTATTTTTTTATATTAAAAAAAAAATTATTCTTTTTAAATAGAAAAAAAAAAAAAAATTAAAATTTGATATTTTTAAATTAAAATTAATTTATATTAACTCAAAGAAAAATTTTATAAGTTTTTTTATTTTTATTTAAAAAAAACATGTGCCTCAGAGGTCTTAAAAGTTGAGTACCTTGGCTCTATTTAATTCTTTTTTTTTTCCCTCCTTAGCTATTTTCACATTAAAAAAAATAATAATTTAAAATTAAAGACTGAATATTAATTAAGGGTTTACCAAGAATTTATTTAAGAATACTTTAATTTTAAATTTCAAAAAAATGAATAACACTAATTTTAATTTATATTTAATATGGAATTTCTCACATTCTCATTATTTTGGAATGAAATTGAGAAAAATAAAAAAAAATCTTTTATGTGGTGTTAATGATTTGGTAATTAATTATTTTCCATATTACCACCTCATAGAGTTAATTTAAGCTTCTTCACTATATTGAGTTACCTTAAGTGAAATTTTGTGTAGAATCCAACTCTAGCCTTAAATACATGGATTTACTTACTCAAAAAAAATTATTTATCTTTTCTTAAATAAAAAATGATTAATTCTGAATAAATGCATGAATTATGGGTTATTCATAGTTTAAGAGTTAATTTTATATTTATTATGGCCTATTTGGGTATTTAAAACATACCTCAAGGCTCATAAATAGAGGAATATTGGTTACTTCTATATTACCTTATTGGTTACCCCAAAAAAACCAGGCACTGAATGGTGGCACTCACGCCTAAATCATATTGCCTTGATCTTTGGGCCAATAAAATCTCAGACTGGTTTTATCATAAAATGAGGAAATTCTCCAATACTATGAAGATCAAAGCAGAAAGAGTAAGTGGCTTTATCAACCTGTGCAGAAGAATATGTTTCACTTTCAAATTAAACACAGTGGCTTTTTCAAGCTATAAACTAGCTTTCACAACTCATATGAAAATTTGAAAAGTTGATCTACTGTGAAAACCAGGTAGCTGTGCAAATCTCAATCAACAATACATCTATGAAGTAAATTTGCTACCTTCATTGTGTATTTTTCTTTTTGAAAAACATGATATGGTAACACAGGATCATTTTTATTTGGGTGAAGATAAAATAAATGCAGGAAAATGCCCTCATGAAACAACTATCCAGACGAGTAATTCTTTCAGATTTATTATTTATGGGTATCAAGATCTAAGCATCTTCAATGATGCAGCTTCCCAAGTCCTTGTACTTAGTCAAAACACTGAAAACAATCATTATGCAGAAGTCTTCTAGTTGTAACTTAAAAGACCACTTTTAACTCCCTCCTTTCCTTCCCTCACCTCTTTTTAATTGGAGGTGATGGATTTGGACTTAGACTAACAAGCAGGCTTTTGTCAGCTATTTTTTTTTTTTTTAAAAAAAAAAAAAAAAAAAAAAAAAAACTTTTTATATAAATTTAAAATTTACTTTTTTTTTTTTAAAAAAAAAAAAAATATTAATTAAGCCTTTTTCTTTTTTAATTTTCATATTTTAAAAAATTATCACTCTTTTTTTTTTCTTTTAATTTTCATATTTTAAAAATCATCACTCTTTTATTTATTTGTTTTTTATTATTGTTAATTGAAATTATATTGTTATTGTTATTTTGAAGGTTCTTTTTTTTATCATATTATAAGTTAAATTTTGGATTTTTATTATTATGGTAAAAAAAATATATAAGTAAATAATTTCAATAAAACCTACATGACTTACTCAAACTGATATATATCATTAAAAAAATCATATAAGAAATTAATATCAATTTTTATCATCTCATGTTGTACAATTTTTATTAATATGAAAATATTTTTCTGTTTTTTTTTTCCTATTAATAACTAATTTTAATTTATAAAGAATTAAACGCTAAACAATAGTTTAAATATTTATTATTATTTTCGCAAGTTTAAAGTCGGACATATTGTTTGTCATTAATGAAATCTACGGATGAGTCCGAAACTTTCAGGACGATAATTATACACCAATATCACCAAGTTTTGGCCCGAATGACCTCTCCGAAATGGCTAATTTGAGCATGGATTGGCCAGGCACTCAAGGAAGTGTCTACCATGCCTAGTAGTCACTGGTATTTTATGGGCCTGCATCCAGATTGCTTATTGAGTTGATTTGTTTACAATGATTACTTCATTTTATTCGCGACAAAAAGCATAGTTTGTTGAAGTTTATGAAATTAAAATTATCATGAGTATGTGCATCTAAGTTTAATCAACAAAGTGATCAAGTCAAAAGCATCAAGTTGCTATAGGCATTGAAAGTAAGACAAAAATTGATTTGAAAAAATGTGATTAGGTTGAAAGAACCTTTCTCCCAAGTTTTTTGCTAGAAAAATTTTGTCGGTTCAAATCATATTTACTTATTTTTAGACAAAAAGACAAACTGATGTAACATTGGTGGTTGGGTTTGGCTCCCATTTTACCTGGGTGCATTACAATTCTACTTTGGGGACCTATTGAAACACTAAAAGAATTAATTCTTCTTGACCTTTTGTCGACGATTTCTCCAACTTGGTATCGCAAACTTAAGGGTAGGATAAAGGATTAAACCGAATAAAGCAATAGACCAAAATATTTTAACTTTAATCGGCATTGGTGTTGGAAATTCCCCTTTGGACCACTTGACCACAATTAGCAATTCAAGCTTATTAAAAGAAAATTAAAGCAAAGATCAAATTAGAATACTCTGATGTAGTTTGACTTATTGTAGTATAGATAAAAAGAGCCTGTTTTGGATACTTGTATGAAACCGGACCAGGTAGTTATGACTTACGATGACTGTTGCCATCGATAACCATACATGAGAGCCCATCCGCTTGACGCGTTTCGTGTAAGTCGCATACTAATGAATAAAATGATCACGATAAATGAAGCGTAGGAGATCATCAAAGTTTAATTGCTTTCGATCCAGCTTTATGAGATCAAGACTGAGTTTGATCACTTAACGTCGTAAAATTCCCTAACAGCTGGTAATGCCCATAAAAACATAGCAGCTAGCCTGGTTATGACAATTGGATGTTCAGGTGCGAGCCATAACAAAGACTTTAACTGTCACTCATCCAAAAAGAGGAAAATCTTAGACTGAAGGATATTAATGAGAAATCAAGATTTTTTGAAGAATAAATGCTAACGTAAAAAACATTGAGTTCAGATAATAAAAAGACGGTCAAGAGAGCAACGGTTGAGATGTAGCTATTTAATGACCAAGATCAAAAGTTAAAATTTGGGCGAAGTTAAAGAGGAGAAAGGAAAAAGTTTACTTTCTGAATCGTTTTGTACCTTCCCATCTAAATTCGGTCCAATCGTAGGGGACGAATTGTTTGGCAGCATTCTTTGCTCTACGATGGGTCATGCTATTAACTGGTCTTAAGCCCCTCCATGAAAAAGGTGAGACGGTGAGCCATTGACAGGTTTTCATTCCTAGCCAAAGTCCACCCCAATTGCAAATCACTTTTGAAAAGTAAGTGTGAGATTAATTTAAATGATCAAGAGTTGGTCAAGGAGTGAAACTTGAGTAAATAATTCTTATTAATGAATGAGGTTAATTGAATTAAATCAAGTGTTTCAAAACACTTACAAACATCAAGTAACCAATGATCCCACCAGCATTCGGCAAAGTTTGGTAGATGATGTTGAAGGGAATATTCCATAATTTCGAAACCAATACTGAGAATCCAACAAAACCTTTTGACAAGAAAACAAATTAAATTAATAAATAATCAAGCCTAAAAACCAGATTTTGTGATTTAATTCCAACCTAAAGCTGAGTATTGAGCTTACCAATGATCGCGAAGGACAACAGCTTTAGCAAACCAGCCAAGGCTATGAGCTAAGCAAAATATGTCGATTCCATTCCAAATGTTTTGAGGGGTAAATTGACAATTATCGGCATAACTTTTTTCGGGTAATGGTACGCCAAGAGATGGGTCGAGAAATCTGATTAATTCGCGAGCTGTTGACTTATCTGTCCAATATAAAAATGATAAGAGCATAAAGTAAAGTAGGTTTAATCCTAGGATGATTCTCCTAATTTAAATAGATGATCAGATTTAGTTGATTAAGTCTAGTGAGAATTTGAATGAATTGATTAACAGACCAAAAAGCAGGGTGAGGGCGTCGAAACGGGCCATCGCGAAAATTTAACATGCAAAACACTAGAAAGACTACCACGCCGGAAATGACTCCACTGATGAGAATGAAATTCAAGCCAGTTAAAATTGAAAATGTTTTTGGATGTTGAAGAGTTTAAAATAAAAGATTTGAATGAGTAAGCTTGAAATAATCGAATTTTGAGATGATAAAATTAATTTATCTCAGAAAAATTCACTTACAGATGTGATCGAAATGAACTGGGAAAGAGATGACTATTATAAGCTAAAATAGCGATGACGGAAGCACCTATTGCTGCGCCAGTAAGAGTTGGAGGCCTATAAACCCACTTGACCGAATCATCATGCCTGTTATGAGAAGGAATTATTTGAGGAGATTGATAAGAAAGCCAAATGAAATTTGATGGATTAGAGGACCATAAAAATCCAAACTTATTGAATTGAATTGAATGTAATTGAATGGAATGGAATGAATGAATGACCTCATTTGATAAGGTTCTAGTTTAGCATCAGGTTGACCAAAGAAGAATTGACGAGATCCAGATTGATCGGAGAGAGAATGATGGCCCAAATGAACGTCTTGATCTTCATCTTGAGAAAAGAAATCAGAAGAAGTTGGATAATTTGAATTTGCATTCGATGGATCGAAATGAGATGGATGATGGATCGTATTAGACGAGGAGGAGTTAGGATTTAGATTATTTGAGTTTTTGAGAAGATGACGATTAATGAAATTGGAATTGGACGATGCTGTTGGTGTTGTTGAATTGGTTGAGGTTGGTGGTGCTGGATTTAATTGATGATTAGATTTTAATGTCTCGGTCATGTCCTCGAAAATTTTTGATTAAATTTTGAAATCCAAAATCAAAAAAATCAAAAAAATTAATTAAATTTGAGTTACTTGAAATTAAAATTTAACTAGGGGACTTGAAATTTTCAATCGAAAAGAAAGTTTAGCCCCCTGAGATTTGGAATTAACACCCTCAAGAATCTAAAAAGAATTCATTCAAATTTTATTTGTCAAAAATTTATTAAACATCAAAAAAATTTAAAAATAATTTCAATTTAAAAGAACAAAAAGATTTTGAAAGAAACAGAAAATTTAGAATTCATTCAAGGAGAATGTTTTCTTAGATTAATTTAGTTTTATTGATAGAAGATTTAGTCCCTTAACTGAGAAATAAGTTAGAAACATTTAGGCATGATTGGATTTCAAACACAAGTATAAAATTCAAGAAAAATTATCATTAAATTAAGAATTAAAAATAACTAATGATTATTATCTAAATAATTACTAAAAAATTATACATCTTTTTTGAAAATAAATAAACTATGGAAAGAGAATTATTTTTTGAATGTGAAATCTTTTGTTTCCTTTTTAACTTGGTCTTTCTCTCAATATCTTATTGAATCCTCCTGTTCTCAATTTGTTTTTTATAAGTATACTTCAATTTTGAATTCATGGTTTTTTATCAACTTTTTATTCAATTGAATTATCCATCAGATTTTTATTTATTCAATTAGAACTCAATAAAAATTCCTTAAAAAATGAAAAAATAAAATAAACTTGTTTTAAAACTCTTTAAAAACTATTCATCATTTCTGAGCTTATTTAACATGTCTAAATTATTAAGTTATGATTAATTAGTTTATAATCAAAGGAAAATTTGATTCTTATTCTGATAAAAGTGAGTCATCTTCAATAAAACCATCCTAAATTAACAAAGAATTTATTTCATATTATTGAAATAAATCTTAATACTAAATATTTCCACACATTTAATATTAGTACTACAATTATCTAAATCTATCAATTATAAATAAAAGACAACAAATACAAAAATTTCAAAAATTTCAAAATCTTGATTTGAGGAATCATTCATGATTATAATTAATAGAAAGCTTTATTATATAACATGGATGAAATATTAGAGCTTCATTATCCATGTTTCACAAAAAAAATGAATCAATTTTTCCCTATAAGAAAAATACAAAACCTTTTTTCAAAATATAATGAAGAGTATAAATCCATTTAATCAAATGAGGTGGTGTTTTTGGTATTGAGGTATTCCATACGTTTTTTATCAGTTTGAATTTAACTTTTTCACTTCAAATTCGAAATTTATCAAAGAAACGAAAATTGAAAATGAAACATTAATTTTTAACATCAATTTAACCCCAACTATATATTGGACTCACTTCAAATCTCAAGAAGGAAAGAGTAGAAAATATAAAATCATCAATATTTTCAGTAAAAAAGCAAAAAAAGAAAAAAAAATATGTCAAAAAATGGTTTCTAAAATCAAAATTACCCCTGGTTGTATTTTGAAGAAATTCTGTCAGTCAAATAGCTTCTAAAGATTATTAGAATAATCTAACAACAATATAGTTGTTTGCGTATGGCATAAACCTTGGACCTACCAGAAAAATCTTCATGTACTAGTTGAAAAGGTCGTACTATTACTCTTAATACTCTTTATTTCAAAGAGTTAAACTAAAAGAGGTAAAACTTTCCAAAATTTGAGGTAGATCTGAAAAAAAAATTTGTGAAAGTTTTAGGAAAAATGATGAATAATTTAGAAAAACTTAAAAGATTTGAGAATTTCTGGGAATAATTAATAAAATTAAATTTAAGGAAATTTTTATTAGAAACTCAAGACTAACTTAAACTTGAACCATGAAATATGAACAAAAACTCACAAAAATCAGATAAGTGGTAATAAATTTCTCAAAATAAGAAAGCTACAGGAATACACAAGCTTATGTACAATTGTAATAGCTATTAGTAATATTATTAATCTTATCTCCACTATAACTAAAACATAACTCTTAACCCAGAAGGAACTATAAAAAACTTAAAGTCCTCAATAGACACACACATTAGAGCTTAATGTATAAAAGAAAGGAACTAAATTGAAACTCTATTTTCACAGCCTCATTAAATCTATGAGCTTGAAGCTTCCTTTTTAAATTACCAAATTTATTTTAAATTATTATTTATTAGTCTTTATAGGAAGCTATAAAATCTTCTTGAATAGTTTTAAATACAATATATTTTTTGAATATTAACTATTGAACCCAATAAAATAATTCATTTTGGTATATTAAAAGTGATAAATTAAAAATTATTGGAAACCTTGGTGAAATGATTATTTCATAAATTAATTCTTTTATCTATTATTTCTACTTCAAGTAATACCTTAACAGAGCCCTACAAATAGATTATTTCCAAAATTAATTTTCTTATTATTCATGAATTTTATTTAAATTTAATATAAATATTTAATTTTAATTAAAATCATGCTTATTAAATAATAATTTATTTTTTTATAATAAATATATAAATTTAAAAATCTTAATTCCTTTTTTTTTGGATATCTTATATTTTCAGGATATATTCTTTATAGCTAAAAAAAATTAATTACAAATTATAGTTGAAAATTTCTTACAAAAAATAATGACAATATTAATTAATATTTAAATTTACTTAAAAAAAATCACGTTAACAGACTTGTTAGTTTCTTTTTATCATTGATAACCAAAAAGAATAGTATACTGAAATAAGGAATTAATTTAATTTTGTTGATATATTATATGATTTCTCTTGAGTTAAAATAAAATTAGTTTGAGATCTATAATTAGATTTAAATGAAAAAAAATATGATCAATAAAAAAATTCCAATTAATCTAATGTTATTTTTTTTTGAAAAAAAAAAAGAATATTTAAAATATAAAACAATAATTTATCTTAAAAATTTTATAATTTAAAAGGTAAATAATCAATTACTTTATATTTAAGTAAAAGTTTATTATTTTTTTTTTAGAAAAAAAAAAACAATTTTCAAATTCAGCAACAATTTTATTTTATTAAGAATTTTTTTTTTTTCAAAATTGAGCATTAAAAATTCTTTAAAACTTAATTTAAAAAAAAAATGAATTGATCATTTTAATAATAATTAAATATTCAAATTATAAAAGGAATATAAAAAAAAGTCAGATTATTCTCACTAAACTCTAATACAGAGATACCTTTCAAAAAGAAACTGTAAAGACCTAATAAAAATTTGATTTTATAAAAAAAAATTACCAAAAAAAGTTAAATATAAAAGCCAAATCTCCAAAATAAAAATGGAGAACTTAAAAAAAGAAAATAAATAATATAATTGGAACAGTATTAAAAGAGAAAAATAAAAAAAAGGGAATACAATTTGGAAATGATTTTTTCAGAATATAACAAAATGAATTCATTATTTTGTGATTAAAAAAAATAATAAATATAATTCAAAAATTTGATTAAAAGTAATTTGAATTAGTTTTAAAAGAGTTAAAGAAGATTTATACAATGTTTTAGGTTAGTTGATTCATACTAATCTCAAATCTCAAATAAAATTTTGGGAAAACTATTTATTTCTATTATAATTAGTTATTCATTTATACTTGAAAATTATTTAAAAACTTATCATAACAAAGCTAAAATTTTAAAAAGAGTGTAATTTAAATAAAGATAATTTCTGTTTTTTTGATATGGTGAAAATCTTTTATTATATATTGATTTTAAATCATAAATCTGAGAGAATTGATATTAATACAGCCGAAAATAAAAAAGAAAGGTTTTCCAGATTAATTATTGATGAAAAAAAAATTTGAGGTCAAAAAGAATAAAAAAAAAGTCTATTTTTTAACTAATAAACCCAAATATTTGAAACAAAAAAAAAGGATAATTAATTATTCCTTGAATTTTTTAACTTAAAGGTCTAATTTAATGCATTATTCTTTATAAAAAGGTAATAAATTCATCGAAAATACAAATTAAAAATAGGATAAGCGAAAATAATATGAATAAAAATTTAGACAAATTCACAAAATGGATCAAGAAAAGTTATTGAAGAAGATGAAAATGAGACTTTAGTGTAAAAAAAAGATGAAAGATAAGGTGTTTAATGGAAAAAAATTATATAAAAAAAAAGAAAGAGATCAAAATTTCTTTTAAAAAAGGAAAAGTGGAAAATAATAAATAGAGATTAAGGAAAAACAGAAGAAGATTTTTTTAACTACTATAGCTTTGGATTACAATTTCCCAATTTAAAAACTACAAAAAATTTTTACCTTTAAAAAATATAGAATATTATTAGAAAGTTTTTTTTTATATAAATTGATTTGGATTTTTTCTTTTTGAGAGTTTCAATGAAAATTTAATTTTGAATTTGAAAAAATGAAGTGATTTATTATTTTGATTTTGAGAGAAATAATTTAATTTTTGATTTTATTTTTTATTATTTAATGATTGAAAAAAAAAAAGTAGGTGTGTGAATTTCAAAATATTTCTTATTTTTAATAAAAGAAATTAAAAAAATTATTTTAATTTTCAAAAAATTGGATTCAAAAAACAAACTTGAATGATCTTTTCTTTTGATGAAAAAAAAATAATAATGATTTTTATTTAGGAATTTATTACAATTTTTTTTTAAATAATAATGAGGAATTCATTATCAAGAAAAACTAATTATTTTTTTTTTTAAATTTTAAATCACTTAAATAGCTAAAATTTATAAAAGATGAAAAAAATTAATTTTTTTTTAATAGTTTTTATCTGTTGCCATCTTTTTCCTCTTTTAAAAAAAATAATTTTTTATTTCTTAAAATAAAAAAAAAAAAGAAAATATTTTGGTTTTTTAACAAAAGAAAACAAAAAGAGAACTTATTCTTCACTTAAAAAAATATTAATTCATTTTTATTTGTATTTTTCTTTTTTTGAAAAATTTCAAACTGGATGGATATATTATGAAATTATGAAAAAATGATAAAGATTGAAATTTTCATTGTGGTATTTAACCTTTTTGTTACTTTTAATTATTATTATTATTATTATTTACCATTTCCATCATGATCATAATTATCAGACACTAAACAAAAACCTCCTTGTCTAATATTCCTTTCAAATGGTTGTAAATTGATTTCAAAATAATGAAAAAAACATTTTAAAAGTATTTGTTTCAATTAATAAGAGAAATATATATATATTAATTAAATAATGAGTTATTTTTGAAGTTTGAATATGAAATAATGAGTAAAAATTACTAATTATTTACTTATTGTACTCTGAATTTACTGGTGATAATGAATAATAAATATTACCATAGCTGTGGCATAAAATATATTATAGTATTTATTAATACTGAATAATAAAATATATATTATAAAATTAATAGAATAAAATGAATATATTAATATATTATGGAAAATTATTATTGTTACAAACAAGCAATAATTGCATAGAAAGATCATTATTTAATAGTAAAACACAACCAATATTAAAGCTATATTTAAATATGAGTACTATTTATATTGATAGAAGATAATTTTATAGAGATATCAAGAGAGAAATAGTATTACAAGTTAAAAATAAGTTACTTTTAATACTTAAAGTATTTAAAACCTATTTAGAAAGTAGTTCCAATAAAAAAATATAGAAAAATACAATTTTTACTATTCTTATTCAGATTTAGAGATTCTAAGAGGATTCAAAAATGATAATAAAAGATTAATATGATCACAAAAAATTTGGTGATTATCACAAGTTAAGACTTAAATATTTTATAATATAAAAGTTATATTATGAATAACAAATGGATTACCTTTTTATTGAATTTGAGGCCTCTGAGGAAGAAACAAAGGCAGAAGGGGCCTTTATATAGTAAATATCCTTCCTTCTAGTGACCCAATACCTCCTAGAAGATGTTTACCAATTATATCCACTTGAAAGGATTAATATCTCAAGCTTTAGTGATGATTACATCATTATAAAACCTTTTTATCTCATTATTACACCATATTTCAAAGTTATTACTATAGCTTTGATTTTCTGACATCATAAGATTGGAAAATGATTCAATTTGGTGGATTAAGGTAGTTTGAATTAAAGAATACTGATATACACTATTTTTATCTCTTATTAAACTGTGAAACTTAAATTAAGATCACATTTAAAGATCAAAGATGATCATTTTTCAGCTTTAAATTTGAATGTAAATAACTTTTTAGGTTTCAAATAAGCTAAAACTCAGAGATTGAATTATAATAGCTTTAAATGTTCTTACTAAGGCTCCAAAATTATTTCATTACATTATAAAAACCCTAATTTTTATGATTTTCCTTGTAATTCATCCTTTCTCTCCAAATTTTCTATCTTGAACTTTGAACCATAATTTCATAGGGCTATAGCTTTGATATACTGATGAAGATTATTTTATTTTTACATATAAATGAGTAAATCTTAAATATTTGCTTTGTTTTAATTTTTTACCACTTTTGGTTTTAAGAAGTCAACTGGTATTGCTATTTTGGTCAATTTCTCTTTATTATTCATTACATTATTTAAAGATTGTCAAATAAAGTTTATAAATTAATTTTTGAAGTAATTTAGTGGTAAATTTAATTTTTGGTAATTCCTTTATGATCATTATTTCAAAAGATATGAGCTAAAAACTAATAATATACACACTGATAATGAAAGTGCATATATCCAGGTATCTCAGTACTTATTGGGTTTACAGATATGAGAATAAAGAGTAATATATGTATTTTTGGATTAAAATGAATTTTTTTAGTCTTTTAAATATTTTTACTCATTGGTTTGTAATATAATCAAGACTTTATGTATTTTGATTTTATTTCTACTTTTTTTAAAGGGTTTTCAAGAATTGAATTTTGATTAATATCATTAAAACAAGTTTTATAGTTTGGTTTAAGAGCTTTTTGGATATTTAGCCATATTTCAAAGAACTGAGTTATTTGTGTCCATAATCCACTCATTAAAATTTTAAACCTTTTTGAAGTTTTTTTTTTTGATTGATAATGATAAAAAAAGTAAGTTTTTGGTAAACATATGTAGGAAATCATGTTTTTTTTACCGCTTTATGACCAAAAAACATAATTTTATGGTAAAAATATAAATAAGGTGTTTTTTTATAAAAAAAAGCCTCAAGCTAAGCTTGGGGATATTATTTAATTTTTATTTTGTGGTAGATTCTCAAGCACACTAAATTTTTTCCATATTTTTGTTTTATCTTTTTTTTTCTAAATAATAAATTTTCAGAAAATCTCATAATAATGTATGCTTTAGAAGCCACCGGAAAACACACAAAAAAAAAGTGAAATAATATCCTCAAAGGTATTTTGAAGATTTTTTTCAAAAAACACCTTATATATATTCTTTAAGATAAAATTAGATGTTTTGAACATAAATTGGTAAAAAAATGGAAAATATTATTTGTTTTTAATAAAAACTTCTGTTATTTTACCAAAACCCAAAGATAATGTTAACATACATTAATTTAAAATTAATCACAGTCTTTAATGTAATTAAAGACTGTCACATCAAGGTAATAGTGTATTTTCTCCAGAACCCATACTAAGAAAAGGATTTTCATTTGACTCACACTGTATCTGGATTCAGTTGGTTTAATTTGCCTAGGGATGAAGCAGATTTGTCCTTCAACAGGTTTTTCATTGATTATTTTTTTTCTGGTGTAGTGTAGCACCAAACCCTTCTCCACAAGAATGCCCTGGTTGGTATCAAAACCTCATCATCAATTGAGTCACAGACCCTGTGACTCAATTCCAGGCCAAAAGTGATGAAATTTTGCATGAATTTTGACATCCCACGCCAGTCAGCAAGGATTTTGGGGGTCTGGATCCCCCTTGGAGCTAGATTTCTTCCCCCCCCACAATTAATCTTTCCAATTTTTTTTAATTCCTCATCATGTAATACACTTGTAATTTACACATACAATTAAATTGAGTTTTTACAGTACACAACTGTAATAATTGATAACTCATATGTAAATTACAGTTCACTTATGTAATACATGTGCACATTTTTATTGAAACAGGACAATAATACAAGTGCACGACTAGTGCTGCGGCAAAGTAGATCATGTAAATAGTTTATAAACTTCATCGCGCGACCTCTCTTTTGCTTCCCTAACCCGTTTTACAATTATTAAAAGCAAAAGAGAGGCCGTAGCTCATTACTTGATCACTCCAGTTTTCACAGGTTAAAAGCCGGCTAAGCCGCTGATTGAAAAAATAGGAACCAAGACGTTGTTCCTGCCTTATCTTTGCAATTTTGATTTTCTCAATGCCGCCAAGAAAAGTAGCAGACGATGATTCGTCCGAGAAAGAGAGCCAAGCGAATGAGCTCTCATGGGTTCTCGAAGCAGTCAATGCACTCACTTCAAAAGTGCAGTCGCTGCAACTTGACCTCGATTCACAGAAACGGATCAGTCAAGTCCCAGACGATAATTTGATCCAGAGGAAGTTCTGGAAAGATCCTCTTACACTTCATTTTTCTGTCAATCCAAAGAAAATTTACCTGTCTTTCGATGGGAAGAACTTTCCTATGTGGAAAGACACCATCCTCAACACAATTTCCTATGTATACAAAGTACACAATCCAATCATTCCTGATTTTCTCAAGACCATAACCAATAATGACGAATCCAGTTTTTTATTGATACTATGCCAAACAATCTATGATTCTACCCGACAGCTTCTTAACGACTACAATACTACCTCTAGCCTGTTTGCTGCGTTACAATGTAGATGTGATCGCTCAGCACGACTTGATAAACTGGAGACCACGAACAAGCTTCTAAACATCCTCAGAACGACTGAGCATCATGACACCAGTTCTTGGCTGCATTCCCTCCAAGAAACCTATGCAAGATTCATGTCTTGGAAAATGTCGTTCTCTGAGTTTTTTGGACTCCTAGTTCAAGCAAACATTCAAGTTCCAGAAACCCTCAATCGCAATACTTTTGACATTCTACTTCACCAATGTCTTAATTACCTAGATACAACCCCCGCTTTTGAAACCGTATCAGAAGCCATACAAGCAGCAGAAACAGCTGCCACTGTTGTCATTAACCCTGCAGTAATTGATCTTGACGCGTCTGCATCAGCAATGCGTTATTTTCCTCCCGGAAATTCAGTCAGTCAGCCTGTGAATCATCACCAACCAATTTACCAGGCACCTGGCCCTCTGAGCAATCCCATTGGTCATCCTCCTCCAGCGATTCCACAACATGCAATAAAAAAGGCAATGGCCTTTTGCGGAAGAGGCCAATCCCAGTCCCTTATTGACAAATTTGGGGACACATGCCTTTACTGTAAAAAGGGTTGCCATTGGTATGCGGACTGCAAGCAATTCTGGGCGGACGTTGCTGAGGGAAAACTTAAAGCACCACAAGGAATGCAGCGACCCCAAAATATGTCCAAGAAAGGAAAAGCTCGGCAAGCGTACCATGTCAATGTGGATGGCATAGACGATGGTAGTCTTTTGGATTCTGCTGTGGATGTCCATGTGAGTGGAATCAATCCGGATTTTACCCTCAAGCAGAAACTAACCAACCCACCAATTCTCAACCTGGCGTCTACTGGTAAATCAACCTACCTCACTGGTATTGGTAGTCTGACAATTTGAACAGCTAATGGCACATTAACAGTTGACAATGTCTATTTCTGTGAAGACATTCGTTTCACAATTCTCAGCCTGGGGAGATTGGTGGAGGCGGGCTATCATCCTGTATTTACATCTACATCACTGAAACTTGTATCGCCAGCAAATGTCAAATTTTACACTGTGTTTCACAAACATTGCTGGTATATTCCAAGACTGTCACCAAACATAGCTGCAATATCAAAAATCCCTTTGCAATCAGCTGTTTCCTGGCATGAGAGATTAGGACATGCATCTGCACAAGTGGTGAAACTATTTCTTGAACGATTTGTACCAGAGGCATCGAATCTAGACTGGAAAGATTTTTTCTGTGACAAATGTGCAAGGTCAAAGAGCACAAGAATGTCAAACACGCCTGCAACCCCAGTTAAATCAACTGAAGCCTTAGATCTTCTTGTGTCTGACATTGCAGGCCCATTTGAGGAAGACCCAGCTGGCAATCGCTTCCTCCTGACCCTGAGACACCATGCGTCGACATTCACCTTTACTGCTGCGCTGAAATCTTGAGCAGAGGTACCAGAAAAGATCCTTTTCTGGGTGAAATTTCTCAGCAATAGCTTGAACAAAAATCCAATCACTCTTTGCAGCAATAATGCAGGGGAATACTCCAAGAAGCTCCAGGTCCAGCTGAACCAATTGGGCACTGCATGGGTTCCAACAGAGCCATATTGACCGGATCAAAATGGGGAGGCGGAGAGAGTAAACCGCACATTGGGAGACATGGCAAGAACAATGTTAAATGCCAGTCCTTTACCATCCTCCTTTTGGAGCTATGCATACTCTTGTGCGACGCATATCCACAATCAATTGCCAAACCGCAGGACATCCCCATTGTCTCCCATGGAAGTTCTGTTCAAAATCCGGCCAAAACCTGATCAGATGTATCCCTTTGGCGCTGAAGCAATTGTGCATTTCCCAGCCAAAAAAAGGGGTAAGCTTGAGCAGCGGGGGATTTCATGCAGGTTGCTGACATTCCCGCACTCTGGAAATGGATGGATTTTCTATGATCCTGCCGCCAAACGCATATTCCAGGCTTCCTCCGCTGTCTTCCCGGCATATCAGGCTCTGCCTTGTCTGATGAAATCAGCGAAAGGCGAGCTGAATTACATCATGAACAGTCTGCGCTTGGGGGAGGTTCCCACATCTGAAATTGCTGAAGAACAAGCAGCAACCATGCGGAATCTGCCGATAACTTCGGATATTTAAATTCCAAAGACTTTGAAACATGCCCTCAACTCACCTTTTGCAAGCAATTGGCGTGACGCCGCGATGGCGGAGCTGGGCAATTTTGCTCAGTGTGACATTTGGGAACCCGTCCATCCATTCAAAGGGATGAAAGTTCTTGGCGGGAAATGGGTCTTCAACATCAAGCGGAAGGCCAATGGAAGCATTGAAAGATTTAAAGCACGCTATGTTGCACGTGGGTTTACTCAACGACCAGGGATTGACTGTTTCAATGTGTACGCACCGACAGCAAGTCTCAACTCACTGCGGCTACTATTGGCAATGAAAGTAAAATACAACTTCACCATGGCAGGTTTCGATGTCAGTGCAGCATACTTATATAGTCCTATTCAAGAAGACGTTTACGTACAAGCACCAGTTGAACTCCAACCCGACCTTCATGGCAAGGTAATGAAATTGAAAAGAGCCTTATATGGAACAAAGCAGGCTGCACGCTGCTGGTGGAATTTTTCAAGAGAACTGATGAATAAACTAGGTTTTGAATGTAGCGAGGTTGAAGCATCACTCTACATTTATCAAAAACATACAACCATCATCATTGTATGGATCCATGTCGATGACGGGATAGTCATTGGTGACTCAAGAGAATCTATCAGCGTCTTCAAGCAAGCCCTCATGCACAAGGTCAATGTTCAATGGCAGACAAACATGGAGAAGATTGTGGGCCTTCACATTAACAACAATGGGAAGGAACTCGAAATCGATCAGAAATTCCTAATTGACCAATACCTTTCTAACTATTTGCGACCAATTGTTCCACAATACACAACAATGGCCAGCAGTCCTCTTGTAACTAATAATGCTGAAGGACTTGATACAACCGCCTTTCAATCGGCAATCGGTACTGTGATGTACATATCTGGTGGTTCAAGGCCAGATATTACATATGCAGTACACATGTTGGCCCAGTTTGCATCTTGTCCAAACAAGTCTCATTGGCTAGCTCTCGATAATCTTACAGGATATTTACTGCGCCATTGGGACAAATGCTTACGATATTCAGCTGTTGGCGTTGATATATCCCTATGGGTAGATGCAAGCTGGGGTGGTGAACATGTGAGAAGTACTTCAGGTTTCATTATCAAAGCTTTCGGCAACCCCATTGCATGGAATTCGCGACGTCAAACTGTAGTGGCAATGTCAACATGTGCGGAAGAATATGTGGCGCTTTCGGAAGCATCTCAACTCTTGGCAGTAATTCGACTAATTGCTACACAAATCAACCCAACTATCCAACTGTTGATAAAATGTGATAATTGTGCTGCAATCTTAATTACTGAGGACAATTTATCAAAAAAGAAAACAAAATACCTCGATCATGCCTTTTATTTCGTCAATGATTTTGTCAGGCAGTACAACGTGAAATTGGAATGGATACCCACCATGGACCAACATGCTGACGCACTAACGAAGTCCTTAGGAAGCACTAAGCTGCTGAGAGCTTGTGAGAATCTCAATTTGTCTCATTGACAGGGCTTATTTTGTATTCTTGGGAGGGGGTATTGAAACAGGACAATAATACAAGTACATGACTAGTGCTGTGGCAAAGTAGATCATGTAAATAGTTTATAAACTTCATCGCGCAACCTCTCTTTTGCTTCCCTAACCCGTTTTACAATTATTAAAAGCAAAATAGAGGCCGTAGCTCATTACTTGATCACTCCAGGTTAGTGATCAAAATGCAATAAAAACTAACCCGTTTTACAATTATTAGAAGCAAAAGATAGGCCGTAGCTCATTACTTGATCACTCCAGTTTTCACAATTTTGACATTTCAATTGAAAATACTTCAATTCCTCATAACTTCTCAACTACACACAACACCTGAATTTTAACACAAAAATTGATGGTTAACACCACATGTGGTGTGAATTAAATCAAGGTTTTGAGTATTTTAAACTTTTGTACAGAAAATACTAAAACTTAATTTAAGCTTATTTAGAGTTGAGTTACAGAAATTTTACCCAGAGGTGACCCCACCTTATTTTTTATGAGGAATCCGATGGTGAAGTAATTTTCTTAAGCTTATTTATTGGATGAAAAGTTATAAAATATTCTATGTAACTTTTTACCAAAAATATTTTAATTTCATTGATTTTATTAAAAATTCATTTTTACTTAATTTTTTCAAGTAAAAATGCATTTTCACAATTTCAAAATTTAATGTAATTTTTCATTTTAAATTGTAATTAAATTTTTATTCTTATATATAAATTTGTATTTATATTCTAATTTTCATTTTGATAATGTAAATAAATCTATTTTATTTATATTCATATTATATTTTGTTATTTTTGGTCTTTTGGGTATATGAAAATACCTCTAAGGCTCACAAAAACAATCTGTAACAAAATTCTATTATCTTAAAATAAATCAAAATAAGAATTTTGGTATTGAAAAATCAATTAGACTTTTAAAAGGAGTATTATAAACTTTTTGTTAAAAATGAAAGCTTACTCAAATAAGAATTATCCTGTTAGGTTTTGACATCAAAGTATATTATTATTATTTTTGGAAATTTCTCATCCAGTTTTTCCTTGAATCTTTTTCCCTAGATAATTCAAAAATATAGCCAATTAAAACTTTTAATAAATTATCAATATCATATTTAAAGGAGCAAGTAATTAAGGTGGTGTTGAGATAACTTTTCAAATAATCTTGGGTATCACAAAAAAATCAAGAAAAAAATTCTACCATAAATCTTATGTATTTTAGAAAAGCTACATATGATTCAGAAATACATGAAGATTCAAAAGAATGAAAATAATAAAAAAACAAATATAGATAAAGAATATTAATTTAATAAAATTAATACAATTAATCTTTTAAATTCAACACTCGAAATTAAGACATTTCAAGAGGGGGTGTTTTCCTCAAACCATGATCTTCTTTAAAAACCTGATTCTTTGATCAATAAGTTATTTTTCTTTTTTAGACAGATTCAAAAACATAAACTCATTGAAAATATGTAATTTATGGAACTTTAAATATAATTCCAATAAAATCACTAGGGAAGACTTTCAAGAAGGAAACATGCCTGCATTCTGTTTCCACTTTTTTTTGGAATTTCTTGACAATAGGGGGTGTCAAACTTACCAAATTTAGTATCAGAATAATGTAATATTTCGATCCCAAATTTAACAGTAGAACACTTATTTTTCAAATTCAAAATTTCATAATATTTTAGCTGAGTCCCCTTTTTTTGTTAAAATCTGACTTTTTTCAAAAATTCATCATTCTGGTGTGCAAAAAAATTTTCAACCTAATCAATTGCATTTTAAAGATCAATCAGAAGATGGTTTTTTTCAAAAAATCTAAAAAAATGAGAATAAAGATCTATTGTCTGAATCTTTCAAATAAATTTCTTAAATTTATTTTGGAAAATTTTAGCTTTTTGTTTGGATTAAAATAAACTCTCAATTTTTTGCAAAAATAATATAATTCTTTCAAATAAAAATATTGGTTTTTCAGCAGGTTTTTAGCTTGGATTAGCTTTTATAATTTATTCCCAAATAAATCCATTTCAAAAAAAATTATGAAGATTAAATTTTAACTAATAAGGTAAGTTGTAATCTCTTTTCTTTTTACCTGAGATGATTAAAGCTCATTTGAATCTAAAAAGGAAATAATCATTTGGAATCACCTCTCAATATTGATCCTTTTCTCAATAATGATGATATCTTAGTTCAAGAAGAAGATTTTCATGATTAATCAGTAGGTATTTTTAAAATCCAAGGTTCATTATTTCTTCTTGGACCAGCTAAGTAAATCTATACCTCATTAAACACAAAAGCATCATCAAGCATTGACCCCCAACTTGAATTACAAGAGTAGATCTTAGAAAGGTTCCATGGATATTTTTGCACCTACATATGCAGATTTTCTTTATTAACAGAAAAAGGGTATGTCTTGAAATCATTTTTACTCTGTTAAATCCTAATGACAAAAGAATATGGTTCTTAGCCCATTAAGCAAGTGAGAATTCTCGTTTTCAGTGCAACAAGGAGCGGGGGAATGAAGAGAAAGTGAGAAATATTGAAAATCAATGGTTTTAAGAGGTCAAGTTACAAAAAAAAAATGGATCTTTATGAGAAACAACACAACATCAAACATTCAAATAAAAAAAGAAAAGTGTAATCAGGAATTGGAGCTGAAGGAAAAGAAATGCCAGATGGATCTCACTATAGAAGCATTTTCATCAAGCAGGCCAATTGCAGATCTTGAAATAATTTGGACATTAATCAATAATAAATGATGTTTCATCATTATTTCTTAGTGATAAATTATTTCATTGTGTTTTGGTAATTCATACATAAAACATATCAAATATTCAATGGTGCCAAGGAAGGATAAATGTGCTCATATGTTTAGGTCATTGCATTAACCCATTGGCTATTATGGGAATGTATTCCCCAGGACTTATGCCACCTTTCATTTTTATACCAAAGAGTAATGTGTAACCAAAATTTGAGTTTTAAAAGATAAATTTTGAATTCAAATTGATCTTTTCTGCTGATTATGAAAAAGTTTTAATCACTTTTCATAAGGGGTGTTTTTTGAGGTGGTTTCATATTAAGTTGGGTTTTTGACAAATGGAAATTATTTTTATGCAGAACTGTGGCTCAAATTTTGAATTTGACCTTTTATCTCAAAATTGGAATCTTTTTTTTAAAAAAAATGAAATTTTTGCAACTTTTAAACTAAAGTTTCATTTTCCAAAGACTAATTATAATTTTTTTCAAATTCAATTTCATTGCTACCTCTTATTTTATTTTTTATTTTTCTTGATAATCAATTAAATTAATCCAGATTCTTTTGAACCAAAACCAAACTGGTGTTTTTTTCATTTTTTAACTCAGAAAAGTCTCACTAAAACTGATTTAATTTTCCTTTTATAGATATTCAACTTTGGGTTTTTGCATTTGTCTCATCTTTATTAAAAAATTTCATAAGGTTTTATTTTTTCTCTTGATCCTCATTCTCATTCATTTGGATATTGTAATCATCTATCCACCTCACTACCACCTCCTCCAGCTTCAACACCCCCATCACCGATCACCCACCAGCCTATCCACCTCAAACACACCCCGCCCACCCACCTAGAACCTCCCAAATATCACTCTGGAATCTTCTAGGAATTCCTCATTCCAAATCACTTCAAATCAATTGGGGGCTTTTTTTCAATTTAACTCACCATGGCCCCCAATCAGGACATTAATCCTTTTTTTTTTACTGTTTTTAATCATTCATGATAGATTATTAAAATATACTTATTTGTTTTTTTTTCTTAATTTTATCATGATTATGACTTATAATCATCATGATATTTATTTCATTTTATTTTTCAATTCCTTGATTATAATTTCTCATCAATCTCTTTTTTTAATTTCTTGATGATAATGATTTATCATCCTGATTTTTCATTTATTTCTTGATTATAATGACTGATAATTTTGATCTTTTTTCATTTCTTCATGACAATTACTAATAATAATTATTTTTTTATTTCTTTATGATGATTAATCCAATGCCTTTTTTTTGGTTCTTTTTTTGTTTTTTATGATGATATATCATTATTCTCATTCTTTTGTTGATTTTTTTCATGTCTCTATAATGATATATCATGATTCTTATTGCTTTATTGCCTTTTTCATTTTTTAACCCTTTGTTTGTTTGTTAATATAGGGGTGGATTATTGATAAGGTTTTTTTTGAAATGTCATTTCATACCAATACCCTTTATTGACAATTAAAATTCAAAAAAACTCTTGCTATATCTCTCTATCTCTCAACACCAATCTGATTATGTCACAGTTAGAACTGAACCAGATTCATTACATAATCAGAGTGGTTTGAAAGATGATTAAAGTCATATTACTCTTTGTGATGTCATGGTTAGGACTAAAACATAAAATAACATCATGAGGTTAATAATACAGAAGAAAATCATAAAAAAAACTCACCTGGAGCCAAAGACAATATATCCATCATTCAAAAAAGATAACATCACAAATTGGCCATTCCAACAGATCATATAATAAAAGCTCATCCATCTCAATATATAAGAAAACAGACAATGCTACATGATTAAAACTTCAATCAATAAACACCCTACCCCACCTTTATGTAATCAATGATAAAGCCAAGAAGCCTTCCTTACCTTTTTTTTGGTATTAAATCACCCTATTTGACAATTCTTCTGGAAACTCTAACATCTTGAAAAACCTTATTTTTACTCTAATTCTTTCATTCAAAAATAGGCAAGAAAGAAAAACCAATAAGCATATCCTAGGGGGAATTATGAAAGGTATTGGATTTTTTCCGGGTTCTGATTGTTTAAAATCTGCATGCATGTCATCTTTTTTAATTTCCATTTTGATAATTACTAATTAAATTGAAAACTTATTGTGGTCTACCTGTACCAGTTTGGATTAATGGACAAACTAAGAAGGAATATTTTTCAATTTGACTTAGGATTTTCCCAATATATTAGAGTGTTCTTTTTTTTCAAAATAAATTATAAGAAGAACTAACACCATTCAATTCCAATAAATGACTTTTGCCAATAAATGAACTTGACAATTATGATGTGACACTCAAATGCACCACCTAGATGAAATTAACTTTCAAGGTATTGATTGACCTAAAACAATTGTTTTTTATATGTATTTTATTTCTTAATTTTTTTTAGTTAAATTTTCTTTAAATATTGTGGGTAGTAAAAATAAAAAAAAACATATACTACAGAACAGAAGGTCCTAGTTACAATGAGGATGCATGAAATCAAATTTCAGGTCAGAGTTGTAGCATAATAGAGGTCATAAAAATTAATTGAAAGTTCATTTATATATCAGAAAGTTAGAATTGGGTATTTATATGAAAATTAGTCTTCCTATTAATTCTGAGAAGGAAATGAATATTAAATTTAGGGTGTTAAATCTAGTAAAAGTGTTTAATTCAGGCTTAGGATATCATTGAAACAAGAAAAGTACATATTTATTGTATTCTCTGACTCCTTTGAGGAAGTCTAGCATTACAAAAAGGATTTGAACATATTTAAAAGCTTAGTAATAATTTTATGATTATGATAGGGTGGTCATTGTGATGTTAGAAGGAAGAAATTCAACATTTAGGGTGCAGAGAGATGGTAAAATGGCATGAAATGTGAAAGAAAATAGGCTAGGAAGAGAAGATTAGACATTAGAGATATCACAGTAGTATTACAGAAGGTTCAGAGCAAGATTACAGAAGTTCCACAGTGGTGTACTGTAATACAGTTACAGTTACGGGACACCTAGTTACAGAAAAAGACAGGATAATACAGGAAAACTATAGTACGGTGGTCAGGGAGAAAAGAATTCCAGGTTTTTCAATTGATTACATAATCAATGACATCATCAACAGGAATTAAACTAGGATTCCAGGAAACTAAATTCATTACATAAGCAAATGACATCATTTCCCCACAATTTCAAGAACTCAATTTAAAATACAGGTCTCATGATCCAACACCACCAAACCTTATTTCATAATATGGTCACATGTCAAAAACCCAGATTGGAGACCTGAAAAATTCTAAGTCCCCTTTTTTTGACCCTCCCATGGAGGCCCCAAAAACTATAAATAGAGGTCCCCTCCCCCCCTCAATTCTTTTTTCCTCATGGCCTAGACAGAGGCTCATCACAAAAATGTAACTTCTTAATATTTTTTCTAAGGGAAATCCCCTCCATTCATCCACATTATCCTAATTTTTTAGAAATACTCAGTAGCTAAGCTCAGCAGTATAGTTTACCCATCCCCATTCCTAAGTTTTTCTCAGTAGCTAAGGTCAGTAGCACTGTCTGAATTATCTATAATTAATAGTAGCTAACAGTTGGTCTACTGTTAGTTCATGAACTCATCTCATTGACTATCTCCATCCCATTATTGCTCAGTAGCTAAGCTCAGAAGAACTGTCTGAGTCTTTTTATATAATTGATAGTAGATAACAGCTGGTCTATGTTGATTTATAAATTAAACTCATTGACTATACCATTGATATTGTTACCCCATTCCTAAATTCTGCTCAGTAGCTAAGCTCAGTAGCACTGTCTGAGTGATTTATAATTAATAGTAGTTAACAGTTGGTCTACTTTAATTCATAAACTCATCTCATTGACTACCTCCATTCCTAAATCCTCTCAGTAGCCAAGATCAGTAGCATTGTCTGGGTGTTTTATAGATAATAGTAGTTAACAGTTGGTCTACATTATTTTATAAATACATCCCATTTACAAGGCTCTTTACTCAGTATTGAATTGAACAATAGTAGTGTCTGTTATCCCAGGTTATCATCATAAAATTATCAAACCCTTAAGAAAATAGTAGTGTTTGTTATTATCAGTTATCATATTATCAACAGTGTTATCATCAAAATTGGAAATCCCTCAAGGTGTTACTGTTCTCAGTAAAGGAATTAAAAAGTCTTTCTCAAGTTTTCTATCTCTATTTATTTGTGTTAACGTTTACTAATCCATTGTTTCTAGATCAAACAAAGTCTGATAGAATCTGTTTAATATACTTTTCTGTCTAGCCACCATCAAATAAAATAAATTGATTGTGAACTCAAGTTAAGATAATTCAGCATTTTCAGGAAGGGCAGTTCAGATTATTCTGACACACAAGCAGAGAAAGGGTTAAAATCTTGAACAGCAATTCAAAACTGTTCCATTGTAATTTCCCCTTCCAGGTACTGCCTCATTTATCCCACAAAGGAGGAGTTTCCACATTATATGTTTCTACTCCTGAAAATCTGGCTTAACACTTCATTAAATTGAAAAAGATAATATTCAACGGTTAAAACTTGAACAATATGAAGACTTCATTCATTCTAGAATATTTCACTTTTTTAAATTAGCAGAAAATGAAAATGAAGATTTAATTAAAGATTCCAAATTACCAAATTTCAGTTACCTCAAATGCACTTTGACCAATAAAAAACAATAATTAAAATCCTTTACCAATGTCATTGTCACTCAAGATTAATGTTTCAATAAGAAAAATCAAGATTTCAATAATCTAAATTTCTGGACTTATGGTATATTTTCTTTTGTGTAAAAAGAAGATTTTCATCCACTTCCAACTGTATTCAACCCAATTTCACATGGCTTGCACTTCCCCAAGTTGAAAATGGAGATTTATTTTTCAAAAAACCCTGTAATAATGGAAATTCTTTTAAATAATTCATCAATTATTCATCATAAAACAAAAAAACCTCCAGAAATCTTCAATAATGAAGAGATTACAAATTTTTGATGTTCTTTTAAAATAAACTATGAATTATTTAATGTAGGTGAGGAATTTTTTAAAATGACACCTACCTGAATTAATTTAAAATTTAATGGTTACTTGGAAAGAAATAAGCAGAAAAAAAAGAGAGCTACAATTAATAATTTCAAATAGTTCCATTTTTCTCAATAACATCTCCTCTATCTTATAGTATTTGAAATTTAGTACATAAGTAAGTTTTCATGATTAAATTCACTATTGATTATCTTTCCATTCCAAATTAATAGATTTAATTTTCTCTCACATATTTATAAGATATTTCCCATTGTCATTATTGTAAATAATTTCTTCTTGTGGTGGATAATCATCTTCATATAAATCAAACCATTCATCTCCAATTTTTGCTAAAATATTATGTAAAATGATTTGAGAAACAAATCAAATAACAGAGTATTCAATTTTTTATTTTCCTTAGAGAAAACCACCTCCCCTTCAAGATCCTGATTGAATTCTCAATTATTATCCCTAATTTTGCTAGACAGTAATTGAAAGTACAGTTGTCTTCATTCTGTGCCACAGCTCCCTTAAAAGCTGAAACAACCCAAGGAGAGCTTGGAGACACTGAATTGGCTAGTAATTAATGATATTTTTCATGAAGTTCTTGAGATTTCTGTCCTCTTTTCATATGTTGATAGAAATTTTAATCATGAAGTGACCCAGTATAACCCACATGTAGGGCAGTGAACTCTTTTTTTTATATTTCAAAATGGTTCTATTAACATATAATACATTAGCTTTGAATTGTAAGATGTGACTATGAAACTGATGATAATATTACTATTAATCAACAGTACTATGTCTGTTGCTATGAAATATAATAATAAAATATTATTATAACCACAATTAAATAATTAAAAATTATTTCTTTCACGTGTTAAACACTACTAGTGATTTTAACAGTGAGCAAGTAATTGTCTACAAGAATCAATTACAAGAAGATTTTAATAAGAAAACTTCTTTTATTAAAATAATAAAATTATTTTAATATATAATTATCTTTTGCAAGAATAATTATAAAGGTAATTCTTGAAGAAAACTAATTTTAAAGAAAAACTTTAAGAATTAAAGATAAATCACTCACTAATATTGCAAAAAACTTATTGAAAGATAAGGTAGAGAGATTTGACGTAGAATTGTGGATTTAAGGATCAAAATGGATTTAAAACATTATTACAAAAATATATAGTTGGATTCTATGATTTCACGTCTTTCTGGTTGATTCTGAAAGATTTAAAACACTTAAGAATAGCTGTGACTAATACTTACTTGTTGGGAATAATGGTTTTAATGATAATAAGATGATGATGTGGAAAAAACAGCAAGAAGAGGCTTCTTTTAAGTCAACAACAGCTCACAGAGGTGTGCCATGGAGAAAACTGAGAAACCAGTGAGTGAGAAAACAATAAACCTTTTTGGATTATTGATTGAATCATCTGTTGTCACGTAAGATTATCATAATTACTTAATTGATGTTTTTACGTGACTACCAGCCCCAATATGGTTAAGAATAAAGGGAGTAACATCTGTAAATCTTCTTTTATTCCAAAATAATCATTTCTTTCTCAAAGTTATCAATTTTATTGCCAATTTAATCACAGGATGTAATTACTGTGAATTTTTGAAGATTCAGTGTTTCACGTAGAATAGTCAAAAATGGACTGTAAGTAAAGCTTTTAATTTTACTAGTAAGACTATAATTCTTTTTGGTTGTACCATAGATAATACAGTTCTCCATTAGTCCTGAAATTTTAAGAAAGAATCATTCATAATTGTATTTTTAATGAATTTTTGAAGTTTTTACCTCATTTCTACGTAGAATTGCAAATATCAGTGTTTCACTGGTTTCTATGAGGTAAATCAATGGATACAAGTCCAAAAAGGGTTTTAATTACTCTTTTGGGGTTTATCCATGGAAATTCATTAAGAATTGACATGGTTACAGGAGTCTAAGTAGCTCTTTACCTCCTTGGCATGTCAAAATAGCAGGTTATTTGCTATTTTCTTAAGTTTTACTGTAGTTGTAACATGGTAACCAAGTTCCCAAAAGGTTTTAGTTTACCAATTAGGCCAAGATCAACCATGGATCCAAGCTTTAGAGCTGTCCACGCCTCTGAGGCCTCAGAAGTTGGGTACCCTGGCTCTCTTTGATGTCTTTTGTCCCCCTTGCCTATTTTTTACATCAAAATAGTAATTTAAGCTTCAAGTGAGATATCCACTATGGGTGTACCAAAAGTCTATGTAAGAATACCATGATATTAAGTGCTCAAAACATGCATAACACTGTTCTTAGTGTATATGTAACATGGTATTTCTCACTTTACCATTATTTTGGCCTGAAATTAAGAAAAACAAAAGTTTTCATGGATCTTTTATGTGGTATTGAAGTATTTTCCATTTTACCACCTCAAAGAGTTAATTTGAGCTTATTCACTCTATGGAGCTACCCTATGTGAATTTTAGTGTAGAATCCAAATCTGGCCTTAAATCCATGTATTTATTTACTCAATAAAAAGTTATTCATCTTTTCTGAAATTAAAAATGATGAATTTTGGGTATATGCATCACTTATGAGTTATGCATAATTCAAAATTCCTTTTTAAGATAATTGTGGCCTATTTGGGTATGTAAAATATACCTCAAGGCTCACATGAATAATCAGTAAAAATGAAATAAAGTATTAAAATTCAAAATCTTACCTCTTTTTAAAATCAAAATAGGATTCACCATCATTGTGGTGCTGTTTTGATAATGGTATGAGACTCTCATAGATAAATCCAATTCACCCAGGAAAGCCTTCCACTTGCATAACTTCTGAAAGCTTTCTGTGTTGTTCTATTTTTGCCCACAAAATCCTTCTTCTCCTTAACTCCATCAATATCTCAATCACTCTTTGAGTGTACAAAACTATAGCCCCATGGCTAATTCCAAAAAACATTCCAATATTCCCCAAAGCATTCCCATTCCCATTTGATACTAACCTTGATAGTGCCACTGCAAGTTGTATGGAAGGATTACATTGTTTTTTTTTGTGATAAATTTTGAAATTTTTAAACATCTTTAATCTTTGTGACCAATTTTTCAAATGAGTCATGTGTGGTGCAACAAATTTGGAAATACTTTGTAGCTGATAAGGTTTATAAATCATTCATTTTATACATGTAATTTGAAGGATATATTCTATGAGGATTGATGTATCTTTGTGATATTATCATATCTAAAAAGGTTATATCTTCCTGGATATCAGAATAACTATCAGAGCTGAAAGAATCAATTAACTTCATTGATTTTGATTTCTGAAGTAAATGTAACCTTTGGGATGCCTTTGGCATTGTAAATGATGAAAGGTGAATGTTTTGTTCACCCTTATTCGGCCTGAAATTGACCATAACTTCAGTGATATTTGTGCTAGCTCAGTTTGGCTGGTACCATTGGATAGCCCTGGCTTAGAGCTTAATTTTGAATACCCATTTGATGGGGTTAAGCCTCTCCTTCTGGATTTTAGATGAGAGGTGAAAATTAAGGTTTATGCTCAGCAATAACTTTGTTATTCATTGTCCTATGGTGCTGGGAATTATACTTTCAGAAAGAGATGATTTTCCTCTTTCTTTTGATACCTTTTGAGCTGATTTGGCTCAGCTCCATGTTTTGGTGGTATCTTGGCTATACCATTGGTTTATGGTATTTTGGCTGTCATGCTTGTGCTCTGGTTTTGAGTCACAGGCTGACAAAAAGAGTTGTTTTCAATTCTGAATCAAAAAATCATAATAAATTATAAAAGATGGTTAAAGATTTCTTTATTAATGGATAATATTATCTTTTAATATGTGTGAAATGTTTAAGAAAATTCATCAAGAAATTAATTTTCTATAAATTTTTGAAGTTATTTTTATTTTTCATGTAAAAATATAAATATAAACTAAACCTTAACTTTTGATAAGTTTTCAAAGCTTTTAGATTTAGGTTTAAGCTTAGTTAAACTTTTTACAACCTAATTAATCTTTTAAAGTTATTAAAACCTTTATTTAAATCGTTCATATAGGGATTTACCCTCTTAAAGTTTGTAATCCCTTTCCAAATTGGGGACAAACCTCTTTTAACTTTAGTTTTAAATTAAAGTAAAATATTAAGCTTTTAATAAGTTTGAAAATATTTCAATAAAGGGGGAAAACCTTATTTGAGATCATGCAGATCCCAAAAGTTGGGTACCCAGGCACTTTTTTCCCCTTTTTACTTTGTCCCACCTTTTTCATGGATTGTGCCAATTTATTCATTTCAAGCCATACCATATCTTTAATAAAACTTCAATTGAGATGATTCAGTATTTACAGACTTTAAGGCAAATACTTAGCCAATGAGGTAAATATACACAACACCTCAATTTCAACATATTTTTTTTTAAACTAATATAGAAATTATGAAGCTGTAAAATTAAGCTTATAATATACAATTTAAGATTTCTATCAAAATTCTTTGAATTGTGTAAGTGTACTTTGAATTTATAAAATCTTCCAATAAAATTGAAAATATTTAATTTAGGGTATAACATTCTATAGATCTACCCTAAGTTATTTTTGTTTTAGGGTCCAAAAATGACATAATAATTATAAATTTGTTTATCCAAAATAAATTTATAGTAATTTTTAATTATTTTTTGTTTTAAACCCATTTATCAACTCAATTTTTGACTTAATCAAATATATAAAATATTATTTTTGGCCTTATGGGTATTTCATACATACTTTAAAAGATAACAGAGAATCTAATACAACTCTAAATTATTTTCTTTTGAATTTTCACAAAAGTATCTAAAAAAATTGAGCCATTATTGTCACAAGTTTTTTTCTTTTTGAGGTATTTTCAATGATATTGGGGATCTTTAAATGAAAAAAATTTGATCAATTTATTGAGAGATATTATTTACAGAGATAAAAGTTAAAGATTTTTTTGAATGAATATATTTACTTTTTTTAGTGAGTGGAATTTTTAAACAATGCTTTTAGAGGAGGCTGTGATTTATTTAAATTAATATCACAAAATTTTCACTCATATTTTTTTCTGATTTAATGAGAATTATTTTGAAACAGGAATAATAAGACCTGTTAAATGAGGGCAATAAACAGATTTTAAAGCTTTCTGTTTGTTATCTTTGTAGGAATTTATCAGCTATAGTAATAGTTTCTTTTGAAAAAATGATAAACCAAGAAATTGTAGTTGATGAGAAGAGATAAAGATGAAAAAAGACTGGATATAAGTAAACTGAGGCTTAAGTTAAGATTTTAAAAAATACAAAACATACAATGAATCAAAAAAGCCCCAGGAAGATTACATAGTCATTTATTTATCATTGAATTCCTACCCATACTTTTGAGGTTAGGGAAAATGATTAGAGCATTTTTTTCTGTCCCAAACCAGACACCCTACCTGAAAGTGAGAATTGGTTAGCTCACCAATTATCATTTCCATTCATTGGTCCATGATCCTCATTTTTTCAAAAATTTATTGGTTGAGAATAAAGTCTGAATTGGTGTGAGCCTTTGAGATATGACCACATACCCAATAAGGTCACAAAAAAGACTCAGACTAATTATACCTTTAATATAACTATATTAAAATTAATTAGAATAATTATACATTAAAAATAATTACTCAAATATACAAAAAATACCATAAATTGGTACTAAAATTGGTTTAACTTAAAAACCAATGAATCAACATGTAAAACAAATTATACCATTGGATTCCCCATGGAAAAATACACATATACCATTTTTATGGCATATCTGTAAAGTCAATACTTAAGGAATTATAAGGTATAATACCTTATAAAAACCATAAAACCTTATTTATCTCAAACACTAATGAAACAACATGTAAAATAAATTGTACCAGTGGATTCCCCATGAAAACCCGCACATAAAACAATTAATAAGCCAATTTCCAATGTTAATACTTAAGGAATTATCCTGAATATATGCACTTTTTTGGTCAATGCATATATTCAAGGATCATAGCTAATATCTTCTAAACTATACATGATAGAATGATGAACCAAAAATAAAGTTACCACGTAATTACTGTAAAAACACAGATATGAACTCTATTTTACAAATTATAAACAAGGTTACAACCTATGATGAAATATTGATAAAAATCAACAGAGCTGTTGACCACTTTATTCTTTATATATAAAACTCTTATATTATTAAAGACCAAAGACCATCTTAATATTAATCACTATTTTTACGTGATTAAATCAATTCTTTAATTGTTTTTGCTATAAATCTCTCTATAAACTCATTTCCATGTAAAATCAAGAATTTTAGTAATTTTCTTTATTTTTTTATTGTAAATACAATTTGAAAAAGTTGTATTATATTCTTTTGGCGTAAAATATCTCAAAATTATTATTTTAAGTGTTAAAAGTAGGTTATTTCATCTTATTATAATAATTTCTCTCTTATTATTGCTCTTAATAATTCTTATTTAATATAAATAGTATTTATATTAATATATAACTTTAATATTAGTAATATTATTGTTATTAATTGTTTTTTATTTATAAAAAACAGTTTTTCACGCCTTTATTATTTGTTGGTAACAATAATAAAGAGCTTTATAATATATTAATTATTTTCTATTAATATATTATTTATAATATTATAATTTCATATAATATTAATTATATTATTATATTTATTTAATAATATAATATTTTTACGCCATAATAATAATATTTCTTTATTATTATTATTATTTTAATCTTATTTATTTCATTTATAAGGACATTCAGAGTACAATAAGTAAAAAATTAGTAATTTTTACTTATTGTTTCATAGTCAAACCTTACATTTGGGGGCCTGGCCGTGATATTTACTTAAAAGACCTTTAAAAAGATTCTATTTGGGTTTATCCAATAATAAATTATATTTATAATCATAAAATTATATAATAATTTTATATTTTATTGATTTTAAAAGCTATTGAGGCATTTGGAAAGCAATTGTACTGTCTTACACATGGTTTTTCACATCCTTAGACTTGCAAAAACTTTCTTTGAGTGACTCTAGTGATTAAAAGAGATATTTTATAAATTAAAAATAATTTTTATTATAATTTAATTTTATAAGAATCATATTCATTTTTTATTTTATTCTTTAAAAATAAAAAATATACATAAAAAATATTAAAAAATATTAAAAACCAATAAAAAAAAGTTATTTTTATTCATTTTTATTCATTTCTTTATTTATTTCACTTTTTTAAAGATATAAAAGCAATTTCTACGTGGAAAATTGCCATATCTTACCAAAAATAACACTTCTTATAAAAAGACTTATATTTATTTGTCTTTTTTAGTGTTTGAAGATAACCCAACAGAAGACAACCAAGCTAATGTTGAGAGATTGGTGGAAGAAACTTGTCAAAGTTCTCCAACACCAGTTATCACCAAAAGAAAGAAAGCTAAGAAATTAGACTTTCCAGGGCCCACCATTCAAGACTCTGAAGGTGAGCACCTCTTTTTAAATTGCCATAAAAGAATTTTATTCTAAAATACTTTTATTTTTTCTTATTCTTTAATTATGACTACCAGAAGAGGTTCCCAATACTCCATCCAATCAGATGGAGCTGGACTCAGAAGTAGAATTGATCCCTCAAAAGGGAAAAGAAAGGGAAATATCCCCAGTGGAACAGAATCCACACAAGGAAGTGCTTTATCCCAAAGGCAAGTCCCAGAAATGCCCATGATATCTGAGCCTGAATTGGAACTAAGTATGAGTAACTCAAACAGGTACAAATCACATTCAGAGGGCTCAAATAGACATCTACATGAGCCAGTACAAGCAGTATTACACAGTAAACAAGGACAAAGACTGGGAAATGCTGCCTCAAATACACCAAGGAGTGATGAACTCCTGGCACATCCTGAAAAAGTTCCTCAAAGAGGAGGAGATAGTGAAATACTCCAATGGATGGAATCCACTGTCATCCAAACCTCAAATCAAAAAAATCAAGGATTATCATGCCAAAAAGAGGGAGGCAACCAAGGAAGAAGCCCCAGTAGCTTCTACCAGCAAGCCTCAAGCCAACCCACTTCCCCAAGAAGGGAAGAAGAACAAGAAAAAGCATTGGAGGAAACCATATTCCCCAAGCTACAGAATCCCAAGAATCCAAAAGGATGCCATGGACAATGTTTTCAACATGGCCAGAACCTTGATGGAATTCAAGGACAAGGAAGAGCAAAGAATGAGACAACCTCATTTCCCAAAGAAATAACCTTGTCCAAAGATGTTGTAAATACTTTAACAGAAATTAAAAATAGTATATTACCTCTAAAAGAAATTAAAGACAGTTTATTATCACTACAAGAAATAAATAACAATTTATCTTCTTTAACAAAAATTGTTGTACAAAACAAGAAAGAAATTGACAACATTAAGTTTATTGTTGAAAATAATAAACCAAAGAATTTAATTGACAATACTCAAAAATTAATACAAGGACAACAAGAATTGTATAAATACATAAAAGATATCAAAGATAAGACTTTGACAATCAATTATGATGTAAGTATTGACAATCTTACAGAAAAATTAAATAAATTAAGTATTTCTGTAGAAAAATTTGAAGAAAAGACTTCATCACACCAAAAACTACTTTTAGACCATGTGGAAAAAAGTGATGAAGCAAGAATGCATCTGAAAGATGATATTCAGAGTGAAATAAGGCTTATTACTGAAAAAATGGATAAAATTAATGAGGCTAATTTGAATATGCCAAAGTTATCAACACCATTTTCTCATATAAGGAGCCCTGTTAAAACAAAAGAGGAATTGTCAAATCCTTTCATAACAGACTTGAGTCACCAAGATAATAACCAAGTCTTAATGAAGGAGGCACCTCAATTAAAAGAATGGCCAACATTCACAGGAGAAGGTGAATATGACCACATGTCGTTTATTAAAACAATTGACATGTTACAAGAAGACTATGCCATACCAGATGAATTAATCACTGCAAGATTACATTCATTATTTGAGAAATCTGCAAAAAGATGGTATTATGGCATAAGACAGACAAATGGTAAAAATACCTGGTCTTGGTGGAAACAAGAAATAATCACCAAATGGGCAAATGATGCCTGGAGGTATAAGATAGAAAATGCATTTGAAAACTCTTTCTTTGACCCAGAGAAAGATAAACCTTTAACTTGGTTCTTAAAACAAGTTGAAAGGCTTAATGCACTGTACCCAGAAATGTCACAGAAGATGGTGCATATGAAAATACTTAAAAAATGTGGAGGGGAACTAGAACATGCCCTAAGAAGCAGGTGCATAGAACCATGCTCCACAGAAGAGTATATAAATGCACTAGAAGATATAGTGACAAGAACAAAAATTGGCAGGACTTGGAAAAAATTGGACATTAAAAGCCCAAATAAACCATTTATCAAAAAAGATAAATCAAAAGAATCCTTTAAGCCCAATACATCCAACAATAATGAGCAAAGAAAATGCCATAAATGTGGAGGTATTGGACACTTAGCCAATAATTTCCTTAAAAAAGCAAAAATTAATGAAATTGTGGAAACAGAAAACCACAATGACAAAGAAGAAGAATCTGACTCTGAAAAAGAGACAGAAGAATCAGAAAGCTCTGAAAGTGATGAAATCAATATAATTAATGCACAAATTAATAATATTGATATAATTTATGAAGTACTGGATGTTAACTCAAACTTGCCACAAGTTGGAACATCTGACACAAATCTTACAAACATACAAGATGCCAAAATGTATAGAACCAAACCTGCAAGAGGAATGGGATATACAGCTGGAAAATCAAGTATTAGTATTGTTATGGTTGATAACCAAGAAGGAAAGGTTAACTTGGATACAGGAGCATATTGCACTTGTGTTGGCAAAAGTTATTTAAAAACCATTGTCCCAGACTGGCAAGAAAAACTTATTCCAATACAAGGTGTCAAATTTAGTAGTGCAAGTGAGAGCATGAAGCCCCTTGGAATAATTGATTTAACACTAATTTTTCCTCATCCCTCACAATGTGTCAGAATTAAAGTAGAGTTTGTAGTAATGGACAACTGTACTAGTAATCATTTCATACTTGGGAATGACTACTTATCAATCTATGGTATAGATATCTCCAACCAAAAGGATAGATATTTTACTATAGGAGATAACAAAAGACAAAAATTTGGATTCTTAAATAACAAAAAACAAATCACAATTATTAAGAATGAAGAAAAAATTCCAGAAAAGGAACTTTTTATATCTGAACAACTCATAGAGGCAGAATTCAATCAAGAATTAACAGAAAAAATGAAAGAAAAATTGATTGATCTCTTATTTAAGTATAAAAATGCCTTTGCAACTGACAAAGAGCCACTAGGTGCCATAATTGGACATGAAGTAGATATAATTCTTAATGTAGAAAAACCTTACCCACCTTTATTAAGAAGACCTGCTTATCCAGCCAGTCCAAGAGCTAGAGAAGCCTTAGAAGTGCACATCAAAGAATTAATGGACCTTGGAGTATTAAGAAAGGTTGGACATAATGAACAAGTAGAAGTTACTACACCTGTCATTATAACTTGGCATAATGGAAAATCAAGGATGGTAGGAGACTTCAGAGCCCTGAATACCTATACCATTCCAGACAGATATCCAATACCCGGAATCCATGAGACATTGACCCAATTGTCACAAGCTAAGTTCATCACAGCTATGGATGCTCTTAAGGGTTTTCATCAAAATGTCTTAACAGACAATGCCAAGAAACTACTAAGAATAATAGTCCATTGTGGAATTTTTGAATACTTAAGAATGCCATTTGGGATAAAAAATGCACCTTCCCATTATCAAAGAATGATGAATACCATATTTCCTGAAGAATTATCAGAAGGATGGTTAATTATCTACATTGATGATATCATAGTTTGCTCAGAAACTTGGGAAAATCACCTTACAAGACTAGAAAGGGTACTACAGAAAATAGTCCAAGTAAATATGAAAATTTCTTTGAAAAAGTGTCATTTTGCATATAGTGAATTAAAAGCCCTAGGACATGTAGTATCTGGCCTTAGTCTAGGCATAGACAAAAATAAAGTAGCAGCAGTACTACTTAAACCAATGCCTCAAACCAAAAAAGAAATGCAATCATTTCTAGGATTTGCTGGTTACTATAGACAGCATATAAAGGACTTTGCAAAGATTGCTAAATCCTTGTATAAGCTATGTGACCAACAAACAGTCTATGAGATGACAGAAGAAAGAGTCAAGGCATATGAAGAATTGAAAAATTCCTTAACAAATGCCCCATTTCTTCTAATGCCAGATTGGAAACTACCTTTCAAACTGTACATTGATGCTTGTGGAGAAGGACTAGGTGCTGCACTTCACCAAACACAAATTATCAATGATAAACCAGTGGAAGGACCAATTTGTTTCATTTCAAGGCAAATAAAGCCAACAGAAGCAAGGTATGGAGCAAGCCAAATGGAATGCTTATGCCTAGTGTGGGCTTTAGAAAAGCTGCATTATTATTTGGATGGCACAGTATTTGATGTCATTACAGACTGTAATGCTTTGAAATCACTATTAAATATGAAGACTCCAAATAGACATATGCTGAGATGGCAAATTGCTATCCAAGAATATAGGGGAAATATGACTATTGTTCATAAATCTGGAAATATTCATAAAAATGCAGATGGTCTTAGCAGATGGGCTCTAGCAAATACCCCTGACAATCCAGCATGGGTACCACAAGAAGAGCATCATATAGAAGGAATATGTGCTACAGACATTGGCACAGAATTCTTTAACCAAGTTAAAGAAAGCTATAAGACAGACAAAAATTGCCATATCTTAAGCCAACTTCTAATGAAAGACTGCAAAGATCCATCACTTTCATCAAAACTAGATGAAATATGGAAAAAGGCATATGATGAAGGAAGATTCCACCTCCTTGATGGAATCCTTTACCATAGAACAAAACACACATGTGTTATGGCCTTAACAGATAGAACACTAATAAACACTATTTTACATGAGTGTCATGATAGTGTTGCATCTGGACATCTCTCAGAAGATAGGACACTAGAGAGGGTGAAAACCTGCTCTTGGTGGCCAAATTGGAAGAAAGATGTTGCAGAGTACTGCCAAACCTGTGACAGATGTCAAAAAGCCAACAGAGCCACAGGAAAGAAATTTGGAATGATGATCCAAATCCAAGAACCAAAATCCCCATGGGAAATAGTTCATATGGATTGGGTAACAGCCTTACCTCCAGGAGGAGACAGGAGTTATAATTCATGCCTAGTGTTAGTTGACAGGTACAGTAAAACTCCCATGTTCTTACCATGTCATAAAGATGACACAGCTATAGATACAGCCATAATGATATGGAATAAAGTCATTAGCCACACAGGCTTATTCCAAAATATTATAAGTGACAGAGACCCAAAGTTCACTTCAGCATTATGGACAAATCTCCATAACTTGTTTGGGACAAAATTGTCATTCTCAACAGCTTATCATCCTCAAACTGATGGTCTAGCAGAAAGAATGATACAGACCCTAGAGGATATGATCAGAAGATTCTGTGCTTATGGGCTTGAATTCAAAGATTCTGATGGTTTTACCCATGATTGGTGTACACTAATACCAGCACTTGAACTGGCATATAAGACATCAATCCATTCTTCTACTGGCAAAACACCAGCAATGCTAGAGAAAGGTTGGAATCCAAGACTTCCTTATGATACCCTAAAAAAGGACTTAGTGGATATACATCCAACAGCAAGCAGTTTCAAGATAATGCTTGACAAAGCAAGACACCATGCAAACAGATGCATGCAAGATTCTTTTAAATATGCAAAAGAAAGATGGGATAAAAGTCATAAGCCACCTGACTTCAAAATAGGGGACTTGGTTTTAGTATCAACCCTTAATTTCAATAACATAAAAGGCCCAAAGAAATTGAAAGATTCCTTTGCAGGACCATTTATGATAAAAGCACTTCATAGACCCAATGCTGTGCAATTAGAGCTCACATGTGAACTAATGAACAAACACCCAACTTTCCCTGTAAGTCTGATAAAACCTTACAGTTCAAGTGACAAGGAGTTATTTCCACTAAGAAATAAACCCCCACTTGAGATTCCCCCCTTGGAGGAAGGAGAGGAAAAGAAAATAGTAAAAGTCCTTAAAGAAAGAAGGACAAGAAACAAAAAAGAAAGGGAATACCTTGTAAGGTATAGAAATTCAACTCAAGAAGATGAATGGCTACTTGAGAAAGATATAACAAATGCTGATAAATTACTAAGAAGGTTCAGACATGAAAGAAAACCTGAAAAATAAAAATTTAAGCATTATTGAGCTTCAAGACTAACAAAGTCTATTGAAGAGGTAGGACAGTGGATGATACCCTAATCACATATATCAGATTGTGGTACAATCTTTTTTGGTGGTAGGGAATGTGAGCCTTTGAGATATGACCACATACCCAATAAGGTCACAAAAAAGACTCAGAATAATTATACCTTTAATATAACTATATTAAAATTAATTAGAATAATTATACATTAAAAATAATTACTCAAATATACAAAAAATACCATAAATTGGTACTAAAATTGGTTTAACTTAAAAACCAATGAATCAACATGTAAAACAAATTATACCATTGGATTCCCCATGGAAAAATACACATATACCATTTTTATGGCATATCTGTAAAGTCAATACTTAAGGAATTATAAGGTATAATACCTTATAAAAACCATAAAACCTTATTTATCTCAAACACTAATGAAACAACATGTAAAATAAATTGTACCAGTGGATTCCCCATGAAAACCCGCACATAAAACAATTAATAAGCCAATTTCCAATGTTAATACTTAAGGAATTATCCTGAATATATGCACTTTTTTGGTCAATGCATATATTCAAGGATCATAGCTAATATCTTCTAAACTATACATGATAGAATGATGAACCAAAAATAAAGTTACCACGTAATTACTGTAAAAACACAGATATGAACTCTATTTTACAAATTATAAACAAGGTTACAACCTATGATGAAATATTGATAAAAATCAACAGAGCTGTTGACCACTTTGTTGTGAAAGTGTTCCAAACTAAAAAAAAGTACACAGTTGGATTCTACTAGTTCATTCGTGAAGAATGATGTAATTTTTATTATTAAATTCAGGGTATAACCCCCTGAAATCAAGGTTTGAAGTTTAAAATATTGAATTTCGACAGAAAAGATGAGTTACAAGAAAAATCATCAAAATTAGAGTTTTGATGATGTAATGAAAAGCTCTTGGCAGCATAATAAGGTTATGCCAGGCTATCAGAATTCACTCTCTGAATTGCTGTAGCGTGTAAATCTTCAAAGTTATTGAGGATCAAAGTTTGAGCTTAATTTGAGCAGTTATGATCACATACTGTAACCTTAATTTAAGTTTAACAGTCTTAAGAGTGATAAAATTGGTGAATACTATTAGCTTATGATTAAAACTAATAAAATCCACGAAATTTGGGGTTCTGCCAAGCCTCTGATGTCATCAAACTTAGAGTTATAGTGATAACTCTAAATAATGGTGTAATAATGATGTAATATGGTTTGATCATGATGTAATCACCCTCAAACCTTAAAATATTGATCAATTCCAGTGGATATGATCAGTACACGTCTACTAGAAGCCTGTTGGACTCTAGGAGGGAGGTATTTACTATAAATAGAGCTCTTTTTACTCTATTTTCCCCTCAGACGCATCAAAAACATTAAATCAATTAAATAAAAGGTAATTTCTTTATTCTTTATATATAAAACTCTTATATTATTAAAGACCAAAGACCATCTTAATATTAATCACTATTTTTACGTGATTAAATCAATTCTTTAATTGTTTTTGCTATAAATCTCTCTATAAACTCATTTCCATGTAAAATCAAGAATTTTAGTAATTTTCTTTATTTTTTTATTGTAAATACAATTTGAAAAAGTTGTATTATATTCTTTTGGCGTAAAATATCTCAAAATTATTATTTTAAGTGTTAAAAGTAGGTTATTTCATCTTATTATAATAATTTCTCTCTTATTATTGCTCTTAATAATTCTTATTTAATATAAATAGTATTTATATTAATATATAACTTTAATATTAGTAATATTATTGTTATTAATTGTTTTTTATTTATAAAAAACAGTTTTTCACGCCTTTATTATTTGTTGGTAACAATAATAAAGAGCTTTATAATATATTAATTATTTTCTATTAATATATTATTTATAATATTATAATTTCATATAATATTAATTATATTATTATATTTATTTAATAATATAATATTTTTACGCCATAATAATAATATTTCTTTATTATTATTATTATTTTAATCTTATTTATTTCATTTATAAGGACATTCAGAGTACAATAAGTAAAAAATTAGTAATTTTTACTTATTGTTTCACAGTCAAACCTTACAATTAGACTCAAATCACAAGATAAATGGTTGAGGAGGGGTGAGGAATAAATTTGAGGGATAAATTCACAGGGATGGTCAAGTTGATTAAATAATAGACTTACTTATACTCTTTGAGAAAAAGGTTTGAACTTGAATGGTTGGGCTGATAAAGAAATGAATTAATGAGATTTTTTGATTTACATAATCCAGGGATTGTAGTTGATTCCTCTTTTGATGAGGATTTGATATTCTTTGAAGATTAATGGAGGTATTTTAGAATTTTTTTTTGTAGAAGTAGGGTTGGGAGTAGAAAGGTAAGATACAGGTATCTGGGAAAGGGAAGCTTGTATTTTTTAATTTTTTTCAGAATTAGAAAAAAAAGCACCTTAATTCCCATTTTCCTGGAGGAAAAGAGAGTTGAGTTGAAATGTGATTGACTTGTTGTTTCTGACCTTATTTCCTCAACAAGTATTTGGAGGAACAATTGCCAAATCCAAATTTATGGCGCTTCGAAGAACCTATAGCTAGAGTACAGGAAATAAAGGCCTCCATAAAAATAGAAAATTTTTTTCAAAAGGTATTATTGAATAAATGACTAATAAAACCCAATATTATTGATGAGGTCTCACTATTACTTTTGAGGCCATTTAGTGGCTTTAAGCTTCCAAGTTGACAAAAAATTGTGGTGATTGATAGCCAATGTACATGCCCAAAGCAATTGAAAAATAAATTTTTCATGGAGCCTGCTATTGTGTTTTTCCTTCACATGTATGTGTTTCAGGGTAAAGGAAACTAATTTATGAATCAGATTTCTGTATCTTTCATTGCTACTAGTTAGTTGAAGAATGAAAGAAAAATGTTAAAGATTACTGAGATGATTTTTTTTCATGTGAAAAGATTTACTTATGATTTTTTGACTTATCAATTATTAAGAAGATTTAAGAAACAACCCAAGCCAATAATTTAAAAAATGAAACATTATTGAATTGTGGGAGCTAATAATCACATAATAAGATGATTTATAAGCTTCAAAAAAGAAATTTGATTCTTGATCTCATTCCTACTCACTCAGACTAACATCCTGATGAAAAGACCAACAATTGTTCAATTATTGTAATCAAAATTATCATCTTTGTATGGTCAATTAATGCCTCAAGTGTCTTGATTATGGGTGTAACTCATTTTTCCCTTTTTGGATTTGTCTCAGAAATCTTATGGAAATAATTATTGACATAATTGGTCAAAATAGACCTACAATTTTACCACATTTTCTAGATAAGAAAAAATTAATTTTTTCATTAATTTTATTCAAATTTACTTTAAATTTTACTTTCTTAGGATTTGGTCAGCTTCTTGAGTTATCAAAAAGATAGAAATCTGCGGCACTTATTATCAGAAAAGTAAAACAAAAGGGGTTTTCTTTTCTTCTCCAAAGCTTTGTATCTTAATGTAAAAGAGGCATGATTTTCTCATCTGAATGTCAGTGTTATTCTCACCTTCACTGTACTAAACCTAAGGTTCAGTAACCTTTGACAATTTACTGTTCAATATATACAGATAGGTGAGATAGGATTGGGTCAGGATTTCTCTTGGAATATTCTTCACCTCTAAGACCAGAGGTGAGGAAAAGGAGAGAGCATTCAGGAGCCTGATATATATGGTAGATTATTTAAAACTGTGGTGCATCTAAGGTAGCTTATTGATATGTCAAACAGTGGTTAACTCCCAGCTACTAAAATTAATTATTCAAGAAATTTCACCCATTGGTAATATTTTATGAGCTATATTACCAATTAAATAAATATTTTGACTTTAATTCTTAGATAAATCTTAAAAAATATTTCAAATAAACTTATTCAATAATTAAAATTATTTATTTAAATCTTCAAAAATATTTTCAAAAAAAGAAGACATGAATTATAAATCAAGATTCTCTAATAGAATTTATTTGAAAGTATAAAGAATTTGCTTATTTAGGTTTTAGTTAAAGTCAAGTCACTTATGATTTAGGAATTTGAATTGAAAAAATAAACAAGTTTTTTTAATATTGGAATTTTTTTAGGTTTATCAATTATTATTTTTCTCAATAAAATAAAATAAAATAAAATAATAATGAATTAATTTAATTTAAATCTCAATGAAATGATTTTCTTTCAATTTTAAATTTAATTTATTTTCTTTGAATTTTTGGAAAAAAAAATATTACTTTGATAGAAAAGCTTTGAAATAATGGTTTGTTTGATTAATTTAGATTAAAAATAATAATATTATCTTGGAAATATTTATTCAATAATCTCAAAGAGAATAATTTAAAAATATTCTGTTTAATTCCTTTCAATAAAAAACAAGAATATAAATTCTCTCAAAAAGCTTAACAATTATTGATGTCTTTGATTTCAGCATTTCAAAATCTTATCCTAAGACCATTATAATTATTATTATTTTTCAAAATCCCATTTCTTCTTCTTTTGACTAAACATTTTGAAGGAAGTTTTTTTATTTATTTTTTAAACCTGATTTCAAGTAGGATATCTTTTTTGATTAAAAGTGACCCCAAAACCCAAGTTAAGAGTTCATTCAAGTTTTTTTGAGATCCAATGAAGATTTTAAGTGATTTTGATTGAATTAATTATTATTTTTTTCATTTTAAATCAGTTTATGAGGCTGACAGCCATGGATTGAGTCAGTGGCTGTGGCTGATCCTTCATTGGTTCTTACTGAGTTTGATTGAAATGAATTTATGGCCAATTTGAAGAATTTGATCCAATTTTTAATTAAGGTTGCTTGATTTAAATTTTAATTTAAACTTTCCTTCCTTCCTCCCTTCCTTCCTTCTCAAATCAAACATGGCTTCTTGTTTTAAATCAAATCATTGGATCTTAACATCTTCTTCTGAATCTCATACATCCAGCTCACCATTGGCTCAGTCAATCCCTTCAAGTAAAACTATCTCATCGTCAACTCTGCCAACCCAATCATCTTCCTCCACTATCTCACAAAATTCCGATGGGAAAACTAAAACAAATTCCAATCTGATTGAATACTTTATCGCTGGTGGAATTGCTGGTGCAACCTCACGAACGGTGGTTTCACCACTTGAAAGACTTAAAATTATCTTGTCAGTCTCGATCATCATCATCTTCATCTTGCTCTTTTTTGTTAAAGATGATCAATTAGAAAACAAGAAACTGTAACAACAACTTGATTGGAGATCTTGGTCTTTTTGATTTTGATTTTATTTATTTATTCATTTATTTACTTATTTATTTTTTTTCAAAAGCAGCTAACTTTGTAATTGAAATAATAGAAAAAAAAGTCTTTCCTCAATTTTTTTTTCATTGATTCATTCATATATTCTTATTTTATTTTTATTTTTATGTTTTTTTTTTTAAAAAAAGATAAGAATTTCAAATGTTCATCTCACTCGAATTCACTCACGCTCAACCCCGTTTTGTTTTATTCTAATCTTTAAATTTATTCTTGTTTGGCCAATGGCTTCTTGGGTTGGTTTTATTTTATTTTATTTTTTATTTTTGTCTATCTTGGTTTTTCAGCCAATGTCAAGGTCCAGGATCCTCAAATTATCAAGGAATGTGGCAATCTCTAATCAAAATTGGTCAAGAGGAAGGTTGGAAGGGATATTTTCGAGGTAATGGCATCAATGTCATCCGAATCGGTCAGTTTGAACATTGTACTCATCAACTTGTTGATCTTTTCTTTTCAACTGATAGTGCTTTGATTTTTTCTAAACCTTAGCGCCTTATTCAGCTATTCAATTTTCATCTTATGAGGTTGCCAAAAAAATTTTAGCCGGTCTGGCACCGACTGGAGAGTTAACGACTCCTCTAAGATTGGGAGCTGGTGCATTGGCTGGAATCTGCTCAGTTGTTTCAACTTACCCACTCGATCTTGTTCGATCGAGATTAAGTATCGTGTCAGCTAATATTGGATCTCGATTGCCCACCAAGAACAGTGCAAAGGAATTGGGAATGGTTGGAATGACCCTTTTGGTTTACAAGACTGAAGGCGGCATTAAAGGCCTATATCGTGGACTGGTTCCGACAGTAGTCGGAGTAGCACCTTACGTCGGTTCTAATTTTGCAGCTTATGAAGTTTTGAAACAATACTTTTGTCCAACAACACCATCATCTTCTGCTAGCAACGGCAGTTCAACTAATGGATCAGGAAAAACCTATGTCTTGAGAAAATTAGCTTGTGGTGCATGCGCTGGCGCTTTTTCTCAATCAATCACTTATCCATTAGACGTTCTAAGACGTCGGATGCAAGTAACCGGAATGTCCGGAATCGGGTTTCAATATAGTGGAGCCTGGGATGCCACTCTTAAAATCATTCAAAAAGAAGGGATAGGTGGTTTGTATAAAGGCTTATGGCCCAACCTATTAAAAGTGAGTCTCTTTTTTGGGGAGGCGTAATTGGACCGTACCTCAATTGGAAATAATCGTCTTGTTAATGAATTCTTCCTAGGTTGCACCCAGTATTGGAACTTCATTTGTAACGTATGAATTAGTTAGGGATTATTTGCTAACATTTTAAAAAAAAAGCTTTAGATAAAAAGGAAAATACATATAAATACTCTTAGTGGAAATTAATATTAATAGAATAGAGACAAAAAAAAGCGTCAAAAGATTTTTCGCGAAGGCTTTGAATATTCGTTTTTTCTGTCACAATAATCGTGGAAAGAAATGTTAATCAACTTAACTAAATGAATAAACTTTCTAAAATAAAATAAAATAAGACTACAAGAAATTCCAGTATTACAGTCACATACCGCTTGTACCTCTTATCAAAAGTGCCAAAAGAATCATCAACTTGGACTAATTTTCTATCTTCCCAAACGTTATTTCTCGCGTCTTTTCTGGTTGTTTTTTTAATGAAGCAAGTATTGAAATACATCAAGTTACAGTGACCAACCCCTAATTGGTAAAGCAAAAGGGTCACCTTTTTAAAAGTGATATAAACCAACTCAAGCAGGTATATTAATCATGTTTACTTTCATACTAGTTGAAGTCTCTCACTACCAAAACAAAAATATGAATCTTCATGACATTTTCAAATAACTTTTGATGAATATTTAAGAAAGCTAAATGCTTATGTAATTCAACCTTTTTTTCAAAAAAGTAAAATACCATTCAGAGAACAAAACAATTGTTTGATGAATTTAAATAGTTTCATAAAAATAAGATAAATTACTTCATTATTTCCCTTCAACCCCACCTGCCCCCTTACCTTGAAAGAAAGAGGGAAAAAAAGAAACAAAGGGTAAACACTCAACCAATTAATTAAGTATATACATGTTGATTTTGATTAGAAAAAAAAAAAAAATGTATCCATGAATCAAATGAATTGTTTCAAGAAAAAATTGAGTTAAAAAATCAAAGTGAAATTAGTTATTTCCAAAAGGAAATTTTTGTGCACCTAGATTTTATTCTATTTCATTTTTTTGGTTTTCAAATAATACCAAGTTGTTTTTTTTATGAAAATTTTAATTTAAAATGAATTTAAACCAGCGCTTGAAATTTAATCATTTGTCTTGAAATTTTGATTGATCATTTATTTTTTATCTCCAATCCAAAACCAAAAACAAAAACAATAGAAATTATTTCAAAACAGAAATTTTTATCAAATCTTCGAATCATGAATTGGGTGATGGCAATCTCCAGTGTAGGAATGGGTCGGTCAAAATCTTTTATGATTCCTTCCTCTTGAAATTAATTCTTGATCGTTTTTTAGCTATAGGACCACCTTTAGTCTACCTGGATCAGTATAGTTGAGTATTTTGAATCTTTAATTAATCAATCAATCAATCAACAAAGCTTTTAATCTTATTCACTCATGATCTCGTCTTTTCTCTATGAAAGTTAGTATCAGTCGAAACAAGAATTCCCAAGGATTTTCTCATCTGATTTGTTTGGTCCTTTTGTCTGTTGCTCCTCTTTTGAATGGGTTTGATGATCAGGTTACAAGTGGATAAGACTCAAGACTGGTGCTAATGGTTTTAATTTGACCCTTTGGATCCTACACGTTTTCTATTATCGACTAGAGCAGCCAACATTACTAGATTGTTTTATTGGCTTGGAGAAAGATTCGATACAGCTCTAGTGATTCAATCAATCTTAATGATCATTACTCAATTCGGACTATTAGAAATTTGTTTACGATATAATCAAACTTCTCATCAAATCTCAGTAGATAATTCACAGTTTGATCATCCACGCACGACCTCAAGACAACCTACTAACATCGTTTTACCAATCGGCCACATCGAGAGATCTATTCCCCAAGCTCAAAATTCTATCTCATCCCCCGCTTTTTCCTTTGGGAACGTTATGAATCAGAAAATTGATTTTTACATTGATGCCTTTGCTCTTCTTATCGTTTCTGAGGTTCTCCTGTTTGTAATTCTTCAACGTTTTCACTGGTTCATTCAATTAATTGGTTTTGTTGCCGTTGGACTTGAAAGTACTGTTCGTCAAGTTTCTGGCTAATGATAATTTCTTTCGAATTTTTAGAGGAAATTCTTCAACTAATCCAATCTTGCTTTTTTTCAAATTTGTTTGAGAGCAGCTACCCCTGCCTCAACTAATAACCAACTATCGGCGAAAATCATTAGCTGGGTTCAGTCCTTTAGTTTTATTTGGCTGGTTATTTGGAGATGGTTTTAAATCAATTTATCTCGTCCTGATTGTACCACACGCCAACCCTATTCAATTTAAAATTTGGTTGGTACTTTGGTCTTCTCTTGGGTTTTTTTGTCATTTGTTGATTTTTCTATAAATTCCAATAGTGCCTTTTTTCAACTTTTCATCGACATTTTAATTCTATTTCAAGCTTTAATTTATAGAAGAAAAACTCATTCAGATTTACTTCAACTTGATAATAACTATGATCATCAAGAAAGAAATGATGATATTTTGATCAATGATAACAATTTGTAAATATTCAATTTTGTAATTTGTTTTTTCGAAAATAATCGTTGCATTAGCCTCATCAACAGGAAAAATTACTCATAGGAAAAAAATGTAGTATACTTACTCATCTTCAAATTTGCTAATTGTTTTCATGTGTTTTATTTATTTTTGGATAAATAACTTTTAACATATGTATGCTATTTCAAACAAGATTACATAAACCTCTGCAAAAAATATCAAGTTGCTTTCAATATATTTTGGCTCAAAAGTGAGGAAACTGTTGTGATTAAATTCCAAAGGCCTATGTAGTTATTCAATTTTGATGACGTAACTTTTCAGAAAAAAAGTGGCGGATTCATTGTCGAGTGTATTTTTAATTTGCTTCCTTACACGACCCCTTCTTACACTCAGTTGAACTTCATGAAGCAAGTTGAAATCTCAGGCAAAGCCTTATCTACGACATGTTTGTTTTTTTAAAAGAAAGATAAAGATAGCAAAATTATCATTATCATTCAAATTAATTTTAAAATTTTAAAAACAAGATATGCACAGTATATATGTATGAATTTATTATAAATTTTTATTTTTATTTTTATTTATAATAAAAAAAGAAAATGTGATTAAGGCCTGGTTTATGATCCGGTTTTGAACTCTATTTGAAATTTATTTTGAACTTATTATTTATTTATTTTTCATTAATTTTACATTAAATTTATTTCAAGATAATCACAACTCCATCTCAAGATTCTACAACCAAATTTTGAATTTTTCACTAAATTTTTTAAGATTATCATAAAATAAAAATTTGCAGCAACATGATTTTTGAGTTTGAGAATTTATACTTTTGGTTTTATCTTTATTATCTCTTCCATTATGGCTGATGCCACTCCAAACTAACAGTTAACAACTTATGAAGGAATTCAAAGACCCCCTTTTCAGAATGACAATACTGAAGAGTAACCCAATTCACCTAGTTCAAGCATGAATCATGGAAATAAATGCATAAATTCAATTGGAGAGTCAAATGACTGTAGAAGAAACCCCAAGTAAAGCATCAGGAAAATGACACAAACAATTTAAACATGAAGAGGCCCAACTACACAAGCAGTCATATGAGTGTGCAAATGTTGAAGCCCAGAGTTGACTTATAATTCAATAGGGATTTCTTTTGGTGTGAATACAGAATAAAGTAGTATTTGGAATTAATGATGGAATTAAAAATTGGACTTGAAAAAATTTTGGAGAGAAAATTAATTGAGATTAATTCCATGGTAAATAGTATTTTAATATTAATGAATATCAAAAAAAAAAAAAAAAAATTTAAAATTGTAAAAATATCATGTTTTAGATGTTAAATTGTTGTTATAAGGAATTTAGGATAATTTTTAAGTTAATTCTAATGAGTTTTTTTTTTTTTTTTGATTGTGAATGAACTATTTCATAAAATATCTTAGATTATAAAGGACACTTGTAATGCAACTCGAGGGGGGAAGGGGGGTATTTGTTCAATTTTAATGTCACCATATGAAACATGTGGTAGGAAAGTTTTTTATGATATAAATGATAATATATAAATTTAGTAAATTATTTTTTATGTAGGTCTATGAAATGTTAAAGCTAATTAATAAAAAAATTTGTAGAATGAATTCCACTTTAATGAAGTCATGGAATTTAACATAGCCTTCAAATTAAATGGAAAATCAAGAAAAAATTGGTAGAAAGTAATAACAATATAGGGGAATTTTTTTTTCTTCCAAAGATGGGGATCAATCCAAAAAAGAGAATGATAATTTGGGAATTATAAGGAATGAAGATATTGTGCCAATAACTTCCATTTATCACTTGGTCTAGAAATCAATAAACCTTAGGATATCTGAACCAGTATTTGATAAGTAAATTGTCTACTTTCAGAATGGCTAAAATATATAGGGATTTATTTTTCCTGAATAATATTAACAATAAAATTCATATCATGTTAATGTTAAAGAATATAAAATATAAAGCCAATGAATATGATTGATTGAAAATGTCATGGGAATATGAAAGAGAAGAAGAGAAATGAAAATAAGAAAAGTATAAGAATGATCATATGAATATGTTTATGATGAAATCACTAGATTAGGTGAAATTTATTTATAAAGAAGATTTTCTAAAGCTATAAGATTTATTAAAGTTATTTACTTGAAAATTAATAAATTTTGGATTATTATAATTAAAATAATAAAAAACTATAAAAATTTTAATAAATAACCACAGTTTAAAATGTTTATCAGATTTCTAATTTTGTTTTTATTAGATTTTCCCATTAAATGATACCAAAAAAACATTTCTTATCAATTTCTTAAATTACTTTCTTGGTTTAATTTTTATTTTATTTTATGAAAAACTGATGATGACTTTAGATTTTTAACACTATTGTATTTGTATTAATATTTATATGAAAATAATTAATAGAAAATTGAACTTTAATTAATTTTGAAATTGAAAAAAAAAAACCATTAAATTTAAATCTTTAGTTTTTAAGAAGAAGTTAAAAACCCTTTGTGAAAATTAAACAATTTTTTTTTGATTATTTTATTATAAGAAATTATAAGGTATTTAAGAATAATTTTGAAATAACTCTTGAGCTTTAGTTATGCCAATTATTTGTTAAGTGAGTTAAAAGCATAAATTATTATTTTTTCTTTAAAATATAACTGTCCTATGAAATTCTGTTTGAAATTATAAAATAAATTAAATATTCTTAATTATATTCTAATAACCACTGATAAAAAATTATAAAAATTGATTTCTATAAAAATTTTTTTTTACCCCCTTTATTGCTAAATTAATCTAATAAGTTATTTATTTCCTATTAAAATTTCTCTTAAAGAAATTTTATAGATAGTCTAAAATATTTTTTTAAAATTAATTAAAAAATCTTATTATTAGAATTAAAAAAAAAAAAAAAAAAAATCAATTTTAGGAATTTAATAAATTTTAATATAATAATTTCAATATTTAAATTAAAAACATAATTTGAAATTTAAAAATTATTTTAATATATAACCAAAAGATCACAAAAAAAAAAAAAAAATTATTGAAATAAGTTAAAATTTAAAAATAATAAATTTATTTTTTTAAAATTTTTTTTTTTAAAAAAAAAGAAAAATAAATAATAATAATAATAATAATTAAATATAAATTTAAAATTTTAAATATAAAAAAAAAGAAAAAGAAAAAAGAAAATTTATAAGAAATTTTTTAATCTCTTAACCAAAAAAAAAAAATTGTAAAAAAATTGTAAAAAAATTGTAAAAAAATATAAATTGTTTTACTTAAAATAATGAAATAAAAACAATTTTTTTTTTTTAAGAAAAATATTAAAAATAATTTTTTTTTTTTTTTCTGAAAAAAATTTAATAAAATTTATTATTTTATTATTTTTTTAAAAAAAAATTATTTAATCATTGATTTCCTCAAAAAAAAAAAAAAAAAAAAAAAGGTGGGATTAAATCTGAGTAAAATTTCTTTAAATCAAATCTAAATAAGTTCAAATTAAGATTTTATTATTTTATGTATTAAAATCCAAAAATAATCAAAACTTTAATTTAATTAAAAACACATATGGTGTTAAATATCAATTTTTTGTGTCAAAATTTAGATTTGGTGTGTAGTTTAGAAGTTATTAGGAATATGTGAACATTTATTATGTAAGTAATTTTGAATTTACAAATAAGAAATTAAAAATCATTTTTTTTATTGTAATTTTCCCATTAAATTACATATGTAAACTTTTTATTATAATACATTATGAGGAATCAAAGAAAAAAATAAATTCAAAAGATTAAATTTTTCAGGGAAAAGGAATTTTGGCTTGAAGGGCACCAGAATACCCCAAATTTTCTTCTGAAATGTGTTTGGGGATGTCAAAGTTTATTCAAAAACTCATCAATTTTGGGATGGAATTGAGTCACATGGTTTGTGACTCAATTAATGATGAGGTTTTGATACCAATCAGAGCAGTTGTAACTATTTCCAAGAGGGTAAAACTACCCTTAAGTTCAAAAAAAATTAATAAAACAAGATTTAAACTTTTTTAAGGTCTTTTGGAGGCTTAAAAACAACTCTTTCTATAGAAATGGCTGTTTCAAGGGAATAAAATGGCTAAAGCCAGCCCTTTATTAATCCAAAACATGGTTCAATGATTCCATAATTGGCTTTTCTGTTTTAAATGTTTTTCTAATGGTGGATTAAAGTAAGTTTTACTTTTTGAGGAAGAAAATTGGTGGCTATAAAAGAATGTCTTCTTTAAATCTATGTTCTCTTCATGTTAGACTCTTTTCCTTTTATATTTAGTTTGAAAATTGTCAAACCAATTAATCAAAGATTAAAACCACCAGTTTTAAATCATTTTAAACCTTTTAACCACTTAAAAAAAATCATTATAATCATTTTTTGTAACTATTGATAATCATTTTTCCCTTGAACCACCCCAAAAGTGAATTAAAGAATTTTTCACTTTGTTTTCAAATTAACTCTGGTCATTTTTGGGAATTTTTTCTATTTAATAATCTTTTTGGAGACTATTTTCTCATATCCATTAAATGCAGTTCTTTTCTCAATTAATTTCATTTGAAATTGATCTTGAAGAAATCTCTTTTGTAGTCATAAACATCTCTTGTAGATTAATTTTGGATAAATTTTTATTTTTGGTAAAACAATAAATCTTTATAATATTGTTTCTTATACTAATAAATTTAAAAGAAATAATATTAATGTGTTTTTATTTAAAAACTATTGAAATTACTATTTTCACATAATTTTACCTTGAACAAATTTTAAGGGCAGGAAAATTACTTGATTTTCAATCAAAGCTTCCTGTCCACACCTTACACCTACAAAAAAGAAATATGATAAAATTGATTACCCAAATTCAAGTATTGTCATTTTTAAGTAAGTCAGAAATAATTTGAGACACAGATACTTAGCATAGATGAAATGTATGGAGGCTCAATTGAAATAGGGTGAGTTTCATGAAAATGTTATAAAATTCCAAATATTCCTACATAATAGTTTCATCTTTGCTTATATGACTCCAGAATTAATGAAATTAATTTTTTTTCACTAAATAATTGGATATTTCAAAAACATCTTTATTTTGAATATGGGAAAGTAAATTTAGATTTTGAGCTACTAAGGATTGATTTTAACTTAAATGAAATAAAAAAGTATGCAATCATATCATATTTCTTCAAATTTTTATAACATAATCAAACATACTTCATTTGAAAAACCATTTACTCTGCAAATTTGATCAAATACAACCATATCTCAATTTTATCACTTCACATATCATTTATCTCACAAAAAATCTTATTAATTAAAAAAGATGATTCCACTTTAATTATTTCTTGAATTCTTCTTATAAATTTTCCAAAAATTTAAATATTTTAAATAATTTACTTTTTTATCTCCAAATCCTTAATCAGTTGATATTTCATCTCCATATTTTTGATTGAAATTGGTGAAAAAAATTCCAACCTCTTTCCTTAAATATGCTGTAAAAAATAATACATATTATTGTCACTTTTCCTGTATGTAGTGGTAAGGTAGCCTGTTGAGTCAATAAGCAGTGAAACCTGTTTTCTAATTGTCCAAATGTTTCTTTACTACTATTATGAAATTTTCAATTCAAATTATAAATTAATTTCCTTCCCTTTCAAGCTAAATAGTCTTACTAGCCATATTGAAGATCATATGTTATTGTAATTAACATGATTAAAATCATGTTGATTGTGTGAAGGATTAAGAATAGGTATCTAGGAAGAATAGGCCAAAGATCAAATAAATAGACAATTTGGAGGGAATTGGGCTACCCCATATATAAAATACTTTCCCATTTGAGCTTTCCTAAAAATATTAATGTAATAAATAAAACTTGGAAGTACACCATAAAGCTATTTCAAAGTGAGGTTAGAACAAGTAATACTGTATGATACGTTATAATTGCATATGAATTACATTTTGAAAATTATCATAGAAATAAAGATTAATTGAAATAAAATGGGGTGTCACCCTTTATAATTGACAAATGACTTCCACTTTTCATTTTGTTGTGGAAAAATTGGTATATGCATGAAATCAATAGCACCAATGATGTTGGCTGGTCCTTTTTTTGAAAGGTTAATTTATAGCCTCTAACTCCCCTTGATTATCCAAATTAGGAAAACTTTTTGAAATAAATTGCTAAGAAAGCTTATACCTCATAAAAAATGATAATTAAACCTATATAATTGTCATATCATGCCATAATACCAATATTTCTGGAACAATAGGTTGTTATAACAGGTAAGATGTGGAATTTCCAATATTATGAAAATGGCCCATGTTTTTTAAGTGCTACCATGACCAAGATGATAAAGAGTGAAACCTAATTTTTCTTCTAATTTCAACCCCTTGATATCCTGATGTTGAGCATTGCTAACATGTGAATTTTTGCTTTCAGATAAAGAAAAAAATGAAATACCAATTGAAAAAGACCAATAAATTGTCCTTCATTGAAAAGTTCCTTATTATACCAATGGTTGCATAAGGAATCTTGTGGTATTTCACAACAGGTTATATGAACATATTTTTGACACCATTCTTAATTGAAAGCTGTTTCCATTATTATGCCAGCCATTCCATAAAATATCACAAATTTTTCTATTCTTGAAAATGGGAAATTTTAATTAAATTGATACTATATCAATTTAAGATTACAGAAGAATTAAAATTAAGTAGATAGTTCTTGAAAATGGTATTATAAATGCACATAATGTTTTGAGATGATTTTTTAATTATCTTGAAATAAATTCAATGTAAACTTGACAAAAAAATAATTTAAAACAAAGTTCATAACTCAATAACTAACTTGGCTTAAATTATGAAATAATAATAAAAATAATAATAATAAGTTAAAAAAAATAAAATTTCTGGTTTTTTTAATCCAAAAATATCATTTTTGAATTTATGAAGAAAAAAAAATTGAGTGAAATAATTTTTTTTAAAAAAATAAATTAAAAGAATTCTTTTAAAAAAACTTAATGAATGTTTCTTTTTCAAAAAAAATCATATTAATTTACTGATTATATACAGTAAACACTGTCCTAATCCATAGCTGAGAAAAACCATAGATTTTTGGGTCCACAAATTTGGTGTGCACCAAAGCTTGGCTCTAAACCCACAAAACTCAAATACCTGGTAACCTATACTCTTTGGGTACACCAAAGAGAAATCCCATATTTTCCTATTTAATTTTATCAAATATGAATTGAAAATTTAAACAAAATTATTTTTTCTATAAAATTTCCCAAATAATCCTTTCTCAGTATTCATATGCCTTGGAAGCCCTACCAGTGGCTGTTAATTTCTACAGGTGTACAACTCTCCCCAGAAATTTTTTTATGATAAAATGTGTGTAAATGGGCTTATTTTTTTGCACTTAAGAAATCCTTCCATAAATACTCTGTAATTTTCCGATGAAAATTTTGAAAAATTGTTTTCATATCAGCTGTCTCTAAATTTTAAAAAAATGATATGCTGACTCAAAATGCATGAGGTTATCACTCAAGAGGAGGAGAAATAGATTGATATTTAAAGACATAATTCTGAAAGAGTGGTTTTTATAAACAAATTCTTGGGGCTTTCAAGAATTTTAATGAAGGATTTTGTTCATCTTAAAAGGACTTAACTGTTCTTGAACAAGCATTTAATATCCTAAATGAGATACCCAAGAAATTTCCCTCAGTAAATTCCTCTGGAATACTGAAAAAAATAATACCTTGGAAATTAAACTACTATATTTCCAGCCCACCACAAAAGAGAGGAAAAAAATATCTCAATAAAGTTAAAACAACACACCTGATACCACAACAATCAAATGGCCAAGTCAAAATTCTAAAATATTGCAAAAGGTTGAAATTTTAAATTTGTGTGTTACAAATAGAAAGAGCCAAGTAACCACATTTTCCCATTTTTCAAAACTTTATCCTTAACTTGGCATAAAAGGGACTTGTAATCCCACCTGGATCAAGGACCATTAAAAAATTGAGAAAATGTAAATATTGATAAAAAAATAACCAAATGAATTAATAGAATCAGGCTTGAAAATGTTGACAAAATTATTGAGAAGTAGAAAAATAAAGCTCTTGTTTAAAATTGAAGAATCACCAGAGATTTTCTTTAGGATAATTTGAGGTGATTTGAATGTAGATCTAGAATAACTTTGAGAAAGTGACTCACATTGAGAAATGAGTGGCTCAACTTCTTCAATACATGCAATATTATTTCTTAGATGATTTGAAATGGTGAAGACTCTGGGGATAATCCAGACAATTTTCAAAGTGTAATCATGTTATTGAATGACCTTCTTAAGGTATATGAGAACAAAGATGTATTTAATATTGATGAAACTTGAATTTTTGATGAATAAGTATGTGATGTATTTTTTTGAATGTTGATTCTGGTTTTCTAAATTTTAATAGGATTCCTCTTGATCAAAAGATTTCTGTTACAGCTATTTATGGTAATAAGGATCATAAGTAATAATTATAAATTGAATTTACCTTAAATATATTAGGGAAATAAAGATAAGCCCCTTGATTTATTCATAAATTTAAGTGACCATGCTAATCAATGAAAAAATATTCCCATTAATTGGGCTATTGGTACAACCACCATTTAAAGGCTTGGATGAATTTTGAAATATTTCAAAGATTTATCCTAGGTTGGGACCAATAGGTTTGAGGTTTGAAACAATGAATTTTTCTTCTTGAGGAAAATTTTAAAGGTAAAATTTTCCCTGACAGGATCACAAAAATTAGATTAGAGATTTTCCCACACAGTTCAGAAATTCATCCTCAACCTTTTGATTATTGAATTATAAAAACATTCAAATATTACTAGCGCTGATGCTTTTGATCCCATGAAATTCAGAGCTATTGTGGAACTCCTTTTTGGTGTGGGATTGGATAAGGCAGTCCTTGAGGGGGAAATCACAGGTAAACAGTTTTGAATTGCTGAAATAATCCTGTAACCAAGGGTGCTAATGGTGTTTTAGCTGCCCCTCTGAATATACTAAACAATCTCCCTGCAGAGCTCACAAATCAATATTTAAGATTGTGGCTTTACAACTAGAGAAGACTTTTCAGCAGTCTCTATCAGACCTATTCAATAATCAGACTAATGATAAAATAATAATAATTTTAAATAAATAAATTTGTAGGTGATTTCAAGATGATAAGATAATAATTGAGTAGATAAATAATAGATATAATAGTACTGAGTGGTGATTTTAAGTTGTTTTCTTTGTTGAAGGTATTTTGTTTAATGGATAATAGCTCAATATGAGAAAATTTAGTAATAGTGATAAGATAATAATATTGTTTGATATTTTAAATAAGTGTAATTGATAAATAATTTTGATAATATTTTAAATATATATTTTGTGATAATAATAATAGTGATATGGATTTTCTTCTAGTGAGAAGAGTATAATATAAATACTTTGTTGAGTATGAGTATTTCACTAATAGATGAATTTATAATATAGGCAGACCTACTGTTAACTACAGCTATATATAAATCACTTTTAATGTAATGTAATAATAATAATAATAATTTCTAGATTAACCTACTAGTAAGGGATGAATAATTATTCTCCTTCTTGGTATATAATTATTTGCATGAGGAAAGAGGAGAAAAAATGAGAGAGAGAGGCCTCTTTTTATGTTGTGAGAAGTACCCATGGGCTCTCCATGTAAAGTGTTATTCTTGCCCTTGAGATAATTTTGCTGGTGTAGATTTTTTGTAACAAAAGTCAGATGACCTATCTGCTACACTGTATTAGTAATCTTGCACAGCCTTGAGAGATCAATGCTAGTGTGTAAAATTGAGAATGGTGTCATATGACTGAGATATTTTTTCCATTTGTTTGGTCAAAATGAAGGTTGAGATGTTTTTCTTGGTGGGGATTTTGATAAAAATATCAGGTGACTTCTCTTTTGCACTGCTTTAGTCAGCTTGCATAGCCTTGAGGAATTAATGCTGGTGAGTTAAGGATGAAGGTGGTGTCATGTGAATAAGCCCCTGTATAATTTGTTTGTAAGATTTATCTAGTTCCAGGTCATCATGCTGTGTAATGTGGGGATATCTTGGGTTTTAATTCTTGATTGCTGTAATTGCTGTGTGGTTTACAGTTTAGTGTATTCCCCTTGCATGCAGCTGGTTGAAATTGAATTGAGTTGTATTTGATGATCCTGAGGCTGTGTACTGTACAGATCTTATGCATGTGGACTGCATAAGTCTTATTTGGGCTCCTGTATTGTTGTGTAATTTTTTAAGTTTTTAGTGGATTTTCATGTATTGAGTTGAATTGGATACTGTCATATGATCCTTGTGTCGCATGCACTGTATTTGGTTACTGTAATTCTTAGTAATATAATCTTCTTGATGGATTTAGAGTGAATATACTGTTACAATGTTACTTTTCCTATGTAATTTTGAGTTTCTGTATGTATTAAGCCTATTGTTGATCCTGTAAGGCTTATATGTAGGTTTTCTTGTATAATTCCATAAGATTAGATTCCCCTATTATTTATTTAGTTGTAGAAATATATTGATTATTTCAATTCTGAATGCTAAATCTTCCATTCCTCCCTACTATTGAGGTTATTCCTGAGTGTGTGTGATCTTTAATCATGTCCTTTGAGTGGTGATTTCCTGAATTATTCATTTTTGATCTTGATTTGCCAACTGTTAATTTTCAAAAATTTCTTGAAACTGGTAAAAAGGTATGTAATACCACACTATCACAATGGGGCTCAAATATCCAAAATATGAACTACAAATTATCTGAAGGGCAGGAAGATTGAAAGGCTTTAGTTAGCCTCAGTAAGCGATTTAACAATTATGAATTTCTTGAGGTACACAAAAATAATCAACATTGGTCCTACTTAACTTACAGTGCCCTCAGGATTAACAAATGAATTTTTCCAAGAAGCAGATTCAGTTAAAACGAAATTTAATTTCCTTTTATGATGAGTTTCTTTACATTCCAAGAATATTATGATCTTGAGAAAGCTACTGAATCTACATTACAAAGGCTATTCAGAGAACTGGTCCCCCAAGGAGAGCTTCAATATTACTCTGGCAAAAGATTTGGCTGCCAATGATGATGAATTGCAAGCTCAAGGAGATGGTAAAAATGAAATAAACTTTCAGTAATCATCTTCAAAAGGGGCCCAAAAAATCTGTTTACTTATTAATTCTACCTTTACTGAGAACTCATAAGAATCTGACTCTCTAAATGACTCACTGGAGTCACATTCACCTCAAATTTATTACTATATTATGAAAAACACTCAAAAGAAATTAATCTGGGACTTTTTTTGATCCTGAAATATTGATCTTGACTGAGTAGATGAATTTTCCTTTAATTGACCAAAATTGTATTTCAACTCCAAGGTTCTTCTTAATGAAATACATGAAAATATTTGACAAAAACAATAGAAGTTGGTGATATTAGAAAAAAAGGATGAAAAAAACTCTATATTCATTTGTTAGAGTAGGGATAAGTAAAAACCCATATATTATGGTTTGGTAAGGATGATGTGGTAGATAATATCCTCTTCTAACAAATACTTTTTGGTTCCTACCAAAACGTATGGGCTAGACAGTTTTTACTGTATATAAATTATGGTTATAATCATAATGATTATATAAATCTTAAATTTATAAAAAAATATATGAAAGTAATTCAAATGCTATTTGATTTATTTATCTTTAGTAACAAAATTATTTAAATTTAAAAAAATAATTTCTAGAAAACTTAAAATATATAAATGAATGAACTTTTTAATACTATAATTTAATTTTATTTCATTTGATTCATTTAAAGGAGAGAAAAATTAAATATTATTGTATAAAAAATTAATATTTGATAATATATAGAATGAAACATTCTTAAGAGATAAAAAAACAAAAAATATGAATTTTGAAAAAAAAATGAAAAAATAAGAATTAAAGAGAATTTAAAATCTAAAATATTGTAAAAAAACTAAAATAGAAAGAAAAATCAAGAATATTTGTTTAAATAAGAAATAATAAAATAAAAATTTTAATAAAAGAGCTATTATAAGTGCTAACTTGTAAATCTTGAGGAATCACAGAAAAAGTACTTTCATGAAAATCAGGAATGTTTAAATTGGTATTTATTCATAAATTAAATGTCTCATGAAACAAAGCTCATATTATTTGACCTAAAAAGTTGAATAGAGAACAAAAAGACTATATAAAAAAGTTCTAAGGAATCATTTTTTTGACAAAAGATAAAGAAATAATTTTCTTAATTAATTTTTTAATAAGCTAATATTAAAATTTAAACAAATAATAATAATAATAAGTCAAGGATGATAAATTGATTTTGAACTATAAAGTAAATATTAACAATAAGGTTCCAAAATCTTGAACTACTCCTTAAAAATAATACTCAATTTATAGCCTAAGAACCTCCAAAAATTCAAATATAACTAATATATTTGATAAGTAGAAAATAATTCCTTTTCAGTATTATCTAATGAGGCTTATCAAAATAATCAGCTTTATGTATAATTTATATTTAGAATTTTGTATTAATGAAGGTAAATCTCATCAATAATAATGATAATAATTTATACCTCAATTATGCTATTGGTAAACCCATGTAAGCCCTTATTTGTTTTTACTAAAAACTTACATGTTTTTGCCATAAATTGGTAAAAAAACGTAAGGGGTGCCCTGGGCCCATTTTAAATGAAAATGAAACAAAATAACATGTATTAGTCCAAAACCGGCCAAAAGCCCCCCAACCCATTTGTTTCACTTTTTTTGCACATCCCCCAAACACCCAAATACTCCATATTACCCCCCAAAACAATTTGAAAAGCTTTCCACACTTTTTTTCCCCAAAGACTACATTTTCCTCCAAAACACCCTGCTTCAAAGCCTCTAAAATTCCATTTTTTGACCTCCCTCTCCTTTTATTATTGAATTTAAACCTTTTTCCACTTTGTCTGACTTTTCACACCTTTTATACCTTCTTTTTCACATTTTAAAAGCTTCTTTCCTCATTCAAAATCCCCAAAATCCCCTTTTTTAAAATTTATACATCATTTTTTTTACTATATAATGCTTCAAACCCCCAATGAAGGTGAATTTCAGACCCTTGAGCTTCTTTGGAAGCATTTTCACAATTTTTCCAGGGAACAGGGATATTCTGTGTCAAAATTGAGATCCAATATTACCCACAAACAAACTGAAATAGGTTGTGACAGGTATGGGATCCCAAATCCCCACAAAAACACCTCCAAAACAGTCACTTCAAGAAAGCTTGACTGTCCATTTATAACTTATACCAGAGAATATGACAAGAGTACCACTTTAAATCTTAAAGTCAAAAATCCTGAACCCAGCCATAGTGCCACTGAAAATATCATGGCACATCCTGCTTTCAGAGAATTCAATGAGAAAGAAAAATCCCAAATAGCTCAAATTTCTGAATCACTGCTCATGCCAAGGCAAATTAAGCCTCAATTATGCAGCCAGAGGGAGATTGAAAGGCCTTTAATCCTTCAAGAAATTTACAACAAAGTCAAGAAAATCAAGAAAGACGGACTAAAAGGCAGAAGGCCCATTGATGATCTTATTTACACCCTCAAAGAAGAAACTTTTGTGTGATCCTCTGAAAGGGATGCTGAGGGAAATATTACCTCCTTGTTTTTCACTAACCCCCTTTCCATAAAAATCCTTCATGGCTTTCCTCATGTGATTCTTATGGATTGTACTTATAAAATAAATAAGTACAAAATTACCCTTTTTCATATTATTGGATTCTGCTCAACAAATAGGACCTTTTATAGGGCTTTTTGTTTGATGAAGAATGAAACTGAACCCTCATATACTTGGGCATTGAATCAATAAATAGAAAAAGGTTTTAACAACACCAATATTGTTCCCCCTCCATTCATTGCTATTTAAAGTGATTTGGCCTTGAAAAATTCTCTTAAGAAGCTCTTCCCAGAGTTAAAAATCATGCTATGCATTTGGAACATTAATAAAGATGTATCTTCCCATTTCATGAAGAAAATTGGTCATGGCACTAATTTTGAAAATATTATGGGCCTTTGGAATAAATTAATATACTTTTATATTTCACTTTTATTCTTATTATTATTCTTATTAATGACTTTGGGATTCATTGCTCAGTTTATGTATTCATCCACTGAAAATTCTTTCAAAGATAAATGGCAGAAGCTATCAAAGCAAGTAAAAAATCCTAAAGTCTTGCAATATTTGAAAAAACCTTGCCTTTTCTAAGGTAGAATTATGTACCAGCCTAAACAAAATACCATTTCCACCTGAGTGTGGGCTCCAAATCAAGAGTTGAAGGTTCCCATGACATGGCTAAAATTTGGCTCCAAAAGTCCACTGGTATTGTCCTGGAGGTAGTCAGGGCTCTTCAAATGGATTTCAAGAAAAAAATTATTAAAATAATCAACAAAATCTCAAAAGAAATGATTGTCCATGCCAATAATTTTTCTCCACACATCTGTGCTATAAATGGAAAAGTGTCTAATTATGCTCTTCAGATGGCCTTTGAAAATTTCAAACCCAAATTTACCCCCAATGAAGAATGCACCAACAAATACAAAAATTATCAAGGAATACCTCGGAAAAAAATGACCTAACAGGAATTTGACAAGAAAAAATGGCTCCAGATATCAGAATTCCATCCTCAGTGGCATTTGAATGTACCTGTGAGGATTCTTTGATCTTCAAATTCTTGTTTATTTTTCATATTAACTGATTTTCTTTGTCATATTATTCTCAGACTTGTTATCAAGGTGATTATCAAAGTGTTGAGAAAGGAAGAAATAATGAAGCCAAAAGAATATTTTAGAATATTGGGGAAGACTTTTTTCAAAGACCAATTGCAGAAATCACCCCAATTCTTTAGAATTTTCAGGATGTTTTGACTGGAAAAGTCCCTTTTTATCAAATTCTCAAGAGTCAAGAGGATGCTAAATATTATGGAGACCTTCTAGAATGCAAAAAAAGTGGTGGAAGACCTCAAGGAGCCAATAATAATAATAGAAGAGATCCCTCAAGATTTGAAATCATTGAAAGTCAATCCAAGAGAAGAGGAAGACCCCCATCAAAAGTGACCGGTCCAAGAACATCAAGATCCCAGTCAATTACACCGTCCCATATTATAGAAGTCTATTTATCTGAAGATTCTGAGGCCTCATTATCAAAATACATAACCTCATCAGATTCACTACCCTCAGAAACTGAATTGTATGAGCATGAAAAATCAGGAGTCATGCTTAGAAGGTCTAGAATATTGGCAATGGGTAGAAAAACCTCATGAAGAAAGTCCCACAAGCTTTAAACAGCTTTGAAGATATATGATGCACTTTACTTTACCTGTGAGAATTCACAAAGCAGTTATCACACAATTGATGAATGATCCAAGCTCTTTGTGAGTTTCTTATTCATTTTAATGTTACTTTTTTGTTTATTTTGATATTTATTAATTTCTTTGACCTACTTTTATCAGGTACCTAGCTCAGAAGACTTGCCAAAGTTTATATTGAAATAAACCTTCAAGACCATAAATTTCCAGGGTGATGGAAATTGTAGCTACAAAACATTATCCCACTAAATTTACAAGACTCAAGATAAATAGGCTGATTTCAGAGTTGACTTTGCTGAAGAAATTCAAAAAAATCAAGACCTTTATGAAGCCATGAACACTTTGATAACCTCAGTATCCTCTTACTTTGACAGAATTGAGTGTTATGGAGATGTTGGCCAGGATCCAAAGAGCAAGTGTATTTACATTCCTGATATGAGGAATCCAATTGAAAATAAGTATCAGAGACCAATTTTCTTCTATTCCACAGTCCAATCTTTCTCTTTTTTCCCTTATTTCTGTCCTCCAAATGACAATCCACCCATTTTCATCTGTTTCTCCAATTGCTGTTCTCATTTTTTTCCATTGGATAAAGTTTACCCTGTCCCCCTCATTACTGTGAATTGCAAATTTCATTCCCAACCACAGGCCCTGGGGTGGGAAGATAAATTTAAGAAATACAAGATTTTATATTTGTAAAATCTTCCTCCCCCATCAAAAAACCCCCACTATTTTGGAGGTTGATTCAGATTGATTTTCTTTTTATATAGAATTGCTGCCAATTACCTCCCTCCCAAGTCCTATTTATTGCTTAAATCCCACCACAGTCTCATTTTTAATTGTAAAACTGGCACTTTTGTACTTAAAATTATTCATATTACAAACATGAAAAAAATTATTGGAAAAAAACACACTTTTTTGGGCTTTTAATTGTCCCACCAAAAAAATACCCAAAATTATGGGCTTTTTTTCATTTTCAAGATTGAACCATTCAATTTTTTCAAAAAAAGGAAATTAATAAGTGAGAGCATTTCAATGAATTTTTTGAAAAAATAGGCCATTTTTCCAAATTGGAGAAATTTGGCAAAAAAAAATTTAAAAAATCTGGGGATCTTGAAATCCCATTCCAGAAAGATTATGGCAAAAAAGAAATTAAAAAAATACTCAAAACTAAGCCTGAGGAATTTCTTTTTGAAAAATCCCAAAGGGCTTATGTCAGGATGAAACTATGAAAGAGTGGTAATGTAGGCTATTTACAACTCAAACTATGTTTGTGACACGGTAAAAATGCTTTAAAAGATAATAAAGTTGATGATAAAGGATTAAATTAAGATATTAAGGGCTTTACTATAGAGATATAGTGGTGGTGAGCGCTGTTGAAAGCCCTGGGTTCAGCTTTACCTGTTGAGTTACAATAATAAAGACTACAATACTTTTTAATTTAGGAGTATACCTGATTATTAACCAAGAGTAAAACTGTTTTTGACAGTTTACTACGTAGGTTATTCAAGAGCAGGATGAGGAAAGGCTTTTGGCTGTGAAAAGCCCTCCTTTTATCCTGAAATTGAGGTGGAAAGGCTGCTAGACCTTTCCACGTAGAGGAAGTGAAGATTTTTCACTCTCTATGACAGGCTTGTGGTTTGCAAACAGCCTGTATACCCTGTATTGGGCTCAGATGTGGCTTTAAAACCACATCTGGGCGGTTTTCACCAATACAGGGTGAAAATTTTCATCTGGGGACCTCACAGCCTGATTCTGACGTGTATGACGCGTAGAATGCTGTACAGAAACTGTATGGGACCCCAGTATTGACTGACATATGAGGTATTGAAGTAAAAACATGCCTCTTTGTCTATTTGACACCTCATATTCATGGTTATGGGATATTATCCCATGGTAAGGCTGTATCTGACAGCAGGTGGGATTTTGACCTTAAAATGGTCATAACTCTGTCAGTTTTTGAGATATCAAGCTCAAAGTTGGTTCATTGAATAGATCTGTATGAGCTCTACACAATGATACCCAGCTTGACATGGTTATTATTAAATATGACAAAGTTATCCCATGTACAAGTATTTTTGTACATTGGCGTGGTCTGGGCAAAAGCTGTATTAAGCTTGTTTGGCCAATAACTTCTGTTGTAGTTGAGCTATGAGGAAATGGATGGCACCATCAGATAGCCCTGATTGTGCTCTTTCCAAAAAGACCCCACTTTAGGTATCTCACACTAAAACTGTAAAAGTTAGATGAGAGGTGAATGTTTTGTTCACCCTTATTTGGTCTGAATTTGAACATAACTCAAGTAATACTGGTGCTAGCTCAGTTTGGCTAGCACCATTAGATAGCCCTGGCTTAGAGCTTCATTTTGAATACCCATTTGATGGGGTTAAGCCTCTCCTTCTAGATTTTAGATGAGAGGTGAAAATTAAGGTTTATGCTCAGCAATAACTTTGAGCAGGAATAACTTTGTTATTTCTTGTCCTATGGTGATGGGACTTATATTTTCAGAACGAGGTGAGTTTCCTCTTTCTTTTGATACCTTTTGAGCTAATTTGGCTCAGCTCCATGTTTTGGTGGTATTTTGGCTATACCATTGGTTTATGGTATTTTGGCTGTCATGCTTGTGCTCTGGTTTTGAGTCACAGGCTGACAGCTTACATATGTTTACTGACACCATTTAATTATATTTGGGGAACATTTTACTAATATTAATGAAAGATCTTAAGTAGATAAATATTTCAGCTTGAATAAGGCCACTAGAAGAGATATATTTTTTAGTTTTTCATCTTTTAATATAAATTATAATAATTATTCTCAGATAAATACAAATATTTCTTTTTTCTTGACTAAGATATTTAATAAATAATAGTATACTGTAATAAAACTGAAATAACTTTTTCACATGATGTTTTTTCAATATCAATATTATTAGTAAATATTTTGGAGCTATGATATATTGAGTAAATATGATATCCTTTTTTAAATGGTAATATGTGTTTATATTCTCAGTAACATAAATATTTTGATACTAATAGTATTAATAAGAATAATAAACTAATGACATAAGAGTAATTATCTTAATAAATTTTTCAAAATGACTTGACTATAAATTCTATCCTTATAATGAAACTTGAATACTTAGAAAGCCTTCTAATATTAAAAGAAGAAATATAATACCAGATATATCTATATTTAAGAGCCTCTGGGAATTTATGATTCAAGAATTACTCAATTATTGAAAAAATGAAGAGATTTCCTTTATGTATATTTTTCAATTCCTCCATGTTCTACTGTGAATTACTTATTATTATTGGTTTTTGAGAGATAAATTATAGTGGAAGATCTTTTTATTAAGATAATATGAGCTTTAGGACTTATGAATTTTTTCTTATCAGTAATATTATCTGCATGAACTATATTTTATTGTTAGAATTTTCAAAAATAGAGAGGATAAATGTGGGCCTTAAACGTATTTTTATATACCCAAAAGACCACAAAGAATGAAAAATTATATAATTATAAATAAAATAAATTTATTTCTATTATAAAAAACAAAAAATTAAGATATAAATTTAAAATTTATATATAAAATTAAAATTACTTTGAAATTTAAAATTGTGAAAATGCCTTTTTACTTGAAAAAATTAAGTAAAAATTAATTTTCAACAAAAATATTAATATTAAGATATTTTTGGAAAAAATTTAAGTAAAAAATATTATAGCTATTTATCCAATAAATAAAAATATTAAAATAATTTCACCATTGGAATCCTCATAAAAAAGAAGGTGGGGTCACCTTTGGGTAAAATTTCTGTAACTGAACTCTAAATAAGCTTGAAGTATTTTCTGTATAAAAATTGAAAATCATCAAAACCTTAATTTCATTCACACCACATGTGGTATTAACAATCAATTTCTGTGTTAAAATTGAGGTGTGGTGTGTAGTTTAGAAGCTATGAGGAATTGAAGTTACAGTTGTGTACTTTAAAAACTCAATTGAAATACATATGTAAATTAAAAGTATAATACTTGATGAAGAATCAATGAAACAATAAATTAAAAAGATTAATTCTGGGGGGAAAAGGAATCTTGGCTCCAAGGGTGCCAGACTCCCCCAAATTTCTTTCTGACAGGAATGGGTTGTCGAAATTCATGCAAACATTCATCAATTTTGGCCTGGAATTGAGTCACAGGGTCTGTGATTCAATTGATGATGAGGTCTTGATACCAACCAGGGAAGCTTTAACTGTTTCAAAGAGGGTAAACCTACCATTAAGCTAAAAATAACCTTAGTAAAAAAAGTTTTAACTAGTTTTGACATTTTTTACACACATTCTGACATGTTATGAGGGCTTGAAACCAGGTATCACTATAGAAATGGCTAAAACCAGCACTTTTTTGGTCTAAACCAGGGCTCAATGATTCAATAGTTAGATTTTCTGCTTTCAGAGTGTTTTCCACAACCAAAAAGAGTAAGTTTTACTTTTGTAGTAAGAGAATTAGTGGCTATAAAAGAATGTCTTCTTTGCCCCACTTTTCTCTTCATGTTAGAATCTTTTCCTTTTATAATCAGTTTAAGAAAAGTTAAACCAATCATTAAAAGATTCCAACTACCCTTTTCAAATCATTCTAAACCCTCCGAAAATTTGAAAAATTATTATAATCCTTTTTACCCTTGAACCACCCCATAAGTGAATTGAAGCATCTTTCATCACTGTTAGCTTTGTAACTTTGTTTCCAAATTCACTCTGGTCACTTTTAGGCATGTTTTCTCTTTAACATTCTTTCTAAATATCTTTTTTCATATTAATTTCCTGCAGTTCTTTGCTCAATTAATTCCAATTGAAATTGCTCTTGAAGAAATTTCTTTTGTAGCCTTAAATATCTCTTGTATAATATTTTTGGATAAATTTTTATTGTTGGTAAAACAATAAATCTTTATGATATTATTGTTTCATACTCATGAAGTTGGAAGCAAAGAATTTGGTGTTTTTTCTCTTAAACACCTTATATCTTAATATTTTTAATCACATTGTACCCTATACAAATTTTGAAGACAGGAAAAGTCTTTTATTATTGATCAAAACTTTATATCCACACCTTACATTTGGGGCCCAGCCATGATATTTTACCTGTTAAATAATTTTTTTTACTTTTTTAATCCTCTTTTATATTTAAAAAATATAAAAAATCCATAAAAAATACTTATAATTAAAAAAATTCATAAAAAATAAAACTTTTCCATATTATAAGTGAGGCTTTATTTTCCATTTCTCTTTTGAGAAAACTTTTTTTTACTTAATTAATTATTTTTTGTTTTTGATTAATTTTAGTGTCTGAAAGTGTGGTAAGGCAAGAAAATATTGAAACAGCATCAACAGTTACTAGTATCATCCCTGCAAGTACTGTCAATTCTGAACATCATAGTACTGTTATTATAACCCAGAATAATCAACCAGAACCAATTTCTTCAGAATTAATTAATTTTGACATTAGTGATACCCTCCAAAAAGCTAATAATTTGGGCCAATAGTATGTTTTTGGACATAAAATTACTATTTTTAGCCTTTTTAATCATAATTATTCCTTCAACCAGATCGGGAGCAAGCTCTAAACCCTCAAGCAGCTCCCAAAAAGGTTATAGACATGATTATGGCAGAAGCCAATCAGTTACAGAAGGACAAGGGTCAGTAAATGAAGCCCAAACTGACAAATTATGCCATTCTACACCTGAAAGCACTGTCTTACCTTCAAAAAGAGATTACACTTCCACAATAAGTCTCTGTGAACATATAAAAAGCCATCCAAAAGGCTTAAAGCAATGCCATTCAGCACAAAGAGTACCAGATCCTTGCAGATCTGTGGAAAAAATGCATGAACTCTTACCTGACTTTGAGAAAACTTCTGGGCCATCCCAACAATTGCAGGTTACTCAATGGATGGCATCCATTAATGGAAAAGAAAAGCATGATTCTTTTAACAGAAAAATAGAGGAAAAACAACCCTCCACCACCCAAGAAAGCTCCAAAAACTGCCCCAATAGCCAGAAGGAGTAATTCCAACATGAAGAGGAAGACACAAGCTTGGAAAAAGGTCAAAGGGAAGGCACCAGCCACAAAACCATACATCCAGGGCTACAGAATCCCAAAGATTCAAAAGGATGCCATGGGAAATGTATTTCAAATGGCCAGAACTATGATGAAATTACAGAAAAAGGAGGAAGCCAGATTAAAATATCAGAAATAATTTCTGAAATTCTGGATGGAATTCCAAATTTTTACATAGCTATAAATGACATAAAAAGTTTTATTTCTGATAAAAATTCATCATTTTGTAACAATGCTAAGAAAAATAATCTAAGCTTGAGCCAAATATATGAAACACTCATTTGTTTTGAGAAAGTTTTAATAACAATTAAAACTTATAATAATCACAATTCATTTGGTAATAAGATAAATGAACAATATGCCATTATAAAGGAATTGACAGATAAATATTCTGAATTCAATATTGATGACATAATTAAAACAAAAATATAACAAGCCATAAATATTATTAAATAAGATAATAAGAATGTCCTTGATGATATTTTAAATTAATTTGCTGAAGTAAATACATATACAATTTTGTTGAAAAAGTGTTTTGACACCTCAAAAGAGGAAGTATCAAAATTAACAATGAAATCAAATCAAGTCATTCCTTATAATACTATACAGACAGAATTATGGCAAGAACTGAAACATAAATAAGACATGTATAAAATGAAAGTAATAAATTGAATACAAGGCTTCCAACATGAATTCAGAAATTCACAAAAGGGTAGCACCAGTAAAATGAATGGAATTGAACAATTACCACCCACCTTCCCAAGAATGTCTACACCTCTTAATCAAAATGAGGGTAAAAGAAATTCCAACCTACTAGTATTTGATTTGGAAAATTCACAATTAATAAATTAATTTTCCACTTCTTTCCATAACTTGGAACCATCAATGGGCCAAGAATTTTTTAAAGGATACCAAAACTTAAGGAATGGCCTCACTTCAGTGGTGAAAAAGAATATGATTGTATTGAGTTAATAAGAGGTATTTAAGTGATTAAAGAAGAATTTGAATTACCAGGAAGATTGGTAACAGCAAGATTTAACACCTTGTTTACCAAATAAGCTCATAGATGGTATATCAAATAAAGACAAGCACATGGGCACCAAAGTTGAGCTTGGTAGAAAACCAAAATTATTAATAAATGAGTAAATGATTCTTAGAGATTCAGTAAAAAACAGCCTTTGAATCTGCCAAATTTCATTCTGGCAAAGACAAATCTTTACCATGGTTTTGCCAACAGAAAGATATATTAACAGAACTATATCATGATATGTCAAAATTTATGATCCACAGAAAAATTCTGATACAATGTGAAGGTGACTTAGAGAATTCTGTCAAAAGAAGTACAGCTGAACAGTATTCAGCAGAAGATATTACAAATATATTGGAAGAAGTAACCACCAGAACCAGAATTGGTTATAGTAGGGTGAATCTCAAAACAAGGTTTAATACACCTTGTAAAGATTATGTGGACAGAAATCCCAAAACAAAATTCTAATAATATAAAATATACATCTTTAGATACATTCAAAAAGCTCCATATTTTCCAGAGAGCCACACATTTAGCTAATGCATGTCCAAAAAAAGGAAAAATAAATGAAATTGACATTGAGAAGGAACCTGATGTTGAGAAATATGATGTAATTGAAGAAACTTCAGACAATAGACCATCAATATTTTCTGAATCTTGAATAAATATAGAAAATATCAATTTCACATTTTACATCATGGAATCTTATTCCCACTTGGCACAATTAAGCAATGGTCAGCTTGATTTGTCTAAACTCCAAGATGCACAAATTATGAAAACCAAACCAAACAGAGTGAAAGGTTATACAGCTTCTAATTCCTGTATAACAGAAGTGGACATTGATAAAAAAACCCACTAAACCTTGACTTGACACAGGAGCCTTCTTCTCTTGTGTTGGAAGATCTTTTATTAAGAATTGTGTACCAAACTTTTAAGATCAATTATTACTAATTGATGGAATAAAATTGAACAGTGCAAGTAATACAATGAAAAAATTGGGAATAAATGAAACTAATGTCATATTTTAACATATCAATGGAAATCTGAGAATAATTGTTGAATTCGGTATTATGAAAAACTGCTCTAGTACCCATTTTATATTAGGAAATGAATACTTAATCATGTATGGAATAGATTTACATAACAAAAAGAAAGATACTTTACTATTGGGTGAAATAAGAATCAAACATTTTCCTTTTCACCTTTTGAAAGACAAATTACAGTAAGTAAAGTATCACCAGTCAGCTTAGAGCTTGAGAAATTCAAGTCTGAACAGTTAAATGAAGCTGAAGTAAGTCTTCATCTTACTGATAAACAAGATAATTAACTGTCTAACCTTCTATATGACAACAAATAAGCCTTTGCATCAGATAAACATTGAGATACCTTATCCACAGCTCTTGAGAAGGCCTGCATACCCAGCAAGCCCAAAATCAAGAGAAGCCCTGGATCTTCACATCAAAGAACTCTTGGACCTTGGTGTAATAAGAAACATTGGCCACAATGAGGAGGTAGAAATACCTACATCAGTCATAGTGGCATGGCATAATGGAAAATCCATAATTGTTGGGTAATTGAGAGCTCTGAACACTTATACTGTCCCAGACAGGTATACCATACAAAAAATACACATTTCCATCACTCAGACTTCTCAAGCAGTGTGCATAAGCACCATGTATTCCCTTAAAGTATTCCATCAGAATGTGGTGAGGCCAGGAGAAAGAAAAAATTTAATAATTATTGTTCATTGTGGGGTGTATGAATATTTGAGGATTCCTTTTGGTATCAAAAATACACCTTCACACTTCCAAAGGATTATTGATGAAATCTTCCCTGAAGAACTTTCAGAAGGATAGCCAATCATTTAAATTAATGACATTATTTTCTGTTCCAAGACTTTGGAGGAACATATATACAGATTATCCAGATTTTTGAGAATAATTAAATATGTGAACATAAAAAATTCTTTAAAGAAATTACACTTTTGATTTAAAGAACTCAAAGCCCTGAGACATGTAGTATCTGGTCTATCCCTTGGAATTGACAAAAACAAGGTTGCAGCAGTACTACTGAAAACTATGCCTCTGAAAAAAAGGGAATTCAGTTATTTTTGGGATTTGCAGGATACTACAGGAAGCACATTAAAGACTTTTCATCAATAGCAAGACCTCTTTATAAAGTGTGTGACAAAGTGTCAGCTGGAGTCTATGTTGAAGCAGTAATTAGGCTATTTACAACTAGAAGAATGACTGTGACATGTGGAAATAGTTTTAAAATAAGATTTTGAATTTTATATAATGGTTTATAATATAATAACAGGGTTCTACTATTGAAGAATAGTGGTGGTGAGCGCTATTGAGAACCCTGGGTGCAGTCTTACCAGTTGAATTACTATAATAAGAGCTACAATAATTAAAATTATAACTATACCCTGATTTTTACCCAAGAGTAAAACTGTTTTTGACAGTTTGCTATGTAGGATATTCAAGAGCAGGATGAGGAAACAATTCTGGCTGTGAAAAGCCTCCTTTTTATCCTGAAATGGGGTGGAAAGGGTGCTAGACCTTTCCACGTAGAGGAAGTGAAGATTTTTCACCCTCTAGTACTGGCTTGTGGCTTGCAAACAGCCTGTATAGCCTGTATTGGGCTCAGATGTGGTTTCGAAACCACATCTGGGCAGTTTTCACCAATACAGGGTGAAAATTTTCATCTGGGGACTTCACAGCCTGATTCTGATGTGTATAACGCGTAGAATGCTGTACAGAAGCTGTATGGGACCCCAGTATTGACTGACATATGAGGTATTGAAGTAAAAACAAGCTTCTTCATCTATTCAACACCTCATATTCATGGTTATGGGATATTATCCCATGGTAAGGCTGTATATGACAGCAGGTGGGAATCTGACCTTAAAACAGCCATACCTTTGTCAATTCTTGAGATATCAACCTCAAAATTGGTTCAGTGTGTAGCCCTGTATGTGCTCTACACAATGGTACCTCATTTGATATGGGTATCATTAAATATGGCAAAGTTATCCCATGTACAAGTTTTTTGTACATTTGCGTGGTATAGGCAAAAAGCTGTATTTAGCTTATTTTCCCCATAACTTTTGTTCTAGTTGAGCTATTGGGAAGTGGATGACACCATAAGATATCCCTGATTGTTCTCTTTCCAAAAAGACCCCACTTCAAGTATCTCACACTAAAACTCTAGAAGTTAGATGAGAGGTGAATGTTTTGTTTACCCTTATTTGGCCTGAAATTGACCATAACTCCAGTAATATTTGTGCTAGATCAGTTTAGCTGGTACCATTGGATAGCCCTGGCTTAGAGCTTCATTTTGAATACCCATTTAATTGGGTTAAGCCTCCCCTTCTGTATTTTAGATGAGAGGTGAAAATTAAGGTTTATGCTCAGCAATAACTTTGAGCAGGAATAACTTTGTTATTCTTTGTCCTATGGTGATGGGACTTATATTTTCAGAAAGAGGTGAGTTTCCCCTTTATTTTGATACCTTTTGAGCTGATTTGGATCAGCTCCATTTTTTGGTGGTATCTTGGCTATACCATTGGTTTATGGTATTTTGGCTGTCATGCTTGTGCTCTGGTTTTGAGTCACAGGCTGACACAAAGACACAGTATTTGAGCTGACTGTTTACAGAGTCAAAGCCTTTTAATCTTTGAGACAAGCCTTAACTATTGCTCCACTCTTACTTATGCCAAGTTTAAAAAGTCCCTTTAAGCTTCATGGTGATGCATCAGGGGATGGGCTAGGTGCTGCACTTAATCAAGTCCATATTGTAAATGACAAGCCTGTGTAAGGACCCATATGTTTCATATCTAGGCAGATGAAACCAACTGAATCCAGATATGGGGCAAATCAAATGGAATTTTTATGCCTTGTATGGGCCTTGAAGGAACTTGATTACTTTATGGATAGGTGTGTTTTTGAAATTATAACAAATTGTAACACTGTTAAATCACTTCTATACATGAAAACACCCAACAGACATATGCTCAGATGGCAAAATAGTATATAGGTAATATTACCATTTCTCAAAAAGATGGGAATATTCACAGAAATGCAGATGGACTAAGCAGATTGCCATTACCAAACAAAATCGATAATCCTGATTATTTACCAGAAGAAACTTCCCCACAAATCCTAATAGAAGGAATAAGTGTTAAAAACCTAAACACCACCTTTTTTGAGGAGGTGGGGAACAGGTATACTCAGGATATGAATTGTAGCATCCTATTCCAATTACTTACTAAAAACTATAAAGATGACTCCTTAATAAATGCCTTAAATGAAATATGGAAGAAATCATAGGATGAAGGAAAATTTCATTTACTGGATGTAACAATTTACCATAGGAATAAACACACATGTGTAATGAAAGCTGTAGACAGATCCTTAGTCAATCTTTTAATGAAAGAATTCCATGACATCCCCTTCTCAGGACACCTATCTGAGGACAGAAAAAGTGAGAAAGTAAAGACCTGTATATGGTGACCAATGTGCCAAAAAGATGTTGCAGAGTATTGCAAAACCTGTGACAGATGTCAAACGTCAAACAAATCCACTGGCAAAAGACTTGGAAATATTATCAGAATCCAAGAACCCAGCAGACCATGGGAATTTGTCCATATGGATTGGGTAACTGGTCTACCACCAGGGGGTGATAAACGCTATAATGCATCCCTAGTGATTGTTGACAGGTTCAGTAAGACTCCAAGCTTTCTGTCATGTCACAAAGATGATAAAGCCATGGATACAGCTCTTCTGATATGGAATAGAGTAGTATCATGGACTGGCATATTCACAAACATCATTAGTGACAGGGATACCAAATTTACCTCAGACCTCTGGACAAACCTTCACCAATTATTTGGAACAAAGTTATCCTTCTCTACAGCTTACCACCCACAAACTGATGGTTTAGTTGAAAGAATGCTCCAAACCTTGGAAGACATTGTCATAATATTTTGTTCTTATGGCCTAGAGCTCAAAGATTGTGATGGGTTCACCCATTATTGGTGTAAACGTTTATCTGCACTAGAATTGGAATACAAAACATCCATTAATGCCAGTACCAATCAAACTCCTGCTATTCTAGAAGAAGGATGGAATTCCACACTAACCCAAGATTCCTGGAGGAAAAACTTCGTTGAGATACATCCCACAGCTTCTAGCTTCAGAGGAACTCTAGACAAGGCTAGAAATCATTCAGTAAGCTGCATGGAGGACTCATTTGCATATTCCAAAGACAAATGGGACAAATCACATGCCACTCCAGACTTTAAAGTGGGATATTTAGTACTTGTATCTACCACTAACTTCAATAACATCAAAGGATGTGAAAAGCTCAAAGATTCCTTTTCAGAAAATTTTGTCATTAAGTCCCTCCATGGAGAAAATGCTGTTGAAGTGTAATTATCTGAGGAACTTAATAATAAGAATCCTAAATTTCCAGTAATCCTGATAAAGCCTTACAAATCTGGTGATTCTGAAAAATTCCCTTTGAGTAACAAAGCTCCCCAGAATATAACTCCTGTTGAATCATCTGGTGTTAAGAAGATTACAAAAGTTCTCAAAGAAAGGAAATTGAGGACTAAGAAAGTAAGGGAGTACCTTGTCAGGTACAGTGACCCAACTTGTGAAGATGAATTGTTGGCAGAAAAAGACATACCTACAGCTACCAGACTTATTAGAAGGCTCAGACCCAATAGAAACAACAATATTAAAAAGCAATATGATTTTTTTAGGGTGAGTGAATGTGAGCCTTAGTGTAAGGTGTGGATATGAAACTTTGATTAAAATCAAGTACTTTTCCTGTCCTCAAAATTTGTATAAGGTAAAATTCAATTAAAAATAGTAAGAAATATTATTTTTAAGAGAAAACACGCCTAATTTATTGTTTATAACTTTATTAGTATAAAACAATAATATTATAAAAATTTATTGTTTTACCAACAATAAATATTTATCCAAAAAATACTCTACAAGAGATATTTTAAGGCTACAAAAGAAATTTCTTCAAGAGAAATTTCAATTGGAATTAATTGAGCAAAGAACTGCAAGCAATTAATTAAAGAGCAAAGTCTTTAAAATAATATTAAAGGGAAAACACGCCCAAAAGTGACCAGAGTGAATTTGGAAACAAAGTGACAAAGTTTACAGTGATGAAAGATGCTTTAATTCACTTTTGGGGTGGTTCAGGGGTAAAAATGATTATAAGAGTTACAAACAATGATTATAATAATTTTTTCACGTTGTTAAAAGGATTAAAATGATTTAAAAATGGTGGTTAGAATCTTTAATTGATTGGTTTAACAGTGTTTAAACTAATTAATAAAAGGAAAAGATTCTAACATGAAGAGAAAAGTGGGGCAAAGAAGACATTCTTTTATAGCCATCAATTCTCTTACTCCAAAAGTAAAACTTACTCTTGTCAGTCGTGAAAAACAGTCTGACAACAAAAAATCCAATTATGGCATCATTGAACCCTGGTTTAGACCAAAAAGGGCTGGTTTAAGCCATTTTTAGCCATTTTAGACCCTTAAATCAGCCATTACTATAGCAATACCAGGCCTAGAGCCTTCAAAACACGTCAGAATGTGTGTAAGAGGCGTAGAAACCAGTTAAAACTGTTTTTACTATCGTTGTTTTATCTTAAGGGTAGTTTTACCCTCTTGGCAACAGCTAAAACTACCCCAGTTGGTATCAAAACCTCATCATCAATTGAGTCCACAGACCCTGTAACTCAATTCCAGGCCAAAAGTGATGAACTTTTGCGTGAATTTTGACATCCCACGCCTGTCAGCAAGGATTTTGGGGGTCTAGCTCCCCCTTAGAGCTGGAGTTCCTTTTCCCCCCCAAATTTAATCTTTCCAATTTATTTTTCCTTTAATTCCTCATCATGTATTATACTTATAATTTACATATGTAATTCAATTCAATTGTACAGTACAATACAGTAATAATTGACACCTCATATGTAAATCAAAGTTCACTTATGTAATACACGCGCACATTTTGACATTTCAATTGAATTCAATTGAAAATACTTCAATTCCTCATAACTTCTAAACTAAACACAACACCTCAATTTTAACACAAAAATTGATGGTTAACACCACATGTGGTGTGAATTAAATTAAGGTTTTGAGGATTGTCAACTTTTGTATTGAAAATACTAAAAACTTAATTTAAGCTTATTTAGAGTTGAGTTACAAGAATTTCACTCAGAGGTGACCCCACCTTATTTTTTATGAGGAATCCAATGGTGAAATAATTTTTATGTATTTATTTATTGGATAAAAAGTTATAATAATTTTTATTTAACTTTTTTCCAAATTTATTTATTTTTTCACAGTTTTGTTAAAATTTCATTTTTACCTAATTTTTTCAAGTATAAATGTAATTTTATACTTATAAAACTTAATGTATTTTTATTTTTAAATTGTAATTAATTTTTTTATTTTTAATATAATTTTATATTTATATTTTGATTTTTATTTTAATAATATAAATAAATTTATTTTATTTATATTAATATGTTATTTTTTATATTTGTGGTCTTTTGGGTATATGAAATTACCTCTAAGGCTCACACTTAGAGGTATTTTTATATACCCAAAAGACCACAAAGCACAAAAAATCATATGATTATAGATGAAATAAACTTATTTAAATTGACAAAAAAAATTAGAATATAAATATAAAATTGAAATTTTGATCATAATTTAAAAATAAAATTACTTTGAAATTCAAAATTGTGAAAACACCTTTTTACTTGAAAGAATTAAGTAAGAATTAATTTTCAACAAAAAAATTAATATTAAAATATTTTTGGAAAAAAGTTAGATAAAGATTATGAGAGCTTTTAATTCAATAAAAAAGATGAAAATTATTTCACCATTGGATTCCTCATAAAAAATAAGGTGGGGTCACCTCTGGGTAAAATGTTTGTAACTCAACTCTAAATAAGCTTAAACTAAGTTTTTGGTGTTTTCTGTATAAAACTTGAAAATTGTCAAAACTTAATTCAATTCACACCACATGTGGTGTTAACCATCAATTTTGGTGTTAAAATTGAGGTGTGGTGTGCAGTTTAGAAGCTATGAGGAATTGAAGTTACAGTTGTGTACTGTAAAAACTCAATTGAATTACATATGTAAATTGCAAGTATAATACTTGATGAGGAATGAATGAATCAATAAATTGGAAAGATCCATTCTTGGGGGGGAAGGAATCTTGGCTTCAAGGGTGCCAGACTCCCCCAAATTTCTTGCTGACAGGAGTGGGTTGTCAAAATTCACGCAAAAGGTCATCACTTTTTGCCTGGAATTGAGTCACACTTCATTTGTGTCCCCAAATCAAGTGAATATTTTGGATTCAAATAGTGCTCAGTTATTTGGGAGGAGGCTTTGCTCTGGATTTTTTAGATTGGAAAAATTAGGCTCAATCCATTTTTCAGCCCTTCCAATAAGAAATGAAGTGGCAGAAAGAACTTTCCTCTTGTCTTCAAATAAATTCTCCTGGTAATCATGAACAATCAGAAGGTAGGTCTGAATAAAACTTCTTACTTTGAAGGGTTGAGTCCCATCAAATAATTCTGGTGCCTTTGTAGATGAATTATTGAAGGATGGTGGTCTTGAACCTTCAGAAGATGAAGCTACTTGAATATTGACCATAAGCTGAGTCATATGTTGCATGATGGCCAATAAAGAGGGGTCATACTGATTAAACTGGGCTAGAGTTGGCCCTCCAATACCCTCAGATTCCCCCACAGGAGTAGGGAAAGCCTCATTCTGCTCATAATCTTCCTCCTCCTCTCCACCAAGAACCTTTAAAGAGGTCTTCAACATGCCAGCAAAAGTTCCAAAAACTCCTGAGGAAGATATTGATCTTCTTGGCCCTCTTCTTTCCTTCCTGGATGGTGTTTCTCATTAAATAATTGGTTCTCTGTGTAAGTGGGCACTCAGTTTAGGAGCTGCTGAGGTCCTATCAAGAGGCACTTTTGGTGTTGGAGTGAGAACAGCTTGAGGTCTGACCTGAGATTTTTTCTTTCTTGCAGGAGGTGAATATTGAACAGGCATGATTTTTAGAATACAATAAAATAAAATGAATATAAAAATCAAAATTTTAATATGAAAAACTTGAGACAAATCAAATATGGAACTCTTGAAGTCAAAATCAAAATCAAAATGAATAATTTCTTGATTTCAATCAATAAATAAATGAATCTTGAGGAATCCAATCAATATTTCTTGAGAAAAAGCAATCAAAAATAATCAATAAATTCTTGAGTAAAATCTATCAATAAATAACATCAAATCAATCAAGCCTTCAGGTAAATAAATTTATTGTATTCAAAATAAACTTTTTATTTTGAATCAAAAAATCAAAATCAAAATAAAATTAAAATATTTCTTGGATCTAAGATCTTGAGAAATAAATCTAAATTAATTTTGATGAATGAAGGTTGTGTATAGAATGAATTTTGAAACCAATTTGAAAATAAAAATTAACCTGTGACCTGAATTAAAATTGAATGCAATAAGATGACTAAAAATGGTCAGAAAAGAAATTTGAAAATAAAAGAAAGATTTGATAAGGATTGAAAGAAAGTTATTAAGACAAAATCAATTTTTGAGAGTGAAAGAATAATTTAAAATTGAGATATTTTAAGAAAAACTCATTAATATAAAGAATGTGTCATAATTGATGAATGAACAATTTTCAAAATGAAAAATATAAAGGATAAATCATTAGCTAATTAATCTTATGTCACAGGGGAACTTGGCAATAACAAGAGTGGCCTGAATCTCAGGAATCCGGGACCTCACTTGGAAGACTCACAAGAATCACAGAAATAAAAAGAAGAGTATATTTCTTTGATATAATACAAGTGAAAGTACAAAATAAAAAGAGACTAAGAAGAAGGAAGCCAATGGCCAAAGGCCAACCAAGTAAGTCTCTTATTGAACTTTTTAGTTGTCCAGAAAGGAAAAACGGAATTAGTAACAGATATGACCACCAATATCCACTGACAGGCAAAAAGATAGGTGCAAATTAATGAGTTAAAAATATAATTATCTACTTTCAAAATGAGAAGAAAAGACTAATTAAAATAAATGCAGTATATTAATTAATTGGGTCAAAAAAGGTTCCTGGGGGATTAAAGAGTGACCAGTATATGTGAAGAGTTTGGATACTGATCCTGGAGGGTTGAAAAACCATCTGTATGAATAGTGTAAAAGTGTATTGACTGTTTTGGGAAATGCAACTTTCCCATCTTGGGAAATGAACTGGTTTCTTTGAAAACAAAATTATTTTAATTTAATTGTCCCAAAAGGGTCAATGCCATACAGATTTTATGAGTAAATTCTGTATGGGTGAATTGAGTTTTTCAGGAAGTGGTGGATCTTTGACACCTTGACAACTGGTGTGAATTACTGCCTGTTTAATTATCCTTGAAAAACATGGACCAGTATTCCCTTGGGGAAAATACCATATAAATGAAAAAGACCAATACCTTAATGGGCCACGTATTTGGTTTCCTTGAATGGTCTCCCTGAAGTCCTACCCATTACCCCTCATAGCTTATGGATTGATTCCTTTGGATACCCCCCTTCCTTCAAAAATGGGCTTGAGAGCTGGTGACCCATTTTTAGATAAAGGATTTGGGTACTGGTAATTGTCCCATTTAATTTCTGAGGAAAAATGGTGCATAATGGTGCATAACACCATATATGGCATTTGTTGAAGTCCAGCAGTAACTAGGGCCCAAAGGTTGAGGAAGGGTCTTTTTGTCTTGGAGGTGACAGATGGCCCTCTGGTGATTTCCAGGGGCCACTTCTAAAGTCTGGGTGGTCTATGGTTAAAAATGTCCTAATGGAGTTTTTTCATCATTTTGGACAACATGTGGTTTGGGGCCCAAAGGGTTGCCCCATTGCCCCCTTTGGACTCATTTATTTTAGGCAAAATGAGGCATGGGGTTTCATACAGACTGGGGCTGTTATTCATGGCCTAGGGACCATAGAATTACACTCTGCAGGCAATAGGGGCCCTAAATGACCCCAAAAGACGATTTAAACCAAAAACCCCATAACTAAAGGGGTCATTCCAAAGGGCCTGGTGATGGTGAAAGGAGAAAATGAAAAGGATATGGCCTGTGAGGCAATACTTTATTATTAGGGCCAAAATGAAGAGGATAATTCATTTGGCCCAGGAAGGGAACATAGCATCAGGATTTCCAATTGTTCATAAGATGTTTATGACAAAAGCTGTCATAAATTGTAAGATTTGTCTATGAAACTGATGATAATATTACTATTAATCAGCAGTACTATGACTGTTCTTATGAAATATAATAACAAAATGTTATTAAAGTCACAATTAAATAATTAAAGAATTATTTCTTTCACGTGTTAAACACTACTAGTGATTTTAACAGTGAGCAAGTAATTGTCTACAAGAATCAATTACAAGAAGATTTTAATAATAAAATTATTTTAATATATAATTATCTTTTGCAAGAATAACTATAATGGTAATTCTTGAAGAAAACTAATTTTAGAGAAAAACTTTAAGAATTAAAATTAAATCACTCACTAATATTCCAAAGAACTTATTGAAAGATAAGATAGAGAGATTTGAAGTAGTATTGTGGATTTTAAGGATCAAAATAAATTTATAACAGTATTAAAACAATATATAGTTAGATTCTATGATTTCACGTCTTCCTGATTGATTCTGAAAGATTTAAAACACTTAAGAATAGCTATAACTAATGCTTACTTGTTGGTAATAATGATTTAAATGATAATAAGATGATGATGTGGAAAAAACAGAAAGAAGAGGCCTCTTTTAAGTCAACAACAGCTCAAAGAGGAATGCCATGGAGAAAACTTAAAAACCCAGTGAGTGAGAAAACAATAAACCCTCTTGAATTATTGATTTCATCATCTGTTGTCACGTAAGATTATCATAATTACTTAATTGATGCTTTTACGTGACTACCAACCCCAATATGGTTAACAATAAAAGGAGTAACATCTGTAAATCTTCTTTTATTCCAAAATAATCTTTTATTTCTCAAAGTTATCAATGTTATTGCCAATTCCATCACAGGTTGTAATTACTGTAAATTTTTGAAGATTCAGTGTTTCACATAGAATAGTCAAAAATGGACTGTAAGTAAAACTTTTGATTTTACTAGTAAAACTGTAATTATTTTTGGTTGTACCATAGATAATACAGTTCTCCATTGGTTCTGAAAGTTTCAGAAAGATTCATTAAGAATTGTATTTTTAATGAAGTTTTGAAGTTTTTACCTCATTTGTATGTAGAATTGTAAATATCAGTGTTTAACTGGTTGCTATGAGGTAAATCAATGGATACAAGTCCAAAAAGGGTTTTAATTACTCTTTTGGGGCTTATCCATGGAAAATCATTAATAATTTACATGGTTACAAGAGTCTAAGTAGCTTTTTACCTCCTTGGCACGTCAAAATAGTAGGTTATTTGCTATTTTCTTAAGATTTACAGTAGTTGTAACATGGTAACTAAGTTCCCAAAAAGTTTTAGTTTACCAATTAGGCCAAGATCAGCCATGGATCCAAGCTTTGGAGCTGTCCACGCCTCTGAGGCCTCAGAAGTTGGGTACCCTGGCTCTCTTTGATGTCTTTTGTCCCCCTTGCTTATTTTTACATCAAAATAGAAATTTAAGCTTCAAGTGAGATATTCATTATGGGTGTACCAAAAATACATGTAAGAATACCATGATATTAAGTGCTCAAAACATGCATAACACTATTCTTAGTGTATATGTGACATGGGATTTCTCACATTCCCATTATTTTGGCGTGAAATTAAGAAAAACAATAATTTTCACAGATCTTTTATGTGGTATTGAAGTATTTTCCATTTTACCACCTAAAAGAGTTAATTTGAGCTTATTCACTCTATGTAGCTACCCTAGGTTAATTTTTGTGTAGAATCCAAATCTGGCCTTAAATCCATGGATTTACTTACTCAATAAAAAGTTATTCATCTTTTCTGAAATCAAAAATGATGAATTTTGGATATATGCATGACTTATGAGTTATGCATAATTCAAAATTTATTTTTAAGATAATTGTGGCCTATTTGGGTATGTAAAATATACCTCAAGGCTCACATAAATCCATTGATGGGGTGGTATTATTCATGTTTGTTAAAGTTGAATTTAAAATAAAAATATTGAATACTAGATATTCTCAGTAGAATTAATTCATTATCTTAAATAAATATGTTGGCACTGATTTGGGATATTTTTCAATATAATACAAACTGATTTCAATCAATATTCTAATATGGGTATTTAATAATGAGGTGTTAATCAGAGATGAAAACTATTCTCTACTTAACCCAATTATTTTTCAACAATTCTAATATATTTTTCTAAAATGAAACAAAATTCTTGAATTAACTACACTTTTAGATAACTGCCCTTTTTGATGATTAAATTAAATTGAATTTTCATTCATATTTTCTCCTTGGATTGATTTTTGGAACCAATATTGACATATTACCATTATAGAATAAAATTCAAGCTCAATTAATTTTATATGGGTGAGCTAGTTTTCTACTAATTGGATAATTCCAAATATTTTATTCAAAAACCAAATACTATGATTAATATAGCCAGTTATTCCCTGAAATTATGTATCAATACTTTAGGTCAGTAATTTTTGTACAATTTTTAGGAAACTACATCTCACATTTATAAAGCTATGATAAAGGCTTTCTATTAGCTAAACCAAGATTTAATTTCAACCTTTCCTATTTAAATATTATTTCTCCTTTTTTTATCTGGATGTATTGGGATGTGAGTTTTATCAATTACCCCTGATATATTCCTGATACTTCAAGCCTCATAGCACTTGGATATCCACACAACGCTGACACAAACTGGATTAAACATAATTAAACTATAATAACCACTATAATATATAGTCATGTAAAGCTAAATCCATTTAACTAATATTTCTAGGTGAATTTATGTTCAATTTAAATTTCAAAGTTGAAAAAATGAGACAAGATTTGAAATATTGAACCATGTTTCAATTGGTAAAAATTCAAGCCCAATTGACTATCTGAATGAACTTAATACTTTAAAATGTTCAAAATAATTTTAAGTGAGTTTCTCAAAAAGAAAAATCCAACCACAGTATTGAAATACATAATATTCAATTATAATACCTTTTTAAAGTTTTAATTATACAAGGTGGGAATTTATCATCAAGGATAAAGACAAGCAAAGGGGTATGAGAAGTAAATAGAGATAGCTCCCAGATATTGAGTGACTTGGTATTGATCTCTTAAGATCCCAAAAAAGATTGAAAGCTTGGATTATAATTATCTGTTGGATATTTCATTCATAAATCTCCTGTCATTAGTTTGACCAAGTTCTCTTTATAAAGTAAATATTCTCCTTCTTGATTTTTAAGGGTAATATAAAAACAACTATTAAAAACATTCAGAAATTATAACCAGGGGACAAAATTCCCTCAAAAAATGAATTAAGAAAAATCATGACAGCTGAGCCTTATTTTTTTATTGAATGCTCAAAAATATGAGTCATAAGAATTCCTTTTATTTAGTATATAGATTGAAGACTGAAGTATTTAGAATAAGTAAAAACTTGATATCTCTAGTTAAACCAATCTTTCTGGGCTTTGTTTTATGTGATAACTCATAATCAATTCATTTTTATTTCAAATTTCTAGTCAAATATTTGTAAAATTATTTTTTCAAAAAAAGGACTTAAGTCTCAATTAAAGCTGGTTCCTGAGCTTGTCCTAAACATCAAATGCTGAAATAAACTAAACCAATTAAAGCTAGAAAACTCAAAGAAAAAAATTCAAAATTTTATCAATTTTTTCCAAATATAGCAAAATTAAGGTAAGAACTTAGAAGTAAATCAGAATCTTATTCTTTTATGAAGGAAAATCTTAAAAACAAACAATAATAAAATCATATAATTTCCTTTTTGTTTCAAATTTCTAATTAATTATAAGGAAAATGCCCCAAAATTATACATATATATATATTATATTATTATTTTTTGAAATTCAAAATTCCTGTTATTTAAGAAAGATGAAGAAAAATATAATTATTCAAAAATATCTCAAGAGAAAACTGAAAAATTCAAGCTCATCTTAATTATGAAAGAAACATGTTTTTTTAATTTTTAATTTTTAAAAATCACTCTTGAGTTATTTTTTATGTTTTGGTAAATATTTCTTTTTTAAGTTTGGAAACAATTATTTTTGAAATAATATAAGATAATAAAATGAATTATGTAATATCTTCCAAAATGAAAAACAGAATAAGAACAGTACTTAATTTGCAATAAATAAAGTCTTCTGTAAAACAGTAGATTTGCAATTAAAATATTCAAGAAACCATATGTAAAACAGCTTATTTCTATAGCTACTTCCTGGTTAATTGGACCACCCAAACCAATTTTTACCTGCAACTGCTGAAGTTTTTCCTTTTGTTAAGCTATATGGGAATATGTTTTTTCTGAATTGAACTGTGAAACTCACTTTTGAAAGCCTCTTCATTATTTTTTTTTCTTTTATAAGAATAATTAAAGCTCACAAAGAGTGAGTTTAATCACTTTCTTTGTTTGTAAAAGAAAATTTTATCTATAAATCATATACTTGGAACAGCTTAGGTGGTGCTTCAAGAGCCTTGAAAACCCTGAATGAAGTAAGCTTTAAATCCGATTCATTTGAACAAAGCTACTTTTAATTTTACAAAGATCTGGAGAAAATATTTCAAGAATCTGGGGATATTTTCTTTAAATCATTGAAAAAACTCAAGAATGTAATCTTCAGTATATATTTACAATTTCAAGTCATAAATTGAAAGCTTAAAATAAATCTATAAAAATAATACATTTTTTATTAAATTTACCAGCACAATCATTTATAAAAGTTCCTGTGGTTATCTAAACATTATTTTCAATGTGTGGCCTGCTATTGGATCAATTTCATCAAGCTCAAAGGACTATAAATTAAACATTATATACTCATTTCTAGGATTATCAAATTGATATTGATAGATATTGAAAAAAAAATTCTGGGATATTTTGGTTCAAACTACTTAAAAATACATCTTAAATAATCAAATTTAATGAGTTTTTTTATTATGATCTTTGCTTCAAACTTACAAGATATTTAAAATACTTCAAAAATAGATACATAGACAACAGGAGGGGGTGGTCAAATTTCAAAATGAAACAAATTAATAGAGATAAAATTGAAATTACCCATTTAGTACTATTCTGTTTCTTCATTAAATTTGAATTTTTAACTAATTCAATTTATTTTCCAGAGGAAAAGATAAATCAGCAGTTTATAAATGTGGCTTGGTTTAAATTTTCCACAAAGAATCCAAACTTGGAGGATTTTTTCTATTTGGGACCATACTACACAAGCTTCCAATAAGAATCAACAAAGAGGACTGACTCCACTTCAGCTTAAAAGTCTAAGTATTTTTTGAAATTGTGAGGAAATTATTTTTAAAGGTTAAACAGATAGCCTTTGTTTTTCTGATTTAAAAACCAAATCTTCAGTGATACAACACCTCAAAGGCTATTCAGTTTATTCAAAAGATAAACTTCTGGAAGTAAAAAATAGAAATTTCTTTTATTTCAAACATAATATCATTCAATTGAATTTTTGCTTTTACTTCATTTCAAGTGAATCTGGAATATCATTTGGCCAATTCAGAAAGGGGGTTTTATACCTTTGAAGGAAATGGGATTTATAATAATAGGATGTGGTGAATGCTCTCAGAAAATAATTATCCAAACTTTCTTCATCTTTGTATATATTTTACCCAAAATTAGCTGAATAGCAGGAAGCTTTGGGGTAAAATTCGTAATTAAGACATAATTAAATATTCTAAATAAAAATTAAATTAACACCCCCTTTTCTATACAAAGTAATTATTCCTCAGAGTTGTTTTCAAACAGGATTAAATAATCTCAATAAACTTTTTTTCCTTCAATTTTTTTCAATTTTTTGTATTAAACACCTGTTTCAGGCCAGGTGGCTTTGGTATATATTATTGGTAAGTGGTTTATTTTTCCTTCGTAAAGAAAGGGCTGAGAAAAATTTCTCAGGTAATTAGGTTATAGAAGCTAGGTCTATTAAGATCATAATCTATCAAAGGGATAGTACAATTAAGATAATAACAGAAACAAATTTAGACTATTACCCTCTCCATTATGTCTCATTGCATCCTAATTTAGAATTGGTTTGAAGAAATTATCTTAAGATATCTTATCCCAAGGTAAAATTTTGATATTCACCATAAGCAAAGTTGAAACGCCCAAAAGCAGATTTTTCATTTGAAATCTTCAATGAGAGATACATTGGATGCAGGTTGGAGATAGGACATAAACTTAATTTAGAAATATAATCTTTGGAAGAAATTCAAGCCACATATGCAAGCCACAAAGTATCAATTAAGTTGACTTAATATCAGTGTTTAGTTGGGATTTTCAGGTATTGATAATTAAACAACACATGATTGACAGAATTATTTCAATTTCTCCTTTTTTAATATTTTCTTCCTTTTTATAATTTCATTTCCAAAAATTCAAGCTTTGGGATATTTCTTATAGATTTTTACATATATATTTTGGTTCCAATATGAATTCTCTCTAAAGACCATGTATGGATCCCACAGAAGAATGATATTGTAATTGGAACCCTCAAAGTTTGAAATCAGCTGATCATAAATCATTAAATTTCTTTGGGACTTTTTTCACATATACATATTCTAAGAAAGAAACCCTACCATTGGTCTTTTTTTCTCTTATTGAAAGATTTATTTTCATGAGAAATTAGATCACAGACTTTGTCTCTCTTTATAAATTGAGGTTTTATAAAAATTGAAACAAGGTGTCAATCTTCATGGGAAAAAGTCATTTTAAGCAGAGGCCCAAAATAATTTAATACATATTGAGAGAATATAGCCACTATTTTAGCCCATAATCTTTTTGAGAGGAGGTTTTTACACTTTTACCTAGATAACACAAATACTGGAGACCTTTTTATTGTAAATAATTATGGTGTAAACTAAGAAGTATAACAATATTCATAAAAAAAATTCCTAAAGAAAGAATTTTCAATATTCATAACAATGAAAAACATGTGTTATTTAATTTTTTGGAGAATCAAATGTCTTCATTTATTCATAAAAGACTAGCTTTACTTTGTATATTATTGTGGAGAAGTTATTAATTCTCATTTCACCATTTTTATCCAAAAACAGTGAGGAGAACATTCATAGGAGGAAGCCAATACTTGTTCTTCCTAGTGACAGCAGTGGGGTTTCATTAATCAACAAACAAACAGAGGCAATCATCCTTCTTTTTGAAAAAGACAGAAGGTCCTCCTGTTAAATAATAGCTTTTCTGGATGAAATGTAGCCCTTGAGTATATCTTCCTTCTGATTAGAAAAGGATTAGATCACCTCAGCTGGAGGTAGAGACCCCTCCAATTCAATATGATTATCACAGGAATGCTGAGGAGGAAGTTTTTCTGCTTTCAAATTGGATAATAAATCCAAATGTTGATGATAAGCAGAATTAACAACCCTCATCATGGTTTCAGTTTCTTTTGGTTCTTTCTCCTCATCCCACAGCTCCTCTAGGGAGTCAAGATAGGATAAAGAAGGAGGGTCTAAATTCCCATGGAAGAGATTAAGTGATGATACAGAATCATCTCCACCAATATTTTTAATCTATTTGAAGACTTTATCTCTAGATATTAGGAATTACTGGAAATAATTTTAGGAAGGAAAATGAACAGAAGTTTGGAAATATTGTGTTACAGAATCACCAACCAGACCTGTACAAGTAGTTTCAGTGGAAAATTTATTACTGATAGAATGAAGGAAATCAGGACAGTCCTTATTATCAGAATGAAAGGTGATCAGTCTTTTTCTCCAATCAATTTATGGATTGAAATTATTAAGGAAAACAAATCCCAATATGAGGTCTTCTCCCTTGGTTGTATCAATGATAAAGAAATTCCTTACATATCTTTTAAAATATGAATGCTAAACAATCAATTTGGTATGGTGAGATATGAATAAATTTGGAGACTCTTAGAAGTCTAAAGCTATAAGAGTAATATTCTCTGGGAGTTCTTACATGATCAAAGAATACTTGTGAGAAAACTGCTTTTCAGTAAATTAGTTGGTAGAACCAGAACCAATGAGAATACTGTAAAAAAATATTTGTGAAAGAAGAATAAACAAGAAAATTGAGAGAGATTTTGAAAACAGTATTAAGAATGCAAACTTGTGCTCTTAATGGAAAATAGTGAAGACCATTGAACACAGAATGATCTTCACTAAGGCTTTTCCCTGGCTGAGAGAGCTTGTCTTTAGGCCTTTTGCTACAAGCCTCACTACTATTCTTCCCACCACAATAAGTACACAAACCCTCCTTCAATATTCTCTCCTTTTCAGAACCAACTTTCTTGTAAACCTTATTTAGGACAGAAGAATGGGGTTCAATCTTCCTTTGAAAATTTGAATTCTTCTTCTCCTTGTGACTTGAACCTAAAGAATTTTGAGGATAAGAATAGCTTTAATTTGAGGCTTCAGTCCTTTTTTTAAAAATTATTCTTCTCCTTTTGCCTCTAATGGTACCTGGTATCAAGCTCTAGGGTAACATACATTAAGTCTTGAATAGAATCAATAATTTCAGGATGGGAGAAAAATTGGTCCAAAAGCCTGTAGGTAAATCTCTTCCTATAAGTGTGCATAAATTCACTCTCCCCCCAGTCACTATTTCTTTAAACTAAGCTTCTGAAATAATCAATATACATATAAAAATGCCCTCCTTCCTGAATCCTTAAGGAATCTAAATCTGCTTCTGCTTTTATTACTTAATTTGGATCACAAAATAAAGTGAATATTTGGGATTCAAATAAGCCCCAATTACTAAAAAGGTGGTGGTATATGAGTTGATGAGATTTGAAATAGAAGGCTAAATGAATTTCCAATATTTTCCAATTTGAAATGATGTGGCATAAAGAGCTTCCTTCCTGATTAAGAGAAGTTAGCCTTGTCAATATGGAAGATAAGCTGTCAGTACTACACAAAACTTCTGAATTTGAAGGGTTGAGTCCCATCAAAGCATTCTGGTGTCTTAATAGATGGAGTCTTTAGGCTTAAGAGGCTGAAGGTTATTGAAAATTTGACATGATTTGAGGAATCTTTTAAATGATGACCAATTGATCTAGTTAAGACTGGTGAGAGACAGGCTGATTGAAATGGGCTAAAGTTGGCCCTTTTGTGCCTTCATATTACCCCACAGGAGCAGGAACAACTTCATTACCTTCGGACTCTTTCTCTTCCACATAATTCTTCTCCTCCTTCAGAATCTTCACCACAACCTTTAAAAGTGGTCTTTGAAATTCTAGAAAAATCTCCAACAACTCCTGAGGAAAAAATTGATCTTCTGGGCCCTATCTCCCTTTTATGGATGTTTCTTCTCTTTCCAAATGGTCCCTTGGTTGAGGAACTTCTAAGGTCCCATCAAGAGGAGCTCTTTTTTTAGGAGTGAGAAAATCTTGAGCCCAGGACTGAGGTATTGTCTTTCTTCTGGGAGGTGAATTTTGGACTGGGATTATTGAATAATAAAAAGAAAAATTTAAAATATTTTAAAATCAAATCTTTTAAGTATGAAAAACTTGAGGAAAATCAAAAATTTAAAGCTTGAAGTAAAATCAAATTAATAGCTTGAGATAAAATCAAAATCAATAATTCCATGAGGTCAATGAATAAATCAATTAGTATTGAGTAATTTAATCAATAAGGTTTGAGGAAAGAAATAAAATTGAATTAATTCTTGAGGAAAATCAATCAATAAATTCAATCAAATGAACAAAATCTTAAGTTAAAATCAATTAAATTAAATCTTTCTGTCAATCAAAATTCTTGAGGAAAAAATAAAATAACAGTTTTTATGAAAAAAGATTGTGGATGAAATTGAAATTATATGACAGATTTTAAAGATTAAAATTAAAACTGCAACCTGAAACAAAATCAAGTGGAATTAAAATGACTAGAAATTGTTAGTAAACAAATTATATAAGTCTTGAAACAGAATTATTAAGAGAAAGTGAATTTTCAAGAATAAAAGAATGAGTTAAAATTGAGATTATTCAAGAAAAATTCATTAAGGATCATGAATGTGTCATGATTGATGAATTATTATTCTTAACATAAAAATAAAAAAAATGAATGAATGAATAAATTATTATTTTATTAATTCAATTTCACAGGGGATCTTGTGTTCAAAAAGAGTGGCCTGGAACTCAGTAATCAGGGAGATCACTTGGAAGACCCCAAATAATTGAATAAAATAAGGAAATGAATATATTTCTCTAATGATAAAATTAAAGTAAAAGATTAGATTCAAATAAGAAAGCCAATGGACAAAGAACCAACCAAGTGAGTCCCTAATAAATTTTTCAACCTTCCAGAAAGAAAAATGGAATTAGAAAATAATATGACCACCAATATCCACTTGCAGGTTAAGAAAAGGGTGAAAATTACTGACATAATAATATCAGTATTTATTTTCAAGATTGAGGAAAATAAAGATAGAATAAAATCCTAGTATATTAATTAACTGGGGTAAAAAACCCAGTGTTAAAAAGGGTGCTATTATGTGTGAAAATTTAATATCTTGAATTCTTCAATCTCAAAACCAATTTGGTATGAAATATTGGAGCTGTACTTAGTGCTTAAGGAAACAAACACCTTTCCAAATTGGGAAATTAACTTAGTTTAATAATCTTTCCAAGGTCTGTAGTTGAAATACAGGATTCTATGAAAGAATAATATATTGTATGGGGTTGCATCTGATGGGTTTCAGGGGTTTTATGAGTGTTTTTGGCCAAAACAAGCCTAACAGGGCAAAAATGCACAAATATGCCAATACAGCCCAAAATGGTCCATTTGGCCTAAAATTGTCAATATGGTCAAATTTCCATAAAATTATCATGGAAGATAATTCCCATAATTGATCCAAAAGTTCTGATTATCTATGGTTTTGAAATTTTCATCTCTCAAAAATATTTCATTTATCAAAATTACTTAATCAAAATTAATTTATCTTTTTAATAATTTTAAAACTAATTTTCAAAATTTTCTGAACCTTTTAGATATTATAATTTTTATTAAATCACTTTTGAATATACTATTTCCAATAAAATCATAAATAAAAATGAGGTATTATAGTTAACTGAATAAATATATTGATTTTGAATAGTAAATAGTATCAATGGGAACATGATTAAAGTGAAGATAGCTCAGAGCCTTCTTTAACTGAAATGAAAAGTCCTAGTAAACCAAAATGAAACTAATTAAAAAAATGGCTTTCAGCCTTAAAAAAGGAGTTTAAAAACAAGCAGAAATACAGAAATAAATATTTACAAAAAAGGAAAAATCATTCAATTCAAAGCACACAGCTTTTAAAAATCAGATTATAAATGAATCTAGATGTATATTGATGATGAAAATGACTACAAAATTAAGTGGTTGATATTTTATTTCTTCATCTTTTATAGATATTATATTTATAATAAAGTGATCTATACATTTTGTTGAGGATTCCCAAATTTTTCCAATAGGTTGTAAATAATATTAAATAAATACAAGGTTTTGATAAATTTTCTCATTGTGTAAATAAACAACATAAAAATGAAAAATTTATTTTGGACAACCAGAAACTATAGTAAGATTTTTTCTAATAAAAAAGATGTAAGCCTTTGAGATATTACCACATATCCAAAAAAAACAGGTCAAAAGAAAAACTTTATAATAATTATACCCTTAATAATTATCTTAAAACCAGTGAAAATGCCATAAATGGGTATAAACTTTGAGTTAACTTAGAATATAATGAGTAAAAATGTAAAATGAATTACACCATTAGATTCCTCATGGTAAAATACACATATATCATTTTTATGGCATATCTGTAAAGTCAATAATTACTGAATAATGAGTAATAATACCCTAAAAAAGACATAAAATATTATTTAACTCAGAAATAAATGAAACAACATGTGAAATAAATTGCACCATTGGATTTTTCATGAAAAAATAATACACATAAAAAAATTTTATGACAATTCCCTAAAGTCAATACTTAAGGAATTAAGCTGAATATATGCAGGTTTTTGATCAATGCATACATTCATGGTTTTTATCTAATATCTCTTGAAATATATATGATATAGAGTTAAACCAAAAAAAAAGTCACCACATAATTACTTTAAGAACACAGATATGAGCTTTATTTGACAATTTATAAGCAAGGTTATAACTTGTAAGGGTTTATTGAACAAAATTACTAGAGCTGTTGACCACCTTGTTGTGAAAGTGGTCCAAACTTAAAACAAAGTGGATATTCAAATTCAACTAGTCTATATGTGAATAATTATGTATTTTTTATCATAGTATTCAAGTTAAAAACCCCTGAAATCAAGGTTTGAAGTTTAAAATATTGAATTTTGACAGAAAAGATGAGATACAAGAAAAATCATCAAAAATAGGGTTTTGATGATGTAATGGATTTCTCTTGGAAGTTTAATAAGGAAATTCCAGGCTATCAGAAATCACTCTCTGAATATCTTTAGCATGTATAACTTAAAGATTCTTAATGATAAAACTTTAAGCTTAAAATTGATCATTTATGATTACTCACTGTAATCTTATTTTAAGTTTAACAGTTATATAAGTGATAAAACTGGTGAATACTATTAGATTATGATTAATAATAATAAAAACCACAAAGTTTAGGCTTTTTCCAAGCCTATGATGTCATCAAACTTAGAGTTATAGTGATAACTCTAAATAATGGCGTAATAATGAGATAAGATGGTTTGATCATGACGTAATCATTGCTAAACCTTAAAATACTGATCATTTCCAGTGAATACCATCATTAATTGACTCTATAAGGGATCAATTTACTATAAATAGAGTTCTTTTTACTCTATTTTCCCCTCAGACATATTAAAACAATAAAACAATTAAATCAAAAGGTAAAATCTTATTTATTTAAATATGAAAACTTTTATATTATCAAAGACCCAAGATAATCTTTATTATAATCATCAATATTGACATTATTACTCCAATTGTTCATTCTTTTTTGTTATAATTCTCTTAAAAATCTTATTTCCATGTAAAATCAAGAATATTTGTAATTTCTTTTATTTTTATTTTTAAATACAATTTAAATAAGTTTTATTCACATTATTTGGTATAAAATCTTCCAAAATTATTATATTAAATGTTAAAAGTAGGTTATTTTCTCTTATTATAATAATTTCTCTCTATTATTACTATTAATCATTCTTTAATTGATATAAATAGTATTTATATTAATATATAACTTTAATATTAGTAATATTAATTTTATTAATTGTTTTTATTAATAAAAGATGATTTTTTATGCCTTTATTATTTGTTGATAACAATAATAAAGAGATTCTAAATATATTAATTATTAAATATTAATATATTTATTTAATAATATAATTATTTTTCATCTTATTTATTTCATTTATAAGGACATTCAGAGTACAATAAGTAAAATATTAGTAATTTTTACTTATTGTTTCATAGTCAAACCTTAAAAAAAGAACTTCTTTGATAAAATTCATTTTGAGAATAACACTATGAAATTACTTAAAACTAAATAATCAAATAACTTTTCATATTTACTTTTAAGATAGAATTCTTGTTATTTAAATAGATACCTAATATTTTTGGAAATCATTCAAATCTCATTCCATTTGAAACTTATTATAATTTTTTCAAATATATAAATTTTAAAACATGAAGTTTTTCATTCTAAAAAAATAATCAGAAAAAATATTTTAAAAATCAAAGCAGAAATCACATGATTAAAATTTAAGAATTAAGAATCATCACTCAATCACATAATAATTAAATTCAATTGGAATCATGTGATCACTCAATAGGTTAAAAGTAAAACTATGATCATAATGTATTAAAGTATGATGGTACTCAATTAAGCCCACAGACCTATTTAGTGGACCATTGGAAATCAACAAAAAAATAACAAATCATCTGAAACACCTAGAAAAAAAGAATTTCATATAAGCCATCTCTTTATATATCAGCCTTATTAAATTTTATATTCAAATTAATTTGTTCATTAATATTATTTGAAGTAAAAATTTATCCAATGTTTGGAAAATTTGGTAAACCCAATAGTTTTTTATTTCATAATTTGATACCTTTCAATTTATTTCTTATTTTGTTCATTGATTAATTACTTAATTAATTTTTGTATATTCAAAAATTTTAGCATTATCTCAATTAATATCAAGGCTATTTATGTACAAAAAAATATCAAAAAATGTCATTATGGATAACCAAGTGCTTGTAATTTAATACTGCAATAGATTACTGTGAGCTTAATTTGAAGGTCTTGTTTGTTGTGCTGTTTGTGGAATACTGATTTGTTGAGAATTTTAATGAAGATAATTTACAAATTGGTCAGTGATCTCAAAAAATAAACTATGACATCATTTTTTAAAAATGTTAATTTATTAATTTTAACCGAAAATCAAGTTAAATTTAAAAAAAATCAAACTAAACTTAAATGCTTTCATCTTCAACTTCAACACCTTTACATTTATTGTTTTAGCCAATTTTAGATGATTTTAAACCCCTCGAATAAATTAAGATGAAATAAAGAAAAATAAAAGAAAATATTATGATTTTTTGGTTATTTTTTTTCAAAAAAAGAAACAATCATTTTTCAGCTTGGAATAAGTAAAAATAAAAATAAAACTTTTTGCTTAATCAAAAAACCTCAGGTTAAGGCTGATCTATTGCCTTGAAAGTTTGTTTTTTTATGAAAACTAAAATGCATCGCTCATAAAAAACAGCGGAAAAGCACAATTCAGACTTTTAGAGGTATGATTTGTTTTGGTGGGCTCAAGTCTCATGCGTTATTTCATTTTATTAGTTATGCATTCAGAACTTTAGTCAAAAAGGCCATGGAAGATTTCTCAGGGGTTCTGAAGTCCTGGGACTGCGCGCGTTCCGGCAAGCCAATTTCCTGTTCATTGATGACTTGATAAATCGTTTGTGGTTTTCAATTTCAAGTAGAAACCAAGATTCAAGACTACTTATCACATTAGGTTCTACTCGTCGAGTGCTTGGGCCGGACAAAATCTAATAAAAATGATGTTTCTACATAAAAAGACATTTTTGAATTTTTTGGCTACAAAAAAATCAGTCAAATAAAACAAATGAATATTAACTTATATGCATATCAAAACATTTAGGGCAATTCAATTACACATAAAACAAGTGTTTTTTTCAATGCTTTTTTTGAGTTTGAGGGTTTGATTTTTAAAAAGAAATGAATCAATGGTGCTTGAAGGCGCCGTGTTTATCAAGAAAGAAAAATGTAAGTTCGTTAGTAAAGTTATTCATGTTTAATGAAATTTGAATCTGTTGTATTTGATTTTGCTGAATTTGGTGTTATCCCATAAACGGAATCCAATCTCCTACGTGCCAACAAATCTTTTTCTTGTACATATCGACCCTTTAGCTCATCCTCCATGACTTTTGGCTCGATGGTAGTGCTTAACTCCAGAGGTTTAATGTGTTCTTCAGGTGTCTTCAATGGTGGTAGACCGTAGCCGGCTTCCTCGCGCCTACGATGCAATAGATCAAGATGATTGTCAAGTATTTTGCCTTCTTTACGAGTTGGAAGTGCATCAGAAATGGATGTTGGAATAATGGGAGGTGTTACAATTGCAGCTGCTGTGGCGACATTAAATTCAAGTATTGTATTAGGAGTAGCTGATAGCATTATATCCGGAGTTTGTGCGGATAAGTTTGTGGTTTTGGGCAATGAGTTTAAGTTAGTTGGAAGTTGAGAACGGGGAGAGATAGGATATGAAGTCAATTGACTATCTCTGGAAGGAGTGGTGAGCAAATCACCATGATGCTTAAAAGATTTAAGATTATGTATGGGAGGTGGAGGTGAGCCGTTTGGTGAAGACGAGTCGGCTCTAAACCTAAATCGAGGGGTAAAGACTAAAGCCTCGTCTTGATTTGATGAACCGGTGGGGTTTAACTTTTCTAAAGAGTTTAGTGAACGCCGTTGAAAATTACTTGACAATGAACTTTTTGCATCATGCTTTTGAAAGGCGGATAGAATGAAATCTGCCATTAAATCAAGTGCAGTTCCAACTTGAGGCAAAAGGGGCAGCATTTGAGCAAAGCCATGACTCCAACCCTCAAAGATTCTTAGACGTAATAAGTTGGAAGTCAAGTAATTGTTAGCTCAAGCTAACGATGATGATAAACTCTCAAATGAGCTACGAACCTCATCTGTACCCAATCCGTTTCATCTTCTTTCAAGATTGAGTCGGGAGAGCTCGATTGGGTAAAGGTAGAGCTTTGATGAAGTAAGTTAATCGTTGACAAAGCCTCCTTTTTGCGTTTTTGTTTAGCTTCTCTTAGTTTACCAGCTAATAAAACCGTATCATCTACAAAAGGATCTTTTTCACCGCAAACTAAATAAATTGGAGGGAAATCAGCCAAGATATGAGGAGGGGTGAAGATGGGGGAGATATGATAATCCTTTGTTAGATCGGGGGCGTTTCGTGGACCGATGTAACAGATTGCCATGCAACGCATCTACGAATTAGAAGTTGATTTAAAAGAAAGCATGCTAAAGAGTTTATTTATTTGTTTTTTGACTGACCATTGAAGGACTAATGATTCGGTCATTGAAGAAGCCAGTTCTACTGGTCATGGTTAGGTGAGTGCCAAATGACTTCTTTTCAGAGCGAGTTTTTGAATGAGTAGACTTGATGGCTTGTTCGTGGGTTGAAGTAAGCTCTTGAGAATCGTTATCAAATGAGTTTCTAATTTGAGCGCTTTCCTCTTCATGATACAACACCCGCTCTACCAATGACTTTTCTTTCTCCATAGTCGGAGGCACAATATCAGTAGATTTATCATCATCGTCGTCGTCATCATCATCATTCTCATGATTATCATTATTATGTTCCCAGCCATCATTAAGCTGAGAATCATCTAGTTTTAATTCGACTTCTGATTGATGTTTCTCGACTCGAGGAGTCAAAGCTCGCTTCCAATTAGCCATCATATTAGGTAAGTTAGCAAAACTTTGACTGAGGCGACTTGCTTTACGCCGATGGCCTTTGTTTTGATTGTTTTTCCAGTGATTTCGATCGTTAACTACACTCAAAGGGCTTTTGTGATCCAAATGATTTTTGGCTTCAAGAATTCCCTCTGGTAAGGTAGCACTGGATTGATCTTGTCGAAGAATTCTTAAATTTTCAGGTGACATCCAAGACGTGAAGTTGAAGTCTAAGGCAGGATACATCCAAAGAATTCCAACAGGCAAAGGAAGTGAGTTAAGCGGTGAATTAGGTTCGGATTCAATGATTGACACAACCATTGCAGCTGATAGATTAGCACCACTAAATTGAAAAAATTAGATTATAAAATTTACAGAAGAGTTTAAGTTCCTTAAGAGAAACGAATCTTACGCTGAGTCACCAGTAAGCACGACATCAACTTTATCTCTGCCCATACCAATGATGCGACCTTTTGACTCTTGAATTAAACGATAAACATCTAAACATTCATGAATAGCATAAGGAAAAGGATATTCTGGAGCTTTACAATAATCAATAGCTAAAATTGGAATCTGAGTTTTGATAGCCCATCGCAATAACCTTTCTTCATGATGTGGTGGACTAAAAAAAAGAGTTTAATAAAAAATTCAATTTAATTGAGAGAGTCCAAATTTGAAGAAAATAATTCACATACCTCATTGCAATAAACCCACCACCTGGGACATCAATAATTAAGTTTTTGGATCTGACGAGGTCAAGATCCGAACTAGAGAAGTATAACCAACAAGTAATAGGTTTAGTGTATTTTGAACCGATTGGTCTTGGAAAGGTGTATTTGCGTTTGATAGGAATCGATGGTCGATGATGTCGAGTGAAGAAGCGAATGATAGGATTAGTAGTTTTTTCCCAAGTAATTCTCAAGACTTCGACCTAAAATTAAGAATAATTAAAGGTTAAAATGATTTAAAAAAAAAGTGACGATTAAAGATGTTTCTTTTTGATCATAAGATATATCAAATTAGAATAAAAAATTCAAAAAGAAAAAAAACACCAACGGTCGGAATCGCTCTAAATCTGCGCAATTTTTCATCTGCTTCATTGGCATAAATGATATAATAAGCGCTAAAGATGATACTAAGAAAATCTCTTAGCCATTTAAAAGGAATTGGGGAAGCAGTAGCAAAGCCAGCATCTAAGGCAGTATTAATCCAAGTTGCACGATAAAATCCTCTAGAATAGAGTCTCGCTAAAGGTTCAGGGGCTATCAAGAAGAAATTTGAAGAGACGAGTGAGTAAAAACAATCAAATGAATTATAAAAAGTTAAAAATGATACATCATACCACCAAGACCCAATAAAACGTCCCAATGACGAAGGCCATAAAGACAAGTGAGTAAGGATACGACAATTTGCCATGGAGTGAATTTTTCTAATTTTAAAAGGGCAAAAAGGATTAGAAAGATTATAAAATATATACTCAAAATTTAAATAATAGTCAAAGAAAAAGATCTTAACTGAATTTATCGTTAAAGAATTTAATACCAACTGGACCTCTTGAATCACCGGATTTTAATCTCCAATACCAAAATAATAAAACCAATATAACGTGAGTACGTTTCCAAGAAAGTGAAGGTCGACCTAATAAATGATCGATCATCTTTTGCAAAAACAAATTTGATAGGATAAAGGAAGAAAATCAAAGAATTGAAATAAAATCTGATAAATTTAATTTAAGACGAGTTGGGAATGATCGTCAAGTTTTGTTTGAAGGAAATCTTGGTCTTAAGAGCTCTTTATTCTTTTAAATTATTATCATAGATAACTAATCAAACCCTTCATTATAAAATTAATTTACATCAATAAAACTTGAACATTTTAATATACAAAATTCTCAATACTGTACTGTACTAACTGCACAAGATTTATGGCTATCTTTGGCCAAATTTTAAGTCTATTCTAGTTGAGGTTACTTATTTCAATACACTTTTTTATATTTAAATCTTTTTTTATGAGACTACTTGGCTAAATTTATATGTTATATGACTTTTATCAAATTTGGGCACTAGGAAATGCACACAAGCCCTTATATTCTTTTAACAAAAACTTATAAAAGGGAGATTTACTAGCCCCCTTTTGATCATATTTTGGTTTCCAAAAGCCCTTTTTTAAAATAATAAATATTTAAAGCCCATCTATCCATTCAAATTTTATTCAAGTAAATATGGTTTCATTTATAAAGATAAATGTGTAGTTGAGGTATTGAGTTAATTTTCTTGATAAAGCATTATTGGTGATGCCAATCAGATGCCAATAGCCACTTTATTATCACAAAAAAAAACTTTTTAATTCAAACTCAAAGAAATTCAAGTGCTTGATGGCTTGTGCTAGATGTTGAATCGCATCAGACAAGGTAACATAGTCTGTAGCACATATTAATAGAGCCGCAACTGATTGCTTTCTTGAATCCCATGGAATAGGACAGCAACAAAAATTGACGAAATAACCTGACTGCGACATTTTCAATGCGCCCCCATCCAGAATCATCCAAAGATAGAGAAGATGAAATGAGGACTAAACAAAAATTATGTGTTTTCAATAGGCAACCAATTAAGTGGTCTAGTGCCATCCAGTGGTGCTCAAGAGGAGGTGCTGAGTAGCATTCCAACTTGTTAACTGCAGAGGTTAAGCTTGGTGGTGTTTCCAAGACCAAATATGATAATGTTTCAATAAGTGACCTGAATAGATTGACTTCCTTTGGTGGCTTTTTATTAATATCTTTCAATATAAAGTCAGTAAATATAAACAGAAATTCATTTTTTAGGATTGGTCATTTATAAGAATTTATTATACCTTTGGTCAAAATAGATTGCAACAAGCATACTTCATCTTCTACATTTGTGAAGTGTGGACCAAAAAGCTTGTAAATGGATGGATTCTACTTCATTTCAAAACATCTTTCAAGTTGGTCTCATAATGAAAATTTTGTAAGATTTTTGAACAGTTAAATTAAACTAATTCATTAATGTTATGCTTTCATGGGACTAATTCATAGACTTGTAATTTTGAAATCTGAAAAAGCGAGAATCTTGAGCATAAAACCGCTTTTATTCATAATTGGTATTTATAAATAAGGTAAAAAATTTCATTATCGTTGTGTCTTTTTTCAATTGGAAGAGCTTTCATTGATTTTGACTTTTCTTTTAATAATAATTTCTATTGAAAATTCGCAAAGAGAAAGGTTTGAAATTTGAGTAAGTGAGCATCCTTTAGGTAGCTAATTGGGAATAGGTAGGTTGTTTAAATCATGGGAAATAGATTGTACGCTTGTTTGCATGTCGCCAAAATATACAGAAACAACCTGAGATAGCATTTATTTAAATACATGAAACTTTCCAGTAATTTATCTTTGAAGTTTCTTCGGTGACGAAAAAGGTAGAATAAACCCATATCTCTCAAGGTAAAACTCCTCTTTATTTTTGGTTATATTGCAACAATATCCTCGATAGGAGTTAAAAAAAAAAATGAGTTGTTAATTTGATTTTGGATGAACACTTTCAATCATTAAAAAAATTGCCAAAATTTAGTCTCAATGTTACTCTCAAGTAGCATAGCACATTTCATGTTTCCTAAGATTCATTCAAGTGGTTCTTCCTCACCAATTTTAGCTGGTGAGTAGGGTAATCTTATAGTGAGAATTTTCTCCTTTTCCTTGATTTAATTATAGAGTTCTTATGAAAAAAATTCACATTCATTTTTTTTGTGTATTACTTTTTTAAGCTTATCACATTGAGATTTAACGAGTGTGGTCCAGCCCCTAAATAGTGAATGCAACTATGAATGGCTACAAATAGGTACAAAAAAGAATCAAGCCAAAATTTGGTCATATAAAATAACAAAGCTTATATAGCCATTGACTTAAGGTGGGAAGGGATAAATAGATGTATCAGAAAAGACTTTGGTAGCTCAGTAAAATTTATTGAAATACAATTACTTCTCTTATCATTTTCACAGGTCTTTCAATAGAATGATGACAATAATTTCAAGTCAAATTAATAAGGCCTGTTTCATGATTGGGTTTTGAAAATTGTTTTTAAAATTGTTTTGAAATTATTTTGAAACCAACTTGAAAGTAAATCTCAATCTATTTTGATCTCAAAATTCTAATTAAGTGTTATCAAAACCTAAAGAGAATTCTTGTACATGATTTAAAAATTATCATAATTTTAATTTATTATCATAATGAATCAACCAGCCATTCTCTATACAATGGTGAAGCTATATGTTTTTGATTTAATTTCATTTGTGTTGGTATTAATATGAAAAATCTCATCATTTTCAAGAAATAAATTGTGGTTGTCATTTCAATTCATGAAAAAAATATCTATACAATTAAACAGAATTTATTTGTTTGTTTCGAAGGAGATTGAAAGATTTTTTATTTTTGGTACATGCTATATCAGATAATGTGTAAAATTACAATCAAATATATATATATATATGGTTTAAAAATTAACGAGAAAGCTGGAATGACTCTTTATCAAATGGTACATGGAAGCTCTAATGAGACAGGCATACACTTATTTAAAATTCGAAATTCTATGAAATCCAATGTCTCACAAGAGATATTTTGACCCATTTTATTATATTCAAATTGCTCCACAATCATGTAAGTGGTTCTAATATAAGTGTAATTTTGTTATTAATTCATAAGACATTGATAATTTTACTTATGTGAATGACAAATTGGAATAGAACCAAATAAAGGAATCATTCAGAGGACAAACAATTGAAAATATAGCTGGTTATGATGGAACACACACAAAAATGAATGGAATCCCTATTTCAATATCAAAGGCTGGAATTCAATCATTTATCAATTTATTATTGATAGTAATGGTAATTTTAGTACTTTTGTTTTTTTGAATAGAAAAAAATTCTTGATGGATCCAATGTTGTATAAGTATATTCAGGATCACATGGCTCAGTTTATAACAGCCAGATTTTTTTAAATCCCAAATTTGGATGGATTCAATGAATTGTATTTTTTAATTTCCACCAAATGATTTTCTTATTGGTGATTCAGGGTATTCATCCAGGGTACCAATAATTACCCCTTCAAGAAATACTTGTGATCAAGAGCATGTGAGATTTGATACAGTTAAATTTTTGACTCGGTGAGTTAGCTCATTTAAAAACTAAATAAAAGTCAATTTAGACATAATGACTTTGTAGAATGGTGGTTGATAAAACATTTGGTTTCTTAGAAAATGTATTTTGATTCTTACTTACTCCACAGGAAATAGTACCTCTAAATAGAGTTAAAGGTGAAATTATTGGGTATGATATTAGATAATATTATTAATAAGAATGTCTGGAGATATTTAGAATGGAATTATCATAATGAAGAATAAATAGATTAATAATATTTTTCATTGCGATTGTGGCTAGTGATAGTGAGTACAATAAAGGCTGGGTTTGGCTTAATTAGTTTCTAAAATATTTTTTGTTTTGCTCTCAATAGTAATTTATATTTCTGTTAGGATGCAAGAAATTTAAGCTTTTAATATATATCCAAAGGTGACTCAATAAATTATACTGTGAATACCAAATAGAAATGGGACTTACATTGGTAAATTCAGTTGAGATAACAGGTCTTTGAAAAAGTTATGATGTCAATTATCTAGGTGAAATGGTTACCAACTAGATTATGAGTGTTTGAATTGAGATAATAAGTCCTTTTGTACTTGCCCTTGGCTAAAATCTGCTTGCCTCTTTCTTTTAATATAGTTAATTTAATTTGATGTTTCTCCTCTAATTTGGAAATTAATTTGTGTTTTTTTTTTCATCTCCTGAATCATTGAGAAAATTTCTTGGATTTTCTTTTTCAGTTTTTTGTTGTATTTTGTAATTTTCTTCCTTAAATATTTCTGGAAAAATTTTGATATTCTTAATTCAATTTTGATCTAATTTCCTCATTGGCTGTTTTATTATAATTGTTCATTTTAAAAATACTTAGATATCCTACAAATTATATTATTTACATGATATATGTAGCTCCAAATCCCTTTGGTTATGCAGAACCAAGGATTATAAGGAAAATATTAGTCATGAGGTCTTTATTTATACTATTTATCATTTATAAGATGAATATTAACAAGTATGAAAATCTATTTTGTAGTTCCATATTTTGTGATTTGTAAATTTACAATAAAACAAAATATTTCCCCATGAGAATGCCGTCAGATTGAAATTAAACTCATTAAATTGTAATTTTTGATAATGATTTACCTAAAATGATAAGAATTTAATTTTCTCATGAATCACCAGAGTTTTCATTCATTATGACTCATCACTAGATAAGATGAGAAATTCCCTAATGTCAAGTAACTCCAAATTATAATGAAATGAATAATTTATAAGTGAATATTTATGATAATATTTCCTTTTCTTTGCAATAAAAGATAAGAGAATATGAAATATTCAATTCAATAAAATATTTATAACATAAAAAAAAATTAATGTTAATTATTTTGGCCAAAAAATCTTTATGCTGAATTTATCAATCCACATCAAATCCATCTACAGATTTGGTAAATTTTCAGTTTAAACCACAAAGTCTTTTGAAAAAAGAAATAAAGTAATTCTGAATTGAAATGGTATATTCTCAATAGATCCTCTTGGAATCTTTGATCTTCCTCCATTTCTATAATGGATTCTCTACTCATTAATTTTACATACCTTTCCTAAAGCTTTTTTTGACCATATTGAATCATAATCATCAATGAACCAATGATAAACTTCATTCTCAATATTTTCAATGAAATTATCATTTTAAAATTTTGAAACCTAGCTTAAAGTTGATTCTTTAATAAATCAATTCCATGTAAGAAAGGTAGAACTTTATATGTCTGGTACTGTGATGATATATATGGCTAGAGTAAATTTCAATGCAAATTTGATTGTAAGAATAAATAATAGAGGTAAATTTATTATTGGTTATTTAAAAACTGAGCTGATTAATCCATTTTATATTCTGAAAGCAGGTACTCAAGCCATTTTATTCTGCTCCAGCCAATGGAAGTGCAACAACATTTTTTTTTAATATTTCCAAACAAGAGTTCCATCAAAATGGATGATAAATTCAGAGAAGGTGCTATTTTCTTTGTCTCCTCCCCACTGGGAATCAGTGAAGCACATGATTTATTGAGGGGAATGGTTACTTTTTTTGATTTTAAGCTTTAATTTGAAATCTTTGGTGAAATTTAAATATTTTAGGAGAAGAATAAGTTCATGGTAGTGTCTTTTAAAGATTCTGAAAATTTGGATAGGAATAAAACTGAGAATTCAAGATTTTGTTGAGTAAATTTAACAAGGTATTGCAGAAGGCCAATTACCCATTGATAATTGAAAGGAGGACTTTGGAGTGCATATAGCTCTGGGTTTTTAAGTTCTTGATAGTTGTATGGAAGAGGAGATAAGTTCCCTCTACAATTTTCAACTTGTAACTCAAAGAGAATCTTAAGGCTAATTTTGTTTTGAATGAGGCTTTGTCATAAGGGCTCCTGGGGAAAACAATAGTGGCCTGGAACTCAGTAATCAGGGAACTCACTTGGAAGACTCCAAATATTGAAGAAGATGAATAAAAGAATAAGATTTCTTCAAGAAAATATGAAAGTAAAAGATGAGATGCAATAAGAGAAAAGGAATCCAAAAGGCCAAAGAGCCAACCAAATAGCTCCTTAATCACTGTTTCAACCTTCCAGAAAGAATAATGGAATTAGTAAGGATGTGGCCACTAAATATCCACTGAAAGGAAAAGAAAGAAAAAAGGTGCAAATGAATGACTTAATAATATCAGTATTCACTTATCAAGATGAAAGAAAATAAAGATATAAATAAATCAAAGTATATTAATTAACTGGGGGAGAAAACCCCCAAGGGTTGAAAAAGAGGCTGGTATATATGATTGTTTGAGCTCCTTAAGGCTGAAAGATGGTCTGTATTGAATCCTTGAATATGTATTGATTGCTTGGTGAAGTGTATACCTTTTCAAATTGGGAAATGAGCTGAGTTTAATGATCTTTCCAGGGTGTATAATTGAGATACAAGTCTTTATGAAACAAGACTGTATGTAAATGAATGTGGTTGCCAAGGTGGATTGAAGGATCATTGAAAATTTGAAAATGTTTTTGGATTTACCTCCTGAATGTCCCATGAGAATGAACTGCCAGTATTCCCTTGGAAGAATACTTAATAATTGGAAATAACCAATGACTGCTTTATGGTGTGATTTGTATTTGAGGATAACACTTGCACTTGAGATTTTATGAATACTCTTGATGATTTGATACCTTTATGTGATGAGATGTTGGAATAACATTCCGATTTTGGGACAATGGGATTTCTGGTGAAAAAAGGTGCATAATGGTGTATAGCACCATTTATGGCATTCTTGGTTATTGAAGATGAAAAGTCACCAAAGGTATTTCAAATGAATTCAAGGGGGAAAGAGGGAAAAAGGGGCTTGGGTGGCTTCAGCAATTTCAAAGGTTTTTTGGACAAAACAAGTCCAGCAGGCTTTCAAACTGTATTTGCACAAAGTGGGAAAAATGTGCAAATCTTGAATTTAAGCTCTAAATGGCCTGATATGGCCATTTGGGCATATTTCCCATATTCAAAGGAAATTTATAATTAAATGGCTAAATGTGAAAAATTTGAAAAACTTTATTTAAAACCTAAAAAGGATAATACAGGATTTTGGGCTGTATTTCCACTATTGAATGGGAAATTCCCAAAAATGCCCAAGGGAAAAGAAAGGAAATGAATGGCATGATGATGGTGAAGGGGCCAGGCTGGCCCCAGATGATGAAATGACCATAAAGGCCATAAAAGTGAAATTGGACAATTTGGCAAAATTCCCATAAAAGATATATGGCATTGATATGTCATAGAATTTTCCAAGGGGTATTATCCATGGTTGTGATAGTACCCTCCACCTTGAATGGTGAGCTCCTGAGAGCCAAGAAAAAGTAGAGCCTGTTAAGGCTATTGAAAAGAGTTTGAGGTAGGGATTCAAGAGAAAGGATTGAAAGAAAGAATTTAAAACTAATATTAAGAAATTGAAATATGATGTGGGACTTGATTGACCTTCTTTTGACATTGGCTTCATTATTGATGTAATTTTCAAAATAAATTATGATTGTTCATGAATTAAATTTGACGTAAATAAAAAAAAATGAAAATGAAGAATGAAATGAGAGAAATCAAAATAAAGAAATAAAAGAAACAAAGAGAAATGAATTTTGAGGAGGTTCCAATCTTGATCACTGAAGTTGAAAATTGATTTGAATTGGTCAAGGACCTGTATAAGAATATTTGATTCCAGGTGCTCACAGAATGGCCAAGGTGATGTTTTTACAGATTGTATACCTCTCAGGGAAGTGCACCCCAGGAGAGGAACTTACTTTTGGTGATTACCACTCTTGCAAGTGCTATAAAAAGAAAATAAAGTTGCTTAAAGAATGAGTTGGAATTTAGAAGACTTGGAAATTGAATTTGAAATTGAATTATCTGTTTGGCCAAGTGAGAATGGTCATAAGTATTGAAATTTATGTTGAAATCTTTCCCAGAGTCCTGTGTCCAGAAAATTGACAAGTGCTCACAGAGTTGCCAAGGTGAGGCTTACAACAAAAAGGTTAGAATACCTCTAAAGGTGCATACCAGGAGTGCAACTTACGTTTGGTAATTCCTCTCCCCATCAAGCATCATAAAAAATCAAGCTCTTGAAGAACTGGATCCTGGCTTGTCAGGATATAAGGAGTGAAAATCCTTAACAAGTTGAGGACAATTCTTGAGGTTTTCAGTTTGTTCCCAAGTGGATCTTTCTGGGTCTTGACTGAAACCTTTCCATTCCACAAAATACCCTAATTTTCCCCTCTTGATCTTGGAATCCAGTATTTGAGGTACTTCCCATTCTTCTTCTTCAATAATTACTGAAGGAGGAAGCTCTTGATTCCAATTTGGGATTGTTGATGTCTTGACTTGTTCTAAGAGTGAAATATGGAAGACTGGGTGGATGGACTTCCATTGAGATGGTGTCACATCCACTATCAGGGGTAAGGGTGTTCAGCCTTAAACCCACTCAAACTCATGAACCCAGAAAATCCAGTATGTACATCAGGAATAAGTTTCAGAAAATCTTCTTTCTGAAACATGCATACAGCTTGGTTCATAAATACAGCCTGTCAATACTTGTATAGGCTAGATATTCCCAATAAATCTTGAATTCACAATACTGAAGCTGTATGAGCACCCAACTTCACCAAACCTCTTGTACAGACCATGTACATCCATACAGGGGTTTTATTATTCAAATAAATTGAAATGAAGATTCCTCTCAAGAAATTTCACTCTTTGAATCAGGGTTGGTGGATTCTCACATATACCAGCCCCTCTTCCTCCCTCTGGGGACTTTTCCCCAGTTAATTAATATATTTGATTCATTATTTAATGAATATTCTTACTCTTATTTTTGGGTATTATATTTATTGTTATTAAGTTATTCTTTTCATTTCTTCTCACCTGTTCAGTATGAGTTGTGGTTGCCATATCCTTATTAACCCTTCACTTTTTTTTGACAGGTTGAAACAGTGGACTTGGACTTGTTTGTTGTTGGCTCTCTTATTTCTTACTATTATTCTTGTTTCTGATTTTCTTATATTTCTTTTATTAGAAATTTCATTTTATTACACTCTTAAGTGTACCTAATCTTATTACATCCCTGATCCCTCCATAAGTGAGTTCCAGTTTGCTGAGTGCAAGGATCTCTTCACTTCAAAGAGACCCTGTGAAATTATATTAATTAACTCACAATTTTTTCTTTCTTCTATTTCATTTATATTCCTTTTTATTGTTAATCAATTATGAATTATAATTATTGTTATGATTTATGAATTCTCATCAATTTTCATCTCATTCCTTTTATTAATATGAAAATTTACTATTTTTTAATCTCTTAATTCTTCTGACCATTTCATTCCATCTTAATTTTTCATTGGCTTCAAATTTGTCTTTCTTCGTTTGATTCAGGTTATCAGGCTTATTTGATTGGGATTAATTAGGATAATTAATTCACAATCAGGACTTTGTTGGATTGGATTTGTTTTGATTTAATGTTGAATTCCTCAAGAATTGGATTGATTTTTTGATCTGATTTTGACTCATAAAGATATTCATTGACCAATTCGATACTTAAAGACTATGAATTGATTTTAAGAAATTATTGATTTATTGAATTCTTCAAGATATTTGTAAATATATATTTTGAATTTACTTGATAATTTATTTAATTGATTTATTTATTAAAGTAAAATTGATTTTAAACTCTTCAATAATCTGATTTTTTATTAGTTGATTTGGTAAAGAATTATTTTTTGTTCTCAAAGTATCATAAAGTTCTCATTTTTCTTATTATGAAATAATTCCAGTTAAGAATAGCCCTTCAGCCAAGAATAAAAGATCTCAAAGACATCAAGATGTTATTACTCCTACAGTAAGAGATCCTCTTGACAGAATACCATCGGTTCATCAACAGAGTGAAAATTTGGACAGAATACCACCAATGGAAGGAGAAGATCCCTCCAGAAGAGGAGTTGTGAATTCAAGAAGATAAAGATCATTCTGTGGCTTTTTGGGTGACTATCCAAGCATTTCTCAAGAGCCTAGACACAAACTAGGGGAAGCTGAAGATGAAGAGGGGGAGGAGTCTAAAGAAACTAAAGTGGAGGCTTCCTTGGCAGGTTCTCCTGAGTATTCTGAAGCTAAAAATCTAGCCCTTTCTAATCAAGCTTTTGTCTCTCAAGCTGAACCAAATTTTCTCAAAATGATGAAGAAAATGAGTAAATTCATGGGACAGCCCACTGAAGAATTTGTGCCCAGGGACAATTCAAGAGCCACAGCATTCAAGACTCCATCCATGAAGGCACTTGATTCTTTTTATGGTACTAAAGCCCATAAATTGATAGGATTCATCCAATCCTGTCAATTAAATTTTTATAATGATCCAGTAAAATTATTCTCTGAAAGGAAGGAGGTTCTTTACTCAACTTCTTTCCTCAATGTTAGGGCTGGAAAGTGGATTTTCAAGTTTTAAAGAATAAGCCCCATTCTTCTCTCCTTGATGAGGACAATAAATTAATTGGTTCTAAAAAGCAGAGGAGGATTAAAGAAGGCTTATGGACTTATTGTGGTGGAAAGCACCCAATTGAAAAATGCTTCAAGAGACCTCAGAACAAGCCTAGGTCATCAAGAGTCTTCCCTAGCAAGTAGGGAAAATCTTGAGTGGGGATCATAATTTTTTCAATGGTTCTAACTTATTTCCTTTAAGAGAAAAATTTTGAACTCTGAATACTAGTTTCAAGAAATCTTTAAAATTTCTTATTTTTCCTTCTGTCTCTGATATTTTCTTATAATATTCTCATTTATTTTGGTTCTAAAAAATCTTTTATTGAAAATAATTTTGTTCTCAAGTACTAATTAACCATTTCAGAGATCCCTTAAAGGATTCCTTGTTTAATTTTGGATTCCAATGAATCCCCTGCCTTGTTCATCACCCATTATACCAAGTGGGTAGTTGACTTGCCTTCATTCCCAACCTTTGAATAGGACTTTTTTATCATAGATTCACCCAAAGTAGAAGACCTAATATGGGGATATGATTTCATTTATCATTTTGATCCCATTATTGATTGCAAAATTGAATTTATCACCTATTATTCTAGTCATAAGGGTTCTAGTTGTATTAATTCTTCTACTAGTAATGACTTTTCCACTGCTGTCAACAGTGTTTCTCTGGTTGGTGAACTTAACATACCTTCCCTTCCTCCTTCTATCCATATCCCTCTCATTATTACCTCTCAGTCATTACTTCCATCAAGAGATGAAGTCTTCAAAGAGATAAAATATTTTTGGAGAAGATGTTGCTATATCTTCACTTCATCTCTTTCATGGGGATATGAACCTTCCTCCCTTATTTTTTCATACCTCCCTGGCGGAGCAGTGGGATGAGGGGGAAGAGCCAGAAGAGATTGAAACTTTGCTGAAGGTAGTCCCTCCTTCTTATCACAAATATTTGGATGTAATCTCCAAGGTCAAAGCAGAGAAACTTCTTCTAAACCACACCTGTGATCATCATATTGAACTGGAGGGTCTTCTAATTCCAGTTGGTGTTATATACTCTTTATCAAAGAATGAGTCAGAAACACTGTGGTCCTACATTTCAGAGAATTTAGAGAAAGGTTTCATAAGGCCAAGCTCCTCTTCAACAGGAGCACCTGTCCTTTTTGTCAAGAAAAAGGATGGAGGTCTTTGTTTGTGTGTTGACTACTGCAAACTCAATACTGTCACTAGGAAGAACAGGTATCCTGTTCCTCCAATGAACCAGTTCCTTACCATCTTCTCCAATATATACTTGTGTGGTGCTTATAATGTCCTTACAATTAAAGGGGGGAACAAGCATTTAATTGCCTTTAGAATCAAGTATGGTAGTTATGGGTATTTGATTATTCCATTTGGCTTAACCAATTCTCCTATGTCATTCCAGAATATGGTAAGTGATATTTTTTCAGACCTCTTTGAAATTTTTGTTGTAGTTTATCTAGATGATATTATAGTCTTCTCAAGAACTGAGGAGGAAAATTTCAAACATGTGGCCACTGTCCTCTAAAGGCTGAGGGATAATAATCTGTCTTCCAAAGCCTCAAAGTGTGTATTCCATTCCCCAATTGTAGAATACCTTGGCTATGTTGTTTCAAGTGATAGTCTCAAGATGGATTCTTCACAAGTTCAAAAAATCCTTGATTGGCCTAAGACCAAGAACATAAAGGCTCTTCAATCATTTCTTGGATGTGCCAATTTTTATTGTCATTTCATTAAAAAGTGATCCAAAAAGATCACTTCTCTCACTTCCCTTCTCAAAAAGGATTATCCCTTTATCTTCAATGAGGAATATCTTATTCAGTTTCAGATACTCAAAGAAGCATTAATCACTTCTCCTATCCTTTTCCATTTCAATCCTCCTCTACTAACTATTATGGAGACTTGTAAGATGTATCTATGGAATTGTTGACAATATTACTATTAATCAAAAATACTATGATTTTTCTTATGAAATATAATAATAAAAATTATTATAACCAAAATTAAAATAATTAATAAATTAATTATTTCTTTTACTTCTTATACACTACTAGAAATTATAAAAGTAAGTAGTAATTTTCTACAAAAATTAATTACAAGAATTATTTAAATGATAAAACTTCTTTATTAAAATAATAAAATTATTTTAATATATAATTATCTTTTTTTTAAGAATAATATAAATATAATTCTAAAAAAAAAAAAAAAAAAAAAAAAAACTATTACTAGAGAAAAAACTTCTAAGAATTAATAATAAATCACTCACTAATACTCCAATGAGCTTTGGAAAGAGATTGATAAAAAAGATTTGACAGATAAATTATGGATTTAAAAGATCAAAAAAATTGATTCATAAAAGTATTAAAAACAATATATATTTTATTTTTATAATTTTATTTACTTTTTAATGATTCTGAACAATTTAAAACAATTAAGAAAAGATTTAACTAATACTTACTTTGTGAGCCTTGAGGTATATTTTATATACCCAAATAGGCCACAATTATCTTAAAAATAAATTCTGAATTATTTATAACTAATAAGTCATGCATATATCCAAAATTCATCATTTTTGATTTCAGAAAAGATGAATGACTTTCTATTGAGTAAGTAAATCCATGGATTTAAGGCCAGATTTGGATTCTACACAAAAAATTCACCTAGGGTAGCTCCATAGAGTGAATAAGCTCAAACTAACTCTTTGAGGTGGTAATATGGAAAATACTTCAATACCACATCATCAATACCACATAAAAGATCCGTGAAAATTTTTGTTTTTCTTAATTTCACGCCAAAATAATGGGAATGTGAGAAATCCCATGTTACATATACACTAAGAATAGTGTTATGCATGTTTTGAGCACTTAATATCATGGTATTCTTACATGTACTTTTGGTACACCCATAGTGGATATCTCACTTGAAGCTTAATTTTCTATTTTGACGTGAAAAATAAGCAAGGGGGACAAAAGACATCAAAGAGAGCCAGGGTACCCAACTTCTGAGGCCTCAGAGGCATGGAAATCTCCAAAGCTTGGATACATGGCTGATCTTGGCCTAATTGGTAAACTCAAACACTTTGGGAACTTGGTTACCATGTTACAACTACAGTAAATCTTAAGAAAATAGCAAATAACCTGCTATTTTGACGTGCCAAGGAGGTAAAAAGCTACTTGGACTCCTGTAACCATGTCAATTTTTAATTATTTTCCATGAATAAGCCCCAAAAGAGTAATTAAAACCCTTTTTGGACTTTTATCCATTGATTTACCTCATAGCAACCCGTTAAACACTGATATTTGCAATTCTATGTAGAAATGAGGTAAAAACTTCAAAAATTAATCAAAAATACAATTCTTAATGAACTTTTCTGAAACTTTCAGGACCAATGGAGAGCTGTATTATCTATGGTACAACCAAAAATAATTACAGTTTTACTAGTAAAATTGAAAGTTTTACTTACAGTCCATTTTTGACTATTCTACATGAAACACTGAATCTTCAAAAATTCACAGTAATTACAACCTGTGATGAAATTGCCAATAACATTGATAACTTTTAGAAATCAATGATTTTTTTAGAATAAAAGAATATTTACAGATGTTACTCCTTTTATTCTTAACCATATTGGGGTTGGTAGTCAAGTAAAAGCATCAATTAAAGTAATTATGATAATCTTATGTGACAACAGATGATGCAATCAATAATCCAAAAGGGTTTAGTGTTTTCTCACTCACTGGTTTTTCAGTTTGCTCCATGGCATGCCTCTGTGAGCTGTTGTTGACTTAAAAGAGGCCTCCTCTTGCTGTTTTTTCCACATCATCATCTTATTATCATTTAAATCATTGTTACCAACAAGTAAGTATTAGTTAAAGCTATTATTAAGTGTTTTTATTTTTTAAGAATCAATCAGAAAGACGTGAAATCATAGAAATAAACTATCTATTGTTGTAATCCTGTTATAAATCAATTTTGATCCTTTAACTCCACAATTATCCATCAAATCTTTCTTCTATTATCTTTCAATAAGTTCTTTAGAGTATTATTGAGTTTTTTGTCTTAATTCTTGAAGTTTTTCTCTAGTAATAGCTTTCTTCAAGTATTATTTTTATAATTATTCTTTCAAAATATAATTATATATTAAAATAAAAGAAGTTTTTATTATTAAATTCTTCTTGTAATTGATTCTTGTAGACAATTACTGCTCACTGTTAAAATCACTTGTAGTGTTTAACATGTGAAAGAAATAATTCTTTAATTATTTAATTGTGGTTATAATAATATTTCATTTTTATATTTCATAAGAACAGACATAGTACTGTTGATTAATAGTAATATTATCATCAGTTTCATAGTCACATCTTACATTACCACCTCATATAGTTAATTTAATCTTATTCACTCTATGAAGCTACCCTAGGTGAATTTTTGTGTAGAATCAAAATTTGGCCTTAAATCTATGGATTTTCTTACTCAATAGAAACTTATTCATCTTTTCTGAAATCAAAAATGATTAATTTTGAATATATGTATGACTTATGGGTTATGTATAGTTCAGAATTTCATTTTTAAGATAATTGTGGCCTATTTGGGTATGTAAAATTTACCTCAAGGCTCACAATAGGGGGTGTCAAAGTCACCAAATCCCGCTTTAAAATAACACGGGATTTGGAACCCAAATCCCAAGACTAAATCCCAGGCTTTTAATGTGCAAATCCCATGGCATTTTAACTGAGTCCCCTGGTATTTTGACCCAATCCCATGCATCTGGGATTTCAGCTTGAAACCTAACCCAAATTAGTACTCACAATTCATACCTGTACAACATATTCTTCTACACTCCATTTTGGACAATCTGACCAAACAGCTTACAGTCCATTTATACTTCATCATCCATATAATAATGCCTTGATCCAAAGCAAGACAAATCAAGACAGATATGAAGATCACCTCTGGCCTGCCTCATCCATCAGGTCACTTAATACATACAGATTATTTAACCATAATTAATTGGCTTTCAGTCAAATCCAATTTTGAGTCATGTTTTGGTACTAGCGGTTCAACAACTATTGGAAGACCTCCTTCCTCAAAGCATAATGGGCTTCAGCTTATGGCCATTGAGGTCAACAAAAAATCACGAAATCGCCTAAACCTTAGTTCAAGCAGCATCTGAGATTGATGGGGCACATATAAAAAGAAATATATGGCAGCAAAGAAATTCGAAAATTTAACTGGGGCTGGAATAACGGAAGAAGATGAGAGTAAAGGAATAAAATAAATGAGTGAAAAGCTGGAAAGTGTGTGTCCTTGCTATGCAGAAATGGATGTGCTCTTTGGCCACAAGCCCAATGTCACTCCCATTGCAAGCTATGATTTGCAAGAAAAAGACAGTTTCAATGGTGATGATGATGATGTTTTGCTTGATAAGGTAAGTTATCATCTATTCCTTTTTTTACCTTGGATAATTAAAGCTCATTTGCTTTTCAAAGGAGAATAATCGCTTGGATTTACCTCACAATCTGGATCCTTTGCTTAATAATGATGATAACTTGGTTCCAGTGGAAAACCTTCAAGATGATTCAGTAAGTACATTTGAGAGTGATATGTATTCACTCCAATATTGATTATTTCTCCTTTGACCAGCAAAGTAAATCCATAACGCATTCAACACAAAAGCGTAATCAAGCCATGACACCCAACTTGAATGACAAGAGTGGTTCTAGGAAAAGGTCGCTGGATATGTTTGCACCTACTTATGCAAATTTACTTGAATCACGTAACAAAGGTATGACTTGCAATTATGGTTACTATGATGAATCTTACTGACTAAATTCATGCTGATTAGCCCGTGAAATCAGTGATAATGCACATTTGGAGTGGGACAGGGAGAGGTGGAATGAAGAGAAAGTGTGCAACATGGAAAAACAACGGTTTGAAGAAGTCAAGTTACAAAAGCAAATGGATTTTGATGAGAAGCAACATGCAAAGAAACAGGAATTTGAAAAAGAAAAGTGGAATTGGGAATGTGAACTTAAGGAAAAGCAATGCCAGATGGATCTCACTATTGCAGCTTTGTCATCAAGCAGGCCAATTGCTGAGTTGAAACGAATTCTGGCATTGATCAATAAAAAATGACATATTAGGTATATGTCATGTGATCATTTGTTTCATGGGGATTTGTCAAAGACAATTGATGTTTATTTGGAAATTTTATTATGTTTTGAAAGAGGATTGCAATTTATGACAACATTGAAAATTTGTTCAAGTTTGGCATCATAATGTCATGTGCCAAATAGCCATGCCTGCGTTTGAACCAATTGAATTCGAAGGTGTGCTTGAAATTACAATTTGGTGGTGAATTTCTGCCAAATAAGGGTGGTTTGTGCCCTAGTTTTTTTTTCTGTCATTTGGCTCATTTCCTGTAAGTTGGATTTAATTGAATGATCCATTTGCTTCCTTATTCTTGATTTTTTGATTATTTTGGTATGTCATATTTTCTTTTTTTGGACATTTCCTTATGTTGATTTCTTTGATCATATTCTCATTATCCATTGTGTTTATCTGATTTATTTTCCTTTTTATTGTGTTTGATGTGATTTTGATTAATGTGTTTGCCAATTTCCCATTTGGTGTTTGGGTTTGAACTTTGGATTGAATTCTCTCACTTTATTATAATTGCTTTTTATTTCTTTGGGTTGGTTGAATTGTCTTTAAATTTTTTCAATTTCATTTTATTTTTATTTCTTTGTCTTTTTTTTTGGGGGGGGGGGGGTGGGCTGAATTTTCTTTAAATTTTCAAAATTTCATGTTAGTTTTATTTCTTTGGGTTGTTTCTTTTTGTTTGGGGTTGGTTCAATTTTGGTTAAATTTTTTCAATTTCTTTTTATTTTGATTTCTTTGTCTTTTTTCTTTTTTTTTGGGGGTGGGTTGAATTTGCTGTGATTTTTTTATATTTCCTGTTATTTTTATTTCTTCGGGTGGTTTCTTTTTCTTTTGGGTTAGTTCAGTTTTCTTTTAATTTTATTTCTTTCGCTGGTCTCTCTCTTTTTGGGGTGGGTTGAATGTTCTTTAATTTTTTTAAATTTCATTTTATATTTAGTCAAAGAACAATGCTATTTTAGATTTTGTTAATTGGGATCGATGGCAATATTTTTACTTCCATTGTTTTCTCAACAGTAATAATCACACCTTATGTTTTATCTGGGTGCTTTTTAGTTGCATCGCAATTGCTTTTTGTCAACAAGGGTATTGAAGGTGAGTCTTCCAAATCGTTTCTCTTTTTTCCACAGGTAACTCTTGGGAAGCAGCACCTCCATGTCAGACCAGCCTTTTGTGCCAAGCTCCTTTTCGTTCGGAAGAGGCTGATGTCTCAATACCTCAAGAAAACGGCTCACTTTCTTGGATTGCTCATAACTAGAAAGTGAGTGGTTGTCCGTTTACATCAAGAGCTCACCTCATCGACGTTGATGGCACAAATTCACGCTGCTGAAAGCCGAGGTTTGTTGCTTCTTGTGTTGATATGTTGGCTATTTGGTTGATCTAATAAATATTAATGTTTTCTTATTGCAGACATCTGAAAATCCCTTTCTGTTTATGATCAGACGGATCAGTTATTGAGCACTGTTGCAGAATACCAATTTTGGGGGTTGTTGGGGAAACCGGGTCAGGAAAAATCACCCAATTTCATCTCTACCTTCATGAAGCCTTCTTGACGACATTGCTGCAAGGGCGCAGGGATCGGGGTACGCCTTTGGGATATTCTAGTCATTCCTCTCTTCATTCAACGTTCTTTATGCTCTTGGACCTCTCAACGTGCGCAATTAGACGAACAATGGGCGCATTTCCAATGAATCCAATGGCGCTGAGAAAACTCAAGCAAGCTAAATAAATCAAAGGATGGCAAATGAAAAAAGGAAAAAAAAACAAACTCAAAATCACTCATCACTGGGGAATCAAACGATAGTGGTCTTTTACAGCCACATGCTGATGACCTAACAAAAAATGAGCGAGTGGATGAATAGTGGGTTCCTTTCTGTTTTGCCGCTTAACTGTCACTTGCTTTTACCACAAACATAACCTTTTCACCTAAATCATCGTGGCTGATTGCTTGTTGGCCTTATTTAGAGAACCTGAAGATGATGATGCTCACACGTGTACAAAAACTTTACTCAACAGACCAACACTCTTGACATCAATACACACACTTGGATGATGCTATTGGCCAAACTACCAGCGCTATCTTAGGGTTGACTAAACCTACTTCGCAACCTAAATCAGCTTCAGCTAAATCTCTCAAATCAGCTGGAAATCGATGGGGTCAAGCTATGGCAAACATGTCCTCTTATGATAGAATGCGTCAATTGGCATTATATCTTTTATGTTGGGGTGAAGGTGCTCAAGTTTGCTTTATGCCAGAATGTCTTTGCTTCATCTTCAAATGTGCAGATGACTATTATTGCTCAAGCGAATGTCAAGATAAAATTGAACCAGCCCCTGAAGGTCTTTATCTTAGAGCTGTCATTGGTCCTCGTTATAGATTCTTTAGAGATCAATTTTATGAACCCCCTGATGAAGTTTTTGTTAGAAGAGAAAAGGATCATGAAGATATTATTGGCTATGATGATATTAGCTCGCTCTTTTGGTATCCTGAAGGTATTGCTAAAATCACTTTAACTGATAGAGTAAGAAAACCCTTTGTTTGATTTTCTTCATAACAATCATAATCTCCCAGCTTGAAAACTTATCACTTTATTTCATTACATCATTTAGCCTAGATTAGTTGATATCCCTCCTGCGCAAAGGTACATGAAATTTGATAAAATTGAATGGAGACAAGCTTTTTTTGACCAAACGATCTCTTGAAAAGAGATCGTTTGGTCATTTAATTGTCAATTTTAATTGAATTTGGGTCTTACATATTAGTGTTTATTGGTTCTTCACCGCTTACAAGTTAGTCATCCATTCTATTCAAAACAAACAACCCTTTTCTAATCAATCTATTTCAATCAATCAATTTCTAGTGCTCGAGCCATTTACACTCTACCAAATCAACGCTTACCTGCAAAAGCAATTCAGTGGTATTCATTCTCCTATTCGATTTGTAGCCAAGACAAAATGAGTACTGGCTTTGAATCACCTTTAAGATTTTAGGATGCTGTATATAGAACACAAATGTCGAAATCGTCGAAAGGCAGTAATTGCAGCAGGTGCTGATGAAGCACCTGCTTCCCAGATTAATTCTGATCATATCTATTTGTTTTTTATGATATTAATCTCACATCCTCATTCTGACTACCTTATGTGTTTCCTTTTTAAAATGCCTCTTCAAATAATTACCCTAAATGATCATACTGATCATTTTGGTATATTGTTTTTTATTTCTTTAATTTTCTGAATACTCTAAGATTTTTTTCTGCAATTTCATTACCATTCTGCCCCCTTCCATCATCATTAAAATTCAAAAAACATGCTCCCCCTCCCTCTCACTATTCAAATCATTCTGATGATGTCATGGTTAGGACTAAACTAGTGTCAGTACATCATCAGAATGATTTGAATGATGATGCAAATATTATTACTCCTATTGATGTCATGGTTAGGACTAAACCAAAGATAGAACATCATGAAGATAATAATAACCAATCCAATCATAAAAGAAAACTCACCCGATGCCAATAACAACATATTCATGATTCAAAACAAATCATGCCTCTGCTTGGACATTCAAATGCAGCATATAGGAACTTTTCCTCCATTTCAATTGACAAGAAAGCAGCCAATGCCTCATGGTTAAAACTACCATCAATCAATACTTTACCCCACCCTTATGTAATCATTGATAAAACACAAAAGCCATATCTACCTGTCTGCATTTATGAAATCACCCCTTTTGATGTCCCCTCAGGCCACTATCAAATTCTAAAAGACCTTATCATTACATTGATGTCCTTATCTAAAAATTTCCAAGAAATTAAAACGAATAAACAACTCCTAGGTGGCATTATGAAAGGTATTGGCTTTTGTCCTGGATCTGATGCTGGCAAATCCGCAGGTGAGTGAATTTTTTAACTTACAACTTGAATAATTACTAATTATTATCAAAATATTTAGGTGTTTACTCCAGAAAGGCTGGTTTATCTCCGCATCAAATTGAATTGGATAATATGCAATGGACCAAACTACAAAAGTATGTCGAATTCATTTATTCCAGAATCTCTCATTTTTCACAATCAGCCGCCCAACAAAATCAGTCATTAATGGAGTCAGCCCAATTACCAAACTTCAGTCAACTTGAATGGACTTCTGCCAATCAAAAGGACGAGTTAAAATCTTTTTCCAATGTCATTGTCACCCAAGATGAATTTTTCAATAAACCCCACCAAGATTTGAATGATCTCAATGCCTGGACTTATGGTATTTTTTCTTTTGTATCCAAAAAAGATTTTCATCCCCTTCCAACTGTCTTCACTCCCTCTGGACATGGCTTGCACTTCCCTGAATTGAAAATGGAGATTGATTTTTCCAAAAAACCTGGCATCATGGAAATTCTTTGAAAGACATCAACAATGGTTCATCATACAACAAAACCACCTCCAGAAATTATCAATCATGATGAAATAACTCATTTTGGATGTTCTTTTCAAATAAACCATAAATTATTTAATGTAGGTGAGAAATTCTTGAAAATGCCACCCACCAAAATTCATTCAAGAGTCAATGGGTACTGTGAAAGAAATATGAAGGACCAAAAAAGAACTAAAAAATATTAATTGTAAATAGTTTTATTTTATTAATAACATCTCCACTCTGTTGTATGCCATTAAATTATGTACATAAATCAATGGTCCTGAAGAAATTTACAATTGACTGTTTTTCCATGCCAAAGTGATTGGTTTAATTTTTTCACGCATATTTACCACACCTTCCCCAATGTTGTTGTTGGCCAGATTTTCTGCATGTGGTGGATCATCATCCTCATATAGATCAAACCATTCATCACCAATTTGTGCTAACATATTATGTAAAATCATGCAAGACACAACCCAACTAACAAAATATTGGATTTCATGAGCATCCCTCATTTGATTTCGCATTTCCCTTAGATAAAACCACCTCCCCTTCAAAATCCCAATTGCATGCTTGATTCTGACCCTCAATTTTGCTAGACAGTAATTGAAAGAATGGTTGTCTTCATTATGTGCTACAACTCCCTTATATGCTGGAACAACCCAAGGAGAGCTTGCATATGCCAAATCTGCAAGTAAGTACTGATCCTTTTCATAAAACTCTTGAGGCGTTTGTGCTATTTTCATATGTTGATAGACATTCGAATCATGAAGTGACCCAGTACAACCAACATGCAGAGCAGTGAACTGTTTGTTGATATTGCAAACCAGTTGTATTGACATAGAATACCTTATATGTAAACCATCAGTAAGATTGAAATAAAGAATAAAGAATCCACAGCTTACCTTTTTTTGCAATCAAAATATGCTTCACCATCATTGGGAGGACGTTGTGATAATGGTATGAGACTCCCATCAATAAACCCAATGCACCCAGGGAAGCCTTCTGCTTGCTTTACTTGAGACATCTCTCTGAGTTGTTCTATTGTTGGCCACACAATCACTTTGCGCTTCAACTTCATTAATATCTGGATGACTCTTTGAGTGTACAACACAATAGCCCCATGGCTAATTCCAAACAACATTCCGATCTTTCCCAAAGCGGCCCCATTGCCATTTGATCCTAGCCTTGATAATGCCACAGCCAATTGGATGGCAGGATTGTGTTGTTTGTTTTGTGATGAGTTTTGAAAGATTTTATCAGCTTGAATTTGTGCAACCAATTTTTCAAATGATTCATGTGTGGTCCTACATAGCTGTCGAAACTTTTCTGATGATAATGTTTGTAAATCATTCATTGTATACATGTAATGTGACGGATATCTTCTACGAGGATTGATGTATCTTTGTGAGGTGATTATATCTAATAAGATTATATCTTCCTGGATATCAGAATCACTATCAGAGCTGAGTGCATCAATGAGCTGCAGTGAGTTTAACATCTGACATAAAGGTAGCCTTTTTGATGCTTTGGGCATGGTAAATGAAGAAAAGGCCTGTATTAAATATAATTTAGAATCAAATACTTTATTAAATGATTAGTGGATTCAGATTTTATGCAAGAGAAGTAAAGTTATATGCAATTTAACATGCACTTACTGAGTTGTGTGTTTTAGACATGTGCCTTTATGGGAAGCTAAAGGTGGGATTTTGGTATTTAAATGTGGGATTTGGTACCAAAAAACCTGTGTTTTTGTACCTTAAAATACCACATCTCTTGAGGTGTGGGATTTCTGAAATCCCAAAAAATTAATGTGGGATTTTGGCTAAAAAAAACTTGGGATTTTGAGTGTGGGATTTTGTAACTTTGACACCCCCTAATGATTATATTCTTTTAAACTGTACTAATCATACTGTGATTTCTCTGATTAATTGTTAAGATGAACATTGATTTTATTTAGAGCAAAACATGCCTTAATCCAAAGCATGTGATGTTGAGGCCCATCAACCCTTGAATATTTGAAATTTTATTTCAATTTCTTTCAAAATAATTCATTTTAATATCTGATTTTGGTTATTTTGATGGTGGTATAAGTGTTTTATTAAGTTAATATTCTGATTCTCCTAATAGAAATTCAAAAAATGATAATAAATTAAAAATAAATTTGAAAATTGGCAATATGTTTTCCAAAATTTTTTATTAAATATTTCTATTTCTTTGTATACCATTAAATCTGAACTTGAGTCATTCCATCCAAAAATTAAGAAAATAATCATTTTATTAAATTCACCAAATTAAATTGATAATTTGATGTCACTTTTTTAAGAAAACTTGATGAAATAAATTTAATAAAATTTTAATAAGAAATTAAATTTTTAAAATTTTAAATCACAAATAATTTGAAACCACAAAAATGATATTGAATATTCAAAATACTCATCATAAAAAAATTTAATTAACTCATCAAAAAAATTCAGCTTTTTAATTTTTTTTTTAATTAAAATTTAAATAATTTTTTCATTTTTTTTTTTTTTTAATTTAAAATAAAAATTTAATAATTTTATTTTATTTTATTTTTTTGAAAATTTTTTTAATTTAATTATTTCCCTTTTTAAATTTTAAAATCTTTTTGGAGTTTTTTCTAAAAAAACTCTTCCCTTTTTTCCCTTTTTTAAATTTTTTTCCAATTTTTCCAATTTTTCTCAAATTTTTCTCAAATTTTTCTCAAATTTTTCTCAAATTTTTCTTAAATTTTTCCAATTTTTTTCCAATTTTTTTCTAAAAATTTCATTTCAAGTATTATGAAAAATAAAAATTACAAAAAAATTAATTATAAATTCCAAAAATTTAATTTTAATCTCAACTTTAGAAATCTTAATAAATTCTCTCACCACCCACACCACCACCAAGAAATAATTAATCAAGACAAGATCTTTAAAATCAAATTAAAAAATTTCAATTCATCCAATCGATCTAATCTTGCAACTAACTCACATCTTTCTCTTCGTCAAATCGATAAAAATCTCACAATTAGCTCAAGTTCAGTATCAAAATCGCTAGATATGCCTAGGAAATCTTCCAATTCTTTATCATCAACCGATCCTACCGATGGTCTATCGATTCGTTTCATTTCAGGTCCTGGTATATCCGCAACGTCAAATTCTAATCATCATCATCCTCCTAATCATCATCCTGCTTCTACAACTAACTCTGCGTCATCCTCTTCAGATTCTTCAAATCATCAAAATAAATTAAATCTTATTCATAGAGATAATCAAATCTCAAATTTACCTGAACCTGATGGTGGTTACATTAAAGACTCAAACGGATCTTGGATTCCAATTCAATCAAATCATCAAAACTATAACACTCCAAACTCAAAATTATTTCATCCAAATCGTTCCATCATCTCCAATTTTACCCCATCTTCACCTAGATCTTTAGATCACTCTCGTGGTATCTCAAAAATTCCTATTAGCGCCGTCACATTAGGCAGAGTCTTGGCCGGTGATACTTCAGCTCATTCAGATCTTTCAAATCAAATCTTACCATCAAAAAATTCATCTCATCTACATCATTCTATAAATCATTCTCATCCTTCTTCTCAAAATATCATCAAAACAGATCTAGAAAGTCAGTTTGATCCATTTAAACTCTTTATTAACATTTTTTTCTTTTTTGAACTCATCCATTCATTCTTTCATTCTTTTTAGATACTTCTGCAGAATCTTCAAATCATTCCAATTTTTCATCCCCTTCTTTGGATCATCAACCTAATTCCTCCATCTCTGAACCTAATCACACTTTAATTCCTTCAATCAGTAGACCTTCAAGATCAAATCCTTTCTTCAATTCTAGTTCAGGTAGAGATCGTGGGGCCATGATTCATCAAAATATTAATTCAGATAAATCTAACTCAAACGGTAATAATACTACTAGAGTCATCACTACCTTACAATCAGATTTACTTTATGCTCGTACTTCCCTCGATCAATCTAAATCTCAACTTCGTCTAAGTCAACGTGCCGTCGAAAGCTTATCTAGGCAAAATGATGATTTAAAAGAATCAATGGCTAGATTAAGGTTAGAAAATGAAGGTCTAAGTAAAATGTTAAATAGAAAAGAACGTACCGTAGGAGAATTAATGGAACGTGTCAAACGTTCTGAATCAGAATTAACTCACTTAAAACATGAAAAAAAAGAATTAGATAATAATTTTAAAAAAATCTCAAAAGAAACTGATGAAATCGTAAAAGATGCTCTCAGAAAAAAAGATAGAGCTGAAAGTCAATATGATGCTATCAGATCAGGCGTTAAAAGTTTAGGTGATGGTTGGAAAAGAGATGTTAATGAATTACGTGATGAACTCAAAAGATTAGAAGAAAAACATCGTAAAGAAATGGATGATAATCGTATGAAATATAATACTTGTACGTTCTTTCTTGAATCTGATTTGGAAATACACTTAAAAATTTTAATTGACGGGTCATTTTGAACTTAGTGGCAAAACTACATGCTTCAAGATCAGGTTCACTTTCAACTTTAGAATCTAATATTCTCTCCCTTCAAACTTCAAAAGAAAACTTTATCACTAATTATAAACAAGAATTAAAAGCTCTTAAAGATCATTTAGAAATAGATTCAAAATCTTCTACTGATGGTTTGAAACTTGCTAAAGAAGTCTCAGATGAATGTGCTAGATTTAAAAGAATCTTAAGAAATCATTCATAGTCCTGCTTTAATCTTTCTTGAGATTTTTGGTGATTTGTATGAGTGTATAGTATATTTATAAAAGTTGGAATACACTTTATTTTTGTTGGTGGGCTCAATCCCATCTTGTGTTTTAGTTGAAATTCTATCGCTTTGCTTTTCTTTTAATATCTGCATTAAATCGCTTTGCTCGTTCAATAATTTTGCCCTCCAAGTTATCATGAATAGCTGGCTCAAACGTAATTTTATCAATTAACTCTTTTTATAAAAATATCTCAATCAAAAAAATTGATTTTCATTTTAAACCAATTTCTTGGCCTTTAATCATATCAATTAACTCTTGATTGCATTGCATACCAGGAACTTGATTTTATCTTGTTTTTAAATCAAGTCAGCTCATTTTTATAATTCATCTCACTTATTTTCTTGATCATTTGCCTCAATTCCCTGTAATATTTCCTGAAATTCCAATAAGCCCATTCAACCCCAATTCAGCCCTGAAAAAATTTAACCAATTTATCCAAAAATTACTTGAAAACTTATACTACTTACCCCAAGGACCATCCATGCAAACCATCGTTATTTTTTTTTCGGTACAATAGGTAACCATCCGCATGAGCAACAACATAGTACAATACGGAGCAACGTTGCCCTGCCAAAAGTAAAGTATTGTATGTTGCGCTGCAATGGCCCCTCATCATGATGTGATAGTCATTGTGACTGACTAGGGTCGTTGCAGTGGTGCAGCGGTATAGGCTGGATCTTTTGATGCCCTAGGATCTTTAGATTTATAAACTCAAAAAAATATAATATGACAAAGGCAGAAAACTGATTATTTTGGTAATACTGTACTGTAAAAAGATAAATTCTTTTTTTTGTAAGTCAATAAAATGTCAAATTGATGAAAAAAAGAAAAAAAAAAAATTTCAAAATTTTAAAATTAAAAAAAAAAAAAAAAAAATCATTTTTAGATTTTAAAAAATAACTTTTTTCAAGTCAAAAAAAAAAAAAAAAAAAAAAAAAGGTTTTCTAAAATAATTTAATATTTTTTTTTTTTTTTTTTAAAAAAAAATTGAAAAAAAATAAAAAATAAAAAATAAAAAATAAAATAAAATAGAATTGAAATAATAATAATAATAATAATAATAATAATGAAAGTTTAAAAAAATTGAAAAAAAAAAGAGTTAAAATTAAAATTAAATAAAAAAAAAAAAAAAAAAAAAAAAAAAAAAAGAAAATTGAAAAAACAAACCAAAACAAAATTTAAATATATATATATATATATATATGTATCAAGAAAAAAAAAAAAAAAATTAATTAAAAATTAATTAAAATTAATTAAAATTAAAGAAATTTTTATAAAAAAAGAAAAGATAAAATTCAAAAAAAAAAAAAAAAAAAAAAAATAATATTAAAATTAAAATTAAAATTAAATTAAGAAGAGAGAAAAAAAAAAAGAATGAATATAAAAAAATTTTTTTTTTTAAAAAAAATAAAGTTTAAATTTAAATTAAAATTAAATGAAAATTTTAAAAAAATTAATTAAAAAAAAAAAAAAAAAAAAAAATTAATAAAATTTAATAAAATTTAAAAATAATTAAGAAAAATAATAAAATAATTAAAAATAAAATTCAAAAATAAATAAATAAATAAATAGATTCAAATTAAATAAAAAAAATCTTAAAAAAGAAGTTGAGAAAAAAACTCAATAAAGAATGAATAAAAAAAAAAAAATTAAAATAAAAGAAATAAAAAAAAATAAAAAAAATAAAAAAATAATTCTTATTTTTTTTTACATTTTTTTTTTTTTTTGAAAAAATTAAAAAAAAAAAAAAAAAGAATTGAATAAAAATTTAAAAAAAAAAAAAATTAAAAAAATAAATTTTTAGAAAACTATAATTAAAACAAAAAAAAAAATTGAATAAAATTTGATGAATTTTTTTTTTTTTTTTTTAAAAAAAAAAAAAATGCCAATGGGACTTTCATTTAACTGTCACCTAGAATTAATTTAGAAAAAAAAAACATTTTACTGAATTGATTTTGATTAGTCATTTTAACCCTAAAAATTATTTTAAGAGAAAAAAATACTATTTTCTTCCCTTTTTTCTTATGTTTTTAAGGTTTTTGAGCCCATGAAGGCCCACCAATTTTTATTTTATTTTTGAAAAAGTTGGGAAAAGGGGCCATTTAACAAAACAAAAAAAAATTACCCCTTAAAAAATTATTATTTTTTTAGAATGAAATTTCCAGATAAGAAAAAAAAATAAATGGCCAAATATTAAGAGGGATATCCATTTTGTTGGCCCTAAAAGGATATTTTTAGGGGGTTTTATAGTGGCCCCCAAAGGAACCAAATGGGCCTTTCTTTTAAAAGAAAAATAAATCTTTTTTTTTTTTGGAAAGAAAATTGACCTTGCCATCACAGCATGAATGTAGCAAGGAGTGGCTTCTATAAATCCCCATTAATTATAAAATTGGTGGCTTCTATAAAGCCACTTAAATTCTTAAATTTACACTGGTATTGTTGTTGGCTTAGAAATTTCCTTGAAAAAATTCAAAAAGATTAGTGAAATAAAGCAAAGTTTGAAAAAATTGGAAATAAAACCAAAAAAAAAGGAGCTGGTAAAAGCACATAAGAAAAATGGTAGAAACACCTGAGGAATTCCCTGGACCCCTTTTCAATCAAAAACAAACATGCATGGGGAAAAAATGTGTCAAAACTCCCCAAAAAAGGTTTTTTTTTTTTTCCAAAAAACACCCCTGACCCATTTTTTTAAAAATATTGTTTCACATACTCACAAAAAAAAAAAAAAAAAAAAACACACACACACAAAATTATTAAAAAAAAAAATTCCCAACCACTCAAAAACTTAGTTTTTAAAAAACATCATTCCAAACTAATTTTCTTTAATTTTTCCCTCAAAAAACCCACTTTCATTAAAACTTATGGAATTTTTGACAGAATTTATTGAATTTTAAATGGAAATAATTACAGAATTGTTAATGGAATTTATGATATTATTAGTAAAATTTATGGAATTTTTAATTAAATTTATAGAATTAGAAAATTGTAAAAGTCATTTATGGAAATCTTGATAACATTTATGGAAATATTTATTAAGCTTATGAAATTTTTGAAGAGACTTATGAAATTTGAATTTAAATTTAAAAAAAGCTTCAATATTTTATAAGTTGATTCAAATGGAAATTATTATTAATTTTAATATACAATTTATTCTATTTAACCCTCTTCTAAGTGTTATTTATTTCTTAAATCCCCTTTCAGTCAGTTTTTCTCTCATAAATATGAAGCTTTTGAAATTACAGAAAGTTATATCCCAAATATATTTTCTTTTTGTAAAAAAAAACCTCCTTTTGGGCCTATGCTTGTCCCAACTAAAAAAAAAATACCAAAACTATGAGCTTCTAGTTATTGATTTTCAAAATTGATCCCTTAATTTTTTTAAAAAAACAAAATCAAGGAAATTCATATGTGGTAAATTTTTCAATTGATTTTTTAAAAAAAAATTAGGTCAATTCAGGTAAATTTGGAAAAAAAAAAAATTATGAAAAAAATTTGGGAATCTTAATATCTCACAATTAAAAAAAAATATGGTCAAAAGAAAAATTGAAAAATTCCTAAAAAAAAAAAAAAAGGGCTCATTCATGTTTTTTTTTTTTTTTACCACAAACTTAAGTGTTTTTTTTTTTTTTTTACTAAAATCTTATATTATTTTTTATTAAAACCTAAGAAAATAACCAAAGAATTTATATATAAAAAAAAGAAAAAAAAAAAAATTGAATTAAATAATAAAAAACTTGTAAAAAAAAAAAAATGGAAAAAAAAAAAAGTTTTAAAAAATAAGAAAAAAATAACAAATAATTAAAAAAAAAAAAAAAAAAAACATTGAATAAAAATATATATATAAAAAAAAAAAAAAAAAAAAACTTGAAATATAAAATTTAAAAATAAGAAACATCAAAAAAAAATCAAAAGAATTTATTATAATAATTAATTATAATTAAAAAAAAAATCAATAAAAATAAAAAAAAAAAAAATATCAAAAAAAAGTTTAATAAAAAGTGAAAAAGATAATTAAAATTAAATTTAAAATTTTTTTTTAAAAATGAAAAAAATATAAAGGTTAAAATAATTGAATAAAATGAAAAAAAAAAAAAATCAAAAAATTGAGAAAAAGGAAATTAACAAAAAAAAAAATCAAAGAAAAAAAAAATCAAAAAAATTTAAAATAAAAGTTGAAAAAAAAAATCAAAAAAAAGAATTAGAATAATATTTAACAAAAAATTAAAAAAAAAAAAAAAAAAAATTGAAAAAAAAATGGAAAAAAACCAAAAAAAAAAAAAAATGAAAATAAAATTGTAAAGAAAAAATTTAAAGTAAAATTGGAAAAAAACAAAAATATTGAAATTGTTTTTTTAAATTCATACTATCATTTTGCTAAATTAATACTGATACTCAAATTAATTTGGTAGATCCCAGGTATAAATAAAAATTGTACCTTTCTGAAAGGATGATTTAATTCCCCCCCCCCAATAAATTTTGGCTGTGAAAAGAAAACTTGCTTTTTAAATACAAGTATTATATTTAAAATAATCTCAGAATTTTGGAAAAAAATCAAAACATCCTATTTTTTTTTCTTTTTTTTTTTTTAAAAAAAAAACATCTTATGGTTTTTTAATAAAATAATAGTAAAAAACAAATGTGAAAGTATTGAAAAATTTAATAAAACATTCTTCAAAAAAAAACACAATTTTTTTAAAAAATATAAATTTTCTTTTTGAAAAAAATCACTCATTTTCATTTTTTTAAAATGTCTCATCTCCTTTGTGAAAAAGTTTTTTGTCCCTTTTCAATTTTTTTTGAATGAAAGCTATTTTTTTTTATTAAAAAATGTGTTTTGTTCACAAGTATCACCTTTTTTTTGGAATAATTTCAATTAATGTTGAAAATATTAATAAAGCCTCCCTTTTTTTTGAAAGATATTTTGCTTAAACAAAAATTTTTTCAATAAAATAATTCTGTTCTTGATCTTTCAAGAAAAAACCTTTCATCCTTATGAGCAAACTCACTAAAGAAAACTCTCTTCTGAATATTTAAAAGAGGTTTCAAATTCTGAAGGATATTCCATTTTTAAACAAAGTAAAAATTATCAAGACAACAGAATTGAAATAAAATATGACAGATCTGAATCAATTAGTCAGAGTGGTGTTTATCAAAGATACTATACAGCCAAAAAATATATTACTTTTTCTGTTTATTCAAAAACAATTTCTAATGAGGAGCTTTGGTCACTAAAGGTCATAAATCCAGAAAATAAACATCACCAATTATAGAGTAATCTGGCTCATTAAGCCTAAAGGAAGGTCAATTAAGAAAAGGAAAATCAAGTGGATCTTCTGACTTCTTCATATATGAATCCCCACTAAATTGAAGCAAAGCTATTACCCCAAAGTGAATATTCAAAATTAGTTATGATGAAGAAAATTTATAATAAAAAAATCAAATCCATGTGGGATGGGTTTGCTGACTGTATGAAAATATTGGACTGCTATTATGATCCAGAAGACAAAAGAATTTTTTTTTAAATAACAGAACTGGGAGATGTAATTTCCAAAAGGTGTTAAAGGCCGGTTTTACTGGAATCAAATATCCATTCTAATTTATTATTCCCTTAATTATTCCACCCAAAAATAGAAAGATCCTTTTTTTTTTCTTGAGTAATTTTAAATTTTCTTCTTTGGAATTAAAGTATCAATCCCTCTTTACAATATCTGAGATCAACATTAATTGGAAGAAACATGCTCTTCCAAAATCTATAGGGTGGGCTGATAGTTATCAAGAACACTAATATTTTTACTAAAAAGATATTTCTCAAAAAAAATACCAATAAAAGAGCTCTGTTTTTCTTTTGGAAAATTGAGAATTAGATACAGCTTCTTCTTTGAAACTGACACATTTCAAATTACTCTCAAAATGAGTTTTCTTACCATTTTTATTTTCAGTTTTAATGGTAAAATGGCCATTTTTGGATCCTAGAAAAGTCCATAAATGACATGGCCTATAGGATTAAATCAAATAGCCATCTAATAAAGATTTGAAATGCTCATATAATTAATATTTCACCTTAAATGCCTTGAAATGGACAAGAATGTGCCTCAAGGGGTCATGATTTCTTGGTTTTTACCATTTTAAAGAACATAAAAGTCCTTTGTTTTGAAGGGCCAAATATTGATGGCCTTCCTTATATTATAATGGTTTTTTAAGATAACTTCTAGGGGGGAATTTTTCCAATTTTAGGGCTACTATAAACCCCTCCTCAAAGAGATTCACTAAGCAATGGAGTCCAGGAAAATGGATATTCCTTTCAATTTGGAATTCTTTTGGGCTATTCTTTTTAGAGATGGTTTTTTGGTTAAATTTCCCCTTAATCTAAAATTTTCAGAAAAGAGAAAATATTTTTGGCTCTTCAAGGCCTACCTCACTGGAAAATTGAATAAAATTAGCAACTAGGAAATTTGGTCCTTGAGATAATTTTCATGGCCAAAATGGTGCCCATTGGTGTCTATTTAGTACTTGAAATTGCTAAATTAACACTGGGAACCAGGAACACACAGGGCCCTGGTATGCATTTAGAAACACCCTATAAAAATAATTAGAAAAAAACAGAAAAGAACTTGAATAAATAAATAAAAAGCAATTGAAGAGAATTTCAAAAAATTCATAAAGAATATAAAAAAAAAAATTAAAAAATCAAAAATCAAAAATAGAAAAAAAGGTTGAAAAATTAAACAAAAATTTCCAAAAATTAAAATAAAATTGAATATAATTTAATTAAATAAAAACTAAAAATGAAAAATAAAAGAAAAATTAAAAAAGAAATAAGATAAAATGAAAAAAATCAAAAAGGATTCTGATAAAAACACATAATCCTTCTGTCAGCTTGTGACTCAAAACCAGAGCACAAGCATGACAGTCAAATACCATAAACCAATGGTAAAGCCAAGATACCACCAAAACATGGAGCTGAGCCAAATAATCTCAAAAGGTATCAAAAGAAAGAGGAAACCCGCCAATTTCCAAATACACAAGTCCCACCATCATAGAACAAGGAATAACAAAGTTATTCCTGCTCAAAGTTGTTAATGAGCATAAACCTTATTCTTCACCTCTCATCTGAAATCAAGAGGAAGAGCCTTAACCCCATCAAATGAGTATTCAAATTTAAGCTATAAGTCAGGGATATCCAATGGTACTAGTAAAACTGAGCTAGCATCAGGATTACAGGAGTTATAGCCAAAATAAGGTCAAATAAGGGTGAATAAAATATTCACCTTTCATCCAACTTCTACAGTTTTAGTGTGAGATACCTAAAGTGGGGTCTTTTTGGAAAGGGTACAATCAAAGATATCTGATGGTACCATTCATTTACTCATATAACATCTAGAACAAAAGTTATGGGGCAAACAAGCTCCATACTGTTTTTGGGAAAAATCATGAATATGTATAAGAAACCTTATACATGGCATAACTTTACCATATCTAATGAGGTACAATTTTGTAGAAAACATCAAGGGCTACACAATGAAACAACATTTAGCATTATATCTCAAAAAATGACAAAGTTATGGCAGTTTTAAGGTCAAAATCCCACAGTCTGACCTATACAGCCTTACTGTGGGATATTCTCCCATAAATATGTTTATGAGGTGTCAAGCAGACAAAGAAGCATGTTTATACTTAAATAACTCATAGTTAAGTCAATACTGGGGTCCTATACATGTTCTGTACAGCATTCTACGTGTCATACATGTCAGAAGAGGGCTATGTGGTCCCCAGATGAACATTTTCACCCTGTATTGGTGAAAACTGCCCAGATGTGGTTTCAAAACCACATCTGAGCCCAAGAAAGTGCATACAGGCTTTTTGAAAACCACAAGCAAGTACTCTGAAGTAAAAAACTCTTCAATTCCTCTACCTGGATGGTCTAGAGGGCCATTCCACCCCATTTTAGGATAAAAAAGGGCCTTTTCTCCACCAGAAAAGGTTTACTCATCCTGTTCTTAAATTCCTACATAGTAAAACTGTCCAAAACAGTTATACTCTTGGAAAACAAGTCAGGTATACTTTAAACTTAAGTATTGTAGTCTTTATTATTGTAACCCAACAGGTAAAACTGCATCTAGGGATTTCAGTAGCACTCAACCCCACTAATTTTCTTAGTAAATCCTTTAATATCTTTGACCCAAACCTTTTTGAATACTTTTTGTTTGTCTCACAGTCATAGTTAAAGTTGTATATTCCTTTATTAACACTTTATCATAGACTCAGCTTGACACCTTCACACATTTTTACCAAATAATGACCAAGATTTGTATATTTTTTTAAAAACCTATAAGAGGCCTATTTTCTTTTAAAAATGAATTCTAAGGGAAATATTTAGGGCTTTTTTGTGGTAATTTATGTGTATTTATGGCTTTTAAAAAAGCCAATTTTTTTCACTATTTTTTTTTGGCAATTTTCACTCAATTTTACAATTTGTAAAAATGGTCAAACTATCTCAAAAATGCATTCAAAGAATCCCAAATTATGAATTTTAATAATTCCTTTAAAAAATGAATGGGCAAATATTGAGAAAAATAAAAAAGAAGCCCATATTTTTGGGATTTTTTCAAAGGGTGCATTAAATTATCAAAAAGGGAATTTCTTTTTAAAGAAAAACTACTCAAAACTATAGCCCATAGGGTCAAACTTGAAAAGACTCAGATGTAAACCTCTCAAGCTCATATTTATATCAAAAAAAGTAAGAATGTACATTACCATTATATAGTTCTGTTCCATTCAATAAATGGATGATGGATCAAGAATGGTGATTGTGTCTTACACATGATGTGGAAACAAAATAATATTATATCTTTTAGTTCACCCTCCTACTTTATACAAAATTCCTTCTTGGAATATTACTAAAAATATTAACCTTTATCATCTTTAATATTTAATTATTAAATTTGAAAAATCCACTGAGGGAAATGAAAATAAATCCAAAAGAGGAAGAAGAAGGTTGAGCTCACGCCAAATGAAGAACCTATCATCAATTAAAGTATTTTTATTGATGATAATTCTGTGATATATTTGCTCATTTATGCATGCTTGAATATGAAATAAGAATTCTTCAATTCAAGAAAAGAACTTGATAAAAAGGTGTAAAGAAAATTGGTAAGGGAAAGTATGGTAAAAGTGAAAAAATCATTGAAGAATGGAAACAGAAAGAGAAAGAGAAAAGCTTAATAATTGATGGAGAAATCATCTGTTCCAAGTAAAAGGATTATAAAAGTATTCTAAAACTAACTAGAAATAAATGGCTCTATGTATCAAATGAATGGCTAAGGATAAGAATTACAATATTAAGACTTTGTTAAGTATTTTGAATTTTTTTTTCTTTGAGTATCAATTCTCTGAGGTGTTTCTTGAGATAGGCTTTGAAGTAGTATAAATAATTGATATTAGCTACAAAAGATGGTAATATTAGTGTGAAAGTTATAAATATAATGTGAATAATAATAATAAAGATAATGATGATAATATTCTCCTTTTTTTCTTGTCTAATGAGATTGTCCACTGAGATATAATGTTTTGTATTTATCTAGACTAACTGCTAGGTTCAGGGATGGTTCTATCTGATATATTTATTTGTAAATAATAATTCAATATTATGAGCTACCATTATTAAGGGAAAGAAAGCTTGGGTTGGAGAAAAGATCTCTTTATTCTGTTTGAGGCATTGATTTTTCTCAATGGGAATCTAATTTTTTATCCTTGTAATCCTTAATTTCATCCTTCAAGAATTCCATATTGTGTGATTTCCCAAATAGGTAATTTGATTGAGGTGCTTCAGTCAATTATTAATCTTGTAAATAATTGAGTTATTATTTCTGGTGAGGATTTTATTGGATTTTTCAAGGTGAATTTTTTGATTCAGGAGTCTGAATTGCATTGAATATGAATTATAATTGTGTGTTCTTTTGGCTCTTGAGTTTTATTTTGATTTAGTAAAAGGAGCTGCATTTCCAAAAGCTGTATGATGTGATAACTCAGTTGAATTTTCAGCTTATTAAAAGATCTTGAGGGTTTTTGAAGGAGGTTATAAAATATAATTTAGGTTAAGATGAAATTTTATGAAAGGTAATTGAAGCCTATAAGGTGACTTGCTATTAATTTTTTAAGCTTATGCAAGGTTGTCTGAGGGGATCATTATTGTAAAAATGTACTGTTAGTGAATATTGAGGATAATTTTTGCATTTAGTATTAAATGCATGCCAAGATTTTCTGTGTTGCGTGAAAAGAGGTATGATTTTATTCCAGTTTTCTAAAAATCCAATTACCCTTCCCTTTCTGAGTCATTTCCTTGAATTTTGACCTATATTTGGGGTTTTGGGTATTTTTGAAGGAGCTAGAGTGGGCTTATGATTCCTTCTGAGCATTAAAAATGGAATAAAATAAAATTTTTAAAATAAGCAAAAGAAAGATTAATTCAAATGAAACAAAATTAGAAAAAAAATACAAAAGAAAAATGAATAAAAAATTGAAAAAAGTAAGAAAAATACAAAATTCATAAAAATTTAAGAAAAATAATTAAATAAATTAGACAAAAATAAAATAAAGAATGAATATGAATTTGATAAAATTGCAATTAAATGATAAAAATTCAATAAGAATCAAAAACCCTTAAAAAAATTGAAAAAATAAGCACAAAATTAAACTAAAATCAGAAATAAAATTGAAATAAAATACAAAAAAAGTCAAATTCAACATTTCAAAAAATAAATTACAAAATAAAGAGAAAATAATAAATACAGAATATCCTTATTTAAAATATATTTCAAATAAAAAAATGGGTTTATATATTGAAAAAGAACACAGAAAATAAAAGAGATTTTTGATGTTAATTGTAATAATAATTCTTATTATTCATTTTATTTTTGAAGATTATTTTTTAATCGAATTAATTTCTTCAATAATTCTCTCATAACAAAAGGGTATGATTTGTTTTATAGCATAAATTAAGAAATTAATGGAAAAATAAAAAGGTTATATTAAATTCATTCATTTGAAATCATAATTCTGAATTATTGAGACCGAATGGAGAAAGATAAAGAAACAATGTTCTTGTTTGATATTAAGTTTAATTTCATTTAAGTTTTTTCTTCCCATTTTTATTTCTTTTCATTTATTTTTATCATTTTTTTCTTTCTTTAAAAAAAGAAAAAGTGGCTGGAAGAAAAAACTTGAAAATGTATTACATATTCAAAATAAGGACTATTATGATTAATTTATCTATTAATTTATCTAGGAAATTGTTCAAAGATGTTTTTTTAAAAAACAGGAATTAAAAAATGGGGGAAGGAAGACATCGGCTAATAAGATAAGATATGAAACAATTTCATCAACATTTTTTGTTGATTTTTGGTGAAGTGATATAAGTAACCTATTTTAAACTATTTTTTTTAAAAAAGTTTTAATATTATTAGGGTATTGGTAAAAAAACGTAAGCAAATCGGCAAAAACATGTAAGAGCTTGCGTTTTGTTACTAAAAACTTATGTGTTTTTACCATCAATTGGTAAAAACACGTAAGGGGTGGTTTTTAAATGAAATATGGCTATTTATGGCAGTTCTGATGCCATTTGTGGCATTAACAATGCAATATTTCTGATGCCATTAATGCCATAAATGGAATTTTTAATTCCATAAATGGCATTAATAATGCCATAAATGGCATTATTAATGCCAAAAATAGAATCGTTAATGCCAAAAATGGCATTGTTGATTCCATAAATGGCATTAAAAATGCCATTTATGGTATTGTTAAGGCTATTAATTCCATTTGTAAGGCCATTAATGCCATTCTTAAGGCCAATGTTAAGGCCATTCATGCAATTTTTGAGGCAATTTATGGCATTGTTAAGGCCATCAAATTCAATTTATGGCATTGTTGTAATGCCATTTAGGCCAACTTTCTGGCCATAAATGGCATCTTTATGTCATTCTTGATGCTATTTATGGAATTATCATGTTGTTTGTGATGCCATTCTTGATGTCATAAATTGCACTGTTAATGCCAAAAATGAAATTTAAACTTCCACTCATCATAAATTACATTTTGAATTCAATTTAAATACAAACATGAACAAAAAAATGTAAAGAAACAAGGACTTTTTGGGCCTACAAAGGTTCTGGAAAAAAAAACCCAAAATGTTGGGCTTCTGGTTTTTTATTCTCAAGATTTTTCCCTTTATTTCAAAAGAAATTATGGAAATTCATAAGTGGGAAAATATTTAATGATTTTTTTTGAAAAAATAGGCCATTTTGCCAAATTGGGCAAAAAAAAAAATTTTTGAAAAAATTTGGGGACCTCCACATCCCATGTCAGAAAAAATATGGCAAAAAAAATTATAGAAATTCTCAAAACTGAGCCTGAGCAATTTTTATTAAAAAAAGAAGTTACTTACGTGTTTTGGCCATAAATTGGTAAAAACACATAATTTTATGGTGAAAACACATAAGGACTTACATGTGTTTACCAACACCCTATTATTATTCACATTAAAATTCTCTCTCTCTCTTTCCATATATATATAATAAGTATTGTTACCAAAAAACACTTACTATGTGAAGATAAATGTTTAATACTAAAATATCAATATGATAATGATATCAGTAATGTTATTATCAAAGAGAAATTATATATTAGAATAACTTTAGGTAAAATATTATAGAGGTTATATAAATTATGATATTTGGATAAATAAACTATTTTAATACTAATAATTATAATTTTGTATAATTTTGTACTTTTGAAAATGATCCATGGTATATTATGAAAGCATTTGTTCTATATCAAGCTGAAAGCTTAAATTGAAATGATTATTTCAGAATAATTCAATTATACAAATTCAAAAATTATTATTTAGTAAAATATAAACAGTTATCTCAAGAGAAAATTAATCAATATTTTATGAGACAAAGAATTTGCTAAAAATTTGATTATTTGATAATATTTTGAAGTCTGGGGAAAATATGATGCAGAATGGGTTATTTTATATTGAAGAGCTCCTTCTCAGTAGCCATACTTTTATCAATGAAAGTGCAAGGGCTGAATCTATCAGAATAACTCATTATCTCAAGCTTTTGATATTATTAGATAAATTTTCTGTAAATTTTAACCATATATTTAGAGTTACTTCTGATTATGAGAAAATTGGCTACACCTAACAGAAGGTGTTAAATTTAATAATTGACTTGGAAAAACTTCAATATTAACTTTGAACTTGAGATGTAGAAATGCTGAACCAATAAGCTTTATGTTTGCTTTTATTACAAATCATTACAAGCTGATGTAATATTATATTATTTAAATTCTTCATCAATTCTCTATTAATATAGATTGATGTAGTATTTATTCATTCTTATAATGATTAAGTCTTTGAATAAGTAAAAATTCACTTCCAATTATTTTATTATTTTTAACAGAATGTTTTTTACTATGAAATTTTGAACTTAACACTATATTTTAGCCTATGAAATCATTTTTGTCTTTTTAAACCCTTCATCAAGACAAACAAATTTTATTATGACTTTCTTTTCAGTTTTACCTCTTTTATCTTCCATTTTTGAAATATAACAAAATTAAAGATTGTATCAACTGTAAAAGAACTCTGAAAAGGTAAATTATTTAATTTGAAGCCTTCACCTTCAGTGAAATATGACTTTTCATTTTTAGTAAAAAAAGATTCAAAAATATCTATTTTTCAATCTTTTTGTTGAATTTTTTAAATTTTGCCACTTATTTTATTTTATACTGAGATTTTAGTAGGACACCTGTACAGCCCCCCCAGTTTAAGTCAGTCAAATACCATCAACCCATTTAAATTACATGAATGTACCAGTCCCTTACTCTCCTGTAGTGTAAGAATATGAGTCTTGTTAATTTTTTCACAGTGGGGGCCGGTATGGAGCCTCACACAATAGTTTTGATATAGAAATATCAAAAATCAAGAATCGAAAAACAGTGTAATACACTAATAATAATTGATAGTAGTATAATAATATAAGATTATTAGTCAAATTCATATGAATAATAATGATACGACCAATTGGAATAGTTAATCTTTTAAATTAAGAGAGTTCAAATTCCTTTGTACCAGTTTATTTAAAATTCTCCAATTACATAAGGCAAAAGAATTGATGAAAACTAATTTAGTATTAGAAAAATCAACAAAAAATGGTACAAATTCTCCTAAATTCACTTTTTTCATCATCTATTTTTCAATTTTCCTTCTTTTTTTAGAAAAAGAATGAAAAGAAACAATTTTTTACTGTTTTTTGAGAAACTTTTTCTTACATTTTTTAAGAAAAGAAACAAAGATGTATAAATTTGTCAAGTAAGTCTTTTGGGATTCCTGATGGCCAAAAATTTAATTTTATACTGATATCTGAAATTAGAAACTCCAACCTTGTATTTTCTTGCAGGAGTTGAGGACCTAATAAATCAAACTCTAGAGGACTTGGATCCAAATTAATGATATGATTATCTCAAAAATAAGAAAGAAATATTGAGAATGATTGAATATTTATAAAATAAAGGCAAGAGAGGAATTTAGGATTTTTTTGAAAATATTTAGAGGTTTTCAAATGATATAATTTCTTTGAGGAATTATTCTATCATCATTCAACTATCTGTTAATACAATAAAATAAGGGTGTTGGTAAAAGCATGTAATTTTTGGGTAAAAACATGTAAGAGCTTATGTGTTTTTACTAAAACCTGGAATGTGTTTACCAACACCCTAAAATAATAATTCTTTATTTTAATACTTGAATAATTAATTTCATGAATTGGGATTTGAATTGTGATTTTTCCACTTGGTGGAAGGGAGATACCAATATATTGAAATCTTAGTAAGATAAACACTCAGAGGATCTCTTTCAATGATGTGTGATAAGGAGGGTGAATAATGTGGTCAGAAATTTGGGTGAGGTTTGTAATCTAGCTTATATTTCTGTATTTTTTTTTCACTTTGAAATTCCTTGAAAAAATTTTCTAGCTCAATTCCATGCACTCTCTTAGCTAAATTTACTTGGTATCAATATCTCAATCTAGTTTCTTCAACATATATACCAAAAATACAGAAAATCTCTTTTGATGAACTATATCTTCAGAATTTTGAAATAGGATTCACATATTATTCAAGTAATGAAAAGTTATAAAAGGAATAATATTAAGATATTATAATTATTTATTCAGTAAAACTAGCTCAAATTACCCTTCAATTCATCAAGCTCCTTAGAAGCTTGATGAATTGAGTCAAAGCAATGATATTTTATAGAATCGTATATATTCTCCATTTTCCTGCTTTTAACACACTCAAAAACGAGATCATGCGACTTCTATTTCATGAGAAATATGAAGTTTTCTAACTTTCATTGATATCTATCATATCTGAATATTGGTTTGACCTGCTCTTTACCATTAATTGTGAGAATCTCCATATGTTTTCCATAATTTTGAAAAGAAGATATACGGTGGGTTAATTTCCGATTTTTATTGCTGTCTTATTTCAATTAATTGATATATAGAGCCCTAAATTATGTACAAGATAGAGAGATAATTAATGAATAATCGAAGATACTAACCCATTGGATAAATGTATCATCCTGGGGCTTCCAGAATACAAAGAGTGATCATTTTTTTCCCATCAAGTACAGTACAGATTCCACAGAAAGATAAAAATATGAAAAGATGATTTGATAATCTCTTTAAAGGAATAATTTTCAACTAGGGAATGAACTTAATTAGAGAAATATGTATCATATCAAAGAGCTATAATCAGCTTTCTTCAAATTTAACTAATATACTCTCACCCTTTTGATACAAAATAAGAACTCTCTTTCTGAAAGATTAATACTCTGATTTCATAGCTCCATCTACTTTTTTTAAAAATTCTATATCAAACGGTAAAGAAATATAGAAAAGAAACTTCTTTACTTAATACAGATATAATGTACTAAATAAAGTGAGTTAACTCAAATTTAAAATTTTCTCATCAGGATTAAAAACTTCAATTAATATACAGACTATTATATACAAAGAAATGAGAATATTTAAGAAATTAAAAATAAAAAATAATTAAAGGTTAATAACCATGAAAAAAATTAAACACCTGGGTGCAGGTGCTTCAGGTTCAAAATAAGTCTAAAGATGAGTACCATTCTGAATCAAACATTGCTTCACCTTGGCTTAAACACTTATTTAGTTTTGAAATCTCAGTCAAAATAAAGTAGATTCATGGAAAGATCAAGATGATAACTCATTATTTCATTTCTTCTGGTTGTACACTACTTTGTTACAAATAAATAGAGCTATATTTTACAATGAGCTTGAAAACAAATATCAACAGAATATTATTATATCAATGCAAATTTTCAATAGTCATCTTGAGATGAACTATGAATTTAAAGAGAAACAGAGGTTTATATAGAAATCAAGGATAATTCCTTATTAGTAAAATAAATTAAACTAAAGTATAATTAATAGTAATCTTTCATACTTCCTCATGTTTCTCTCATGTAAGTATAGAATTTTGTCTCAATATGAAATTATTTATATGTCTGTTTTAGAGCTTGACTATTACTGATTAAACCAAAATATCAAATTTCTTATAGATAGGCTTTCCACTTTATATGGAATATATCTTTTTGATAGCATTATAATTTTTTTTAGTTTTCACTTAATCCCCTTGAAAAATAATAGAAGCTCTATCAAATACATACCAGAGATATGATAAATATTCCTGTGGAATTTATGTAATTAAAAATCTCACATTATAGGTAGATACTCTCTTTTCTCATAAATTGTAGTTCTATTGATTCAAATAGATGTAATCCTTCAGTTTATATGTAATCATTATCTATATAGTTTAGACCTCTTGATACCAAGATTTAGGAGTCCTTTAACCTTTCTGTGTACTTCAGAATTTCCTTAAACCACAAAGATTGATATTTTTCCTTGTTAGGATTTCTTAAAATATCTTTGAAATATTGAGACAAATATTTATTAATAATGTATTTGTGTTGAAGCTCTGGTCTTCCATATATAAGTTCTTATGAATGAACCTTATTATCTCAGTGTCACTGCATATGAAGATCTGAAATATCACTTTTATACTTATTTGAATACAAAAAAGTGTATTTATGCTCCGATTTGATGGATTTTGATGAGATTTCTCACAGAAAACAACTGAATTATTATAGAATTTTTATAATTTTCAAGATTGTTTTTAAATAAGCCTAACTAAAGGAGAATTTTCAATCAAATTTTTAGATAAAGTAAAATTCCTCAAAGAATTCATTCTTTCAATTCACCCTTGCATATTGATTTTCATTTCATAAGCTATTATCTAACTCTGTACTATATCAAATATGTGGGAAATTTTCAAGAAGAAAGATATTAATCTGAATTCTGATAAATTTGATGAAAATTAAGGAGTTTTAATTCAGATTTCTTGAGAATATCCATCATTTCTGATTGTTAATTTCCCATAAAATGTGAATGTTTCAAATTTTTCCAAAGTTTATGCAACATGAACTTGGAATTTGAAGGCTTATAGCTAGTAGTTTACCCAATAGATCATGTTATTAATGAATAATCTATATTATTAAGTATGTCTTGGAAAATTATTTCAATATTTGAAAAATTTAGATATGAATCCATTAAATATATATATACAATTGAGTGCAGAGCCTTACTAAATCCTTTCACTTCATGACTAATGTATATCTCAGATATAATTGAGAAAATTGATTGCCTTCTAAAACAATTCAAGCCATTTATAATTGGGACTTCAGTAACTTTTCAGTTATTTCTTTCTATTTTTGTTATTTGAATTTATATTTCAACATAGAAATACCAATTTATGCTCATAAAACAACAGAAAAATCCACATTTAAGCAGTCAATGTTAAAAAATATCAAGCTTCTAATCCTTAGGGTTTGGAGATTTCTCAATATAGTTTCTTGAAACAATTTGAGATTAAAAAATGAGGATAATCACTTATATTTCTAATTATGTTTCTTATATCAAGAACAAGATAAATATTCTCTTGAAGGATGTTATATCAAGATAACTTAAAAATAGTACAATGAATTTATTCTGAACTTACACCTTTTTTAGAGCTTCTAAGGAGACATTTTTCTGGTAGATAGACTTTATCAATGAGCTAAAGCATTTTTACATTCCTGAAATATCCAAGGGGAAGAAGAAATACATATTTATCAATTTTTTAAGCTTATATAAGAACAGTCATTCCTTGGGTAAAATACGACATCTTATTTTTTAGTTTTCATAAAAAAGTGATTAATAGTATTTTTTTGATTTTTTTTCATAATTTAATTAATCATATCTGAAAGTTATTTATTTCAGATAGGATCAGTTTCTGCAAGCTTGATAATGGTTGTTTTTATCCAAGACTTTAAATTCAATATTTTTAGAAGAATCAAATCAATGATACAGGGAGATTTTACTTTCACTTCGCACAGATTCATCTTTCTAGCTAAGTGAAAATCCAAATTTTTAAATCCTTACTATATAGAGAAAGATTCTCTTTCTTATATTATGTATTCTCATCTATTCAATCTCTAATTTGTGATTCCAGGAATCAAATAAGAGATATTACTATACTGTGGAGCTTGGGAGTTTTTTCAACAGGAATTAGGTGAATATTATTATTACACGAGGCCTTTTAATAAAATTGATAGTATCCCATTTTTTGAAAAATGAGCTGATCTAAATACTATAAAATTGATAATAAGAAATTCTAATTTCTCAAAATAAACTTTGGAATTGAATTGGATTCAAATGAAGAGAAATGAGCTGTAATATTATCCATTAAAATAGCACCAATTAATAAATACTGGTGCCTTTAACAAGAAAAATACTTTATAACGAATTAATAATGTTTTATTTCAGCTATGGATTTATTCGATGAAAATTTTGAATTATAAATTCAATAATTTTTATTACAAAATGTGCTGAAAATTGATTTTGGCATTTTTTAATGCAGGTGACCCATTTGGATGAAAAAAATTCAGAGAATGAATTTTTATGACTTTAATTTCAGATTTATGAACAAATAATTTCGAAAGGACCCTATTTGAAGTATGTATCAATCATAATAGGGCTGGAAGATGTGGATTCGTTTGGATAATTAAGAAATACTGAGCATAAGCTATAGTGAAAATTTGGTCAAAGTTATTCAAATAATACAATGAATAATATATAGAGTCTATGGGACTAAAAAAAAAGGGGAGTATTTCACTTATTTCCTGATCAAAGAATATCAATTTCTTATTTAAGAGAGAAATGAATACCAATTATTATTTCAAAATCCTGTGGAATAAACAATTACTTTATCAAAGAACAAAATTCATCAGATTTTTTCATAGAGATATTACAGATAGCTAAGTCATTTAGTTCTTGTATGAGAAGCCCAGAGCTAATCGGAATGATTTTGGTTCAGTTAAGTATTATCCCATCAAAATGTGTGAAGGGAAGTGTTCTTATGTGATAGTTTGATTGGTAAATCAATTTAAAATCATGGTTTCTGTGTCAAAAATTAATTAAAAATTCATTTTTATGTTATAGGAAAGACATCTTTGTACAATAATTTGAATTAGAAATTGTAGACCTTTGAGATTTTTTTAATATGGATCTAACTCAATTTCCTTTCTTTTTAAATCTTAAAATATCTTGAACCACAGAGATTGGTATTGAAGTGATATTTTAGAAGGTCACAGGTATCAGTTTTCTAAACTGAATTCTAAAAATATTAATATTTAATTGGAAATATTTGGTTTCTTCAAGTCTAAATGGAAGATACAACCCAAAAAAGGAAAAAATAATTATAGAGAAGTTTCTTATTAATATATAACACTATAGCTTAACATAGTCATTTTAACACATCATTTTTAGGAAAAAAAGTATTGTTAGAATAAATTTATAAATCCACCAATGAGTTCCCAACCATAACATAATCTTAATAATTTGAGTATTTCATTATAAATTTTCAATCCAATTAGAAATATGATTTTATAATTCATTTGAGCTCTTATAATGGTATTAAGACCCCCTTTAATTTCTCTATATCTAAAAGATTAAATCTAGCCAGGTTTTTCTATAAGATAATGGGTTGGAAATATTTTGGGCTCTTTCCTTTGAAATAAAATACAAATCATTCCCAAAGACATATGAAATGTAGAATATTCAAAATTATTCAAAAAATCAAATTTTGGATGTATAAATTACAATTTGGAAGAAAAATGAAGTAAGAAACAGATATGGAATGAACTTCTAACAATTCCATTCTACAAAGGTCTAACATTACTTCAAATATTTTTCTTTTAAATATATGAAGATAGGAGCTTAATGAGAGGCTATTTAATAATAGGGAAATTTGATATAGATTTTGGTTATCCACAGTATATACTATATATAATACATTTTAATTAGTATAATAAAATAATCATTAAATTTTAATCATGCATTTCCATGGGAAAAATTTCAATATTAAGATTTTCAAGAAATTTTTAAAAATATTTCTGTTGAATTAATTTTAAATGATATTTGAAGGGGATACTTTCTGTTAATAATAATTTAGCTCTTAATACTAAAAGTCAAAATATGAAAATCAAAGAATTTTAAAAAGAGGAACTCCTACATTTCCTAGTTCTGTGCTCATTTTTAGATTATCATACATTAGAAAATGGTAACCATTTTTCTCCTTTTCAATTGATACCAAAATACATGTATTTCCATCCAGATATTTATTTCACATCTAACCAGTTTTAATATAGATTTTTTCAAAGAATTAATTATTTAAAAAGGAAATTCCTTCTTAAATTCAGAAAATTGGGTTTTCATTAAAATTACAATGAGGAAGGGATCCTGAATTATTTCCCCAATCAAAAAACAAGTATTTGAAATTCCAAAGAATTGATTTTTGTGTGAAATTAGTTTTTTCTCCCTGTAATTAACAAGGAACAATCTATTATTATTCTTTTCACTTTCTTCTAAGTTGTAGATGGAATTTTTCTTTGAATTAAATTGAAAAGTTTTGTATCAAACCACCAGTAATTTCAAGAAAAAGAACAGCTGTATTATTCTTTTTTGTGAATTATCTCATGGAGATTTTTATTTCAGCTGAAGGATCCTTATAGGAGAATGAACCTTAAATTTTCTGAGAAAATAATTGGTCATTTTGAACTTTAATATGTCCAGGTGATAAATTTTTATCAAGGGAACCAATACTCAACTGTGTGCTTTTGTGTTTAGAGGTCATAATGAAAAAGTTTAGAGGTCATAACGAAAAAGGGCAGGTGAATGTTACTCTTATACAATTATTATCCTATCCAATAAAGGTTATAAATTGATTCAGATACTTAGAGACACAAAAATATAATAAATAAGAACTCCTTTTAAGAAATAATAACACAAATATTTCACATGGAGTTTTAAATAAACTCATACATGATATATTTTTCCAATGCTCAATGGACCAGTTATGTATTTTCAAGAATCTCTTCAAGAATCACAGCCCAAATCTTTTGGGAATTATGAAAGAAAAAAAAATGATTACAAACCCTTACCAGCTTTCTAAATTTCCTATTCTATCCCTTCTAGTTAGAGAATCACATTCACATTTTATTAGTTGATGAACTTAATAATATAGTTTCAAGGCGCTGTAGATATAAGCTAAATATTAAATTTCCACCAGATGGAAATTTTTCTTTTGTCAGTGAGAATATGTATATGATTAAGTCTAAAAGGCCATCTGTGTATTTTGATGTCCATAGAGTTTGTGGCTTAGAAGTTGAAAATTATTTCCATTTATTCCAATGAGTAATTTATAGCTTTCTCAAGCTGTGGATTAAATACTCTTGAGTTTTCTTTATTTTTTGCTGAATTCTTTTGTATTATAGCATATTTGGGTAATTTCGCCTCCTCCCTTTTTAGAAATAAAGATATTTTTGAATATACCTCCTATTTATTCTTTAATCTGGGTATCAATTGATTATCTAAGGAAAAATATTGACTTTACTAAGTGTTTCATTTTATATTTATGGTGTAATATTTCGAGTCTATAGATTTTTTATTTTATCTTTTGATAAATATGTATATTTATCTTCTTTTCAAAGACCTGAATATTAATAAGATCTCAATATGTATATGAGATTTAGAGAGAGAAATTAAATGATGAAATAATAGCAGAGAATAATTCAGTTTCACCACCAAATAAAGTAAAATAACACAGAAAAGTGGGAAGTTGATTATTGGAATTTAAATATACTATAATCAAAAAATTAAACAATAATGGTCAATATGAACATATTAACCCTTATATAAAATTCTCAATTATTACAGCTAAGAATTAATATATTCAAAAAATCTTTAGAGAATTTTTGCCATGAATGAATTGAAAATCATGCTATATACTAATTGAAACTCACATAATATTATAAAATATTTTCAAATAATGTTTGATAAAATGCATTTTCTCATTATAAAAACCAAAGAAACTAAGCACTAATATAAAACATAAACAGCCAAAGGAATAACCCCATAATCCACAATTTACAGCTTATACATTCTCATGGACTCTTCTGGATGGGACCCAGAAAGTGGTTTATTATGTTTCCAAACACACTGAAAAAAGCCTCAAACATGTATTGAAATATTTTTTGAATAATCCTTCATAAATATCACAGTCATTTTTGGCAGCAAAGGAACTCTTGAGAAGGCTGTTTGACAAGCAAGAGGTAGTTTCTATGAGTCATTCTTATATAAAGGCTCATGAATTGTTCAGTAATTTGAGATACTATAGATAAAAGCCAAGAAAAAACTCTCAAAGATATATATTGTATTTTATAATCTTTGGTGACTGGAACTCATGTGTTTTCTCAACTAAAAAATAGGTCAAAAATTTATGAAAATCTTGTTTTGACCAGCAGCTTTAATGAATTTCCTCTCAAATTTCTGAACATTTCTCCAAAGGTATCATTACCTGGGTTTAGAAAAAAATTTGAAAATTTCCATAAAAATATTAGTTTCAAACTTTTCTGGACTTACAGAAATTGGTTTTCTGTATTTACTCATTCTACTCTATAGCTATATAAAACAAATTAATCACTTCTTTTACAATATTCTACAATATCACAAAAATTACTTAATTGAAATTAGTAAGTGAAAGTAATGAATATGTAAAAATCATTAGAAACAAAAATGAAAATTCTTAAATACCACATCTATAAACACTCTGAGAAGCTTGAAATTCTTCTATCTTTCTCATATGAGCTCAACTGTTTTAGGGATAGGATATGCTTATATTTGTTTTAATAGTGTTTTAACCTTATTTATATAGCTTCTGATGAGCCCTTTGATCATTTCATATAACTTATTTTTCCCTTTATCCTGACAGAGTTAGTTTCGGTCTCTCAACCTTAATCCAAGAATACCAAGCACTGAGGGACTCGAACCCTCATCGTCGACATTCATGAGCGATGCTCTTACCAATTGAGCTAAGTGCTCGTTGCAGATGAGCGGTGAGTGAAGAAGCCATGCCTGCTTTGACTATGTATTAGCCCTGCCTAATCATGGTGCAGCAGGTGTGCAAGCATGCTTAAGAGAAGCTATAACATGCTCCAACATATCCTAGTACTTATATTTTCTTATCTTTGTTTTCTTTAAAATTTGGTCTTGGGTTTTTTTTTTGTCTTTTCTAACCAAATCTATCAGATTTTACTTACTTTTTAAGTTCAATTGAATATCTAGTAATTCTTTTAAATTTACAATTTTTCTATTTTTTCTAATATTGATGATAATTTCGATTCCTTGTATTTATTTAGTTTCTTTAATTTCTATAGCTTTTTCTATTTGACTTACTTATTATTTTTGATTTTTTGTAAATGTTTTTCATGATTTTTTTGTGATTTTCTTTGGTCTTTTTTTATTTATTTTTTTAAATTCAAAAAGACTTTCCAATGATATAAACTCTTCTCAATTCTCTTAGTATTTTTTTATTTACTTTTTAATTTTGGTTAATTTTTAGGTTTATATCATTTTGTGCCTTCTCAGCTGAATTACAGGTGCACCAGCATTTCCAACCCAATGTAGTAAGAATCTGGGAATGTTCTGGAATCCTTTTCCAAACCTAGAACATAATTGAGATTTTTGTCAATACAACATAAAAACCCATTGAGCATCAACCATAAAAGAGAAATAAAGTTAATAATCAACAAATTACTCGTATAGGATATAGTAGGTTAAAAGCCTACTCTGCGCTGAGAATACTCTTATATGTGACTATAAAGTGGGAAAATATATGAATCAACTCCTTACGAATTTTCCCTAAACAAAAACAAATGCTCTTCCTGCTCCTAACTATTGGAACCCATATTCTTAGATAACATGGCTCAAACTACGCCTGTCAACAACAAGGACAAAACTCCTGTTCCAGATATGTATGGAATAGAAACCTTTCTCAGAAATCCCATGAAATTTGCAACCAATATACCGGATCTTAAGGCTGATGGGTCTATCTTTTCTGACTGGGAGAAATACTCAATGCTCCTCTTCTTTACATATTTGATATACCCCATTTTAATCAGGACCTCTCAAATGTCAATAATCTTGGCTGGGAAAAAAAGGCTATTCATTTGATTATACAGCGTAGTCTCTCAAAACACCTTTTTGAAATGATTTATACTTAAATAAATCCCAAAACTATCTAATAACTTAAAAATAAAATCAAGTACCATAAAATTGGAGTTGATGACGGAGCTTTTATAACTTTACAAAAACCACTCTGATGATGTTAACGGTCACTTGAGCAATATCCTTATCATTTTTGAAATACTAAAGAGAGTCGGACTGAATGTACCTTCTAATTTCAAAAGTATCCTTGTTCAAACAATGACTCCACCACCCAGGAATTTCCCCCAATACATGTGGTTCTACTCAATTACCAGGCAACTGGATTGAATGTGGTCTCACAATCCTCAGGATGTTGAAAATTTTGTGAATTCCTTTGTCAGCTCGATTAGGGTAACCAATCAGCCAGGAACACCACCTGTGATGAAAGTGAAACCCTGAATTCAATCACCTTATAGGACCCCAAAACCCCTCAACATTTCCTTTAAAGAATTGAAACTGGAATAGGGTTCTCACTGTTAATTTGTTAATGTGTTTTATTAGACAAGATAATAGTAATAAAAATAATGATAAAAGTAAAAGAGATTATAAAAAAATAAAAAAATAATTCTATATATTTACAAGCTACTAGACGCCAGTCTATTTATAGATTGGTTGTCGGAGATGGAATGTTGTTATATCGCGGTCATAATAAAAAATGCGACGATAGAAAAGTATCTTGTTTTTCTTTCGTATTTTTACAAAGGTAGAGCTAATGTACAAGGGAGATTTTCTTTTTAAAAGCTCTCTGATTTTATACGAATCACTAGCCTTTCTTTCTGAGGCGTGCTTTTGATTTGATTCCTAAACACACCCCCTTGATCCAAGCACGCATAGGGAAATGTTTGCAACGTAGGATTCAATGTTGTTTAAGCCCATGTGGCTATTTAATGATTGATGTTTCACACTATCTAAGGCTTTAGTCATGAAGTAAGCAACCATCTCATTTGTAGTGATGTATTCAAGACTAATGAAGTTGTTCTTGATATAATCTATAACAAAGTTATAGTGTACATCAATATGTTTTGTTCTAGAATGATAAACCTCATTCTTGGCTCTATTTATTTCCCCCTGATTATCACAATATACAAGCATCTGTTTTGGATCAGTGCTTGTAATTTCACTATGTATTTGACCGAGCCATTTTACTTGAAATGTTCCAAGTAGTGCACGAAATTCTGATTCTGTCGATGAGACACTGATAGCATTTAATCTCTTGCTTCTCCAACTTATAGCAGCTCCACCATAATTAAAAACATATCCGCAACATGATTTCCTGTTGTTTTCCTCAGCCCAACTCGAATCAGAATATCCTATAATATCAGAGCTACCATTCATACTGTAAGTTAGTCCTAGGTCTTTGGTTTTTCTTAAATATTTCAATTCTCTTTTGAATGCCGACCAGTGACTCAGACTTGGTTTTTCAAGGAACTGTGATAGTGTTCCCACAGTATAAGCCAATTCTGGTCTTGTACACTGTGATAAGTAGTTTAAAGAGCCAATTTCTGCTCTATAATTAATATTGAGTTTCTTGAATTCTTTGTGTTCTTCGTCTGTTGTGGTTTCAAGTTTGATGTTACTCTGCATTGGTGTCATATTTAATTTGCTATCCTCCAAACCATATTTACTTATTAATTCTTCTATGTAATGTTGTTGGCTTAGAGTTATCATATGGTCAGATTGTGATATCTTTATTCCTAATATCTGATTTGCCAATCCAAGATCTTGACTTTGAAATCTTTTTCTAGTTTCTTGAGTATATTATCAGCTTCTTTGCCAATTAATATAATATTGTCTACCCAAGAAAACAATATTACATCTTTACCAATGAAAAGACATGCATCCTCCATTATCTTGACAAAACCATTTATGATAAGCCAGTTTCCCAAGGTTTCATACCAACTTCTAGCAGCTTGTTTAAGTCCATACAAGGCCTTTTTTAATTTTATTACAAAATTCTTTGGATTATTGATTAATTCAATTCCAATGTCTTCAATGTACGTTGTTAGCTTTGTTTCTTTTAACCGGTCTACAAATCCATCTTGTACTTCAATATAAACTGATTCATCTTCAGGTAGTTTAGAGTTAAGATAAGCTGCTACAAAGTTGGCTTGTCTTACTTTTTGGTTTGTTATTTCTGCATGGCTGAGAAGAAATCTTAAAGTAGTAAGTCTTCCTGTTGGGGAAAAAGCTTCAGTGGAATCTATTCTCTCTTTTTGTTTAAATCCTCTGGCAACACATCTTCCTTTATACTTTTTGAGTTGTCCTTTTTCATCAAATTTCTTAGTAAATACCCATCTTGTATTTATTATATTTTTTTTGTTGGGAACATTTTTCCTTCTCATGAGCTCAAAACTCCCCTGTCAATAATTGAGTCAAATTCTGAAAAAGCTGCCTCTTTCCATTTAATAGCTGCTTTGTAGGTTGCTGGAAATTTTGTGCAACAGATATACAATTGTTGTTATCTACTTCTAGGAGCTCAATTATATTTTCTGCAATTTGAGCTTGATTTCTTTGTTTATTTGTCAAAATATTGTTAGTCAAAATTTTGGAGCTAATGTCTTGAGGTGCTTCTGGTTTAATTTTCCAATCCCAACCAGGCTTATTAGATCTTCTTTTTGTAACTCTCACCCCCTCATTAGTTTCACCTGTTTCCTGACATGACAAATCTCTATTTTCTATTTGGGTTTTTGTAGTCTCCAAAGGTGATACTGGGAAATTAATTTTCTTTTCTTGTGTGTCTTCAAGAGCTGGTATAGCTGTTTTGTCTTCAGGTTCTATCCACTTGAAGCTTCCATACTCAATCTGATCAGTATTTACAACATTTTTACTAATTAGAGGAAGTTCATCTTCATTTAACCTTACATCTCTTGATTTAATAACCACTTGTTTTTCTTCCAAGAATATTCTGTAGAACCCCCATTAGGGCGCATATCCCACCAATATACCTTTTTCAGCTCTATTGTTGAATTTATTTTTGTAGCTACCCATGCGCGACATCCAAATCTTTTTATTCTTTTGAGGTTTGGCTTTATATTGAAGATTTTTTCCCAGGGACTGATGCCTCCTTCAGATGTTCTGACTCTTAAATAATTAGCTGTGTTGATAAGTTCAGCCCAGAGTTCTTTGGGGACTCCTGTTTCTACCCTCATAGCCCTAGCTTTATCTAGGAGAGTACGGTTTAGACGCTCAACAATACCATTATGTTGGGAAGTATAGGGGGTAGTTGTTATGTTTTCTATTCCCCTATTTGCACAAAAGTTTTAAATAATTTTTTTTACAAATTATTTCCCCCCATCGTTAAGTATCCTTTTTACAGACTTTTCCAATCTGTTTTCTGCTTTATTGATTATTTCAACCAATTTTTCCTTAGCTTTGTCTTTAGATCTAAAGAATATGACCCAAGAGAATCTAGTAGCTGTGTCGACAACTACTAGTACAAAATTAGATCCTCCTATTGACATTGGAGTGATTGGACCCATTAAGTCCACTGACAATTCCTCAAGTGGCACCTTTGTTCTTTCTAGATCTTTTTTAAAAGAGGATGTAGTTGTTTTCCCAATCTTGAAAGATTCACAATTTCCTGTTTGTCCAATGTGTCCCAATCTTTCATGCTCTGAAACCTGAGCATCAATTCCTTCATCATTAAAATCCACTTTGAGTAGGCCATTTCTTATATTTCCATTGAAAATTTCATCTTTTCCTTTGCAAATGGAGAATTTTTTATGATTCTTTTTTTTTAATATACCATTGTTTTCCCAGATCTCATTTAGTGAATTCAAATTATATGGTAATTCAGGTATGTGCAAAGAATTTTTAAATAGAATTTGTTGTCCATGAATTTTTTTAAAATATTTCCTTGACCAGCTAAGCTGACTTTGCTTCCTTGCTTACCAATTTGTACCTGGCCATCACATGGTTTGTACTGTATGAAATCTTTTTGACTTGCAAACATATGCCTATTTTCACTGGAGTCAATGATTGATTGTACTTTGCTTTCTTGGATCAGAGCAATAGGACTAGATCCTTCTTGCATTGCTGAAACAAATTATATGACCTCATCATGACTTTCTTTTTCTTAAGCAATCCTACCATAGTGAGTAAGTGTTTTTACTCCTTTCTTTTTCCAACAGTCCTTCTCTAAGTGTCCTACCTTTTTGAAGAAATGACACTTTCTTTTCTCTTTGACTGATCTACTTTCTGCTGGCAGAGCCACTTTGTTCTTAATGAATGCCTTTGAGAATTGTGCTTGATTGGATTCAACACAATCAATGATAGCTTCAATGTCAGGATACCTATCAGAGTGTGTCAACACCCTGATAAGTGATTAAAACTTAGATGGTAACAACCTGATTGAAAATCTTGATATAATATTGTTTTCAATGGAAACACAAGACAACTGGATCTTCCTAGTGGATTCACGTAAGTCTTCAACCCATTGCTCTACTGTTCAAAACTTAAGATCAAAGAATTGATCCAAAGCAGCTCCTCGAGCTTGTATGCCACTCCCCACAAACTTCTCTCTAAGTCCCACAATGCTTTTCCATCCCCATCTTGTTGAGGTCGGATCTTGTTGCTAACAAAAGATAATTTATTGTTGTCTAAGCATCTGATGAGTAGAAAAAAGGATTTCTCCTTTTTGTCCCCTGAAACATCTGGTTCAATGCCTTCGACATACTTCAGGCAATTATCAAAACTTAATTCAGCCTTCATTGCCAAAGTCCAGGAAATATAGTTATGCTTGTTGAGAACAACATGTTTTTCTATTTTGCTTCGATCCATTTCTGGTAATTAATTCAGTTCCTTAGCTTGGTTAGAATTCTATTGAAGGCTCATCCTCATCAAATTTTGCAGTGAGGTTAGCTGTCTTTTCCTCAAAACTCACACCCATTCCTCACCCTTTTGAAAAAATAAGCAAAAGAACTACATGAAGCTCATGAAAATGCTTGGATGGGAAAAAACCAACCTTGGGTACTAGAGAAATAGAAATTTGCAATAGAATTCAATTATTGCAAATTGCAAGGCTTAAATTGTGTGAGACACTGAATTTACATGTGTACAATCATCAGGAAGGTGGATAGATTACCTAAACCAACTCCAAAAATGACAACTGAGCCAGAAATAGGTGCAGTAAATACAAAAATTGCTGGAAGTGCTGTTGACAACAGCTCACAAGCTCATGTGAGTGGGTTTTATGTCATTTTTCTAGTATGCAGCCACTAGTCCAGAAAAATATGTTGAATATTATGTCTCCTTCTGAACTTTTAAATGTGACTCACAGGAGAGTTATGAATATTCCCTGGACCAACTTGGAACTAAAGGGGGTCATCTTCTGTAAAGATATCAATGGAAATATCAAAGTGTTGGGACAGCTGATTAGTCAAGTGCTCAAATGTGTCTTCTGAGTGAATGAAATATTAGTATTAGACAAAGAAGATAAAGAAGATTTATTTAATAAATTTTTTAGCAACACTTGGATGATTTATGACCGATTTGATATTTGTATTACTGAAAGCATGGCTCCTGCTCCTAGGAAACTGATATGTTCAATTACAAAGAATCTCTCATAAAACTGGTATTGCTGCTTAGGAAATGTGTCAGACAGGGTTGTGAGAAAATTTCTGCATCTCCATGTGCCATCATTTAACCAAAAAGGGTGGATTTATTTAATTTTTGGACACTACTTAGTTTTGAAAAGCACTAAAGTCTCAAGATGAAACACATCAAACTTGTCCTTGGGATCTGATTTTAACAGATTTCATGGGGTCAATTTCTCAAGAAGACATACATGAAAACAGGTATTTACTAACTTTAATAGACCATGCTTCTACTTTTGTTTTTTCTTTCAACTAAAAAGCAGAGATCAAGTTTCAAAAGCTCTAACTGACACTCTGAGACTCATACAGAATTTATTCAAGGATGCAGTAAAATTCATTAGGTCATACAGTTCCAGAGAATACAATGAACATAACTTCAATGGGTAAAAAACAACTATTTTCCTCCAAATACATTCTCAAACAAAATGGTGATGCAGAGAGACTAAACTTCACATTAGGGGATGCGTCAAGAACAATGTTGAAGGTGCCTGGACTTCCATAAATGCTCTATTCATATACATACAAAGCTTCAGCATAAATACATGATAGAATACCAAATACTAAGACAACTAATGAAACACCTTTATAATCGTGTTGTGGAAGGAAACCTCAAGCTCAGAAAATATATCCCATTGCTTCCAAATCTATTTTACATGTAAATTTTGAAAAGAAGGGTAGAATCTTAAAATTGGTTGTTTTCCAGGATGACAGCAGGGGATTCTTTTTCTGGAATGAATAAAATAAAACAATTATGAGCTCAAACCATGTATAGTTCTTAGAATTTCATGAGAGAAAATACATGCACTCAATGAGAAAGATGGATATTTCAAATCTATTCAGAAAACTAACCCTGAATCTGGGTGTCAGGTTGAAATTTTCAATAAGCTACAGAATATTAATACCAAGTTTTGTAAAGTGTGGATATAAAACTTTTATTGAAAATCAATTACTTTTCCTGTCCTCAAAATTTGTATACAATAAAAATTTGATTAAAAAGAGTATTAAATAGTATTTTTAAGAGAAAACACCCCAAATTTATTGTTTTTAACCTTATAAGTATAAAACAATAATATTATAAAGATTTATTGTTTTACCAACAATAAAAATTTATCCAAAAATACTCTACAAGAGATAGTTAAGGCTACAAAAGAAATTTCTTCAAGAGCAATTTCAATTGTAATTAATTGAGCAAACGACTGCAGGAAACTAATATAAGAACAAATTTGTTGAAAAGAATATTAAAGAGGAAACACACCCAAAAGTGAGCAGAGTGAATTTGGAAACAAAGTGACAAAGTTTACAGTGATGAAAGATGCTTTAATTCACTTATGGGGTGGTTCAGGGGTAAAAATGATTATAAGAATTACAAAAAGTGATTATAATAGTTTTTTGATGTGGTTAGAAGGTTTAAAATTATAAAAAAAAGTTTGTTGTAATCTTTTATTGATTGGTTTAACAGTGTTTAAACTAATTATAAAAGGAAAAGATTCTAACATGAGGAGAAAAGTGGGGCAAAGAAGACATTCTTTTATAGCCATCAATTTTCTCACTCCAAAAGTAAAATTTACTCTTGTCAGTCGTGGAAAACACTCTGACAACAGAAAAGCCAATTACGGCATCATTGAACCCTGGTTTAGATCAAAAAAGGGCCAGTTTTAGCCATTTTAGACCCTTAAATCAGCTATTAATATAGTAATACCTGGTCTAGAGCCTTCAAAACATGTCAGAATGTGTGTAAGAGACGTAGAAACCAGTTAAAACTGTTTTTACTAAGATTTTTTCAACTTAAGGGTAGTTTTACCCTCTTGATAATAGTTAAAACTGCCCTGGTTGGTATCAAAACCATATCATCAATTGAGTCACAGACCCTGTGACTCTATTCCAGAAAAAAAGTGATAAAATTTTGCATGGATTTTGACATCTCATGCCTGTCAGAAAGGATTTTTGGGGTCTGGCTCCCCCTTAGAGCTAGAGTTCCTTTTGCCCCTCCCCCAAATTAATCTTTCCAATTTATTTTTCCTTTAATTCCTCATCAAGTATTATACTTGTAATTGAAAGATGTAATTCAATTGAGTTTTACAATACAATAACTGTAATAATTGACACCTCATATGTAAACTAAAGCTCACTTATGTAATACACAGGCACATTTTGAGATTTCAATTGAAAATACTTCAATTCCTCATAGCTTATAAGCTACACACAACACCTTAGTTTTAACACAAAAATTGATGTTTAACACCACATTTGATTTGAATTAAGTTAAGGTTTTGAGTATTATCAACTTTTTTACAGAAAATACTAAAAACTTAATTTAAGCTTATTCTGAGTTGAGTTACAGAAATTTTACCCAGAGGTGACCCCACCTTATTTTTTATGAGGAGTCCAATGGTAAAACAATTTTCATAAGTTTATTTTTAGGATAAAAATATATGATAATTTTTGTTTAAATTTTTTCCAATTTATTTTTGTTGAAAATTCATTTTTACTTAATTTTTTCAAGTAAAAATGTGTTTTCACAAATTTAACATTCAATGTAATTTTATTTTTAAATTATAACTAAATTTTTATTTTTATATATAAATTTGTAGTTATACTTTATTTTTATTTTGATAATATAAATAAGCTTATTTTATTTATATTGATATCTTATTTTCTTATTTGTGGTCTTTTGGGTATTTGAAAATACCTCCAAGGCTCACAAGTTTAAACTATGATTGTGGAACATAAGATACTCTTGTAAGATTTAATAAAAGGGCTCTACTATTTAATAATAGTGGTGATAATTCTATTTAAATCCCTGGATGCCCCAGCTATCTGCTGGTTTAAATTAATAATTTAAACAATAAGTAAAATCATAATTATATTTAATATACTCTAAGAGTTACTTCTGTGTAAGACAGTTTTACTACATAAGAATAAGATGATAAGATTATGAGGGTTTTTCCTAGGGGGAAAGCCACTTTTTATCTCAAATCTGGGTGGAAAGAGGTGGATAACCTCTTATCACATTGATGGTGTGAAAATCTTCACTCAAGTGGTTGGTTTGTGGTTCAAAACAGCCAAAAAACACATGTATTAGTTTCCAAATGTGGCTTTAGAACCACATATCAACCTCTTTCACCCACAAGATGTGAAATTCTTCACCAATGAGAGGGCTTGGTTTATTCTACAAGCCATAAAGCGTCCAATGAGTTAATAATAACATCTGGGTGACCCTTGTTACTCAAGCTATTAGGGGCCAACATAAAAACACCAATTTGAGGGTTTTGACACCCCATAATTCAATTGTATGTAATATATTCCCACAGCACCACTAGATAAATGTTTTAGTGGATCTTTAAGGAATTCAGTATTAGCAATCAATGGATAAGAAGCCCTTTGTCATCTTTGAAACCTCATAATTCAGCTATGTGCAATATTATCCCACAGTATCACTTGGTGTGTGATTATAGCCTTTAATAATGAATACCTTGGTAAGTTTTCAATATAAAGAGCTCATATTTCGGTAACAGGTGCTATCTAAAAGATTATTACATCTTTTAGTAACCTTGGATTAAGTATTCCAAAGCTATACTGGCTCAAAGTATATTAAAATTTTGGTAAAATAGTATTTTTCTTATTTTTGAGATAAATATCCAATAACTATTAGGAAGTGTAAAATACAGGGACAAAGATGAAATTTTTATGTAGCCCTTCTCTAGTCCTTCTATAATTTTCTTCATTTGACAGGTATCTCATCAAAGCTTTAGAATCTAGATAGGAGGTGAAAAAACAGTGTTATATTTTCAAGTTGCACAAATAATATTTGTATGTTAATTTATAATCCATTTGTGCTACAGCATTCAATGTTTAATAAAATACAACATTTAGTGGCGCTTTGGTCCAATCCTTAGGTTATAGATGATAGTTTTATATCAAGGCCTATTGTGAGCCTTTGAGATATGACCACATATCCAATAAGGTCACAAAAAAGATTAATAATAATATAATTATGTTAAAATTAATTAGAATAATTATACACTAAAAATAATTACTCAAATATACAAAAATACCATAAATTGGTACTAAAATTGGTTTAACTTAAAAACCAATGAATGAACATGTGAAATAAATTATACCATTGGATTCCCCATGGAAAAATACACATATACCATTTTTATGGCATATCTGTAAAGTCAATATTTAAGGAATTATAAGGTATAATACCTTATAAAAACCATAAAAACTTATTTATCTCAGAAACTAATGAAACAACATGTGAAATAAATTGTACCAGTGGATTCCCCACAAAAATCCACATATAAAACAATTAATAAGCTAATTTCCAATGTTAATACTTAAGGAATTATCCTGAATATATGCACTTTTTTGGTCAACGCATATATTCAGTGATCATAGCTAATATCTTCTAAACTATACATGCTAGAATGATGAACCAAAAATAAAGTTACCACGTAATTACTGTAAGAACACAGATATGAACTTTATTTTGCAAATTATAAACAAGGTTAAGACTTATGAGGAAATATTGATAAAAAATCAACAGAGCTGTTGACCACTTTGTTGTGAAAGTGCTCCAAACTTAAAAAAAAGTACACAGTTGGATTCTACTAGTTCATTCGTGAAGAATGATGTAATTTTTATTATTAAATTCAGGGTATAACCCCCTGAAATCAAGGTTTGAAAGTTTAAAATATTGAATTTCGACAGAAAAGATGAGTTACAAGAAAAATCATCAAAATTAGAGTTTTGATGATGTAATGAAAAGCTCTTGGCAGCATAATAAGGGTTATGTCAGGCTATCAGAATTCACTCTCTGAATTGCTGTAGCGTCAAAGATAAAAGTTATTGAGGATCAAAGTTTGAGCTTAAATTGAGCTGTTATGATCACACACTGTAACCTTAAATTAAGTTTAACAGTCTTAATAGTGATAAAACTTGGTGAATACTATTAGTTTATGATTAAAACTAATAAAATCCACGAAATTTGGGGTTCTGCCAAGCCTCTGATGTCATCACACTTAGAGTTATAGTGATAACTCTTAAATAATGGTGCAATAATGATGTAATATGGTTTGATCATGATGTAATCACCCTCAAACCTTAAAATATTGATCAATTCCAGTGGATATGATCAGTACACACGTCTACTAGAAGCCTTTTGGACTCTAGGAGGGAGGTATTTTACTATAAATAGAGCTCTTTTTACTCTGTTTTTCCCCTCAGACCGCATCAAAAACATTAAAATCAATTAAATCAAAGGTAATTTCTTTATTCTTTATATATAAAACCATTATATTATTAAAGACCAAAGAACCACCTTGCTATAATCATCTATTTTGACGTGATTAAATCATTTATTTAATTGTTTTTGTTAAAAATCTCTCTAATAACTCATTTCCACGTAAAAATCCAGAATAATTTGTAATTTTCTTAATTTTTATTGTAAATTACAATTTGAAAAGGTTGTATTTATATTTTTTTGGCGTAAAATACTTCAAAATTATTATATTAAGTGTTAAAAGTAGGTTATTTTCTCTTATTATAATAATTTCTCTATTATTACTCTTTTAATAATTCTTTAATTAATATAAATAGTATTTATATTAATTCATAACTTTAATATTAGTAATATTATTGTTATTAATTGTTTTTTTATTTATAAAAAACAATTTTTTACGCCTTTATTATTTGTTGGTAACAATAATAAAGAGCTTTATAATATATTAATTATTTTATATTAATATATTATTTATAATATTATATTTTTATATAATATTAATTATATTATTATATTTATTTAATAATATAATAATTTTACGCCATAATGATAATATTTCTTTATTATTATTATTACTTTAATCTTATTTATTCATTTTATAAGGACATTCAGAGTACAATAAGTAATAAATTAGTAATTTTTACTTATTGTTTCATAGTCAAACCTTACACCTATACTCAGAAAGAGTTTGTAACCTTAATAACTTGGTTGGTCCTTATTTTTTGGTAATAATGATGGTATTTTCTCAAAGGGGGAAGATTTCCTCTTTAAGATGGTAAAATTTACAGATTACATTATACAGTATCTTCACAAAATTTAGCATTGAATAATTTGAATTAGTGAAGAAAATATTTATTGATAGAATTATAGAGAGTGAAATTTTTTTAATCTGTGTAAATTTGTCTTAAATTATATTTTCTGAAGTTAATCAGTAGTTTTTAGGGACTATCTAATCAGTATCTCAGTACTTTCCCCAGTTTCAATATCTTTATAAATCAAAAATTTACAGATTTTCAAAGAAAAAAACTTTTATTCATCTTCATAAACTAAAAAAAACTCAATTTTAAGTTTCAAAAATTCAAATTCAAATTCAAATTTTCTAAATACATCTTGCTTTTTTCTTGAGTTTCAAATTCAAATATTAAAAATTTGTAAAATAAAAATAATAATAAAAAATCAGTTAAAAAAATTAAATTTCTCAAAAATTTTAAAAATTATTGACTAAAATCAAAAAACAAATAGTAATTTTTTTGAAAGATTTTTTTTTTATAATTTTGAATTATTTATTTTAAATATTAATAAAAACCAATTTTCCATTAATATTAGCTCAAAATATCATAATCAGATTATTATTTTTAAATTAATTATTCAAATAATAAGCTATATAGAAAAATTTGAAAACAAGTCATAATTGAATAAAAGAAATCCATAAATTCATTCTCAAAAAGGAATAATAATTATGTATGTATATATTAAATAAGAGTGAATCAAGTATATGATTAGTCAATATCCTGATTTATATTGGGGAATAGTATATACAGATTTAATTTTATGAATAAAATATAGCCCTTTAAAAAAAAAAAAAAACTAAAAAATAGGGACGAACTAAGAAAAAAAATACAATTTAAAAAGAAATTTTATTCATTAAATTATTAAATGAATTTTTAAGGTAATTTAATCTTACTTTTATTAATTTTTAGATTTTTTAGTTAAAAACCTTTTTTTCTTAAAAAACAAAAAAACAATAAAAAAAAAAGTGATTTCCAAAAAAATTAAATAAATTTTTTAGTAATGTTAAAATTCTATCTTAATAATTTTTTTTTTTTTTAAAAAAAATTACACTTTAAAAATTTTTATATAATTTTTTTTTCTTAGTTTTAAACAAATTTATTATTTATTAAAAATGAAGAAAAAAAAAATAATAATTAAAATTTTAAAATGAGAAATAATTTATTTTTAAATTCTTAAAAAAATGAAATAAAATAAAAAATCAAAGTCAAAAATTAAAATTCAATTTATCTAAATTTTAATTAAAATAATTATTAATGAAAAGGAGAATTGGAATAATTTTGAATTGTATTTTATTTTTTCTCAATAAATATATATAATAATATTATAATATGATAATTTTAAGCTAATATTAGTACCTTTAACTATTTATTTATTATTCTTTTGTTTTCTTTTGAATTCTAATTACTTAATTCTTTTCAAATCTTTCAAATTTCTTTTTTTTTTTGGGGTTTTTTTTTTAGAAAAAATAATAAAAAAAATCATATTTTTTCTTTTTTTTGACAAAATTTTTAATAATAAAAGAAATGAATCAAATTATATTTAAAATAATAATAATCAAGTTATTTCATTAAAAATAATATTTTTTTCCAAAATTTTGGTTATAAAAATATCTAAATTCTAGGTTAAATTTTTTTTGAAATCAATATAAATTGAAAATTTTGTGAGATTATTATTTTATTTTATTTTTTGGTTAAAAATTTAAAGAATAATTCCATGGAGCTTAATATTATTATTTAGTTTAAAAAACAATAATTAAATTTTAAATATTGTATACCTTTAATAATTGTGAGCCTTTGAGATATGACCACATATCCAATAAGGTCACAAAAAAGATTAATAATAATTATACCTTTAATATAATTATATTAAAATTAATTAGAATAATTATACACTAAAAATAATTACTCAAATATACAAAAAATACCATAAATTGGTACTAAAATTGGTTTAACTTAAAAACCAATGAATGAACATGTGAAATAAATTATACCATTGGATTCCCCATGGAGAAATACACATATACCACTTTTATGGCATATCTGTAAAGTCAATATTTAAGGAATTATAAGGTATAATACCTTATAAAAATCATAAAACCTTATTTATCTCAGAAACTAATGAAACAACATGTGAAATAAATTGTACCAGTGGATTCCTCACAAAAACCCACATATAAAACAATTAATAAGCTAATTCCCAAAATCAATACTTAAGGAATTATCCTGAATATATGCACTTTTTTGGTCAACGCATATATTCAGTGATCATAGCTAATATCTTCTAAACTATAAATGCTAGAATGATGAACCAAAAATAAAGTTACCACGTAATTACTGTAAGAACACAGATATGAACTTTATTTTGCAAATTATAAACAAGGTTAAGACTTATGAGGAAATATTGATAAAAATCAACAGAGCTGTTGACCACTTTGTTGTGAAAGTAGTCCAAACTTAAAAAAAAGTATACAGTTGGATTCTACTAGTTTATTCGAGAAGAATGACGTAATTTTTATTGTTAAATTCAGGGTATAACCCCCTGAAATCAAGGTTTGAAGTTTAAAATATTGAATTTCAACAGAAAAGATGAGTTACAAGAAAAATCATCAAAATTAGAGTTTTGATGATGTAATGAAAAGCTCTTGGAAGCATAATAAGGTTATGTCAGGCTATCAGAATTCACTCTCTGAATTGCTGTAGCGTGAAAACCTTAAAAGTTATTGAGGATCAAAGTTTGAGCTTAAATTGAGCTGTTATGATCACATACTGTAACCTTAAATTAAGTTTAACAGTCTTAATAGTGATAAAATTGGTGAATACTATTAGTTTATGATTAAAACTAATAAAATCCACGAAATTTGGGGTTCTGCCAAGCCTCTGATGTCATCACACTTAGAGTTATAGTGATAACTCTAAATAATGGTGTAATAATGATGTAATATGGTTTGATCATGATGTAATCACCCTCAAACCTTAAAATATTGATCAATTCCAGTGGATATGATCAGTACACGTCTACTAGAAGCCTGTTGGACTCTAGGAGGGAGGTATTTACTATAAATAGAGCTCTTTTTACTCTATTTACCCCTCAGACGCATCAAAAACATTAAATCAATCAAATCAAAGGTAATTTTCTTTATTCTTTATATATAAAACTGTTATATTATTAAAGACCAAAGACCACCTTGCTATAATCATCTATTTTGACGTGATTAAATCATTTATTTAATTGTTTTTGTTAAAAATCTCTCTAAAACTCATTTCCACGTAAAAATACTGAATAATTTGTAATTTTCTTTATTTTTATTGTAAATACAATTTGAAAAGGTTGTATTTACATTTTTTGGCGTAAAATACTTCAAAATTATTATATTAAGTGTTAAAAAGTAGGTTATTTTCTCTTATTATAATAATTTCTCTATTATTACTCTCTTAATAATGCTTTAATTAATATAAATAGTATTTATATTAATTCATAACTTTAATATTAGTAATATTATTGTTATTAATTGTTTTTTATTAATAAAAAACAATTTTTTACGCCTTTATTATTTGTTGGTAACAATAATAAAGAGCTTTATAATATATTAATTATTTTATATTAATATATTATTTATAATATTATAATTTCATATAATATTAATTATATTATTATATTTATTTAATAATATAATATTTTTACGCCATAATAATAATATTTCTTTATTATTAGTATTATTTTAATCTTATTTATTTCAATTATAAGGACATTCAGAGTACAATAAGTAAATAATTAGTAATTTTTACTTATTGTTTCATAGTCAAACCTTACATTTGGGGGCCTGGCCGTGATATTTACTTAAAAGACCTTTAAAAAGATTCTATTTGGGTTTATCCAATAATAAACTATATTTATAATCATAAAATTATATAATAATTTTATATTTTATTGATTTTAAAAGCTATTGAGGCATTTGGAAAGCAATTGTACTGTCTTACACGTGGTTTTTCACATCCTTAGACTTGCAAGAACTTTCTTTGAGTGACTCTAGTGATTAAAAAAGATAATTTATAAATTAAAAATAATTTTTATTATAATTTAATTTTATAAGAATCATATTCATTTTTTATTTTATTCTTTAAAAATAAAAATATACATAAAAAATATTAAAAAAATATTAAAAAATATTAAAAACCAATAAAAAAAGTTATTTTTATTCATTTTTATTCATTTCTTTATTTATTTCATTTTTTTTAAGATATAAAAGCAATTTCTACGTGGAAAATTGCCATATCTTGCCAAAAATAACACTTCTTATAAAAAGACTTATATTTATTTGTCTTTTTTAGTGTTTGAAGATAACCCAACAGAAGACAACCAAGCTACTGTTGAGAGATTGGTGGAAGAAACTTGTCAAAGTTCTCCAACACCAGTTATCACCAAAAGAAAGAAAGCTAAGAAATTAGACTTTCCAGGGCCCACCATTCAAGACTCTGAAGGTGAGCACCTCTTTTTAAATTGCCATAAAAGAATTTTATTCTAAAATACTTTTATTTTTTCTTATTCTTTAATTATGACTACCAGAAGAGGTTCCCAATACTCCATCCAATCAGATGGAGCTGGACTCAGAAGTAGAATTGATCCCTCAAAAGGGAAAAGAAAGGGCAATATCCCCAGTGGAACAGAATCCACACAAGGAAGTGCCTTATCCCAAAGGCAAGTCCCAGAAATGCCCATGATATCTGAGCCTGAATTGGAACTAAGTATGAGTAACTCAAACAGGTACAAATCACATTCAGAGGGCTCAAATAGACATCTACATGAGCCAGTACAAGCAGTATTACACAGTATACAAGGACAAAGACTGGGAAATGCTGCCTCAAATACACCAAGGAGTGATGAACTCCTGGCACATCCTGAAAAAGTTCCTCAAAGAGGAGGAGATAGTGAAATACTCCAATGGATGGAATCCACTGTCATCCAAACCTCAAATCAAAAAGATCAAGGATTATCATGCCAAAAAGAGGGAGGCAACCAAGGAAGAAGCCCCAGTAGCTTCTACCAGCAAGCCTCAAGCCAACCCACTTCCCCAAGAAGGGAAGAAGAACAAGAAAAAGCATTGGAGGAAACCATATCCCCCAGGCTACAGAATCCCAAGAATCCAAAAGGATGCCATGGACAATGTCTTCAACATGGCCAGAACCTTGATGGAATTCAAGGACAAGGAAGAGCAAAGAATGAGACAACCTCATTTCCCAAAGAAATAACCTTGTCCAAAGATGTTGTAAATACTTTAACAGAAATTAAAAATAGTATATTACCTCTAAAAGAAATTAAAGACAGTTTATTATCACTACAAGAAATAAATAACAATTTATCTTCTTTAACAAAAATTGTTGTACAAAACAAGAAAGAAATTGACAACATTAAGTTTATTGTTGAAAATAATAAACCAAAAAATTTAATTGACAATACTCAAAAATTAATACAAGGACAACAAGAATTGTATAAATACATAAAAGATATCAAAGACAAGACTTTGACAATCAATTATGATGTGAGTATTGACAACCTTACAAAAAAATTAAATAAATTAAGTATTTCTGTAGAAAAATTTGAAGAAAAGACTTCATCACACCAAAAATTACTTTTGGACCATGTGGAAAAAAGTGATGAAGCAAGAATGCACCTAAAAGATGATATTCAAAGTGAAATAAGGCTTATTACAGAAAAAATGGATAAAATTAATGAGGCTAATTTAAATATGCCAAAGTTATCAACACCATTTTCCCATATAAGAAGCCCTATAAAAACAAAAGAGGAATTGTCAAATCCTTTCATAACAGACTTGAGTCACCAAGACAATAACCAAGTCTTAATGAAGGAAGCACCTCAATTGAAGGAATGGCCAACATTCACAGGAGAAGGTGAATATGACCACATGTCATTTATTAAAACAATTGACATGTTACAAGAAGACTATGCCATACCAGATGAATTAATCACTGCAAGATTACATTCATTATTTGAGAAATCTGCAAAAAGATGGTATTATGGCATAAGACAGACAAATGGTAAAAATACCTGGTCTTGGTGGAAACAAGAAATAATCACCAAGTGGGCAAATGATGCCTGGAGGTATAAGATAGAAAATGCATTTGAAAACTCTTTCTTTGACCCAGAGAAAGATAAACCCTTAACTTGGTTCTTAAAACAAGTTGAAAGACTTAATGCACTGTACCCAGAAATGTCACAGAAGATGGTACATATGAAAATACTTAAAAAATGTGGAGGAGAACTAGAACATGCCCTAAGAAGCAGGTGTATAGAACCATGCTCCACAGAAGAGTATATAAATGCACTAGAAGATATAGTGACAAGAGCAAAAATTGGCAGGACTTGGAAAAGATTGGACATTAAAAGCCCAAACAAACCATTTATCAAGAAAGATAAATCAAAAGAATCCTTTAAACCCAATACATCAAACAATAATGAGCAAAGAAAATGCCATAAATGTGGAGGTATTGGACACCTAGCCAATAATTGCCTTAAAAAAGCAAAGATCAATGAAATTGTGGAAACAGAAAACCACAATGACAAAGAAGAGGAATCTGACTCTGAAAAAGAGACAGAAGAGTCAGAGAGCTCTGAAAGTGATGAAATCAATATAATTAATGCACAAATTAATAATATTGATATAATTTATGAAGTACTGGATGTTAATTCAAACTTGCCACAAGTTGGAACATCTGACACAAACCTGACAAACATACAAGATGCCAAAATGTATAGAACCAAACCTGCAAGAGGAATGGGATATACAGCTGGAAAATCAAGTATTAGTATTGTTATGGTTGATAACCAAGAAGGAAAGGTTAACTTGGATACAGGAGCATATTGCACTTGTGTTGGCAAAAGTTATTTAAAAACCATTGTCCCAGACTGGCAAGAAAAACTTATGCCAATACAAGGTGTCAAGTTTAGTAGTGCAAGTGAGAGCATGAAGCCCCTTGGAATAATTGATTTAACACTAATTTTTCCTCATCCCTCACAATGTGTCAGAATTAAAGTAGAGTTTGTAGTAATGGACAACTGTACTAGTAACCATTTCATACTTGGGAATGACTACTTATCAATCTATGGTATAGATATCTCCAACCAAAAGGATAGATATTTTACCATAGGAGATAACACAAGACAAAAGTTTGGATTCTTAAATAACAAAAAACAAATCACAGTTATTAAGAATGAAGAAAAAATTCCAGAAAAGGAACTTTTTATATCTGAACAACTCATAGAGGCAGAATTCAATCAAGAATTAACAGAAAAAATGAAAGAAAAATTGATTGACCTCTTATTTAAGTATAAAAATGCCTTTGCAACTGACAAAGAACCACTAGGTGCCATAATTGGACATGAAGTGGATATAATTCTTAATGTAGAAAAACCTTACCCACCTTTATTAAGAAGACCTGCTTATCCAGCCAGCCCAAGAGCTAGAGAAGCCTTAGAGGTGCACATTAAAGAATTAATGGACCTTGGAGTATTAAGAAAGGTTGGACATAATGAGCAAGTAGAAGTTACTACACCTGTCATTATAACTTGGCATAATGGAAAATCAAGGATGGTAGGAGACTTCAGAGCCCTGAATACCTATACCATTCCAGACAGATATCCAATACCCAGAATCCATGAGACATTGACCCAATTGTCACAAGCTAAGTTCATCACAGCTATGGATGCTCTTAAGGGTTTTCATCAAAATGTCTTAACAGACAATGCCAAGAAACTACTAAGAATAATAGTCCATTGTGGAATTTTTGAATACTTAAGAATGCCATTTGGGATAAAAAATGCACCTTCCCATTATCAAAGAATGATGAATACCATATTTCCTGAAGAATTATCAGAAGGATGGTTAATAATCTACAGTGATGATATCATAGTTTGCTCAGAAACTTGGGAAAATCACCTGGCAAGACTAGAAAGGGTACTACAGAAAATAGTCCAAGTAAATATGAAAATTTCATTGAAAAAATGTCATTTTGCATATAGTGAATTAAAAGCCCTAGGACATGTAGTATCTGGCCTTAGTCTAGGCATAGACAAAAATAAAGTAGCAGCAGTACTACTTAAGCCAATGCCTCAAACCAAAAAAGAAATGCAATCATTTCTAGGATTTGCTGGTTACTATAGACAGCATATAAAGGACTTTGCAAAGATTGCTAAATCCTTGTATAAGCTATGTGACCAACAAACAGTCTATGAGATGACAGAAGAAAGAGTCAAGGCATATGAAGAATTGAAAAATTCCTTAACAAATGCCCCATTTCTTCTGATGCCAGATTGGAAACTACCCTTCAAACTGTACATTGATGCTTGTGGAGAAGGACTAGGTGCTGCACTTCACCAAACACAAATTATCAATGATAAACCAGTGGAAGGACCAATTTGTTTCATTTCAAGGCAGATAAAGCCAACAGAAGCAAGGTATGGAGCAAGCCAAATGGAATGCTTATGCCTAGTATGGGCTTTAGAAAAACTGCACTATTATTTGGATGGCACAGTATTTGATGTAATCACAGACTGTAATGCTGTGAAATCACTATTAAATATGAAGACTCCAAATAGACATATGCTGAGATGGCAAATTGCTATCCAAGAATATAGAGGAAATATGACTATTGTTCATAAATCTGGAAATATTCATAAAAATGCAGATGGTCTTAGCAGATGGGCTCTAGCAAATACCCCTGACAATCCAGCATGGGTACCACAAGAAGAGCACCATATAGAAGGAATATGTGTTACAGACATTGGCACAGAATTCTTTAACCAAGTTAAAGAAAGCTATAAGACAGACAAAAATTGCCATATCTTAAGCCAACTTCTAATGAAAGACTGCAAAGATCCATCACTTTCATCAAAACTAGATGAAATATGGAAAAAGGCATATGATGAAGGAAGATTCCACCTCCTTGATGGAATCCTGTACCATAGAACAAAACACACATGTGTTATGGCCTTAACAGACAGAACACTAATAAACACTATTTTACATGAGTGTCATGATAGTGTTGCATCTGGACATCTCTCAGAAGATAGGACACTAGAGAGGGTGAAAACCTGCTCTTGGTGGCCAAATTGGAAGAAAGATGTTACAGAGTACTGGCAAACCTGTGACAGATGTCAAAAAGCCAACAGAGCCACAGGAAAGAAATTTGGAATGATGATCCAAATCCAAGAACCAAAATCCCCATGGGAAATAGTTCATATGGATTGGGTAACAGCCTTACCTCCAGGAGGAGACAGGAGTTATAATGCATGTCTAGTGTTAGTTGACAGGTACAGTAAAACTCCCATGTTCTTACCATGTCATAAAGATGACACAGCTATGGATACAGCCATAATGATATGGAATAAAGTCATTAGCCACACAGGCTTATTCCAAAATATTATAAGTGACAGAGACCCAAAGTTCACTTCAGCATTATGGACAAACCTCCATAACTTGTTTGGGACAAAGTTATCATTCTCAACAGCTTATCATCCTCAAACTGATGGTCTAGCAGAAAGAATGATACAAACCCTAGAGGATATGATCAGAAGATTCTGTGCTTATGGGCTAGAATTCAAAGATTCTGATGGTTTTACCCATGATTGGTGTACACTAATACCAGCACTTGAACTGGCATATAAGACATCAATCCATTCTTCTACTGGCAAAACACCAGCAATGCTAGAGAAAGGTTGGAATCCAAGACTTCCTTATGATACCCTCAAAAAGGACTTAGTGGATATACATCCAACAGCAAGCAGTTTCAAGATAATGCTTGACAAAGCAAGACACCATGCAAACAGATGCATGCAAGATTCTTTTAAATATGCAAAAGAAAGATGGGATAAAAGTCATAAACCACCTGACTTCAAAATAGGGGACTTGGTTTTAGTATCAACCCTTAATTTCAATAACATAAAAGGCCCAAAGAAATTGAAAGATTCCTTTGCAGGACCATTTATGATAAAAGCACTTCATGGACCCAATGCTGTGCAATTAGAACTCACAGGTGAACTTATGAACAAACACCCAACTTTCCCTGTAAGTCTGATAAAACCTTACAGTTCAAGTGACAAGGAATTATTTCCACTAAGAAATAAACCCCCACTTGAAATTCCCCCCTTGGAGGAAGGAGAGGAAAAGAAAATAGTAAAAGTCCTTAAAGAAAGAAGGACAAGAAACAAAAAAGAAAGGGAATACCTTGTGAGGTATAGAAATTCAACTCAAGAAGATAAATGGCTACTTGAGAAAGATATAACAAATGCTGATAAATTACTAAGAAGGTTCAGACATGAAAGAAAACCTGAAAAATAAAAAGTTAAGCATTATTGAGCTTCAAGACTAACAAAGTCTATTGAAGAGGTAGGACAGTGGATGATACCCTAATCACACATATCAGATTGTGGTACAATCTTTTTTGGTGGTAGGGAATGTGAGCCTTTGAGATATGACCACATATCCAATAAGGTCACAAAAAAGATTAATAATAATTATACCTTTAATATAATTATATTAAAATTAATTAGAATAATTATACACTAAAAATAATTACTCAAATATACAAAAAATACCATAAATTGGTACTAAAATTGGTTTAACTTAAAAACCAATGAATGAACATGTGAAATAAATTATACCATTGGATTCCCCATGGAGAAATACACATATACCACTTTTATGGCATATCTGTAAAGTCAATATTTAAGGAATTATAAGGTATAATACCTTATAAAAATCATAAACCCTTATTTATCTCAGAAACTAATGAAACAACATGTGAAATAAATTGTACCAGTGGATTCCTCACAAAAAACCACATATAAAACAATTAATAAGCTAATTCCCAAAATCAATACTTAAGGAATTATCCTGAATATATGCACTTTTTTGGTCAACGCATATATTCAGTGATCATAGCTAATATCTTCTAAACTATACATGCTAGAATGATGAACCAAAAATAAAGTTACCACGTAATTACTGTAAGAACACAGATATGAACTTAATTTTGCAAATTATAAACAAGGTTAAGACTTATGAGGAAATATTGATAAAAATCAACAGAGCTGTTGACCACTTTGTTGTGAAAGTAGTCCAAACTTAAAAAAAGTATACAGTTGGATTCTACTAGTTTATTCGAGAAGAATGACGTAATTTTTATTGTTAAATTCAGGGTATAACCCCCTGAAATCAAGGTTTGAAGTTTAAAATATTGAATTTCGACAGAAAAGATGAGTTACAAGAAAAATCATCAAAATTAGAGTTTTGATGATGTAATTAAAAGCTCTTGGAAGCATAATAAGGTTATGTCAGGCTATCAGAATTCACTCTCTGAATTGCTGTAGCGTGAAAACCTTAAAAGTTATTGAGGATCAAAGTTTGAGCTTAAATTGAGCTGTTATGATCACATACTGTAACCTTAAATTAAGTTTAACAGTCTTAATAGTGATAAAATTGGTGAATACTATTAGTTTATGATTAAAACTAATAAAATCCACGAAATTTGGGGTTCTGCCAAGCCTCTGATGTCATCACACTTAGAGTTATAGTGATAACTCTAAATAATGGTGTAATAATGATGTAATATGGTTTGATCATGATGTAATCACCCTCAAACCTTAAAATATTGATCAATTCCAGTGGATATGATCAGTACACGTCTACTAGAAGCCTGTTGGACTCTAGGAGGGAGGTATTTACTATAAATAGAGCTCTTTTTACTCTATTTACCCCTCAGACGCATCAAAAACATTAAATCAATCAAATCAAAGGTAATTTTCTTTATTCTTTATATATAAAACTGTTATATTATTAAAGACCAAAGACCACCTTGCTATAATCATCTATTTTGACGTGATTAAATCATTTATTTAATTGTTTTTGTTAAAAATCTCTCTAAAACTCATTTCCACGTAAAAATACTGAATAATTTGTAATTTTCTTTATTTTTATTGTAAATACAATTTGAAAAGGTTGTATTTACATTTTTTGGCGTAAAATACTTCAAAATTATTATATTAAGTGTTAAAAGTAGGTTATTTTCTCTTATTATAATAATTTCTCTATTATTACTCTCTTAATAATTCTTTAATTAATATAAATAGTATTTATATTAATTCATAACTTTAATATTAGTAATATTATTGTTATTAATTGTTTTTTATTAATAAAAAACAATTTTTTATGCCTTTATTATTTGTTGGTAACAATAATAAAGAGCTTTATAATATATTAATTATTTTATATTAATATATTATTTATAATATTATAATTTCATATAATATTAATTATATTATTATATTTATTTAATAATATAATATTTTTACGCCATAATAATAATATTTCTTTATTATTAGTATTATTTTAATCTTATTTATTTCAATTATAAGGACATTCAGAGTACAATAAGTAAATAATTAGTAATTTTTACTTATTGTTTCATAGTCAAACCTTACAATAATAATATTTAAGCTTTCAATTTTTTTATAAAAAAGAAACTTTTTTTAAATTTCACAATTTTAATATCACTTTATATTTTCATAATTAATAAATGTTTCATATTTGACTAATATTTATCAAAATTTACAAATTTTTCAACCTTAATGTTTAAAAAAAAGAGAGAATTTTAGAAAGTTTAATAATATTTAAAGGTGTTGGTAAACCCAGGTAAGAAATTTGGTAAAAACATGTAAGCCCTAATGTGTTTTTAATCAAAATTTAGCTAAAAAAACACCTTTAATGGAAAAAATCCATTTATGGCACTTTTAGTGCTACAAATGAGATTTGTATGTTACCATTTATGCCATTAATGGCACTGTTAATACCATTTATGGAATTTTTAAATTCCAATTATTCCATAAATTTCATTTTTTTTATTAAATGAATTTCATAAATCAAA